>CM069085.1:40709389-43218139 GCA_035578085.1 Solanum pinnatisectum | reverse complement strand
CCCTTTTTCTCATTTTGTTTGCGGGCCAAATAGAGAATGAAATGCATAAAAAGCTAGCCCGATAGTACAAGCAAGCTAACACGCTGGCGAGGTTGAAGGCCCACGGTCGTGAACTTCTTTTCCGGAGAAGAAGCAATGACGGTATCTAGAATAAGCATCGGCTAACTCAGGATGCAAGCGTTATCCGGAATGATTGGGCGTAAAGCGTCTGTAGGTGGCTTTTTAAGTCTGCCGTCAAATCCCAGGGCTCATCTTTCGATAATAAAAAAATCCTTACGCTCAAAGAGATTTCTAAAACAAACAATGGCTGGAGAATTCAGACTACACCAACCTTTCTCTGAAATAGCCCGATCTGACCTTCGAAACTCTCTTCTCATACTCCTCGTTCGTCGTTCCAGGCGTACTCCAGTTAGCTCTTCTCTTACAGAGCCTTGTCTCACTAGCTATATGCTTAACACCAGGTTCTCTAGGAGGGGAAAGAGATAGTCCTGTAATGAGGTGAACAAGAATTGGACGTAGAAAGGGAATTTCTTTGTCTTTAGGACAGATCGGGGCCTCACTTCTTTCTCTCCAACAGCTTCCATTCCTCTGCCAAGCAAGAGAAAGCTGCGGGCATTCCTCAGATAAGATTCTTTACTCAAAGCTCCAATAAGCGGGGGTTCTTGGATTGATCAAATTCTATTGAGTCTGACTCATAGTGATCATTTATCAAAGAATGACTCTGGTTATCAAATGATTGACAAGTCTTAAGACTGATGGTACATTCAACCAAGAACGTCCGTTGCAGTATCTAAGACTTAAAAGACCGAAGTCTTGTTACTCTTTTGATTTAAAATCATCGAAAGTGTTATATACACCTTAATCGAAATGATTTGGGGTAGTACTTTAGCATCTTCAATAGTCAACAGTTCTTTGGGTCTTAACACCTGATTCATGCAGCTACTATGGTAACAGCTGGCGTTTTCATGATAGCAAGGTGCTCCCCTTTATTTGAATACCCACCTACGGCTTTGATTGTTATTACTTTTGCAGGAGCTATGAAAAAAGAGTGGATCTGCAGGGTCCCAAATGAATTGGCTTATTCGAAAAAGGCCTTGAGATCTATCTCGTGTCTGGTACTGCATGGTTCCACTCTGCAAGAACCCCGAATCATTCTCTTGAAGACGACTACATAAGCTAAAAGACTACGACTACAAGACAGGCCGGAAGCGACTCGCTCCTATTCTCGTTGGGGATTCACTCGTTCTTGTCTCCAGCGATTAACCTATTCTAGAGCAGTCTGGTGATTAGCCTCTCCCGCACTACTCGAAGCCTTCGTAAACTCATTGTCGGTTTCTATCGTATCAGTTTGAAACTCATGTAATTAACCTATTTTTCTTTTGGTTAACCCTAAAACTGGGATAGATCCATGAGAAATCTAATTAGATTTTATTAGATATGGTATAGATCAAAATGGGACACCAAAAGAATTGACTGCTGAGCCGTATGAGGTAAGAAATTCTCAAGTACTCTTTTTCAAGCTGTCGACAGTCATGTTCTTATATTTCTTTATTATTCCGTACTAAATTCCTTTGTTCACCAATCAACTGAAGAACCAATTAGTTGTAGCAGCACCTGCGACTGAAAAAGTAGCCCCGGAAAACATTCAAAAGAAGAGGTCTGGTTCCGTAAAGGATCAAGAGAATGTAGTTCATTCAAGGCTCAGACAGAATTAGTTAGAAGCACCTCTTTCTATTGATATTGACTTGATGTGATGCTCTCTTCTCTCGCCCGTAAACCATAGGAAACATCCGCAGCAGACATCTTCAAAAAAGCTGGTTGGAGTTTGGGCAGTTGGTCGGAAAGTACCTAGTTCAGTGACGCCTATTGCCTTCGTCTTATTCAAACGTTATTGGCAGAATGCCTTCAATCTAGTCTTGAAGCAAGGAACCAAGCGTCATGCTTAACATACACGTTTTGTAGAACTTATGCCCCTCCTCTCTTTAAACTGAGAAAGAAGAAAGAAGATGGTTTCAGTAGGTAGATGAAGAGCATTCTTCCTTCGCGAATACCGACTTCACCAACCCCCAACCCGGAATTCCTTGGTGAAAAGAGTTGTCGCCTTTAAATCATCGAAAAAAGAAAAGAAGGAACCGCTATAATGACCGCGGGTAGAAATATCGTACTTTTTGCAATCCTTCTTTTGAGCCTGACCAAAAATAATGAACCTTCAACCTCAAATTCCTATTTGAACAACTTTTTATTGTTATTGATCCATTTGAATCATTACTAAACTAAAATAGCTTACTCAATCTCAAATTTATTATACATGGAAAGTTTTGGCATTACGTTTGTATTAAGGTGATTTTAAGTAAATAATTTTGAAATATAAGGAAAGTTTTTGCACTTACATTTCCCAATTCTTTTTATATTTGGTTTCCATTTTTCTGTTATTTCACTGTTCTTTATAGCTTTTCGATTTGTTTTAAAAAAGTTTCTATTTACCTCCTTAGCACAATTTTTCTATACAGTTTTTCTATCATTTTTTCTAATAATACGTCACGTAAGCCCATCATATACCGTTGATCAACACTATTTTGCGTCATTCGCCTAAGAAACGCAGCTTTGTTTGGGCCAATCATAATATTTGTATTACTGTTAGTAACTGATTTTGACATATAAGGTAACTTTTTTAATCCCATTTCGTTTAAATTTACCGCCTTTACACTAAACTATATAACCAAAGCTTACTCATAATTCTAAACACTTTTCTAAAACACAACATAAAGTTTTTTTTCTTCTTCTCTCTTCAACAATTATGACGATTGATTCTCTAGATTAAAAATTAGGAGTCAGATTTCGACCCACTGATGACCAACGTATTCGTTATCATAATAAAATCTGTTGCTTCTAACAATTACGTTTGCAACGATATTCAGTTTGAAGATCTTTATGGGAATAAGAAGTCATGGGAGTTAATAGAAGACTCATCAGATACTAAATATTTCTTTACTCAATTAAAGAAGTTAGAACCGCACCATACAAGGTTTATTCGGACTTTGATTGGCGGAGGAAGTTGGAAAGGGAAGGCCAAAGGAAAACCGGTAGGGGCAAATAAAGTTGGGATCAAAAGAAGATATAACTATGAAGAAAATAAAAAGGATGGTGAGGATGAAGTTAATGATGTTTCTTGGATTATGAAAGAGTATAGTCTTGCCGACAAGGTAATAAAGTTGTTAACAAATAGAGGTATAATGAAGCACGAGGATGTTGTTTTGTGCTACATTAGATGTAAAGTTAAAGAATCAGGAAATCATATGCCTACAACAACTGCCAGTGAAAATGACGATGATACACAACCCAGGGGCCTATCTGCACTGATGAATCAGTAAATCATATGCCTACAACAACTGCCCGTGGAAAATATGATGATGATGATGATATACAACCCCAGGGACCTAATGAATCTGGATATGGTGATCAACTGATGGTGAAGCCATTGCAAAATATTGAATAAGTATGTGTTGGATGTGATGATGAGAAGATGAACGATATGACAACACAACCCCAGTGGCCTAATGAATCTGGATATGGTGATCAACTTCAACAGATGGTGAACCCAATGCAAAATATTGAATCTGGATATGTTGGATGTGATGATGAGTTGATGAACGATAAGACAACACAACCCAGTGGCCTATCAGCACTGATGATTATCAACTTCCTCAGCAAATCGTCACGTTTCCAATGGCTCAAGGAGGTAGTGCTATGATGAATGAAGAAAATATTAATACTGAATTAGTTGTTCCTTACCAGTTGCTATTAGGAGACTATAATAGTATTCATCATTGCTATTAGGAGACTATAATGATCCATCAACATTGACTAATGAGATGATGAACATACTGCAACTCAATATACTTCTGTTGATGATTTTTTAAACAGCGGCCAAAGCTTCTCATCGTTACTGGGATGATCTATTCTGGAAGTAGTTGATACTAGTCTATCGTTGGAAAATATACATAGTTTTGATTTATGTGTCATGTATATAATGAGAGAACTAAACTCTCAACTTTTATTCCTTTCTTTATTCAAAAGACAGAGATTTTGATGTATACTAATTGCTTATGTTTTGGCTTCTCTTTTTGATTGATTTAGTGTTCTTCCCTCTCTGTTTATATATGTAAAATAGGGATGATTGAGTATACACAGACGTTAACAAATAAAAGAATTTGAATCTGAAATGTTGTATCATTAAATAACTGAACAATTGAAGCATACGATGCCAACCTATATACAACCACAATAATCACCTTTTCTATCCTTCACCATATTTCCTCGGATCGTCCAAACGAAAAACAAAAAGAAAATAACACAACATGATTACAACTCAAAGAACACATGAATGTTCTAGTCCCCAAGTTAATTGATCCACCCCCAGAAGAAAAATTACAGAGACGAAATTAAAAAAATGGCAGATCGATAGGTGAACAGGAAAGAAGGGACGAATTTAGAAAGCCAAAAGCTGAGTTCTAGTACTCGAGATGTCATATTTTGGCTTTACTTAACTAGCTTTGTAAGGATCCATCCTTCATCAGTTTCAAACTGAGACTATTATATCGTTCTCGTGAATACTGTCTTGACGCCTTCCTCCAATCTGTTCCAGCCTTCATCATAGTAGAGAATTCATCGTAACTTATCCGTCCATCCTGAAAGAGAATGGAACGTAAGCACATAATCATGCATGAAAACGTCATTTTCTTTTTCCCAATCCCAGGTTCATAGAATCAACGGAATAAGAATAGTACACAAGGAACCAGATCATACAACACACAGAATATAAATATATTACTGACCTTGTCAGTGTCTACATCTTGCATAATAGCATTGATAACTTCTTCGCTGTTGGTTTCAATCTCGTCATCTAAGGCTTCCCTTAACTCCTCAATCTCTATATATCCATTTTGATTCTTATCAAAAAAATCAAACGCCTTCTTCAGGTGCTCCTCATTTGCCATCTTTCTTAGATGGACTGAAATTGCTACAAACTCCCCATAGTCCAAAAATCCATCTTTATCGACATCACCCTGTGAAAATATCACTGATTAGTTTCCTTTGTTCCTCTCAAGTAACATTATAATGCCGTGGCTGGTATTCTTATGTAGTTATACAAGTCATTTTTTAGCTAAGATCCAGATGCCTGGCAATGGGGTATGGAGGGGGAAGTTATCAATAATCGAAGGAATATGCCATTTAACTACTTTGACTGGGTGCGGGGAGCCTAACAGCAGCAGTAGAATATTGATTTAATTTGTCTATTTATTGTTTTGAGATGGTGCAAGCATTCAACTAGGTAATATAAGAGGACCACAAGTCAAATACAACGAATTCGATACTTACAACATCCATAAGAATTTGTACATCAGATTCGGGAATTTGATGGCCAAGTTTCTGCAACCCAACTCTCAACTCGTTAACGTCAATCTTCCCTTTGTTACCTATATCCATCAATTGGAATCCCTCCTTTATTCCAGCCACTTCGTCCACTGTCAAATGCTCAGCAATCACCTGTGAGGTAGAAAGGCAATTTTATTGAAGAAAACTCAACCCAAGACTAGCAGCTGTTACGAGAAAATTATTCACAGTAAAGAAAAGAAGAAACATCAATCTTAGAGTTGGAATCGCACCCTTAAAGCTCTTTTCTTTAGCTTGTTCATCATAGAGAATTGCTTGAGCCTTGCTTTCACTGTTTCTCCCAAAGAAACATTTGGAGCCTTCTTTGCATTTTGTATCCAGGGATGATCTATAAGCAGTCAGAGCAAAACTGTTAGGCTTTGACAATGAATAATGAATTTTCACATGGCTTACGAAGTAAGAAGAAAATTCTTTTTGCCAGTGCTTTACCTAGAACTTCTTGAGCAGTAAGCCTCTTGCTAGGATCAGGGTTAAGCATCTTCTTCACAAGGTCTTTTGCGTTGTCGGAGACCTTAGGCCAAGGGTCCCTTTTAAAATTTACAACAGAACGAATGATCGCTTGAGCAACTCCTTGTTCAGTTTCTGCAATGACAGAATTTTTTTTTAATATAAACACCATGCTGACCATAACAAAAACCAGTGCTAGTATTTAACAGTTGATTAATAAAAAAATATAACAGCTAGATAACCTTCTTCCTTCCGGCAGTTATTCTGGAGTATAAACTAAAAGAGAGTAAAATTGACTTGGCAATCACCATTTGCTTGGAAACAGATTATTAGGAGCACTAATTAAGATACCAAAAGAAACTTCAATAAGAATTTTTTTTTACCAGCAATGCTTATTTAAGAATGCTATAAGATGGAGCAGGCTATTTTGGAAGTTCAGAGTATCAATTTAGAAGGCAAGGATCAATGTGGACAAATTAGAGCAAGTCAAGATGCATTTGCTCGAGTCATTGTCAATTCGTAAATACCATGTATCCTGGTCTAAAAATTTTTTAAAAAAATGCAATACAGAAATATAATACTCCATATAATCATCACTACCAATAGTTGTGTCTCCTTTACTCTAAGATTCTCATTTTTTGACAACTGCTCTCAGAGAAAAGATCGTAGGTGTGCAAGAATTACTTTCCCTTGATAAATATTATAAGCAACAAGAAAATATGGATAAAGAGTTCGCATCACCAAATAGTCTGGTGAAGTAGCAACATGTAAGATATTTGTAATGTGAATCACCAACTAGCCCTTCAAGGGTAAGGACACTAACCTGCCCAAAATGGTGGAACACCACATAGCAAGATGTAGAGAATTACTCCAGCACTCCACACATCTACTTCTGGACCATAGTCTCTCTTCAGCACCTCAGGCGCCATGTAGTATGGACTTCCCACAATTTCATTAAATCTCTCACCTGTAAAACCAATATGACAAGCTAAACGGTGAATATAACGTTCAGTATTCAAAAGCAGCGAGATACAAAAATATTAGGAAATTTACCAGGCTTAAAGAATACTGAGAGACCAAAATCAATTGCCTTCAATGGTGCTGTCTCTTTCTTGTTTTCAAACAAGAAATTTTCAGGTTTGAGGTCACGATGCATAACTCCATGCTTATGGCACATCTGTAACCCAAACAAAAAGAGAAGTAATTAAATATTGAATAACCAACCAGCCATGATTGGAGATAATTTAAACATATGTGAATTTTGCAACTTGTCAAGCAGTTAATATCTTTCCTTTTAAAGGACTCAGATAGTTGATCTCAGCTTATTGAAAAATGACAAAATCTCCGAGAAAAATGGTGCAAAGAGAACATACACCAATTACTCCACAAAAGGGTTGTTTTCCCCAATGTTGAATTTGACTACTTAGCGTGTCCCGCCATCCAACTGACTGGGAAACGATAAGTTTAGATCTTACTTGGTATCAGACCAAAAAGATCTATGAGAAAATGTCCATGCAATCTCACTCCTTTATTAGTTTAACAAATCCTAATTGCCAACAAGCTAGTTCCCTTAATAGAAAGCTGATCTACTTAGCATGACAACGGCATTCTCATTCCTCTACGTTATTCAACACATTCTTATATCACTAGCACCCTAAAGCATATTAAACAATCATGGCAATTCATTAAGCTGTTGTGACAATTCTCCCATTCTACTTTACTAACATAAATTTCAAATCTAAATAACACAATGATCATTAAATAACTAAGGATTAACACAGCATTAAAAACAAGTCTTCACCTGAATCACTTCAACAATTGTGCGAGTCACAGCAGCTGCTGCCCTCTCAGTATAATGTCCCCTTGCAACGATCCGATCAAATAGCTCACCACCCTCACACAGCTCCATAACTATATGCACTGCATTATCATCCTCATAAGTATCCTTTAAGGTGACAATATTAGAATGCTTAGGCAAATGCTTCATGATCTCAACTTCTCGCCTTACATCCTCGATATCCACTCGAGTCCTTAGTTTCTTCTTCGATATTGATTTACAAGCATACACATCTCCACTTACTTTGTCAGTAGACAAATATGTAACCCCAAATTCACCTCGACCAAGCTCACGCCCTAACTCATACGTTGCCTCAATATCAGTACCAGTTGGATTATCCAACACATAAGACTTGTGTCCATTCCCATGAGCATAATCAACAGAAAATGGGTTTGGCTTATTCTTCCCCCTTTTCTTCTCCTCTGTTTCTGAAGTTTTTGGTGCTGCACAACAATTACCCATTGAACCAGATCCTCAAAACCCAAGCTCTTCAAAACTTTCAGCTAAAAGGGTCTCAAGATCTTAACTTCCCCACCTAACTAACACAACAAAAAGCTTCAATTCTCACCTAAAACTAAAAGGGTCTCCAAATCTTAGCTTTCCCTACCAAATCAACACACAAAAATCTCAACTTTCACTAGTCAAACTTCAACAAAGATCCAATTTTTATAAATGATTTACCCAGAAATCAAGAAAACAAGCAAGTGGGTTCCCTTAAATCCTTGAAAACTCCAATACCACCTAACAAAAATCTCAGATCTCACAAACCCCAATTCAATTTTCAAACTTTTGAGCTAAAAAGAACAATAAACCCTGAGGTTTTTGCAAAAGGGTAATCTAAACAAATGGAAATTGAAGTGTTTATAGATGAAAAAGAAGATCTGAACAGAAATTTAACGCGTGAAGAAACCCAATTTATATAAACAAGAGAAGAGAAGAGAAGCAAAGGTCAAAATTGGGTTCATGGAAACTTCCCTACTATGCACATTACTCTTGTGAATGTGTGTATTATTTTGACCTTTTCTTGTTTTTCTAAATTGTCCAAAATCAAGAACCCACTTTGGAATAAACAAAATGGGATTTTAAAAATACATTTTGCATATTATAAAAATGTCATCTTTTGTAACAAATGCATATTGGTGAAAAGTTATTGGCTAGGGAGTAATAATTTGCTTACAAAAAGTTGGTCCATCTCATCTCTTTTGTCATCACCAAGAGTCCTATCCAACTCCCCCTCCCCCCCCCGGTCCCTCCAATAATGTTTGATTTCTTATACGTCGTTGGGTTGGTTTGGAGGTGAGTTGTTAGAATATTAAATTTTGTAGAAGTTATATTATATTTAATAGTTGATTAAGAGGTAAAAGAATTTATGTACAAAATTAATATGTATTTGATTTTCAATATGTACAACTAATACGAATATAAGTTATGAGAGATTTTATGTATTATTCATGAAGAATAAGTGACATTCTGATGATAACTAATGCATGCATTATTAGTATCTGCATAACTCTAATCAACTATCAATTGATTCCTAGAAATTTATTTGATTGGTGATTAAGTTATTCCGAGATTATCTAATCAACATATTCTTATTGCTAATTGTTTGGTTCATTAGACTAAAAATGAGATATACCAGATATATGCATGTATTTGATTCAAACTAGATAGAGTGATATAAATTTTTATTTTATTTTTTCCATTTTAACTTTGGCTTTCTTATAGTGCGAGAAGAGTTTTGAAGGACAAATATATCATTTTCATATATAGATTATGAATGTAATTTCAATGAAGAATTAAATTCAAGATATAGACTATGAATGTACAAATGCATGTTGACAATTATATCTATTTCTAGAACATACTATAAAGTTTCCTATTATTCCTTTTTTTTTAAAAAGAAATCCTATAATTAACAGTAGTAGTAAAGTATGTTGCCTTTTTTTGTGAAAAAAATATCCACTTTTATATTATTCCTCAAATCCTCCGTTAGATGACATTATAGGATCTTTGTTGTTTCCAAATTATTATTATTTTTGTTGTAAAAAACATGTTAAAACCAATGCAACATATGCATTATTTTATTATATCAAAAAGCTGTTTTTGTCCTTTTTTATTTACTTACTATAGTGATCAAAATTATAAAATATTTACTCATGGGATTAAATCATAATATTACTTGCATCCTTTGGAGAAGGAAATAAAAGATGTTTTTTTCTTAATTTTTAGTTGGTATCCCTAAGTATAAGAAAATAATTTTTTTTCCATAGATAATTTTCACCCTTTTCTGGAAAATTATTTGAACATAGAATCGTTATAATTTTTTCAAAATTCGAAAAACTATAGAAATTGTTCTATCTTTTTCATTTTATAAAGTTATAATTGATTTAGCACATTAAAAGAAAAACTTACGCACACGATAAATATTTTTAAAACTTATGATTTTAAGTACATATTTCTATTATAATAAAAGTATGTTATAAAGATAAATGAAAAAAGTCAGAGAGTTAAATTATTTTTAAATATATAAATAATTATACTTTTATGACTGTTATTTTAAAAGTGAAAGGGTACTTTAGTCATTTTCTTTCGATTGCTGTAGGTTGTATTGAATTGGTCTAATGTGGGGGGTTTGACTTTTGGATACAACGCTTTCGATTATATATGATTGCTAAATATTAAATAAAATAATACACATAATAATAAATATACAACAAAAAGTGATATTTTGCTTGACTCTAGTAGTCCACATGAATTGGACTATATATAGTTTTACTATTTTTTTATTTTTTAAAAATAAATAAAATTGCAGCATTAAGCCAAACTTTGTATTGATTATTTCATATTTTAAATTCACGAAAAGTCATTCATTATTAATTATTATGTTATTTGCAAATCTATCATTACTATTCCAATTAGTTGAGCCTTGAGTGTTGATGAAGTGAAATATTTAAAGAGATAGAGGGAATAGTTTAGATTAATATTATTATAATTAAGGCTATTAAATATCAATCTTTCCCAAGAGTTTACGTAATATAATTAAAGTATGATACCATACCATAACTTATATATATATATATATATATATTTGTTGGATTTGAACCCTTGACCGTAATGGTAAATGTTGTTACAAGAAAAATAATTTATAACGGTAATAGGTATGTGCGTAAACAAAGAGTGCTAAAGTCGTGATCAGCATTAGTTAATTGTTATTGAATTCAATGTCGCACAGGGTTTAGAGACATTTACAAAAGTGCTAATTGTCACTAAAAATATATACTTAGTAGCAATAAAGTTATTATCATTAATTAATTACCACTAAAAATCATTTTTGATATAGTACTTCAAAAATTATTGTGGTAGAATGGATTTTGAAATCTGAATATAAAAAAGGAATTGATACGTTCACTTTCGCCTCTTTAAAGAGCTTAATACGTGTCATCTCAATGCTAATGTTGAACATTGAATGAGAAAAAATATAGTATTTAAAATAGGGAATATCAAATTGATAGAAATTTCACTTGAATCTTTTGCGATGTTCATTTTAGACTTATATTCTTTTGACACTTTTTACAATAAGAAAAAAGTTAAATGATTACATGTGTTATTTTAAGTTAAAAATTATTTTAAAATCTATTTAGTAAATAAAATAAAAATATTATTCTAAAAAAAATCAATTTAACCCCTACTCTCCCCCCTTGCCCCCCATGGTAGTTGTCTTCTCTACTATACCCAACAATTTTCTTAATTTGCTCTTTAAAATTGTTTTAGATTCTTTTTTTCTTTCTATCTTAGTGTTGTTTTGAGAGAAAAAGAGAGGAGGAGGAGGGAGACAAGGAGAGAAAGAAAGAAAAATTATTAAATATGAGAGTTCATATCCATTTTTTTCGGCGAAAAAGGTGGAATCGGAAATCGTCTTTTTTCATACACCCTATATCTCTTTTGTGCTATTTTCTAAAGAATAAGAATGAAAAGATGACGATGGTTGTGGTGATTTTAATAAATAAAAATTAATTTGATTGTATTAATGGCGATGTGGTAAATGGATGGTGTGTGGTGGAGGAGAGAATGAGGAAGAAGAATAGTAAAACCTTTAAATATTATTTTTGGCAAAGTGCCCTTCACACGATTTTGGGTGCAAAAGTGTCAAAATGACACAACGGAATCCTACCTCGGTGTCTAAAATGAACATCGCCTCCAAGTGAAATTTCACAATTTGAAAAAAATTGAGTTCCCATTTAAAATATACAAGTTGATAGAAACAAGATCACAAGACAACAATTCTCTCATCCCCAAAAGAAAAGAAAAAACAAAGTATATTTTTAATTAGAAACAAAGTTAAGGTTTATATAATGAGTTTAGTGTTGTTTTTTGCTAAACAAATATTTGGATTAAAAGTAACTTACTAATTTCATTTATTTAGCTTCTTAATGTGGTGATTAAGTCAAAATTGGCATGCTATGGAATCTTTTTTCCTCTTTAATACCACAAAAAAAATTTCTTTAACAATACCCTACTAGAATAATTGAATTATTCCTATATATCCAATTGGCTTGTTGATTAATTCTCTAACCAAGTGTTTTGAATTTCAATTTATTTTTCTTTAGAAAATAAATAAATAAATTAATTAGGTCAAAGTCTATTGCAATCTTGATTGACGGGAGAACACAATCTTTGAAAAAGGTCAAATTAAAGTTGTTAAAGAACAAATTTGTGAGTATATACACTTGTTATTTTTATGAAAATAATTTTATATAATGTTATTTTTTGATAAAGAGGTGTCGATTAACTCGTTGTATATGCTTCACATGTTAAAAGAAAATGCAATATGCCAACCAACATTAATTTTAACCTATCAATTATCTTTTTGAACATATACTATATGCTATCATCCACACTGTAATCTAATGGGCTATCAAGGACCACTTGCATGAGCAATAAATGGAATTTGTTAACTTGAATTAGACAAGAGCAAGGATTTTCTATGGAAAAATTGTATAAAATGACAAACAATTAATTTAAATTAAATGCTATAACCACAGTTTGATTTAATTGTAACCAGTAGTAAACAGTTGTCATTCGCCTCTCTCCCTAGATTTTTTCGTTCGTCAGTCTCTCCCTCGCCTCTCTCGCTTTTACACAAATACAAATGTATAAAATGCGTTTCTGTTTGTATAAAGCGAGAGAAAATTGTATATACAAATACGAATACATATATTTTTGTCCTATACATTTATATTTATACAAATACAGATCTTCCCCTGCCCATTTCTCTT
This sequence comes from Solanum pinnatisectum, assembly GCA_035578085.1. Classification (NCBI taxonomy): domain Eukaryota; kingdom Viridiplantae; phylum Streptophyta; class Magnoliopsida; order Solanales; family Solanaceae; genus Solanum; species Solanum pinnatisectum. The sequence goes on along the minus strand of CM069085.1, from coordinate 43,205,125 downwards.
TTGCCTTTCTCTCTTTCTCGCTTTATACAAACACAAATTATACAAATTACAACGTATAATTTGTGTTATATAAAGCGAGAGAGATAGAGAGAAATTTGATATACAAATGTTTTATTTCAATTCAATTGTATACAAATTCAAATTTTATGCAGATATACAAACACATAAAATTGAATTGAGAGGCTTCCAGCGATTTATACAAATGGCATGCCAGCGAAATTATACAAATCTGAAGCTCCTGCCAGTGAGTTATACAATTTGATGCTCCATAGCAAACATAAAGTTTGTTATGGAACACAATTATACAAACTATAGCTATAACATACAAATATGATTTTATGTTTGTTATATGTAAAAGTTGTTCTTTTCTATGGGACGGGCTAGGATTATGAACTTATAATCTGATGAACGAGTCGATTTCATTATTACAAGTTCTTTCGGATTGAATCAGACTAGAATGGTGTTATATACACATTATGAGAAGGGGTCTTCGAGCCTATCTAAATAGATACTATGTTTGTATGTGAATTCCTACGTCGTTACATTTCATTCATTGAAAATTTCCATTGACTAACACCCAATTTCATAGCCCACAAAATATTGACATCTAAAAAACCCAAAATAATCAAGAGGGCTTTTTGGAAAAGGTGAGTTGGGCTTTGTTGGGCCAAATGAGACATAGATGCCCATTGCCTGGCTCAGCAGGCCCATGCATTTTGTTGCCATACGGTCACAAAGACGTAAGAAAACACGCGATGTTTACATCAAAACAAACACAACTTCTAGTACTTGTGCGTGGCGATCTACATGCGATTGTCATTAAAATAATATGTTTTGTGGGGACTACAGATATTGTCGTTACTAAATTACTACTTGTGCGTGGCGATCTACATGCAATTGTCATTAAAATAATATTTTTTGCAGGGACTACAAATGTTGTCGTTACTAAATTGTTACTCGTGCGTGGTGATCTACATGCAATTGTAATTAAAATTATATTTTTTGTGGGGACTACAGATGTATGTTGTCGTTACTAAAACTGTTACTTGTGCGTGGCGATCTACATGCAATTGTCATTAAAATAATAATCTTTTTGTGGGGACTACAGATGTTGTCGTTAATAAAATTGTTACTTTTTATAACGGGTTTTACGGAATATCACGACATCTTACTTTTTTATTTTTCTGTGATGACTAAAGAAATTTCTATGAAAACCCCGTTTCTTGTAGAAACTTTGCATCATACCCCCCCATTTAATAATGTTTTAACATTTATGTCCAACTTTTTTTTTGAAACTTATATATATAACTATTATTAAAAACAATCTTTTGATAGAAATTTCTGAGGAGCTCCTTCAGAAGATTTCTTCGATGGACTTTCCATTCGAATCACATATTTCTGACGGACCAACCTTGGAAATTCACTTGTTTTAAGTAATTTCATATAGTTAAAATTTTAAAAGTTTGATGCTATAGTAAAGTTGTTACGAATTACTTTATATGGACGACAGAATCATGATTTTCATTAATGGGCTATCAAGGACCACCATAGGTATCCATAAATGGAATTTGGTAACATGAATCAGACAAGAGCAAAGATTTTCTGTCCAATATTGATCCAACATACAAGTAGGGTCTCTAAACATATTGGATGAACTAGTTGATATGTTTCATCTAAAATGGAAATGGGTCAGGATAATAATTTTATAATGTGATGATCGACTCGGTTTTATGATTATAAATTTATTTCATACCAAAAAATATTCATTCAGATCTATCTAAAATGATAAAAATGGTTCCTCATCTTTAGTTGTAGATTCAAAATAGTCCATTAAGTATCACTTACACAATCGTTAAATATTTATCAAATTCAGATTGTAAAATTTAATTGGAATAGTAAAAATTAAAAATATTTAAGAGAAAATCTTATATAGAAGTGCAGATTTGTAGTCTACGTTATTTTTGGTCTATTTTAAGAGTCTAGTGCATTTTTTATATTGCAATTTGACGAAAATTCTAGTGCATATGGTATGTTTTGTCACAATTCCGGTTAAATTCAATTTTTTAAAGTTAACTAACTTACATTACAAAAACATAATTCAAAACTTACATTGCAAATTTTCAACTCAAACACAATATCTCCTTTTCAATTAAAAAATTATTTTTATCGTTATAATAGTTTGCACAAAACCAAATTTCAAGTAATCTTCCTTCTATTGTTTCTCTATTTTCTTACAACAATGTTTAAAAATTTGATTTACAATATTCTACATCGATATACAACAATATACAAAATAAATTTGATAAATATCCAAAAATGCTCACTTTTAACAAACTTAAAAGTACCAAAACTGCTCAATGTAATACTTAAAGGGACTATTTTGATCCTATTACAAAAATAAGAGACTATTTTGTCATTTACTCATTTTTCACCGTTTGCCTTCACCCATTCGTTGTCGTCGTTAACCTTTCTTGCGGCATCTTATTCAAAGTTGCTCTGTTTTTTTTTGCTCTTAAACCTCAATGCAACATCTGGGGTTGTTTCTTTCTTCATAAAAACAACAAAAACCAAAAAATATTAGCAAAAAATTGAAAAAAATAGAAGTTATAAAGATAAATGGCCTTCTGGGTTCTGTAATTTGCTGATTTTCAGGTACTTTTTCATTTTTTTTTCTAGTTCATATCGATTTATATCATTCTATGGATCCCTTTTTGATTTGGGGTTTTTATTTTATGTATAATTTGAACGATCCTTGATTCAATTCTGTTATTATTACTTGGTGAAACTTTTTTTTTGTGATTTTGTAAGTTCTAGTTGAAGTTGTGTAGTTGTTGGTTAATGTTGAAGTTTTACGTGAAAGACATGATTTTTTGATTTGTGTTTTTCTATGGATTTTTTTTTCTTAAAGATTGAACCTTTAGTTTAGCTGTTCTTGAGTTAAATGGTGAAAATGTGCTTAATGGATTGTTTTGATCAATTTTTGTTTTTTTTAAGCAAAAAACAGAAAGAAATGAAAATAGCTTTCTGGGTAGCTATAATTTGTCGTTTATCAGGTAAAAACTTGTGTTTTTTAAAAGCAAAAACGGAAAGAAATTAAATAGCTTTCTGGGGTCGCTATATATTTGCCTTGGCATATGTTTTCTAGTTCAGATTGATTTCTATGGTACTTGTGATATTTAATGGACAGGGTGTTGGAATAATAATTCAAAGTTGGAGTACGAATACTAAGTTAATTAAGATTTGTTATTTATGATATTTACTTATTTATGTTTAATTAAAATTTCTAAACCTAGTTTAATTTTGTTTTTACTACTATAAATAGAGATGTTGCTAGTTAGTTTTCAATATCCAGTAATATACCGAACCCTGATTCAGTTCGGTTATACTTGGTGAAATATTTTGTGATTTTGTAAATTTTTGTTGCAGTAGTGAATTTGGCGGTTAATGTTGAAGTTTTACGCGAAAAGACATGATTTTTTGATGATGGAGTTTCTAGTTTGATTTGTGTTTTTCTATTTTCAGGTTCAATTTTTTGATTGAAGGGATTTGTTTTTGCTTATCTCTATGGTGAGTACTTTAAAGATTGAATCTTTGTTTAGCTTTTTTGGAGTTGAATGGTAAAAATGTGCTTAATGGATTGTTCTGATCGAATTTGGTGGTATTCAGGGAGAAGCTCCAGCTTTCTTTGCTGATAATCTTACGGGAGATTTTCCAAAGAAAGTTGATTCGAAATCGAAGGGCAATGAAACGGCTATCGTTGTTGGGAGTAAAATAGTATGATGATACAATATATACTGATTTAATGCAATTTATTTGTTTTTATTAACTATCAATGAAATGTTATCTTTCCTTATTTTCATCAGTATGTGATTGATGGGGTTGATCATGAATCGGGGTCGACTATTGGAGTTCGAATCTTTGATAAGTCTAGTGGGGAATGGTGAGTTTTCTGTGGTTCCGCTTGAACTGTTTATAGTTGTTCTGTAGCTGTTAGATAGGATGAAAAATGTATGAATGGATTTTGCAGGAGAATCCCCACTGTGTTGGGAACAAAACCCAAGCCATCTAAGGACTACTCGGCTGTGCTTTTAAATGATGATCGCATGTTAGTTGTTAGAGGGAACTCTGGTTCTAGTGAATGCTTTTGGTTTCTTGAGGTCAGTAAATCTCATGCTCAAATGTTCCAAATGCTAATCTCTTTAACTTTTTGATTTGTAATGTCAAAACCTTTCGCGGAGTTTGTTGATGATTCATTTTTGCTCTGCATGAAAAGGATTAATAGGAAAACTGCTTAGCTATTGGCATCAATATCATTTGTTTGTTGAATAATGTCAAAATGAAATAACGAGTACAATAATTTGCGTTAATGAATTAATTCTAGAACCTCTTCTCTGTGTTATGCCAAAAGCTCTGCCATGCTATTGTAGGTGGGCACTCCATTTGTTAGACAACATGAAAAGACTTTAGGGAATGAGGTGGTTGCCTGGAGCAAAGGAGTTTTAGGCAATGTTGAGAAGCCTATTGTCATTAGTGGCCCTTCTGGAGTGGGTAAGGGCACCCTGATATCAAAGCTAATGAAAGAATTTCCATCCATGTTCGGATTTTCCGTGAGCCACACAACCCGAGCACCAAGAGCAAAGGAGCAGAATGGGATTCATTACCATTTTACTGACCACAATGTGATGGAGAGAGAGATAAAGGATGGCAAGTTTCTTGAGTTTGCTTCTGTTCATGGTAATCTCTATGGAACAAGTGTAGAAGCTGTTGAGGTGGTTGCTGATGCTGGCAAGGTATTTGTTCTTCCATGTTATTTATCCCGTTAAATATTGGTTTTCTTTTTATCATCATCGATGCATAAACTGAAATGTTTCTATAATTTAGTTACTGATATTTTTTTTAAAGGTTAAGAGCACTTAAATGTTTTTTTAATGTCGTAAGAACTTACATGTACCTTAAAGAAAAAAGGGAAATTCTCTCTTTGATGGACCCCTATGGTTATCGCTTCATTTAGCTTTTTAGATTCTCCCTGAGAATAAATGCCCAAATTTTTAATTCTATCCCCACGGAGAGTAGATGCTCAGAATTGTGATATTTTGGCATATAAGATGACTAACATCTGTCAGTTTTGGAATCTGTCAAACGGATAGAACCTAAAGCCCTAGAGAGCCACATGATTGGGTACTTTCACACCTATGCACTAGCCGGCCACCAGAGTCGTGCTTTTGTACTATATTTTAAGAGTAGAATATTTATTTCTAATTGTACATTGCTGTCACACGTCATGCAAGTTAGGTTCTTGAAGCTGGCATTGTGGCAACTAATATCTTTTTTAATTTAATGTAGGGATTGTAAAATTAACTAATTTCATTGTTCTTTTAGGATATAGCTCGACTCTTCTAAGCGAGTTTTCATTTTTTCTGAAACTTCTATCACACAGCTCAAATTATCTCTGTGATACGGCTAAGGTTTCTCGTTGTTTTTTTGTCTACCCCTCCCCGGGGACACTGCCCTCCTCAGCCTACCTTCCTCTTTCACACTGCAGTGGATGAGTATTTTGATAATTTACCTATCAGTTCTGTTAGAATATGAATAGGTTTATACAATCCTATTAGAATAGGAATTGCTTTACACAATCCTATTAGAATAGGAATAGGTTTATACAATCCTATTTAGAATAAGAATATGAATACAAATAGGAATAGGAATAGTAAATAGTATTCTATTTGGTAAAGGATTGTATTCTGATCTCAATGTAATAATGTAGATAACAACTACAATTCTATAATATTTTTTTCCTATATTTCTTTACGATCTTGGTAAACAATCAAAGAGTATCCATATATGTCGCCCGGTCCCTCAACGATTATGTTAGCAAAGTTTGGTCCTGTATCTTTCCTGACTATTTTCTCATATCTAATTTGACTACTTTCTTATATCTAATTTGTGTAGCACCATGCCATCATTCCGGTGACTACTTTTTCATATTTAATTTGTGTAGCACCATGCCATCCTTCCGGTGACTACTTTTTCATATTTAATTTGTGTAGCACCATGCCATCCTTTTGGTGACTACCTTTTTTTTGCATATCTTATTCATCTCTCCGAACTACTTTTCATATTTAATTAATTTTTCGAACTATTTTCTCATATCCGAGTTGCATAGCATCATGTGTCTTTTTTTTGACTCTCAAATTTGATTTGCATAGTTATCATTCCGACCACCCATAGTATTTTCTTTTTCAACGGGGTGGGGTTCCATCAATTCGAACTATCCTATATAATTTCTATTTTAGTTGTGACATCATTTATAATTTTATTTCTTAGATTGTGACCACTTTTAGCCATTCAATCTAATATTTAATATCGACTCATCTAATTCCAACATGATCCATATACTTAATAATAGTCTTTGCAAGTTTGGTTTAATCACTCTGTGTTTTATCGGCATTATGCATCAAATCGGAGTGTTAGAATATGAATAGGTTTATACAATCCTATTAGAATAGGAATTGCTTTACACAATCCTATTAGAATAGGAATAGGTTTATACAATCCTATTTAGAATAAGAATATGAATACAAATAGGAATAGGAATAGTAAATAGTATCCTATTTGGTAAAGGATTGTATTCTAGTGTCTATAAATAGGATCTCAATGTAATAATGTAGATAACAACTACAATTCAATAATATTTTTTTTCCTATATTTCTCACAAGTTCTTTAAAAAAGATGAAGATTTTTGTCAGTTCTTAGATAATCACATTAATGATCAATTTTTGCATGTGCATTACATTAGATGTGTCCTCTGCAACCTTCAAAAACGGTTTAGTTCTGTGTGATTGTGTAGAGATGTATCCTTGATATCGATGTTCAAGGAGCAAGGTCTGTGAGGGCTAGCGCTCTTGAAGCCATTTTCATTTTCATCTCTCCTCCTTCTTTTGAAGAACTTGAGAAGCGTCTTCGTGCAAGGTGGGCTAATCAAGAAATTCAAAGTTTCTCATCTTACATGCTGTGTAGTTATAAGAAGAATCATCCATATTTTGAACAGGGCAACTGAGACTGAGGAACAAATCCAAAAGCGTCTCCGGAATGCTTTGGCAGAACTCGAACAAGGGAAATCATCTGGTCTGTTTGATCATATTTTGGTAAACGATGACCTTGAAACTTGTTATGAGAAACTCAAGGTGATTCTAGTTAAAAACCTCATTTTTTCCTATTTTATATGTAACCGTCTTATCTAACAGACGATAATTCTTATCATGAAAAGAATATAATGACATCTACTAACATGACATAATGTATCTTTCAATTGATGTAGAACATTTTGTGTCTAAGAGAAGCTGCGAAATCTGCTCCTAAGACACGTAAGTTAGTGCTAATATTTTGATGCTGTAGTTCTCTTCTTGATTAAAGATCAAATTATGCACCACTAATGGTTTCGTGATTTTTTTTGCAACTACAGTTCCAGAATCATTCAACTTGTCCATCGAACATTCAGTGTCAAAGATTGATCAAAAGCTTCTGATCAACTGTGGTGCTGTGGAACATGAAAATGCATCAAATAACACGTATGTTATCTCTTTTTCTAGATAGTCGATTATCCATTCTATATGAGAATTCTAGAGTCTGGAGCGTCTGTTACAGGTACATTCTGGACTTGTCTTCGCTCAAAGGAGGAGCCCCTGGACGGACAAGAGGACTAAACATGTATGCTATTAATCCTTTGACTGATGATGTAAACTGCAACAACCAGCTACACTTAACATCCCGTTTTGATTGACCACATCTTTTCTTCTTTTAAGTCGATGAAGAGGGCTCGAGCCCCTTTGAAAGAACCACAATTTTGACTTCCCAGTATCATTCTTGGATTGCAACAATGATTCGGAGATCCATGTTAGTTTACTATTCAAAGAAAACATGTGTTGGATAGGATGCTTTTCGATTTTTATCTATTTTGTTTCGTTTCTTCTAAAAGCTTATTCATTTAATACAGTCATTATCACGAAGTTTCAAATTCTACGAGTGAAACTTTAAGACGTCGTAGAATATGTAAGCATAGACCAACACCATGATATTGCTTTCCCTTTTCTTTTTAATGTTGCTATTCTTACATCTATGATTATAATTCCCCTCAAAGTTATACTTACACCTTATATCATACATGCCTCACTGAAAACCTAAAACATACACTACAAGTATTGTTTATTACATATAATAATTACAACTGCAGGGATATTGGATATTGGATATTTACATAACTCCCAAAACAGTAAATTAAACTATAGTATATAGCATTCAGATGGGAATCAATTAAGTGGTACTTATGACTCGAAGACCAAGTTAAAAGACTACTAGACGTCTTGCAGAGCAACTCAAAAGACTACTAGAAGTCTTGCAGAGCAAAGTGACTTTCTTCAGAAATGTTCTGAGTGCATGCAATTGCAATGGTTGTTGTCATTGAGGTTCCACTGATAATGACAACCCAATTGAAGATTTTCTGTGGTATCATGTATTCCAGATTGGAACTGAAATCCTTCAACAGAATTACTATTATTGGATGATCCAATATCATGTTCATAATTGAGTAGGTAATTTGGAGAAGAATCAGAATCCATTGAGCTTTTGCCTTTACTACTTGGAGTAGTGTTGTTATTAGTTGTAGTAGTAGATTGGATCTTATTCTTTGTGTTGAGAAATCTACCTCCACCATCTCTAGCTCTCCTCATCGCGTGTCGGTGACGTGATTCATGAAGATAAGGCTGATTTACATACACACATTTTGAACAAACAAAATAACATCATTTGTTGTTTCTGTGCGTTCAACTGATTCCATTACGTTATGTATATGCATATGAAGATAGGGAAAATATATGTACATTTGAACAAACAAAACAACATCACTTACCTGCTGTCTCTGCGCATTCAGCCGGTCCCATTACTTTTGACTCAAACTATATATGTATATGCATATGGAGATACGGCTGATATACATTTGGATAAATAAAACAACATCAATTGTCGGTTTATTCAACTGATTTCATTACTTTCGACTCAAACTATATATGCATACCTATGAAGATAAGGTTGATATACATTTGAAAAGACAAAACAACATCATTTGCTTGTCGTTTCTTTGCGTGCAACTGGTTCCATTACTTTCGACTCAAACTAGAGACATATATGCATATGAAGATACCACTTATATACATTTGAACAAACAAAATAATGCCATGAATCACCTGACCTTTTTCATGTGTATATCATGAGTTAGCCCAATTAGAGCCCGTTTTAGGGTCGTGGATGTCTGTGCGTTTCATTACTTTCGACTCAAACTATCAATACATATGAAAAAAGAAAACATTCATACGCATATCATAAGATAATTAATACTCGTTTATTGAATGAACTGACTCTAGATTCTGAACTCCCTCATCATTCATCGGTATCTATGCCTAATAGTAACAGGTGTATATCTACGTGATCGATGAGCTTAACCGTGTCCGTAGCCAAAAGGACAATTTTTTTCTTTCAAAAAACCAAAACAACATATCAAATTTATTTTTAACCAAAAGGGCAAAATCGCTCTTGACTGAGCGATTTCCTTCTGACAAAATTGACGACGCTATTCTGTTAAAAAAATTGAAATCGCTGATCCAGCAGCGTTTTTATCGAATTGTTTATATTTAAAAAAAAACTAAAATCGCTGCTGAGCGATTTTCCTAAAAAAATTAATAAGTTCTTGTGGTTAATTGCATTGGTCTGCTTTCTAATATGGAAAATCCTTTTTGATAATGCTAGATAATGTTCAAGTAAAAATTGGTCTACTTTCTAATTACATTGTCAGTGGTTAATTATATACTAATATTGATTATTTCATGTGGCAGTGTGATTTTGTATTTTGCTAAGAATTGATTGGGTGTTTGAGTTTTACTTTTGTCATTTTTAATATTTAACCTCACAGTTTTTTATTTATTTTAACCAATGTAATTAACCACATTAATTTTTTTTTTTTTTTAAGAAATCAATTTTTTTAAAGAAAGAAGTGATAACAGCAGCGATTTCAACATTTGATAATTATTTTTTTTTGGATAAAAACGCTGCGGGAGCAGCGATTTTAATTGAAATTTTTTCGTAGTCTACAAAGTCAATTTTGTCATAAGGAAATCGCTCCTCACGGAGCGATTTTTCCCTTTTGGTTAAAAATAATTTTGATATGCTGTTTTGGTTTTTTGAAAGAAAAAAATTACCCTTTTGGCTTCGGACTCGAGCTTAACCAATTCACAAAATGTATTAAAATTATAATCATTAATAAGAACACTTCTCTAATTCAGATGCATGATTAAAGTGATCAACTATTCTCTTAAAAAATGTCGATGGATGTGTGTTGACTTCTTCAAAAGTTATACATCTTCAAAAGATCAGATATAGATGCGACCACATTTTTGGAGAGTCCAAGCAACATAATTAGTCTTAGTAATCAAGAAAATTCAACTTTTATGGTCATTGAAAATATTCTTTGACGGTCCAAATGGAGTAATTAAGACAAATAAATCGAAACGAAAGGGATTACCTTTCGAGATTTGACCACTTTTTGTTGCAACACAGCCTTAGCACGGAGTTGCCTTCGTCTAAGAATTCCACGGTATTGTTTTGCATTTACATACATTGGCTCCTCTTTCACTTCAACTGGCAAAATCATTCTTCCATTATGATGAACTGTTGATGATTTCTCCATATTTTGATTTACCTGTTTATAAAAAGGAAAATTTCGCGATAACGTTATGTTTTTCTACTCTGATAACATGTTGAAGTGTGTGACAATCATATTTAAAAGTTTAAGTTATTAGAGAGAGCAGATCGTGTAAATTTTAGTATAAAACTATTTACCTAACTATTATCGTATGAATGATCTGATTGTGTAAATATTTTTTACGAACATGAAATCACATAAAGAGAAGGACATACCATAGGTTCACCACAAGCAACAGTAACATTGCCACCAGAATATTGTGGTACTTCTGAATAGGGATATGATTTAAACGCCTGAATAATTTATAAATATAAGTATTAGTAAATTAAATAATTAATTCCAATCACATTTCAAATAATTAATTAAAAAAAAGAGGAAAATATTACTCACAATTGAGGAAGGTGTCATTAGTTCAAATTGATTTGCTGCTCTTAAATTTTCACCCATGATTGGAGGTATAAATTCTACATGTTTGCCTTCTCTCTTGGAATCACCATCTGCTAATTCAAAAAAATAATCTCAAATTATCAATCGTTTTTCATTTTCCGAGATATAAATTATGTGAATTTTGATTAATATTTTTAAAATTATGTTGTTTTCAGATTTCACTTGTTAAATTACATATATGTTATTAGTGTTCATTGTATTAAGATCATGAGAAGAATTGCAATCATAAAATTAATTCTCGAAAAGGGAAAAACGAAACTTATTCTGAAACGGAAGGTAAAATATAAATTAAAGTAATGATAAAAATATATAAAAGGTTGCAATATTATATTATACCTGATTTTTGAAACATTGTACTTTCCACTTCACCACATCTCATTTCTGATCATAAATGAAAAAACTTATAAATGGATATATTACAAGGGGATTACTTATTGTAGTAGATAAGTTATTTTATTTTTAGAATTATAGATTTAATTTTTTTCGAAGAAATGTATGCACAAATATTTGGATGGTAGTTTTTAATTTAGTTGTTGACGTACATAAGTTAAACTCAATAATTTTTATTTTACCATCCAATTTTCTATTTTTCTCTTGCCACTATTTAAATTTTGACATAATAGAAAAAGTCATACAAAAAATAACAATCTCATTAGAATCTAGATCAAAATTCTAACAAATTGTCAGAAGACTTGCCTGAACAACAAAAAGTTATATAATAATCAATCAACGAAACTATTAACAGTGATCACCATAACATATGTAAAAAACTTATCATCACAACATGTTATGACAATCATCAAAATTTGACCATAAATTCTGATGGATCGCCAGAACTTTCAACCATAGAAGAAGAAGAACCAACAACAAATAAGGAAGAGGGAAGAAATCGTAGCAAATATATATATTTGCATAATTTTTCTAAACAATATGGTCAAAAATTAACTATGTGTCCTTCCTAAGTCCACTCTGCGTTCCTAATGATAATAACAACAATAATTATATCTTGATCGCAAATAATTAAGTTACAAATCGATTATATGAATACAATAACATCAGGCTTAATAAAACCAAATAAATCAATAAGCAATTCTTCCTAAGTCATAGAAAAACAATAAGCAAGAAGAATATATTTACCCCCATAAGCCAACAAAATATGAATCAAGAAAATGAAAGCAATAGACATGTCAAGCTAAATTTGGACATATAATTAACTTCTCAAAAATTTCCCAATCAAGCAAGAAAAATAAGAGGAAAATTAAAGAAGACTCACATGAGATATAATTGATTGGGAGAGAAAATATATGTTAATGATAAGCTTTCTCTTTGTGGAAATATTGTATCTCAACCATATAAAGATTAAATATATATGGGGTTTAACATGGTCTATTCATAATTGTGCATGCTAGGTTAGAATAAAATAAAATAAAATAGAAAGAGAGAATCAAAGAAGAGAAGATAAGAAAGTGATGTGTGAATCTTTAAATATAAAAACACAATCTAGGATTACCATTGTAAGACAATGATGTGTCCATTATTCTAATAGTAAATGACTAAAAGGCACTTGTTTAATATTCTTCTCTATTTTTGTCTATTATAATATATACTCTCTTTGTATAAGAAGATGAAATTAATTGTGAGAAATGTTTTTTAAATTCATATGAAAATTTAATAAGAAACGTGACTAGGTATAAGATAAGGTCATTTTGTTAGATTTTTTTGGGAACCATGCCTAAAATGGTTAGGTGGTAGATCTATAAAAGTGGACTAACAAATAGAGGTTATCTATATGAAAATCTTCTTTTTATCACATGAGAGAAATGAATTTTGCTAATTATATTAAGATTTCAATGCAGATATCGAATAAATAAGAAAATATTGAAAAACACTTCAATTTCAATTCAAAATTTCAATCAAAATATTTGAATTTTATAAAAATAAATAAATTGACGCATCGCATTATGAAGTATTACCGTAAATATCAATGACTGGTTTCACCAACTCAAGCTCCTAAAATATTGGTTAAGCAAAAGAGATCTTTAGACTAGCTCCACTTTCACTTCAGAATCTTTGAATTATAATTAAGATAATAGTACTTTAAAAATCTCCTTTAAGATATACCATTTATTTAAATCTTATAATCTTAATCATATGATGTTAGATATTGAAATTTATAATGTGCACCAATCTTTAAAGATGATGATGAATAGTTAATACTGACTATATTAGTCATCCTTATTTTCTCAAAAAAAAAAAAAAAAAAAGGATAAAATAGTAAAAACGCAAAAACAAGACAATAGTGGCAAAATATTGATAATTCCAATATTAGAAAGTGGACAAAACGTGTCCTTTTTTAAATAGTGGGTTCCTTTAACTTTTAGCCCCAAAAATCGCCGCGTGTGTACGGCTATTAAATCTCGAAGCGTGATGACTCAACAGTCAATATAACGGCGCAATGCCGTTAACTCCCCTTCTTGTTTGTCTTGTCGGGTAATTAGGTGGCAAACGTTTACCAATAAAACCGTTTCTATTACTTCCTCCGTGTCATATTAGGACATCTCTAATCATACACGCTATTTTACTCTTCAAATATAGATTTTTTTATTTTTTCAGACAACTAACTTCAATTCAATTTTCTATTTTACTCTCTAAAATATAATTTTTTTCTCTCCTTAATATTATATTATTATTTCAATTTCATTCTTATTTCATGATATAAATTTTTTATTTTTTTTCTCAATATTACTTTATATAATTTTCATGTGATATAAAATTTTATTTTTTAATTATTTTTATTTTAATATAAAATTATATTTTATTCTAAATTTTAAATAACATAAATTGCAAAAAAATATCATATAATATACAAATTCAAATAACAGTGAAGTACAATTACATAAACATTACATAAACACTCAATTTTTGAAATTATTACGTTGCTCCCATAAATGCTTTATTAATGCATTACGGAGTTCACATGAGCATTTTTTTTCTTAATTTTTTATCTCTAGCTAAAAGTTGTTCAAATCAGAGATTTTCATCTACCTCCATTTTTGTCGTTGGAGTTGGAGCCTCTACGACATCTTGAATTGGTGCATTAAAATCACGTTCATCCTTAATTATCATGTTGTACAGGATAATACTTGTAATCATTATATCATGTAGCACTTCCTTTCTCCAATAACGTGACGGTCCTGCAAAAATTGCAAAATATGATTGAAAAGCTCCGAATACACGTTCAACATCTTTTCAACATGACTCTTGTTTCATTGCGAATTAATTATTATGTTATGTATTGTATTTTATCTTGTATTTTAATTATTATGTTATGTATTGTATTGTTATCTTGTATTTAAATTATCATATTATGTGTTGTATTTTTAAATTAAATTTTTCAGCTTATCATTTTAATTTTGTGTATTCTTTATAGTAAAAATTAATAATAAAATCAAATTATATTGTCGACGAAAATTAGAAAAAATTAAAATACTATTAATTCGGGATGAAAATAGTATATATTAAATAAAATATTTTTTAAAATATTATATTACATTTAAAAAGAAATATGAATATTAGATATTTAATTAATGAGATTATATGTAAAATAATATGTTAATTAGAAAATAATAAAAATAATAATAAAATATTTAAAAAGTGAAATAGAGAGTTGTGAATAGTAGTTCTCCAAATTTGGAAGATTATTATTCACCTCTCTATAAATAAAGTATAGAGAGTGATATAGAAAGGGGTTGGAGAGGGCATTCTCTATTTTACTCTCCAAATATAGAGAATGAAGAGTAAAATAAAGGTGCATTGGAGATGGTCTTAGTTGATCGTTATAGTAAAAATAATTGTCACATATTAGTCGATCACTTTACTAAATGAAAAAAATATTAATTAAAATTTTTTCTACATTACCCTAGCAATTAATATTTTTTGAAAATGTTCACATATATTAATTTTCAAGAAGTTTCTAAGGAACGAATTAATAAAATTATCTTTTTATTTATAATTTTTTAAATATCATATAAAATAGAAAATTATCAACTAATATAAGACGGAGGGGACAGAGGGAGTAAGACGACATTTCACGGGTCTCCGTGAAAGCGACCGTTAACTTTCCACGCGTCCAACCCAAACTAATAATGGAGTAAACGTTCTGCAGTTTAAAAAATAGCCAAACAAGTGTGCTAATGTTTCCTAGTGCAATTATGGAAAATATGAACATTTGAAAATGAATAGTTCCTAACCTTATCACCTTTTCATAAGTCTGCTCGTGTTCAAGATTTAATATATATGTATGAAAAATTAATTTTTTATTTATATATTTCATATAATTTTTTATATATATAATATAGTTTTTTCATAAAAGTGTTGGACGGACCATCTTTTGTTATATATGACCACACCACTGCCTAGATCCCATTTATTGGATTCACGAGATATGTTGTTGTTGTTATTGTAATTGCAACATGTATTATTCATCGGGATTGAGTAGTTTTTGCTCTGAGTCTTCACTAAATATGTAAAAAAATTCGATAATGGATTTTATTATTATTGTAGATTAATTTGAGATTGGCGATAGAAATTCATAATTTTCAAATTCTGATCAATTTTCATTTATAAGTCGTAGATCTATGAAGTTTAGCCTATAGCTCGTCCTCCTCCTAAATCCTACCTATAACGTATGGTTAAATACACCATATAAAGAATGTTGAAAAAAAAAGTTTTCCACCATATTATAATGGCTAGGATTTATAAAGAATATACTCTGCATATTCTAAAAGATATCTAGGTTGGCTTCACAAGAAATTTTGATGATCGATGATACACGTTGTGTTTTAAGAATAAACCTATAAGTAATTTAAAACATGATCTTAATTATTTACGTTAAATTATCATTTCTTCAAAAACCACGTGATTTTAAAACCAAAATGGAAATTAAGAAAAAAAAAATTGAAAGTGATTTATAATCTTATAGATGCTAAATATAGTAAACTTCAATGACACTTCTCTCTCACATAAATTCTTATAAGATTCTTGACGTTTTTGTGTGGTTGTCTGGTTGAGTATACGTCACAACTCACATGCTCTTTTATTTTTTAGTTTAAGTCGATCTGGCGTACTAAGCTCTAGCTATGTATAAGATCTAAGGGAAAAACGAACTACAAGGATATGTTGCACGAGACTTATCATGTAATTATGCAAGAAAACACTTTCCCTAGTCAGATGACAATAACTTTACCATTTACGGTAAGACTTTCGTCAAAATTCACCCCAATAACTCTTTGAGCAACTAACACTTAGTTCAAATACTTTAATGAGATGAAAAATAGTTTTGTGAACTTTGGTGATACAAGAGGAAAAATTTATTTACTCATGTGTGATATTAGACTGAAGATAATTATCGATATAATTTTAAAATATAATGCATTCAATAGTAAAATTTTCAAAATCCTGAATACGTCTCTTCGATAAACTTGTTGAAATTTGGAACTTTACCTGGGAGAATTGAAGCTTCTTGTTCTTTGAGATCCTTGTGGTTGAAAATTTTGAAGATCTATTTCATGAGTTGTTGTTGTGCAGTAGCAAAATACTTCAGAGACAAGAGGAGAAGAGAAAAGGGGAAAATTAAGCCAAATTTATTTTCTGGTGATTATGGCCAAGTGAATGGTGGATACAAGTCCCATGTGTTAGACTGGCTCTGATATTGAGGGAGACATATGAACTAGGACCAGTAACGGAGTCACCTCTGTACAAGAGCGTTGAAAATCAGAGTGTAGATGTTGAATCACTTTGACTTTTTTGTGTTTACTTAGTGAAAGTCTAGATTCCGACTCTATTGACTTTTTATTCAGTGACGGATCCAAAATTTTAATGTTATGGGTGTTCCATTAGCTACCAATCACAAAATATAAGTGTACAAATTTAACATTTTTCATAAGAAAGACAATCATATTTAAATATGATAGCGAATAAAAACCAATAAAAATTATATTTTGAATTTAAAAAAAATAAAGGAAGATGACAAAGTTTTTTCTATAAAATTTTGTTTAGGAAAATTTAGCAAAGACAGTTTGTGAAAGGAAAAAAAACAATCAGCGGCATTAGGGAGAAAAATATAATAAAATAAACAATTCAGCAAAATAAATTAAGAGAAAGAGGAGTTGGATTTTAAACCAAAAGTAACGTCCCTAAGGGAAATCGATCAGACAACCGAGAAACAACCTTGAGCACCCACCAACCTATAACCATCCGACCAACCAAATCATTTGTTTCATGGATGCTCACCTTTAAGTTTTATACGATTTTTCTTAATTTCAACATAAATATATATAGTTCGATATGAAATTAATGGGTGCACTCGAAAAGAATCATGTGGGTCCGCCCCCTGCTTTTATTACTTATGTAGTGTCATTATCTAGACATTTCATTACTTACCGGCCTTCACCCCTCTCACCCCAGAGACGAAGCTAGTAAGGGCCCAGAGATTATATACTTTATAATATAGTTTTAACATAAGTTATGTACATATAATGAAGCTTGAAGCAGCTTCCAAATGACAAATTGTTTTTCACTATGAATTTGAATAAGTCTTCCATTTAACCGCCTTTACATCCTTGATTCTATTAAGAGTGGAACACGAAAACTAATAGTAAGGTTTTCAAGAAGAGTTCAAGTTATATGCATGAAAGGTCACATATAAATTAATTATTGGTACATTTCTATGATAACCGCACTTTAATTGATAATGTGAAGAGTCTCAGAGTAAACGAGACAGAACTATTAGTAGTGATGATGATTATATATATATGGAGTATTATTTTTGTGCATTGCAATAATTTTTAAAAATTTTGAACCAGGATACATGGTATTTACAAATTGACAATGACTCCTGTAAATGCATATGATTTCCTGATTCTTTATCTTTACCTATACTCTTAATGTAGCACAAAACAACATCCTAGTACTTCATTAAACCTCTATTTCTTAACGACTTTATTTCCTTGTCGTCAAGACTATACTCTTTCATAATCCAAGAAACATTATAAACTTTATGCTTACAATCCTTTTTTATTTTCTTAATATTTATAAGTTTTTTTGATCCCAACTTTCTTTGCACCTACCGACATTCCTTTGACCTGCCCTTTCCAACTTTCTCCTCCAATCAACCTTCGATTAAAATTTGTATGTGTCGGTTTTAGCTTCTTTAATTGAGTAAAAGAAATATTTAGTATTTGATGAGTCTTCTATTGACTCCCATGACTTTTTACTCTCATGAAGATCTTCAAATTGAATATCATTACAAACGTAATTGTTAGAAGCAACAAATTTGATTAGATAACGCATAAGTTGTTCATTAGTGTGTCAAAACTTAACTCGTAATTCTGAATCTGGAGAGCCATGGGTGATGGTCATAATTGTTGAAGAGGGTAGAAAAAAACTTTATGTTGTATTTTACGAAAGTGTATAGAATGATGAGTGATGACTAGCCTTTGGGTAATTGGGTATATTAATATAATACAAGGGTAAAGGCGGTAAATGTAAACCAAAATTTAAACGAAATAGGATTAAAAAAGTTCCTTATATGTCAAAAGCAGTTATTAATATACAAATGTGATTGGGCCTGGACCCAAACAAGTCCGGCCCATTAAAACAGTTTCTTAGGCTTCCTCAGCTTTGCCACTTTACTTCTAGCCCTGCCGCAAAATCCGCCGGTGACCGGTAGTTTTTTTTTTAATTTTTTTTTATAATGTGTGTTCTTTATTTGATAGTTGGATTTTGAAATTGTGATTGGTCACTCTGAAAATAAATTAAATTGAGTAAGCATAGAAGAAGTTTTAGCTTTGATTGATGGTTTTCTGACTGTCTGTGAAATGGGTTTCTGTTTATTTGTAGAATAAGCATTTAAACATGAATTAGTGGAGCTGCACGAAAGCTGATACGGACACCACGTCATAAGAAAAAAAAGCATTGAGGAATTGTGTAATATTATACTGGGAAATTCTTCGAGTGTGTACTACAGGTTAGGCTATGCAAAGGTAAATCTTGTTTCATAAAGTTTGTGTCCTTTTAGTTGGTTTTTGAGTTGAAATTGATGATTTATGACTTTTTGTGAATTGGGTTTCTGTTTCTTAGAATATGGAATATAGCTTATGCTATTCAATGGTAAATCTTGTTTCATAAAGTTTGTGTCTTTTAGTTAGTTTTTGAGCTTCCATTGATTCTTTCTGACTTTTCGTGAATTGGGTTTCTGTTTCTTGATAAGCATATAAACATTGAGGACTTGTTTGATTTTGTACTGGAAAAATTCTTAGAATGTAGAATATAGCTCATTCTATGCGATGGTAAATCTTGTTTCATACAGTTTATGTCTTTTAGTTAGTTTTTGAGCTTCCATTGATGGTTTTGGATTTTTTTGATTTCTTATGGACTGGGGGTCTGTTTCTTAGTAGTTGGCATTTGTACACTGAGGAATTGTGTGATATTATACTAAAAAATCATTGAATATGGACTACAGCTTATGCTATGCAATGGTAAATCTTGTTTCATGAAGTTTGTGCCTTTTAGTTGGTTTTTGAGCTTCCATTGATGGTTTTGGATTTTCTATATTGGGTTTCTGTTTCTCGGTAGTTGGCATTTGAAATTGGAAGTTGTGATATTATAGTTGAAAATTCTTTGTACATCAGTGTACAAACTCTATTCCAGATCAGTTGGTGCTTCAAACATGTTAGAATATTGATTCTTCTATATGCTTACAAGTTATTCCTCCAAACTACAGCCTCATTTTGGGTTAAATATGTTCAGGTTCTTTTGCCTTTCAGTAGATAAACGTATGGGTTGTTCAGCCATTGCCATAGTTAAAGCTCATCAACAAGAAGGATAGGTGCAAAAAGGCGAGGGAGCCAGTATAATATAGTGGCGTCTAAACGTCCAGATGTTCAGTAAAGTGTGCATTAACCAGCTATCCGTTGAGAGTGTTAGCTTGCCGCAAACAGCAAAGATGATTGATGCTTTCTCGCTCGTGTAAACTGCATATTCTTCTTAGTTTTGGGCTCAAAGCACGGGCCAACAGCAAAGTATATATAACTCAGTGTGTTTATTTTCTAGTGAATATCAATCTGCAGCCTCTCGCAAGATCTGAAAAGCCACAGTCGAACCGCACAGAAACACATACAGTCGTTGATGGCAATGATTGCCAGGAGAAGCAAGAGCTCTGTACATCTCTTGCATGAAGTCCTCTTTTCCGACCACCCTCTTCCCTGCTCATACACCCAGCGGCAGACCTATGTAGATGTGTACATGAAATGGAAGAAAGACTCTTTTTTTGACTCCATTGATACTATTCACAGATCAGTTCAACTCAGGCCTTTAATTGCTCTTAAGAACTGCATAGTCTCCTCTTCACCTAATGATTATTGCATCCCCATTTCTGTTATTTCGAAAAAAGGCTTAGAGTTAGGGATACCCATTAAGGTTGCCAGGTTCTTAAGGCTGTATCCATCTGTTTTTGAGGAATTTACTGGCCCTAACTACAATTTGCCTTGGTTTAAGTTGACCCAGAGGGCTATTGAGCTTGACAGAGAGGAGAGAGAGGTCTACTTAAAATTTAAGGATGATATCATTTTGAGGCTGAAGAAGTTGATACTGATGAGTGGTAGGGAACAGACGCTTCCTCTAAAGATAATTCAGGGTCTGCAATGGTATTTGGGACTACCCGACGAATTCTTAAGGAAACCGGAAGACAATCTTGATGGGTGTTTCAGAGTTGTTGAAATGGAAGATGGATTGAAAGGGCTTGCTGTTAATGTTGATGGAAGTGAAAGGTTTTTATCAGTGATGCAGATGAATGCGATGAGGAGGGGAGCATATAGTGGTGTGGAGGGTGAGGCAATAGAATTTCCACTGTATCCATCAAAGGGATTGAGGCTTAAAAGAAAGATTGCAGATTGGTTTGATGAGTTTCAGAAGTTTCCATATGTTTCACCCTACGAGGATTATTCAGGTTTGGATCCAAATAGTGACATAGCAGAAAAACGAGTGGTGGGTGTGCTTCATGAATTGCTTAGTTTGTTTGTCGAGCATGCTGCAGAAAGGAAGAAGCTTTTGTGTCTTAGGAAGTACTTGGGGTTGCCGCAAAAAGTTCACAAGGCATTTGAGAGGTATCCTCATATCTTCAATTTGTCATTGATGAACAAGACTTGCACCGCAATACTAAAAGAAGCTTACTGTGATAGAGGGGCTATTGAGGAACATCCATTAGCAAAAGTTAGAAAAAGGTACATCAAATTGATGAAGGAGTCAGAGGGTATACTGAAACGTAAAAGGTTTAACAACGGGCCAATTGATCAGGGTGACTCGAATATCAAGGACTTGGATTGTACAGATGATGAGGATAAGAAATTTACAACTTAACTCTGCTCTTTATGCTTGTGCCACTATAATCAGGTGCAGGATTTAAAAGAAATTATAAACGAGAAGGAAAAGAAAATTGAAAGAACTGTTCAAGCAGGATTTGTAGGCATTTGGAATGAAATGAAAAGACTGTTTGATATGTATAGCTTCAGAGGTGGATGTTTCTCTCATTTATGCTGAGTTCTTTCATCCATTAAGGGCGATTTCAGTATGAAGGGGATGGCCACAGTCATGCGAAGGAATAGTCATACTATTAAGTATTACCAATGGAGCCTCAAAGTCTTGATCAACGGTATATGATTAGCTTACATGATGTATTATTAGCTGACTGATGCCCCCCTCTCATATCTTCTATATATGACACGGTTGACACTTTTATGTAACAATGTTGGATAGTTTTATGTCGTTTTTCCTCAACATATAATTGCTATTCCTTGTGATCTATCTTAACTCTTTTCTTAGTTTCATGCTTTCTTTTGGTGTTTCTTCATATACTGATGCCACCTGACTATGGCATTGCTTTCTGCTCGGTTTTCTCAAGTTTGAAATTATTGAAGTGGGAGCATGCTCATTGAGTCTGCACTATTTCAAGCACCCAACACCACATGGAACTGAACTGTCCTTGTTGATGTGTTTATGTTTAGTTCCAAGAGTAGATGCTTTGTCTAGTTTTTGAGTGAACTGTGGATTGTGCATGTTTAATCTTCGCTCGTTACAATCTCCTATCAGGAACCTCCTGTGACTTTTCGGTGTAGTTCAAAACAGAGAAGCGTCCATTGCAGACTGCAGAAACTTTGATGGATGGCTTTCGGGATTGGAAGGAAGTCTTTCTTACCAGAAGATAGAAGAATATACACGAACACTTCAGCAACATTGAAAGCAGCAGCACAGAGCTGGCATGATAAGGAAACTACTTAAAGAATTCTTGAAAATAAGCATAGATCAATATATGTAATGAAATGTAGAAATGTAGTGTCTTATAATTGCTATATTCCTGGTTTGAATTGTGCATTACAACCAAGATGTAAATTTTTGTGGACTTTTTGGATTCCCTACATGTTTAAGGGAACATAAAGTCTCCTTTTTCTGTACATTTTTGGCACCTTGTTGGTGCAATCAATGAATTTATACCAGTAATGAATAAAATTGTGATCATTATGATTCTTAGTATTTCAAGCATGCATGTTGACAATTTTTTAGATTTTTTATTGAGAAGTTATCATGAAATTTTCATGTTGGGCCCAATTTGTGGTCTTAAACTTGTATAAGAGTTGCTTCTTACAATGGGTGAGTAGTGACGCCTCAATCCCAAGCAAGTTGGAGTCGACTATGTGAATCTCCGCTTTCCATTTAGGCCAATGAAGCAAACTAGTGACGGTACATTTACAGTAGCAAATGAAACCACAAATGGTCTTCTCCAACAAACTCATCAGCTCGATAATCAATTAATATAGATCAAAATCCTTTTCTTTTGAATAGGAATAAAAGTTGAGAGTTTAGTTCTTTCATTATATACATGACACATAAATCAAAACTATGTATATTTTCTAGTGTCAACTGCATACAAATTAGATCATCCCAGTAACGACGAGAAGCTTTGGCCGCTGTTTAAAAATTCACCAACAGAAGTATATTGAGTTGCAGTGATGTTCATCATCTCATTAGTCAATGTTGATGGATCATTATAGTCTCCTAATAGCAATGACTGAATACTATTATAGTCTCCTAATAGCAACTGGTAAGGAACAACTAATTCAGTATTAATATTTCCTTCATTCATCATAGCACTACCTCCTTGAACCATTGGAAACGTGACGATTTGCTGAGGAAGTTGATAATCATCAGTGCTGATAGGCCACTGGGGTTGTGTTGTCATATCGTTCATCAACTCATCATCACATCCAACATATCCAGATTCAATATTTTGCATTGGGTTCACCATCTGTTGAAGTTGATCACCATATCCAGATTCATTAGGCCACTGGGGTTGTGTTGTCATATGGTTCATCTTCTCATCATCACATCCAACATATCCCGATTCAATATTTTGCATTGGCTTCACCATCTGTTGAGGAAGTTGATCGCCATATCCAGATTCATTAGGCCCCTGGGGTTGTATATCATCATCATCATCATCATCGTTTCCACGGGCAGTTGTTGTAGGCATATGATTTCCTGATTCATCAGTGCAGAAATGCCCCTTGGGTTGTGTATCATCATCGTTTCCACGGGCAGTTGTAGGCATATGATTTCCTGATTCACCAGTGCAGATAGGCCCCTGGGGTTGTGTATCATCGTCGTTTTCACTGGCAGTTGCTCTAGGCATATGATTTCCTGATTCTTTAACTTTACACCTAATGTAGCACAAAACAACATCCTCGTGCTTCATTATACCTCTATTTGTTAACAACTTTATTACCTTGTCGTCAAGACTATACTCTTTCATAATCCAAGAAACATCATTAACTTTAGATGTGATTTCGAAGCAAGAGGAGTCATCAAAAATCTAGGTACAGGCTGGAGCGCCGCGCCACTCAGTACGCCCCAAATAATCTTTTTGTTGGGGGGGGGGGGGGGGTGCCACCCCACTGCTCACCCCCACCACTTTCAGTAGTTCAGGGGCTGGCGCCACACGCACACGCCACTAGGTGGGTCAGGCCTCTCTTCCATTTCCATCTTCCATCCATCTTTCTTCTTCCCGTTCCTTTAATTGCTTTCTAATGTCTACCTACTAACATCACTCTAGACATCGAGAGATCATTCATTCATATCATTCATAATAATCATAAATTCAAATTAAAGGTAATTAAAAGTTAAGTTAAAGTCTTGAGTTTTCTCCGTTTTTCTTTTTTTTTATTTTTTTTTTTTTTTTTTTTTTTTTTTTTGTTTTTTTTGAGGATAGTGAGAGTAGAGATCATCCTCACCATCCTTTTTATTTTCTTCATAGTTATAACTTCTTTTGATCCCAGTTTTCTTTGCCCCTACCGGTTTTCCTTTGGCCTTCCCTTTCCAACTTCCTCCTCCAACCAAAGTCCGAATAAACCTTGTATGGTGCGGTTCTACTTCTTTAATTGAGTAAAAAAATATTTAGTATCTGATGATAGCGAATAAGTTGTTCATTAGTGGGTCGAAACGTGACTCCTAATTTTGACGCTAGAGAATCATGGGTGATGCTCATAATTCTGTAGTGAAGAGAGTAGAAAAAAACTTTATGTTGTGTTTTAGAGAAGGTTATAGAATGATGAGTAGTCTTTGGTAATTGGGTTTATATAGAATACAAGTGTAAAGGCGGTAAATGGAAATCAAAAAAAGTTTGCTTATATAAAATCAGTTACTTACTGTATAGAATGATGCCTTATATATAAGTTTGTTTGTATAAAGGGAACCAAATTTAAGAAGAATTGGGAAATCTAAATGCAAAAACTTACCTTATATTTCAAAATTAGTTACTTAAAATCACCCTAATACAAACGTAATGCAAAAACTTTCCTTATATAATAAATTTAAATAAAATTGATGTATAATCAATAATTATATGATAAGTGAGGGTACTTATAAGTTGATTCCAATTGGGAATCAGCTATCCGTTGAGAGTGTTAGCTTAGTGTTGTTTTCATAATATACACACACCAGAAGCTGCAGCAGGATGAAAAACCTCTCAATGGTATTATTGCGAAGGGCCCAGTGCAGTGGCGAAGACAAGATTTTCACCAAGAGGGTTCAACATCTACCGTGTATTATATATACATAAAGATTTTAATCTTGCATATGAAATGCCAAACCTCCATTTACACATAGACAAGAAAAAAGAAGTATATATGATTGAAGGCCTTATACAGAATGGTACATATCAAGAACTGTTTCTGGTTTTAACCCTTCCCATATAAACCTCCTTACTCGCTCTAATATGAAAATCGAAATTACAACCTCGGAGCTGATCATCAGAGAAGAACAGCAACCTCAGACAATATACATAGTTTAACTATTTTGACCACTAGTCTAGGCTAAGAACAGTGAATTTCGTACGGTTTTGTATTTCTACAGGAGTTTTCATGATCTGCAGGTCTGAGATTAAGCAGAGACTTTTGGATGATACGAGTTTTGATTCAACTCTGTGTAACCTCTTGAAGCATTTCTATCACCTTCTTCATTCTTGGTCGTTTAGCTGGAATGGTATCGGTGCACATCAATGCGACTTTTAGAGCTGCAAGCATTTCTTTCCTCCAAGCAAAAGAAATGGTGCTAAGTCTTGCGTCGAGTATCTGCTCTGGTGTTTCTCCTCTCGCAGATGCACCATGAACCCACCTGACCAGATCTACTCCTTCACCAAAAGCTTCATCAACGGGTAGTCGTGTGGTAAGAATCTCGAGCAAAACAACGCCATAGCTATAAACATTTCCGGGAGCTGTTACTTGCATTGTATATGCATACTCTGTTGAAGAAAAAGGAATTAGTCAGACACCAGACATTTTCCACAAAACGAAAATACTCCCTCCGTTTCAATTTGTTTGTCTGGCTGATAGAATAGACAAAATATCTGTGGTCTGAAATATGTCAGGTGTAAAGTTAACATTAAAGAGTTACAAAGAAAGGAAAGACATTTTTTTAAACCGACTAAAAAGGAAAGTGAGACAAACAAATTAAAACACGAGCTAGTAAAATGATTAGCCAAGTCTTTCAAGCCATAGATTATACCTGGGGGAATGTATCCAAAAGAGCCAGCAACAGCACTAATACTTGCAGTCCCTCTAGATGGATCAAGAAGTCGGGATATTTCAACTTCAGCAACCAAAGGGGTGAATTTAGAATCAAGAAACACATTCCCTGAAGAAACATCAAGATGGATTATGGCCACGTGATGAAGGAATGCTAACCCTTCTGCAACTCCAATGGCAATGGAAAGTCTTGTAGGCCAGTCAGGTTCGTACTCAGGTTTCTGGCTAAACTCATGAAGAAACTGAGCCAATGTCCCATTGGGATGGTATTGATGTAAGAGTAGAACAACATCCTCATAGATTGCAAACCCGATAGGCCTCGTCAGATTATCATGACAGAGTTTACTTAGCTTTTCAAGCTCTCTGATCATCTTGCTCTGGTGATGAACTATAGTTTTGTCCATCGACTTTAGGCTCTTAACATACAAAATCATCCCGGAAGGCATGTCTGCTCTATACACATCACTGAAAGTTCCAGTACTAATCTTATTTGTATCTTTCCTGACTGCCTTTACAACTGCATCAAAATCTATTGCTTGCTTGAGATTTTCATCGAAAACATTCCCTGCTATGATCACTGGTTTGCTACAAGTTTCATCAGTGGTATTTCCAGCTTCCATGGTGGTTTTCTCTTGTTTCTCCCTCATCATGTATAGTAAAACAACCACTGTGACAGCTGTAAAAATTGCCAAACCAGAACCAACAATTGCCAAGATGAGCCGGTAGGAAACTCGGTGATGATTACCATTGTGCTCAAAATCATATCCACAATCACTACTCAAAGGCTCACCACAGAGCCCTTTGTTTCCAAGAAAGCTTGAATTTAAGCTCTTCTCAAATGGAGCAAAAGCAGGTATTGGTCCTGTGAATTGATTGCTCGAAAAGTTAACCTCTATCAAGCTCAACATGCCTTTCAATTCCAACGGAATATTCCCCGAGAGCTGATTATTAGATACATCTAAAGAAACCAACTTGTCAAGTTTTCCAAGATCCTTAGGCAACTGTCCATGGAGATGATTATGACTCAAATTCAATGAAATCTGTAAGTTCTTCATATGACCAATCTCAGAAGGGATGCTTCCAGTAAGATAATTACTCCCCATTTGCAACTCAAGCAGTTTTACGCAGTTCCCAATCTCACGAGGTATATCCCCTTTCAAGGAATTCTGTCCCAACAGCAAGAACTGCAATTTAGTTGTGTTGCATATATCTCCTGGAATGGTTCCATTGAACTTGTTGTTACTTAAATCAAGCTTGTTGAGATTCTTGCACCTCAGAACTGAAGTTGGAATCTCTCCATAGAGATTATTCCCCGGAACAATCAACTCCTGTAGATTATTGAGCTCACCAAACTCTGGAGGGATAGTTCCGGAAAATCCATTCGAAGCTAAATTAAGAAGAGTGAGATTAGAGCATTTCGCAAATCCTGAGACGATTTCCCCGGAAAGTGTGTTATTATCTGCTTCAAAATACGTAAGGCTACTTATATTTCCAATTCCTTTAGGAATACCACCTATCAGCTTGTTATTCCCAATTCTAATGCTTGAAAGGCCTTTGCAATTCACAATTGAATCAGGAATAGTGCCAGTCAACTTATTATTAGTCAGAACTAAAAATTCAATCTTTTCCATAGCAAAAATACTCTCAGGAATTGTCCCTTCAAGATGATTTGAATGAAGATTCAACAACAAAAGCTCAGAATGTAAGCCTAAGTTAACTGGAATATCACCACTAAACTCATTCTCATAGGCTGCAAACACTCTAAGGTTAGTCAAATTCCCAATCCACATTGGAATAAAACCACTCAATTTGTTAGTAAATATTTGGAAATAAAGCAAATTCTCCATCCCTTCAAGCTCATCAGGTATTGAACCAGTGAGCAAATTGTTTGAAAGATTCAATGCTCTAAGGTTCTTGAGCTTACCTAATTCACCAGGAATAGAGTTTCTAAACATGTTAAAAGACAAATCAAGAAACTGTAGCTCAGACAAATTCCCAAATGCTTGAGGGATTGAACCTTGGAAATTGTTATTGGAAAGGTCCAGCCATTTCAATCCTTTGAGCTCAGATATTAGAGTCACATTACCTTGTAATCGAAAACCCGAAAGATTCAGCCTTTCCACCATTGAACTGTTTGAGCTGCTGCAACTAATGCTATGCCAAGAACAGAAATCAGTGCTATTCAGATCCCAACCAGGTATTGCTAGCTCTTTGCCAATTGCTTCCAAAATGGCTTGTTCATGAAGAGCCTGTACAATCCCAAATTGAGACCTTAACAACAACCCCACCAGTAAAACAGTGAATAACCTCAAAGTTACCATTTTTAAGTTGTTTTTTTTCAAGAAAATCTTCAATTTCTTCCCTTTTTGCCCCAAAAAGAAAAAACCCCAAATGGAACAATCAAGATACCATAAAGAAACAAAATGCTAGAACCCAAAAAACCCAAAAACCAAGAAACCTTGTAGAGACAACTAGAGTAGAAACAGAAGGGTTTAGAAAACAAAAGATACAAACTTGAACAACTTAAAGGAAATGACCCATTTCAAGAATCTTGAAAATGAAACAGAACAATAAAGATGCAATCTTTACTACTCAAGAATGAACCCCATGTACCAAAAACAACAAATAAGTTGCAGAAGTGATAAAAATTGCAGTTTTAAGTAAAAATACAAGAAAGATACAAACTTGAACAACTTAAAGGAAATGACCCATTTCAAGAATCTTGAAAATGAAACAGAACAATAAAGATTCAATCTTTACTACTAAAGAATGAACCCCATGTACCAAAAACAACAAATAAGTTGCAGAAGTAATAAAAATTGTAGTTTTTAAGGACAAATAGAAGAGAGATGATGCAAAATGGGGTACTTATTTTGATTTAGGAAACTGCTTACATGGGCCAGGTGTTTTTCTTTTTTCTCTATTGAAGTTTCTGAAAAGAGAAGAGAGTTTGGGAGAGAGAATCTATGCTACTAATGACTACTACTTATTTGAGTACTCAAACTCAAACTGATATTGTCACGAGAAAAAGAGCAGTGTGAGTGAATGAAACTGTGCATATGAGTCTCTGCAACTGCTACTTATGAATACTTCCAATAGAATGTGTTATCTATGCAGCGTAAATCTGAATTAATCGGATCAATAAACTACAAATATCATATGTTAATGGTTTGGTTTGGTGATGTGTTCAAATAATCTTTAACTATAACATATTTGAAACAATATTTTTTTTTATCTCAATTTAAATGACATACTTTTTTTAGCCCGTTCGAAAAGAAACTTCACATTTCTATAAATGAAAATAATTTAACTTCAAAACTCATGTTACCTACCACGTAAATAGTAAGAAATGTTTAACTGATAAATTTCAAAAGTGTTCATTTCATGTCATGTTGTCCAAAGATGGAAGGGAAAGACCTACATTGACAATAATGACAAAACTTTTTAAATAATCGACTCTTTTACCAAACAAAGTCTCGTGAAATCTTCTCTCTTTGCCTTTTATGTTGCATAAAAAATGACTTGCAAGTTTTATTATGATTGATCTTCGTTAGTTATTCCTTGTTCGTTAATTTCATCATCACGAAGTGTACCTACAACTTCTTGTACTAATTCTCCCGCGCATGTATAAACAACGAAGCTAGGAATTTTGATAAAAAAATTCAAAAAAAAAGAGATTTTTTTTCTTGTTAGAGAGATGCAATAACTTATATATGCATCAGTAAAATTATTTTCTCTTTTTACAAAATATAATTTTGTAATGAAAGAGAATCAACCTCTTGCCTATGTATATATCTAGTTCTTGTTGGTATCAGAGGCGGATCCAGGATATAGAGTCTATGGGTGTCAAATAGACTTATCAATTAAATTAACAATTATAAAAATAAGGGAAAAGAGTTAAAAATGCCCTTAAAATATGCGAAAGGAACAAAAATGCCCTCCATTTATAGTTTGGTCTAAAAATATCCTTTCTGTCAATACTTTGGTTCAAAAATACCCTTATGGTTATTTTTGGTAAAAAATGCTCATTTTTTCAAATAAATATATTATTTATTTTCTTTTTAACACATTCCATTTTGAATAATATTTTTTTTAAATTAGCAAATGTTTATCTTACTTAAATTCGGCAAAAAAATAAAAAATGAAACTATTTCTTATTTTATTATAATTATATTTTATTGTTATATAAATATAAATAATGATGAATGTACTATGATCTTATATATATGACATATATTATCTATCGAAAGGGTACATGAAGTATTCTACTTTAATTGATAAGATGCTATTAAGAAGAAAAATAATATTTCCTACATTTTTATTTTTTAAAGTGATTTTAAAGAAAACAAGAACACGGTTCTTTTATAATAATTTAATTAAGAAGAAAATGTGTTTAAAAACAAAAAACAATATATTATTCGGAAAAGGACATTTTTGAGCCAAATTATAAACCGAGGACATTTTTGTTCATTTCACATAGTTTAAGGATATTTTTGATCTTTTTTTCCCTAAAAATAAAAAATAAAAAAACGTGCCAGCTGCAGCAATTTCCCATCCTGTAGCCTTCTTCTTTTTTTTTTTTTTTTTTCTTAAAAGAATGTGTGCAGCAATTTTCCAAAATTAATTGATGCCAATGGGATTCGCAACATCAACCTTATAAAGTCACCCTTCTACTGTGGCACCATAGACCAATTTTGTTCATTGGGCACGCTATATATTTATATAAATATTATATATATACACCTATGTATATATAGAATTTCCGTTGAAGTTCGTGGGTGGCATGGCACCCCCACACCCTTAATAGATCTGCCCCTGGTTGATATATAGATTGTTGATGGTATAGTTCTGTTAAATAACTCTTCTACAAAGTTCATTAATATCCAATAATAAATTTTTCAATTCTAAATCTCTCATTTAATAATATGCTCTTATGGATATGTAATGTCACGATATATTTGTGATCATAAATTTTACTTAACTTTTACTATGTGTCATAAATTTGCATGCCACTTCAAATTCATGGTATAATAATAAGAATTATTATTATAGTGTGTTGGAGGGACAATAACAAGAAGAACAAAGTAAATAAAAAGTATAATTACATATGCCTAGGATTCCGTCCCATGTGAGTAATGTCATGTTGGTCTTCTGTCCTGTCATTCTCGATATGACATAACGAGAAATACCAAAAATGTTTTTTTTTATATATAAAAAGAATTAAATTTCATATGTTATAATATTATGATGATTTGAATCGAAATCGTGTTTTACGTCTAGATCATAACATGTCTATGCATTTTAGGGAGAACCCGTTAGTTTTGGACGGAGTGACATTTTACCCCTAATCGAAATATGAGTCTATCTATAAGTGAGTGAATTTTAAAGAGATGTATAAATTTGGGGCCCATTTGGAAAGCCCATCATGGTAATTGAATTTGGTGTAATTATAATGTTTGTCCTGTTTGATTGTGCATGTAATTACCTGATCAGTAGGTAATTCGGTGTAATTACACTCTCCAATTCACAGGGGACCTGTGAATTGCTGGTAATTACATGTTGTAATTACAAGTTGATTACTTTTTAATTATTTAGTTTTATTTTTGTTTCAATTTTTTTCGTTTTAATGTATTTTATATTTTTATTATTTTAAATTGTTTTAGATTTTTATTATCCAATATGTATTTTTTAATATTGTTTATATTTTATTTTTTTCTTATTTTCAACTTTTAACTTTTACTTATGTGATTCCATGCAATTTTTTGTATCTTCTAAAAGAATTTACTTTTCTTTTCCTTTTAGGAAATTAAATGATCAACAAGTATTCGTCATATAATTTCCAACAACTATCTTATAATTGAATTGATTATATTTTATTAACATTAACAAATACTCACAATAGGTGAATATAACGAAGTTGTTGTTGTTGTTGTTGTTGTTATTATTATCATTATATATTCGGTATTCATTGGCATGATAAATTTAAAATTCGCCTCAATAAGGGGTAATTATAAAGGAAACACTCCTTGTTGGAAATTTTTCTATTCTCATGACTAGCTCAAACTCGAAATATCTGATTAATATTAAAGAATTATATCCATTTTACATCTTTAGATGGTACTGTTATTATTGTATTAATACAAGAGCTTTATTCAGGCCTTAGGAGTTGCATATTATGCATTTTTGGGACATGATTAGACCTACATATTAGTATCAAACTAGACAAACATTAAATTATTTCTAGGATTGAAAAATAATATCTAGAGATTTGACCTACAATTATAAATGTTGATTAGATTATGTAATTCTTCCAAAGCAGCATAATTGATATAATATAAAGTTTAAAGGAGGGAAAATTTGAAGGCAAATTAATTGAATTATTTGAGAAGGTGAAAGGGCCCACTAGTAATGGGCAAAAGGTTTACAAGTAGGGCCTTTGCATGTCTATAATTGTTAGGTAAAATAAATAAAATAAAAATAGTACATCACCGCCTATTAAAACATAAAATAAAATAAAAATATGTATGAATATATGGAAATTAAGAAAATGGAAAAACAAATTGTATATTTAAAATTAAAATTAAAATTAACTAATAGGATAGTTGTTATGAACTTTGTTAGTATTAGTGATGGATTATGTTTAAACTGTAGCTAGAACAAGAGATATGAAATTAAATATTGGAATAATTACAAGAAAATATTACTTAAGTCAATAATTAAGTGTGAGAAATCATTTTTTCCTTTAATTGTCATGAAAAATATGTTTATGAAAAGAAAATATTTTCTAGTAATCGTATGATGAGCTTAATTTATTTATAAAGTACCTTTTTTTCTTTTTAGACTCATATAAAAATAATAATAGTCATCAAGTATATATATATTTTGTTTATTAATATATAGTATACATAAATAAAATATTTAAGTTTTGATACAAAACAGTACATGTTTTTACATATTTAATTAGCGAATTTAATTATTTTGAACGGATGATCAAATATGTAACTTGCCATTTTTTATGCAATTTTTGTACATTTGACAATTATGAGTTCGACACTTCCTTTTAACATAACCAAAAGACTTAATCATTTTTACTAAGCTTTCTGCTGCTTACTTTTGGGATTAATTAATTAATTAATTACCATATAATTGCTTTTCCATACATTGAATTAATTAAAGAAAACTAATCACCACTTAACAGAATCATTCACCACGCCGTTGCTTTTGACTATTTTGTTATAATGTTAAGTTAAAGATGAACACTAATTAAGTTAGATTGGACATTTAATTTATGGATTAGTTGCTATTAAAATTAAAATTATTGTCATGTTTTAAATTGTGCAACTTATTTTTCTTTCGTACATCAAAGGAACTAAGAGTATTATTGCAGTCATTAATTACCTAGTTTTAATTTTTTAAATTATTACTTTAAGGGTACCAAATCATGTGTACTTTATAGTATGATTCTTGTTTAGTCATTTTTTACCAATTTATTTTGACATTTTTTTTGGGTTTCATCATTGCGAATAATTAAACACGTTAGCTATGTGTTATAAACAATCAGTAAAATTTTGGTTGATATTATCCGCAAAAACAATAACATATTTGGTGAAATTTTACGATGAAATCCAAGGAGGGTACATATTTTATTTTTATCTCGTGAAAATAGAAATATTTGTATCTCAGTCATGTCCAAAAACACACATAATGGTGAAATGTTGGTCCAAAGCATAAATAAAATTCCTCCGTCTCAATTTATCTATCGTGCTCTCTAAAATAGTTATTTCAAATTATTTATCATTTTACAAACTCAATACAAAATTAATTATCCCTCCCCCCTCCCACACACACTCCATTTATCTTGTAGGTATTGTTCTTGAATACTACAAACGCTTCAATTATGAAATGATGTTATGATTGTTCAAACAATGAAGGCTAAAATAATTTTTCTTAAAAACTTGTTAATTAATAATTTTTAAGGAGTGTGTAAAAGAATATAAAAGACATTTTGCGATAAGTTTTTTTTTTTTTTTAAATATATTGTTCCTTGAAAAGTTACTACAAGAACGTCCTAACAAGTACTTCTAGATTTGTCCATTAATGTTTAGGCAGAATTGTTTGTTTTCTTTAGTCAATAAAGTAAATGTATAAGTGAAAACTCACAATTGAAAAATAAAGTGAGAAGTATTGAAAATACTCTTAAATTTAGCTTGAATTATTAGTTTCATTTTCAAATTATATATAACAGTCTTAAAATACTCATTTATTTGACTAACTGAACTTTATCTAGTAAACATTTATCCTAACATGAGAACAAGTAAAAGAAAACAAATCCCACCTTCCAAGTCATTTTCACTACACTTTACTATGGCAAAAGTACTATAGACATGACTCCACTCTTAACCAATTGCATGTGCATTAGTCATGGTGTGGCGGCCACTTTTCCTTATTCTTCATCTTTTTTTCTTTTAATTTTAACCGTTCAGTATTCGAAACTCATAGATTTGACATAACGTTTTCTATAAAAAGGTTTTTATTTTAGGGCTTAAAAGCAAGATCTCTGATTAAAGATGAAATAATTTCAATTATCCCACCAATTCTTTGGTGTTGACGTGGACGTACAATTCAAAACTTGATATATAATAGGTTGACCCATGTACCCTTTCTTACCAATTAGTTTGGATGTTTGTCATGTAAATTCATTAAAAGATGAAATGCTTTTTATGAAGAGGTTTCTTATTCTAGAGATCAAATTCAAGATCTTTGATTAAAGATGAAAAAAATCTATGAAATATCCTACCCTACATCCTTCGATGGTTATTTTTGATTGATAACTGAGAAATCTCGGAGTGCACGCAACATATAATTTGAAACTCGATAAATAATAGACTGATCCTTGTATACTTCTCCAATGATTAGTTCGGATATTTGTTGTGTAATAGATACATTACATGATGAAATGCTTTTTATGGAGAGGTTTCTGATTCTAGAGATCAAATTCAATATCTTTCGTTATGGAAAGAAATCAAACGTCCTACCCCACTTCCTCCTATGGTTCTTGTTGTTATTATTCTTTTTGATCGATAATTGAGAAATCTCAGAGTGCACGCAACATACAGTCTAAAACTCAATAAACGATAATTAATGGCCCCACCCCTTTTATCTTTCTCTGCTAAAATGACGTATTCTTTTATATCGACAATATTCAAACTTGTAACGTATGTCGTTATTCACATATCACGTGCTATGTTCTTACCGCTAGACTAAAGCTCCGAAGGCCTTCAATTGTTCTTATTCTCTTCTAAATAGTAATATCACTTAAATATGAACAAGGGAAAAAAAAACATTCAAGAAAGTCTTGTTACCAAGCAAACAAGATTTCTCCATGGAATCTAAAATTGATTGATATTTGGGCGCTCACTTTACTAGACATGCATCATGACCCTTGTATTATGCATTGTCTCAATATTTAGGACACCAAAGGTCCCACTCTCAAGATAAAAAGAACAAAAATACCCCACTACTTTAGGCTCTATTGCAAAATGCTATCTTTCTGTATGTTACATCATAGAAGAATTCTGCAAAATAATGTCTGTTTCGTTTCCATTTGTCTGTCGTATTTTTCTTTTCAGTCCATTTAAAAAAAAGAATGTTTTTTCCCTTTTTGTGGCAACTCTTTGATTATAAGTTTCTACATGTCATGTTTAAGATCATAAGATTAAATTAAAGAGTATTTTGGTACATTCAACATATAGTTACTTCTTTACTTTTTTAAATTCTGTGTCAAGTCAAAATCAGACAATAAATTGCAACGGTGGGAGTAGCTTATTAGCTTTATGTTGATTTTTCATTACTATAGTTGTTTTTACCTACAAAATGAAACATGAGTGCTCTAGTTTAGGCCAAAGCTATTGCTAGCCATCAAATTCAAATGAAACAGTGATCGTTGGGCTGAAATAACTATCAAGTGGGCCCTACCAGAGAGGCGATATGTCTCACGACATCCCTAGGTGGGCCCACACAGTTCGACTAGGGAATGAACGAGAGTTCCCTAGCTCATAAATGTTAAGGTCAAGCCACTAGGACAAGCATACAAACACCTTTTCAATCGTACTTTTAACAGTTTTTGTTGTTCTTAAACTTGAGTTGTTATAGAATTTATTATTCAATTAGTTGTTAAAAAACGATTTGGTTCCATGCGATTCCAAGTTGATGAACACGATCTCAGCCAATGTACAACTCGTAATCCATAGATCATGTTTTAATCACAAGTCTCTGGTTTGAGCTCCAAATAGAGCCTTAACAATAGGTCTCGGGTTTGAGACCCAAAAAGAGCCTTTTCAATAGTAAAGGTGTTGGGATATATATATACTACTCTTAACCATGGTTTGTAATTTATTATGATAAAAATAATTCAAATTATTTTTTTTTGTAATTATTTCCATAAATTATAGAGATTGAATAATACGCGGTCAGGTATCACTAGGGGATGAGTTGGATCTGCAATAGAGAGACCTAAGAGTGAGGAGTTGTTGGGTTTTCATATTTTTTTGTTTCGTTCTGTTGAAGAATCCTTAGTTCAGTGTCTCTCCACCTTTCGCGTGAATAAAGAGGGGTGTAGATCCTTACATTATGGCCAAACAGTTGTATCCATATAAATTACTAACTTGTATGCTTAGGCCAAGCATTTTGATTCTAGCTAGTCTCACTAACAAAACGAAGAAAAGACTGGATTAATCAAAGGGGTACATACTACGAGTTCTCTGCCCCACACATTGGTTCCAACTAGTAACAATTAAATCCAGAGTTGTTATCTTTGTGAATCTTCTTCTGATACGGAATATGATTTTCCGGCTCGGATGATGGATGTTTAACTAATCACCCTTCACTCTACGTGCATGCAAGGTCATAATGGAACAAGAAGACAATTAGTAAAATTAGTCAAAAGATGTTTTCTACTAAGTTTTTGTTGTTTCTATTTTCTTTTTTCGATCATACTAATGTATATATAATAATGACTATATATTCACAAAATAAGTGTCTTACATATGTGATTCGTAAGATGAATATGCGGTCGTATGAGATCAGATAACATTAAAAATCACCAAAGGCATAATATTAAAAATAAACATCAAAGAGAAGTTGCAAATTTATGAAATACCAAAATAGCTGAGTAGTTCCAAAATACTATGAAATCTGAAATATAACATTTGTATTATTATACTATAGAGTCTGCACATTACATTTTGTGCTTCATATATAATAGGCTACATTCTATTTACTATATCTAAATTGTATTATTATTGTATATAAGCAGCAATAACAGTAATATCATCAACTTTTCCTCCTTTATGTCGTCCCTTAGAAGCTCTTGCATATGGAGTATCTGCAAATCTATCAAATGAGTTGTACAATGCAATGTTTCCAATTTTCTTAGCCAATTCCTTTGGTTTCAACTTGTCGTCTATCGCTCTTCGAACAATTTCCTCTATCTCACTATCATTCATATTATCAAGCATCCCATCCGTCCCAACCATCAAAATATCATCCTTCTCGACGTTTAATTCCATCTCATGAGCAACACTAGGATTATCCTTGCAGTTTCCCAATTGATATGGACACCCAAATCCTCGTTGTTGTATTGGCGACTTGTATATAATTTTTCCCTTTCTGATTAGTAAAAATCCACTATCACCAACATTAGCAGCAACTATAGTACTTCTCTCTGAGTAAAGAGTTATAATACAAGCCGTAGACGATCCTTTTGAATGTGTGTTTTTGTAAGCTTCTTCAAGAACCCTTTTAGGGTTCACATGACCTTTCATAGCTTCATCATATGTAGCGATATGTGAATTCTTCATAAGCTCTCTTGCGTATATTCCAGCATCAATCCCCTGTTTAACCCAGCCACCAACGCCATCCGCGACACCAATAGTTTGGAATAATTCATGTATGAAGTGTGCATCTTCACCTAAAGGCCTCTTTGGATCGTCTTTGGGTATGTATACAGATCCAGCCACTATTTTTAGGCATGGCAACTCTTTGTTACTAAATTCAACTACTCTCTTTTCGACGTTGACAAACTCATCATCATGACTAAATTTGAGTCTCTTGTTACTACGATTTTCCAGATGATCATCAACTTCATGAGAAGTAAAGTCTAAATACCTCTTGTAGCGTGGCAAGTCGAAAAGTTCATCCAAATTGATGGAAGAATATTGATCATGACCTAATGATGAAAAACAGGCAGCCATTGTTGTGTTGATTGAAAAACTTTGGGAAGTAAAAAATTATGTGATATAAAAAATTATGTGAAGGGTTAACATATATATAAATATATACACACACAGAGATTACGTTGCAATCCTATTTAGAATAGGTAATGGAAAAGCAATTTATGGTAACTTATTAGATGGAATATTTAGAAACTAGCGTGTAGTCTTAAAAAAAAGAGGTTTGGGAAACAAAATTTGGTAACTAACTAGAATAACAATTTTTGGAAACTACGTAAAACAACTAGAAGTAAGTAATCCTCACGCGTATGGGCATGAAAAGAAAGTGAAATTTTAATCCAAACTCATGGAAGATTTCCTTATGGACGCAGAAATAATAAATTTTAATACTTCCAAAGTCGACGAAAAATAAATAAATAAATGCAGATAAGATCACAATGCACGTGTATATATGCCTAGCACAAATGTAAAATTAATAAAACCGCATGGAGCTTTTCTTTCAAGGGAAAAAGATGAGGGCAGAATGCAATTCGCTCAAATGGTGAAAGGTTTAAATGAGATCATAGTCAAGCAAATCAAAACTTGAAAGGTTGGTAGAGACGAGAAACCTAGCACCGAAGATTTTCATCTGGGAAAACAGCATGCACACTTGATTTCAAAATGGCTACGCGTTAGACATTGATTCTTCTTCCCATTGCAGATGTCTGACAAAGCTGCCCAGATTAAGGCTGCTGTGTGGTTGCTGCTGCAGCTGGCTGAGGGTTCTGCTGATGCGCAGATTGCTGAGCACTAGGTGGTGGGGGTGCTGTAGCTTGATAAGGTGGAGGAGGATACTGGTGATAAGGTGGAGGAGGTGGTGGCATATATCCATAGGGTGGACGATAATAAGGTGGGTAAAATTGACCCGGAGGTGGTGGCCCTCCAGGTGGATATGCATAACGGTGTCCTTGTTGATGATCAGAACCGATTTTATTTTCACCAGGACCAGATCCTGTAGTTGAACTAGATGCCCCTTCCTGGGATGCAATTACGGCACCCATCCTTCGTGGATCCATTGATGGATAATATGGTCTGTCTTGCTGAGGCATCGGGGGTATGTTGAAGTAAGGCATGGATGGAGGTTGGTCCTGAGTGCCTGGTGGCTGAAGAGGCTGATTCTGCTGCTGTGATATGACTGCTCTAGGCAACAAACCACTGTGAGTTAGAGCAGCCTGCTGTCTTGCTTCATCAGAAACCTCGGACTCTGGCTTGGGAACTTGAGGTCTCCCCCAGAGTAGCTTCAGTCTCAGGCCCTTTATCACCAACTTGTTTGCAAGTTCCTCAGCTGCCTTCACCGCACCTTCTCTAGTCGTGTAAGTTACAAAAGCACAACCACGCTGGACTACCATTTTAATGGACTCAATTTCACCATGTGCATAAAAATGGTCCCTAAGGTCCTGCTCAGTGATTCTTGCATCAACACCACCCACATAGAGGGTTCTAATGCTCTCGTCATCAGGGGGCTCCAATGAAGGCATTTCACCTGCTTTATTAAGTAGCTTTAAAGCCACTGGATCATTGACTCTGCAAGCATTTAAGGTATATCAGTGAAAACTTTGTCAGTCGAAAATGTAGGATAAATAGATCTCTGTAAAAGAGAACAGGGTATAATAAGCAAAAGGAAAGTAACCAGCAAATAGATGTCATCAATAATCAGCCTAGCCATCACGTAATCGTGGAGAGACAAGGTAAGATGAGTTTCAAAAGTGCATAGAGTATTTAATTGATTGGTCATGAGGAAAATGGTATCTTTCTAGAGTTAAGTGTCTTGTCTTAATTATGTCCATAACCATGGAGATGACTGGGTTCCAGATTCTTGCCAGTTTCAGTAATTATTTGAACCTCAACAAGCTGTTGAATCACATGAAAAAGCATTCACAAAAAAATTCTTAGACTTCCATTGGTTGTTGAGTGCAAGGATTTGAATAAGATGGCATCTAAAGATATTTAAATAAGGCTTTTTTCCAAAAAAATATACACTTAAATAAGGCATAACTCAAATACAAGCAGAGAGGATTGAGAAACCAGAAAGGAATAAGTCACCGAATAAAGAATGGGAATGAAGACTGCCAGTAGTAGAAAGCAATTACACCACACAAGCATTTTTTAGCTGCAAAACTATGAAAAATGATTATAATATATTGACAGCAGGACGACTTCATATGTCAGATCTGAGATATATTTACATGTTTATATATGCTTTTGTTTATAAATTCAATGAGAGTAAAAGAGCAACTCAATACAAGCTATTCACCTCCCGAGTCAGTTGACCAAGTCCACATTACTGTCTTCCCACATTGAGATACATTTTACTTAAGTTGTTTTGTTTCTCCTTTCTTACATGATAAATGAGAACATAAGATCCAGGTCAATTCCCCTTTTTTCCTCCCACTTGCTGTACTTGATGTATTATTTAGTTATACAACAACATACCCAGTGTAATCCCACAATGATGTATTATTTACTATTTTATATAACGTCGTGTGGCCATGCATCTATGGCCTTCATCCTATATTAGCATTGCAACTGAGGAAAACAGATAATGTGTCCACAATGACTCGCAAGTCTTCTAAAAAAAAGTGACTAGTAAGTCTTCATGAACATATCGCAGAAAAGTGAGCCGCCCTTCTCACACCCCAAGCAAAATTAAAGATCAGAAACCCTATCACAAATATGTCAATACAGATATATGAGCATCATTGGAAAAAGGAGAATTTCACATCAGCAACAAAGAATCAGATTGACATACCCATAGTAACGGTCTTTGATATTTTGCTGTGACAATTCCCCTGTTTCAGGCATCTCATGCCGGTAAGGACATTCCAAACCTCTTGTACATTGACCACGTATGTAGAAACTGCAAACATGTGCCCGATTTCTCTTGTAGTAGGGAGTTGTTCTTTGAAGCTTCAAGATAGTATCATTTGCACGGACTTTCCCATATGAAGATTCATAATCAATACCAGCCCTTGCCTGGCCAAAAAATTAAGTATTACTTTGGGGAAAACCAAGAAAACAGAAATAACAGCATCTTTTTTTTTTTTGGAGGTGCTTCTTGAAAGTTCTAAGCCCTTAGTTTCACCAGTTTTAATTTCTTCTCCTAATTTAGAACTGCACCTTATCCCTAAGTAGTTCCCAGCAAGATTTGGATTGAGGGGGGGGGGGGGGGGCGCACCTAGAAAGCCTCGAAATTGCCAAAATGTCAGCTTATAGGATAGTTTCAGCTCATAATTTGGCAACTCATCATTAAGTTGTAGCTTTGCAGTATGTCCTCTTTAAGAAAGTAAATTAAGTTTAGGAAAAACAAAAAGAAGAGGGGCCTAAAGCTTTAGCGAAATATTTTGTTGTCCTTATTTATATGTAAGTAAATTAAATGGTCCTACAAGCAATTAGTTAAAAAAACATTTCATTCATAACTATAAGTTGGGCTTCCAGTTAGTAAATCACATACCCTGCGGTCATGCTCCTCTGCAAAATATTCTCTATTTACGTCACTCTTTGGGATGGCATCATTTGAGTTGATACTGAGAGCAGTGTCTCGGACCTGAACAGGCAAACCATATTCAAGATCTAACAGGCAAACTTGACAAACATTCTTCAATTTGCTGCAGGTCTGACAGATCTCAGACTTCTTGTATCTCGCATCCCGACCAGGCCTCCACCTGAACACTGTGAAGGGTCGCGTGCAGATCTTGCACTCCTTGTCATAATCTGCTTTTGTCTGTACAAAAACCATAACAAGATCAAATGTCGATAGTGAAATTGGAGAAAGAAAGATTATAGTAGAGAACATGCAGCTGAAACCAAAACAAAGTCAGAGACCAGACTGATTCTACTGCCAAAATGGAGATACTCTTTGAGCAACAAATTAATTCCTAAAACTGTATGAAGAGAGTAAACATCGTAACAATGTGCCAAAAGTAGTGGCAGATCAGGAGAAGCTGTCGATGGATAAAGGTCCAAACAAAGAGCTTCAGAAAGCCACAATGATTATAATGTAAGTGGTCTCGCCTAGCTACATGTAAATGGAATTTAAAATACAGTTTACTGCAGCTAGCACAAAGATAAGCAATTAAATAAATGCTACCAGAGATTAACAGTCCTTACAGAAACGCTAACAGCCTTTCCTGTAGAGCAAATCTGACAAATAACTTACTTAGGAATTTGATAAAACACTACGTTGCTGCCTTCATCAAAGGATCCAACCACATTCTTCACACACTTCACATTCTTAAGGAACGCTACATTAGGAATTGGAGTCTGTGATCTTTCAAGGTTGAGAAATGACAGACTTCACCCTTTTAAACTTCAATAGAGGCACCCTTCTTTATTTGATTTTGCACGATAGAACACATATATTTCTATTTTCTACAATTACTAATCATTCCTACTGTAGTAATAAATTTGGGTACTTGAAATAAATGATGAATTCTTAAAAATTCACCTAAAAAATTATGAAAATGAACTTCTAGTTGTATTCAAAGTAACCTTACTATATTCACCTAAAACCATATCAATCAACCAATCATTCAACTTTGCCTTATTCACATACTTTACTGTTGCCTATATGAATCCCCAATATCCATCTGCTCTAGCCTCTTTGCACCTATATTCACCTAAAACTACGACCAGAGACTTCACAACTTCTTCGCGGAATAAAGTTTCCTACACTTTCACCTCAAATTTCAATAGCAGATAGGAGCAATGCAAATATGAAAACATTCCTCAAGTATATTTTCAATTTGCAGTAGCAACAAAAGCGCTAGAGATTATTATAAACCCTAAGACCATTCACAACCCTTACAAAAACAAGATTAAAACGAAATTTTTTACCATTCGCACATACGGACTGTCACCAAGACACGACTCGCATATAATAGGGAAATCAGATCGTTCCCATCCATCAGCTTCAGCATCTCTCAGCAACCTATGCGCCATCGATTTCTAA
Organism: Solanum pinnatisectum; assembly: GCA_035578085.1. Classification (NCBI taxonomy): domain Eukaryota; kingdom Viridiplantae; phylum Streptophyta; class Magnoliopsida; order Solanales; family Solanaceae; genus Solanum; species Solanum pinnatisectum. The sequence continues at coordinate 43,161,580 of CM069085.1, read as the reverse complement.
TTCCTAAACTTCAATCTGCCAAACCAATAAACTTTGTAAAGCTCATTCCAAGCTATTTATTACATATTCTATTAGAATTTTAACCTAAAGAAACAGAAATCTGAAAAAAAGTGAGAAATCAATAGTACCTGATTAAGAGCAATTTAGGCTAGTGAAAGTTATTTGAAAGCTAAAATCTCGCTTAGCAAACTCAATTTTATATAGAGCTCAGAGACGGCGGAGATGGCTGTTGTCGGCGGCGGAGAGAAGAACCTTCCGACGAAGGAGAGCGAAGCAAATAGCCCAGCTCAGCCGGGACGAAGAGAGATAAGAAGACCTTTTTCAAGTTGATTTCCGCTATTTTGAATTTTGTAACTATCAATTAATTAAAAAAACTGATTTTTAATTTTATTATGATAAAAAAGGGAAAATATTAATTTAAATAATTTTTAATATATAAATATAAATTACAACAATATATACGATGTAATCCACAAGTGTATACTAAATCAGAAATTAAAACAAAAATCGTGACAAAATTACTCCATATAAAGTGTGATTATGATAGAGTGTGTGTGTGTGTGTGTGTATATATATATATATATAACATATTAGACTTAAAGAGAGAACAATTTGGAAAAGGAACTCCGACAAGAGGGCGACACATTGTTTCATCCAAGGGCGGAGTTAGGAAGACAGAAACACATTATATATAAGGTCAAATATGGTATTTATGTTATATAATGTATATAGCACCCTTGACATAATTTGAGAATCTATTTCGAACCCTATGGTGAAATTTCAGATGAACTCACGAAGAACTAGATGCCTTTTGCATAGTTTGGTGAGCTTCTTGAAGTTGCTTACTCTCAACTTAGCTATCTCGGCCTCCTCCTCAAGAGTCGTCTCCCTAACTACAATGTCCTCGTTATAGTACATTCAATCTAAACAGTACCTTGTGTTATAATTGAGAATTTTATTGCTCGGATCGTCTAGTCAAACACTTAAGGATGAAAGGACACCCACTTTTTGAAGAGAGAATTTGTCTCTTAAAGACATTTTGCTTCTTGAAGCCAAATAAGGACATAAACCACTTACCAAAGAAAAAAATGGCCTAAATCTATAAAAGCAGAATTGCTCAGCTGGAAGTTGAACTGGAATTACAGAATTTCAGCAGATGTTAGGTTCAAAGAATTATCAATAACAATGTCTAAAATCCTTCCCCATCAACAATGAATTATCCCAAACTAGACTTAGCCATCTCATACGCCAAGAAACATGCAGCATTTGCAGGGACACTACGTCCCATAGCAGGTCCAAAGCCCTTGTAAAGGCCTTTGATTCCCTCCGATGCCAAGATCTTCTTGAAAGCATCAAAAAAGCCAGAGAATTTTGGGTTTTTATAGTCATCGATCTGGATTACACTCTTGATGACATCTGTTGGATACACGGAGATCCAGAAGGAACCACCAGCCAGGCCACCTGCTACAATAAGAGAACCTCTTCCCAACCCTGAAGTGTCTGTGCCTCCTGCAAAGTACTGCTTTAGTGCTTCATACATGCCAAACATAGCAGCATTTCCGGGTATTTCACGTGCCATGGTGGGAAACAAGCCCTTGAAGAGACCTCTCATGCCTCCTTCGGATCGAAGAACATGTCTTGCTACATCCATTGGCCCTGCATATTTCACTGCCACAGCAGCTGAGCCTATACTTGCCAATGCACCCTGAGCTTGCAATCTGCACTCATGTAATTCAACGAGTAAATTGCCAAGTACAGAATTTGATTCCTAGTAGTTTTGATCATTTGACCAAACAATGGTAACAACAAGTTGAAAAGTACATGATGCTTTCTTTTTCTTTCCATCTATAATGCACATGTCACTACTAAGGATACAACATGGCAAACATAAGCATGGGAAACTTTGTGAAGGCTAGATTATATACTACATTTAAGTTATAATGCACTAGAAACAAACCTGCATTTTATAAGCTCGGTTGGGCAAGCAAGAAAAGACACAGCAGTTCCAGCAACAGCCCCGCAAACGATTTGCTGGTTCACAGTAAGAGGGACTCCAGGTTCAGACCTCAAGAATGCCTCTGTTTGACCTCTCACGGTGAAGAGCACAGCATTAAAGGCTGCCACAGTGGCAAGTGGGGCTCCCATGCCTTTGAACAGTCCCCCGGCACCTTCCGCAGCTATTGTTTGCCGGACAGCATCTATAGCACCAGAATATCTTGGAAGCTGCCCTGGAAGTGGAGTAGGCTGGCTTTGAAGCTTGACCTTTATGGTATCAAAAGGGTGACCAACGACCAATTGTGCTACACCACCTACAGTCCCGGCTGTTAAATCCTTGGCTATATCACCCATTGGAAAATCTGAAAAAAAAAAAATGGGGAAAAAGAATTCTCAGTCTAAATGTAAGTTATTAGCTATTGCATTGACTGTTTACAATTCTCAATTGTAGAAAAAGAATGATTTGGTGGGAAGGAGCGGATCGTAAGAGTATATTATCAAAATTAAGCTTAACGCTTCTGCTAAAAGTTGGTGCAGTGGAAAAAAGAACATTAATCTCTACAGTCAATAGCCATGACGAACCTATGATGTAATCATTGGTGTCCTATGAAAGTCAGCTAGTTTAGAACCAAAGTGATCAAACTGCTTCTGCCTACAAATTATCTACACACAACGCTTGACAAAATGAAAGAGTGAGACAGCAAGTTAGAACTCCAGTACTATCCCATTATCATTTGCTCATTCATAGTAAGGAAGGACTAAAGGCACAAATTTCTCCCTGTATAACAGCCTAACCAAAAAAGAAAAAAAAAAAAGAAAAAAAGAATAGACATGTACATGAATCACTTCTTTTGATTCTCGACTTTTCTTCTCCTTGATAAACATATTAAAATGTAAGGACCCAAAACATGTACTAGTAGAGGAGAAAATTGGAAATCCAATTGTGATAATAATACTCTTTATCAGATAGCAGCAGAAATTCTGAAAGGTAACTGAGATTGAAGACCTTGAGAGAACTAAACTAATCTGATTCTATTTATTTAAAGTTCAAGCTCAAAGCAGACTCCGAGGAACAAATTAGTTTTAAGGAAGGAAAAAACCATGAAGAAGATATTCAAGAGACTTCTTATGGTTCTGAGCTTGATAAATCTTGAATTCATCTAAATTGTTCTCCTCATGTTCGCTCACCAGCTTTGAAAGAATCCAAGCATGGAGCTTTTGGAGAGCATCCTAGCCCGTAGAACTTATAATAGTCCCACAAGACGAATGCCACCCCATTAACAGAAGGTTGTCCCTTTTTGCACACAAGAAGGCTAATTCTAGAATCAAACTCAAAATACAACAGAATCAGACAAATGTCCTAAATTAAATATTATGTTATTCACACATGCCTCAGATTTCAAAGCTGCTGAAAAGTAGTCATTGGGAAGGCAATTCCCTCAAGGGAACTGTATATAGTCAACCCTCGATAGAGATTCAAAACATAAAACAATTACCATCAAAACTAAATAGCTATATCAAGAAAACTAAAGTGAAATTACAGAATCTTGATGCAAAAATTCACAATACATATTAGAAGAGTGGAAAGGCAATCCTTTTTGCTAACCATAAACAAAAACCAATACCCTACATTCCATCAAACACCTCAAAGTTCAAATGCAGTCCTAAGCCACAAGCAACCAATTCGCACAACCATAGCATATTAAAGGAAATTCATACAAACAATGGTATAGGGGTTTAGAGAAAGACTAAAATGACAACTCTGATCAAATTTTAAGCCTTAACCTGGCTGATTTCTCTTTATACAAGAAGAATATCCAACCAAACGGATCCCGGACTTATCAAGATTTAGATGCAATCTGAAATCAACAGTTGAGCAATGTAACAGTCAATCACTCAAACAAAGCAAATGTGCACATCAAGATATGACATACAGAAATAAATCCCAGAAAGGAAAATGGAAACATAGACATGAAGGGGTCTGAATTCTGATATAAATACAAAGGTGAAAAATACCAAATGAACATCACTCAATGTCCATTTTCAGCACATCAACTTCTAGTTTTCTAAAAAGGTATATAATTTCTCCACATTTTAACAAAAGTATACACTTTATACTAATAAAAGATTCTTCTGGTGAAGAATAAGCCTTACCCTAGCTAGTTATGAATGTCCACCAAGTCAACCAAATGAATTCCACGATCTGATATCTACATAAAAACAATGTATCAGTAGCAAACATATACATCAACAAGATAGACATGAAGGAACAAATCTCAGAAAGAATAAGCAAAAGGGGATTGATATAAAAGAAAAAAGATACCGGAATGATATCACTCAATGCCCATTATCATCAGTACATCAAAGGTGGAGTCTTTTTCCATATTTTAACAAAGTTATAAGCTTTATGCTAATAAAAGAGAATCTTGTGGTATCTGGGTGGACTAATGTGTACCTGATAAATTTGATGAGTTAAAAAATCTTGAATTTGATTTACAGCCACATGAGTGAAATTTCAAGAAACGACAATAATGGGATGTGGGTGATTTAGAAATTTGGTGGCCAATAGCTCTAAAGACAGAATTTTTAATTGGATAGGGGAGATGAGGACTCAAATTTTGAGCAAATTTTAGCCTCTTTTCTCCTCCCAATACGAGATCTTGAGAGAGATGGAAGAGAGGTCCTATAATATTGGGTCACTCTTTTCTATATAAAGGGAATATACAAATTGCAGGGCTACCACCAACCTCATTTGCCTATAATAGCGCATCCCCTGATTTTGACGGATTTACAACCCTCTTCATCTGTTTCAATTCACGTGACACTCTTTCGATTTGATATTTTAATAAAATTACTTATAATTTTATAAGAGTAAAATAAATAAACATGTCATTTTATTTATTATTTATGTCTTTCAATTTTAAATATGCACGAATAAATAATATTTAAATTTGTATAGATGTGAACAAGAAAACACACACATTCTATGTGACGTTCTACCTGATAATTCGTATCCTACACAACTTCTACATGGTGTCCTATTATGTCACGTAAAATGTTTATATCTATTTATTTAATTTTATATAAACTTAAATGTCTAGTTATATGAGCCGCACAAAGTAATATTTTTATGCAGCTAAATGTGTTTGGTAGAATGATTTTAAAAGTATTTTTCTTTCAAAAGCCTTGATCATTTCTGTGCTTTACACGAATGCATCATCTTACCAAACTTGTCACCTACTTCTACTAATAGAAAACTAAACATATAAATGGAAATATATTGAATGGTACCTAATGGAAAATTTTTTTATTAGAAATTAGGGTTCATAAGCATGTCAATGAATCAACATTTACTATACTATAAATATTAATAATGTAATTCAATTCATCTCAACCTAATAGTATTTGATTTGAAAGTGAATAAAAATATATTGTTATGAGTATGTCAATATCTCCATGATCATTGCTAGATAGTAATCTATATTTTACGTAGAGTAAAAGCTTGATCAAAGCTCTCATAAAAAAATATTGTTCGTCTTTTTAATTGTTTAAATATTAATTTCACATTATTCTTCTAATTTTACGAGTTTCCCCTTAGTTTGAAATTACAACAATAATAACATCTTCAATATAATTTTATAAATGAGGTTTGAGTAGATAAAGTGAATTCAAACCTTATTTTTGTCTCATAGTGACATAATAGTTATTTTAATTACAATAAACATTTTACCTTATATGTAATGAATTTTAGAATGAGGGGTTGTACCATATTGTAGTAAAGGTTCATTCAAAGTATTCCTTAAAATAAACTGATTGTATCATGTATGTATAACAAAAACGTCTTAGCTTAGTAATTTAAACAATATTACATATAAAACACACATATTAATATTTGCAAAATAAATTTTGCTCCAAAAAGGCTAAGTTCATCAGCTAATTTGGAAATATTCACCACTTCATGTTGCAAAAATTGAAGCAAATATTATCAATATGAAATTTAACCTCGAAAATAAACCTAAAGAAATAGAGAAAAAGACGATATAATGTTGATTGCCTTTATATTACTATTATTATTAAGTTTTTAATGTGATTACGTTGCTACTTTACGAATAAAATTAGACTTTAAGATTCAGGATTATTACTTCGCTAACAAATAAAAATTGATATAAAGATGATAACTTCGTCAACCCGAAAATACATGAAGATTAAGCATAATAATATTACATTAACTAATCAAATTCTATAAATCTAACTAATTTGAACTTCAATTTTGTTTTCTTTAGATGGATTTTATTATTTTTGATATATTAATTTGTACTCATTGTTATTTATTAGTACAATTTTTATTAATAATATTTTTCTTATTTTTAAAATTACTAATGTGTGATAAGTAATACTCTTTTCAGGATACACTTTTTTTATTTAGTTCCATAAAGAATAAAATATTTAATAGCATTATTAAAACGTTATCCATATTATATCTTTACTTATTTGGAAAAACAATTATAAAGCTATATTCTTCTATTTTAAAAAATTATTTATTTTAAGAATAATTTTAAAACATTACAAGATCACATAACTTAAAATATTAATAATGTAATTCAATTCATCTCAACCTAATAGTGTTTGATTTGAAAGTGAATAAAAATATATCGTTATGAGTATGTCAATATCTCCATGATCATTGCTAGATAGTAATCTATATTTTACGTATAGTAAAAGAACGATCGAAGCTCTCGTAGCAAAATATGGTTTGTCTTTTTTATTGCTTAAATATCAATTTCAGTGTTTTACGCTATTTCTCTAATCTTATGAGTCCCCCTCCCCCCAATTTGACATAACAATAACAATAATGTATTCAATATAATTTTATAAATGAGGTTTGAGTAGATAAAGTGAATTCAAACCTTATTTTTATCTCATAGTAACATTATAGTTATTTTAATTACAATAAACATACCTTATATGTAATGAATGTTAGAATTGAGGGGTTCTGTCATATTGTAGTAAAGGATCATTCAAAGTATTCCTTAAAATGAAGGGAAAAAAGTTTGAAATATATCTAAACTTTGACCGAAACTGTTATAATAATCCCAAACTTTGGGCAGGACCTATTACTCTCATGTACTATTTATTAGTGTATTTTAAAGATATATAGGTGCCCACGTAGACATCATAAATATGACATCATCATAAATAGTAACTTGACGTGACACTTATATATCTTTAAAATATAAATAGTGTAAGGGGTAATAAATCCTACCCAAAGTTTGAGATTGTTACAATAATTTCGGTCAAAATTCAGATATATTTCAGACCTTTTTCCATAAAATGAACTGGTTGTATGTATAACAAAAACATCTTATCGTAATTTAAATAATATTACATATAAAATACACATTAATATTTGCAAAATAAATTTTAATCCAAAAAGTGCCCTTATTCACAAGCTAATTTGGAAATATTCATCACTTCATGTTGCAAAAATTGAAGCAAATATTATTAATATGAAATTTAACCACGAAAATAAACCTAAAGAAGTAGAGCAGAAAAAGATGATATAATGTTGATTGCCTTTATATTACTATTGTTCTCAAGTTTTTAATGTGATTACGTTGTTACTTTATGAATAAAACTAGACTTTAGGATTTAGGATAATAACTTCGTTAACAAATAAAAATTGATATAAAGATGATAAATTCATCAACCTGAAACTACATGAAGATTAAGCATAATAATATTACATTAACTAATCAAATTCTATAAATCTAACTAATTTAAACTTCAATTTTGTTTTCTTTAGATGTTTTTTAAGATTTTTGATTTATTAATTTGTACTCATTATTATTTATTAGTACTATTTTTATTTATAATATTTATAGGAGTACTTATTTTTAAAAAGGAAAAAGGACAAATATACCCTCGAATTATCGTAAATGGTACGTAGATATACTCCGTCATACTTTTGGGACATTAGTGTCCCTACCGTCCAAAAACTAGAGCATATTTCACTTTAACGGAATACTAAATAGGGACACGTGATATAATCTTATCCATAGATCTGATATTTAATAAATGTCGTATCGGTGAATAAGATTATGACACGTGTATGTCCGTTAGTATAAAAGATATATATGCTCTAGTTTTTGGATGACAGAGGCACCAATATTTACGATAGTTCAGGAATATATTTATCCTTTTTCCCTTTTTAAAATTACTAATGTGTTATAAATAATACTCTTTTCAGGATTCACTTTTTTAGTTAGTTCCATAAAGAATAAAATATTTAATTATTAAAATTTTATCCATATTATATATTTACTTATTTGGAAAAACAATTATAAAGCTATATTCTTCTATTTTAAAAAATTATTTATTTTAAGAATAATTTTAAAACTTAAAAAAATAAGTATATTTCAATACAATATTATATTGAAATTAACTTCTAACACACCACCTTTAAACCCATGAAGAAAAGATTGTTGTTGTATATGATAACCCTATTATAAAATACAAATCGATAATCCTTATGGATTTGCCCAATTTAATTATGAGAAGTTACATGAATTCGGAATTATCAAAGCTAAAAAAAAACACCATTAACGTCTTCTACAAAACTTCAGTTTCAACTCTGCATGAACCATCTCACTCTGTGTGTATATATAGATTTCTATACAAAAAAAAAAAAAAACATAAACAATCAAATAGTTTCTTATAGAAATTCTTCATTTTCTTTGAATTTCACAAATGGCGGGTCTTTTCGCTACTCTAAGAAGACCCACCAACATTTCTTCTTCGAATTTTCAATCATCCTCTGTTTTTGCTTCTCGTTTGCTCTATTTACTCACCGTTATTTCTGTATCGCTTGCTGTTTTCGCTTTCGTTCTTCAATGGCGTGGCGGCTTACCGGACCCGACTACCCGATGGATATTCGGTGACGATCCGAATGAGGCTGGCTCGAAACCCGTACGGTTATCGTCTTCTTCGTCTAGTTGTGCAGATATCCTTGGACAGAGCCATACGGCGTCGTTTCCGTATTTCAGGGATTGGAAGTTTAATTTCGGGTCGAATCTTAGACCGAAGGTTCGTTTTTATCAAGTTTTATTTATTCTTTGTCGGAATCTTTTATACAAATAGTCGTCCAGATTTATTGTTTACTTTTTTTGCGAGTTATCTTTTGTGTTTGTTATTGATAACCTCATGTTGAAGTACTGCTTTTAACTTTTATTAGTTTGAAGAAAAATGGACATGTTTATGTTTTTTATTAGCCAAGTGTCTTTTTTGGTATTGTGGATAAATTGTGAAAAAGTTCATTTGATGATGATGGGGTCTACCTATTTGATAAAATCAAAGTTATTAGTTCTTGGCATTTTTTGATTGTATAGAATCTGGTCATAAGGCTGCGTACACACCTGTACCAGACTTCACTGGTGAGATTACGCTGTGTATGTTTGATAGAAAAAAGACATTCTTGAAATGGTAGCAGGGGCAAAGCTAGCAGTTGCAGAAATTTATAGATTTGTATTCTAGGCAGTTGATAAAAATAAAGCATTTTGAAAGGATATGCTAATTCGTTTTACTGCTGTACGAATATCATTCATACTTCAACATTCTAAGTAGGTCGTTCGGTTGTTGATTAGGGTAATGCAGATTTTAATAATGTAGGTATTAGTTATGCAGAGATTAGTTATGGGAGGTTTAGATATTCCATCTTTTGTACTGCATAAAGTAGTGAATAGATTCCCTTTTAACTCATACACGTACTAGTTATGCGTGATTCTAACTTGCTAACTAAATGCCGTATTTAATGTGTTGAATTTTATACATTACTCGTAAGTTTGTATTTTAGTGTTGGTTTTGGCTCTGTTCATGCTTTTAATGAGTGCATTTGTGCTGGAGAATTTCCCCCTCATTTTTACCTATGTTTTCCTCAAAATGAAGAACTGCAATCGTTTATTTACTGTAAACGTCACAGATATTTAAATTAAGCTACTATTCTTTTCCCGCCACCCTCTTTATTTTCGTGTACTTAAATTATTCTACATTAGTATCTTAAGAGGCATGTTACCTTTGCTTGATGTTAGATATCAATCACTACAAGTACGTCCGCTGGCTTAGAGCAGATCCTACCATGGATGTTTTATCACAAGGTTATTGGCGTAACAAACTTTTTCCTGTTTGTGGAGGGAAAAGCTGCATCTCCCAATGTATCTAAAGTGCTAAAATCTATTCCAGTAAGCGTTCATATCTCCTTAATATTTCCATTATCATTGTTTTGTCTTGAACATTTTGTTTTATCACTTCTACAGTTTTGTGTATTTGGACTTGACGTATTTCTTCTCTTGATTAATATACAAAATGTGTGTGCTCTGCAGGGAGTAAGAGTTATATATAGAACAAAAGAGCTAGAGGATGTACAAGCCAAAAGGTAACTGATCTTTGCATATATATACACATTTTCTGTGCCTAAACTATGAAGATGAGGTCTTCGTTCAGTAGAGAAGATATTATTTCCTATTGCTTTGAGAAATGTTTTTTATCCCTTCTGTGGGTTTTATGTTCTTTATTTAGCCTCGTATCATTCAATTTCTTTATGTTGCTAATGGATGCAAGTAATAGTCGAGGATAGAAGCTATTTATCCAAAGCAAAGATTATAGAAGAACATATGTTAGCATGGGTTAACAAGTTTCCAGAACTTGTTGGGAGTTCCTTACATAGCAACATATTATATATCAGGAGTAACTACAATGCATGGGTGGAGGGGGTTGATGTGGACCGACTAATTTACCTATTAATAGCAAGCTGTAATTACCCAGGGTAGCGGTGACAACAGATTCTCTATTCTATTTGTGTCTTGAGACTAATAATAGACTTGGTTCCTAGAAGGGAAAGAGGGAAGGTTAAATGAGAGTGAAGTTCATTGATTATTTCCCCTACATGGAGCACCGAGCATTTAGTTCCTTTATTTGATGTATTGGAAGGTAAGTAAATAAGACATACTTCTCTCATCCCCCTTGGTAAACAAGAGAAATAACTCTTTCACCTCTCGGCTCCCCTTTCTCCTTTCAACCCAAGCGACATTGTACTGACGTATATTTCAAGTCATTCATTTTGAGTAAGCTTGGATCTGTTGTGAGTGTTATATGACTAATATACTGAAGAGTTGGTGTCTGAGCATAAAAGTGGAAACTATTATAGCTTTTGTCTTCTTGTCTTCTTTTTATTTTTAAGTGAGATCAATTTATTCGTCAGAGATTTCTAAAGAAGGATCTTTCTTCTCTACAATCTTGACTTCTCTAATTTCAAAATTCCTGGAAAAGTTGAAGGCATTTAATATCAGATGGTAATAGACTTTAATGAAGAAGTGATTATTCAAGTTACTAACTTAAACTAAATTTAGACTGAAATTTCTGTATAGGCTAGTAGACATGCTCTGTTCCCTATACTTCATCTCATGTCTCTATTAAGTAAGCTTATTATTTGATATACTGATGATCTATAATGTCTTGTGTCCTAGTCGGATTTGGAATGAAACTTGGCTGGCTGGATTCTTTTACCAACCATGCAACCACGAGTTATTTGTCAAGCAGACTCTTAACATGGAAATGGCCATCGTCATGGCAAGGGTATGATTGCAATAACTTCATCTGTTTCCAGTTATGGTTACCTTTTGATCCACTTCATTGCCTTGTAACTCTACAGGAAGCTGGCGTGGACTGGATCATTCATCTTGATACCGATGAGCTAATGCATCCCGCTGGAACTAGTGAGTATTCTTTACGGAGACTTCTGGCAGATATACCTGAAGATGTCGACATGGTCATCTTTCCTAACTATGTAAGTAATTGAGCTTGCTCTAGGCTGTCTTCTAACTGTGTCTAAGCATGTAATTACATGCATGAGTATTCAAAAAGCATGCATTTGCTTCGTTTTCATTTTCTGCTGTCTTTTTTCTTGTTAATATCTTCTCTGATGATGGCAAATATTTCAGGAGAGCAGTGTTGAGAGAGATGATGTGAAGGAGCCTTTTAGTGAAGTAAGATATCTTTCACTGTATCCTTTTTTCTTATCTTTCAAGTTCTAGTGTTAAATTCAATCGTTTGGCTAGGAACATTCTCCACCGCTAGACATGAATAGGTTTAGATTTTCTTAAAATAAATTTGGATAATTCTATTACCTAATACTTGAGAATGGAGCAACAGCTAGTAGTCAAAGAGTCATCTCTTTCCAGAGGAATGAAAAAGAAGGTTGCGTTGGAGTTAGACACTGTGGAGGCAAGAAATTAAAATTGTACCTTGCGAATATAAGGAGCTTGAGTGTTAAACCTAACTCTTTGTTTGTAGCAGCCAGAATTTCTTAGAGAAAGTTTGCGTAGTCTGTAATTTGTTTTAATTATACAACTAAAGTTCTTTTAGACTGTTTACCAGTAATACAGCTGTATCTGTGTATCATGTGGTAGGTCTCGATGTTCAAGAAGAATTATGACCATCTCACAAAAGAAATGTACTTTGGAAACTACAAGGAAGCAACTCGTGGTAATCCTAACTACTTCTTGACTTATGGAAATGGCAAATCAGCTGCTCGAGTTCAAGATCATCTTCGTCCTAATGGTGCTCATAGATGGCACAATTACATGAAAAGCCCAAAGTATGCTTGTTCTGCATGTAACTTGTTTTCCTTTTATCTCTATTTCGTTTCTTATTTATTCCCAATCCTCTAGAATCACTGTTTTATCGAAGTTGACAACACACTCGTAATGTTTGTCATGCTTTTTCACTTCTTCGGTGTAATTGTCTCCACTTGTATAATGAAAATGTATTTTCTTATTATTGTAGAGAGATCAAACTGGAAGAGGCTGCTGTTCTGCACTACACATACCCCAAGTTTTCAGATTTAACTTCACGACGAGATCGTTGTGGATGTAAACCTACAAAAGAAGATGTGAAAAGATGCTTCATGCTAGAGTTTGACAGAGCTGTGAGTAATAGGCAGGCTGTTGTTAAACAAATGTTTTTAGGGTCAAAAGAAGGACTGTATAGTTTCTTTGTTGAATAATTTTCATCTTTGCATTGCAGGCTTTTATAATAGCTTCAACTCTGACAGAGGAGGAGATGCTTCACTGGTAATAATTCTTTTAATTTCCATCCCTTTGAATTCATGCTAATCCGTATACTACTTATTTCGCGAAATCCTTCCCTTGTTATACTGTAAAATCTAATTTCATACTGATCTTTAGTCCGCGTGGTACTTGATTTTTCTTGGTTTGTATCTTGGAAATGCTGACAGAACCTTTATTGGATCAGGTACCGTGAACATGTTGTTTGGACGGATAAAACACTCATCCAGAAGCTTATCAAGAAGGGCATATTGACGCGCATATATACTCCCATGGTAAGATCAACTTATACTTGATTGCGAAAGCTCCTTTGAGTTTATATTGTGGGCCATCAATCCTAAGAAGCTGAACTCATAATACCTTTTTTTCTGTCTGTGTAGGCCATTGTACAGGGTTTGAAGGAATCTGGCGTTTTTGTTTCTGTTATTGCTTCAGCACATAGAGATATCATACAAGACGAATCTTTATCTTCTGCTGGAAACAGAAATGCTTCCAGATATCCTCATATTACTGATACTTTTCCGAGAAAGATGGGTCGTATATTGGTGGAACCTCAATCAACTGCAAGGAAATTCGTGGAATTTAGTAAAACTGATCGTCAGGCAATTCCACCCGAATCACCTCCTGGCATGGATGGAATTGATCTCACCCATACAAAATACCTTCTGAAGAATAGTTCTTCTTGAAGAAGTATACTTACATACCCCTGTTGGGAAAATAGGTGTACATTAGTTGTGTCATACTGGAATGGTTTCCATAGAGTTGTTTGAGTATCATATCATAGAGAAGTATTCTTCATCTTTTAAAACCCCAGTGAGAGCTCGAAATTTTTTAAAAGTTCGATATGTATACATGACAGAATGCTTTGGAGAATGACCATTTTATTCATGGGGTACATTTATCAGTTTAGATATACAAGAATAGATCTCTTCTATGGATCAATCTTTCAATGATGTTCTTACTTTTACTCGTGTGTGTTTGTCCGCGATTAATCTGTTTTTTTCTTTATTCAGTGTAGAACGACTATATTCAATTCTAACTTCTAGAACTGAGTATGATTCTTAGATTGTTGTTAAGTACTTTGTTTCTCAATCCAGTAGTTCTGGTCCAGAAATTAAACAAGTGCTTGTGCATAAAGGGTGATGTTACATCTTCTCTGTTGTAATGCTTATGTGCTATGTTTTGCGGACTCTAAAGATACACTACTTTTGGACTAGCAATCAGATAAGTATAGATTAAGAAATAAAAGTATATTCATTGATTTGATCATATGAAACAATTTCACTTACATATTCGTGTAATCAAAACTATCTATATATATTTTTGACAAGAATTAGACTAAGAAACCAACTCAGATAGCCATTCCTGGTTTTCTCCCATAAAGTCATCAAAATCACCTAATTCATCTATTAATAAGCACTCGTCGTTGTTTAAAGCACCAATGAATGCTGGGTCGACTTGATAATCTGATGATGCACCAGCTGTTGTCTCTTCAACATTCTGCACTTGCTCTTCCTGATATGTTGACAACTGCTCAGGAACAACTAATTCACCATTAATATTTCCTTCATTCATTGTAGCACCATTTCCTTGAACCATTGGAAACGTGACGATTAGCTGAGAAAGTTGATGATCATCAATAGGCCACTGGGGTTGTGTTGTCATATCGTTCATCTTCTCATCATCATATCCAACATATCCTGATTCAATATTTTGCATTGGCTTCACAATCTGTTGAGGAAGTTGATCACCATATCCAGATTCATTAGGCCCCTGGGGTTGTGTATCATCATCATCATCATCGTTTCCACGGGCAGTCGTTGTAGGCATATGATTTCCTGATTCACTAGTGCAGATAGGCCCCTGGGGTTGTGTATCATCATCGTTTTCACTGACAGTTGTTGAAGGCATATGATTTCCTGATTCTTTAACTTTACACCTAATGTAGCACAAAACAACATCCTCGTGCTTCATTATACCTCTATTTCTTAACAACTCTATTACCTTGTCGTCAAGACTATACTCTTTCATAATCCAAGAAACATCATTAACTTCATCCTTACCATCCTTTTTATTTTCTTCATAGTTATAAGTTTTTTTGATCCCAAATTTCTTTGCACCTACCGGTTTTCCTTTGCCCTTCCCTTTCCAACTTCCTCCTCCAACCAAAGTCCGAATAAACTTTGTATGGCGCGGTTCTAACTTCTTTAATTGAGTAAAGAAATATTTAGTATCTGATGAGTCTTTCAATAACTCCCATGGTTTCTTACTCCCGTAAAGATCTTCAAATTCAATATCGTTGCAAACGTAATTTTTAGAAGCAACAAATTTGATTAGATAGCGAATAAGTTGTTTATCAGTGGGTCGAAATCTGACTCCTAATTCTGAATCTGGAGAATCAATCGTCATAATTATTGACGAGAGTAGAAAATAAACTTCGTTATTTTTAGGCGAATCGCCCAAAATAGTGTTGATCAACAATGTATGATTAGCTTACCCGATGTATATTATTAGCTGACTCTATAGAAAATTTGATACAAGAACCGTATAGAAAAATTGTGCTAAGCTGTAAATTGAAACTTTTTTTAAGAAATTCGAAGAACTGTATTGATGCACAAGGCATAATATATAAGTTTGTTTATATTATGGCGGTAAAGTAATTAAAAAATGAAACCAAATTTAAGAAGAATTGGGAAACGTAAATGCAAAAACTTTCCTTATATTTCAAAATTAGTTACTTAAAATCACCCTAATACAAACGTAATGCAAAAACTTTCTATATGTAATAAATTTGAAGTCCCCTTTTTCTGTTTCCTTATATAAAATCAGTTACTAACCGTAATGCAAATACAAAGTCCCCTTTTTCTATTTTATTTTATTTTATTTCTAATTTGTAAAACTGTGTAGAATGATATATAAGTTTGTTTGTATAAACGCGGTAATGGGAACCAAATTTAAGAAGAATTGGGAAATCTAAATGCAAAAAAACTGTCGTTACAAGTAATGCAAAAACTTTCCTTATATAATAAATTTAAAATTTGATGTATAAATAAAATAGAGACGTGCCCAATATTGACACACAATTCTTTTGAAGGAGAAAATAATATCAATTTTATGGCAGAGAAAATGATGATGGAAAAAAATTGCTTGCACAGATTGTTGACTAAAGCATTGTTGCCCTGTAGAAACGATAACATGAGAAGTTATGATATTCATTAAACATACAATATTGTAGGCAAATGAAAAATATTTAGGTTGAACGTCATAGTTCTCTTTGTCATTTTCTATATAAAGTGATAACAGAGAAAGCCATCCCATGTTTCATATTTTTCAACTACTAATGCTAGTTGATCAGTATCGGACTCTACCAGAATGGTTTCTGCAACAATGAAGGAGGAAAGTCGAATCCAAATATATAGTTGTAAAAGTGTATCTACTAAGATTTCACATCTATCCATTCCCTCTTGGAAAAACTAAAATTAGTAGTTTGGAAGACTATAATTCACAATAAAATTCCTCCAAGTTCATATACATTAGCTATTTCATTGACGGGGAATAGCGTAAAACTCATTGTTCAAGAAATGAGAAATAAAGGGTCAATTGTCAAAATTATACCTTAAGTGCTCAATATTTAAATTTCATCACTGAATTATGATCTAAGTATTTGTCAAAATACACGTCAACCATTAATAGCACTTCACTTCTCCTACGTGAACATATGGTGATATTTCAAGTAAGAAACACATTTCTCTTACAGTTTAGGTAAGTTTTCAGCCTTCACTCCAGAAACAAATAAAGAGAATCATTTTTGAAGAGTTTCATCAAATTTGTGATGAAACTAATGATTCCCAAGGTCTGAAAATACTACAAAAGTTCAATAAATATTGACATATTTATTCCCAAGATCAAAAAAAGTACCATAAAATAGCAAAACAAAGAAAATAAAGAAATGATCCGCGGATATCAGAAATAAGTTCAAGTTCAGGAAGGGATATTTCCAGACAAAAGAGGCTTGCATTGGAAACATGGCATAGTATCAGTGGACGTTTGTCACGATCTGAGCTTATATCCTGGACGTGGCCGGCACTCGAAAATCATTGCTGGTCCCCAAGCGAACCCTCATCCTGGCTGACTACAAGCGGAAAACTGATTCAAGCATACAAAGCTTAAAAACTGAAATAAAATTCAATAACCCAACTTTGTACAACTTCAACTCAAATGAAAAACTTAGGATAAAAATAATATATTCAACTCGCCATAAAATAGGCAACTTAAGTCTTTAAAACATTTAATAACAATAAATGAATAATACATATTTCTCAACTATACTGACTATCTATGAAGCCTCTAACTGATAAAGATGGAAGTCGGGACAAGACCCACGACATCCTGACTAAACTGAAAGGTAAATGAAATCCTCCGGAAACAAGGAGGCTCACCATAGCTAACTCGAACTCCCGAATGTATCAATGAAGCTCTTGTTGATGATTCTGAATAATTGTGTCTGCATCATGTTAATATGCAAGCAAAATGGCTCAGTACGTGGAATGTACGAGCATGTAAGGGGAATTATAAAACATAAACATAAGCTTGAACTTTGATAAAAAGGAAACATAAGCTTGAAAGAAACTGAAGAACTTACCTGACTCAATTCAACTCGACATAACTGAACCCATTTCAATATAAAACAGTTTAAAACAAGTGCAATACAAAGAAAAAGGAAAGCTGTTTAAAACATGATGTTAACTCATAATCATAATATCATAAAAGACATATCATGCTCCCCCTCAAAGTCTACTTGTGCAATGCATGAAGTCCCATACCCCATTCATACTAAGCAAAACCCCTTGAGGAACCATGTAAATATTGCGGTGGGAGTTTCTCTAATCGACAACTATCACATAAGAGCTATTATGATGATACAACAATCTTCCGCACGCTGCCAACACATCCTATACCTAGCCAAAGGTATAGGACCTGAATTACTAAGTGGATCCACTAGTCTATGCGAGAAGGATTCATCTAAAAAGTATGACCCTTTTCTACCCATGATGGCTACATGGTTTAAGGGGGCTAATAGTTATATGAACTCTTCCCCATTGGTGCTCAATACTACTCCCAAAAATATTATATTATATTAGCTCTTTGTGTTTAAAAACATACTTCTTTTGATTTGAGATTAGTGCTAAAAAACTTAGTTCAAAGGCTATCTTGGAAATCTCAATTTCCGTTCTTATTTAAATGTGAAAACATTTTAAACTCTTTTGGGAATACATAGTCCCCATATACTTTTGAAGAAATGAACTTCAACTTTACTCTTTACTGAACTTCAAAACTTAAGTCTCAAAACAAAATTAAAACATTTGTAAAAGACTTTTTAAAATGTGGTTCATGCCGAATTATAGACGTGAACGACTCGATACAAGATTTTCAATAACCATAGATAGATCTTAATACCTGGGACTCAAGAACTTCACTAATACTACTCATTTCAAGAATACTCAACTCAGAGGGTTCATGCGGAATTATAAGCATAAACTACTCAACTCAAGGACTCAAATATACTTCTCAACTCAAGACTGTTCGATTTATAATGTTCATGCAGAATTATGAGCATGAACTATTCAACTCAAGGACTCAAAGATACTTCTCAAAAGGGATTAGGAACTCAATACTTAAAGGCTTAGAACTTGAAGATACCACTTCTCTGAAGGATACTCAACTTACGACGTTCATGTGGAGTTATGGACATGAAACAACTCAACTCGATGATCTACAAAACAATATGGAACTCATGTATACGACTCTTCTCATTCTCTGACTTACTTCCTCAAAACTTAGTTTAAATCGATAGTTGATCTCAAGGATTCACAATTAAACTCAAAGGCTTTCTTGAACTCTACTCTTAACTCTCTCTCGAATGTGAATTATGAATTCAAGAGTTATGCTTCATGGTATGAAGGATCTTGTAATGATAAAGTAGACTCATGAATACATTCTCCTCACTCGTACCCACTTGCTCGAGTCTTGAAACAAGTTATTAGAAATTGTAGAAGACTCCTCAAAGAGACAAAAATGGATTTTCTGAAAAATGTTCGAAAGAACTCTCAAGACTTGACTCTCAACTCTACCTTGAATGTGATTTATGAATTCAAGGTTGTGATCTGTGATAGGAAAGATCTCATGATGTTTAAGATTGATTTTAGATAGATAAACATGAGAAAAGATAAAAAACTCACTGCTTGGAAGCTAGTCCGCGACACGGAGACGCATTAAAATAATTGATCGCGAAATAACTTTTGAGGCAAAGAGGTCTATGACCTCTCCGCGACGCGAAGACAACTTTATGAAATAGGGAGGCAGGTCCGCGATGCGGAGACAAGTGCCAGATTTGCCCGACTTTTCTCTCCTTCGTTTTCTAACCCCAAATTGCCTAAATTCGATTCTTTTGCTCAACTTTTCTTTAGATTCAGATAACCATCACATGTACACAAGAATCTAACTCAAAACTACTCTATAAATCGAAACAAGAATCTCAAGAACTCCTAAATCTCAGCCCAATTCAAGAATGAAAGCAAATTCAAGAACACATATCAATAACATCAGATTTTCAGCTCTCTAGAACGAACTTAACGCTGACATTTACATGATTAGTGTGTGGGGGAACAAACCCAACACTATGGAAGCTTACATACCTGAAAGAATTATCCTCTTGAAGCAACTTGAAGGAAAACCTTTTGAAGAAGAACCCTAGCCTTAGTTTTTCCTTGAATTTCTTGAGCGTAGAATCTTTGGAGTGAATAGAATCTTTGGAGTGAATGAGAGGGTTTAGATTTAAGAAAACTGATTTTCTACACGTTAAGGGCAATTTAGATGACCTCCTAAGGGTTTTTAGGACTAAAATACCGCTTAAGAAATAATTAAAACGAGCTGGGAGTCGGAAAGATCTTTCACCAGGCAGTGAGGTCCGTGTTGGCTCCGCGTCGCGGAGCTGCTGCCAGGTTTGCGTGACGTTAGTAAATCAATAATAACTTTTTACTCAGAGCTCAGAATTTAGCAAACTCGGTGGCGTTGGAAAGAGGACTCGAAGGGCTTTAATTTTTTATCTTGTAGGATTTAAGTAGGTTTTCAATAATTAATCAAACTTGAAAATTCACTCTTCTTCATAGGTTTGAATCCTCCGTTTTTCGGTGCTTCATCAATGCATTCAATTCTCAATACGGTAAACGTGCTTTAAAATATTACAATACAGGTGTTTTATGAAAGTACAATTTAACTTGCTTTTGGTACAAATTTATTATGATGTGTTCGTCCCTCTTCCAACTGTTCCTTCTAAATAACGGTAAAATAATCAATAATTATAGAAACTTTCCTTAAATAATAAATTTAAAATTTGATGTATAAATAAATAATCAATAACTATATGATAAGTAAGGGTGCTTATAAGTTGATTCCAATTGGGAATTGAAATTCGGAAACTTAAGCATTGTTTTGCAATTCCATAAACACATATTTTAAAGGGGGACCCATCGGTGGCCCCCTAAATTTGGCACGAAATTTCACTTAGATACCTCAACTGTGCGATGTTCATTTTAGACACCTCATGTAGGGTTCCGTTATATTCTTTTGACACTTTTTTTACAATAAGAAAAAGTCAAGGAGAGTGTAATACACTGCCACGACGTGGCAAACGACAAATTAAATGATTACATGTGTTATTTTAAGTTAAAAATTATTTTAAAATCTATTTAGTAAATAAAATAAAAATATTATTCTAAAAAAAATCAATTTAACCCCTCAGCAACCCCGCTGGACCCCCATGGTAGTTGTCTTCTCTACTATACCCAACAATTTTCTTAATTTGTTTTCTTAATTTGCTCTTTAAAATTGTTTTAGATTCTTTTTTTCTTTCTATCTTAGTGTTGTTTTGAGAGAAAAAGAGAGGAGGAGGAGGGAGACAAGGAGAGAAAGAAAGAAAAATTATTAAATATGAGTGTTCATATCCATTTTTTCTGGCGAAAAAGGTGGAATCGGAAATCGTCTTTTTTCATACACTCTATATCTCTTTTGTGCTATTTTCTAAAGAATAAGAATGAGAAGATGACGATGGTTGTGGTGATTTTCAGAACTGAATAAATAAAAAAATTAATTTGATTGTATTAATAGCGATGGTGGCAGCGGTGGTAAATGAATGGTGTGTGGTGGAGGAGAGAATGAGGAAGAAGAATAGTAAAAACCTTTTAAATATTATTTTTTTGGCCTGAAAAAGAGCCTCTTCACGCGCTGATTTTGGGTGCATTACACTTACCATGCCATGTCAGTGAAAACTGTCAAAATGACACAACGGAATCCTACCTGAGGTGTCTAAAATGAACATCGTCCAGTTGAGGTGTCTAAGTGAAATTTCGTGCCAAGTTTAGGGGGCCATCGATGGGTTCCCCCTTTTTTTAACTTAATTTCAACTAATATTTATATTTTTTTTATTTTGAATGTGCACAAATAAGTATTTAAACTTTTATAAAATTGAACAAATGAACACATTCATCCTATGTGTAAAAAATAATGTTATGGGGTGATACCGTCAAAATTGTGAGAACAATATAATTATCGTTGTATAATATTTAACAATAATAATAAATAAAAATATTTAGCGACATGTCACATGTTGATATTTTGCATAAATTTCCTTTGTGTAGAGTAGGGGTGTTCACGGTTTGGATAAAAACCAATTCAAACCGATTTTATTTGGGTTAGGTGTGGTTTGGTTTTAGATTTTTGAAAACCGACAGTATATGGGTTGGTTATGGTTTTGTTCGAAAAAAATCGAAGAAATAACCGAACCGAACCGAACCAACAAATTATATACATATATTTTATTATTATACATATATAATATATTATTTTTATAAATAATTTTAAAGATTTTATATGTGTTTTCATCAAAATTTATTTATAATTTACTTATGAAAGAAAAAATGTGTAAGGTGAGAATATTTATCTTATTGATTTTATGTATATGAGTGTGTCTATGACAATTCTTTATTAGATTGAAAATATCACTATCTCTTTCTTCTAGGACAAAATAATGAATTTTGAAGATTTATTCATAGTAAATTCAATGATTGAAAGTTCTGTAATGTCGGTCATTCTAACTATTTTCGATTTAAATGGATTGTTGTTACCTTTTTCATGTTTTGAATGAATTGTTTCTTTTATTTTTGTCGATGTTAATAACCGAATAACCAAACCAAGCCAAACCGAAACCGATAAATATATACTATATTTGGTTTGGTTTGGTTTGGTTTTGATAATTTTAAAACCGATTAAGTTAACTTGATTTTGGTTTTGACCAATAACCGATCCAAATTGAACCGTGAACACCCCTAGTGTGGAGCAACAATTACATAAGCATGGTTTGTTTTCAGATTGGATATCTCATTATTAAATGAAATTTTGTTTCATTATTTGAGTTGACTAAGTTAATATAGAATTGAGATCAAGAGTTGGTTAATTAAATAATCTTTTATAAAATTAAGTTATTTAAATTAAAATGGGAAAAAAATTAAGATATTTAAATTATTTCAAGTCAGATACACATAGATACATTTTTTTTTTGCTATAATATACACTTGTATCCAGACAGAGGAGAATGAGAACAAGAGGGAGGCTAGCAAGATTTGTTCGATACATGATGAATCACAATGTCATTGTTTGTTTGTATATTGGTGACATAATGATCATCAGTAGAGACACGAATGACATAAATGCTACTAAGCATATGCTAGAAAGCAACTTTGATATGAAAGATCTTAGAGTTGCTGATGCGATATGAAAGCGTATGCTAGAAAGAAACTTTGATAGAACTCCATAATGTTTAGCATTGTCACAGTCTCATTACATTGAAAAGGTACTTGACTAGTTCAAATATTTGAATTTTAATATTGTCAAGACTCCAATAAATGTGAGCTTTTCACTTCAAAAGAATGAAGACAAAAGTGACTCACAATTGGATTATGCTAGAGTATTAGGAAGTATGATGTACATCAAGAAGTGTACGCGATCAAATATAGCATGTGCTATTAGTAAACTGAGTCGGTTCAGAGTAATCCCAATCAAACTCGTTTTGGGGTATTTAAAATATACTCAAAACTATGCCTTGCATTATAACAAATATTCAGAAATATTGAAAGGATATAGTGATTCAAATTGGATCACTGGGATCAAATAAAGTAAAATCCACGAGTGGATATATATTTACTCTCAATAGAGGAGAAATATCTTGGAAATCTTCCAAACAGATATGTATCGCTAACTCTACAATGATCTCTGAGCTTGTCACTCTAGATAAGGCCGGTGAATAAATTGAAAGACTCCGGAATTTCTTGATAGATATTCTCTTTTGGCCCAAACCATTGGCATCAATATGCATACACTTTGATAGTCAAGATGCAATTGGTAGGGCATGAAGCATGAAGTGTAACGGAAAGTCTCGTCATATAAGACGTAGATATAATAGCGTTAGAAAACTACTCTCTAGTGGAATTATCAGAATTGACTGTGTAAAGTCAAATGATAATGTGTCAGATCCACTTACAAAAAGGCCTAACTAGAGAGAAAGTTGAAAGATCATCTAAGGGAATGGATTTACGACTTTAACAAGTCATCATGACGGTAACACTAACTAGCAAACTGGAGATCCCAAGAGTTAGGTTCAAGGTGAAAATAAAGTTGTGACTGAAAGTTCGACATTGTCAACCAACTCAATCCATTCTCATGATGAAGATAGTGCTCAGGAACAAGGATACACCATTAAGGCTTGTTAATGGGTTAATAAAGCTTAAAGTTTTTAATGATTGCTAAATTTGACATATTTGACCAAATAGTGTATCTATGCAATAACACGGTTAGAAATCACATATGTAAGTGTAAAGTGTAAGACGCTTCAAAGAGGATGGTTGTAAAAAGCCCATCTCTCTATATACTCATGAAATCAGGAGGTGTTCATGGCTAAAACAAACACAACTATAAGAACCATAAATGGTAAAGGGTTGATTGTGTGACATATGATTGTCTAGGTATACACCAAAGGTTGACAGTTTAAAGATATCAAATCTACCGATTGACCGAGTATATCCGACATATTTTCACTACGGAAAGTTCAAAGGAACACCTACGTATCTAGATGCAATTGATTCTTGCTTGTAAAATATATACACTTGTTCGTTTCTTTGTCTTGGAGTCATTCCCCATTCATGCGGGAGATTGTTGGGTTTTAAAAGGTGTGAATGGAAAATGAAGAGTTGCAACTTTTATGAAGAGTTGCAACTTTTATGAAAAGTTGCGACTTTTATGAAGAGTTGTGACTTTTATGAAAAGTTGTGACTTTTATGAAAAGTTGTGACTTTTATGAAAGGCTGTGACCTTTCCGAAAGATTGTGACTTTTCCAAAGGGTTGTGACCTTTCCGGTAAGGAACAATAAGCACCATTTCACACTACCCTTTGTTGTCTATAAATAGAGAAATTTCCTCTCATTTTAAGAGAACCAATTTTCTGGACTTCTTCTACTACTACTAAATCTAGTATTCTAAGTATACTTTACTGTCGTTGAGTGGTTCGCTGACACTATGGTCTTAGGTACGGATACACCAGTGAGTAAGATTGTTCTATCCTGAGAGGACATATTCCATTAACCTCGGATTGAGGGGAATAATTTCCTTAAGGGGACACTGTGCATTCAGTGGGATCGATTTTCTTCTTTGAGAAAAATATTTTGTATATTGTTTTTAATCTGTTATTGATTCTATTTTTTCTCTATTAGTTTTTATTTTCTAGTTTTGAAAATATTCTTTAAACTTTGTTGTTTCTTATCAAGTTTTTCAAAGTTTTTGTTCTAATTATCTTAGGAATGCAGGATGAACAACAAACTTTATCCTTACCATCCTTTTTATTTTCTTCATATTTATAAGTTTTTTGATCCCAACTTTCTTTACACCTACCGGTTCTTTTGACCTGCCCTTTCCAACTTCCTCCGCCAATCAACCTTCAATTAAACTTTGTATGGTGCGGTTTTAACTTCTTGAGTAAAGAAATATTTAATATCTAATGAGTCTTCCAATAACTCTCATGACTTCTTACTCTCATAAAGATCTTCAAATTGAATATCATTGTAAGCGTAATTGTTAGAAGCAACAAATTTGATTAGATAGCGAAAAAGTTGTTTATCAGTGGTTCGAAATCTGACTCCTAATTCTGAATGTGGAGAATTCTTACTCCCATAAAGAACTTCAAATTGAATACCATTGCAAATGTAATTGTTGGAAACAACAAATTTGATTAGATAGCGAATAAGTTGTTCATCAGTGAGTCGAAACCTAACTCCTAATTCTGAATCTAGATAATCATGGGTGATCGACATAATTGTTAAAGAGAGTACAAAAAAAACTTTATGTTATTTTTAGAAAAGTGTATAGAATTATGAGTAACCTTTGGGTAATTAAGTTATATACAAGTGTAAAGGTGACAAATTTAAACGAAATGGGATTAAAAAAGTTTTCTTATATGTCAAAATCAGTTATTCAAATACAAATATGATTGGGGCTGGACCCAAAATTAAAAGAGTTTCTAAGGCTTTGCCACTTTACTTGCTGAAAAATCCGGCCCATATTTAGTTCTATTATTTGAGAGTTGATAGTTGGATTTTAAGATTGTGATTAGTCACCCTGAAATAAATAGCTAATTCTTGTTTTCATAAAAGTTAGTGTCTTTGAACTTTCATTGTTTTTCTGACTATCTGGGTTTTTGTTCTTTTTATATCATTATATCTAGAGCCGTCAAAACGGGCTTAGCCAATGGGGTCGGCCCAACCCAACTCGTTATTAGGGTAGGGTTGGGATGGAATTTTTCAAGCCCATTTAAAACTAGGGCTTATAAGCCCGGCCTATATAAACCCTTAGCCCTTGAGGCTTAATTGGGGTCGGGCAAGGGTCAACCCATGGGCCAAACTTTTTACTTAAGGGTAACTTACAATAATCTCACTAGTATATAATCAAATTACTTAAATACACACTATGTTGTAATATTATGAATCTTACCAGATTTTGGTACGTTTAGATACATATATCTCAAAATATATGAACTCAAAATTAAGTTAATTTGTTCTAGATACACTCTATCCAAGTAGATTTGCATGTATCTAGGATACATAGACAAATCTCGCGTCCTCACTTCACTCACATTTTGTTTGTCACTCTCTTATCGCATTTGCGTATCTGGTATGTGAGATACATGCTAATTATACTAGATTTTTTACAAGTGTTATTGAAACAACACTATTGTTTGTCATATTTGATTTGCAAATCTTCTCATTTTCTTGATGCTATAGAATTATTAGTTTGAAAAAAAAAATGAAAAAAGAAGGGCCCAGCCCTCGGCCCGCCCTTCTAGGGTTGGGCTGGGTTGAGAATCTTTCAGGCCCTTCCAAATGAAGGGCCGGCCACCCTAGCCCTTAAATTCCTTGGCCCTCGAGGCTTGGGCTGGGTGGGGCTGGGCCGACCCTTTTTGACAGCTCTAATTATATCATCATAGCTTATAATCATATATCATCATATCATATATTATTAAAAATAGAAAGCTCTAAAGATGAAAAGTTAGATTACCATTTTACCCTAGGCTAAATCAAACATTTAATTAATTAAATATTAAATAATAATATTCTAATTATTTTTTGAATTGTAAGTTATTCATTAGAAAGACAATGAAAGAATCATTAGTAAATTGGAAGTTACAATGAATTGTTTAATATACTTATTATTCTACCCCTATAATAAATTAAAATTTTAATTAATTAATTAAATATTAAATAATAATATCTCAATTATATTTTGGATTATATATATAGGCTAAATTAAACATCTAATTAATTAAATATTAAATAATAATATTTTAATTAATCATATTATACTAAAAGTGGGAAGCTCCAAAAATTATATCTTATTCATGTAACATTTGGTGTCTTTGAGCTTCCATTGTTTTTTTACTATCTGTGAACGTATTGCTTATTTTGTAGTATATAATTTCTTCGTCTAGTATTAATTGTTAATATAATTAAAATTGTTTGTTTTAATATATTTTAATTTATCAGTATTATGTAGTTTCTTAGGCTTTCTCAGCTTTGCCACTTTTATTTGTTACTACAATAGTTGGGCTTTCCATTGGACAGTGAGATCACCAAAAAAATACCAATTAATGTAACTAACATAACAGTCAGATACAACACAAAGAAATTTCAATACACAAAATATCTCGCATTCAGCTAAGATACAGAAAGGGCCATTTGTTGATGTAGGTAACTTATTCTGATGCAATTATTATAACTAATTTCAAGGCTTGAACATGTGACTATACATCACATTGATTCTCTTGAAAGCCCCATTTTTTTAAAAAAAAATTATATATTGATGAAAAAATGTACTGTCTTAATTTTTGGCCTCTAATAATTTTGCTGGACCACTTAATTTTTTATGAGTGGCAAAATATAGTGGTTTGCCTGTAACACAATTTTGTAATATTAACTGGACTTTCTCTAAACTATATTGTCAAATGGAAAGGCTGTGTGGAGCTTTCTGATTGGGTAGAATATTAATCTTTTTTCAAAATAAATAAATAATAATCAGACCTAGTAAACAAATAGGTAATGTTATACATCATTTTCCTTCATTTTTAAATATAAAAATCAGCCTAACCTATTGAAAACTCAAGTTTGCTTCATGTGAACATTGTCCAATTTTATTTTATTTTAATTACTTTATTAATAGAAAAGGACTACTTCTCCATGTTTATATTGCCACATCAATCAGAAAAAAAATTGGTCTAATCAGTTACTACTATTAGAAAAAATAAAATATTTAATTAAAAGGAAATCATCTAAGTTGGCAATTTTCATGCTTTAAAGTTTGAATCTCATGATTAAGAACTGGGATAGAGACTCCACATAAACAAATGACTACATGAAGTTATAAAAGGAACGTGAGATATGACAGAGTGGTAAATACTCAATCATCATTAATAAGAAGTCTCGAGTTTGACTCTGAGTTTGCCGTATGGAGTCGCCTTTGTTAAGTAGGGGCCAAGCTACACTATTGTTAGGTTGTCTAATTGGACACCTTTCGTCGAAAAATCATACGGTATATACAAGCAAAACTGATAAACTAAGTGGTTAAATAACATATTATGGACGCTCTTGACACAACAATGTGTTGTAGCCTAGTGGTTTCAAGGCTCTTGAAAGAGCCAAGACACACAAATTTAAAGCGTTCGCATGTTCGAATATCACTATCAGTATTAAGGAACAAGGATTTCTTGAGGTGATCCAAATTTAGTCAGCCCCAATATGGATACCGGACACTAGGCGGAAAACCAAACCTTATATAAACAATTGGTTATAGAAAGTTATAAAAGGAACATGAGAGTTGACAAGTGAGCAAACAGAACAAAACCAGATAGATGAAGTGCTGACTTTGACAACTACTAAATCTTCATTAATATTCTTATGAATTTTATAACAACTTCATGGTAGGCAACTTTGTAGTTTGACATTCTTTGATTCCTTAAGACTTTTTCAAGTAAATAGATTTGATTGTGGAGTTTATATATATGGAGCTCCACACTCACTAGCAAAACCCCACAAAAACAAAAAAAAAAGTCTTTTACAACCTCAAAAAAACCAAAAAAATGGAAGGACAAACAGGACAACAAGAGGAGTTATTTGTAGAAATTGATCAAAAAACAGATGATCAATCATATAGTGATGGTGAAGCTGCATCATGTACAACAGATGGTAACGAAATAGTTAATATTGTTGTCACGTCTGATCCAATCTTGCAAGGAGAATCTATGCCAAGAAGGTATACATACTCGTGGAGAAGGCGAATACAGAAAGTTTTACCTCTATTGAAGATGGATGAATACAACAGACACGAGTATGATCCGAAAGTAGTTTCATTAGGACCTTACCATCATGGTAAGACAGAGCTACAGCTAGCAGAGGATTTCAAGCATATAGCCCTTGAAATGTTTGTTTCGGGTAGCAGCAAAGACGTAGCTTATTTCTATAATAAGATACTTGAAGTTGTTGACAACGCAAGAAGTTGTTATGTCGATGGCTCTACAGATAAGTACAATGATCATGAATTTGCCTTAATGATGCTTCTTGATGCTTGCTTTATTATCAACCATATCGAGCTCAGCACAACGGATAGGTATAACAAACTCAGAACCACGAGGCACCATCTTGGAATGTTGGCGTTATCAACAACAGTTCGTGATATGTTTTTGCTTGAGAATCAAATCCCATTTTGGATACTGAAGCTCTTGATCAGTTTACGATATGACAAAGATGAAGGAGATGAATTGCTCGAGATGTTCTTGAATTTCACCCTTTTCGGTGAATATGAACAAAAAGGGGAAATGAGTTACAACCATGTAGAAGAGCCTCTCCATCTTCTTGAAGCATTTAGAACAAGACTTGTCTCACAACAGAGTGAAGTACGAAACTTTCATCGTACTTGCACACCTCAATGGCTAAAAAGGAAGAAAAGCATATGCAATGAACGCGTTAACATGAAAAGCTACATTCACTCCTTTCGATCAGTTACTGATCTCAAAGCAAAAGGTATTCATTTCAAGCCTAGCTGCACTCATTCACTCAAGGACATAAAATTCAAATCAAGATACTTCTATGGACAACTTGTACTTCCAACCTGGTATGTTTCTATCTACACAAAGGCATTCTTCTTAAACATGATTGCCTACGAGATGTGTCCGAATACAGTTACTGATCGTGCTGTGACATCATACGTATACTTCATGAAATCACTAATCGAGAGTCCAGGGGATGTCAAGGAACTGCGCGAAAAGCAAATACTATTCAACATGCTTGGTAGCGACGAGGAAGTGGCAAGAATGTACAAAGAGATCAATACATATGGAGTGAACAACGCGCACATTTTCTACAATGTGAAAGAAAAGATTCAAGAACACTATCATAACAAGGCAAAAACATGGATAGCTGAGCTGATACACACTTACTTTAGGAGTCCATGGACTGCTCTAGCATTACTTGCAGCTACTTTTTTGCTTTGCTTGACTTTTACTCAAACTTATTTTACAATAAATCCCAATCTTAGATCATGAACAAATATTTTAATTATTTGAGAAATGTTGTGGTATAGTACTAGTTTCTTATCTTGTTTGCTGTTACAAGAAAATAAAGATGCTTTTGTAATATAGATTTGGGCTCAATAAGCCCCTTTGACGGAAAATTACACTATTTATACATGATTAAAATTACTTTTTATGTATATATTATAGATGTTGAACCCCTTGGACAAGTTCGTGCTTCCTTCGGCTAGTTCCTACGTTTACTTTTTCATATTTTGTACTCCTTAGTGAAAATTAAGGGTGTCCATCGGGCTGGGTCAACCCTGGACTGAACCAGTAGTAGCCCAGACCGAATTGGCTTGGTTCAAAACCCACCACGGTAACCAGAACCGGTTGAACCAATACTATTTGTGATTTGATAGTGTCGGGTTAACTGACTGGCCCGGAATGCCCGGTGGTTAAGTCTAATTGAAACCCAACATTGCCTGAAACCGCACAGGTTACATCAAACCCAATATAACCCAGACCGATTGGATTCAGTATCTAAACCCATCACGAAACGACCGTATTCCATAATAAGTGAATTGGCCTGGCCCCACCCAACCCAATATCATTCTTAGTGAAAATTCTTTCTCCGTCTGGTTCAATTATGAGCAACTTTCACATATAACAAACATAAAAATCATGTTTGTATGATATAGCTATAGTTTGCATAATTGCGCTCCATAGCAAACATAAATATGTATATTTCGCTATACATATACAAAAAAAGCAGTTGTATAATCTGTTTTTGTTTTGGTATACATATACAAAAGATCAATTGTATAATCTGTGTTTGTATAAAGTGAGAAAGAGAGAAAGACAATATATGCATTTGTATATACAACATTTGTGTTTGTATAAAGTGAGAGAGGCGAGTGAGAGTGGAGAGCGAGATCTGGGAGAGGGGAGAGAGGAAAACAAAAATATATGTATATATACATTTTTCTCTCGCTTTATACAAACACAAACGCATTTTATACATTTGTGTTTGTATAAAAACGAGAGAGGCAAGGGAGACTGCTAGCGAGAACGAGAGTGGCGAGCGAGATTCACTAGGAGAGAAGCAAAATAACAACAGTTTGCTATGGGGTACAATTAAATCAAACTATGTTTATAGCATTTAATTTGAATTAATAGTTTGCTATTATATACAATTTTGGGTGAATTTTAGGAATCACATAGTTTTAATATGAAACTACAATCTATCCCTCTTTAGTTTGTAATTACATTAATTCCTTAAAAAGTAACACAAACCAGATACATAATATGTAACTCGAATACATTATAACATAAATCGGATACATAATATGTAGCTCGGATACATTAAATACTGGCTCAGATACATTAATATGTAGCTCGGATACATTAAAGAAATAAGGAATTTTAGAGGTTTTTAGAAATAGAAGGGGATATTGGAAATAAGGGAAACATAAGACGTGTATTTCGGCAATTATTCCTACAATTTTCCCTTCAATTAAAATGGAATGTTACAATAGAAGGGCCCAATTTGAACTGAGAGTAGGTTCTTTTGGAATGTATTGGGCCTCATATTGGCCCTTACTCTGGTAACAAACATTCCATTTTTATCACTTGACCTTTTCATCATTTGATAATGTATTATGAAACAAAAAATAATAATTACCAGATATTCAAAACAGTGCTTATAGATGCATATATGTCTCTGCTACATAATTAATATTTTATACACACACGATTATATACTATTTATACATTATCAATACATTACCTAAAAAGTAAATTTATGTGTATTTTTGTTTCTTCTTTCCCAAGGTGGTTGGAAAGGATGAGAATATAACGTACACAAGACGTAAGCATTAGCGATTGATTCTACGATTCAAAGTCAAATTTATAAGTTACATAAAGTCAATTTTATCGATAAACAGGAACATAAGCAAACTATCTTAATGCAAGCATTAGTGATTGTCTGGATTTGCTTTCATCAAACTCAAAAAAGTATTAATGAGAATTATTGTTCCTTTATTAAAATAGACCATAGTGTATAAAACAATAAAGAATATTTGCTGCTCTGGACAGACTCAAATAGGGGACCTATCATAAGTACAACCACAACTTATAAGTAATCATATTTTTTTTAATTAAATAACGTCAGTAATCCTATATTTAATGTTTAAAATAATTGTGTATTTGTTACTTTCTGCTATTCATTCCATGCCTAAATTCTTTTTATCATTACACTAATTAATTTCCCAAATTGTTTTTGCATGTAATGATCCTTCATGGATTGGTGCCCATTTTTTAACTCAAATGCTGTTAATCTCCAATCAGACATATGATTAGTGGAACATGTGATCTTCTAGCTAGTGACAACTCTGCATATGTGAGTTTATTAATATTATCGGTTTTAAATCTGAATAAAGAATAACGATATATTAGTAAGCTATCTCTTTCGCTTTCGGGCAAAGATAACTCTGAAAGGAGAGTCTGAAGAAGTATAGAGAGTTGCTAATGCTTTTCATTTGTATTTTGCATAATATTGCTATATGTGTACTGTTTAAATAGTTGATCTCGATTTATTTGGGATTGAAACGTAATTGTTGATAGTTTATCCTATAGCCTTTTTGTATTGAATAATTGAAAGAAGCATTAAAAATCAATTTAAGGGCTTTTGCAATTATGACCTTTCACATTTCTTTTCTCTAAGATATAATTAACATGCATGAAGAAAAGTGTTACCTTTTCTCTATCCTTCATTTATTAAATGGAAACTTTATTATTTAAAGAATACATATAATAACAACATAATTCCCAAAAAAAGATTAAAAAAATATGAAAGGCTAAAATTTCAATTATTTTGGATTATATTCTTGATTACCAAAATTGAGTCCATTAAACAACTCAAAAAGACAAATGCTACTTTCCAAAAGGTGGATAGATATTCACATGGTTTATCTATGACCCAAAAATATGTGGGACTAGTGACACAAACACGAAAGTGGCTCAATAAAATTGATAACCTAAAGTCTATTTTAACGGATGCTTTATTTTTTTATTTAACATTTTTTAAAAGTAAATTAATCTATAAATCTATTATAGGTAAACATTAAGCCCCATCCTCCCTTAACTAGAGATATTGGTCCGAAAATCTCGTTAGAGAGTGCTTTCCTCGATATTACTTGTCTCAAAATCCAAAAATTCAGTATAAGTACCAAATTGAACAAAAAATTTGAAAGCCTAAAGCACTCGCTTTAGTGGCTTGACTCTCTGACCGGTCTTGTACATACAGTATAATTTTTAGCGAAGAATTTTAATTGCATTTTATATCATTGGTCTCATCACCCCTGACCAAGTAATCAGTAATGAGTAGTACTTGGAAGCTTAAAGTATACTGTTGGATTTGCTAGGTGGAAAAAAAAATATATACTTGAACAGTTCTAACACATTGTGAAATTTTTCAAATTTTGGTTTCATTTTTATACATGAGCTCGCAAAAAGTTATCATAAGTTGTACTACTAATTAAAACTTTATAATAAACAATAACAAGTAGAACGTCTCAATCACCCAACATGTTGCACCAAAATCTGTTCAATTAATGTTCTCATGACTTAATTCTTTACGGGGATACCTTTAGTAGAAAACGTTTTACTCCTGACCTCCTGACATGAGACTTTTTAATACGAATCTAGATTTAATCAGATCCCAATACAGATACGGGACACAAATTAAATCAGTAAATAAATTCAAAGCAGAAAGAGACATTTGAAAAGGTCAATTCACAGTTAGGAAAATGACAGTTAGAAAAGTACAGAGGGCCCTTTAATAAGAAGTATATGATGTTAAAAGAGACTTTTGCTTTCAGGTCAGTTTGATAATTGAACATAATTGAAAGTTGAAACATCAATTCTTTTTTCCTTTTTTAATAACCGTGATGTTCAGGTCAGTTTTCGTGCAACTCAACTTATAATTCCACGAAATATCTGTCACCTTTTACCAGCAACATATACAGGTAACTCTGTCCACCAAGGCTAAAACAAATGAGAAGAATCACCTAGTGTTTTTTTGTCTCCGCAACTTTTGTCTAAAGGTAGCTTTTTTCACTCTTCAATATTTCATATACTCCACAGCACATGGTGTGGTTCTCAAAGCATAAGTGAGGTCAGTGTTTCTTATTGAATATAAATAGACATAAATTTGGGGAGAAAATGAAACCAGATGGAACAACAGAACATCACTATTATTATTCAAGAATCACTAGCAAGACTGGTTGTTTAATGTTACCAAAATTTGCATGTCCTTCAAATTGATCATTTTTAGTCACCCTTTCTTACAACTACTCTAGGTATGTGTTTTAAATTTTCTTGTTTACTCATATTATTAATATATCATTCCAAGATTGCAAGCTCATCAATGATCTCATATTTAGCTGTCATCACAAGAATACCCCCTTTGTGAAAATGAACAATTTTGCTGATGTAAAACAATTGTTGTTTTCTGTTGTTACAGTAGGTTGGAGTCTCACATTGGTTAGAGAATAGACTAGTGAATCCCCCTCTCGTGAAATAGTTTTTGGAGTTGAGGTAGACTCAGATACCTTATAGTTTACATGATATCAGAGTCACGTCCATCCTTGTTTGAGCTCCTAGTCCACGCTCTAGTTGGTCTTAGAGTGGATTAGAGTCTCACGTTAGTTGGGGAATGGACTTGGGAAATCCTTCCCTCACGCTCCAATTTGCTTATATTACGCGAGATGCTAGCTGTCCTATTGAGGCAGTTTTTGTTTTAATATTGTAGCTCTGCAGCATTTTGTTGTATATGGAATAGAAATGCCTTTGAAATACTTTTCTATATCTGTCTGATTGCTGAAGGACTATTGAATTTCTAAAATGGGAAAGAGAAGAAACTGGTTTACCTTTGTCAAGAGACTTTTCATTCCTGAAACAGAACCAACAGCTGATCAAAAGGTTTGAATTTCAAGATTCTGCTGCTTAATAGTGTGAGTGAATCTTTGGATATCTAAACTGGAAATTATGAAAAATCTTTCAGAAACCAAAGAGATGGAAATGTTGCTTTCTGAAAAAGTTCAAGTTGAGGAAATGTCCTGCTATAACATCAGCACCTCAGCAAACATTACACGAGGCGAAAGAAACACTTCAGCAAACGTTAACTGAGGCGAAAGAACAGCAAAGAAAACATGCTTTTGCAGTTGCTATAGCAACAGCAGCAGCTGCTGAGGCTGCTGTAGCTGCTGCCAATGCTGCTGCTGATGTTATCCGTCTAACGGATGCTCCAAATGAATTCAAAAGGAAACGCAAACAAGCTGCTATTAGAATCCAAAGTGCTTATCGCGCTCACCTGGTAAGACATCCTCTCTGGTGGCTCTAGTACTTCCACTCATACAATTTCACTGTGAACTTGTTGCAGACTCTCATTTAAATGCAGAAGATTGAAAATTAGTTAGCAATTCAAGACAAAACTTAAAGGATAATAAGGGAAAAGGTAGGCCAGTTTGGATATAGCAGGATTAAACGCCCAGTGCTCTACCAGCTGAGCTACACGCCTAAAAAAAGATAATCAAGTAAGCAAGTATTGATACAGAAAAGAGGCCTGCCCCTTTATTCTCATCTTATTAAAGGAGCACGACTATTTATTATGAGGCACGTACTACAGAGCAAGTGGAAGATCCCAAGGTCACACTGTTTTTTTTTTGCCTTTTGGCTGTTAATCATATCGGCCATAAGGTGGTCTATCACCTCGGTTAGAGAGAAAATCTTATTGGTTGGAAACTCCCTCTCCGCTAGTAAAACTCGTCATTTATGGCTACTAATTCTTTTCCTTTTCACTATTCAAAAAACTTTCCGACATTTGGTGAAATGAACTGGTGCCTGATCTATGCCCCTGTGAAATGTTGTGCAGGCCAAGAAAGCATTAAGGGCTCTAAAGGGTGTTGTGAAGCTTCAAGCAGTGATTAGAGGTGAAATTGTGAGAAGAAGACTCATTGCCAAACTGAAGTTCATGTTGCCACTTCATCAAAAGTCAAAAACAAGAGTTAATCAAATTAGAGTCCCTACTTTTGAAGATCATCATGACAAGAAACTCATCAATAGTCCAAGGGAAATTATGAAAGCTAAAGAACTAAAGGTAAGATCAATCATTCAGCTTTTGTTTAATTAAGTTTCCAAACATTAGTTCAACTATACTAAATCTATAAAAGAGACCTACTAACACATCTTATTATGAATTTTATGGTTTGGCAGCTTAAATGCAAGAGCCTAAGGACTTGGAATTTCAACTTAGCTTCAGAACAAGACAGTGAAGCATTGTGGTCAAGAAGAGAAGAAGCCATTGACAAAAGAGAACATTTGATGAAATACTCGTTTTCACATCGGGTAAAGTCATTACTTGTTGATACAGACAGTGCAATTACACTTATCAATGTATTATAACATGTTGTAGCGGTTAACCTGCCTTGTTTTCTAGATTACTAATCTCACTTTTTATGAACGATTACCTATAATATAGTTTTAGATAACCTGATAGTATATTTGCTTCTTTTTAGGAGAGAAGAAACGATCAAACTCTACGAGACTTATTAAACAGAAAGCAAAACAGAAGAAGCTACAGGATTGATCAGTTAGCAGAACTTGATGCACCAAGAAAAGCAGGGTTATTTGAGAAATTGAGATCATTTACAGACTCAAATGTTCCTCTAGCTGATATGAATGGAATGACACAGCTTCAAATGAGAAAAATGCATAGAGCAGATTGTATAGAGGACCTACATTCTCCTTCTTCACTTCCAAGAAGATCATTTTCTAATGCAAAACGAAAATCAAACGTTGATGATAACTCATTACTAAGTTCTCCTATATTTCCTACTTACATGGCAGCCACAGAATCTGCAAAGGCAAAAACAAGGTCAATGAGCACACCGAAGCAACACCTAAGGTTACACGAGGCATTGTCAGGTCAACATTCTCCTTATAACCTCAAGATTTCTTCTTGGAGATTGTCTAATGGTGAAATGTATGACAGTGCCAGAACGAGCAGAACTTCTAGCAGTTATATGTGAATATAAAAGGTGTTCTACCAGGATTGAAGAACACAAGTGTTGTACATTATTACTATCTTTTATAACGAATTGTGTCCAAGCCGGTTTGTTCTCACCTCTACTAGTTCACCGAGTGTTGTTAACTTCTACCAGTACCAGTACTAGGTAACTCTGTCCACCAAGGATGAGTGTGTACATTATCGACCTGTTTCTGCAGTACTTCAAGCAAGGGAAAGCAGAAACTCCTAGATTTGCAGCATTACTTCTGGACATGAAAACAATTTGAAAAATGGAGCTATAATTGGAGCTTCAAACTTCTTCAGTAATCTATCTACAGTTGATTGATGAAAGCCAGTGCACATCTTTTATTACTGGTTTTAACACTTCTATATATAGACTTGCCACAATGTGTATATATAGTTCAAGTTTTTTCTCCCTTTCCCTGTTTGTTTTCCCTTGTTTCATTTATTTATTTATTTATTGATTTGTAAAGTTGTTGCCATGTGACCAAGAGGTTACGGGGGTAAGACTATGTACAATAGACCCTAGTGGTCTCGACCCTTCACCAGACCGCACATAGCGGGGAGCTTAGTGCACTGGGCTGCTTTTTTTCTTTTTTTTTTGTCTTGGGTGCTTCTGAGTTGAGTATACTGGAAGAAGAATTGTTGTTTGATGGCCTTTCACCTGGAAGCATTTCCAAGTTTGGCAATTGCATAGAGGTTTAGTCTTTGCCTTCAATATTTACATAGGTTAATTTCTTCCTTCAAAGTTCAAACCAACCTCTTTATTTTTTCATGTAAAATCCTTTAAAGAATAAACTTATACCAAAATATAAGTCTTACCTTTCTGACAAAACCATTGATGTTGAAACTAAGGAAAATGGATTGGACCAACCAAATGTAGAAGAAATATAGCAAATTTACTCCAACTTCCACTACTTAAGTTGACGCATGGAACACTAAAGGCACAAATTCCATTGAAAGCTCCTCATATCTACAGGCTTAAAAAGTCTATGGTATATCCAATGTAACTGTAACACATGTGAGGCACAATGTTCTCCTCAACTGAGATTGACAAATATCACATGCTACAAATTTGTCAACTTTTGCCATCGGCAAGATAATGACATTTGACAAGAAATATCAACTGTAATGCTCGAATTACCAGATAAGAGAACGAGATAGTCAGAAATGTCTGATCCACGACGATAAAATCTATACCAGTCAAAGTAGCCCTCCAGTATGTTTTGAACTAATGATAACACTGAGACCAGCAACAACTCTGCTGATCTCAAGTCTAGAAGCCAAATAAAATTACTTGGCCATGAAGCCGAAAGAAGATTCACAAAATTGTAGAAGGACAGAGCATTTGCTGGAATCATTATTCGCAATGGCCAAAGTCGGAAGACTTGTACGTCCATCGTCCACCATCAAGAGAAATTGTGTCTCCAGTATAGGCATGCCTTGGAAACAGTACAAGAGGGAAGTCTATAAGCAGGCTATCTGAGTAGCTTGGTTTGAGGTTGCAGATGCCTGATAGAGGAAATAAACTCCCATTTGCTTCTGTTCATGAAGACGGCTTTCCTTCAAAGGGATTTAGCAGGATAGTGTTGCAGGAGGAGGCAGCACAAATCTTGGTGTTGATTTAAACCAGAAAATGACTAACTAATCAGTTTTCTTTTCTCCGTTATTGTTCACAAATAGCTGATCTCTTAAAGTTTCAACTATCTTCGCTAAAATGTCACCATTTGAAGCTAGATAATCTTCAGCGTCCTGTCTACTATTTAAAACCTGTCCATCTATGAAGTAGCTCCCTCCTTCTTTCAGAATAACTTCATGTTCACAAGCCAATTCCAAAACCTCAGATTCAATGCAAAAGCCTCCACCGTACTGTATGCTCAGTTCAGCTTCTGTTGCTGCAAGAGCTAGCTTATTTTTAACCACCTTTACGCAGATCCCAAGACCAGTAATCTGGATAACATTTCAAGCAAACAATCATCTATTCAAAAGATAATTAACAAAGCCAGTGAAAAAAAACAACATGAAACTCATCTCAGACTAGTCCATCTGAAATAACGGGAATAAGCAAAACAAAGAAAAGCAGGTGAATATAAGGATATCCTTAACGTTGCAGACATGACTCCAGATATTCATACTACAAAACAGCAGAAGGAGCTCAAGCTCTTTCCATTTTGTTAGAGGGTCCACACAATTTAAGCAAAACCGTAAACCAATGTAACTTGATCACAGACTGAGAAGTCTTCTGAAATCAGTACACTCTGACTCTGTAAATGAGTTAAACTGCAGATCCATTAGCTCATACTCGTGCATATTAATTAGTTCCTATTCAATGAACATCTCAAATATCCAATATGTAGTTTCTTATCTTCTCTTCAACAAATAGCACATTTACGTGTCTGTCTCCAATGAGCAACTAAAATGACTTTTGAGATTTTTACCATGATGACTTCAGTTGTTTATTTTTGGACAAATATTTGTGATAAATTTAAAAAGTCAGTTGGGAATATCATATTCTCCTTCTCATGCTCCAAAGAAAGAGAACAGAGTGACAGATTCAGAATAATTCATACAACCTTCTGAAAGAATCGTGACCTCAAGAATCTAGGTTGTAACATCTAAGAAACAAAACAAACAATTTTTAGTATTTGGAAGCCCATTTAGGATAATTATCATAATAGGTTAATAAAATATATTTCTGAAGGTGCGAGTCAATGAGTCAGAAACATGCAATATCTACCTTATCCCTGGTCGTAAGCAATTGTTTTCTAATCGTTCTAAGCCGTATGGCAGCATAAAAAGGCAAAGCATTTCCACCACAAGTTACTTCATCCATACACTCGGAGCCTCGAACTAATCCTTTGTTAGATCTTCTTACCTAAATAGAGGTCAGATCAGTATGCCAAGCTGTTACAGAAAGCAAATTGCAATGTAAAATGTGTTCTAGTAACCAGATCAGACCTGATTAATGAAAATAATTAGTGTGCTAGAGTTGCCTAACGAATAATGAATTTTACGTAGTGCTTGTGTCATAATCTTTGATTGCAAGCCTTTAGGAGAGTCACATAACGTAGCATCAAGCTCAAGTTGGGGAACAAGAGCTGCCACCTGTTAAAAGAAAAGAAATTAAAAACCTTCAGAAGCAAAGATGGTTGATCATTTATATAAGGGAGAGATGATCAGCCTTGAATTACAAAAGAGGAATTGTTGAGATATACTAGGAAAATTGGAGCAAAAGAATCAGCTTTGAATTATAAAGGGAAGCACTTACACTATCAACCACGATTACATCCATGGATCCACTTTTTGTCAGGGTATTGACAATACTCAGCAAATTCTCAGCAGAATCTGGCTGTGAAATAAGGAGATTTTCTACATTTACCCCTATTGCTTCAGCAAGAGAGGGGTTCATTCCATTTT
Source organism: Solanum pinnatisectum (assembly GCA_035578085.1). NCBI lineage: Eukaryota > Viridiplantae > Streptophyta > Magnoliopsida > Solanales > Solanaceae > Solanum > Solanum pinnatisectum. Next base: position 43,120,803 of record CM069085.1, on the reverse strand, counting down.
CGACATCCAGATATGCACAATAACCTATCAGTACAAAAGAAATAGGATGAGAAAAAACAAATTTGAAAATTATAGAGGAAGGAAATACTGAAATGGCTGTAAAGATTTCACACTGACAATTCTGGATATCATTATCTCATGATAAACATTGAAATGTTTCCTTCCAAAAGGTAAATCATCTTTACCTTTGAAAGCTAGAATCGTTTTCTTGTTCACTTTTAATTTATTTTTTTACAGTAGTCTAATTGGAACAAATAATGGACTGTACAACGCCCATGAGTACATCTGAAGATAAAGATGTTTAGTATCATGACTGTCTAAAGTCTTTTTTCCTGATCATCCTATGGTGCATCTAGTTTCAAGGCTTAAAAGTGTGCCTTTGCCAACACTAAGATTAGCAAACACTTTTTTGTGTCAAACTAGATAAAAAAAGAACTCATTGTTTTCTAGTCACAATTAAAGAACAAGATCAGCATAAATCTTCTTTTGAGAGTTTCCCGAGATTTAAAACAAACTTAGAAGCACTTAATTTCTAAGCCAATCCAATATGCTCATTATATAAACACAAAAAAATTACAGCCATGACAATTATGCAAAAGACAAAAAGTTAGGAGAGTATTCAACTGGAAAGGATAAACTTTTTGTTCATTATATCAATAGGTGCTCTTTAAAATCAACAAAAGCATACAATATGTAAATAATCTAGAAAGCATCATGTTTATAGGAAGTGTTCAGTATATTTTTCACCTCCAAGCTTTTGAGCCTCTCTAATTACATGAAGGGCAAGTGTTGTCTTCCCAGATGCTTCTTGTCCATAAATTTCAACAATTCTTCCCTTTAGAAGGAAATTCAAATGAACTGCAACTGTTAATACCAGGAATATTCTTAAGACGAGAATAGTATCAGTAATTTGATTCAGAGAAGCACTGGACACTAAAATCATTATACAGATTAATACAAACTCAAAACACATAAAGAAGTACTCTGATTCAGAGAAGCAACAAGCACTAAAGTCATAAATTTTATAACTAAACATCTCATGAAACTACCATGGCACCTGAAGACTTCCACCCTTTCCCAAAGGAGGAGGAACAATGTTACAAATGGCACTTTGATAAAGTATAGCATCAGCTATTATTCAATGACATATATCCATTTAGTGAAGCCTCACAGAAGAAAAGAAGGAAAATGCTAGGCACATAATTATACTCAGAAATTATGCAATTTTAAACCTTTAAAAGAACACTTTTAAATTGGATGCAAACCTTAAACAAGTCGGCTGAGAACAGCAGCTGATTTACAAATCAAATACAGGTATACGTTAAGATAAGTAAAGACCACACTTTCCTAATCCTCCTACTTCCTTTTTCCCCTCAAAACAAAATGAACCCAACTTCTAATGAGAGGAAAATGCAAACCCTAATCAACAAACTTATTTCAAGAGATCTACACCCATGGCCCTTTGCACATACAGAAAATCAGCCATTACTTGTTTGTGATTACAAAATTTAGACAACAGCACGTCAGAACCACATGATGACCGCATTTTTACAGCTGGCGTCAATGACAAATCTACGTTTGGAATAAAAATGTAATCACTTTATATAAAATCACCTTGGGTAGTCCTCCAAGCCCAAGTGCTAGATCAAGCCTCAATGAGCCCGTAGGTATTACAGGAGTACGTCTAGCACCAAAGAAGCGCTGCAAGGACAACCTTGATTCTTTGCAAAAATCGCCTTCAAGCTGCGAGAGGGCCGAATGCAGTGCACTGGCTTTCTCTGATGTTTTGGTGTCATCTTGGATTTCATCAAGTTCACCTTCTGAAGATTTCATTAGATAACATGGTTGGAGTTATTCTAGCGAAAGACACTGAATGCTCCAGGAGTATGATAAAGGATGAAACTACAAGAAGAGTTCAAGCAGTTTTTGAAACGGGAATTTTTTATTTTTTTTTGAAACGGCAAGCACTTTAACACCAATAGGTTGCTCCAACTAACAAATGTATGTTGGAGACAAGCTACTGGATTTCCAACAAACAACCAAGCATTATTATACATATATTCACTAATCGAGAAGGTAATCTCACCTATCTCCCTATTTGTCCAATTTTCTGCCAATTGTTTTTTGCTTTGCAAGTATATGGATATCTTTACCTCAACAAACATTATATTTGATACTACATTTAAACATATAGATAATACCACATAACTAGAAAATGCAAAACATATTCCACCAAGAAAAGTTGTGGCTACGCAAGCAAGCTACGTCACCGAGAATGAGTTATCATCCTAAAAAAGTTATCAACTACACATCAGCATGTTCACTATTCTTGCAAAAACCGAATAATTCCTTCTCCCTAATCCTAATATATCAAGGGTTGATGTCTACGAGTAAACCTCTTTTAATCTTTGACTAATCAGGAAACAATATACTTCTATGGAGCCGTTCTTCTATGTAAAACTCTCTAGCCCACATTATTCACCCTCTTTTCCCCCTTTCTCAGTCAGAATTATTCAATGACATCAAATAATAGAAGAAAATTTCACATTGTTGAGAATACAATCAAATAATAGAAGTGTGCTCTCTCTAACAACTAAAGCTTTTAGATGAGATGGTCACACACTTCAACACACATGGAGATTATGCATAGAATGCCAAGAAGGGGACTCAAGGAGAAAACCTTCTAAAATATTCTAGCCTGGCAACAAGGTACAGAAAAATTCAGCCATCATAGAGTTTTGAAAACAAGATAAAGATGGTATATCACAGAAGCATCAAACAATTAACAACTTGCAAACAAGTACTCATACCAACCCTTATATCCCCACCCCACTCCACCCACCACCAACCCAAAAAAAGATTTGAACTTTTTTCTGACAAAAAACAAAAAAAGATTCGAACTTTACAATCATAAGAAAAAAACTAAACAAGTAAAGATAGTTTTTAACTACCTGCTGAAGATGCATAAGCACTAAGCATCCTTCTCCAAGCCATTCCATTCTGATAACAATTAACCCCAAAAAAGCAAAAAAGAGCACATAATTTAGCAGAAATTAAGAACACTATACTTATGACTGAATTCTTAGTCAAAAATAACAAACCCCATAACTCCAAAAAGTACACCTTTTTACTTATATGTATGTAAAGAGAGTAAAAATTACCTGGGGTTTGAAGGAAGATAAGGGGAAAGCAGAAAGGCAACGAGAGCGAAGCAATTGAAGCACCATTGTTTGTTCACTAGGGCATCTGTGCCACTCCAACTTTGGAGCTTTTATACAAGCAGCTGTATTATAGTCCTGCCATTAATCTACAAGCAGAGCTTTTCTTTTTCCTTTTTCAAGAAAGATAAGGGGGCAAAATTAAAAAGAAAAAACATTTTTTTGTAATACTTATTAGATTACCCCTTAGTAATTAAAAAAAAAAAAAAACCCTTAGTAATTAACCAATTAACATTATTGTGAAGCGGTAAGTATTTCTTTATCAGTTAATCAATGCTTTCGAATTAGGGGGTACGGAATCGGCTAATCACCTTTGTTAGCTCCAATGTGGAACTTACCGATCCGAATTTTAATTTAATCGAGTTTTAATGTGCATATTAAATATCGAATGGTAAACCAAAAAATTATAAATAAATAAAAAATCTCTCGATAGCTTTTTTTGGTCCAATAAATAAAAAAGTATTAAAGGATTATTCATTCGGAGAAATTTAGAGTAGTCAATAGCTTGAAAATTAATTGTGCTATTAATGTGTTTGTAAGCTTAAATATTTCCTTGCTTACCATATAATATAAGATCAATTTGCATTTTTATGTGTGTTTATTCATGGTTTAACTTAAATACCACAATACATATACATTATTATGTTAAAAATAAAATAATTAACCTACTTTAACTCATCTTTTTTTTAAAAAATTTACTCAGCGTGGTGTTTATATCAAAGATTATATTTTTATTGTTATCAAATGATAAATTTATGTGAACGTAAATCTTTAATTAATTAGTATGCTTAAATGATAAAAAAACAAAAAAATGTCAGGAATTCTTGTCTTTTTTTGTCCCTGCCCTTATTTTCTTTACCCACTAATTATTCAAATATAATTGGGGGAAAAATAGATCTGAAGAAACTGTTTGATTTTTCATAAGAATCTATTTACTACTTCGAAGTAAAAAACTGAAGCCTAATCAGTCAAATCAAAGTTTATTAATTGTATGCACCTAACATTATTTGACTTTCTCAAACTCAAAACACACAGTTTTCTTGATTTTTGTAGGCTGAGAAATTTTTTGGAGGCAAATCAAGATTCAACACCCATAGTAAGCAGCCATGTCTTTGGCAATCTCTCAGCTTTCTTGTTTTTCTTCAATCAATCGCAGATTAGTACAGTTTCACAGTCGACCATTGCACGCATGTTCTACTTTTCCCCTAAAGGTACAATCTTTTCCCTTTTTTCACATCAAGAATTGATTTTTATGAAACCCAGAATTTTATTTGTCCATTATCTGTTGCCAAGACATGTTTTTCCTCATAATTTCATTTGGGGTATTGGGAAACTAGTGTTTTCTGTTGAATGTTGGGGATGCATCCATTACTTTGAGCTTGAACCATATTATAGTTGAAATTTTATTTGAAGTATATGTTAATGTTGTTAGTTGGTATCCATTCAGAGGCGAATCCAGGATTTCAAGAAAGGCAAGCTTTTTTTAAGAGATAAGAAAAAAAAATATATAAAAATAAAAAAAAATATAAAAAAAAAAAAAAAAAATTCATTAAAAAACTCTTTTTTTTTTTTTTTTTTTTTTTTTTTTTTTTTTTTTTTAAAAAAAAAAAAAAAAATTTTAAAATAATTGGAACATGATCGATCGAATGGGATCTTTGTGTTGAAAATCTTGCGGTCATACGGTGAATCATCCAGTCTCTTGAAACGGTTTTAATTTTTAATAATTTAATATTAATAATATATAAGTAATATATATAATCGATATAGTATTAATACCACGGGTTCGGGTGACCCAAAATTGATACATAAATTCGCCCCTGTATCCATTGTTTCAAAAGTGGTGATGTAGCTCACAGAACTAGTTGATCCTCCTTCTCCCTTGCTAACTACCAAGAACTTTGTTGTCACTAGTAAATTAGATCATCCCCACAAAAAGACTAGCTTTTTTAGTTCCTTATTTTTTCAGTTTGTATGTGTCCGTCGGTGGTCTATATGGAAGATCTTCATTCTTTTCACCGGAAGTAGCACTAGTCAAAGGGGGAGACTTTGTTCAAAGGGGTATGGGGTTCCATTCAAACTAGTGCCTTAAGCATGAAAGAAATGAAATTATGTGGTATGTTATCGTGTATTAAGAGAAAGCTTGCGTCTTGAATCTCCCCGTAACTGTTTGGGGGCTAGTGCTGGGAAAATGAAAGAATTTTAAGAGATTTTGTGTTGCTCTGTTTATTGAGTACTCTTGTACGTTTTTACTCCACTGATATATGGTGTAAGGTTTATCCTGGTCTAATCTGTATTTAGTGCTTCAATCATCTTCTTTTGTTGATAAGATTTCATCTTAAGAGACTATCTTCTTAAGTAGTGTCTCTTGATAAACTTATAGAGCATATTCAGCAATCATATGTTTGGACACAAAAGAATGGGCTCGAATAAGAATGGTCTTATAGGAATTATATAGTCGACCCCAACCAGTTTGTGATTGAGCCTTGAGGCTTGAGGCATAGTTGATTGATTGGTTGATATGTTTTGACCAATAAAATTACTTACTTTTAATGTGATTATAATTTATTCAGCCAAAGATTGCTGCATACTTCCCCCTTCTGAATATGATTTTGCTCATAAAATAGATGAAAGATGGAGCCTGAAACTACTTCTATATTTATCTTAATAAAACAAGCATATAACATCTAATCTTAGGCCAGAGTGGACCTCTGGGAGCCAAGATTTTCGAATCTAAAATACCCTCAAAACTTCCATGATGCTTCCATACAAAGTTATACTCAATTGTTATATTATTGTTCTTCTGATTTTAGGAGTTGGACCTTCTGTAAGCTGGTGTTTTACTTTCCCTCTCGCTCTTTTTCTTTCTATGTTTTCTTGAAGCAAACTCAGAGTTAAATGTTAAATTTTTTGCTGATAGTAGGTATTTGACTTCAAAACGTAACAGTTTTTTTCCCTTTCTGATATTTTTGCTCCTTTAGTTTGACATTTTAGTACGGTGCCTGATATTTTGTTCTCTAAGGGAGTGACTCGCCATGTGGAATCTGTATTCCTTCACTTAGACAAACTTTGTTTATCATGGATTTCAGGTAATTGCTATGAGTAACGATGGGCATGGCACAGATGAATCCAGTTTAAAGAGCAGGACCACTTCAAGTTATGCAACAGATTCATCGCAATCACTTAATGGGACTTCATCAAACTCATATTCTGCACCAGAAGAAAATGTCACTGAGAAAGAAATAAATGAGTCAGTGCAAGAGAACTCCAGTAGCCAGCCAAAAAAGGCTGCAAAAATTCATGATTTCTGCTTAGGAATTCCCTTTGGTGAGTATCATCTTATACTCTGAGGAGGCAGAGGAACTTCTATGCTTCTCTATTCACAGGATTCCATATTTCATACTTCTCTTCACAATGCGTATAGTGGTACAAACAAGTGTCAATTTTTTACCTTTGCCACATCATCTCCCATTTTTTGTTAACTTGGTCCCTTGTCCACTGGTGAATTCAGCCAGTGTAGAGGTTTTCAAAATCTCTTCAAATTTAGCCCATCACATATTAGTTGATTTTGTTCTTTTTTTAAAAAAAAAAAGTTCCTTCGTAATCTCGCTGATTATTGAATAAGAAGATGAAGGTGACACTCTATGCTCCCCACCTTTCTTAAAATGAAAGCTTAGTGCATTTCCTTCAAGTAATTCTAAATGTCAAGAATGCCACTTATGAACTTTGACAATGAGTGATGACTCAATCCTTGGTCCTTTTCTTAAATCCAAGAGTCAGTTGAAAGTAAAACTTTTCAAGACTGATTTACTAACAGAAAAATGAAGAGAACTTGACTCTATAGACTAGGATCAAGAGTTGTCATGTAAAGGTTTTTTCTTTATTGGAAATTTAAGCCTATTCGTTCACTTGTCATCTGTCAATTCTGTTATGAACATCAGGATAAATGTTTAATACATTTCTTTTAACCTGCAAGACCGCCAATTCTGGAAAATGTATCTCACACGTGAGTGGGCAACACTTATCTGGCTATACCCATGTTAGGTGCACATGTAATAAACTTGGTACATAGACTACATTAAACCATTGTATCGTACATAGCTTCTATAAAAGCACTAGGCATTGGACACAATGATTTGACGTTTTCACAATCTCTTCTGTTACTTCTTAGAGATATGGTAACAACTCATTGATTCTCTTCACAGGTGGTCTTGTTTTCACGGGAGGACTTATTGGTTTTATTTTCTCAAGAAATCCTGCCACATTAAGCAGTGGTGTTCTTTTTGGAGGTGCATTATTGGCCCTCAGCACCATTAGCATGAAGGTGTGGCGGGAAGGGAAAACTAGCTTTCCGTTCATAATGGGTCAAGCAGGTATTTGCCATTTTGTCTGCCTCATCTCTTTGTAGCTGTTGGACATGTTATTGGTTGTGAACCGGGAACACTTCCTTTGGGCATAAATCGTAAATCTCTTCTGATCCGATTATAGGTTTAAAATTGTATGTGATCATAGATATGTTTATTACTCCATAATACAATAACAACGGCATCCATAATTTGATGGACCTATGAACCGATGTCACATTGATATCAGTTGCCAAGGCTAATTTTTATTTTTTGCGCACTTCAAATTTTAACAACTTCCATCCACAGTTAACTTTTCAAAATACGCTGCTACTAATTGAAATTAATACAGGGTTTGGATTCACTTTTACGTATTGTGTCTATACAATTGTAGATGTCTGCTATAGAGTTGAATATTTTAATGAACTCCATCTTTTCTGGTCCCTGACCTGCTAATACGGATAGCAGAATATATCTTCCTTCCGCTAATTCTTTATTTTCCCCTTTTGTTGTCCTGCAGTACTTGCTGCGGCCCTTCTGTGGAAAAATATGCAGACCTTCTCACTGGTATCTAGTTCTTCAAATTGCCAAAGTCTTCTGTTGGCTTATTCCCGGGATTGCATTATTAAAAAGGTCTTTTTGTTTTGTTTTTGCAGACAGGAAAATTGCTCCCTACTGGCTTCTTTGCTGCCATCAGGTATTGCAACGTCTTCTTTTCTTTCGTCTCTTCTCGAGTATTCATTACCAGGTGTAACCGTGCAATGTTATCTTCAATTTGTTGTTAAACTTTACAGTGCTGCAATGTTCTGCTTCTACTCTTATGTGATCCTGTCTGGGGGTAATCCACCACCTAAGAAGTTGAAGGCATCTACATCAGAGGCATATTAGTGAAAATCTCAAAACCTGTTGACAGTTTTACAGTGAGCAAATCTGTTAATTTGCGCGAGTTACATGTTGGCTATGAGGGAGAGTGAGCAACGTTTTGATAATATTGGTCTTGGAATGTAGAATGAGTTTGCTAAAATGTCATAGGAATTTGTTCATTAGCAACTTGCTGGTGGCACAATGAATGTTATAATAGCTTGGATTATACAAATTGTTAATTTTAAGTACTTGAAAATGAATTCCCTTGAAGTGAAGTGTTTGAGGTTCAAAAGAGGGAAGTATGGTTCCTATTGACTTATTGATTCTTCGATTTCCTTTAGAATGAAAGTTGGTACGAAACTCTTAATACTTTGTTTAATTCAAAAGGTGAATACCCCTTGCCCCCTACAGTGTAACTAATTGTATGAGGTAGGGTGCTTGTGAAAAACTGGTTTAAATATGAATAATTTCAAAAAATAAATAAATAGAGGGAATGTTTGAAATTTGACAAGAATTTTCTATCAAGAGCGAGATATATATACACACATAGATCTTTGAGTAGATTAATAATTATAATGATCCATATTCAAGTATTTTGACAATTTTAATTTGCTCCTCACTTGGTTATGATAATATTAATGATTACACTAAAATGAGTTCAACTACACTGCAAAAAAAAAAAAAATTCATACAATTAAAAGTAACTTATTAAGTAATTATTATAAGGGGGAACCCATCGGCGCCCAAAATAATTTTAAAATTTTTTTTTCATTAATAACCTGATGATGTGCATTTTTATTTTTTCTGTAGGATTGTGATTTCATTTTTTTCATTTTTTTTTTTTTTTTTTACTGGAGTGTAATACACATACATTGACACTCAAAATTTGAAATTGATTTTTTTTTTTTAATTTTTTTTTTTTTTTTTCTTTTTTTCTGTTTTTTTTTTTGCCACCATTTTGAAAACTAAAAAAAAAAAAGTAAAAAAAAAAAAAAAAAACTGAAAAAAAATGAAAATTTAATTTAGAAAAAAAGATATAGACCAATTTTTAAATAATTTACTTATTATTTTTCTTGAGATTTCTTCCTTTTATATTTTATAATTATATTTTTTATTTTTTTTTTTTTTTTTATTTTTTTTGTGAAAAAAAAAAAAAAAAAAAAAAAAAGAAAATGACATTTGTATTTTTTTTTTTTTTTTGAATTTTTTTGAAGAAGAAAAGAAAATGAAATACAGTGGGTGTGTGTGTGTGATATTTCTGCAAATGGACTGGGGTGTTTGGAGAAGAGAGGGGCGGGGGGGGGGGGGGGGGGATTGGATTTATTTATTAAAAAAAAAAAAAAAAAAATAAATAAATAAAATCATCATTCATTGATTGATTTTTGTTTTTTTTTTTTTTAAATTTTTTTTTTTTTTTTTTGTTATTATAAATAAAGAATATGTTGATGAAGAACTTACTATCCACGATAAAAGAAATAGTAACTAACTCACTATCGATATAATTCATGGTAACTAATTAATTAATTCCTATTTTAATGCCATACATCCCCCACAAATTCCTAAAATAACGCATAAATTTTCTATATAAATTTCACATTTTTTCTTCCATTTTTGTAGTTGCTGGCACCTTTTTGAGTTTTTGTAAATAAAAAATCACATATATTTGTATATTAAAAGGTTATCCAGCACCACCGTGAACCGCCATCGTATAACGGCTGAGCAACCTAGCACAACCACCAAACATGGCCAAGACAAATTTCTTCCCAATTTTGTTTGCATTTATCTTCATTTCATCATACATAACTTGCAATGCTAATGGTGATAATGAAGTCGGTATGTATTTTTTCATCGAAAAATTACATAGATATGTCAAAAAAAATTATGATTATATATTATATGAATTACAATTGATACCCCTTTAATTTTTTTTTAATAATTTGAAATTTTCGATTCATTTTATATATATGTATCATGAGTCCGGAGCTGGTAAAAAAATTGCCAAAAATTTCAAAAGGACAAAATCGCTCCTGACGGAGCGATTTCCTTCTGACAAAATTGACGCCGTTACTTCGTTAAAAACATAAAAATCGCTATCCCGACAGCGATTTTGTCAAAAAAAATTTTAACATCGCTGCGTTTTTCTAAAAAAAATCTTTTTAAAATTGAAATCGCTGCTATAGCAGCCATTAACTTTTTTAAAAAAAAAATCGCTTGCAAGTCAGCGATTTCATTCAAAATTTGCATTTTAAATATATTGATGTCTTGAATTGTTTTGTACTGCCATTTGCTTAAATGATTAATAGTGACTGCACGTGCTTGGTTTCAGCTTAATTTCTTTAATATTATTCTATTGATTTTGGAATTTAATGAAATCGCTGCCCGATAAGCGATTATTTAATAAAAAAAAATTGCTGCTATAGCAGCTATTTCAATTTTAAAAAATTGATAAAATCGCTGCCACAGCAGCGATTTTAAAGAACAAGGAATTTTTTTTTGGACGAAATCACTGCTGAGGCAGCGATTTTATGTGGAGTAACGGTGTCACTTTTGTCAGAAGGAAATCGCTACGTTAGGAGCGATTTCGCCCTTTTGATTAAACAAAATTGATGTGTCTTTTTGAAATTTTTGACAACTTTTTTTGCCTTTTTGGCTCCGAACTCTATGTATCATAGATAATTATGTCTTGATGTTTTACATCAGAAAAGGATTAGAATTGCTCTTAAATTATTGGAAATAGAATATTAATTTGATATCAAAAACAAATGGAAGGTAAAATTATTCTATTTTCGATAATTTTAAGGTAAGTATAACACTTTTTTAATTTTAATTTCACCTTTCTTAACCATGTGATTTTGTTTTTTTCCTTTCTTGTTGAATTTTATGTTTTCATATCAAATATTTTTGTATCGTTTTTTTTAATTATTAATCTTTTTGTGACACAATATTAATAGATGATGAGTCAAAATTCAGTTACTTGTTGGGAACAACAGAAGGACCAGAAAGTTGGGGTACGATTAAATCCGAATGGAAATTATGTGAAACTGGATTATTTCAGTCTCCCGTTAATTTCCGTAACAGAACTGTGAAAATTACCACTGCTATCCCTCGTTTGAAACCAAATTACAAAATTGCCCCTGCTATGATAGTTAACAGAGGTCATGATATCAAGGTACGTAACTCTAAAATAATCATGGTACATTTCATATTTTGTAAAAATTTAAATTATTTAATCCCCTCATAGTTTATTGGATAAATCGATAAATCGTCTATTTACTAAGTGAAATCAAATTATGAGCCTATACAAAAACTATCTTTTATTGGTATTTAATTGGTATAAGACTATAAGCTATTAAATTGAGTCGATTAAAAGTGTATTAGATTTATGATAAGAACATATATATATAAGTTGAATCGTTAAATATAAATTTTGAACTTTTTCTGTTATAGTATATGATATTCATCTTCTTGAAATTTTGAATCCTCTCGAATAAATAATGAGTCCAAGTAAGTGTTTTGGCAGTTGCAATGGGAAACAGATGCAGGAAGTATCAACATTGATGGTACTGAGTACAGATTACAACAATGCCATTGGCATACTCCTTCTGAGCACAAAGTTGATGGAAAATGGTTTGTATATATATGTATATATTATAGTACTCCCTCTATCCCTAATTACTTGTACATTTTTGAATTGACATATCTATTAAAAAATCAATTAATGACATAGTGAGTTTACCATTTTACCCCTATTAATTATGAAGTGGATGAAAAGTTCTGCATTTTTCAAAGTAATTAGTCATTTAATTGAGGGTATAATAAGTAAAAAAAAATTGTCCTATCTTGATTTGTCAAAATAGACAAGCAATTAGGGACAACTATAAAAGGAAAAGTGGACATGTAATTAAGCACAAAGGGAGTATATGGTTTTAAATTTCTATCTCATAATTATATAAATGCATGGACTCTTTTAACGTATTTACTACTCCTACTATATAGTAATTGTTCTGTCTCGATTTATGTGACACATGTTATTTTTCGAGAGTTAAACAATTTAAGTTTTGACTAAAAATTTACGCATGAAATCTTCAAATTTTTTAAAATGAAATTTATGTACTATGGAAAAAGTATTGATAATTCAAAATATATGAAAAGTTTACGGTCAAAGATAGATTTGTTTTGAATCTCGAAATTCGAAATGTGTTACATAATTGGGACAAAAAGAGTAAGTGATTATTATTTAAGTTAACTAATCGGAGATCTAGTAGAGACTTAGATTTATATTATATTAATTAATTGATATCAAAAGCGAGAATACTGACGTGAATAACGAAAAATCTTTACAGTTTTGCTATGGAAGCCCATATGGTTCATCAAAGTGCTGATGGTAGATTAGCTGTGGTTGCAATACCCTTCAAAATTGGTGCCCCTAACCCTTTTCTTGATGAGGTACCTAGTCCTCTCTCAATTTTTTATTTCGTGTTTGATATTCGCTGTAAAGTTCATCTAATTTGAAGGATAATGACAAGTGTTATGTCACTTGATTTGGAGAAGGACACGTGTACATCATTTCACCTAACTTTAATCTAATGTCATAAAATTTGTTATCATTATCTTCTTCGTCTACTCAACTACATAATCACATTCAATGAAGGATTGCTATTAATTGACTTTATCAAAAAAATTGTATTCTAAATTTATTTTTAAATATTTTTAACGAAATTTTTGATTTTGCTACCAGTTAATAGGCCATATGAAGACAGTTGATGATAAGGGTCTTAAATTGGGACTTGTTGACCCTCAACAACTTGGAGTCAAAGCTGAACCTTTCTATAGATACATTGGTTCACTCACTGTTCCTCCATGCACTGAGGGTATTGTTTGGAGTGTATTATATGAGGTATTCATTTTTAAATTATTTATATAAAATTATATTATAATATAAAAAGGGGACGAAGATATTTTAATTTTTTAATTTGCAATTATTGACTATTTTATTGGCTAATTTAGGCAAGGACTGTGTCGATGGAACAAATGATGGCACTAAGAAATGCTGTTCATGATGTAAGTATTAAACTACTCTTTTAGATACTGTTTGAGTTCAGCGGATTAAAAATAACTGATAATCATCGAATGTTGAAAACACAATTCGTTAATTTTATAAATAAACAGTTGTACGTGGATAGAAATTTCTAGAACTAATCGTAAGATGTCAGTGTGTTTGATATCACATGTTAAACTACTTTAGATAAATAAAAAAAAAATTGTTAGTAGATCGAAAGGAGCTTTTGAAGAAGTAGTAAAATTGTCTCCCAAGTTCGAACTGTGAAAACAGTCACTAATATTTATATTAAGGTAGATTATCTTATTACACTTGTTGTAGTGCGCTCCTTCATTGAACCTCGCCAATGTTGGATGCTTTGCGTTACTTTTGATGTTAGTTATGTTTTTTTTTTAAAACAGGGATTTGAAGCAAATGCAAGACCAGTTCAAGGCTTACATAGAAGACCAGTGTATCTAGCTATGTAAGATAGATGATGGCATGTTAATTTTAAAAGAAAAAAAAAAAGAGTATTTCTTCATTGCAATTTTATTGTACCTTATTAAAATATACTCTATGTATGGTGGTCAAAAAAGTCTCTCTCTCTCTCTCTCTCTCTCTCTCTCTCTCTCTCACACACACACACACATATAGTTGAGATGAGGTCCACATGTAACTCAAAAAGGAAATATATATACACTAGTCTTTTTTTTTTCCTTTCCAAAAATATGCATACTATCTTAATTTATGCATTGATAGTATAAAAGTATTTATTTTTATACAATCAGTTCATTTATAAATTAGTTAAGAGAGAAAAATACAGGAAAACAATTATCTTCTCTTCAAGTTAAGCTTTTGTATAGCACAATCTACTCTAAGAGGTCATTTTTTTTGTTTTTTCATAATCGAAAAATATTTAAATTAAAGTTGAATAACGGATGATTTGAAACTCGTGAGTCGTGATTAATGACTTTGTTTCCATTTTTCTTCACTTGAATATTAGAGTGTTTTTTCTACTAGTGTTGAATTCATGACATACGATGCGTAACCAACATAATACATGTTGTGTGCTTTCTACTAGTGCAATTATGTTGTACAAATGCAAAATGTAGCATTATTAGCCTAAAATAATTGACCAATTCATCCCTTTGCTTCCGTTAGTAGTCAAAGTTTGAAGTTAAATTTTGTTTGAATATATAAATTATATTTTTAAAATTGTATTTTTTTTATTAACATGAAAATTCGATAATTTATGAAAACAATTTAAGCTTGTCAATTCTAACAATCTTATTAAATTAATACTTCATAATTCATAAGTAAAATATCATAAATATGATTTTATAGAAGTAATAGATCAATTAATAAATCTGATTGATAAAATAGAAAGTAAAGTAAGTTGACTAATTCTTTTTGCAGCATGTAATAAACTATTAAAAATGCAGATTGACTAATTCTCAAACTTGACTCCTAAGTCAGAAAAGCAATTTAATTAATGAGGTGTGTGTGTGTATATATATATATATATATATATATACACGTTTAATTAAGTATAATTAATGTTTAAATGTCTAATTATATATGTAGGAATTAATCCCTTTGGACTCTTTCTCCTTTTGTGTAATACAAATAATAAAGTATTTTTTGGGCCTTTTTCACTTTTTATGTTTGTGGATTTCTTTTCTTTTTCTTTTTTAGTTTTCTTGTCTCATATGAAAAATAAAGTACCTCAATTGATTGTGAAATTTGTTTTCCTCCTTATATTATATTGTCTAAATAAAATATTGATTTTAAGCCTATCAATAAGTGTCTAAATACAAATTTATCAAGAACGTTCAATAATTAACATCTCATTTAATTCTTGTAACATCTTTATTTAGTTCTTTTAATTTAATATAATACAAACACAAGTTACACATTTATTTTTCTTGATGCTATCATGGGAGTGTGTAAAATTTTGAGTTAAAGCATCAAAAACATATTTAAAGTATATCATTTTATTATTCCCCCATTTCATATTAGTTTATTATTTTTCTTTTTATATGCATATTAAGAAATCATAAATAAGAAGATAATTTCACTTATTAACTCCTTTAAAAATTTCTTTGAAACTTTACTAACAAATGTGAACACTTGAAAAAAATTAATTATAAGAGCAATATAAAAAAAATTTAAGTAATGATTTTTTAATTTAGTAAGGTGGACAACTATTATAGGATAATTATTTTTAGTTAGATGATCAACTAATGTGAGAAGGAGAAGGAAATTTTCATATCTGAACTATTCAGAGTAATTTTCTACTTGAACTATTACCCATTGATTGGCGAAACACACTTAGACGTTTATTAGACCAAAATATTTGTGCAGAAATGCTTGTAGGCACGTTTGCTCATAAAATCTTCGTCCACCTTACTTATATAATGACTCTATTTGCTTACACATTAATATTTTAAATATATATTTAGTTAACTTCTTTAAAATCTTAAACTCTCCCTTTCGGAGATATCCATGACACGACATAGACAAGATCACGACTAAGAAGGTGGACAAGAAGATAGTCGATGTCATGGTTAGAACAAATTAATTTACATAGTGACAATTTTAAACATTTAACCTAATATTAATTTATTTTTGGATTTGCCACGGACTAGGATCAAGTTATTTTTTCACATAGAGTGTCACGTATTGGGTGATAGTTCGGATAGCAAACTCACACCTTCAATATTTCAAGTGTGAAACTCAAAAAAGTGGAATAATCTAAATATATTTTTGACACTTAACTATTACTCCATCTGTCTCATATTAATTGACCATTTTTCTAAAGTAGTAGTCCACATTACTAAATCAAGAAAATAGTAATTACTTTTTTTCTATATTACTCTTGCAAACGTAAAAAGGAAAATGATTCTTTTACCTTATTTGATATTCCCTTTAAATAATTCAAATTTATGGGAAAAAGAGTTAAAAAAATTTTAAAAATTATTTGTTTCTCTTTCTTCCACCTATACACACATCTAACAAAAATTCCCCAAAAACACACACACATACATACTAAAAAACCAAATCAAAAAAACATAAAAGATTTCCTCAATCTGAGGAAAAACAAAACACATTCCCATCAACAAGATTTACTCATTGAAATTTTCTTGAAATTCCTTCACAAATTCAAGAATTCACTAACCCACAAACCAAAAATGTCATCAGCACAATCAGAAAAACAAACCCTTTTCATTGCGTCACTTATCATCTTCTGGTACTCATCCAACATTGGTGTCCTTCTCCTAAACAAATTATTACTCTCAAACTATGGTTTTTCTTTCCCTATTTTCCTCACAATGTGTCATATGTCAGCTTGTGCTGTTCTTAGTTATGTTTCCATTGTTTTCTTAAAGATTGTACCTTTTCAGAGGATCAAATCAAGGTCTCAATTCTTAAGAATTGCTACTCTTAGCATTGTCTTTTGTGGGTCTGTTGTTGGTGGGAACATTTCTTTAAGGTATCTTCCTGTATCATTCAATCAAGCTGTCGGTGCAACGACACCGTTTTTCACAGCTTTGTTTGCTTATCTGATCACTCAGAAGAGGGAAGCTTGGATTACTTATGGTTGTCTTGTTCCTGTGGTTGCTGGTGTTGTGATTGCTAGTGGGGTATGTTGAAATATGCTTAAAGATTTGATTTTTGGGTTAATTTTGAAATTTTTGTCATTTGCTTTCTGTTGATCTTGCTGTGATTTGGTTTTTTTATGTGTAAAAGAGGATTCTTTGTTAGTGGGGTATGTTGATAATGTTTAAAGATTTGATTTTTGGTTCAGTTTTGAAATTTTGTTTGTTTAATTTCTATTGATCTTGCTGTGATTTGGTTTTTATGAGTAAAAGAGTAATCTTTTTCTTGTTTTCTGAATGACCCTTTTGGGATCTTTTATCTTTTCCCCTAAATGTAGTTGATCTATACTTGCTAGTACAAAATTGGAGGATTTTTGAAGTGTGAATCACTGAATCTTATTGCTGTGATTTGTTTTTTATGAAAAAAGGGGGAATCTTTTACTTGTTTTCTGACCCTTTTGGGATCTTTTAACTCTTCCCCTAACTAAAGTTGATCTATACTTACTAGTACAAAATTGGAGGTTTTGAAGGTTTTCTTTTGAAGTGTGAATCTTACAGCTTGAGATCAGATCTGGGATTTGTTTGCTCTTTTAATACATTATGCAAATTCTAATGCTTTTTCTCTACCATGCACTTATATTGTTGAAATTGATTTCAAATGTTGTCGCCATTTATGATTAATAGGCTTTTAACAAACTGAGATTTCCAAAGTCTGCTGGTGAGAATTTAACAGCTTGTTTGGATGGTTGTTACCTATTGTATTGTATTGTTAGTTTAAATGCTATGTTTGTTTTGATTGTTACTCGTATTGTATCATTAAATCCATTGTTACATAACGACAAAAAGTCCCTTTTTATGTAGCACTGATTTAATGTGATCGCGTTGTTACCTTATTTTTTGTTCTCATTTTATCTTTGCTTGTTATCTAATAATCCTACTTTTTCCTTTAATCTACCTTTTTATAATAGTTCTACCTCAGTGCCCTACTTTTCTTATAAGTTTGTCCATCAAATTGCTCATGTGTGCATTATGTAACAATGGAAAATGATACATTCTATCCAGCCATTGTATTCATCAATACAATATAGTACAACACATTACAATACATGAAATGATATGTAACAGCCATCCAAACAAAGTAGAGGATTTGAAGTAAATAGGAAGTGGTAATTAACAATTTCAAGTTTTAAGTAATAAGAAGGCTTGAAAAGCTGGAATATTTGGTCTATCATGTGACAAAACAAGGTAATCTATAGCTTTCTTACCTCATTCTGAAAATTATCGAAAATGTTACCACCTTAATACCTTGTCATCGGATATTCTGATAAACTCCAAATCTGTCAAGTTTCAAGTTATATTTTCTTCAGATATATTTGACATAAATTACCTTTTGAGAAGAGTGAAAATGGAAGAAAGGTTTATATACAAAATCACGTGCTTCAGGAAAATTACTTTCTAATTCTTAAGGTTTATCATAGATGCTAATAATTAATGGAGAGTAAGCTAAATTAGCTTACTGAAGTTGCAAATATAGTTTGAATACAGTCGGGAGTAAGTGAATGATATTAGTGTAATGGCTGTGCACTAGCAGGAATTACCTGTATGTAAGATATTTTGTCTTGTTAAATCCTTAGTCTTTTTAGCTTGTTGGTTCTTGAAATCAGTTACGCCTTCATAAGAGAAAAAATTCAACATCTTGAATTTAAAAACTCTTCAACTGGTTGACATCGTCTATCCTCTTTCCAACGACTCATTTACTTGATGTGATCTTTTAGTGGTTTGATAAGTATCTTAATTGTTGACAGGGTGAGCCAAGCTTCCACCTTTATGGATTTATCATGTGTATAGGTGCGACTGCTGCTAGAGCCTTTAAGTCTGTTCTTCAAGGCGTCCTTCTTTCCAATGAAGGGTTAGTAATTTCCTACTTCCTGCCATTTGTTTGAGTTTTAAGTATTGTAGTTCTTTGTTGGTGGTTCTTTTTTTATCCTTATACTAGTCAGTTTATGGAAATAGATGCAACCATGTTCCTCTGGGTCCATGTGAACTCTCACTCCACAACAATGCATTTCTATGTATTTGCGGGACTTTTAAAAGATGAAATGGAATGAGGTAACATATTTGCTGCACTTCTCATGGCCTTGCCTTGGGACATATTCGCATTGTGAAAAACAGTTTGACAGCAACGGCAATGAAACCTCTTGACTTTTTTTTGACAAGTCCTTTCCCTGGCATATGGCAATGCGAAGGGTGATTACGGAACTTATGTATGCAAAGCTTGTAAAAAGTCTAGCAAAATGGCTGCCCTTTCAGAGTCCTTTAAGGAGGTAGCAGGTTGGCCATCAATCTCCCTCAGCAGTGAGTGATGCTGGAACAGTTTTCTTGCGTGTCCAGTAGTAAAACAAACAAATAGGAGTGCAAAAGTGTGATATACTTTACTACAAACCATTGAAGAGTCTACTGCACAGAGGAGGTGTTAAGTTTTGAAGTCGATGAATTGAACTAGAACGGATAGGTTGATTGGCTTGAGGAGATGTCACCATAAATCAGTTGGAAGGAATACACACAACAATATCAAAATTGTGCAAGATTATCAGGCCTTATCATGGACATAGACGGGTTGAGCAAACCTTAACAAGTCCATCAGTACAAGCCATGCAATGATAACCACATATAAAGGACAGAAATGGGTGTGAATCCAGGAGCTAACAAGTTAGTATCACAAACATAAGGGCCCAGACGATAAGGAGGCCCAACTGGCATGTCTAAAGCCAAATGCCTCCATAAAAATCCAGTCCCCAAATCCAGGTACACAAGCACACAGCGAAGTTGTTAAGTATCATGATCGATGCTTGAAACTGTTACTTGAGGAGAATATGAACTACTGTTTACTACTTTGCAGTTTTGCTGTACAGTTATTTTCATTAGGAAATTTGTTCTTTGATATAGCTAGGTACTTCCTTGAACAATGATGGAAGCTGTAGCGAGTTGAAGGGGGAGAAGGTGGATGTCAGGAAAAGAAAAAGCTACGAGACGTAGCTCCTCTTTTCGCGTATTAGATTATTTGAAGGAAAATGAATTGTGGAAAATTTAAAAGGGTTGAAAGATCACAATGAGGAGTCAAAAGTCCTTTATTGCTCATTTCCACTTTTTGTATAACAAAAATATCCTCTTATACTGTATTATGTCAAGATCATGTTGTGGATTTGCAAGTTTTCAAAGATTGGAATATGAGAGAAGATAGCTTTTGGTGTTTCCATGTGATCAAAGGTTGTGGTTAATTTTCATCTCCAACACTGAAAAGATCACCCCTTCAGTATATATTATCATAGTTAGCCTTGTCATGATTTTGATAAACTATAGCTTATTCATTTGTTTCGCTGATATGTGTTATATTTTACTTTTGTGACCTCGTTTGTAACCTGCTGTTTTTATTTTTAGGGATAAATTTAACTCCATTGATCTTCTGTTTTACATGTTATGACTGCCACTTTAACCTGCTGTAATTTTTTTAGGGAAAAGTTGAACTCTATGAATCTACTGCTTTACATGTCGCCAATTGCTGTTCTAGTTTTACTGCCTGCAACACTCGTAATGGAACCCAACGTGATAGATGCCACTATTACGCTTGCTATAACACATCAATACCTGGTCCTACTTATTTTGATCAATTCTATAATGGCATATGGGGCCAACTTGTTAAACTTTTTGGTAACCAAGCATACTAGTGCATTGACACTCCAGGTTTGCACTCTCCTTCTCTTACCCCTTCCCCTTTGTTTCCAATTTGTAGTCATATTTTAGCTGACTTTTACCTATTTTAAACAACTTTATTCTATATGCATGACCATTTGTAGGTCCTAGGGAATGCCAAGGGTGCTGTGGCTGTTGTTATCTCAATACTTCTTTTCCGTAATCCTGTTACTTTTATTGGCATCGCGGGCTATGCAATGACTGTCATGGGGGTTGTTGCTTATGGGGAATCCAAGAGAAGAATCAAATGAGCTCAGACACAGCTTTCTTTTCTGAAGTCGTGAGTCCCCAGTTTTGTTTCTTGAACATTAGATGCACAGTAGAGTTAGTGATACATAGATCATCATTGCAATGTAGTGGCCACTAGATCAAGAGACGAAATGGAAAAAGGATCAGGGGGCTGGAAAATCATTTCGATTCGTCCCTTTTGTTCAAGACGGATAGGATGTATGCAGTTGTATTGGTTTCTCTGTTGTTGCACTAACGTTATAGGGGACGAGGGATGGGAACTGTTAAATTCTTCTGTTATATTCTTTTTGCCTATGTGATAGACTGATAGGATGTATGTAGCTGTATCAGATGATATGTTGTTACAATAGATCAATATAATCTCTTGATGTTTTTCTGTTATCCTCTGCTATATATTTGTTTGTTTTTGTATATAAACTTCTTGTCAGTGACAAGAATGTCAGGCCTTACAATTGTATTGAAGCAAGAATGGAACTTTAGAAAGGGGGATCATCTTGTTCCCTTTTTCTCAATAAGTCTATGATAATACACCAAAATGCAAGTACAACACCAAACACTAGTGGTTAGTTCTTGTTATAAGTGAATGCAACAAAAATAACGAATAATGAAACAACTCATATATTGACATTTTCGTGTTCATTTTCAAATTTCTGCTTTGTTATTTCTGTCATCCGTAACCACTGGAAAGGTGGCAAGAAAAAAATGAACAATATGATGGATCACCAAATATTGCAGATCCTAATAGTATCAGTTCCTTAACCCAACCCCAAAGTGAAACCTCCCAGTCCGCTGGTCATTGAAGGCGTACTCCAGTCTTAAAGGTCCCAATGGAGAGTCTACACGAATACCAACCCCACATCCATATCCACTTCCAGGTTTTCGCCTTGGTTCAGCAGGATCACCTGATAATGAAAAACAACAATTAAATGAAAGGTTGCCAATGCACAATGTTAAATCCAGAGTTCAAGAAGTACTCAGAATAATTACATTCAACAGGGGGGTGGGGAGCATCAGCCAAAATAGTAAACAACATCAGACCAGGGATACATACCAGGAACACTTGGACCAGACCCAAGGTCTGAACCATAATCAGCAAATACAGCCCCTTCTACTGGCCCCATCTGCAAAATGTGGGAATATGATAAGAAAGATTACACATAGAGCATTAAAGACGTTTATCAGATAACTAATATATTGTAGAGAAACCCAAGAGTTTGCTTAATGGTCTTAATGATTGATGAAGCTGGAATAAGACCATAAGAGACTGGGGTCCATATAGCATAATAGAGGCAAAAAAGTTTGGTCATTTCCTTCTCATCCTGGTGGAGTGGAGGGATGCAGGTCCCTCGTGCTTGTATTCAAGCTGGCTTGAATCCACAGTTATCAGCAACCGAGAGGGAGAGGGAGAGGGAGAGAGAGAGAGCTAAGAAATTGTAGGAAAGACACACAGAGCGGTGTTTTAAAAATAAAAGAACATAAGCAACAACCATCTTGTTAGAGTCGAGATAGCACCCATGCATCACTGGGATGGATGAGAAAGACAGCAAAAACCACCAATATCTAGAAAAATGAGTTCAACTATCATATTATAGTTTCCAACTGCCTCCACTCACCAGAGGGAATGAAATTTCACCACAGCCAACCACATAAGACCGGCTGGAGCCGACTGCTCCTTCTTCATATCCTCTTACACTGTTGGTTCCACCAATCGCAAATGCTTCATGAGGCGGAAAATTACCAACCACATGACCACCAGAGAAGCTGAAAAAAAGACTCACAATAACCAGCAATTAAAGTTATGGGAATTTATAAAGGATACAGTTGAAGGTAGAAAAACCAAATTTAGCATCTTCGAGCTAATCATCATAAAAACTGGAGACTGTACCTAAGGAGAAGATGCATAGGACCTAATGCCAATCCTTTTCTAGCACGAGCGTTGACTCTGTTGAAAACTAACCAGTCTGACCACACAGGAAGTCCCTGATCCATGTTGAAAACAAACTGCAAAACAGCAGGGAAAAATATCAAAGGGGTGCATCAAGAATTTTTTTCTATCCCTTTATTTACTAGACAGAATCTGGCAGAATATTAGGAAACTAACCACTGAAGAACCAGGGTCACCGGAACCAGTATAGACAGTCTCGAGTTTAGCAAGTAACATATCATCATGAGTATTGCCACTGCAGCAGTTCAGAAAGGAACACATTGGACACTTTCTTATGGTCAGATATACGACACTTTAGGCAGCATAAACCATCATCAATCTATACCTTGCAGTAAGTGGGCAACTGTAGTAATCCCTTATAATAGGACTCCCCTTGTCATCCCGAGCACCAGCACGCTGAGAAATTCAAATAAGAAGGACAAGTAGCAACCGTATTAACAGAAATGAGAAACAAAGAATATGTCAGACACCGGGAAGAATAATCAAATAACTCTGTTGATTCCCAAAGACTAGAAACAAGAAAAGTCTTCATCCTCTTTCGTACACTTTAACAATACAATCTTTTCCTTAAAAGATTATTCAAACTACTCATCCCTAGCTCCTGCTCAGTATTGCATAAATGGCTCAAATTATTACTAGAGCTTGTCATCATTGCATCGCTAAGCACAAGTAGCATTAATCTTTTATTTTTAAGTTTCTCTTTAACAATGAATACTCCAAAGTTTATGTATAGGAAATACTCTTCGGTCCCTGAAACAACAGTAGTTCAATGCAATTTTATTACTCCCTCCGTCCCAATTTATGTGACAAGATGATGGAGGCGAGTACCCCGTGGGCCTTACAGAAACAACAGTGGAGTTTCTGACAGGCAGAAATTGTCATTCTCCTAGAGTAACCAATTCAACTCAATGTCAACCGGAGACTAAAAAATCAACTGTTATACACTCCAAATATCAATAAAAATCTTTATCTCTACATTTCCCTCTATAACCATGCAAATCATATCTGAAACTAAAATAATCATTTCATGGGAGGGCATAAATTATCTGAAGACATCAACATAAAAGCTACCTGAAATATGATTCCAGCTGTCCCGTTCCACTTTGGCCTGAATGGCCGACTGTATTCAATCCCGGCTGTGACACGTCCTATCGTCAGGTTACCATCGGGTTGGTTATGAACAAGTGTGCCAGGTGTCCTCGAATTCTAGTCAAAATAGAAAGATAGGTAGAAATGAGCTCTCAAGAACTGTCATGATATATACTCTAGGGAACTTTAAATTACCTGTATCATAATTGATCTTGAGGTTCTCTTATCATCTCCTTCAATCCATGGATCTGTATAATTTATCCGAAAGACTGAGTCAACTTGTCCCCGCTCTAGTGACAAATTCAACTTTTGATTTCTCCCAAAAAGATTCTTGTGGTATATGGCACAACTGAAATAGAAGGACATAATGAACAACATATCCTTGGGAGAAAAACTGAAAGTAAACCTTTCTTTGGGAAAATAATTCAAGGTGTAAATAAGCAGACATACCGACTACAATAGACAACTACTAATACTCAGCAGGTTACGTACTCACAGTGATGTATCCTTATAGTGATCTAAGGCTTTCTTCGAGAGAGCTATATTGTCTCTCAAAAGAAGTCCATGCAAGAATTTCTTTCCTAGAAGTATTTTAGCTAAAAAAAAAAAGTAACTCATGCTACGGATTTCATTTCTGAGAAAAGATAGTCATATTGGCATCTTCATAATGTCCTTCTCATAAAATCTATTTAGAGTAGATTTGCAGTTTATCTAAATAAAAACACCAAAAGTAACAGACATATATAGATTGTGCAGAAGTGCTCTCCAAGGGATTAAACTTTTCGTAAAAGTGCTTCACTGCTTCTAAGAAATAAGAAGAGCACTGAAATATGCTGCTTTACTTAAAATAGAAAGAGTCACTTTAAACCCTTAATGGTTTCTTCAGAAGTTTTCCCAAATGTTAACTGAACCTAATAAATAAAACTCTACATACTTAGCATATGTATAGCATAAAAGAATTTCAATTCAACCACCTAGAAATGTAAAGTGTTGAACAATCTTAAAAGAACAATGGAAGAAAGCTATGCTGTGACCATTAACCACTAAAAAGATCTCCTAAAATTGAAAACAGATCTTAACACCCCGGAGGATTTCATACTATCCCAATTACCTGCCAATCAATCCAGCAAGGGGTCCACTTGTGATCCTGAAATAAAAATACATACCAGTAAACAACAGTGGAGAAACCAAAAGAGATATAATGACAAAGGAGTTTTCCAAGAATAATAACTTCTCAAATATCACATACCCACTTGAAATTCCACCACCGGCAGAAATACCACCCCCACTCTTGCGCTCGACAACATTCATAACTAAGTCTACCTTACCAGTGTCTGCAATATAACATCAAAAAGTTACTCTACAGAAAGAGCAATGGTAGCACACACAGTAAATGGGCCAGAAGGGCAAGGAAGGGACCTGAGCCCACAAATTTTTTGTCGTAAAGAAGGAAATATAGATAATGTAATTCAGTTGGTAGATTTCCTAGGATCCTTGTAAGTAGTTTGAGTTCCCTAGGTTCATTGTTGATAATTTTTTGGAGGTGGTGAGCATAGCCCTTAATCCTGGGGAATACAAATTACCATTTTATTTTAAAAAATAAAGATTTTCCCTGGTATCCTTAACTTTTTTTTTCCTTGCAGTGACCTGCAAACACCATATCTCTACAATTTCTCATTATTATGATATTTTTTCTTTCGATACTACAGTATCATTTCATCCTTGATTCTGTCATCTAATGCCCCCGCCCAAAAATCCAACAGGAAAAGAAAACATCCCAGTGGTGCACCATATAACAAAGATAAACATGCATTTATGCACAAGGAGAAGTGCAACAAGATTAGACAGTTGAAACCATCTTTCACTAAAGCACCTCCAGCAGGTTGGGGAATAATGCTAACATCTTCCATAATGCCCATAGCTAAGACAGTGTCCACATCTCTTTTCCCTTGAAGCATGCTGTAAACCTAAAGAAGAATAGACCAAATTTGACATTTAAATAATCACAACAATAGTGGATTTCCCAGGAAGAAATATGGCATACAATTTGAAAGCTTCCATGCAGTTGCAAAATCAGCAATTTCACTTATGCCAATTCACAATTAAGAAGTTACAGAAGCGGCAAAGAGTAAGACCTTTTGGCCATTTGATACACTAACACTATGTGAATCTCTCAATGAGAAAACCATGATTAAGGACCTTGCAATAAACAAAAAGAAAGACAATGTCAACTCTGTGACTTCTAGATTAAGATGTATAAAAAGATAAACTAGAAAAACTTGGGGCTTTTATGTTGTACAACAGGCACAAACGAGCAGACGTTGGAAAAAGAACCGGACAGGAGGGTATGTGCTAAGCACTAACATACTTTACCTACTTTAGTTCGCTACTCTTATATATTGTAACCTACTTATAAGAAACACAAAACTACTAAGAATATGTTTCAAATTATAAAAGTTTAAGGAATTACAACAAGTATAGTAGAAGACAGCTTAACACTAAATCATCAAAAGAACAAAAAAAAATTATGTTAGAATAGAAAAGACTTGTTTGAACTATACCTGCCCTTTCTTTGTAGTAAGTTGCCGAAGTATAGTTTCAGGCCTTGTTTTCCCTACAGTTGGCTCACCACTGAGACATGCAAACAAGTGTAAGATATTGCTAACAGTTATTGCATTCACTAAAAGCATAGGTATGAGAAAATTGGGTCCTTACGTCTTATCAAGGAAACGGATGGCTATGTTATTCACCTCTGCTTCAGAAACCTCTAGCTTAATCATACCTCCAGAGAGCATTTCTACGCCCGATACCTACAGGGCAAGATACCTCTAACTCAGATTTTCGAAATCACAATGCAAGGCATTCAAAACGAAAATAAATGACAACAGGTTACATAGTTAATAATCAAGTGCTAACCGCTCCAAAAAGACCCCGCTCCATGTACCAACCATTTATAGAGCTTATTATTTCATCTATCCGCTTGATATTAACAATTTTTCCTGCATTGCTTGACACCAAAATAAGCAGAGCATGGGTTGCTTACCATACATAACGTAAAATATAGGCTGATTATTCAAAATACTTGAAAGAGATAAATATAAAGCAGAAGCTCCTGCATATGAAAAGAAATGACAATAGAGGGTGTATAGAGAGTATAAGGAAGGTGTACCATATCCATCTCGAAAAGAATCCTCTATAAACCTTGCTGGAAGCATATTGGCTCCTTCACATACCAAACCATGGAACTCTTGGTTTGGTTCTACCTTATGCCAAAACCATAATGATATAAGCAATTACACATGCCAAAAAATGAGGAAATAATACAGTTTAGTTTAAAGATTACAAACATTTTGGAATGCAGGTAATACTACTCAGAAACTTTAAATTTGATAATACAATTTTCATTTGCTTATACAAAAGAAACTCTTTTTATTTGATTGAGTACCTGGA
This sequence comes from Solanum pinnatisectum, assembly GCA_035578085.1. NCBI lineage: Eukaryota > Viridiplantae > Streptophyta > Magnoliopsida > Solanales > Solanaceae > Solanum > Solanum pinnatisectum. The sequence continues at coordinate 43,093,261 of CM069085.1, read as the reverse complement.
ATACCAAACGAATACCATCTCTAGTATCCACAGCAACAGGCATACAAGAGCAAAAGTAGCCACTAGCAATGATCCTATGCACATCTTCTTGTACCTCTTGCACTGTAAGCGCCGAATTGGGTCGACATGCTTTGAGTGCATTCAATACCTCACTCTCCAAATCCTTCCGTTCAAGTTCTTCACCATCCTTGCTTCGCACTAAGACTTCACTAATCAGAACTCTCTCCTCATTCCCACTCCCGGTTTTCGTGCCCAACGACGGAGCTGAGTCATCCAAGTTACGCTGACTCAATGCGATTGATGCACAGCAAAGTAAAGGAGGATTATTTGATAAATTCCAGGAAAATGGGATGATGGATTTTCTTAAAAATTGCAGAATTGCATTTTGGGGATTGAACTTTTGATGAAATGGGTGTTGGAATTTGGATAAAGTTCGCAAAAATGCAGCTGTGGGGTTGAGATTTTGACGAAATGGGTGTTGGAATTTGGGAAAATTTTGTACAACTAAGTGTAGATTGGCGAAGAATGGGTTTGGGGTACGGAGGTGTAGATGAGGAGGAGAGAACAGAGGGAGTTTTATAGAAGATGAAGTGAACCGAACGTCTTCGTTTAGGAGCATAGCTGGAGGTTCACCGGCGCCGGCGTGCCGCACTCCGGCAGTAACAGAGAAAGAGAGGGAATCGTGCTTAAACCCTTTGGAATTTATAAACCCAGGCGGTGTTAATGCTCAAGTTATATATATTTTTTAAATATGAAAATTCATGTATTATTAGTCCAGCTGCACAAAAGTTATCCCGACACCACCGTCATACAGATAAGTAAATCATATTTTATTATTATTTTTTTCAAAATTTAAAATGACGAATCTTCCATTTAAAATTAGATATTGTTCTTTTCGTTTTTAGAATTTAAAATTTAAAATTTATAATTGAAGTTGAATTTTTGTATAGATTTCAAATCAGAATTTGAAACGAGTCACCTAATTAGTGTTTTATACTTCTTATAGAGATGAAATTTTGATTTTCGAAAATAGTTAACAAAAATTCACAAATAATCTCATGATCGTAATTCAATGATCGATTAAGTAACTGAAAGAAGCTTTTTTTTCCTTCTATGTAAAAAATTCCTATATCTCAACATTTATAGGTTCACAACTACAAAAAATGAGTAAAAATTCAAACAAAAACCTTTCCATTGCTTGAATGGTGTACTATGAGCTTTTGTTAAAGTCTTCAACTTGTATTTTCTTTCCATTTGGTTGTTTCTTTTCCTTTTCTCATCAAGGTTTCACGTCGGTACTCGAACCTTGACCAATTAAACCATATATAGGCCCCTTTGACTTCTCGATGTGAAAACACAGAGCCAGGGCGTTGATCTTTGAATAGGAAAACGAGCACGTTGGCTCTTCCGTTCTCTTAGACAAGTTCTGGACCATTTGGTAGTAGATTATAACCATCATGATGCTTGGTATTCTTGTGTTCAATAGGTATCAACTTCAATATTACTGCAACTATCAGGCTTGCAGCACCAATTAAGACACTGAGTAGCCACAGTTCCCAGCTGAGCGGTGTAGTGCTTGCCAACGTGCCTAAAAACTCAACGATGATAACTTGGAAAACAACAGTGGAAGTTATGACACCTAGGAATATCCAGCTTCCAAAAATGCCACGGAACACATTTATCTTCTCCATGTCACGACTGTTTATTTCATTGAAAACCTGTATCAAACCACGGAAAATATCTCAGTGACAATATTACACACATGAATCCATAACAAGGAAAATGTTCGTTCATTTTCCATCCGTGTACTGCACTAAAGTTTACAGTAAGTACCTGACAGAACACAAATGTGTTGAAAATGAAAGTATTGAGAACTATGGTAGCGTCTGAACCTTTGAGCCTCAGCATCTGCTTTCCAGTGAAGTTGAAAACTAAAAGTATAGCTAGTTGGAAGATACTTTGTCCGAGTATATTTCTCCACATCGTCTTGGAAATCAAACTCACTTCCCTTCCAACAGGAGGTCTGTTCATTAGTTCTTCATGAGGGGGTTCCGTAGCCAAGGCAATTGCACCTAAAGTGTCCATAATAAGGTTGACCCACAGCAGCTGAACCGTGGTAAAAGGAGCGGATCCTGTTATGTCATAGCAACAGATAGAATATCTATCAGTTATCTATTTAGAAACTTGTTTTCACTTTTTTCCAATGACACACACTAATCACTAACAGAAAAAGAAATGAAGAACTCGCATTGAACATTGAATACCTGAAATGCATGCGGAGATAAAATTGATTATCAGAGCCACAACACAGACAGTCAACTGGAATTGCACAAACTTTTGAATATTTATGTATACAGAACGACCCCATTTTGCCACATTCACGATTGTGCTAAAGTTGTCATCGAGCACTATAATATCAGCGCTTTCTTTAGCAACCTGATAATGTATTTAAGAAAAGAGATGTCAAGAACAGCTTCATTTGGAAGGTTTAATACAAGAAATGGTAAATTAACTTGGTATGACAGGAGCAATTTACAAACCTCTGTGCCTGCTATTCCCATAGCAAATCCAATATCTGCCTCGTTGAGAGCAGGAGCATCATTTGTGCCATCACCAGTAACTGCAACAATCTCGTTAAACATACCTTTTAGATTATTTACCAACACAAGCTTGTCCATTGGTGATGATCGAGCGATCACCTGCATTCAAGATTCGAGCATTTCAGGAACCATTCATTTACACCACATGAATCTGCAAGAGTGAGATAAAACAATCAAGAATATACCTGAATTCTAGGAATTATATGCCTCATTTCATCAGGAGTTTTGTTGCGAAATTCTGGACCTTCAATAGCCAAACCATCAGCAGTTAGTATCCCGCATTCCTTAGCAATGGCTTTGGCTGTCTTAATATTGTCACCAGTGACCATTCGCACAGTAATTCCAGCAGCTAAACAAGTTTTTACTGCATTTTTAACCCCAGGGCGAACTGGATCTTTAATCCCGACCACAGCAACCAATGTGTAGCCACTATCAGGAATACTATCATTTTCATAACCATCCTCAATGTCTTTGTAAGCCAAGCAAAGAGTACGCAAGGCTTCGCCAGTGAATTCATTAATGACATCCATGATATTTCTTGTTTGGTTTTCTGTCAAATGAACAATTTCACCATTAAGATCAATAAACCTGTCACACGTTTTAAAGATTATCTCAGCTGCACCCTTGCAGAAAGCTCGGTTGTTTCCATCTGGGAGAGCAATAAGCACAGACATCTTTTTCTTTTCCGAATTGAAAGGCTCAACCTTCAGCAGTTTACAGCCCCTTCTTTGCTTCTCAATATCACCACCAAGAAGCAATCCATATTCTAATATTGCTAATTCTGTTGGTGTACCGAGAATAGATTTCTTTCCGCCCTTATCCTTAACAACCTCTGCTACCGTATTGTGAAATATTGCCTGCAGAAGCAATGCCAATTCTTTTTCTGATATATTCAAAGTTATTGCATCCCCACCTGCATCAGTTTCTACCTTTTTTGTTTTTTCACAAATCCATATCTTATTAACTACCATTCGGTTTGTTGTTAGTGTTCCTGTCTTATCTGTGCAGATGCAAGTCGCTGATCCCATCGTCTCACATGAGGAAAGATGTCTCACCAATGCCTTGTTATCCATTAGCTTTTTCATTGCAAATGCAAGACTCAATGTCACTGCCAGAGGTAGTCCTTCTGGAACCGCAACAACAATTATAGTTACTGCTGTCACAAAGTAATTCAGAAGCGTCATTGCATCGCCAGAAGACCATTTCGTGAGCTCATGGTGAAGTACTTTCCCTACCAGAAATCTAACAGTCAACACCATAAACGTCAGCAGAGCAAATGCCAATCCGATCTTTCCTATAATGGTAGCAACACCACTCAACTTAACTTGTAGAGGCGTCTCGTCTTCTACACCATCTGCTAATCTCTCCATCAGCTTACCCCATTCAGTTTTCATTCCAACAGTTGTGATTAACATCTTAGCTGAACCATCTTGCACTTTGGTTCCCGATAGAAGAAAAGGTCTTCCATCATATATGCTTATTGGCACACTCTCACCAGACATGCTTGATTGATCAATTAACAAGCTGTATCCGGATATGAATATTCCATCTGCAGGAACCAGATCACCGATAGATAAGTGAACAACATCACCAACCACCAAGTCATAAATCGGAACCTTTTGCCTGGATCCATCTCTTGTGACCTGGATAAGTATCTTTTTCTTCTCCTTATCCAAATCCCTGAACTGCAACGACTGCCTGTAGTCACTAATTGCAGTAACAACGACTACCAAGAATATACTAAGCAGAATGCCTAGCCCATCATACGTTCCTTTTGGCCAACCTTCCTTGGCAAGTCCCACACTAATGGAGACAACAGCACAAACCATGAGGATGATGAGAGTAATATCCTGCAAAGCCTCCCACAAGAAAGCCCAAAATCTCTTAAAAGGCTTCTCGGTGTATTTGTTCGATCCATATACATTTTGTCTAGAAGATACATCACTGGTTTTGACTCCTATATTCAATGAGACACTCAGCCTACTCGCGACACCTTCTACTCCTCCAAGTTTCCTTAAGGTTTCGATATCATACGAACTAACAATCAATGCGAGTTTTTCCAGTTCAGCCTCCATGATACCATTTCCCTTAACACCTCTGGAGGCTCACTGTAACCAACTGGAGAACAGTAGAAATGACATGAGCAAAGCAGAGAATTAAACACATTTGGCCATAAAATTCCGGAACTCAACTAGAAGTTGAATTCCAAAATTTTCAAGAATTTGAAAAACAACAACAAAGTTTTCACTTTTCTCACTCCAAATTACTCACAAATAATCAAAAACAACTCTAATTTATATTCATGGTCAAACACAACTCCTCAAATTCTCAAATATCAATTTCACTTTGAAAACAAAAACTATTTTTTTTTCAAATTTCACAATGAAACATGGTCAAACGCCCACATAAATTGTATAAAGCAGTACATTCTGGGACGTTAGAGTGTACACAGACTTTAAAACAGTATTGTCAAAGGCTAAAAGTTCAAAAAAGTGATCTAGGTCTATCAGGATTTAGAATTAGTAGATTCAATATAAACATGATCTTATTATATATACACATATAGCTCAAGCCAAAAGTTATGTAAACTAAATCATTGTAAAAGCTGCAATTCAGCCTAGACAAAAATAAAATAAAATCAAGTTATGCAAAAACAAAATATAAAAATCATACTATATGTTACGAATTAATGAAAAACTCACACTCGCCCTGTTTACATCTTGAGAAGCAGTTGGATGAAGAAATATAGTTGAGTTTGATGCAGAGTTGACAAAGTACGGATCTAGCAGAACTAAATAACTTGTTCAAACCTTATATTTTATATCGAAAATACTAACTCAAACGAGTTAAAAGAATTCGAACTCATAAATTTCAAATTATGAATATTATTCTCTCTTCACCTTCCTCCTGTCCTCTGCATTTTCCTTAGGAAAAAAGAGGTTAATTTATTGTTATTCTGTTGAGTGACAGTGTAGTGGTACAGATGGGGCATCATCCCATGAGCCTGCATTTTATGTAAAACATAAAACAAACCCAATAATGACAAAATCTACTGTAAGATCCAAGATGTGAAAAAAAGAATTTATAAAAAGTATAGTACAGTAAAAGTACACATAGATTTATTCAGAATAAAACAAAGCAAATGGGAAAAAAGAAAATAATCTTTTATTGAAGGTTAAACTCGGTTTATTATTAAATTAGTATGAACTATTTTTTAGTATGTTCGATGAGATAAGAAAGGATATTTAATATCTCATGAGATTAGTCATATCACTTTTTATGAAATAGCTAATTTTATCGTTTAATTTTAAAATTATTATCATTATTCCATACTTATTATTTCATCCATTAAATTTAAAATAGTTTCCACCAGCCAGCTTCATCATTATGTCAAATCCTATTTCATGGGGCCATAGGGGTATAAATACTAGGGTAGAGGGGGAGGGGGTGTTAAGGTGGGGTTGTTGGAGTTGTTGGGGTATATTGAGAACGGAAAGACAATTAGCATTAACTTTAAAGTTAGTATAAATGTCGAATAAAATGAAAATATCAATCCATTTATAGTATAAAGGGTCAGAGGTGATACATTTGGAAAACAAAACTATTCGAGTTTGAAGATTCAGGACTTTGAAGTATCTTATCTGAACTTGAGGGTTACTTATAGAAATTGAATGTCGAAGAAAATGTCTAGTAGCTAAATTGATATCAAAAGTAAAATAATTCTCTAACTTAAAACGTATTTCAAACGTGAAATTTGCATTACAAGAATTTCACTTATCAAAGTTTCGAACTTTTAAATTAGGGATATTTTCTTTTGTACAAATATTATTTTTGATATTTCAAATAATAACTAAATATTAGTAATTATATTCGAACTATTTTTTACCAAATTAAAAGCTCTTAAAACACGGCCCTACACTTCCAACTGCCGAGCTTGCAAATAAAGGTGATCCAGCAAAGAGAAAGGGAATGAAATAAATATTCCGCATTAATTTATTCGTCTTGCTTTTTTCGATTATTTCAAAAATAATATTTTTTCCTTTTTTAGTAATTTATAATTTCAACTTTTCATGTCATAATCACATATTTAAGATTATAAGATTAAAAAATATTTTAATATATTTGACATATTTTTCATTTAAAATCATAAAATATAAAAAAAAAAATTATTTTCTTAAACTTCATATCAAGTTAAAATAGACCAATCAAATCGAAACAGAAAGCATATGAAATTACGAAATATTATTAGATTTCACACTGAAAAATTAGTGAACAATGAGTTTTTAATGTAGTGAATAATTAAAATGAACCAAATGGAGCAGTAAGATTTAATAAAAAAAAGTAAGGAGTTACATAATAATGCACGAGGAAATTAATATTAATAATATTATTCTCTATGTGATTATTGATGGGATCGTCAATTATCATCAATTAATCTTTTTTCAATAGTCATATGTTCTTTACACATTAGTATACCAATTTATTCAAACTTAATTAATTTAAATTAAATAAATGAACACGTTTTTTCACATTTTATTACTTTATTATAAAGTCGTGATTAATTATTGCTATAACGTTCCACCTTACACAAGGACCCGTGAAATAATTTGATATTTTAGTGAATCTCTTAGAATTATCCCCTCATTTTCTACTAATCACACAAATGGGATTAGCTTTAAGAGAAATTAGATATTTTTCTTAATAATTACTCCTTTCATTTTAATTTATAATACTATGAATATATCTTAATAGAAAATTTTAAAAATTAAGTTGAAAAAATAAATCTTTTAGCTCAAGCTACGTTGAATATATCAAATGTCTTTAATTTTGTCATATTAAACATGTTACGTAGAAAAATAAAATTAAAAAAATTTCTTTTTAAGACGAACCGAAAAGAAAAGTAAATTTCATCACCAACGGTCCAGTGGTGAAATTAGCTTAAATGTATGTCACGATTATAATTGGGGCGCTTTTCGAAAGACAACCCAAGTTGTTGTAATTTTTATTCTTATTTTATTTCATTTGTATTTTGATTTTATTTTTAGATGTAGTTAATAATTTTTCTTAACTTATTTGTTGTTTCACTCCCTCTAGTTTTACCTTTTACAAACAAAGGCTAAAAAGCTCACCTGACACTGACTGGCGCCGGCGCCGGCAAACTACCAGGTAACATCCTGAATTGTCTCTCTGGCCGGCTCATCTCTTTCATCTCAGTTCACTTTTCCTTGATTATCCCTCGCCGGCCACTGTGAATTGAATGCATAATTGTAGTTTCACTGGTGTAAAAATTTGTTCTGAAGGTTAGTTCTATTATTGGTGATTGCTATTTGGATTATGAACTGTTATTCTCACAGATTTAGGAAAAAGGTGAAAACTTTACTGCGTTTTAGCCTTTAGGGAAAATTGCACTAGTTAATTTATGCCCATCAAGTGTTCGACTGTTTGCCTAAAGTTAGGGGGGCACTCTAAGAACTTAAATGTGGGCTATCTAGGAGGAATTAGGCTACTAGTACACTGATTTGAAAATAGGGAGTTAAAGAGTGCTTGGATATTAATGTGGCAAAACACACTCGCAAATAACGCTATAGTGCTCAATTAGTCGTGCTCAAACGTGTTAGTTATTTGCATCCCAAGGGTGTGACATAGTGGTCAATGAACTGATTGAAGTATTAGGTTTGTAGATAAAAAACACTAGGTGATTCTTCTCATCTATACCACCTTGGTGGACAGAGTATCTATTGCTGGTGGGATGTGGCAGGTAATCTCGTAAAATTAGTCGAGGTGCAAGAAAGTTGGCGAGCACATTACGGTCATAAAAAAAACAAGTGTTAGTTATTTCCAATGTAGCTGATTTGAGCACGAATTTGGAGAAAATATTCTAGTGTCTTGGAGAATCTACCAATTCAGTTGGATTCTTCAGTTACTTTGACTAATTAATTTATCCGGGTTATTAACCAGCAAGAATAGCGATACTCACCGAAAATTTTCAATTTCTACTCGCCTACTCAGTTTATGCTAAGCCATGTATATCTCTGAGATGAGAAACAAAAACAATGCACTGACGATTTCATGCAATAATTGTCTAATCACGATGAATATCATTTATATTGCTCGTTTGGATTTTTCTAATATTATTTTTATGTTTTAATTTGAAATGCTTAAGGAATAACAGCGGCAACATAGACAAATGAGATTCCGAAAACATATCTGAGGCATTCGATCTTTTGTTATTTCATCAGTCAAAATTTCAAAGAAAAGTACGAATAAAGAAACCAAGCATGAAATCTCTATGTTTGAAGTTTATATATATATTTTTTCATGTTACATTGTTGGTCTTTATATTAAATTGTTAATTAAATTTATAATCTGTCTTTCTCTGATTATTCTTGTTAGTTTAGTTCAGTTTATAAGCTCTCATTCTCCTTATCATTAGTTTAGTTTAGTATTTGTGTTATATTCTTATCTGTTCTTTATTTTGATTAAAAGAAATTTAAATGCATATTTCATTTTAAATTTCGCAATCTATTGTTAAAGTAAATACATCAACTTTTTTAATTGTTCAGAGAATATGCTCAATCATGAGTTGCGCCACATTTAGGGTACAATTTTTACTTGGTTACTCATGAGATTAGTGGAGTTTTTCACATTGTAATGAATTGAACTAGTTGACATTCAATTTTGGCCTAACATTTTTAAAATTCGTAACTTTTAAGTTTTATTTATTCAATAGTTTAAAATACATTTTTTATAATTTTAAATAAAATTATCAATATTTATCCTTATTTTCAAAATTTCAGAATTTTTATCAGTTAATTTTTAATTACATTATTTTGTTATAATCGACTGAATATGTTCAAATATTTGTTTATTTTGATTAAATTCGTTATTTTTGTTAAATTGCATCTTTTACATAGTTCATTATGTTTTTTTATATTGATTTTATTCATATTTTTAGCACAGTCTAGAAATACTATTAAATTAGGATAATAATTATATATACAAATATTTTATTTTACCAACAATTTTTTATCATAATCTCAAGCCCACAATTTGAGTTCATTATAAAATTATTTTCTATATAAGTATTGATTAAGTAAAAAAATAAAGGGGCGGTGAATTTATTTTTTTTTAGAACAGAGCTATAAACTTTCAGATTTTTATTCACAAAGGGAGTTTCCGGTCACCATCACCCCGGAATCCGGCGAAGCTCCGGCGACACAAAACCCCAACCCAAATCCCCTTTACTTTCTTTCCCTTCACTCACTTTTCACTCAAAAACCTCACACTACCTAACCATGCTACAGTACTTCCGGTGAACAGTCCACCACCACGAACTCAACCAGAAACTACCCCAAAAACTCCAGACCACCACGACCCACCAAGCCCCTCTCTTTTCCGACCTTTTTCACCACCTCCAACAACTCACATACGATCAGAGAACAGCCAAACCAGCACCGCCTAATCCAACCGTTTCCGGCCACCAAACGACCACCATCGAAAACCCCACCGGAAAACACCATCACGCCACCATTCCCGATTTCCCATCCAAACTTCAGACCAGCAGCTCTAAACCAGTGACCATCTCCCCTTATTCAGACCAGCAACTCTAAACCCTTCACCACCGCTGCAACCAGCAGCTCGAACCAGGCCGGAAACAACCACCGGAGCTCTGTCCAAACGAGTACAACCAGCAACCACCACTTTCACACTGAAATAGGCCGAATCTGGTCAGAAAAAGCTTTCCCCGGTGACCCTTCTTTCATTCTTTGCTTTTCAGTATTCTGTTTCACAAAGAGTGACCTGATTTGATTTGACACAAAATTTTAGAAAATAAAGAAAGACTATTGAATTTTGTGATCCTAAATTAAAGTTACGTCAAATGTACTAAATTGTCCTTGTGGCTTTAAACGTGCCACGTGGAAAGCTGAAATTAAAATGTTATCAGGAAAAGGAAAGAGGTCATTTTTTTTAAACAAACTAAAAAGGAAATGAAGTCATTCTTTTTTAAACGGAGGGAGTACATATTTTTGTCTACGCTTTTGTCTGTTAATTAATTTTATTCATTGTTGATTTTGTTGATTATTATTTATTGTTGTTTTGGTGTTGTTGATGTCAATGATTGTTATGTTTGTTACTTATTTGGTATGGCCAGTGTTGTTGTCTATGTTGCTATTTGGTTATTTGGTATTTTCAGAAATTATTGGATTCTAAGTGAACTTTTGAATTTTCCAGTGAATATACATTTGTTGCTTATTGTTATTATTGGGATATGATTTCATTATATTTGATTTGTTGCACTATTGTATTAGACATCTTTTCCTCTTAACTTATTTAGATTAGTTTACACATTTGGTCAAATGTTTTATGAAGCTATTCGAACAAAGTTCAAACAATATTTTTGATTTATTTTGTATATTATTGATGGTAGGCAAATTTAGGTCATTTCTTATATTATTGTTTTATTTTATTACTTGTGTATATTGCATGTTTATTATACTTGTATATTATTTTTATCTCCTCCTCAATTTGAAAAAATGAATTCAGTCTGGACCCACGATTGTGGATTTCGAAGGATGTCTAACATTTTTCTTTCAGAATAACTTGAACCCTTACCTAGAATCTATTGGTTTCGTAGACCTTTATTTAATTGATTTTCTAGTTTTCCTAAAATTAAGTGGCGACTCCTTTAAAAAAAATTTTTTTCTTAAAATTCATTTAAAATTGAGTTAATTGATTATTTTTCGAGTCACCACGACGTTTCGCCTTATTTGAATAAAGTAAGGATGTAAACAGAACTTACAATTAGCTTCTCCTTTATTAATCAAGTGTTAGTGTCTCTACTTGCTAAGGTGGTTGTAATCTGTGCTAAATTTTTAACTTTTATGGAAATTTGCTATTTATTCCAGCTATGGAAGCTGATAAGTGGGCAAGTTTTTCAGAAGGAACTAGTGATTCTGAAGGCTACGGGGAGGATCCTGATGATGATGACCATTGTTGTGCATATGCATCCACTGATATACCCAAGTTGCAGTTCAGGTTTCATTTCTTGATAAAGATAAATTATTAAAAATAATTTTGAAAAACATATAGGAATGTGAATAGGCAGTAATCAGGTTTCATTTCATGATAAAGATAAATTATTAAAAATAATTTTGAAAAACATATAGGAATGTGAATACGCGGTAATCTTTTTCTTCAGGAAAGATATCTCAAGATCAAGATGGCTTGATCCATTAGGATTGGCTGAAGTCGTGGAGAGGAAGGGTGGATTGTGGACAACTACTGGGATAGTTCGTAATGGCAAAATATATTGCTTCATCGAAGAGATTTTGTAGGTGACGAAAATTATCTTTTGGTTATCTCCTGTAGTTGAAGAGTTAAATACTACTGACTTTGAGTTCATGCATAATTTGAGAATAAGCCATGAGAAAATAAGAACTGGGTATTTTCAGCGTATTTGGTCAGAAGTCAAATTTCAGATCTGTTTGGCCAAGAAAAAGTGAAACAGATCTTAACAAGACCTCGAAAGAGCTATTATTTCTCTTGTTTTTCTGGTTGCAAAAGGTGAACTTTGTATAGTTCAGTTAATAAATTGGCATACTTTTCTGGTGATTTTTTTCTCATCAATGATTCTGAGGGCGGATTTTGGTATAGATTTCTGATACTCCTAGTGATAGTCTCGTTACCCCTCTGAGGGTTATGCTTGGGAACTTTAGTTGCATATTTGTCTACTGCTTTGACACATTTAAAATTAGTCTGGTTAGAGAAGCAGTGTAAAACCAAATGGATAAATTATATGAAGAGATAGATAACAAGTATTTAAAGGTAAGTTTTTCCATCTGACACATCTATTTGTATTAGGAATTGATATGAAAAATTTATGTATCATTTGAGATTTATCTTTTGCAATTTCCAGAGTTTAAAGAATTATACTGATTTTTTCATGTAGATATCTCACCGAAATTGGGGCTCTACATCTCCTCAGTAAAGATGGCACGCCCCTTACTCTGGAACATGTATACAACAAGGTTGCAGAAGGAAAAAGTGGATGTTCCTTGGAATATTATGAAGCATATAAGCACTTGAAATCTCTTGGTTATATAGTTGGGCGTCATGGGATTCCTTGGTCAGTAAGAAGGTCAAAAGCAAATTGTGTTGTTAACCAAGACACGCCGGAGCCTGCTCAAAGTGGAGATGAAGAATCAAGAAACAATATTCTCATCTCTGAAATGATTAATAATATGCAGATTGGTGGATTGAGACTGGCCTTTGACGTTTACCCTCCTAATAGCAGATTCAGAAAGTCTGCTCCTGGTGATCCCTGTTTTGTACTTTGTCTTGCTAGGTACAATACCCTTGTTAATGCGTTCAGTATATTAAGATGCCTGCTAAAATTTTCTTAATCGCCTCCTAGTATTATTTAGCTGATTGTAGGAACCTGAAATAACTAGCTTAGCTAATCTATGGGTGAACATTGCTGAATGCTTATGGATTGTCGGTTTTGATGGTATTCTGGAACAAAAAGTTTCTTTAATATTCTCCACTTTATCCCTCACTCTTGCCCTGTCTGATTCCCTCAATTCTGTTATCCGACTTCGCTGATCTACATTAACTGTCAAAGTAGCTTTATTTTATGAGTGATGTATTTTCTTGTGCAGTGAGTATCCACCTTCCAAAGAAGAAATTGAAGATCTCGAGAGACATTCTCATGGTATTCCGTTGAAATTCTGTCTTGTTGAGCATGGACGTTTGAGCTTTTTCTCATTCAACAAAGTTGAGCTCCCTATCCTTCCGTGATCCTTTCGAGCAACAGATACAAATCTTGGCATGCCCTGTGAAGAATTATGGTACAATTATGAATTTTCAGTTTGTGGATGGATGTTTAATCACAACACATTATTAATGAAACAACAGATAACAAGTCTCGTCTTCTTTGCCTTCAGTGTTAACGTACGTTTTACAATGGTGAAATTTACTTAAAACTGATCTATCTGTTAAGATGAGGTATAACAGTATTTTACTCTTTGCCAGAGCCCCAGAAACAATTTTATCCCTTGGCTGCTGGACTGCTCTTATCATTTTTAGCTCTTTTGCATCAGTCTGTTCACAACTTTATCAGCTTTCCATCCACTTTGTCAACTTCTAAAACTTATATTGTTAGTGATGTTCCAATTGATTGGTGTTTACATGGTGAAATTTTTTACTGTGTGATGTTAGTTGTGTGAGACACATTTAAATTTTTTACTCTCTTAAAAGTATTTTGTTTCAACTTCTTTCCACGAAAGGCGTCTTTATGTAGGGTATAATTATGCAGGTATCTAGTGAAATAATTGGGATACATGCAAATTGATTAGTCGTCACCATCATTAGGAAATAAACGGGTCATAGCTGTGTAGGGCCAAAACCAGATAGATTGATGTACAACTATAAACCACATATGAATCTAATATGAGACAACTAACATAAACAAGTCCATGATCATTAATTGGTGACGGCTGCTAACATGGGTTGTGGTGCAGTACTGTTTCACATCTTTAATCAAAGATCTCAGGTTCGAATCTTAAGTATGGAGAAAATCTTATTGAGTGTGTCACTCGAGTCCTGTAGTGTGCGATTCAAATTTAATTAAGGCTTTAATACAGACTTTCAGGCACCAGATGAAAAAAAATTGGTGATGGCCGTGGTATGAAAAGGCAATCAACATAGTTTGTCTTCATTAGCTGTACAAACATGAATTGACAGGTACCTTTTTTTTTTCAAACAGTTTGAAAGTGATGTTTGTATTGTAGTTATTTTTTCTTTATTTCTGGTGTATTGTAGTTCTTGAATTTGAGTAAATATCAATCTATGTACTCAACTAAATATATTTTAATATATAGATAATGGACTACCACAATTGATATGCTTTTCTAGTTAACTGAACTATCACAATCTACATACTCAATTAAATATATTTTAATATATAGAAAATAAACTAGCGTGAAACTCAAAAAAAATAACAATTTAAATATTTTTTTGGCCATATATTCTTAATTATATCACGTCAACGTAACTATTTATGCTTGACCAGATTCATATCCTCAAAATTCCATTCATGAACCAAAGAATAGTATTTAAATATGGAATTTAATTTACACGAGGAACTCATTGAACTTAATTATAATCGAATACGTAAATACTTTAACCAAAAACAAAGAAAAAAAGAATACAAAATTTAAGAAAATGTTAAAAGCATGAAGTTACTTTCTAGGCTCTCTCTCTTGTTCACTAATTTAGTGTGCATGGAATAATCTATTTTGACTTTTTTTTTAAAGAAAATTAATGTTTTAAAGTGATAAAATTAACTTATTAAAAATATGATCCGTCAATCTAATCAAGTTCAGACATATTTATTCAGCTCATTTTAACTTGTCCATTTTAGACTATTTAAAAGTTGAGTTGATTTAGACTACAATACGTATTTCCAACTTATTTCATGAGAAATGTGATCAAATTTTTTAAGAGGCTTTTCTCATTTGATATATTATATATAATTACAATAAAGAAAAAAGTAATTAATAAAATTATAACAAATAAACAAAAAATAAAATTTATGTAAAAATTGGACGAATTGAGTTGGGACATGGATGAATTCATTATTCAGTCATTGCGGCCCTCAAGTAATATTTGGATGTACCCGTCCAAAAGTTATTCAAGTTTTTGCACGGATTGCCTTATTTTGGGATAATCTTTAATTCTTGCCTCCCTTCTCATTTAATAAAAATTAATGAGCTAAAGTATTCTTAACTATGACCTAATTTTGCAACGCAAGAAATAAGAAAACTTTTGTCGTATTCAGTAGTATAAATGATGTAGTATCTAGTAAAATGAACTAAGCTCAAGCTTAAACTAATTAAACGAATCATATTTTCATGAGTTAATTTTATCATCCCTAATAAAAACTTATTTTAAGTATCAATGCTAAATTTGGAAAGTGTATTATTAGGAACCATACATCTTAAGAAATTTAAGAATTCTATATTTAGGTGTCGAAGCCAAATTTAGTAAGCGTATAAAATACCTTTTTAAAACAGCCTTTGTTGTCTTTTGGCTTTTACAAGGTAGGGGTCTAATCACATGAAACATCATTGTCCTCCTAAAATTTTAAATTCTAAAAAAATAGTCTTAAAATATTAAAAAAATTGTCGTATATACTTATATTTAAATTCTACTTTTCTAACTTATTTTAGATGTGAAGTCATTAATCAATGCTTTATAATCGATTTGTTTTAGTAATTCATTTAATTGATAATATAACTAATTTATTCAATCTCTCTTGAGACATTGTTGATCTTAGATAAGAATTTATTAATTTTACTTTTGAAAAATTTAATATATTTAATTCTTCAAGTTTTCTCTTTTTCTCCCTTTTTGTAAAATCGAAATCATATTTTCTAGTTGACATATTTAAATTGAATAAATTTTAATAATAACTAAAACAAGAATATATACTTATGAACTAAGAATATCAACAATAACAAATTTTAAAGAAAAATTATAAAATAAAGTTAGAATAATAAAAACATGGGTCACAAATTGATGAGTTGATATAACAATATTGAAATAGTGTTGCAATCCTTCAATATAATGATTGTTTGTTGCACTTCTCGAGATTTTGAAGAAGACACCCAAAAGCAAATTTTGTTCTTTTTAAACTTGCAAGCAACAGTAAATAAAAAAAATTGCAGGAGAGAGTTTAATATTGAGAATAAAAATAATAAAATAGAGAATAAAAAAGATAAGTATGAGATAAATAATAATATTGGGTCAAAATTTTTAAGAGATAAATGAGGAAACACAATTTTCACTTAAGGAAATTATTTCCAAAAGATGTTTTTTTTTTTTTATACTTCTTACATGTTTTTTCTTTAAAAAAAAATTAAAAGTACATATACTTTTTTCTAATAATTGGGCCCCCCAAAAATGTGGGCCCCAAGCTATGACTTTAATTAAGAGTGTTCGTGGTTCGATTTAGATCGGTTATAAGTTAAAATCAAAATCAAATCAATCTAGTGGGTTTTTTAAATTTCTAAAATCAAACCAAATCAAACGAAAAAAATAAACTGTCGGTTTGGTTATTGATGGTTTGATTCGGTTTGGTTTAGTTTTTCTGATTTTTTCGATTTGAAAATAATAAATTTTTACAGAAATACGTATCTTGATAGACACAAACACCAGCTAGTACGTGAACAATCCACAGAAAAGCTATTGTTGGTTCAATCAAGTAATACTAGAGTTATCATTACACAAACAAAGTGATTCAATTAAGGAAAAATGGTATGGTAGGTAAAAACTAAAGTAATAAATTTTGATGGACTTGGACTTAGGATTGTAATTGTTGGGCTAAAATTTAAGTGTTGTGCTTGAGAAAATGGTAAAGTTAAAAACTTAAATTACTTAAAGTTAATAAAATTTTTATATTTTATTTATGAATAATATATAAATAATTATAAAATGTATACATCTAATCTATCTGTTCGATTTGATTATTTTTGCAGTTGTTTTTGTAGTAAAATCAAAACCAAACCAAATAGTATCGGTTTTCAAAATTTAAAACCAAACCTAACCAAATCAAACAAAATATCGATATTTTTAATCGGTTTAATTTAAATTATGATTTAATTTATTTTTTTAATCATAACCATAAATAATTTTAGCTTTAGTGGTCTCGTAGTTAAGACGGCCTACCACAGAAGCGGGAGATAAACCATCAAATCAAGTTGCCCATGTGTTTCATAAAAGAAATCTTTTTTATCTCTATATATTTTGAATATCTACTCACAAATATGTTTAACAAAAACATGTATGTATTAGATTAAAATTTAGAAATTAAAGTTCTAAAGTTAGCATTATTATATTTTAAAAATTGCTTATTCGAGATTATTTTAAGGATCTAAAATTTCAAATCAATGAAAGCAAGCAAAAAAAAAAATTCTCATTATTTATCAAATAAAACGTTTAAAATATTGTTGGCCTTAATTAATTACATTATTAACAACAAATTAGAGTTAACCCACTGACAAATGATCCGTTTAGTTTGGATCTCGTCACATGCAAACATGCTTGTTGTGTATTGAAGCCCGAGACATTACTTCGTCGAAATATTTTACCGTTTCAATTATTAGTCTTACTTATTTTAGTCTGATCGTCTCTTTTTCAATTATTTGATAACTCTTTAAACTAAACATTCCATGTAGCATATTTAATTAAGATAACAAAATTAAAAAATATTTCGATACATTATACGTTTAACATCACAACATTCAAAAATGTTCTTTATTTTCTTACAATTCATGCCTAATCAAATTAAGACAAACAAGATTGAAACGAAAGTATTATACTATGTATACATGCATATATATTTTTAAAAGTAATAAGCAAAATAAAAATATTTGATATAAATTTAAAAATTACATCGTATGGCATTATAGTAACATATTCATTTATTGATTACCTTATCAAATATGGACTTATAAAAAATACTGCATACATTATTGATCATAAAAATATGTCGGACGATATCAAATTGCTCTAGTAATATGAGCAATGAAAGCATCAAATTCATTTTTTGTGACACCATTTTCTCCCATAGCATTCTTCACACCAAAACTCAACTCTTTTGCTCTTTTCCTCATTTCTTCTCCTTCTTTTGATGCCATTAAAATCCTCACAACCTTTTCGATTCTATCGAAAGTTACCAACTCGTCTCGTTGAGCCCAATCCTTAACGACCAACCCGACTTCTAGTATTTTCGTTATCAACACCGAGTTCCTAGGTTGATCCGAATGCATTGGCCATGCGGCTAAAGGAACTCCCATTGAAATACTCTCCATGCATGAATTCCAACCACAGTGACTCAAAAATCCACCAGTCGAATTATGGGCCAAGATTTCTAGTTGTGGGGCCCAATCTCTTACCACTATCCCTCTTTCTTTCACTCTCTCCTCAAACCCTTTTGGCAGTTCGATCTTTTTAGTGAAATCTTGTGAGAAAACATTCTCTTTATCCGCGTCTCTCAATACCCAAATGAATTTTTGTTGACTTTGTTCCAACCCTATTGCAATTTCCTTGATTTGTTCATAAGAAAATGAAGTTGTGGTTCCAAATGACACAAAAATTACTGACTTAGGTACTTGTTTGTCTAGCCAAATTAATGAATAATGTCTTTGTTGGGTGGACCCTGAGATTGTAATAGGGTTAAATGGGCCTAAAGCCCACTGTTTTTTGCCTTTATTGATTTGTTCCTTTGATAGTAAATCAAGAAAAGGACCTTCTATGACTCTTGACGTGTTGTAAATCTTGCCCGAATTAAATTTACTATACTCATGTTCGGATCGAACAAATTTAGTAAATTCGGGGGTGAAGCAACCATCATTTGATGGGAGGTCTTTTATCATATCAACGTCGATAGAAGAAGACCTCCCCATACTTTCCCACACGTACAAAAATATTGTGAAAGCCGAAACACTATGGAAAGTGTAGGCTTCTGCATTTGGAATATCGCAATAATCTTGAACAACAGACCCCATTAAGGAATCGTGGATGATAACAATTCTTCGCGTTTTATGTGAGAGAGAATGTAAAATCTTTGCAACGGGGTTTCTTAGGTTTGTGGAAATTTGAGAGGAAGGTTGAAGATGTGAAGGGAATTTGATTGATGGATTTGGGTTGTTATTAGGTGTAGGAGAGTTGAAAATAGGGGTTGGACATTCGTGAAAATGAATATTGTTTGTTGATTTAAAACCATGAGCTCGAAAATTGACTTGACTAGTATGAGTTGTGGTGGTAATATAATGGACTGGTATATTGTACGATGAAATGAGACGAGAAAAATGAAGAAGTTGGTTCAAGTGGCCTTGTGCTGGAAATGGAACCACAACAACTACTACTTCTTGTGGAAATTGGTTACCATTTTGGCTATGCATTTGGTTTTTGTTGCAAGTTGGTGCCATTGGAGAAGTTGGTATTGAGTTGGTTTTGGTCTAGGGAAAGCTAAGGTTCATATTTATAGGATGATAAATGGCACATTTGGATATTTGTGGTTTAATTTTCTTTTTTTGGGGGTTGGGGTAGGGTAAGGTCTTTTTCTATGTGTGATACATGTTCCCTCTAATAAATCAATAAAGTTCTTTGTTCAACTCTCTTCCATGTTTGGAGGTTAGGTTATACATCCCTTATTCATATATTCACCTTTTGATGATTAATATACTTGATAGGGGACTATCAAATTCCTTGTCACCTCAAGGCAATTTTTTTTTTTTTTATAAAGTACATAAAAAATTCAACGAAGTTATATATTAACTTGGCTGGTAATTTATGATTTATCTGATACGTAAATTAATAGCTTAAATGGTATTAATTTAATTTTTTCACATGAAAGTCTATTAAAGTAGTTTGTTACTTGGATTTTCGCGCATTGTAATTAAGTATTAAGGGCAGTGGGGATGTGAAAGCTGAATTAAGGGGCAATGGTCCTTCTTTATGTGTGTAATGCATGTTACTCTACTCTACTTCTTGGAATCGTGATGATGGCTACTATTTCTTCTATAATTTATGATTTATTTGACACGTGTAATTTCATTATTTTTAGAGGAAGGTCCATTAAAGTAGATTGTTACTTGGACTTTCGCGCGTCGTAATTACGTATTGAGGGGAGTGGGATGTGAAGGGTGAATTAAGGGGCAATGGTCCTTCTTTATGTGTGTAATACATGCTCTTCTACTCTACTTTTTGGAATTGCGATGCCTACTATGTTGCATTCTTCTATAATTTATGAATTATAATTTGACACATGAAATTCAATTTTTTTTAGAGAAAGGTCCATTAAAGTAGCTGGCTACTTGAACTTCCATGCATCGTAATTACGTATTGAGGGGAGTGGGGTTGTGAAGGGTGAATTAAGGGGCAATGGTCCTTCTTTATGTGTGTAATGTAATACATATTCCTCTACTCTACTTTTTTGGAATTGTGATGCCTACTACATTACTTTCTTCTATATATAATTTATGATTTATTTGACACGTGAAATTCAATATTTTTAAGAGGAAGGTCTATTAAAGTAGCTTGCTACTTGGACTTTCGCGCATCGTAATTAAGTATGGAAGGCAGTGGGGATGTGAAGGGTGAATTAAGGGGCAATGGTCCTTCTTTATGTGTGTAATGTAATACATGTTCTTCTACTCTATGTTTTGGAATTGCAATGTTTACTATGTTACATTCTTCTATAATTTATGATTTATCTGACACGTGATAAATTTTTAATAGAGGAAGGCCTATTAAAATAGATTGCTACTTGAATTTTCATGCTTCGTAATTAAGTGTTAAAGGGAGTGAGGATGTGAAGGGTGACTTAAGGGGCAATGGTCCTTCTTTATTTGTGTAATACATGTTTCCCTACTCTACTTTTTGGAATTGTGATGCCTACTACATTCTTCTATCCCTACTCTACTTTTTGGAACTGTGGTGCCTACTATATTTTTCTATAATTTATGATTTATTTAACACGTGATACTAATTTAATTTTTCAGAGGAAGATCTATTAAAATAGCTTGCTACTTGGATTTTCGCGCATTGTAATTAAGTGTTAAGGAGAGTGGAGATGTGAAGGGTAAATTAAGAGGCAATGGTCCTTCTTTATCTGTGTAATACATGTTACTCTACTTTAATTTTTGAAATTGTGATCTATTATGTCTTCTATAATTTATGATTTAAATAAAAAAATATAATAAATAAATAAAATATATATTTGATCATCTTCAACTTGAATGGCATCTCTTTAAGGTTAGAATTTGTTGTATACAATTAACAATACGTCAAATTTGCCGACTTAGTAAAATCACGTGTATAAAATTAGGCTCATTTCAATTATCTTAAATGGAGCCCCACCACCTCAAATGAATTTATAGTCTGAATAATGGACCATATAATTAACGTAATAAAAATTAGCTCATAAAAATATAATCGATTCCTTTCATTTAAATTTGAGTGGACTATTGACATGCTCACATTAACTTAGGTTACTCTATTCCTCTCAACAAAAAATGGGCTGATATGTAGTATAAATAGACTCATGATAATTTTTTTATTTGAAATGTTATATATAGACATAATTAAAAAAATATAATTTTTTAAGTACTAAAAATAGTATTAAGAACAAATAAGACAATTAAAACTTACACTTTGTTTGGATGATTATTACGTATTGTTTCATAATGTATCATATTATATTGTATCGTATTGTACTGTATTGTTTTAATGAATGCAATGTTTAGATAGATTGTATTGTTCTTCATCGTTACATAGTGTCACACATCCATAATTTGAATATTAACTAATTAACGATGGATTTAAACGATACAATATACTAAAATTTAAATAACAATCAAAATAAATATTATATTTAAACTAACTATACAATGCAATACAACAAACAACCATCCAAACAAGATATTAGTAAAAATTGAACGGATTGAATTGATACAACCCCCATTTTAATATATTTTAGCCCAAGTAATTTAATTTGAACAAGACAACAACCCATTTTCTTAAATTAACCTTTTTACTGAAATCAACGATAATATACCTCCAGAATATTCAAAAACTTCAAGAAAAATGAAAAGGATATTTCTATATAAGTACACGATTTCTAATGATATTTTAAAGTTGGCATCAACTTTCACTTAGACATTCTACCTAGGCTTTGTTCATTTTAAGCATCTCATGTCAAACCTCATTGTGTCATTTTGACACTTTTTATATTTTTAAAACCACCTTTTAAGTGTGTACATCCAGACATCTCGTGGAAAAATAAATGAATCATTATATGACACGTGAAAATTTTATTTTATTTTTTAAAAACTTAGTTTTACTTCTTCTTTTTTTTTTCTTCCAGATCCCAAACCCATGCCCCCACCTCTTTTCTTCTTCTTCTTGTGCCTCCTTCCCCTTTTTATCTGTTCTTCTCCATAAAAAAGGCAAGAACATAGGTTAGTTCACAAAGTAAAATACGTTGGGAGAATAAGGAAAATCATATCAAATCGAAAAGTTTTTGTATGACATTTAAAAGAAATTGATTTCTTGTGCTACTGCGATTGGGATTTACAATGAAGGATATGTAAAATAAATTTCTTATTTTTTCATTGGAGGTTGTTCTTTATTTCTTTTTTATCCCTTGAAATCAATTTAATTTCGTAATTTCAATGGAGAAGGTAAGAATGTAAATCAGTTTTTCCATTTGAAAGAAGTTGATTTGTTTTTTTGTTCCTTCGAAATCAATTTTGTTTTTGAATATGAATCAAGATGCAAATTCGATTTTCAAATAAAGATGGAAGAATCAAAGAGTGTAACCTAGTAAAGTATTGTTGAATTTTTTTAAAAAGATTGTGTGGTGATGGAAGATGGTAGAAGGTGGAGAAGATGGAATGGAGAAAGCAAGGAAGAAGAAGGAGAAGAAAATATTTACAAAAAAAGTCAGAATATTTACAAAAAAAAATCTCTAACGCGCTTAAAATTCGTGTAGCACACGTATCATGTCTAGTCAGCGAAAAGTGTCAAAATGACACAACTAGACGTGACAAGAAGTGTCTAAAATGAACAAAGTTTAGTTGAAGTGTCTAAGTAAAAGTTTGTGCCAACTTTAGGGGATCACTGATGAATTAGGCCGTTAGTTAATAATTAATGTGATATGTCATAATTATGGATATTCATTCACCTTTAATCAGTCATTAGGAAGTCAAGTGTTATGAATGAAATTAAAGGTGCTATAGAATCGAGCATTATAATGAAATTAAAGACGTTGTGAAGGAAAGCAAATGCTAGTTCTAAAAATAGATATTGTGATGCGTGAATTTAATTTTAACCGACGATTGACAATAAAAAAAATTGAGTAGACAGGTGGTCTCACGTGCTTCATCAGTATTTTTGGCGTTAAGCACGTGAAGGACGTATGGTTTGTTGCCCAAATCACAGGGACAAGAATTTCATGGCATACACATAACACAATTATGTATTGAAATATCAATGTCGTTATTAAATTGCAACAAGAGTGGGAGATTTTTTTCCTGTCTCGATATTTAGTATTTATATTGAAATACGACTAGATTTATATTCTTGTTGGAAAGTTTTACGTTGGAGATAAAATACACCTTGATAAATGTGATGCTTACATTATTGAACGGAAATATATAGATTTAACTAATGACGGATCGGAGCATTACGCTCTCTTTTGATTTCTTAGCCTAGCCAGGTAAACTAGGTGTATCACTATCCTAGATAGTATATACAAATGAATTTTTGTTTTTGACAAAGAATCGAGAAGAGAGTGTAATGCTCCATAATTGATTAAATTAATCTCTGCTAAACGATGTAGTTAGATTGACAACTCTGGTAGATGATTAATTAGAATTCAAACCCAAGATTTCTAGTTATGGATGAATGAGTATTTCTCACTCCACTACAATTAATTCACTACTAAAAAATTACTCCCTCTGTCTCATTTTATGAAGTACCCTTTCTTTTTTGGGAAAATTATATGAAATAGCAAACTATTAATTCAAATTAAATGTTATAGCCTTAGTTTATTTTAATTGTAATTCGCAGCAAACATCCTTTTTTTTTGCATATGATTCGATATACAATTAGTTATTTTCGGTATACAATTAGTCATTTTATACATTTCGGTATAAAATGTATAAAATGCGTTTTTGTTTGAATAAAGCGAGAGAAAATGTATAGACAAATACAAAATACATATATTTTTGTCCTATAAATTTATAATTATACAAATACAGATCTTATTATACAAATTACAATGTATAAATGAATTTATACAAAACCGAACAATTTGTATAAAATTGAATGTTTGTAGCGAATTATACAAATCAAAAGTTTCATAGCAAACATAAAATTTGCTAAGGAGCGCAATTATGCAAACTATAGCTATAACATATAAATATGATTTTTATGTTTGATATATGTGAACGTTGCTCTTCTTTTTTAGTTTATACTAAAAATAAATGCCACCTTATTATACTTAGAAATAATTTAACTTTAAGATTTTTTCTTTTCCTTTAGCATAATGATTTACGATCACACAAATATTTTAAAAATTGTTTTAAACCATAATTTTTTTTTAAAAATAATTTCTTAAACATCGTATCAATTAGTCAAAACGTGTCACATCAAACAAGACGAAGAAAATATTATTTTTCCACTTTAATACCGTGAGTACTCTTATCTTAAACTAAGTGAAATAAAATTATTAATTCTAGTCAATCAATTGGATGAGAGAGTATCTCAAAAATAAGTGTTCCTCTGTTGATTAAGAAGATCACCCTCCACCCACCCACCTCCCTCCCTTTATAGTGTGTTATGTTTTAGTTTAATAATTTTAATTTATATTTGATATTTTTCATAAAATTCAGATCCCCGGGGGGGGGGGGGGGGAGGGGGGACCGGGCTCCTATCTTATTCTCCATACGAGACCAAAAAAGAAACTAGCGAACCATTCAATATTTTTTTAAAATAAAAATTTATAAATTTTAAATCTTAATTTCGGTTCGAAGAAACCTTTAAAAACATGGACAAATTTTAGTATGCCGACATCCCGCCCGCAATACACACTGATAAGGATAGTATATTTAAATACTTTCAACATCAAAAAAATATATATATAAAAAAATGAGAAAAGTCCAAACTATTTCAATATAATATAAAGAAAATAGAGAATCTAGATCATAAAGTCATGCCAACATTAACTTGATTTTAAGATGTCGAATCTATATATTTGTAGGTTATCATTTTAGATTTTATGTCTTTGTAAGAAACTATGTAAATTTATCATTATACTCTTACTGTTATTTTGAAGTCAAGTTTTTAATAAATGAATATAAATTAATTTATGTTAATTAATAAATTGATAAATAAACACGAATTAATCATTTAATTTTCCTACGTTGGTTAAATTCATACTTTCAAGGCTACTAATAACTCTTAAGGGTAAAATAGGAAGAATAATGTTATTTATGTATTGATTTTGTGAAATAACAAGTATTAAGAAATATTGATTTTTCGTAAGGACGACATATAAATAGGAGTGGAGAGAGTAGTTGAATGTGCACCATTTGATAGACGATGAAGAAAATTTATAGATAAACAACACGAAATTTAACGAGAGATTAATAACAAATTATGAAAAGTACAATAGGTATGAGGTATTAATTAAGCGGTACGTATTACTCCCTCTGTTCCTAATTACTTGTCCACTTTTAAATTGTGACACCTATTAAGAAAATAATGATTGACATGGTGAGTTTACCATTTTATTTCTATTAATTATGAAGTGGATGAATTAAAAACTTGAGATTTTCAAGAAGTTCTATCTTTTTTTAAGTAATTAATTGAGGGTATAATAGGTAAAAAAAATTGTCCTTTCTTGATTTGTCAAAATGGACAAGTAATTAGGGACAACTAAAAAAGAAAAAGTGGACAAGTAATTAGGGACAAAAGGAGTATGTAGATTAGTAAAGAAATCGCCAATTAATAATTCCCTCTATACAATAATAGTAGTCCACTATTTCTTCGACATAAAGATTAAAAAATAATAAATGATAGAGGTAATTTTACCAAAACACCCCTATTAAATATAAGTCATTTAAACATTGAAAAATGAATAGTATTTATTTAATAGCAATGATAAATTATCCAACATGCTAATTTGGGCTAAATTAGTGTAACTCGATGAGTCAAAATGCAACATATATATATATAAATAAATTAGACATTTCGAGAATTATTTGATTTGACCGTTTTGAGCCAATCCGACTATTTGCCATCACGTCATGTTTATTATCTAGTGATATGAGCGATGAAAGAGTCCAATTCCTTCCTCGTTACACCACCTTCCACCACCGATCTCCGAATAGCCACCCCTAACTCCGCCGCTCTCCGACGAATTTCATTTCCTTCAATATTATTCAACATTATTGTCACAATTACATGTTCAATAATATTTGATTTCACCACTTCATTTCTACTACGTTCCCAATTATTGAAAATATTTACACCAACTTTCAAAAACTTTGTTATTAAAATACAATTTCTTGGTTGATCAGAATGCATAGGCCATGCAATAATAGGTACTCCCATTGATAAACTTTCCACGCACGAATTCCATCCACAATGACTCATAAACGCACCGATTGATAAATGTCCTAATATCTCCAATTGTGGTGCCCAATCTCTTACAATAATACCCTTATTTTTAATTCTTTCTTCATACCCTTTTGGTAGTTCAATTTTTCTCATTTCACCAGAAAAAATATCACCTTTATCAGCATCTCTTAATGCCCAAATAAACTTAATACCACTTTTTTCTAAACCTATACAAAGTTCTTCGATTTGTTCATCTTTTAATGAAGTTGTTGTACCAAATGAAATAAATATGGCGGATTTCGGAGATTGTTTATCGAGCCATAACAAACATTTGTGACGATGATGATGATTGATTGATAAATAATTGTTGCTGGTAGACGTCTTGCTAATAATCTTCATTGGATTGAATGGACCTATAGCCCATTGTGTTTTATTTCTTTTGATTTGTTCTTTTTCAAGTAAATTCATGAATTTTCCTTCTATAACTCTACTTGTGTTGTAAATATTTCCAGAATCAGATTTTGAGTATTTCCTTTGAGAAGCCATGAAATCCATGAACTCTGATGTGAAACAACCTTCAACATTACAAATAAATAAATAAATAAATTATAAGATATGGTATATGTAACACAATAATATCAAATATATCATCATTCTAATTTACTTTTTTAAAGTGTGTGATCATCTCATCTAAAAGCTTAAGTTCTCAGAAAGAGCTAACATATGACATTTATTATTTAATTGTATTCTCAACATGTATAGCCCCCCTCATCACGTGCATGCCTGGGTTTTTTCATGGGTCAAGCACATGGAAATTCTTTTTGACAAGGGTGGCGGTGAGATTCGATTTCAGGACCCTCTGCCTGCCCTGATACCATATGCTGAAGTGTGTGACCATCTCATCTAAAAGCTTAAGTTTTTAGAGAGAGCACACTGTTAAATCAATACATGTTTTGAATTGTGGGACCATTTTCGTCTTGAATTTAAGCATATATAGTACACTTTTAATAATTTGGAAGCCTAATTCTTTTTTCGTGGGCTTATGTAAGCAATACATGAAAATACTTTTCTCATAATGGATGACGATAAGACTCGAAATTAGGACCTTTACTTGTTCAACTTCTTCATCTAATAACTTAAGTTTTTATATGAAATCGACACATAACAATACAACAACATGCAATTCCCTAATTATAACCGATGTTTGACAAATAAGATCCATTTAGGTGTTTGACAAAAGTATTAATAATAAAGAAAACTAACCTTCAAGAGATGGTAGATTGTCTAGTATTTCAGCCTCAATAGGGAAAGGTTTTCCCATAGATTCCCATAAGAACAAAAAGATAGTAAAAGCAGAAACACTATGAAAGTTATAAGACTCAACATTTGGTAATGAAGTGAAATCTTGAACAACATAAGCCATTAAAGAATCATGAACAACAACAACTCGACGTGCAATCGATGATAAAGATCGTAGAAGTGAAGCCACAGGGCTTCGTAGATGATACGATGATTCGAATGAAGGTTGAAGATGTGAAGGAAATTTTATATTTGAATTAGGGTTTGGTGGTGGTGATGGAAATGAAGGTGTTGAAAATTCATGAAAATGAATAATATTATTGGAAGAACTACCACTAGGGTTTAATAAACCATGAGCTCTAATTTTGGCTTGTCTAGTATGAATTTTTGTACTAACATAATGGACTTGAATATTTTTGTAAGATGAAATAAGAGATGAAAAATGAAGAAGTTGATTGAGATGACCTTGTGCTGGAAATGGCACAATAACAACAACTACTTCATATTTGGTTGCCATATTGAAGATGAAATACTATATACTATAATTTATTAGTATTGTTTGTGTGTGTATATATATATAAAGATAAATATGACCTAGAGAGGGTTGAATGTTGATGTCATTTTTAGATGATGTCTATCTAAAATAGTATCTTTTTACTTTACAAAAGTAGAGATAATGTATGTGCATAGCATATCATTGATCTCCAGACACAATCACTGTGAAATTTAAACTTTATGCCAGGATGCCTTTTTATATGATTGTACATTTGTACTTTAAAAGAGCTTCTTGGTCATTTACTCTTATGTCCCTTCAACAAAAAATAGTATAAATATCTAACTTTTGGATAAACTGATGGAAAAAAATTGCATATAAGAGGATATAAAAGTACACATATATTATAAAAGATTAATTGATGGAGACAATTGCATATGAGAGGATATATAGTACATATATTAGAAAAAAGAGTAATTTGTGAAGGAAACTAATTGTGAATATCTCATTTAAAACTTAATTACATTATTTTAAAGTGAAGATAAAAAGTGCATGCATGCTTTTATGCTTCAAACTAATTAATAGCATGACTTCTCAAGATTAATTAATTCCTAAACCAACCTTACATAATCTCAAGATTATCTTAATGACTTAATTTGTATGAATAAGTTGATGAGTACTTTCAATTGAAACTTTCTTTCGCAAACATATTTAGCGACAATTGAATTAATATTATCACATTCCAAATTGTTTAAGTCTATAAAGATATTGGATTCCTTTTTGTTTGTTCAATTTTAAACTCATTAAAAACATGATGATGATGTAATCTTTTTTTTTTGTTTGGTGAGAGATCATATTTTAATACTCCCTCCGTCCCATTTTATGTGGCACAATTTCCTTTTTGATCAGTCCCAAAAAGAATGTCACATTTTCTTATATAGTAAGTATTTAAAGGTACAATTCTTCTTTTACCCTTGTTGGTCTCACTTAATCTTAAAGATAGTACTTCAATACATTTATGAGGAGAGAGAAAAATGAGTATACTTTTTAATATGACTATTTTTTGAAGGGGCAATTTGATAAACATTTCAAAGTCTTCATTTATTTCTTAAATTTCGTGCTCGTTCAAATATTGCTACATAAAATGGAACGAAGGGAGTAGTGTTTTTTTTTTTTATGGGAACTTTATTTGTGTCGATAAGTTGCAAATATTATAAACCATTCATGTGTAATGTACTTGACAACAACTCAAATATACGTGTCAAATTTACAAGTCCCAAAGTACATCAAATAAAAAATTCTAATTGATAAGATAGGTTACCTTTGTTCAATGGATTCGACTTTTTTAAAGTACTACTAATGGTAACAAATGTGTCTACTCAAAAAAATAGTGTCGACCGCATCTGTGTTTCATACTTGCATTAAAATTCAATTAATTTGAATTTGTATCTCATAAGACAGAAAGCTCCATTCGACAAAAACTACTCCTTATTAAATATTTTCATATATTAAAATTTAAATTCAAAATTTTTAATTTAGGAATTCACCGTATTCTAATGTCGACCGCCGAATTTTATGTACTTTATCGTGATGCCTTTTGTTTTTTTCGTATTAGTTAACTGTAACAGTTCCATGAGGTGATTGAAAATGATTGACCCCTTAAAGGAAAAATAACTTTTTCGGGTTTGTCATTTTATGTAAATTGAAATTAACTATGAACGTTATTATTAATTTGTTGAAAGGTATTTATAACTATTTCTTTTTTTAATTATTCTTTATTAGTCCGTCGTCAAATAAAATTAGCGATAAATTTTATTATTCAGCTATAAAATTTATAATTTTGGTTATTATTTTCTATTTCACTAGTGGTTGAAAGTTTAGCAATAAATCTTCAGAATCTTACTGTCAACTTAAATTTTTCTGTTTCGTCTTTTTCAATCTTATATTCTATGCTATATATGAAGAAAAAATCAAATTGAAGTTGGCAATTAATTGATTTATTTTTCCTTATATTATACTATACTTTATTTGGGCCACGTGGAAAATATTCCACTTCAACTATTATTTTATTTTTTTTTAAAATAAAAATATGTAAGTTCAAAGTAATAAAGCGATGGACCAAGAAATTAATTAAACTAGCTATATATGACCATATATGAGTAGTTGGTTAAATTTAATGAATATTAACTAAATTATACCAACAAGGATTGTGTCGTTCTTATAAAGTGATAAGTACTTCTTTATTTTTAATAAGATGTTTCGAATTCAAGTTTTTTTAGGTACAGCATCGATTGCCTTCAATAGGGAGCATTTTCTCGATGTCAATCTAAATTTAGTCGAACTTTAATATGAATACCAAACACCAAAAAAAAAACTAAATTATAGGAGTATTCAATAACACCAATCATTGAAAGATTAAATTATTTATATTCAAGAAAGTCCAATAGTTATGGGAACCTATTTCCTGAATTGGAAGTGATCATTTGCTATTTTTGGATATAATGCTAATTTTCTGGAAGTCATGTCCATGCATGGTGATCAAAATTAAATGTTTGTTTAAAAAATAATTTCTCTTTTCTTTTTTGAATACTCATTAATTTAACTTTACACATGACTTATATAAGATTAAAAAACATATTGATACATTCTACGCATTTTTAATTTAAAATCACAATATTCAAAAATTTTCTTTACCTCGCGTCAAGTCAAAACCGAACAAATAATTAAAATGAAGAGAGTATAATTTGAACCGACAAGGATTTGTGCTCGAATGGTTAATTGGTACTCATTCATCTTTAATAAATGTCTTGAATTCAAATCCTTAATGTGAAATCACCTTTGAGTAAAAACTTTTTCTTTTAAAAGTAAAATTTGATGACGCCACAAATTCAAATTAATCGAATTTCAAAAAAGATCTCTTTTGAAATATCAAACCTCACAAGAGATATCAACATATGGAGGGTCCAAGTGAGAAGGACTCGATATTAAAGGTGGAAATTATTCCATTTTTTAAAAATCAATACTAGTTATTTTTTATTAGTTCTAATAAATAAAACAATCGACCAAGAAATTAATTGACTAGCTATATATATATGGTCATATGAGTAGTTGTACAAATTTAATGAATAATTAAATGATTAATAATGTCGAGAAAGCCCTTTGGGATGACTTAATTGGTTTGAAGGCTACTCATCTATGATTCGGAATCAATTTTCCTTTAATATCTTTTGAGTCGAAGTGTCAATATAGCGATGGCCTAAAAGATTTACTTAATACACATTATTTTAAAGTTTAAAAAAGTCAAAAAATATAAATGAGGAATAATTAATACAAGAAAATTGGTGGGAATCTATTTCCTCAATTGGAAGTTGTTTTTACTATTTTTGGGTATATATAATAGCTACAAGGCACGATTCTGGCAATTTCAATAGTTTTTATTTATATTTTATATTTATATTAAAAGATTATTAAATATATATAGATACTTAATTGCAATATTTAAGATAAATTATGAGCTCATAACAAATTTAAAATTTATAAACTTCAAATCCTAATCTCGTGTAATAACATATAATAAATAATGTAATAAAATGGAAATTTAATACCACAACTTAGTTAAAAATATGTAAAGTTTAGTCTTATCAAGTTCACAATTTTAAGAAAACATATTTAAAGTTGGCGTTGACAAATCATAGCAAAGTTTCAAAGAAAAAATGTGTGGTGTTTAGTGAATGTTAAATTTTGAACTCACAATTTTAAAAATGTAGTAATAAATTGAATGTTAAGTTGAATGGATCAAGTTTAAATTTTTATTCTAAAAGATAAATTTGAAAAAATTGTTGGAATGCAAAGAATTGTTGAGATTGTATGCTAAGATTTTTACAAAGCACTCAAGGTGCTTGACAAAATGACTGAGAGAAAAACAAACACCAAAAAGGGTACTAGTGCTCCTGATTTGATATGAAGAATGCAGTAAATGGAAATCGAATTGTGAAAATGGATGAAGTCTAGGAGAAGATGGTGCTTAGTTAGTTAAAAGATTGATTCCCAGATTGCCAAATTGATTGCAGGACAACCATAACTCCGGATACTCGAGCTCAAGCACCCTCCCCTGCTGCTTTTCAGGTACAAAATGTTATGGCTGCCATCTAGACTTAAATTCTGAATCACATTCATAGTTACTTGTTAATTTATTAGTTTGATTCAGTTCAATCCTGTATTCGATGTGTTTGGTATACGAGGAAAATTTGATAGATATGGAGCACATTAAGGCCCATAGTGTAGAACTTACACTGCTGGATAAAGATCCTCCTTTAGTTTCAGGTTCTTGCTTAGATTAGCTGACGGGATTGAAGTATTCAACCCTGAATCATCTTCTGTAAATGCCATTTCCTTCTCTTTCGTTCCTATTCGTGTCAACAGGAATGAATATGACTGCTTGGCTAGTCGCATAGAAGACCGAGAAATCAATAAAAGACAAAAGAATGTGCCAAGATTTGAACTTGGGCTCTTTGGTGAGTAAGAAAAACGAATATGAAACAAACCCAAATTCTCAATACAGATACATAAACCTTATATCCATTGATAACCAAATTATAATAACAACACTTGAATTACAAAGAGAAGTATTGAAATAACAAGTAACTAAAGATAGAGATAAGAATGAGGATGAGAAGTTAAGACTCTAGAAAAAAAATGAGAGGAAAAGACAGTTTCTTCATAATACGCATAACCTTTCTGTCTAACCCCTATTCCTATTTAACCAATTGATAATTGGGCCTGAATCCCAAATAAAACTCTCTAATATTTTACACAGCCCAATTATCCCATCCAAATCAGCCTCATTCGCTACTTCTAACACATAAGCCCGTACAAAGTCGACTTGATTCACAACAGAATGTATCAAGTTGGACCTCGTAGAGCAATGAAACAAGGAGTAATTGTTACTAGATATTACAGTATACGTATATTTTGGATCTATGAAGTTAATGTTAAGGAGAACAGAGGAATGCCTCATTTCTCACATATTTGATTCACGGGGATATTGGCCTAGCTAGTGACCGGCCATGTTGTTGTAGTTTATTATCCTGCTAAAAAACTCTTTAAAATTTTAGTAAAGGAAAAATACAAGTAAAATTATGTGTTTCACGGATAACTAATATTACACATATATTAGTCCTCACTCAACCGGACGCCACCCTACAACAAAGAGAGAAACAGAGAGAGAGAGAGAGAGAGAGATGGTTGTTGAAGTATAAGCTATGATTTTGGTGGAACATAGACAAAATGAAGAAAGTAAAATATAAAGAAAAATACATTAGTGTCCTCTAAATATGATTGAATTACCAATTTTTCATAACTGACTTCATCAAAGCCACACTTTCATGCAATAAATGCTTAGTTCGATGACCATTGATGAAACTAATCTAGATGGGAAACTTATCGAGTAATGTGAGTGATAAAAGAATCCATCTCCTCACGGTTAACACCCCCATCCACCACTGATTGTTTGACAACATTACTTAATTCTGATGCTCTCTTCCTCATTTCATCTCCCTCAGGTGAAGCCATCAAAGTTCTTACAGCATTTTCAACTATTTCTGATGTAACCAATTCATCTCGACATGCCCAATGCCTCACAATTAGGCCGATTTTTAGGAACTTAGTTACTAACTGAGAATTCCTTGGTTGATCTGAATGCATTGGCCAAGCTGCTATAGGAACTCCCATAGAAATGCTTTCCATGCACGAATTCCATCCGCAATGACTCATAAAACCACCTGTGGAAGGATGTGCCAAAATTTCCAACTGAGGCGCCCAATCTCTTACAATAATTCCTCTTCCTTTTAGCCTCTCTTCATAATCATCAGGCAATTGAGCTCTCCTTTCTTCACCGGCAAACACATCTCCTTTGTCAGCATCTCTGAGGACCCAAATGAACTTTTGCATACTTTTCTCTAATCCAACAGCGAGTTCTTCGATCTCTTCATTCGACAAGGAAGTAGTTGTTCCAAAAGACACATATATTACCGAGTTTGTTTCTTGTTTGTCAAGCCAATACAGGGTTTGATGATGTTTATTTGAGTTTTTGTTCTGCTCAGACAACAACGGATTGAATGGACCAAGAGCCCATTGGTTTAGTCCATCATTTTCTTTGGCTACTAAATCAAGGTATAAACCTTCTATTACTGTAGATGAATTGTAGAGTTCTCCGGAGCTAACTTTCCTCATTAGGGCTTCTTGTTTCCTCCATAATTCCCATAACTCTGGGGTAGCACAGTTTTTGTTTGATGAAATGCCCTCAAATATTTCAGTTCCAGCTTGTAAAGGTTTTCCTCTGGATTCCCAGATGCATGAAAACGTATGGAAAGCTGAGATACTGTTAAAACAGTAGCACTCAGCATTTGGAATTGCTGGCACATCCTCTACTACCCAACTCATCATAGAATCATAAATAACAATCACTCTCCGATGATTGGCGCCTAAGAGTTGGCTTACAAGAGAGCACACTGGCTCACGGAGATAGATTGTTGCATAAAATGAAGGGATTAATTGGTTAGGAAATTTATTTGAAGCATTAGGATTTGGAGGGGGATTTTCAAAAGGTGGTGTAGGGAATTCATGAAAATATAGGTTTTTAGCTGTGACATAATCGAAACCATGGACACGAAACTTAGCCTGGCGAATATGAGTGGTTGCTCCAACATAATGGACTGGGATATTATACGAGGTGATGAGCCTCGAGAGGTGGAGAAGCTGGTTGAGATGGCCTTGTGCTGAAAGTGGCACCATAACCACTGCCACTCGTGCATCCCGAACACCCTTTTTGCCATCGCTTTTTATGGGGTAATTCTCGGCCATTGGGAAATGCTTAGAAATTTTGTAGTTTGATGA
This sequence comes from Solanum pinnatisectum, assembly GCA_035578085.1. Classification (NCBI taxonomy): domain Eukaryota; kingdom Viridiplantae; phylum Streptophyta; class Magnoliopsida; order Solanales; family Solanaceae; genus Solanum; species Solanum pinnatisectum. The sequence continues at coordinate 43,057,786 of CM069085.1, read as the reverse complement.
GTGTCTGCCGTTTCTGAAGTGCCTTGAGTTATATGTAGGAGAAAAACATAGATGATCTTATAAGGATTATGTCTAATGCATGAATCCAACAACTAGAATTATCTGGCTGGCTGCTAGAAAGCTTAATTGTTAAAAAGATATTGAAATTTTTTAACTTCTCTTATTTTACATATTGCTGCGAAATATATTACTTAAAGTAGTCACAATCAAATCCTTTGTTGTCTATCAGTAAAACCAACAGCAACTGGTTGAGTTTTATATAAAATGGAGGAAAAAACATCAGCAAAGGCAGACCATAAAAATATTATTCGAAGAAAAAAAAAGTACACACCCACGTAAGTATTAGAGATACCGAGATAGTTGTCATTGTAATCTCAGTCGAATTTACATCCTCATCATCATAATTGTAAAAAATCAAATATATGTTTATTTCAAGTGCAAGAATCAAAGAAATATCAATATTAGTTTTGTGGTTCTTATAAACACTGCTATCTTCAGATTCTTTTATCGTAGGACAATATAGTAGGAGTATTACATAATGGAGCAAACTTTAGTCAAGAAGCAGTCATAATAGACTGCATTATGTAGTATTTTCCTGTAATTTAGCTTGTTTTTAGAGGGTAAGACACAAAAGAATAAAAAATGCTTAGCAATCTTAGTTGGTCAAGGAGTCGAAGACCTTCCTCAGTCACCCACTAATTTGACCACTTAATAAATCTGAAATAAGCATCTTCAGATAAAAATAGATACAAGCAGAGCTACCTTGTGTCAAACTCTTCTGATTTTCTGACAGCTTCATGGATCACTTTAACTGTTTATTTGTCATCCTAAGATTTGAGAAAGTGTTGCGAAAGGTTAAAAAGTTTGTTTAGTTACAAACTTCATAGAATACCAGAGCTCTTCCTTATATGTCTTGATGCAAAAAAGAGTGTTCTATAAATATTGAGAAAATATTGTAAAGTACACTTAAAAAGATTGTCTACTCCTACCAACATGAGAAGTCTGGCAGAAATACAAGGTCACAGAATTAAAGACAAGAAGCTCCAAAAGTCCTGGAAGAACATACTATGTTATTCGGGTCACAAGCAAAAAATTCTTGTAAGAACACACAAACAGCATCCAATATTTTATTTATCTGGAAGGACATTCACTTTATATTAGCAAATACAAAGAACTCATAAAGGAAAGGTTTTTATCCTCAACATACATGCCGTGATGCCATGATGTGCATAAAGGGGTGCCAGTAGGGTGGACACTGAATCCACTCGGATGGTGATAGAGCATTGATACAGTGTCGTAGGTTGTATCACTTATGTTAACTAGATGGTAGTGTGCAACCAATTGTTCAATACAAATGAGAAGTTATCGAGTAATGTGTGCGATAAAAGAATTCATCTCCGCACCGTAACCTTCCCCATCCATGACTGATTGTTTGACAGCAACACTTAATTCTGATGCTCTCTTCCTCATCTCACCCCCCTCAGGTGAAGCCATCAAAGTTCTCACAACATTTTCAACTATTTCTGATGTAACCAATTCATCCTGACGTGCCCCATGTCTCAAATTTAGGCCAATTTTTAGGAACTTTGTTACCAGCTGAGAATTCCTTGGTTGATCTGAATGCATTGGCCAGGCTGCTATAGGAACTCCCATGGAAATGCTTTCCATGCACGAATTCCATCCGCAATGACTCATAAAACCACCTGTGGAAGGATGTGCCAAAATTTCCAACTGAGGTGCCCAATCTCTTACAATAATTCCTCTTCCTTTTATTCTTTCTTCATAACCTTCTGGCAGCCGAGCTCTCCTTTCTTCACCTGCAAAAACATCTCCTTTGTCAGCATCTCTGAGAACCCAAATGAACTTTTGCTGGCTTTTCTCTAACGCAATGGCGAGTTGTTCAATTTCTTCATTCGACAAAGAAGTAGATGTTCCAAAAGACATATATATCACTGAGTCTGGTTCTTGTTTGTCAAGCCAATCCAAGGTTTTGTTACGTTTATTTGAATCTTTGTTCTGCTCGGTCAGCAACAACGGATTGAATGGACCAATAGCCCATAGGTTTAAGCCATTAATTTCTTTAGCTACTAAATCAAGGTATAAACCTTCTATTACTCTGGATGAATTGAAAAGTTCTCCAGAGCTAATTTTCCCTTCAAGGGATTTTTGTTTACTCCATAATTCCCATAACTCTGGGGTAGCACAGTTTTCGTTTGATGAAATGTCCTCAAATATTTCAGTTCCAGCTTGTAAAGGTTTTCCTCTGGATTCCCAGATGCATGAAAACGTATGGAAAGCTGAGATACTAGTAAAACGGTAGCACTCAGCATTTGGAATTGCTGGTACATCCTCTACTACCCAAGTCATCATAGAATCATAAATAACAATCACTCTCCGATGATTGGTGCCTAGTAGTTGGCGTACAAGAGAGCACACTGGCTCACGGAGATGGATTGTTGCATAAAATGAAGGGATTAATTGGTTAGGAAATTTATTTGAAGCATTAGGATTTGGAGGAGGATTTTCAAAAGGTGGTGTAGGGAATTCATGAAAATATAGGTTTTTAGCTGTGACAGGGTCAAAACCATGGACACGAAACTTAGCCTGGCGAATATGAGTGGTTGCTCCAACATAATGGACTGGGATATTATACGAGGTGATGAGCCTCGAGAGGTGGAGAAGCTGGTTGAGATGGCCTTGTGCTGAAAGTGGTACTATAACCACTGCCACTTGTGCATCTTGAACACTTATTTGGCTATTTCTTTTTGTTGTGTAGTTCTCAGCCATTGGGAAATGTTTTGAAACTTTTGCAGTTTTATGAGTATCTGAGCTTCTGAAGTGTCTTGAGTTACATGTAGTCTAGGTGAAAACATAGATTCTTTTATAATGCATGAGTCCAATGACAACTTGTACTTGCTGGTGGGCTGCTAAAAAACTTAAAATCATGAATAGGATACCTTCTCAACAAAATGAACAGGCATCTCTATGCAATCACAATCAAATCTCTTTGTTTTTTTGGTAATAAAACCACCGACAAGTAGGATTACATTGGATATGTTATTGTTGTTGTAGAACTACCGACAAGTGGTTACGAAAAAAGTTATACCCTCAATTCTCTATGCTATGAATTTATGTAGAAAACATACTGTTGTATGTTCACAATTCAATATTAACATACTATATGTTTGGACTGCAGCTTCTTAGTTTTTATTTTGAGTTTTGTGCTAAAGGAGACTGGAGAGAGTCAATATTGAGTTGATTACATACTCTTTCCCATGTTCTTGCCGAAATGTTCAGCAAAACTCAATAACTTTAGTCTAAACTTTGTATATTTATCGAGAAATTCACTTGTACATATAATAACCATAATAGCATGTTATTTAAAAATATGTTGTTAGCTACCAAAGAAAAATATCATCATCCTCATTGTAAAAAAATACAAATATATTATTTGTAGATCCTCATTATTTTATTATTAGAATCTTCTATCATAGGACAAAATACTATATATGCTTGTCATGGGAGCAGACATTATAGACTTTCTTGCAGCTGCTGTAGTTTCTCCATTATTTGATGTTATCACAAAAGAAAATTCTAGATATCCTCACCAATTAGGTAATACTAATTTATAGTCTGTCTGGTCAAGTTTCAATGAAATAAGAAAAAAAGAATGATTATTTTAGAAAGTTGAGTCGGGAATTTTCTTAAAATAAAAGATGTGATTATTTTAAATAGTTGAGCTGAGGGTTTATTAGAAATAAGAAGTTTTCAGAATACTTGATTTTTATATACTTTACTTGAGTCGAGGTATATCGATAACAATATCTCTATATTTATATCGTAAGTATAAGACTGCAAACAGACCACCTTCTTTAGAGTCCACTTATGAGATAAAATTTGATATGGAGTTGTTGTTGCTAATGCTGCGTATTTTAGAGAATTGAAGTGTTTGATCAAAGCTTCTAGGAAAAATATGTGTTTTCATCTAAAGTAGAAGTTGTTTTTCCATGAAGCGAAATAGTTTTAACCTTCGAAACACTTTTAGAATTTTTGTCAAATACTAATTGTTCTAATTTTAGTAAAAATATTTTTCAAATTGATTCTTCAAATAAACTGATACTTCCAAAAAGTATTTTTTATAAATACACCAAATAATTTTTTTTTAAAAATAAGCTGATGTTAAAAGATCGACCAAACCGGATATAGTCATACATAATTACGTCATCTTAATGCTCTAATGCACCTATAAATAAACATTAAATTATATAATCTATTTTCAACTACATGATTCAACTTTTGAAGATAACGTTTGGTGGGAGATCCCCGAATCTCTTTACTAATGCGTTTTATTTTATTTTATTAAAAAAAGAAAGTTAAACATTAGTATCATTTATTTTCTAAAAAATAATGAAATTGTTGTATACTTTATTTGTTCAAATTAATGTGACATATTTTTCTTTTTAATTAATGACAAAAAAAAGTTGTCACCTTTCTATATTTAGACATATTTTAACTTTGAATTTTTTTTTATTCTTAATTGAAATGATTTACCGCTACACAAATATCTAAGATTTGTTTCAGATCATTAATTTGAAAAAAAAATTAATTTTATATTAAATTAAATATATATATATATATAAAAGAAAACCCTCAACCCGGTGACGTGGCACCACCAGAAGCAAGGATTCTCTTTTTGTTTATTTTCAAAACTGTCCTTCCCCTCTACAATAGGAACATAGTTTCAGCCTTCAACAACTGCTTCTCCCGTTCATTTTGTTACCACTATTGCCGTCATTCATAAACGTTGCGCTTGTTTACAATCGCCGACATGCCTATGCGGCGCAATCACAAATCAGGATTCTTATTTATTATACCCTTCTTAAAAGTCATAACCTTACGGAAAAGTCACCACTTTGTCGCTACTAATACATATAATAATTGCCACTAAAAGTTTGTTTTAGTGGCAAAAATAGTCGCTGCTAATACTAAAATATTGTTTAGTGGCAAAATTGGTCACTGCAATTTTGTTATAGTGGCAAGAATAATTGTCGCCAATGTTAATAATAGTCGCCACTAAATGATTGTTTTAGTGGCAAAAAATGTCGCTGCTAATACATATAATAGTCGCCACCAATAAATTGTTTTACTGTCAAGAATAATCGCCGCGAATGCTCATAATAATCGCCACTAAAAGAGTGTTTTAGTGGCAAAATTAGTCGCTGCTAATACTTATAATAGTCGCCACTAATAGTTGGTTTTAGTGGCAAGAATAATCGCCGCTAATGCTCATAATAGCCGCCACTAAAAGAATGTTTTAGTGACAGCATTAGTCGCTGCTAATACCTATAATAGTCGCCACGAAAGATCCTTATGGTGGCAACATTTAGTCGCTGCTAATACATATAATAGTTGCCACTAAAAGAATGATTTTAGTGGCAATATTCGCCGCTGCTAATACCTGTAACCTTAGTCGCTGCTAAACATATAGTAGTCGCCACTAATAGTTGTTTTACTGTCAAAATTTCTTGCCGCTAAATGTCAATATTAGGGGCATATGCAGTTGTTGCTAATGCTTATTTAATTTGAAGATGAAAGTATGTTTTTACTGGCTATTTTGATCATTGCTAATCCCTATCTTCGTTGCCACTAAAAGTAGGTTTTGGTTGCAACTTAAATTTGTCAACGCTATAAGTAGGATTTCGTGTCAATTTTGATTGCTAGTATCACATAAATTGAAACCGATGAAGTCAATTATCGCTCCACTTATACCATTTTTCTATTCACTTGGGAAAAGTCAAGTATCATGTACTATAACGAACGACGTTGTCTATTCACTTATGAAGCATACATATAACTATAGTTGATTAAGCATGTAATCTTTTGAGGTCTCAAATTTGAAATATGAACTAAACTAACCCACACTGAAACATAAAGGACGAGCAATTCGGTGCCCCAAAATTCCCCTTAGGAAGATGCGGAAAAAGGACGCACCCTTACCTAGCTTTCAGGACTCAAATCTATGACCTATGAATAAAAAAAAATAATATAAAGTTTGTTTTTCTCATAATTAAAAGTGTGGTTAGAGATAACAAACAATAATATAAAGTTTGTTTTTTTCATAATTAAAAGTGGGGTTAGAGATAACATGTTCCATATTATTTCACGTTACAAATTATTATTTTTGAAGTAGCAACATTTAAAGAGGTTATAATAAATCGATTTCATGCCTTCTTATGGTTGAGCACATAACACGACTAGTTGACTAGATGGTTTATGTGAATCAAATAACTCTTAATAGACATCGTAGATACAGATTCATTCCTCGAAAGTAAATGTGACGAATTTATCTAGTGCTTTTAGGTCACTAGATAAATTCAACTCTATAAATTCATAAGATGCTTTAAAAAAAGATGATGTATAAGTGATGACAAGAATTGTTTACTTTTTTTTACTTCAATTGTTGCTTGTAAGGCCATGACTGAGAATGATACGCACTAAAGCTGCTTGACAAAAAGACTGAGAGAAAAAAGAGGGAAAAAAAAGCATAGAAGAGCACTGGTTTTCCTAGTGGAACTTGAAGAATGCAGTAGATGTAAAGAAAGAAAAACAAATATATGTATGGAAGCCAAAGGAGCAGATGGTGTGCAGAATTAAGGATTCCCAGATAGTCAAAATTATTGAAGAACAAGCTGAAATGGAGGCAATTCCGGATACTCGAGCACCCTCTCCTGCATCTGTTCAGGTACTTGCGTCAATGTCTTAAAGAATTGTATTAGTTTAAATGAGTTCAATCCTGTACATGATATGTTTTTGGTATACGCGGAAAATTTGGTAGATATGGAGCATGTTGAGGCCAATAGGATTGAAATAGGCTGCGAGATTTCTAACCAAATACAACTGTGGATAGAACTTACACTGATGGATAATGATCCTCCTTTAGTTCCAGGTTCTTGCTTAGATTAGCAGCTATGATTGTTTAAATGCCTTTGCCCCCATTTTGTTCCTAGTCATTGTCAACTGGAATAACACAAGCCTAGGATATGGAACTGAAGAGGAGTTTACTAGATATTACGATATAAGTTTGTTTTGGATCTATGAAGTCAATGTTACGGAGAAAAGAGGCAAGCCTCATTTCTCACAAATTTGATTCACAAGGATATTGGCCTAGTTAGTGTCTGGCCATGTTGTTGTAGTTTGTTGTTCTGCTAATAAACTCTTTAAATTTAGAAAAAGGAAAAATACAAGTAAATTATGTGTTTCATGGATAACTAATATTACACATATATTAATTAGTCTCACTCCATGTGACACCACCCTCCAACAAAGAGAGAAAGAGATAGAGAGATGGTTGTTGAAGTATAAACATGATTTTGGTGGAACATAGACAAAAAGAAGAAAGGAAGATATAAAGAAATATAGGTTAGTGTCCTTTAAATATAATTAGGTTACCAAAGTTTTCATTGATGACTTCATCAAAGCCACACTTTCATGCAATAAATGCTTAGGTAGATGACCATCCGAGAAATTATTCTAGATGGGAAACTTATCGAGTAATGTGAGCGATAAAAGAATCCATCTCCGTACTGTTAACACCCCCATATAACACTGATTGTTTGACAACATTACTTAATTCTGATGCTTTCTTCCTCATGTCATCGCCCTCAGGTGAAGCCATCAAAGTTCTTACAACATTTTCAACTATTTCTGATGTAACCAATTCATCTCGACATGCCCAATGCCTCACAATTAGGCCAATTTTGACTTAGTTACTAACTGAGACCTTGGCTGATCTGAATGCCTTGGCCAAGCTGCTATAGGAACTCCCATAGAAATGCTTTCCATGCACGAATTCCATCCTCAATGACTCATAAAACCACCTGTGGAAGGATGCGCCAAAATTTCCAACTGAGGTGCCCAATCTCTTACAATAATTCCTCTTCCTTTTATTCTTTCTTCATAACCTTCAGGCAGCCGAGCTCTCCTTTCTTCGCCAGCAAAAACATCTCCTCTGTCAGCATCTCTAAGTACCCAAATGAACTTTTGCATACTTTTCTCTAACCCGAAGGCGAGTTCTTTGATTTCTTCATTAGACAAGGAAGTACTTGTTCCAAAAGACACATATATCACCGAGTTTGTTTCTTGTTTGTCAAGCCAATACAGGCTTTGATGGTGCTTATTTGAGTCTTTGTTCTGCTCAGACAACAACGGATTGAATGGACCAATAGCCCATAAGTTTAGGCCATCATTTTCTTTGGCTACTTAAGTCAAGGTATAAACCTTCAATTACTCTGGATGAATTGTAAAGTTCTCCGGAGCTAACTTTCCCCTGAGGGATTCTTGTTTCCTCCACAATTCCCATATCTCTTTAGTACAGCAGCTTTCAAGTGAGGATTAATTGGTTAGGAAATTTATGGGAAGCATTTGGATTTGGAGGAGGATTTTCAAAAAGCGGTGTAGGGAATTCATGAAAATGTAGTTTTTTATCTGAGAGAGGGTCGAAACCATGGACACGAAACTTAGCCTGGCGAATATAAGTGGTTGCCCCAACATAGTGTACTGGGATATTATACAAGGAGATAAGCCTAGAGATATGGAGTAGCTGGTTGAGATGGCCTTGTGCTGGAAGTGGCACCATAACCACAGCCACTTGTGCGTCTTGAACACCCATTTTGCCATTGAGAAATGTTTTAGAAATTTTGCTAGTTGATGAGTATCTGCAGTTTCTGGAGTGCCTTGAGTTATATGTAGGTGAAAAACATGGATGATCTTATAAGGATTATGACTAATGCATGAATCCAACAACTAGTATTAGCAGGCCAGGCCGGCTGTTAAAAAGCTTTGTTGTTTATGGCTCATGCACAACATGTACTGTAGCTAAAAAGATATCGAAAAAGTACTTCTCTTATTTGACATATTTCTGCATAATATATTACTTGAAGTAATCACAATCAGTTCCTTTGTTTTCTCTCAATAAAACCAACAGCAACCAGTTGAGTTTTATATAAAATGATGGAGGAAAAAAACATCAGCAAAGGCTGCTAAGCTAACCCTCCATAAAAATATTATTTGAAGAAACGAAAAGTATAAGAGATAGTTGTCATTGTGATCTCAGTCGAATTTACATCCTCATCACCGTCATTGCAAAAAGCAAATACGTATAATTTCAAGTAACACTACCATGTCAAACAAAATTCATACACCTTCATTGCTGCTGCAATGTGTCATGATTCTGCTATATAGTTATATTTTCTTTTTATACCAAAAAACTAACACGATCATTGTTACTTATTTACCATTCCATATGTTTCACCTCTGCGGTTTTACATTTCCTGTATTTTAGGTTTTTTTAAGCATGTAAGACACAAAAGATTCAAAAAAACTTAGCAATCTTACTTGGTCAAGGAATTGAAGATGTTCCACAGTTACCACTAAATCTGAAATACAGATCAAAGTAGATACCGGCAGAGCTACCTTATATCAAACTCTTCTGATTTTCCCCCCTTTACAGCTCCTTTTGCAACAGAGCAAATTGCAATTTCAAATCTAATCTCTCAAGAAAGCTTACCGTAGCTCTTCCTTATTTGTCTAGATGCAGAATATGAGTAGTATTAATGTTGAGAAAATCATGTAAATTACACTTAACAAGATTTGCTACTTCTACCAACATGAGAAGTCTGGCAGAATGGAAAATACAAGGTCACAAAATTAAAGACACAGTATATCACTCAGTAGTCACAAGCAAAAAGTTCTTGAAAGATCACACAAACAGCTTCTAATATTTTATATCTCTGGCCAAAAGAACTAGTTGCTAGTAAAGGAGGACCTTTACATTTGTACTAGAAAATATAAGGAACTGATAAAGAAAAGCTTTTTATCCTTAAACATACATGCAGTGATGTGCATAAAAGGAGACCAGTAGGGTGGACACTGAACCCACTCAGATGGTGATAGAGCATTGATAAAGTCTCATAGGTCGAACCACTTATGCTATCAATTGGTCAATTCAGATGAGAAAGTTCTCGAGTAATGTGTGCGATAAAAGAATTCATCTCCGCACCGTAACCTTCCCCATCCATGACTGATTGTTTGACAGCAATGCTTAATTCTGATGCTCTCTTCCTCATCTCATCTCCCTCAGGTGAAGCCATCAAAGTTCTCACAGCATTTTCAACTATTTCTGATGCAACCAATTCATCCCGATGTTCCCAATGCCTCACAGTTAGGCCAGTTTTCAGGACCTTTGTTACCAGCTGAGAATTCCTTGGTTGATCTGAATGCATTGGCCAGGCTGCTATAGGAACTCCCATGGAAATGCTTTCCATGCACGAATTCCATCCGCAATGACTCATAAAACCACCTGTGGAAGGATGTGCCAAAATTTCCAACTGAGGTGCCCAATCTCTTACAATAATTCCTCTTCCTTTTATTCTTTCTTCATAACCTTCTGGCAGCTGAGCTCTCCTTTCTTCACCTGCAAAAACATCTCCTTTGTCAGCATCTCTGAGAACCCAAATGAACTTTTGCATGCTTTTCTCTAACCCGATGGCGAGCTCTTCGATTTCTTTATTAGACAAGGTAGTAGTTGATCCAAAAGACACATAGATTACCGAATTTGTTTCTTGTTTGTCAAGCCAATACAAGGTTTGATGTTGTTTGTTTGAGTCTTTGTTCTGCTCAGACAACAACGGATTGAATGGACCAATAGCCCATAGGTTTAAGCCATTAGTTTCTTTGGCTACTAAATCAAGGTATGAACCTTCTATTACTCTGGATGTATTGTAAAGTTCTCCAGAGCAAATTTTCCCTTCAAGGGCTCCTTGTTTATTCCACAATTCCCATAACTCTGGGGTAGCACAGTTTTCGCTTGATATAATGTCCTCAAATATCTCAGTTTCAGGTTGGAAAGGTTTTCCTTTGGTTTCCCAATAGGATGAAAACATATAGAAAGCTGAGAAACCATTAAAACGGTAGCACTCGGCATTTGGAATTGCTGGTATATCCTCCAACACCCAAGTCATCAGAGAATCATAAATAACAATCACTCTCCGATGATTGGTGCCTAAGAGTTGGTTTACAAGAGAGCACACTGGCTCACGGAAATGGATTGTTGCATAAAGTAAAGGGAGTATATGGTTAGGAAATTTATGAGAAGCATTTGGATTTGGAAGGGGGTTTTCAAAAGGTGGTGTAGGAAATTCATGAAAATGTAGGTTTTTAGTAGTAACAGGGTCGAAACCATGGACACGTAACTTGACCTGGCGAATATGAGTGGTTGCTCCAACATAGTGCACTGGGATATTATATGAGGTGATGAGCCTCGAGAGGTGGAGAAGCTGGTTGAGATGGCCTTGTGCTGGAAGTGGCACCATAACCACAGCCACTTGTGCATCTTGAACACTTATTTGGCCATTGCTTTTTGTTGTGTTGTTCTCAGCCATTGGGAAAATGTTTAGAATTTTTTTGCAGTTTTATGAGTATCTGCAGCTTCCAATGAAAACATAGATGCTCTTATAATGCATGAATCCAATGAAAACTCATACTTGCTTGTGGGCTGCTAAAAAATTTAATAAATGCATGCAAAACATGTATAGCTGTAGCCTGTATGCAGTCGTTTGCTTTGTTTTTTTTCTTAATAAAACCATCGACAAGTGGGATTACACTTGGTACGTTGTTGTTGTTGTTGTTACACCACTGACAAGTGTTACAAAAAAGTTATATTCTTAATTCTCTGTGCTATGGATTTATGTAGAAAAAAAGGTGGTGTGTGTTCACAATTCAAAATATATCATACTAAATATTTAGACTGCAGCTTCTTAATTTTCAGCTTAAGTTTTGTGCTACAGGAGACTGAAGAGTCAATATTGAATTGTTACCAACTTTTCCCCCATGTTCTTGCCGCAGGGGCAGAGCTAACATGGAAGGTATGAGTTCGGCAAAACCTAGTAAGTTTGGTCTAAACTCTGTATATTTGTTAAGAAATTCACTAAAAATGTGCATATAATAAACTTCAAATCATAGATCCGCTTTGTGGAGCAGGCTCTTCAGTCTCCACAATGGTCATTATTTAAAAAGCAAAAGTTTGTAAAAAACAAAAACACTCACAAATATTCCAAAGAAAAATATGATCCTCCTCATTGTAAAAAAAATAAAAACACTCACAAGGTCTGAATTTCCAGCCTGCGCAGCAGAGCAGGACCATTACTATTTCTGTGGTCCTTAGTACTGTTAATTTGTAGATCTTTTATTATAGGACAAAATACTATGTGGCCGTTTGGTTCACGGAATGGGATAAATAAGGATATCCGATATCCTATTGGATTATTTTATCTCGCCTTCTATATGAGATAGAAATCCCGTTATTTTAGTATAAATTGTGTGATAAATAATCCCTTGAAGGGAATCTTTTATCGTAGGACTAAAAATAAAAGAAGTGTTTATTTTAGAGAGTTGAGGTGTTTGATCAAAGCTTCAAAGAAAAATGTAAGTGCTTTTGAGTAAAGGAGAAGTTTTTTGGCCAAATACATCAATTAGCTCCTTTAACTTGTCGGTAAACTTCTTTTGAAGATCTGAATAATAGCATGTTCCAATTGAGCATCTGAACACATGATGAGTGTTCCTATCAAACATTTCCGATGAAAAAATTTGGGAACGTTTTTGCATCTTCTGTCAATTATGTCGATAAGATAACTTTCTTAAAGTATGTCAGCTCCTTTAATTCAACACAGTAGCTTCAATAAGTCTTAAAATCCTCAGTTATGTTCCAAATTTCAATTGATGTTGATGCGTATAAATAAAGGAGGTGATATATTTTATGTGACTACAGGATAGGTGCTTAAGAAACACACAAAAATATTTTCAAAATTTGAGGCGGAAATGTCTAATGGAAACACTTTTACCATATGTTTAGGTGTTCAACCGGAACAAATCATAATTTGAATATCTAGATGAAGTTTTCTAACAAATTTTAGGAATTGTCGATGTATTCAACCTTGTTTTTCTTTGAAGCATTTTTAGAACCTTGATTGAGCACCAAGAACTCTCTAAAATTAGCAAAAAATATATTTAGACTGATTAGTCAAAAATAGTTAAAAAGATAAACCAAACAGGCTGTAGTCATACAGAATTACCTCAAGTTAACACAAAATGTTAATGCTCTAATGAACCCATGAATAAACATAAATCATTGGAGCATAATATTGTTTAATTTGTCCTTTTAAAACCCCACATATAATCTTTTTGCAACGACATGAGTTTAATGCATTCATGATTAAAAAAAGAAAAAATGCACTAAGTAATTATACTATGTGATTGAATAGTATAAATTTTTGCATCCAAATTTATCGAATCCTATAAAGAATATGAAAAAGCATGATATTACTTCCATGGAAGATGAGAGGAATTAAACATTTTAATCGAACTAATTACAGGTAATAACTATTAAATTGAAACTTTCAATAAATGTGGGAATATGGAACAACTTTCTACAATCAAATTCAATGTATATTGTTTAGAAGTCTATTAATTTAAGGGAAAAATGATAAATATACCCCCGAACTATCGTAAATGGTATGCAGATACTTTCCGTCATACTTTTGGAACATTGGTGCCCCTGTCGTTTAAAAACTAGAGCAAATATACCATTTATACTAACGGACATACACGTGTCATAATCTTATCCACCGATCCGACATTTATTAAATATCAGATCAATGGATAAGATTGCATCATGTGTCCCTATTTAGTCTTTCGTTAGAATGAAGGGCATATATGCTCTAGTTTTTGGATGACAGGGACACCAATGTCCCAAAAGTATGACGGATGGTATCTGCATACCATTTACGATAGTTCAGGGGTATATTTGTCCTTTTTGGGGTTTCTGCAGTGTTAGTCGTTTTTGTTGTTGGCTTATATATAGCCTAATTTTAAATTGCAATTGTTGCCGATTTCTTTAGAAAATAGCCACCATTGATTATTGTCATAGCCCTCAATTGATTGCCTATTTTCCCACTCTACATAAATTATTGTTATAGCCCTCAATTAATTAAACCTAAGTCATTGATATCAATATTAAACATGTGACAGTTGACACTCATTCAAGAAATAATTTGGGGAAATAAAGATGATAGTTAAATTCCTTTTCTGTAAATATGGTTCTCCTAACACTATAAGAATTGATTCCTAAATATAGATAAGGTAAAATAAAGGTAAATGTGGATAAAATATAAATAGTACAACTCACATAACACATTGTACAATTATAGAGGATGATGCACAAGTGATGAAGTTAAAGTTGGAAACTACATTTTCATGTTAATCTCAGTACAGTCGTCTATGAAGAAAGAGTATCACTTGAAGGAAAAAACATTTACAACTTGTAATTTAACTTGAAGATCTATCCTAAGTTAGAACTGTTTAATAATTTAATGTGTATTAGCCCACATGTTGGGGTAAAAGAAGCTTTCCCTCCTATTAATTTCATCGAAGGATCCTCCGATACACAACATTCTTGAAGGCATTTTTGAAAAAAGCTGTCACTTGTTGACATGGTTAGCTTAGCTTCATCAAGGACTGCTGAGGTTTTTTAGGTCCTGACCCTGTGCATACCAATTTGGTATTATCTTTGAGAGATGTGGGTATAGATCCTTGAAGGAATTTCGAATCGTACCTTCAGCAACTCCAGTTGCAAGTGATACATCTGCTTTCATACAGTTTTTTACATGACATGTCGGATATTCAATATGCAGATGCTTCATAATACAAGTTTAACCTACAATGTAACTCATCACCCCCGGGACAAAGACAATCAAGTCAAATCGTCATAGGAAACGTCAAACAGTTTAGAGGCCTGGGCTAATGTAGCAGTGTAAAGATGTATGGGGTATGAAGATGACATTCAGCATCTGAAATACAGAGGAGAACTCGTTCCACAAATGCAGTTCCTATCAAGGAGGGAATTTGGTGTCTAAGTATCCATGTCACAAGAAAGAGAGCAATCATATTTTCATTACCTTTAACTGGCTTCTTCTCATCCGAAAGCTGAGTGACTATGTAGATAACTGTTGCACCAATCGAAATGGGACTTCTCCTGCAGTTTCATATAGAGGAGTAAATACATTGGGTATCATATGATTGTTGAAGCATTTTGGAAATTGGAACAAGTAGCATGACTAGTTCTTTGAAAGATGACAAGCAGAATTAAGTGATAATTGTATGTCAAGGAGGGGAACAAATATAAAAAATTCCTCGTTCCAGTGGAAGAATATAACAAATAACTAATTTGTAAGAAGCTACATAACAAAAACAACACCTCAACCTCAAGATAGTTGAGGTCAGCTGTATGAATCCTTATTAAGCATGGGAGCTAGGAATTGGTATTCAGGTTAAATAATCACTCTGTAAGCCTGTACTTATAAAATCTTAATTCAAGTTACACCAGGAATTGTTTTACTTAAACATCAAATGTCATGATTCATGAAAAATCGATCGCAACAAGAAGTCTGTGAATTTATATCTTAGCATCCCAAAAATGCAATCATCCTAGAGGCAAGCTATCCACACAAGGTAGCAGATAAAATGAAGACTAGGTCCATCTTTTGAACATGACATGAGGTGAAAGCATAACTCATACACCTTGCTTGCTGCTGCTACCCTCTGCTATATAGTTATATTGTCTTCTGATACCAAAAACGAACACCACCATCGTCATGTATTTACCTATTTACACTACCATGTCTACGGTTTTGTTCTCTACTGTAATATAGTGAGTTTTAGCATGTAAGGAACAAAATATTAGAACTTCTTAAGCTTAACTATCTACACAGTCATAGAATTAAAGACTCTCCTCATCACCCACTAATTTGAAAATACATGCTCTCCACTTGGAAAAAATGAGATCAATTTTAGTCAAATGTAGCATTTAGTTTGAATGCTTTATAAATCTGGAATAAGCATCTGCAGATCAACATAAATACAAGCAAAGCTACCTTATGTCAAACTCTTCAGATTTTTTGACTGCTTCTTGAGCAGCTTTAACGGCTTGATTTGTCATCCCAAGATTTGAACAAAAGTGTCGGTAAAGGTTAAATGCATTGTATCAGTAACCAAGGTATGAGAAACAACAAAACTTCGATAGGAAATTCATTTTAGAAAAGTAGTAGTTGCCACTAATAGATTGTTTTAGTGGCAAAATTAGTCGCCACTAGTAGTTGGTTTTAGTGGCAAGAATAATCGCCGCTAATGCTCATAATAGCCACCTCTAAAAGGATGTTTTAGTGCCAACATTTGTCGCTACTAATACCTATAATAGTCGCCACTATTAGATTGTTTTAGTGGCAAGATTAATCGCCGCTAATGCTCATAATTGCCGCCAGTAAAAAGTATGTTTTAGTGACAACATTAGTCGCTGCTAATATTATAATAGTCGTCACTAATAGTTGTTTTAGTGGCAATAATAATCGCCGCTAATACTCATAATACTCGCCACTAAAAGAGTGTTTTAGTTTCAAAATTTGTCGCTGCTAATCCCTGTAATAGTTGCCACGAAAAGTATGTTTTAGTGGCAATAATAATCGCCGCTAATACTCATAATACTCGCCACTAAAAGAGTGTTTTAGTTTCAAAATTTGTCGCTGCTAATCCCTACAATAGTTGCCACGAAAAGTATGTTTTAGTGGCAATAATAATCGCCGCTAATACTCAGAATACTCGCTACTAAAAGAGTGTTTTAGTTTCAAAATTTGTCGCTGCTAATCCCTACAATAGTTGCCACGAAAAGTATGTTTTAGTGGCAATAATAATCGCCGCTAATACTCAGAATACTCGCTACTAAAAGAGTGTTTTAATTTCAAAATTTGTCGCTGCTAATCCCTATAATAGTTGCCACTAAAAGTATGTTTTAGTGGCAAAATAGTCGCCGCAAAATATATAAAAGTCGCCACTAAAATAATGTTGTTAGTGGCAACATTCGCCGCTGCTAATAATACCTTTAATAATGCCTAAAAGAATGTTTTAGTGGCAACATTGGTCGCTGCTAAACATGTAGTAGTCGCCACGAATAGTTTGTTTTAGTGTCAAATATGACGTCGCTCTTATACTTTAAATAGTCGCCATTAATATCTTGTTTTTGTGGCAAAATTTCTTGCCACTAAATGTCAATATTATGGGGCATATGCAGTTGTTGCTAATGCTTATTTAAGTTGCAGATGAAAGTATGTTTTTACTAGCTATTTTGATCATCGCTAATCCCTATCTTCGTTGCCACTAAAAGAAGGTTTTGGTTGCAACTTAAATTTGTCAACGCTATAAGTAGGATTTAGTGTCAATTTTGATCACTAATATCACATAAATTGAAACAGATGAAGTCAATTATTGCTCCACTCATACCATTTTTCTATTCACTTGGGAAAAGTCAAGTATCATGTACTATATAACGAACAATGTTGTCTATTCACTTATGAAGCATACATATAACTATAGTTGATTAAGCATGTAATCCTTTTAGGTCTCAAATTTGAAATATGAAGGAAGAGGAATTCGGTGCCCCAAAATTCCCCTTAGCAAGATGCGGAAAAAGGACGCACCCTAGCATTACTCAGCTTTCAGGACTCAAATCTATGACCTATAAATCAAAATATAATAGAAAGATTGTTTTTCTCATAATTAAAAGTGTGATTAGAGATAACAAAAAATAATATAAAGTTTGTTTTTTCATAATTAAAAGTGTAGTTAGAGATAACATGTTCTATATTATTTCACGTTACAAATTATTATTTTTGAAGTAGCAACATTTAAAGAGGTTAAAATAAATCGATTTCATGCCTTCTTATGGTTGAGCACATAACATGACTAGTTGACTAGATGGTTTATGTGAATCGAACAACTCTTAATAGACATCGTAGATATAGATTCATTCCTCGAAAGTAAATGTGACGAATTTATCTAGTGCTTTTAAGTCACTAGATAAATTCGACTTGATAAATTCATAAGATGCTTTAAAAAAAGATGATGTATAAGTGATGACAAGAATTGTTTACTTTTTTTTATTTCAATTGTTGCTTGTAAGGCCATGGCAGAGAATGATAAGCACTCAAGCTGCTTGACAAAAAGACTGAGAGAAAAAAAGCATAGAAGAGCACTGGTTCTCCTAGTGGGAACTTGAAGAATGCAGTAGATGTAAAGAAAAAAAAAACAAATATATGTATGGAAGCCAAAGGAGCAGATGGTGTGCAGAATTAAGGATTCCCTGATAGTCAAAATTATTGATGAACAAGCTGAAATGGAGGCAACTCCGGATACTCGAGCACCCTCCCCTGCATCTGTTCAGGTACTTGTGTCAATGCCTTAAAGAATTGTATTAATTTAAATGAGTTCAATCCTATACATGATATGTTTTTGGTATACGCGGAAAAATTGGTAGATATGGAGCACGTTGAGGCCAATAGGATTGAAATAGGCTGCGAGATTTCTAACCAAATACAACTGTGGATAGAACTTACACTGGTGGATAATGATCCTCCTTTAGTTCCAGGTTCTTGCTTAAATTAGCAGCTAGGATTGTTTAAATGCCTTTGCCCCCATTTTGTTCCTAGTCATTGTCAACTGGAATACCACAAGCTTAGGATATGGAACTAAAGAGGATTTTAACGACATATAGACGTCTCTTATGTGGATGACATACTGGATGAATGTGACTACTTGGCTAGTTGGTGAGAAAACTGAGAAATCAACAAAAGAAAAAAGATGTGCCAAGGTTTGAACTTGGACTCTTTGGTGAGCAAGAAAAATGAATGTCAAATTGGACCTTGTAGAAAAATGAAACAAGGAGTAACCTTTACTAGATATTACAGTATAAGTTTGTTTTGGATCTATGAAGTCAATGGTATGGAGAAAAGAGCCATGCCTCATTTCTCACAAATTTGATTCACAGGGATATTGGCCTAGCTAGTGTCTGGCCATGTTGTTGTAGTTTGCTGTTCTGCTAATAAACTATTCAAATTTAGAAAAGGAAAAATACAAATAAATTATGTGTTTCACGGATAACTAATACTACACATATATTAGTCTCACTCCACCTGACACCACCTCCAACAAAGAGAGAAAGAGGGAGAGAGATGGTTGTTGAAGTATAAGTTATGATTTTGATGGAACATAGACAAAATGAAGAAAATATAATATAAAGAAAAATAGGTTAGTGTCCTTTAAATATGATAATTACCAAATTTTTAATTGATGACTTCATCAAAGCCACACTTTCATGCAATAAATGCTTAGGTAGATGACCATCCGAGAAATTAATCTAGATGGGAAACTTATCGAGTAATGTGAGTGATAAAAGAATCCATCTCCGCACTGTTAACACCCCCATCTATCACTGATTGTTTGACAACATTACTTAATTCTGATGCTCTCTTCCTCATGTCAGCGCCCTCAGGTGAAGCCATCAAAGTTCTTACAGCATTTTCAACTATTTCTGATGTAACCAGTTCATCTCAACATGCCCAATGCCTCACAATTAGGCCGATTTTTAGGAACTTAGTTACTAACTGAGAATTCCTTGGCTGATCTGAATGCATTGGCCAAGCTGCTATAGGAACTCCCATAGAAATGCTTTCCATGCACGAATTCCATCTGCAATGACTCATAAAACCACCTGTGGAAGGATGTGCCAAAATTTCCGACTGAGGTGCCCAATCTCTTACAATAATTCCTCTTCCTTTTATTCTTTCTTCATAACCTTCAGGCAGCCGATCTCTCCTTTCTTCACCGGCAAAAACATCTCCTCTGTCAGCATCTCTGAGTACCCAAATGAACTTTTGCATACTTTTCTCTAACCCGAAGGCGAGTTCTTCGATTTCTTCATTAGACAAGCAACTACTTGTTCCAAAAGGCACATGTATCACCGAGTTTTTTTTCTTGTTTGTCAAGCCAATACCGGCTTTGGTGGTGTTTATTTGAGTCTTTGTTCTGCTCAGACAACAACGGATTGAACGGACCAATAGCCCATAGGTTTAGGCCATCATTTTTTGGCAACTAAGCCAAGGTATAAACCTTCTATTGCTCTGGATGAATTGTAAAGCTCTCCGGAGCTAACTTTCCCCATGAGGGATTCTTGTTTCCCATATCTCTTTAGTACAGCAGCTTTCAAGTGAGGGGATGTCCTCGTATAGTTGAGTTCCAGCTTGGAAAGGCTTTCCTTTCACTCAATAGCACTCAGCATTTGGGATTGCTGGCACATCCTCTACTACCCAAGTCATCATAGAATCAAAAATAACAATCACTCTCCGATGATTCACGTCTAAGAGTTGGTGTACAAGAGAGCACACTGGCTCTCGGAGATGGGTTGTTGCATATAATGAAGGGATTAATTGGTTAGGAAATTTATAGGAAGCATTTGGATTTGGAGGAGGATTTTCAAAAAGCGGTGTAGGGAATTCATGAAAATGTAGTTTTTTATCTACGAGAGGGACACGAAACTTAGCCTGGCGAATATGAGTGGTTACCCCAACATAGTGTACTGGGATATTATACAAGGAGATGAGCCTAGAGAGATGGAGTGGCTGGTTGAGATGGCCTTGTCCTGGAAGAGGCACCATAACCACAGCCACTTGTGCATCTTGAACACCCGTTTTGCCATTGCTTTTCATGGGGTAGTTCTCAGCCACTGAGAAATGTTTTAGAAATTTTGCTAGTTGATGAGTATCTGCAGTTTCTGGAGTGCCTTGAGTTATATGTAGGTGAAAAACATGGATGATCTTATAAGGATTATGACTAATGCATGAATCCAACAACTAGTATTAGCAGGCCAGACCGGCTGTTAAAAAGCTTTGTTGTTTATGGCTCATGCACAACATGTACTGTAGCTAAAAAGATATCGAAAAAGTTTAACTTCTCTTATTTGACATATTGCTGCATAATATATTACTTAAAGTAGTCACAATTAGTTTCCTTTGTTTTCTCTCAATAAAACCAACAGCAACCAGTTGAGTTTTATATAAAATGATGGAGGAAAAAAACATCAGCAAAGGCTGCTAAACTAACCCTCCATAAAAACATTATTTGAAGAAACGAAAAGTATAAGAGATAGCTGTCATTGTGATCTCAGTCGAATTTACATCCTCATCACTGTCATTGTAAAAAGCAAATACGTATAATTTCAAGTAACACTACCATGTCAAACAAAATTCATACACCTTCATTGCTGCTGCAATGTGTCATGATTCTGTGCTATAGTTATATTTTCTTTTTATACCAAAAAACTAACACTATCATTGTTACTTATTTACCATTCCATATGTTTCACCTCTGCGGTTTTACATTTCCTGTATTTTAGGGTTTTTTTAGCATGTAAGACACAAAAGATTCAAAAATACTTAGCAATCTTACTTGGTCAAGGAATTGAAGATGTTCCACAGTTACCACTAAATCTGAAATACAGATCAAAGTAGATACCAGCAGAGCTACCTTATATCAAACTCTTCTGATTTTCCCCCTTTTACATCTCCTTTTGCAACAGAGCAAATTGCAATTTCAAAGCTAATTTCTCAAGAAAGCTTACCGTAGCTCTTCCTTATTTGTCTAGATGCAAAATATGAGTAGTATTAATGTTGAGAAAATCATGTAAATTACACTTAACAAGATTTGCTACTCCTACCAACATGAAAAGTCTGGCAGAATGGAAAATACAAGGTCACAAAATTAAAGACATAGTATATCACTCAGTAGTCACAAGCAAAAAGTTCTTGAAAGATTACACAAACAGCTTCGAATATGTTATATCTCTGGCCAAAAGAACTAGTTGCTAGTAAAGGAGGACCTTTACATTTATACTAGAAAATATAAGGAACTCATAAAGAAAAGCTTTTTATCCTTAAACATACATGCAGTGATGTGCATAAAAGGGGGCCAGTAGGGTGGACACTGAACCCACTCAGATGGTGATAGAGCATTGATAAAGTCTCATAGGTCGAACCACTTATGCTATCAATTGGTCAATTCAGATGAGAAAGTTCTCGAGTAATGTGTGCGATAAAAGAATTCATCTCCGCACCGTAACCTTCCCCATCCATGACTGATTGTTTGACAGCAATGCTTAATTCTGATGCTCTCTTCCTCATCTCATCTCCCTCAGGTGAAGCCATCAAAGTTCTCACAGCATTTTCAACTATTTCTGATGCAACCAATTCATCCCGATGTTCCCAATGCCTCACAGTTAGGCCAGTTTTCAGGACCTTTGTTACCAGCTGAGAATTCCTTGGTTGATCTGAATGCATTGGCCAGGCGGCTATAGGAACTCCCATGGAAATGCTTTCCATGCACGAATTCCATCCGCAATGACTCATAAAACCACCCGTGGAAGGATGTGCCAATATTTCCAACTGAGGTGCCCAATCTCTTACGATAATTCCTCTTCCTTTTATTCTTTCTTCATAACCTTCTGGCAACTGAGCTCTCCTTTCTTCACCTGCAAAAACATCTCCTTTGTCAGCATCTCTGAGAACCCAAATAAACTTTTGCATGCTTTTCTCTAACCCGATGGCAAGCTCTTCGATTTCTTTATTAGACAAGGTAGTAGTTGATCCAAAAGACACATAGATTACCGAATTTGTTTCTTGTTTGTCAAGCCAATACAAGGTTTGATGTTGTTTGTTTGAGTCTTTGTTCTGCTCTGACAACAACGGATTGAATGGACCAATTGCCCATAGGTTTAAGCCATTAGTTTCTTTGGCTACTAAATCAAGGTATGAACCTTCTATTACTCTGGATGTATTGTAAAGTTCTCCAGAGCAAATTTTCCCTTCAAGGGATCCTTGTTTATTCCACAATTCCCATAACTCTGGGGTAGCACAGTTTTCGCTTGATATAATGTCCTCAAATATCTCAGTTTCAGGTTGGAAAGGTTTTCCTTTGGTTTCCCAATAGGATGAAGACATATAGAAAGCTGAGAAACCATTAAAACGGTAGCACTCGGCATTTGGAATTGCTGGTATATCCTCCAACACCCAAGTCATCAGAGAATCATAAATAACAATCACTCTCCGATGATTGGTGCCTAAGAGTTGGTTTACAAGAGAGCACACTGGCTCACGGAAATGGATTGTTGCATAAAGTAAAGGGAGTATATGGTTAGGAAATTTATGAGAAGCATTTGGATTTGGAGGGGGGTTTTCAAAAGGTGGTGTAGGAAATTCATGAAAATGTAGGTTTTTAGTAGTAACAGGGTCGAAACCATGGACACGTAACTTGACCTGGCGAATATGAGTGGTTGCTCCAACATAGTGCACTGGGATATTATATGAGGTGATGAGCCTCGAGAGGTGGAGAAGCTGGTTGAGATGGCCTTGTGCTGGAAGTGGCACCATAACCACAGCCACTTGTGCATCTTGAACACTTATTTGGCCATTGCTTTTTGTTGTGTTGTTCTCAGCCATTGGGAAAATGTTTAGAATTTTTTTGCAGTTTTATGAGTATCTGCAGCTTCCAATGAAAACATAGATGCTCTTATAATGCATGAATCCAATGAAAACTCATACTTGCTTGTGGGCTGCTAAAAAATTTAATAAATGCATGCAAAACATGTATAGCTGTAGCCTGTATGCAGTCGTTTGCTTTGTTTTTTTTCTTAATAAAACCATCGACAAGTGGGATTACACTTGGTACGTTGTTGTTGTTGTTGTTACACCACTGACAAGTGGTTACAAAAAAAGTTATATTCTTAATTCTCTGTGCTATGGATTTATGTAGAAAAAAAGGTGGTGTGTGTTCACAATTCAAAATATATCATACTAAATATTTAGACTGCAGCTTCTTAATTTTCAGTTTGAGTTTTGTGCTACAGGAGACTGAAGAGTCAATATTGAATTGTTACCAACTTTTCCCCCATGTTCTTGCCGCAGGGGCAGAGCTAACATGGAAGGTATGAGTTCGGCAAAACCTAGTAAGTTTGGTCTAAACTCTGTATATTTGTTAAGAAATTCACTAAAAATGTGCATATAATAAACTTCAAATCATAGATCCGCTTTGTGGAGCAGGCTCTTCAGTCTCCACAATGGTCATTATTTAAAAAGCAAAAGTTTGTAAAAAAATAAAAACACTCACAAATATTCCAAAGAAAAATATCATCCTCCTCATTGTAAAAAAAACAAAAACACTCACAAGGTCTGAGTTTCCAGCCTGTGCAGCAGAGCAGGACCATTACTATTTCTGTGGTCCTTAGGACTGTTATTTTGTAGATCTTTTATTATAGGACAAAATACTATGTGGCCGTTTGGTTCACGGAATGGGATAAATAAGGATATCCGATATCCTATTGGATTATTTTATCTCACCTTCTATATGAGATAGTAATCCCGTTATTTTAGTATAAATGGTGTGATAATAATCCCTTGAAGGGAATTTTTTATCGTAGGACTAAAAATAAAAGAAGTGTTTATTTTAGAGAGTTTAGGTGTTTGATCAAAGCTTCAAAGAAAAATGTAAGTGCTTTTGAGTAAAGGAGAAGTTTTTTGGCCAAATACATCAATTAGCCCCTTTAACTTGTCGGTAAACTTCTTTTGAACCTCTGAATAATAGCATGTTCCAATTGAGCATCTGAACACATGATGAGTGTTCCTATCAAACATTTCCGACGAAAAAATTTGGGAACCTTTTTGCATTTCCTATCAATTATGTCGATAAGATAACTTTCTTAAAGTATGTTAGCTCCTTTAATTCAACAATGTAGCTTCAATAAGTCTTAAAATCCTCAGTTATGTTCCAAATTTCAATTGATGTTGATGCGTATAAATAAAGGAGGTGATATATTTTATGTGACTACAAGATAGGCGCTTAAGAAACACACAAAAATATTTTCAAAATTTTAGGCGGAAATGTCTAATGGAAACACTTTATCATATGTTCAGGTGTTCAACTGGAACAAATCATAGTTCGAATATCTAGATGAAGTTTTCTAACAAATTTAAGGGATTGTCGATGTATTCAACCTTGTTTTTCTTTGAAGCATCTTTAGAACCCTGATTGATCCCAAGAACTCTCTAAAATTAGCAAAAAAATATTTTTAGACTGATTAGTCAAAAATAGTTAAAAGATAAACCAAACAGGCTGTAGTCATACAGAATTCAAGTTAACACAAAATGTTAATGCTCTAATGAACCCATGAAAAAACATAAATCATTGGAGCATAATATTGTTTAAGGTGTCCTTTTAAAACCCCACATATAATCTTTTTTCAACGACATGAGTTTAATGCATTTCATGACTAAAAAACGAAAAAATGCACTAAGTAATTATACTATGTGATTGAATAGTATAAATTTTTCTGTCCAAATTTATAGAATCCTCTAAAGAATATGAAAAAGCATAATATTACTTTCGTAGAAGATGAGAGGAATTAAACATTTTAATCGAACTAATTACAGGTAATAACTATTAAATTGAAACTCTCAATAAATGTGGGAATATGGAACAACTTTCTACAATCATATTCAATGTATATTGTTTAGAAGTCTATTAATTTAAGGGAAAAATGATAAATATACCCCCGAACTATCGTAAATGGTATGCAGATACCTTCCATCATACTTTTGGGACATTGGTGCCTCTGCTGTCTAAAAACTAGAGCAAACATACCCTTTATACTAACGGACATACACCTGTCATAATCTTATCCACCGATCCGACATTTATTAAATATCAGATCGATGGATAAGATTGCTCCATGTGTCCCTATTTAGTCTTTCTTTAGAGTGAAGGACATATATGCTCTAGTTTTTGGACGGCAGGGACACCAATGTCCCAAAAGTATGACGATGCATATCTGCATAGTTGCAGGTATATTTGTCCTTTTTGGGGTTTCTGCAGTGTTAGTCCTTTTTGTTGTTGGCTTATATATAGCCTAATTTTAAATTGCAATTGTAGCTGATTTCTTTGGAAAATAGCCACCATTGATTATTGTCATAGCCCTCAATTGATTGCCTATTTTCCCACTCTACATAAATTATTGTTATAGCCCTCAATTAATTAAACCTAAGTCATTGATATCAATATTAGACATGTGACAGCGGACACTCATTCAAGAAATAATTTGGGGAAATAAAGATGATAGTTAAATTCCTTGTCTATAAATATGATTCTCCTAACACTATAAGAATTGTTTCCTAAATATTGATAAGGTAAAATAAAGGTAAATGTGCATAAAATATAAATAGTACAACTCACATAACACATTGTACAACTATAGAGGATGATGCACAAGTGATGAAGTTAAATTTGGAAACTACATTTTTATGTTAATCTCAGTACAGTAGTCTATGAAGAAAGAGCATCACTTGAAGGAAAAAACATTTACAACTTGTAATTTAACTTTTAGATCTATCCTAAGTTAGAACTGTTTAATAATTTAATGTGTATTAGCCCACATGTTGGGGTAAAACAAGCTTCTCCTCCTGTTAATTTCATCGAAGGGTCCTCCGATACACAACATTCTTGAAGGCATTTTTGAAAAAAGTTGTCACTTGTTGACATGGTTAGCTTAGCTTCATCAAGGACTGCTGAGGTTTTTTAGGTCCTGACCCTGTGCATACCAATTTGGTATTATCTTTGAGAGATGTGGGTATAGATCCTTGAATGAATTCCGGATCGTACCTTCAGCAACTCCAGTTGCAAGTGACACATCTGCATTCATACAGTTTTTTACATGACATGTCGGATATTCAATATGCAGATGCTTCAGAATACAAGTTTAACCTACAATGTAACTCATCACCCCCGGGACAAAGACAATCAATTCAAATCGTCATAGGAAACATCATACAGTTTAGTGGCCTAGTCTAATGTAGCAGTGTAAAGATGTATGGGGTATGAGGATGACATTCAGCACTAGAAATACGGAGGAAAACTCGTTCCACAAATGCAATTCCTATAAAGGGAATTTGGTGTCTTAAGTATCCATGTCACAAGAAAGAGAGCAATCATATTTTCATTACCTTTAACTGGCTTCTTCTCATCCGAAAGCTGAGTGACTATGTAGATAACTGCTGCAGCAATCGAAATGGGACTTCTCCTGCAGTTTCATATAGAGGAGTATATACATTTGGGTATCATATGATTGTTGAAGCATTTTGGAAATTGGAACAAGTAGCATGACCAGTTCTTTGAAAGATGCCAAGTAGTATTGAGTGATAATTGTATCAAGGTGGGGGAACAGATTAAAAATTCCTCAATCTAGTGGAAGAATACAACAAATAACTAATAATAAGCTACATAACAAAAACAACGCTTCAATCTCAAGCTAGTAGAGGTCAGCTATATGAATCCTTATTAAGCATGGGATCTAGGAATTGGTATTCAGGTTAAATAGTCACTCAGTAAGCCTGTGCTTCTAAAATCTTAATACAAGTTACACCAGGAATTCTTTTACTTAAAGATCAAATGTCATGATTCATGAAACAATCGATCGCAACAAGAAGTCTGTGAATTCATATCTTAGCATCCAAAAAATGCATTCATCTAACCACACAAGGTAGCAGATAAGTGAATACTAGGACCATCTTATGAACATGACATGAGGTAAAAGCATAACCCATACACCTTGCTTACTGCTGCTAAGGGTCATGGTTCTGCTATACAGATATATTGTCTTCTGATACCAAAAACGAACACCACCATCGTCATGTATTTACCTATTTACACTACCATGTCTACGGTTTTGTTCTCTACTGTAATATAGTGAGTTTTAGCATGTAAGGAACAAAATATTAGAACTTCTTAAGCTTAACTATCTACATAGTCATAGAATTAAAGACTCTCCTCATCAATCACTACTTTGAAAATACATGCTCTCTACTATTTGGAAAAAAATGAGATCAATTTTTGTCAAATGTAGCATTTAGTTTGAACGCCTAATAAATCTGGAATAAGCATCTGTGAATCAACATAAATACAAGCAAAGCTACCTTATGTCAAACTCTTCAGATTTTTTGACTGCTTCTTGAGCAGCTTTAACTGCTTGATTTGTCATCCCAAGATTTGAACAAAAGCGTCGCTAAAGGTTAAAAGCATGTATCAGTAACCAAGTTATGAGAAACAGCAAAAGTTCGATAGGATATTCATTTTAGAAAAATAGTAGTTAAAAGGAGAATAGAGTCTTTTTTTTGTTAGAAGGAGAATGTAGTCTTTTTTTTTTGGTAATGGAGTCTTTCTCTCCTACTTTACAAATAAACCTCACCATGAAATCCCCAGCATGTATAGTTCCCATTTCCACTGATTGACCCATCTCGAGCTCTAGTTGTTTCACTATGTATTCCTTTGCTCGGCCAATTTCCTTCTTTGTAGCTCCATTCGCAACAGAGCAAATTTCTATTTCCAATCCACAGTTTCAAGAAAGCTCATTCATATTGGAAGTTAAATCAGAACACCGAAATGACAAAAAGTCTTGGGCTATACCCTTCACAGTTCGAGGCTTGTCTTCCTGTCGACAAGCAATATATATGCAAGCAGCCAATATAGCATCCTGGTTCCTTCCTCTACTAGATTTTTGATCTTCTACCTTCTTGTATATCTCATTAGCTCGGTCCTTTGAACAAAATCTAAACCATTATAATGAAATACTGAACAAAAATTATCTGTGGCTTTTAATGTCAACTGTCAAATTACTTTACATGAAGTATAGAAACATCTTCAAGTTCATCTTTTAAAGAGAATTATAACATAGAGTACTTGGGTTGTTCCTTATTCTTGTAAATGTTAAAAGAAAATATCCTAATAATGTTAAGAAAAAAATACTGTGAAGTACTCCAACAAAAATTGTCAATTCCTGCCATGACATGTCTGGCGGAATGTCAAATACAAGGTCACAGGACGAAAGACAAGCTCCAAGTTCTAGAAGAACATACTACACCACTCAGGTCACAAGCAAAAATAATCGAAAAAATACACAAATAGCTTCCAATATTTTATATCTCTGGCCAAATGAATCAGTTGCTAGTAGAGGGGGTCCAGGAGGGTGCATACTATACCCATTAACATTGTTGAATATTGAACTGCTTATCCAGCTGAGTGGCGAAACGAGCAAATGAATCAGGCATCCTTAGATAAAAGAGAGAGCATGACTCTTCATATACATTGAATGAAATTGGAAAGAAAAAGTAATTGGACACTTCTTAACACAAGCATATATCTGCAGACTTCCTGACATCTCAATGTCGTTTGATTGAAAATAAGTATCAGGACTTCAGGAGTAGAAACATACCTTTATGGTTGCGACCAGGCCCAACCTGAAATAGGTATAATTGCATCAGCCATATCTTTTGGAATTCCGCATTATAAGTTCAGCTACAGTCAATATAATAAGGAGCCAGACCAGACACATATTGATAATGAATAGGTTTCACATTACTAGTTCATTTGGCTCTAATAGGATAATGTAACATAAGAGACCAGAAGAAACACATATATAGAAAGAATACCAAAACCAAGAGCACTGTTTGAAGAATAAGTTGAAATGCTTTATGTATAATATATGAAGTGGTAGACAAATAAAACAAAAAGGAGAGCAAATTTTAATGATTAAATAAAACTTCTTCAATCAACTTCCCAACCTACACAATACTTGAGAGCAAAAAGTGTATAGTGTAATTCATTATATGGACTAAACTAGTTTCCTTGGAGAATGAAATGACTGGAAAAACAGAATTACAACCAAACGATGTTCTCTATGGCTCCAGGGTGATTATTCTGGGTGCACCAAGACAACTTTCGAGGTGAAAAGATGTGCTATGCTTCCAGCAACTTAAGGCACTGCAACAATACATGAAGGCCCAACGGAAATTTTTCCAATAGTGTAAAGGCAAGGAGACACTTTATGACTTGAGCCATGAGAGTTCTTGGCAATTCCAAAACCAAGCAAAGGCCTTGAATTTAGTTAAAGAAAATTATAAGGTGAAAGTTTCAAAGTCCTTCTATCCTTTAATCACAAAATTGTTGTAGATAGCCTAGTATTTTCTTTTTGTAGTCTACAGGATATACATTCATCTTGCCTTATCAGAGGCATCTAAACTAGTTTCTCCTTGGC
The DNA here is from genome assembly GCA_035578085.1 of Solanum pinnatisectum. Taxonomy (NCBI): domain Eukaryota; kingdom Viridiplantae; phylum Streptophyta; class Magnoliopsida; order Solanales; family Solanaceae; genus Solanum; species Solanum pinnatisectum. Next base: position 43,027,722 of record CM069085.1, on the reverse strand, counting down.
AATAAAAAAATAAGGAGATGAATCTAAAACTTTTTTTTTCTTATTTTAGTAAACCATACCACTATTTTAAGGCAATGAAATGACTTTGGACTAAACATTTGTAACTCCTACACAATAAGGTGGTATCAAAAGCACAGAACATAGATGATACCTTTATGTAAAAATAAAAAAATAAAAAAGAAGCATAAAACAGAGCATTTTCAAACCAAGGCATATACCGTACAAAGTCACTACAAAGCAAGGTCTAAAGCCAATAATTCAATTTCCACTTTCAACTGAAAATTGCAATATTGCTCTTCTATCACCACTATTTTGGAACCAAACGTAATGCTTCTTATAAACTACGCTCATTTACGTCTCCTCTGACTGTCATTAACTTGTCTATTGCTTCACTTAGTAAAATGCTCAACCATGGTCCAGCCTGGTAACTAATGCCAGTTTTTGCAATCCTTTATATGAGCATTGTCAACCTTCAAGGATTTTTTCATGCAATCAAGAGTACACTGCACACACCACTATGAGCATTCACCTCATCAAGAAGATCATAAATACAAAAGCTACACATGCGTACCCTGCTGCTTAGGCCAATAAAAAAAAGACAATAAGTAATTCAGCCTATAATATTCACAATTTACCACAACATAGACCACTTGTAACAAAAGAGAATAGGTAGAGTAACCAGTAAAGATGCAAACTTTTCTCAAACTTACTATATGATATCATCACCACACATCATTTTCAACAGTAATCAATCCAAAAAATACAATTTTTACCAAGACATTCAACAATTTAATGCTCCCAGCAGCGCTTGTGTTCCCAGGAAAATAACACCAACTCTACCAGTAATTTTACTCCAACATCGGTAATCAAATAAACCGAATGTGTAAATCTCCACTCATCTAACCAATAAATACATGACATCTTTTATATTAACTTAAATCACATACAACAACAAGAACATACTCAATGCAATCTCACAAGTGGGGTCTCATGAGGGTAGTGTGTACGCACACCTTACCCCTATCTTAAGAAGAAGGCAGAAAAGTTGTTTCCGACACACCCTCGGCTCAAGGACAAGTATATCAAAGCAGTTTGATAACAAATAGTAACAAAAGTTAAACAAAATACTAAAGACCGTTTCCGACATTCCCCACAAAAATCATAGAGAACCATATCAAAATCAAACCTTTACACCACCACCACCACCAGCATACCCAATGTAATCCCACAAGTGGGGGTCAGGAGTACCCCTACATTTTGAGAGATAGAAAGACCGTTTCCGATAGACCTCAGCTCAAGTAAACAAGCCAAGACACAATGCACCACCATTTACACCCAAAATGAAAATAAAATAACTTGAAGGAACATTATAAGGTACCTATCAGACATAACCCCAATAGCTTTAAAAGCCAAAATAAGAGATCGATCAGCATTCGACCCACGATTCTGCCATCGACCCAAAGACGATGTCAAGAAATCACTAGTAGTTCCATTAGGTTTTGAGATCACTGTAGATAACCCACCATCAGAAAGCAACGGATTATTCGGTCCACCAACTCGAACCGGGTCATTATCACCCGACTCATTAGCAAAAGTTCTCCACTCAGATGTTTCATCAATCGAATGAGATTCCAAAACTAACCCACATTCTGAACAAACCATATCACCTGCTGAATGATCAAATACAACTTCTGTGCTCTTTCTACAGTCCGAACAGTACGCATCCATTAGTAACAATTTTTATGTCAAAATGTGTAATTTTTTGTACAGATGTGATTGAATTGAAAAAGATGAAATGGGTTAGTTGTGATTTTGGTTGTAAAGATGAAAAAACCATTGATTTGTTGTTGTGAAGAAGAGGAAGAAGATGGATTTATAGTTAAACGGAGGAAGTGGCGGGGGAAATGGTGAAAGAGTAGGAAAGTCATGTGGTTCTTGTGGTTATTTTCAGTTTTTTTTTGAAATTTTGACAAAATAAAGACAAAACAATGAAATTTTTATCCTCTACATTTTAATTTGTTTATTTTATTTTCCTATTTATAATCTTTGTCAAATGAAAACACGACAGAAATTGAAACAGAATAAGTACATTTTTTGGCCTCTTTTTTGTTTGGTTCTCTCGAGTAAAAAAGAGAAAACTATAAAGACAAATATGACCATGTTCTTTTCTTTTTTTATAATGGTGAAATATATCATTGATATTGAATTTGTCAGTAAATTTTATTAAGATTTGAATTACGATTTGTTTGGATCGAACTTCTTTGAGATTTTTTCGATTCAAAATTTGAAGAAGTTTCTTTATGTGTTCTCAGACATCTATTAGGTTGATAAGTTAACTTTGCAATATGCATATCATGATGATATGTAAAACTTTGAGCCTGTTTATAATACATTAATGTAGTGATAAATTTTATGTTTTTTTAACTTGTTTAGGTGAAGTATGTGCAAATATTTTTTAAAAATTTTGAGTTGTAAGTCATGTATTTATGATGTGCTCAAATTGGACGGATCATATTTCAAGTGTATGAATTAAATTAAGTGACAAATTTAAAAAGTTGTTAATTTCTTGGTTGCTCTATATAAAACACCATATATACATTCATAGCGAGTGTTTGTGGTTTGATTTGAAAGTAGTGTGTGTGTATAGTACAATTTATTATTCTAACAGCCTTATGATATTATTTAGAAACTCTGATAATATGATAAATGGCTTGCTTTAATGTAGACTAGCAGAAGGAACAAATTGATGATTGTATTATGAATTTAAACTTTTCTTGCTAACTATTCAAATGGAAATAGTTTAGCAAATTTCTTGATATTTTAAGACGTAATAGAAAGAGAATGTAACACATCAAATTAATAATAAATCATAATCGTGTGACAAATTTAAAAACGTTGAAGCAATTTATATAGTAGGACATTCTTTTTTCATTTGTTATAATGGTGTTCTCGACTCGATTAGCACAAGTTTCTTTCTCCACATAAACAAGACAAAAGATAGGAAGCCAAGTAAAGAATGATTGTATGGAAAGGAAAGGAAAAGAAAAGAGATGGGCTACTATAGGCCAATTATTACTAATATATGATGTGCCAAAAGACGCAAGCAAATGGATAAGATATTTGAGAAAAATCTTTGATCATAAAAAAAGAAGATAAGAGAAAATGTATAAGATATTTGCTTCACAAAGATGACAAAGGCACTATCCCATCGCTAAGTGTAACATAACAAGCAACATGGAGATATACGATTTATTAATGTTGAGATATTATGCAACAGACTCATCCTGTTCATAATAATTCAGTCAATCTTTATAAGAGCATATTCATAAAGTATCTCGCCAATGAGAATATTTTCAATACAAAAAACGAACAGCAACATAGTTTGAAAACAGAAGTAAACTCACCAAATGATGGATCTTATGTTAAACGAAAACATTTCACTTTGCATGACAATGTTTAGCCATACAAAAATTGGACGATGGCCTATGAAATCTGTAACATTCAAAAAAAATGGAACCTATTTGTGTTTTAGGGGAGGGGAAGAGATAAATGGAAAAGAAAATAATATGGATTACTCTGGTCTACATGACCTACAGTGCCTTGTGAATCCAGAACACAGGGTAGCCAAAACTCCGCGTCTGATGTTTTTTCTGTTTGAATAATTCTTACAGACTTGAGGCCCTATAGCAGATTTATAGAGCTCAACGACTAAGGTACTCTTATGCCTTTGGACTGCACAGGTTCTTAAGGTCCTTGTCTTTGACATACCATTCTGGTATTATTTTGGAAGCATGAGGATAAAGATCCTTGTACGCGTTCTTGATTGTCCCTTCTGCAACTGTGGTTGCAACTGAGATATCTGCTGCAAGCATAAACCGTTCAGATGTATATACGAAACTAGCATATACAAGTACAACCAAGACTTAAAAGCAGCTAGGCAACCCCACATGAAGAGTTCACTTATGCAGCAATTGATATAGAAATGCAGCATTGTGCACTACTTAAGGAAGCATGAATGTAAAGGAATATACATTGCCTCTTTAGCTCAAGATTGCACAAAGAGGAAGGTTGATGTTCTAACCTCGCAGAACGGGTTTCTTTGAATCTGAAAGTTGAGTGATCATGTATATTATTGCTGCAGCAATTGATATAGGACTCCTCCTGCAAAAAGGAAAATAACTATTAAGGATCTAATATGTCAACGTGACGTGCATATAAGCTTAGTCTCTAGTGATCTGAGTGATAACGATCAGTTCCCTCTTCTTTCCCTTTTAGCAATTCATTTACTGGTTAAAACTCTAAGAAAAGAAACTAAAATCTAGCTGTGAAATGTCCACGAAAATCCCTTTAACGAGACTTGCATATATTAGTCATTTAAATCAAACAAGTGACGTCTGCCAATCTTTTTTCTTAGGAGGGTGGGGCAGGGAAGACGTTCAAGCAAGACTTTAACTTGGTTGACAAAATAGCTTCACCCCTATTACCCATCGACTCAAGTTCTATCAATTTTATTTTTCTCAAAAAAATAGAACTTCTCTAAAGTTTTCAGAACAGAATAACTGCCAAAATCAAATTTACGGAAGGTTCATTCAATATGAAAGAAGAGAATTCGAGCCACTGCAAAAATCAAGTAGTTCCCTCAAAGAGTTCACATGCAGATCCTCAAACAAATGACTTAAACCAGCCTCTGGATTATTCTGTGGTGCCAAGGTATGGGTTCACCATATTAAAAACATAATCAAACATACACAAACAAAAATATGTACCTTATATCAAACTCTTCAGCCTTCTGAACAGTTTCTTGGACAACCTTAATTTCTTCATGGTTCATACCAAGGTTAGAACAAAAACGTCTCTGAAGATCAAGAATAGTTCATGTCAGGATAGCATAAAAGAATGGTCATATCACACTTACGCCCCCACAAAGAGGCCGAAACCTACATATTTAGTTGACTCACCAGATAGTCCCCAGCATGTATAGTTCCCATCTCCATTGATTCTCCCATTTCAACCTTCAATTGTTTCACAATGAACTCTTTTGCCCGGCCAATTTCCTTCTTACTAGCTCCATTGGCAATTGAGCAAATTTCTAATCAACACCCAAAGGTTTAGAGTTCACACAGAGGAGTAAACTGTTAATCTACATGATCAGAAAACATTGCCACACCTTTTACAGTGCGGGGTTTGCCTTCTTGGCGGCATGCAATGTAGATACAAGCAGCGACCAGAGCATCAAGATTCCTGCCTCTTGTACACTTTTGGTCTTCAAGCCTCTTATATATCTCACTTGCTCGATCCTGCAAAAGATCAAAGAAGACATATACCAACAATTAGTGCAAAAAAACTTTCAGCAATAAGGACTATCAGACTAATCCCAAAAAGAAGAGAAAAAGGCTATATCAAAATACTTGCTGCGATATGGAAAAAAGATTGTAACAGATGACATCCCTTAACATACCAAGGGGATAACCCTGCAGCAACAATACTATCAAATTTTGGCGCTTTCACAAACACACAGTATACCTAGGTGGAGAAAATTAATGGTTTCTGTTTACTAAAGCAAAATAAGATGGACAAAAAAGGGTAATAAGCTGCAATCTACATATAATTATCTTACAAAAGGACTAAACAACAGACGACAAAAGAAAACTTTAAAGATGTAAACATGCATATAAATGAAGCGATGAAAACACCAAATGGAAAGAAGTTGCACTGTCATATGCGTCAACTGAAAGGTGCAAGAGAATCCAAGAATGCAGTTGGATAATTCTGTGATGCCCAATTAACTTAAAAGAATACTAGAGAACATACCCTTATAGTAGAAACAAGGCTCAACCTGTAAAACATAGAGAGAGAAAACTCAGTTCAATCAACGCATAAAAAATTTCCAAGCTTTCAAAAATTAAAAGGAATGATACACCTCCCTGAACCAGTATTATCACTTCAAATGTAGTTGTAACAAAAGGCCAACACAAATGCCATCTCACAGAACATGGAAAGGACAAAGCAGATGGATTAATTCGTGTAATAACAACACCAAGCCAATCAAACTATAAATCCACATATCATCCCACAAATGTCTTCCCTCCAAAAAGCTTAATCAGGGAAGGAAGAAAAACGATACAGTTTTACTCTTCAAATTAGTCATCTTACATATTCAATTTCATTACCAGATTCTATAAGATTTAACCTATTTAATCCCAATAGCCGCTCTCACACAAGCCCTGAAATCCGATTAGTGATCATAAAATAAACTCATTTTCATCCTCTAACCCCCTCCTTTTCCTCCTCCTCCTACTACACATCAATCAGAGGATAGTTATCATCTATATAATTCGTCAATATCCAATCGGATCCATTCGAGCCCAATTCATTTTGATACCCAATCATATAGATTCTCCAACTTTCACACTTAAACATGTACAGACATTCAAATATCTAAACAAACTAAAACCACAAATTCATAACCTAGGTATCAAATTCAACTAATACTTCATGAAACAAAACTCAGTAGGGTTCATCAGAAACAAAAGGAAATGAAAGCAACAAGTAACCGACCTATCAGCCATGGTAGCAATGGCTTTAAAAGCCAAAACAATCGCGCGGTCAGGATCACCACCACGATTCTGCAACCTAGCAAGAGAACCATCTCCATTACTACCATTAGGCCCTTTAGATATCACTGTAGAAAGAGCGGCATCACCGAGTAACGGGTTAACGGGTCCTCCAACACGATTCGGGTCATCACCACCCGACTCATCAGCAAAAGTACGCCACTCAGATGTTTCATCAATTGAACGAGATTCCAACACCAGCCCACACTCCGAGCAAACCGTATCACCGGCGGCGTGGTCAAAAACCACCTCCGTGTTCCGCTTGCAATCCGAACAGTACGTATCCATTTCAAAATAGCTTCGACCCGATTCGATCGTAGATGCCGGAAAAACCTACCGATTATGATTCCGGCAACGATGATCGGAAAAAGGGTACCGGAGTTTTTGGGTTTCTCTCTCTCTCCAAAATTGTGCTTAGTTATGGAGAGGAGTGAGAGAAAATTAGAAGGGTCAAAGGGGTATTTATAGACCTAAATTCAGAATGCGGGTCGGTAGAAGTGTATTCGGTAGGGCCCATTACTGTATTTTTTTTCCTTAAAAGAATGAAAAAGAAAAAAGGAACTTATATTAAAGAGTTTTTTATTTACATTACTAATCTATTTTTAGGTAAAAAAAAAATTAAATTTGTTAGAAATGTTGATGAGGTATATGTGGTTCCTTAACCTGATACAAGAAAAGTTATAGTAATAAATTTAGTATAATTTTATACGTGGAGTCTAAAGTGTACATATGCAGTTTTGTGCCTATCTTGTGAAAGGTAGAGAAACCGTTTTCGATAGAGTTTCGATTCAAGTAAAATGTATCAAACTCAAGTATGAAAAGAAAATACATTAATGAAGAAATCATGTTAAGATTAAAGTAGAAGAACAATAGCCAAACGATAGATAAAATGTAACTGAAGTAGAGGAAACAACAGATAATAAGATCAAAGAATAAGATAGAAGTAAGGAAAACTAAACGACGCTCAAATATCTACTAACTTTCTATCATAATCTGATGAATTTTTTTTATACTTGATAGTTTAAATATTGGACGGACGCTTTAGACGAAGACACAATGTTATTCCGGATAGATCTCGACTAGAATGAGACTTGTTCCCCACTTCCATCCAAGTGCCCGACTACAAAATACGACCGGCTTTTTTAACCACTTAGACATTTATTCCATTCACGCTTCATCTGCTCTGTCCATCTGGCAATAGGGTTTATTTATGTGATTTGCTAGATTTGTCTTCGCATGTTGGCTGATTCTAGTGCTTGTCAGTTACATTCATTCCCTTCGCACTTTACCTGCCCTATCCATCTAGCAATAGAGGCTTCTCTATGTGCTTAACTGAGTTTGTCTTCGTCTGTCAGCTGATTATATTTCTTGTCGGTTAATTAGATTCACTCTTTCGTGTTTCACCCACCTATCCATCTGGCAGTAAGGACTTATCTACATGATTCGCTAGGTTTGTCTTTGCATGTCAGCTAATTCCATTGTTTTTCGATTAGCTAAACTTTTTTGGTAGTACGAATCGCCACACATGTAAACAGAGTTATTCAATATATATAAAACAGTCGTAAAATGCGTAAACTAATCTGAATATCATCTATGTCAAAAACAAAAGTTTATCATTATTGGTGCACAAAACTTTAAGTCGGGAGTCTATCAAAAACAACCTACTTATATAGGAATGAAATAAGATATGCGTATGCTCTACACTATTTAAACCCTACTTTATAAAATTATACCAAGTATTTTATTGTTGCATTGATACACAAAATTTGAGTTATCATCGATATGACTAGATTATAAATTTTATTGGGCATACAAAATTATTTTTATTATTAGTATTTTTTAAATTCACTTGTCAAGTTTTTGTTTTACAATATTTACTCTAATAGGATGAATACTAATTGTTTCTCTTTAATATTTTACCAAATCAGCATATAATGGGGACTACACCAAGAATGGAAAAAATATTAAAATTTGATTGATGAATCAAATCATGAAATGTTATTGCTTGATTAATTTTTATAAATTGACAAATATAGAAAAATTAACAAAATTTAATTGATGAGTCAAATCATGAAACGTTGTGGCATGATTATATCTCAACAATTAACAAATATAGTAACATTATAAAAATTTGATTAATCAAATTATGGATGGTTATTGTTTGGTTATCGTGAAATATTCTTTTTGTAATAAAAACATACCATAATGCAAAAAAATAAATAAAAGAAACATACCATACCGACAACAAAATCCAATTAATCAAATAATGAAAGGTCATTACTTGATAATTACGATATTTTAAACGTGCCATAAAATAGTAAAAATATTTGATAAATGAGATGTATATGCATGCATCAAAGTAATTGGTATTTTTTAAATTTTTTAAAAAAAAGTATATGCATCAAAGTTTCTAATAAATTGCATTTGTTGCTTATTCTTTTTTAAACTGAAACAACATGTACTTCGTAAATATGTTTTTAGTTTTACGTTTGCATATAAGAGTTCTTATTTTATATAAAAACAAAGAAATATATAAATCACACACATGAAGAAAATAAAAATTGTAGCTAGGTCCATTTTTTTCAATTCAAATTATAACGTAAAGCGTTGTATTCACCCATTTCCAGACAAATTTATGGCTTCAATGCATATGAAGTATTATTAACGATTAAAAGAATGAAATTGTTTTTAAGGAAAAAAAAAAAAAAAACTCTATAGTTGGTACTATAGTACAAAAAGAAATTTCATAGCAATTTCCATTGTTAAACATGAGAATAAAAGAAAAGGTGTAATTTGAGGTTGTAACAAATAATTTGTTTTTTTTTAATATATATATATATATATATATATATATATATATATATATATATATATATATATATATATAATTGTCAATAAGAGAAGGAATATTCCTTGTCATAATGTGATCATTTGTTTTATTTGCTTTTTTGTTTATTATTGTTTTGTTTTGATTATCTATATAAATAAAATTTGCGTATATTATATTCTTCTTACATCCTACTTGTAGATTTCACTAGTATGTTATTATAATTTTTTTAAGATGACATTCTACTAATTTATCGTTCAATTCTTTTGAATGATATAAAAACGCATAAACATTAATTAATATTTAAAATTAAGAATTAAAACTATCAGAAATGTACAATTTTAAAACTTATAATAGTTATGTATTTGTAACATATAATTTAATCAACTATCAATACAAGTTGTAACTTATTTTTTTAATAACACAAGTTGTAACTTATTCAATTGAACTAAAGCTTGGTGTTCCATAGAATAATTTTATGTTGTCTTTTACTATAAATATTAAAAGAAAAAAGGGAAAATAAATAAATAGAGAAAATAGACAAAGAAGTAATAATTCCAAGGGGTGTCCTATTTGGTTGTTTCATTTAAATTAGTATCCGTTTTGTATTTTATTTTGAACAAGTACTCAATATTAAGTAATTTCCAAGCAAAAGCGCATGTTAAACACGTGCTTCAGTTATGTATAATTGAGCGTAGATATATATGTGAAAAAAAATTAAAATGTTGCTATTTCTTAGATTTGTTGTTGTATAAACATATTGACTATTAAAGTTTATTCCTTATGATATATCAAACTTATATTTAAAATTAGAGTTTATTTGGAGTAGATTTAGGTATTGAATTACTGAAATTTTAAGAATAATTTATTTATTTATCAGCAAAACAAATTTAGACACGCACGACTAAAAATAAGACAATTCTTACATTCAAATAAAAAACAAACATACGTTCAAATTACTTTTTAAGCGATTAAATTTATATATAAAAAATAATATATATAAAGCAAACATAAATTAAATGACGTTCCAAAAATCAGATATTTGTGTGCTTAACCCGACAAAGAAAGAGTGGTTCGTGTGGGCCGTAGGGTTGGTAGCCGCCAGCCCTATTTGACTTGGGCTTGCTATAAACTGGACCCAAGATGTAGGGCTAAAATGTTGGCCCACTAGAGTTATTAGAAGAATTGGATTATTACTTTTTTTTTTTTTGTAATTGTGACCAAATCAAATAAGTTAACAATAATCTATAATCCATAATTTAATTTAACTCAGAGCTTTATAAGATATAATACAAGTTTTACACCCATTTTTGGGTTTGATGATACCATGAATCTAGATCATGATATTTATGATACTAAAGTCGAACGATCAGTGTAAGGTGGTGCAAACTTTTGAAGAAGAGGGATGACTTTAGGCAAATCTCATATTAGAATGGAAGAAGAAAGTGAAGAATTTTATAAGATATCGAATAAATCCACATAATATGCGCACTTGAAAGATAGCGAATGTGAGTCCCTAGTCAAGGAATTTAAGCAAAAAAGATTGAAAGAGTCTGTCAGACAGCCACTAGACCATCTTAGCACCCATAATTGGGGCAAAGAACCATCATCTATTTATGATACTAAAGTCGAACGATAGTGTGAGCTGGTGCAAAAAAAACTTTTGAAGAAGAGGGATGACTATAAGTGAATCTCATATTATAATGGAAGAAATTAATCATGCTCTGGTCTAATGTCTAATTGCCATGTGTCATTCACCAAACTTGGTTTCTTATCTCCTTACAAATCAAGGATACAATGGTATCCGCCTATAAAACAGATCCTGTTCTAGTAAAGGTCGTGACAAGGAATCCCACTGCTTCATCATAAAAAGAGTCTTCTAATTCTACGTTGCAGCGATGTGGGAAAATGTACTAAAATCTTTTGGAGAGAATTTAGGCCCAAAGAGATGTCTTTTGTAGCCCAGTAATTTGATAAAATGCCTGCAAGATAGAGATTGATATATGTTTGCCACTTTTTTTATTTTAAAAACTTTTAAAATTGCAATCAATAAGTTGCAAACCAACTTTAGTTGTTAACTCTATAGGAAAAGAGGTTCAAATGGCAAGGCAATGCCATACGATTCGCTTGGTTCTTCGTGGAGTATAGCTCACATTCAAACATCAGATTGGGGGATGGGGCAACGCATATGAAGCTATGGTGGAAAGGAACTACCAGCCATACGTCCATTTCATAGGTCCACGATTCTTCGAAAAAGCATGTTATGACTTAACTCGGTCACTTTGTACCGTGGTTTAGTAATGAATGAATGAAAGAATTGACTTATGTAGTGGTCAGCCTTATAAAACTAGCTAAGCCTTGTTTTCCTCTCCCCTTTACTTAATGAGTGGAAAATACTCGTTGACATTCTATAAGTGACTTCAATCTAAGCTCATACATATCAATTTAATTTATCCTAAACTCAATAACAACATAATCTATTTTGGAAGGATAAAGTATTCATTTGTTGCCTTATGAGTTGCCCAGAAGAATCTTTTTGCTGTCTGATCTCAACACAGCCATAGAAACAGTCATCAATGGTGAACTATAGCAAGTAAAACTTGGGCAAAAAAGATTGAAGAGTCTGTCTGACAACCATTAGACCATCTTAACACCCATGATCGAGGTTAAGAACGATCATCTATGGCACCAAGACCCGAGGACTTCTCTAGTACGAACCTATAGAACAGATCCTGTTCAAGTAAGGTCATTACATGTAATCCCACTGCTCAATATTAAAAAGAGTCTTTTAGTGTTATGTTTCAGCGATGTGGGATTATTGGACAACCCTTATTTACTCTGATTAAGTCTTTATTTCTCTAAAAAAAATTTTAACAAGCATTGATACGATTATAGAGTCTGAACGAAAGCTACTAGCTTCTGTCGAACCCGATTATACAAGAGTTATAATGCAGTTGTTGATAAGGAATTGGAGACATTGTTGTTGATAAATGGTTAGTGATGTGACAAAATGGTCTTAATTTCTCTATTTCCAGAACTTCTTTGTCAAAATAACAAGATATAATAATCCATTCACACTTGTCAAATGGGAAAAAGGAAAAGGTCGTGATTGGTGAAATATCTAAGGGTAGGAAAGCGACTTACTCTCTTCCGTTTTCCGTTTCAATTTATCTGACACATTTTTCATCAAATAACTTTCACCTTTTATTTATCTCTTAATGAGATGTTTTCATAACCACTATATACATATTATTGTATATATTTAAGATCACTAAATTTTAATGTGATATTTTTAAAAGTTTTTATTTTTTTTCTTAATTCCATCCCAATAAAATTATGTCACATTAAAAATAAAAAGGAAACAAACATAAGGATTCTATGATATTTTGCATTATGAGGTGGGGTTCAAGCTGAAACTTCAACTGGTTGAATTATAATATTATTATATATAGAATTTTCCAATATGTCCAAATACATGAATGAATTTTTTGGACCCCCCTTAATTATCCAATGTATTAATAGTAGTACAAAAAGCAATTGGTTCGTTTGCATATTACACTTAAAGTTTTTCCTAAATTAGGCTAAAAACAAATAAAGGAAAATTTGTATTGAGTCGTAATACAAAATTCTCACTAATGCCCCCCATTTTTTTTAAAAAAAATAATGTCTCAATCTCAAACAAGTTAATAACAGGTCCAAAAGATTTTTGAAATAAAGAAGTATTTTCTGATACGCAATAATTTAATTTCTTTTATCTCTCTATTTTTTCATGTTATATAATAACAAAACAAGTTGTTAAAAGCAGAAAAAATATATATCAATTCACTCATCAATCTACATGGACGTTAAAGTGTCAATTTATTTATTTGTTTGTTTCTTTGCGTAGACTGGTCAATCTTGTAAAACTATAGTCTATAATAATACTCATTTCGTCCTAATTTATGTTACACGATTAGAATTTTGAGAGGTAATACATTTGAAATTCATTTTCTTCTTTGTTTAGAAAACAAATGTTCACAAAAGCCCTACACGCTACTACATTATTATTCAATCATTTAAAACTTATGTTACATAGTATAATTTTTTTTTAAATAAATAAAAATAATTTTAAACATGTAATTAATATTTGACTATAATGATTTTTAAAAACTATGATTTTAAATATGTCAATATTATTTGTGTAGTTATAAAATCCTGTAGTTAACGTTATATATATATATATACTGTTTCATTCTTAATAAAATAAATTAATACGAAATCAATCACATAAACTATAAACTGAAACAAATTTAATAATATTTATTTAATTAGTCCACGCTAATTATTTAGATTTATCTGAATGGATGCTCATCTAGAAGATCTTAATTAAATTCTCAGCCATTTATCTAGAAATTAAAATAAGATTAAAAAGAGAGAAGAAAAGTGTACTAATATATTACCAAGTGCTAAATTGCTCTTTCACATGATTTATCATTGAGTTTTGAGTTTTTATTTTTGGTTTTCACTCGGTATTCAATATTTATTTTGGATTATGATTAAATTTAGATTCACGTCGAAAAGTTCTATATTGAGGGTAAATCACTTTCTTACAAAGGCGACTCTGTACCGGGAGGACTTGAATCCGAAACCTATGATTAAGGATGAATGAATACTTACCACTCCCCCATAACTCAAGTTATATGATTGGGTTTGAGTTGATCAAATCTTGTCACAACACAAATAAGTACTAGTTTTAGCATAATGATGCTGAATTTGTAATCTTAGTCTTCACATTAAAAAGATTAATTAATAAGTGAAACACTAATTTAATTTTTTAATTTTTCTAGAATATGGTCACCAAATTCTACCAAAGATAACATAATAAGAAATAAAACACATTCTCTAGAAGTGGACTAATATTAATTAACTCCATAGACCGTCTAGAAGATGCACATGATTATGTTCAACACATTATTATATGTTATAAAACAAAAAGACGCATTATTATATACTCCCAATCTGAAATAATAATGTGGGAAAATAACGACATTTTTTTTTTACACAAAATCAAGATCATGAAATAACATATTTAAGATTATAAATTTATCATGATATATATTTAAGACCATAAATTCTACTTAAAGTAAAGACAATCGACTTATCACATATTTAAAATCATAAATTTTAGCAGTCCTCATTTCTTTATTCAACTTGATATCCAGTCAAACTTCGTTATAAATTTTAACAGTCCTCGTTTCTTTATTTAACTTGATATCTTCGTTATAAATATTATAATATATGAAATCAAGTTTTCTTGCTATAGTTGTCCTCCTCCTATAACTATATAAAAAGAGGTAACCATATAACATAAGTTTCAAGAAAATATTATTTTTCCTCTTTCACAACTCTCATGTCCCGAAAAAAATTATTCCCTCTTCCATTTCTCATGAATTTTGGGTTTGTTTTAGGTTTCGGATTGGGGTTTTTTAACCGCCCTTCTACTCTTCTCTACTTCGTCATAATTAATCGTTATTTGTCTTTTTTTTTTTCATTTTTTTAAAACATTCCTTTTTACTTTTCAGTAACTTGAACTTATAATTTTAATACTTACCATCTGAGCAAACCCTTTTCGTTTAATTTTTTAATGGGGGAATTAGATGATGAATGTGAAAGGAACTTGTTAGAGTATGTAAGGAAGGCATCAACACCACCATTCTTGCTAAAAACATACATGTTGGTGGAGGATCCGGCGACGGACGACGTCATTTCTTGGAATTCTGATGGATCGGCGTTTATAGTCCGGCAACCGACCGAGTTTGCTAGAGATTTGCTTCCCACGCTTTTCAAACATAGCAACTTTTCTAGCTTTGTCCGACAACTTAATACTTATGTATGTTTACTATCTCCCTCCCACCCTAAAAAAAAGTTAATGTGTCGATATTTTATAGAATCAGATCACTTATAAAATTATTATCTTATTTATTTGCTTGGTAAAGAGAGTGAAAGCAAATCGTACTCTCCACATCTCACAATAAAATATTAACGCGTATATATAGCAGATAACTTATTTTATTTTCAAAATTAATAAGGTGTTACACGTAAATATCTTTTAGATTACATGTTAATCGATCTTTTTTTTAGAAAATTGATTAGTTAACAGACTTATATACTTTGTTGTCTTTCATGCATAGTGAATTATTGATGTTGCTGTTGTTATTCTATTGATTTAGAAAACCATACATGTAAGGATGAAATTAACTGCAATATAATCATCATCCATATTATCGAAGTCCCTAAAAAGACATGCATTTGAATTTATGATTAAGCTAGGATCGCATATTTACTACGGAATGGTATATAAAGTCAACAAATTTTAATGAATACAATAAAATTTATGACTATACAAACTGTTGAGAACAGTTCTAGATCTGGTTCAAGGCATCATTAGTTAGTGCTTTGAAGTGTGATAGCTCTCCTTGACAATTAGGGATATGTACATATCTTGATAGCATTTCTGTTATATACATCGTCAGTATTAATAAAAAAATATTATAGTAAATCAAGTTTGAGACTACTAACATACAATATGATACAATATTTCTTAGCCTAGAACCATATCTTTAATTTTGTTGAGTATAGCTCTTGTGATCCATTGATTAATTTAATCCTAAATTATTTCATGTGTGACTAGGGTTTTCGTAAAGTTACAACAAGTCAGTGGGAGTTCAGCAACGACTTGTTTCGCAAGGGAGAGAAGGATTTACTATGTGATATTTGTCGAAAAAAAGCATGGACAAACAAACAACAACCTAACAAAAACAACAAGAAAGAAAGTGAAGATGAAGATCAAAAGTCATCATCCTCAACTTCTAATTCTTCATCATCATTTGAGTACAATAGCCTTGTTGATGAGAATAAAAGGCTCAAAATGGAAAATGGAGAACTAAGCTATGAGCTTTCACTAGTAAATAAGAAATGCAAAGAACTTATTGATCTAGTGGCCATTTTGTCAAAAAATTCAAATGAAGAAGAAACAAAAGAAGGGCAAAAAGGTAAAAGGCCAATGTTGTTTGGAGTGAGGCTAGAGGTTGAAGAAGAAATGGAAAGGAAGAGAAAAAGAGTTGAGTTAAATGAAATTGCTAGTGTTTTTCTCTCTCAAACTATGCAAATAAAATAGGAAAAAGGAGATATATGTTATCGATAGAGTTATTCGATATTTCTGATGAGGTGAACACAAGTTAATTCGAACATCAACGTCAGATTGAAAAATGAATTATATGTATTTTAATTGCAAGTCTTTCATCTTTTCAAGACTTATAAAGAGTCATTATCTCTTGTTATATGATATAGAGTTAACTTAATTATATTATATATATCGATAATGTAAAACAATATCAATAAGGATGTTCAGCAATACTTGTCTAGTCCTTCGGGATGGCTCAGTTGGTTTGGAGGGTGGTTATCCACACGGATGACCCGGGATCGATCCCCCTCAATGCCTTCTGAGTCGAGCCTGTACCAAAGAGTGTTCACCCGAAGGGCAGAGGTTATAGCGGCTACGGGTTATTCTGGAGTTCAAACAAAAAAACAATACTTGTATAGTTTATAAAATCATTGAATAATTTATCATTTTGTGTCTATTTTATTCTTATTAATATTAAATACTAGTCATTTCTCAATGTTTAAATGACTTATATTTAGTAAGGATAATTTGGTAAAATTACTCCTATCATTTGTTATTTCTTAATCTGTATATTAAGTCAGTAGTGGACAATTATGATTTGATTACTTCGACAGAAAAAGTAATATGCAAAAGAAAAAAGGAAGGTGACAATTAGAAACTGACCAAGTTTGAAGTATGCCATAGATGATGGATATGGTTACTTTAGTTTTAAGTAATAATACTAATATATAATTGAAGTGAGCTTCTAGATAGGAGTACTAATTAGTAATTATGTTCATATAATTTTCTCATCAAATAAAGTTTTTTAAATTAAGGAGATAGAAGTTTAAAAAATTATATATAGATCATGCCAAGAAATTTGAAGGCTGCTGGAACATGAAGGTTTATATGCAAAACATTCTATTTAATGGTCTCTATAACTATCAAAAGGAAAATTATTTTACTTTTAAAGTTTATTTCGAGGATTTTTTTGAAAATATTTTTTCTATTTTTATGAAGCAAGAGTAATTCTATCTCTTCTCAAACCTGATAACATGTTGTAGAAGTGTGTCGATCAACATATTATTCAGGGACTATGTAAATATATTTTTACTTTATTTTAATTAGTTTTGTTTGAACTTCAGTCATAAATTTAATTCAAGTTTAGTCATTTTTGTCTGTTTTTTTTTTTATTGAACTTGAGCTATATGCACTACAATGAATGTGTCATTCTAAGAACGAGTTCAATTGAATCCATAACTTTCGACCTAGAGTATAAAATCAATATGTTATAATTTAGTAAAATTGTAATAAACAATATACATGAACTCGTTACTTTAAATATATAATGTGCTCAATATTAAGAAATAAGAATCTTAAAAAATAAACTCATAAAATTTAAATTCTTAATCTATGACTATCATTACATGTTTATTTAATAGCAATAGCCAATAACTATTTAAAGGTTCATCTTTATTCCCACTACTTTTAAAATCTTACACATTAATACCCATAGTTTGTATAATTTAAAATTCTCTCCCCCTCCCACTGCTCTCATGTTTGCTGCCCTATTTTGCTCATTTAAAGACAATATTAGTACATTTTCTTCCTTTTCTTTTTCTTAGAATTATAAGGTTTCCTTTTTACCTTTACACCTTTTCTTTTTCTCTTTCCCAAAAGTCCACTTTTTTTTCTTTTTCTTTTCCCTTTTGGCTAATCATGGAAAAACAACATCTATAGGCTTTAAAAAGTCTTTTATTTTGGTCTTAAAAATGTGATCTTTGAATATAATAAAAGAGAAGTATTTGAAAATGTTTTTAAATTTAATGTAAATTATTTATTTTGTTCATAAATTATTAATAACCTTAAAAATATTATTTTACTTAATTAACCAAAATTTAGATACTCTCCCTCTTATATGCGACATGATAAAGCAAGAGGTCTCAAACTCTTGTAAGAGCATGAGAGTCTTAATAAAAAGTCAAGAGAAGGGCTGAAAACATTCCTAAACTTGACAAGAATTTAAAAGTGTATGTCACTCATGTTGCAAATTTGGGAGTGTATTTAAGTTCAATTAGTAGAATAAATGAGTAATTTTAAAGTTGTCAATAGTTCGAAGATGAACTAATAATTTGCAGATGAGTTTGGAATATTTTCTATAATTGAGATTCATTCTCTCGACTTTGAATTTCTATATAGAAAATCCTTTTAAAAGTACCACGACCACCACAATAACGACATACTTAGTAAAATTTCACAAATAAAGTCTAGAAATGGTAGAACGTATATAGACCTTATTACTATCTCATGGAAATAGAGATTGTTTCCAAAAAATCCTCAAATCAAGTGAAGAATTTGAGAATAGTGAAGAAAATATATTAAAGAACAAGCAAACAATGTAAAGTTTACCAAAAGACGGATCCATTTAAAAACACCTCTTTTAAATTTAATTCTACGAATACCAAACTCCAAGCGGAAAGCAAAAAAATATAATAACAGACTCCTCTGAACTCTCATAATCCTTCATCTTCCCCATACACATACACAGCTAAAAAGCCAAAAACAGAGTGCTCAGAAACACACATATCTAGCAAAATAAATAACCTCTCCAGTCTCCACTGTGTGTCTCTGTGTAAGAAAGAGAAAAAGTATGGGATTTAAAGCGATGGGGTTCTTCATTTTATTCCCAGAAGATGAATCCACCATTATCACCAAAAAAAAGCAAAAAACCAATCTTTCTCCATTAAAATCCATCAACACTCTGTTTAGAGCACAATTTATAATCTCAATTTGTGTTTTTCTCATCTTCATCACTTTTCTCCTCTTTACAATCTCAACTTTTGAACCATCTTCAAGATTCAAACTTCAAAATTCAAAATCTCCATCATTTCAACAACATGCATTGCAAGGAATGGGTACTCTGTTCAGAAAAGGAACAAGATCCATGAGTGATTTAATTGTAGCTCATGTAATTGAATCTGTCACTGTTCAAGAACTGAAATTGTTCACAAAACTCATTTACAGGTCCAAAATCAGCTCAAAATCCGACATTTTGTTCGTTTTTCCGAAAAAATCCATTCTTTTTGAAAACACCATTGTTGAAGAAAACACCTCGTTCTTGAAACTCATCAATGGCTACGAATACAATTCTACCACTTTCGACCCGACCCATAATAAAGCGAATGCAAGTGAAGAATCCATCTGGGGTCGCAAAAAACAGAGCAATTTCATTAACGAAGACGACAACAGTACTGAGTCAATTCAATTGAGTTATGGGTCAGTTATCGGGTTTTACGCCGATGAACTTGACCCGGAAAATTCATTATCCGGGTTTATGGATCATGTTCCAATGAATTTAAGAAGATGGGCTTGTTATCCAATGTTATTTGGTCGAATCAGAAGAAATTTCAAGCATATAATATTAGTGAATGTGAAAGAAATTTTCGTACTCGGTGATTCACCGAGTCGAATCAAGAATCTGAGTCATGACTCAGTTCTTGTTTTTCGAAGAAAAAACTTCGAAAAAACTCATAAAAAACAGGCAAGCCCAGAAGTCATCATGGGTGGATTAAGAGGAATTCGAAGATTATCGAATGCAATGTTAATCAAAATCATTCAAGAATCGATGCAACACAAGAAGAAGAGCTCGATTAACGAGTCAGTTCTGTTCAATCAACTCATTGGAAATGAGTTTATGATGAAGAAAGTTGAGTTAATTTTGGGCGAGTCAATTATTGATCTGAGCTCACTAACATCAGGTTCTTTATTAATATCAAAATTTTGGATTATTAGTCGAGGAAATAGTAATGTTGATATTAGTTATGTTTTTAAGAAGTATTTATGTTCATATAGTGATTGCTGAATAGTAGTTAAATTAATTAAAAAAAAAGAGGTTAATTATAGGATTATGCTTAGACACTTTTTTGTAGTACTTTGTAGTAATTGTTCATAATAGAATTTGTTCAATTATGTTCCGAAATTTTCTTGTTGATGATATCGAAATTACATTCTGATTTTTTAGGTATCAAAATGATATAATTTATAGTGATGATTGTCATGTAGATAATAATGGAATAGTAAATGCTATATGGAATATTTGTGCAAAATTATGTATATCTAGAGGTGCGGTGGAGTTTGTTTGAATTTGCTTCGTCAAATTAATAAATATATGACATTTGAGGAAGAGTTCATCAAATTGATAAAGCATGTGGTCTAAATCCATACAAAAAGATCATTAATCGAGCTAGTGTCATTCTTAAAGGTGACAGCCAATAAGGTTGTTGTGTCAATTTATGATTTAGCTATCATCAATAGCAAAGTCAAACAAAAGGAGTATTATTTCTCATCTGACAACTGTGTAACGGTCCAAGGGAAAATAACACAAAATTGTTACTATAATTTATTTATCTTATTTTTTTTAATTTATTTAAAAAAAATGTTTTATATATCTAAGATTATGAGAAATAAATAACATTTTGATATATTCTATATATTTTTAGTTTAAGACTAGAAAATTCAAACATTATATTACTTTTTAAATTTTATATCAAGTTAAAATCAAATAAATAAATTAAAACGAACTAAGCATTTAATTGGAACCACCATGTGATTTTTACCAAATTTCCACCGCGTGTTTCAACTCCTTTTGACAAACTCCATAAAAGCAGTAACGTGATCATTTCATTCTTTTGCACTTCATTTCATGATATATAATTAACTATACAACTTCTTTTGCCAGCCTTTTTCCCCCCAGCCAGCCAAGCATACAAGTGTTGCTTAACATCTAAGAATAGTCCACGATAATATATTTAGTGTAATCTATTAAATTAAATTCTAGAAAAAGTAGAATACACATAGATTTCATTCTTATAATTTTGAAGATAGAGAAATTGTTTATGATAGATCCTCTCAGCTCAAAGAAAAAGAGTTTGAAGCAATATGACACAAGAAATAACGGAAATGAAAAGCCAAGAAAAAAATACGATAAATGCATGACAAATTTTTCTAAACAGTAAATAAAAAATGCAAGAAATAATACTTTATCTATAATTCAAGATATTTAAAAAAATATATGAAAAATTACCATAAATAAGATTTTCAAAATTTTGAAATTCAAAAAATGTCATATAAATTGAGATGGACGGAATAATATCTACCTTTCAAAGCTAAGGCCAATCAATGTCTATGTTTTAAAAAGGGGGAACCCATCGGTGGCCCCCTAAACTTGGCACGAAATTTCACTTAGACACCTCAACTGTGCGATGTTCATTTTAGACACCTCAACTGTGCGATGTTCATTTTAGACACCTCATGTAGGGTTCCGTTATATTCTTTTGACACTTTTTTACAATAAGAAAAAAGCTGAAGGAGAGTGTAATACACTCGTTGATGACGTGGCAAACGACGAATTAAATGATTACATGTGTTATTTTGAGTTAAAAATTATTTTAAAATCTATTTAGTAAATAAAATAAAAATATTATTCTAAAAAAAATCAATTTAACCCCTCCCCTCCCCCCTTGCCCCCCATGGTAGTTGTCTTCTCTACTATACCCAACAATTTTCTTAATTTGCTCTTTAAAATTGTTTTAGATTCTTTTTTTCTTTCTATCTTAGTGTTGTTTTGAGAGAAAAAGAGAGGAGGAGGAGGGAGAAAAGGAGAGAAAGAAAGAAAAATTATTAAATATGAGTGTTCATATCCATTTTTTCCGGCGAAGGTGGAATCGGAAATCATCTTTTTTCATACACTCTATATCTCTTTTGTGCTATTTTCTAAAGAATAAGAATGAGAAGATGACGATGGTTGTGGTGATTTTCAGAACTGAATAAATAAAAAACTTAATTTGATTGTATTAATAGCGATGGTGGCAGCGGTGGTAAATGAATGGTGCGTGGTGGAGGAGAGAATGAGGAAGAAGAATAGTAAAAACCTTTTAAATATTATTTTTTTGGCCTGAATAAAAGCCTCTTCACGCGCTGATTTTGGGTGCATTACACTTACTATGCCATGTCAGCGAAAAGTGTCAAAATGACACAACGGAATCCTACCTAAGGTGTCTAAAATGAACATCGTCCAGTTGAGGTGTCTAAGTGAAATTTCGTGCCAAGTTTAGGGGGTCACCGATGGGTTCCCCTTTTAAAATAATTACAAATAGTCGACCACTATTTTTTTTTAATAAATAGCAGTATATAAATAACATTAATAATAGACGGATAAATCTTAGCACTGATCACGGCACGCCAATCTATAGATCTCTTTACAATAAAATATTCAAATTTGCCAAACATAAGTTTTTTTAAGGTAATATTTACTCGCATTATATAAGATAAAATTATTATAGTGAATCTATTTAATTAAATAGATGAAAATATATATTAATTAATCATAATTAAGTACTAATTAAGTTTACGTATGCATCTATTAGCTTTTAGTGTAAACGCTAAGATATTTTTTTGGATTTCAAGTCAACTACTCCTTTGTTTTAATTTATGTAGCGATATTTGACTGATAACAAAATTTAAGAAAGAAAAACAGAATTTTTAGAACTTGTATAATAAAACAAGCAGTAGACATTTGTATGATTATAAATCATCTCATAAATGATAAAACGAAAAGTACTAGATATGCAAGTGTCATTAGTTTGACACATTAGGGCCAAACACTCAATTAACTTGCAAAATCTTTCAAGTATCAACTTAGTTACAATAAATATAATGAATGTATACACCCTTTAGTTAACTTGAATCAAAGAATTAGTCTAGACACTTTTAGCTACAACCTTGGAAGGCGAATCCACGTTCAGAATGAGTCATATCTTATTATATATGTATATATATTCTATATCTTTTTTCATATGTATACATAGTTCAAGTTGAAAACAATATATTTCGTTAAACCAGCAACGGATGATCACCCTATATCCGTAGCAAAGTGGAGTACTTGAAGGATGATCATTTTTTGCTCTATTGGGATCATGAAAGCAAAACTATAAGTAAATCCAGGCATCATGTACCTCAATCCATGCGAAAAATCGCATCAACAACATACGTTGTTATGTAAGATTTGGGGAAACAGAGAGAGTGATTTCTCGTTCGTGTACTAAAAGAGATCAACCTTCTTTTTGTGCACGTCTTGCTTCCATTTTGGGACCTTGTAAAATGCTTCTTTTGTCATTCCTAGTACAGATTCAAATTCCTCGTCCGAAAGATAAGCCTGAAAAATGCTTATCATTCGAGATGATCACGAAAAGAAGAATGTACTTTCATTAGAATGAACGATACTCGAGTTACAAACCTCTCTTCGTTTAGTATCAATGCCAGTAGCAGGATTTTCTGACTTAGCCTTGAGCTGCTCATAACTGAACACCTCATCTGGTGGTTTCAGGTCCGAGTCCTCTTCATTAGTCTCTGCTGCGTGCTCAGCTACCTCGTTCTCCTGATGTTCTGAACGTTCTTCGGATTCTTTAAATCGAGCATGCTTTGTCCTAGCTGAAAAAAACATCAAAATAGTAATGTACCAAGTTGAAACTATGTTGATTTACTTCAAATGCTTGGAATAGTATTCAATTTAAGTAATCATTAACATGTTACAATCATAGACAGAGAAACACAGAAACATTGTAGACATCGAGATTTTGTAGGACTCTACAAGACGAGCCAAATCCTGTTACGATTTTTAGAGGCAACTCTATCCTAAATCCTAGCTCATGCCTATATTAAGGTAACATATTCCTTCAAGGGGCTTCTCAAAATCTCATAAGCTCTTGCAATGTTCGTAAATAGATCAAGACATCAAATACTATTTTTGTCAAAGTCATCGCCTGACGTTCCCAATGATCAAGTACATCGCAAGGAGAATCAAGGGAGGAATAGAATTGTACTCACAAATATTCATCAACAACATTTCTGTTTCATCATATTTTATTTGTGTTTGCAGTTTATTTTTCATCTCTATAAAATTTATTGCAAACACACGTAATAACCTTAGCTTGTATGTCATGAATTAATACGTCACGAGTACAAACGCTTCCATAGTAAACACGAGATTCCTTCACAATCATAAGAATTCACACGACAAATACCAGAAAAGGCGAAGTTTTGTACCAGTTGGGCTAGCTGATGGACTTCTACTTGATTGGAGAGAAGATCCGCGCGAATTTGACTGCTTCATTTCCTCTGTAAGAACATTAGACAATGCAGCTACTGCAGCTGCTCTTTGTGAACTCTGACTTGCTCCTGTAGGCTTTGGAACAGAACTAGCTTTCGCAGCAGACGATGAAGTAAATGCAGAGTTTAAAGCAGCTAATGCTGAGGCTCTTTGAGTTGGTCCATCTTGATTTGTTCTATGATTCTGAGATATAGAGTAGAAGGTCTAAACTTCTTGAATAACTGGTGCAGTCTTGTATTATGAAACTCGGTTGATGATACGAAAAATAACTGTCAAACAACTAATATATGATATGGAAAACAATCTATCATTGTGTGATTCATAGAACTTAGATGAGATTATAGTAATGCAGAAAGATTCCCGAGTAAGCATAAGAGGTTATATGGAATGAAAGATCCAATTACCTCGGAAGCATGACCAAATCCAAAGAGTATCATAACCTTCTTTTGGAATGAGTTTCCGTGTGCCTGATTAAACAGGTAAGTCAGAGTGTTAAAAGTTGCTGAAATGACTAATGAGTTTCACTTATTATTGCTTCGATATGTCTCCCGTGAGGTTGAAAAATGCAGCTTTTGTAGTCACTCTACATCTTATCTTCCAAGTTTCATACCAAATTCAAACGAGACAACGAGAGAGAGAGCTTTAGTCACTTACGGTAGCTTTTACAGGATCCCATGAGAAAAATGTTGTAAAGAAGCATGGTTCATTTCCTTCTGTGACTTTATACAATGGAACATCAGAGGATAACCCTTCCAAAGATGCAGCCAACTCTACATATTTCTGTGATCAACTTCATCTATTACTTGAGCAAAAATGAAAATGGACAAGTACTTTCAAGATATGAGAAACATATGTGATATGACACTAATTAGTATTACCTGTCCAATTTCAAAAGCACTTTGCTTTTCTTTGGAGTCTGTTGATTGACCAACCCAAACAAAAATTTCAGAATGTGTGTCAAGAACCATGACGTCCTCAGTCAACAAATCATCTTGACAAAAGTTGTAGATTTCTTCAACCTGTTATTTGAATAGAAAATATTAACCTGTTTGATATACACAAACAGAAATTTATACGTTTTAACTGAATTCTCTAGGATATTACCTCGAATTTTCCTGGATATCCACGAGTTAGCATGAAATCATTTGAGAAAGTCAGTTAGCAGAAAAAATTTTCCTCATTCGGAAAAAATATCGAAGGATGAGAAGGATGCACCTCTATTAACAGAATAAGAAAACAAGTGAGGTTCCCTGGTGGCTTCAGGAGCTAATTTATTGCTGGTAAAATCTTGTTTTTCTCCAATACCAAGCCAGAAAGCTGAGCTTTCTGTTCCTTCCTTAGTGTGTTTAACGGTCACTCCTGGCTGAGTTTGTGAATAAAACACACCAAACAAATTAGTCTAATGCAGCATAAACTAGGATGAACACAGGGTATGTTAGTTGGATAACAATGACAAAGAACGCCTTTTTTCTACTTCGATAAAAGACTCACCTTCAAGAATTCCACAATCTTTGCAGCTAACTGCTGTTGCTCATGGGTACTTTGCTTTCCATGCCAAATGAATACTGAAGAGCTAGATTGCAGAAGAAAACACTCGTAAGTGTTCAGTGAAGTTGCCACCTGTCAGAGTTCAGAAACCGGGAGTGAAAATTAGAAATGGAGGTTGTAAAGTTATATTTTGGCAAGTTTACAACACAGTTCATAGTAGCTTTGGACATAATGACAACAGCAACTTAGACTTTAGCGTGACAGTACGGAGAAATGCGAAGTATACATAAGTACAAAGTTAGCATAAATTTTCAATATGACTGTCATTTAGACAGCGTCAATATATATTGAAAAGAATCCTAAATTACATCCCTGGACAGATGTTTACGAAATCCATAAGAACAACTCTTTGAGACATGGAGACTCTATCAACATAGAGCGGAAGCTACCTATCTATCCAGACATAGTTTGAGAACATGTTCAAGTGACGACAAGAAGGGTCTCATAACGTAGCTTTTGCAGCATGACTAAATTGGAACAGAAATAAAGAAAAATAGTTTATCAGGCACTGACAACTTAATATTCCAAAGAGGGGAAAACTTAAAGGGTCGGTAAGCATACAACATCGACTTGAACTGCTTTGTTGTTATGACTAGAAGTTCCAGATATCCTGAAAAGGCCAACAGTATCAGAAGCATATGTTTCATCATTCAAGCCATTTTCTTCAATATGATTTTTATAGCCAGAGCTTAATCCACCCTGAAAAAAGGAAAGAAACTTGTCATGGTTATTCTATATGTTAAAACGACGTCAATAGCCTCTATCATGATATATGGAGAGATACCTTAAGGACCAGCATGGGCTGGAATATTGCAACAAATTGTGGTGGTTCGTTGCCTTGGTATACCCGACCCTGGATAACGTAAATATCACAATTAAGCTTTATTTTGAGTTTTTGACTGAAAAACAGTAAGCGAAAAAAGTAATACCAGCACAGGTCTCCCTTTAAGTGAATTGCACATTGTGCTAGCCAATTGTGCAGCCATTTCTCGATCCTCCTGAATCCACAGCAATGATTCAGTTCATGACTTCCTTGTCGCTATTTTAATGCAATGACAGAAAATTCTATAAAGCTGTATTGGACCCTTATATGCAAGGACATCCGTACCTCGATGCTATCCTTTCCAATCCACCAACATAAGTAATAATCTTCTTTCCGTTCGTGAGAATGGTATGTGTAGAGAACAATGTAGCAATCTCCACTGTAGAATTTACCAATATCTTCTTTGGGTATCAGAGTCTTTGCACTGCCGTCAATACGCCAAACCTGACAAATTTTACATTTTCAGTGAAGAATGAGCAGGCCAAATCAACAGAGAAATTATCATGACATGGAAAACATTCCGATGATCAGATTCAGACCTCTATCTTTCCACCTTCTTCAAGCAAAGGTGGGACTTCTTCATCGACAGAAGTACTTTTGCTAGCAGCTTTGACAGCAGCACCTTGTTGCTTCACTAAAGCTGAAAGGACTCAACATGGACAAAGTTAAAACTAACTCAAACCAGCAACACACAAAATCTTCACACTCTCGTAATAACTCTACCTGCTACTTTTCCCCGTCCGTCCTCAGGGGCAGGTGTTGATCCTGTTGGCCAAGAGTCAAAATTGGACTTAAATGAATGTGTCTCATAGCCTTGGATAATCCGGGTTATACGTGTTGACTTAGGTCTATTTTGATTGGCAAGATATTCCTGAAATTTTTTGAGTCATTCAGAAATGAGAAACTATATCACACAAGAACATGGATGAACAGCTAACATTCTACCTCTGCTGTTTGAATGGTACTTTTCCTCTCCTCGAGCTGAGTATGACGGCCTATCCAAGTGAAAACCTCGGAACCACAATCCAAAATATAGCATTTATCATTTTCCAAGATGGATTTTGTAAGTTCACCATCCAAAGAATTGACCTGGCCATCAGTAATCCTGCAAAAGAGGACATAATTCACCTTTAGCACCAACAACAGCAAAAGGTTGACATACAAAATTCAGTTACAAGCAACAACCTCGAGGGCTATCCATTGAAAGACATTACGTCCAGCAATACATGGTCTCACAAGGATATCAAGAAAACTTTGATATAGAGTATCATAAACACGAGAAACTGCTTGACACTGATGATTACTGGTAAAGGATTCAACATTACCTATAAAGTTGAGCAGTAGTTCTCTCAGGAACGATATCATCATCGGTTGCAACCTTTTTGCTAATTGGAGCAAAGCCACCAAACAGAACCCAAAATGATCCAGAATCTGACTCAGCTTGTAAATTTCCATCATCTGAGGTATGCAATAGAGAAAGAGTTATAAAATTCTAGGGGAAGAATTAATTCAATAAATATCGCACGTCACATAGTAGTTACATAACAATTCTGTGCAAAGCATTAGATGAATTGCACAATCTTGCATTTTACTCTGTGGCTTCGACTTACCAATGATTGCAACGTCACACACCCCATCATGATACTTCTCCTTCAATATCTGAGTAACTTCTAATGCTTTAGCCCTCTCCTGGATATTGGAGTTTGCACCATTAAACTGATATATTTTGTCTTCAGTGTCTAGAAGGAACACGTCATCATGGTTTAGCGATGACCGAGCAAAAGGGACCTGACAAAAATCTAACCTCAATATTATCTTCAATCACAGCTGAATAAGTTACATACATTTCTAAATGAGCTCAAGTAGTAAGTGTTTTTCTTTTGCTTCTGTACCTGCTTCATCCTAACAACTCGTTTACCGTTGCAGACATACAACCTCGTTTCAAATACTTCCTCCTCCGGTTTCTTGAATCCAGATGCAACACCTCCTTCTAATGGTATGATGCACGGTTTAAAGTATGACAAGAATTTGTCTGATTCATGACCTTGGATTTCCCTATGCTGTACTGCTCGTCCTCCAAGAATCGTGTCAAGCTCAACTGTTTTGATAGCTGCAGTTCCTGCTTCATCCTAGCATAGTATCCAAACTTTTAGAAAATGAAAAAAAAAGGAACAATATGGTTGAACTACTGCTAAGACTACGAAACGATTCGTACCTGACTAGTATCCTTTCCAAGCCAGAAATGTATATCATGCCAATAAGCTCCTCCTCGGCCTGAAGTTGTCTGCGATAAGATAAAAACAGAATCGTTGTCAAAACATTTGAACTTACTTCCTCCCAAGATAAACAAGAAATAGAAGAATAACATTTTAAATTAATACGTACCTGCAAGACGATATATGAATCACCCGAGTAGAATTTACCATGTTCAGATTTTGGCACAGGAACTGGTTGGAAATTCTCTATTCTCCAAATTTCGGTTCCTCTAAAGAGAGTTAAGTTAACATTTTATGAAATTACACCGCCAAGTTCTGCAGTAGAAACGGAAACAAAAACACACTAACAAGATCACAGTTACTGATATATGCTCTTTTGAGCTTCCATTCATTTAATCATTCAGTAGGATGAAGTGATGAAATATCAAACTAATCGAATACTCAGAACCAAAGGATACGGTTTCTGTCCTGCACCCTGAAATGCAGGTTCCAAATCTTTCACAGAAATAGACATTTTTGCAAAATCTTTCCTTTTACAGTTTCTCCCAACTTCAGCTCAAACTTCTAAGCAAAAGCAACTGCACACAAGTATGAGAAAGTGTGACATATTATCGACTTATCCATACACCTCTCTCATAACATTACACATAACATACATATTTATTTGAAAAATATCTTATTAGATGCCTCGGATCATGAGCTAGAAAGGTGTATTAGATGGAGGAAAATCACTCTTCTAGTGAAACTACAACTGACATTCTACATTGATTGTATCCTTCCATCCTCCAATGAACCTCATCTATGTTATATACAAATAAATAT
Organism: Solanum pinnatisectum; assembly: GCA_035578085.1. Taxonomy (NCBI): domain Eukaryota; kingdom Viridiplantae; phylum Streptophyta; class Magnoliopsida; order Solanales; family Solanaceae; genus Solanum; species Solanum pinnatisectum. Next base: position 42,997,564 of record CM069085.1, on the reverse strand, counting down.
ACATTTTGCTTAGGTACCATACATAAGAAAATCACATATTTATCAGGAAAACATCTTTCATTCGTATCAAACACATCCTAAATGTTGAGTTTTCCTTGATAGAACGAAGAAAACAACTAAAATGGAGAAAATACGAGATCCTTACGTAGAGAATCATCAAACAGAATAGATGAACGCACCTCCTCTTGTGATCTTTCTGCAGAATTTTCTTCCTTTTTTCAATTTCCGAATTCTTTCATCAGATTTGATAATTCATTGAACGAAAGAACGAAAAATTAAGTTTATGATTATACAATACAATGTACATGTAAATTTTGTGTGAAAAAAAAAATGATGATGGAGAAAAAATGATACAACTTCTCCCTTGTAATGTTTGTTTCACTATTTTCTTTTTCTTCGGATCATATTACATATAATTTATATCCATGCAATTATTATTATGACATCAAACTCCTTTTATTTGGATTCTTCAACTCTAAGTCCTGATTCTTTTTCATAGGTTTGGTGACTGAGCCACGTTTTACCCACTCGACTCATTAATTCCTGCTACGCTTCGATTAATTTCATCGGACTACTTTCTGCTTGTGGTTAGCTTACACATACCTCAATTAATTTCACTGATCGACAAAAATTCAGTAATTTTTTATGGCATAATACATAAACTTAACCTTCACTGAGATTTATGTCTTCTAACTTTCGGTGTACATAAGAAGGCACTTAAACTTGTATAAAATTGAACAAATAGACACATTCGTCCTACGTGGTATCCTACATAGAAATTTTATGTCCTATGTGTATTATGTCACGTAGGATGTGTGTGTCTATTTATTCAATTTTATACAAGTTTAAATGTCTACTTGTGCACACCCAAAGTTGAAGGGTATAGATGTCAGTTGAAGCCGAGGGTATATTTATGTATTACGCCAAAATTTAATAGTTATAACTTTTATTAATTTCAAATTCCTAAATAATAGGATAATAATTAAATCATAGTTATTTAGAAAAGAAAGTAAATGACAGTTTTATCTAGTATAAATTGTTTTAATGAATCACAAAATTAAGGTTCAATCAACCTTTCTAATTAAACACGTTCATTCTTTTAAAATATTATAGATACATATAGAAGATTCGAAAATTTTAGTATAGCATTTATGAACTTTGTCCTAAAATCATCAAATGGTTGTTCAATAGTTTGCCACTTGCATTTAGTCTTTACCACATTGCAAATCCTTTCTAATATATATAGATTTTGAAGAAGTCTTTATGGAATCATTAGTTCTCAACAAGATAAATTTTGCCATATATGAAACACAATGAAAAGTAGACAATAAATTCAAAGAAAATAAGAAACAAAGAAAGCAAACAAAAATACTTATAATAGTGTAATAATTTATTGGCAAAAATTAATTCCCTTAAAATTGTACATAAAAGTCATTTAGACGGGGTCAATCTGATTCTTAGTAAGAATCGAGTACATGTTTGCCTAAGACGGATAATTATCGCAACATATATTATATTAAATACATTTACTATGGATTTGATGGATTGATTATCTAATGTAAGATCCTAATTTACAATATATTAATACACTATTTATTTTAGTTACAAATTGGAAAAAACTTATTCGTATCGAGTGTATACACCTAATTAATGTAATTTCCATTATTACGTGATTTAATAAAGTAAAGTATATATTAATTAATTATGATTAAGTAAAATGAGCTATAAATTTAAACACATGACATACATGTATTGACTTGAGGATATTCACTCAAACTCTTTCGATAAAAAAAATTATACCAAGTGAAATCGTGTATCCACCACTCATTACATGTTACTCCACCATATACACTATATATAGGGGAGCCAAATGCCTAATTAAATAGTGGTTGTATGATCGCGAAGGTTAGACTGCTAAAGTCCAACAAATCCATAAGATGATGTGGATATATATTATAAAATGGATTGCGATAAATTAAACTATACAGTTAGATAGATAAAAATTAATTTATTTTAAAACCCTTAGATTATGAGATGGGATCGTCCAAAATTATATAAGGAAACAACAACTTATTCTCTCGATGACACTTTTTTCAAGAATTTGTCATATGATTGGTTGCAAGTTGCAACTAAAAACTATACTTCTCCCAAACAATCTATACATCTTTCGTACACTTCTTCTTCTATGTGAATTGCTTGCCAGCAATAAACAGTAGCCAATGAAAAAGATGTTACATTAATGAAAACTAATACTCATCTATATATCTCTAGTATATATCCAAGAAATTTGTCACAATCAAGTACATATTGACATGGCCAAAAGAAGAAAAAGACAAAAATGATAATATTGTCCTTTAAGCTAAATATGTAACAAACTTTGGAAAATGTTGAATAGTTTTTTTGGTTTTTCATTCAGTGTCCGATATTAAAGTCCGATTAAATTTAAATTTGTATAAAAAAATTTATTTTGTTCCATACTTATAAAGCTTGAACTCGAGATTAGTAGGTTAAGGATGAATAAGTACTCGTGTACCAAACTGGAACTCATTGTTGAATAGTATTAGTAGTATAAAAATTTATTTCAAGTTCCAATAATAGTGTCTGTCCATATTTCCAATAGCTGACACATATAGTCCCATATCGTTATCTAACTCAAAGTTATGGACTTTCTTACCATTCCCAATCCCAATTATTTGTTAAAAATAAACCCATACAACATGCCATTGCACTGTCAATTTATTTTATTTTATTTTTGTCATTTTTCTCTGTTGTTTCTAGGACCCTTTTGAACATTTATTTAGTTAGCATAATCAAAATTGATTCTTGAAGTGAAATTCTCAATCTTTCAGTTTCTTTTTACATTGAAATGTGAACTCAGTAACCATGGGAAGTGTTTGGAAATTTTGGTACTTTATTTTTTAAAAATTTTTCATGTTGTTTCCTAGGACCCTTTTGGACATTTATTTGGTTGGTATGATAAAAATTGAATCTTGAAGTGAAATTCTCAATCTTTTTATCTCTTTTTGATATATTTAGTCACTGTTTGAACTCTACTAGCACATATTTTAGTGTTTAGTTCTTGATTCCATCTGATTTTGCCTAAATCTTTTGAATAGTTTTCTTCATTTTCTTAATCTTAGTAGTTGTTTACAATCACTAAGTTATGGATATAAGTAATGAGGCAAAAGTAGAGTTCATTTCCATAGGACCTTCTTCAATTGTAGGTCGAACAATTGCCTTTCGAGTCTTGTTTTGCAAATCAATATCGCAGTTGAGGCACAACATTTTTCATTTCTTGATATATTACTTGTACAAGATCAAGAATTGTCTGTCATACTACTTGACACCTTTGATCAAATGGTTTCACCCGCGTAATCCACAAGGGATATTAGTGTTAGTAACACTTCTAGCCTTCTTGTTGAGGCGATATACGAATGTAAAAATCAGGGCTGATATGGTTTATAAGAGGAAGTTTTGGAGGAATATGATGAAATCTGCATTAACTTATGAGGAATGGGCTCATGCTGCGAAAATGTTGGAGAAAGAGACACCTAAAATGAATGAAGCAGAGTTTTATGATGAAGAGTTAGTTGTAAATAAACTTCAAGAACTTCAACATCGTCGTAATGAAGGATCTTTAAGAGATATTATGTTCTTTATGAGGTCTGATCTTGTGAGAAATCTTGGTAATATGTGTAATCCACAGCTTCATAAGGGTAGGCTTCATGTGCCTAAACTTATTAAGGAGTATATTGATGAGGTTTCAACTCAGTTGAAAATGGTATGTGACTCTGATTCAGATGAGATTTTGTTGGAGGAGAAGCTTGCTTTTATGCATGAAACAAGACATGCTTTTGGTAGGACAGCATTGCTTTTAAGCGGGGGTGCGTCTTTGGGAGCTTTTCATGTTGGTGTGGTGAAGACATTAGTTGAGCACAAGCTTATGCCAAGGATAATTGCTGGTTCGAGTGTTGGATCGATTATGTGTTCTGTAGTTGCAACTCGGTCTTGGCCTGAGCTGCAGAGTTTTTTTGAGGATTCTTGGCATGTGTTGCAGCCGTTTGAACAGATGGGCGGAATTCTTACTGTTTTCAGGAGGATCATGAGACAAGGGGCTGTACATGAGATTAGGCAGTTGCAGGTGATGTTACGCCATCTCACGAATAATCTTACTTTCCAAGAAGCTTACGACATGACTGGTCGAGTTCTAGGGATTACTGTTTGCTCCCCTAGAAAACATGAACCTCCTAGATGTTTGAACTACTTGACTTCACCTCATGTTGTTATATGGAGTGCTGTGACTGCTTCTTGCGCCTTTCCTGGTCTGTTTGAAGCTCAAGAACTGATGGCAAAGGATAGAAGTGGAAATCTTGTTCCTTATCATCCACCATTTCATTTGGAACCTGATCAGGCTGCAGCTTCTGGTTCATCTGCTCGTCGATGGAGGGATGGTAGCTTGGAGATCGATCTACCTATGATGCAGCTGAAAGAGCTATTCAACGTAAACCACTTTATCGTGAGCCAGGCAAATCCACATATCGCTCCTTTACTCAGGATCAAAGAGTTTGTAAGAGCTTATGGAGGCAACTTTGCTGCCAAGGTATGATTTTGGTTCTTGATACTTCCTGTAATCTTTCGACTTATTTGTTCTACATACTCCTGAGATTATGTTCGTGTCTTTAGAAGACGGAGAATTTACGTGGACAAATGTAACGATAAGTATTTGGTTTATGCAGCTTGCTCATCTTACTGAGATGGAAGTGAAGCACAGATGCAATCAGGTACTGGAACTTGGTTTTCCCTTGAGGGGATTAGCCAAGCTATTTGCTCAAGATTGGGAAGGCGATGTCACCGTTGTAATGCCAGCCACTCTTGCTCAGGTATGTCCATGAGAGTCTAGTGGCGAAGCCAGGAATTTGGCTAAGAAGTAATTTTTGACCTGTTTATGTAGAATATCATTTTCTATATAATTTTCCGACAAAGGGTGGTTATAAGTGACTGAATGAAACCTGATAAACATCATGTATGGCTTCATAACTGACCATTTCTCCAAATGTTTGTTTATGATCCAGTACTTGAAGATCATACAGAATCCCTCTACTTTGGAGGTTCAAAAAGCAGCAAATCAAGGGAGGAGATGCACTTGGGAGAAACTATCAGCCATTAAGGCAAATTGTGGAATTGAGCTTGCTCTTGATGAGTGTGTAGCAATACTCAACCATATGCGTAGACTAAAAAGGAGCGCGGAGAGAGCAGCTGCTGCTTCACAAGGCATGTCAAGCAGCACAGTCAAACTCAATGCTTCTCGACGTATTCCTTCTTGGAATTGCATTGCGTGTGAGAACTCAACAGGCTCCCTTGAAGAAGACTTTCACGCGGATCCTGCTTCCTCTCTTCATCATCACAATGCCAGTCAAAACTGGCGTTGTAATAACAAGAATGCTGCACATGATCATCATGGTAGTGACAGTGAGTCTGAAAGCGCGGATAATAATTCTTGGACAAGATCAGGTGGTCCATTGATGAGGACAACATCAGCTGATAAGTTTATCGACTATGTACAAAACTTGGAAATGCATCCTTCACAACGATTGAACAGAGGACTGGGTATTGACCTCAACAATGTTGTAGTCAGGGAGCCTCTTTCTCCGAGTCCACGAGTGACAACACCTGATAGGAGATCAGATACAGAATTTGATCAAAGAGACATCAGAATTATTGTCGCTGAAGGTGATTTACTACAGACTGAGAGGACTAACAATGGGATTGTATTCAATGTGGTAAGGAGAGGAGACTTAACTCCATCAAACAGGAGTCTTGATTCAGAAAACAACAGTTTCTTTCATGATCCAGTGGCTGAATGCGTGCAACTCGAAAATCCTGAGAAGGATATGGATATAAGTTCAGCATCAGAAGATGGAGAAACAGAAAATGCAGTACTAGATGAAGTAACAGAAAATCAGATCATATAAGATATGACATGTTGTGTAAAGAATGCTTATACTATCAGTGCAGTTTAACCAGTTATAACCGGTTATTACTCTATTTTTATCAGGTTATCATATCAAGTCTCATATGAAGTGTTATTTGTTGTTGTAGGTCAACTTAACCTGATAACGTAATAGTTCTTTCCACATGGTCTAACTCATAAAGCTTTTTCTAACAACTACTTTGACATGTTTTTGTTTTTTTTGGGAATAATGTAGTTGGATTTGTGGTTGTCTTTTTAGGGTATTATGTTGACATATATGCTTGTGGATGTTAGAACTAGACAATGTATTTAAAGCTATGAGAAGCTATATAGTCCACTTATTGTGATGTTATGCATATACTTTCTCATTGGAAAAGTGGTTTGGCTAGTGCTGTTGTTGGAAGTAATTGCATGTGTTTATTGTCTGCCATTCAAAGGTTTGTGACTACTCTTTAAATCCTGGCCAAAAGAATTTTAAAAGTAATGCATTTTTTCGAAGATTCAATACGGGTATAATAATATTTTGAAGAGTCTAAGTAACATTGAAGAACATCGGTGGACTTGTTACATATGTAAATTAAAGTAACTAAACAAAATCATAGCAACTATGTTTTATAAAGATGATTGCACATATTAGAGTTCTAGAAATTCCAAAAGTCGGGAAATACTATATTTTAAAATTAGTTACTTTCTTCTATTCACATTATAAAGGGTTGTGTTCACTCATTTCCTCATTTAAGAAAAGATATTAGACATTCTTTTGGTATGTGACATTTAAATTCTGGTCCATGTGTAATCGATTTAAAATTTTGAATCGATCTTTGAATATAGACTTATAATGACTCTCGAATTAGTAACAAATTAGATTACCCAAAGTCATAAAAGAGATAAATTTATTGTAAAAAATAATGAAATTTTCAATACTTTGTGCATCCAAAATGGACTAGGTAATTAACAAACAATTTCAAGAAAGTTGAATTCCAACAAAAGGCAAGGCAAAAAATTGTGGTCTAATAATTAAGAGAGGAAAATCCAACATCCTCAGCACACAAAACAGGAATCTCCACATAAAAATTATATAATTCTCTTATTAATGTCTTATAAATATATAATATTGTAGTACTTAATTAATCAACATGGGTTCTAGTGGGGCATTTGGCCTTCTAGATACCCATGGACTTTTGATTGGACTGTTGACAAAGAATACTATTGTAACTTATAAGCTTGCAAAATCGTTCCAATCATAATTATAGAGTCAGAATTTTCATTAAAAGACAAATAATATGAATCGAAGTTAGTAGTAATTATTCCTTAGTCGTTAAATAAATAATTTACCATCAAGCTAGGAATATGGTGGGATGATCTCTGAGCTCTCCTTAGGGACGACAAATGGACGGATTCATTAATTGAGTCTACGTAACCTAAGTTATTCCAATCCACTTAAATTTGGGTGTGTTACACATTTGTGAGTCAAAATTGACACATCTAGTCAAAGCACAGTTTTCTATTTTAATAAATTGGTTAATTATGAACGTTAGTTACGGACTTTTCGATAAAATAAAACTGCAAAATCCAATTATTCACATTAAAAAGCATAACTAATATTCTTATTTGCTGCCAGAAAACATTCACTTCTAAACAAATTAAATACAATTTCAAGTAAATTTCTTAATTGCAAGTAGCAATGGTCCAGTACGTTTGTTAAGCGAATAACACTAGTGCACAAAATATCTCACATTCATGCAGAGTTAGAAAAAAAATTATATCTCCAGAAATGTAATGTAGATCATATACGTTAATTCAAATATTAATGATTATTTTCACGGTTCGAAGAGATAATGCTCAAAGCTCCCCTTTGTGTCTCCGTTCATTGTACTATTGTTTTAAAAAATGAAATTATATTATGAAAGCTAGAAAAAGGTAGAAATATCTTCTTTTTTTATTCTACTGAATTTATATTTTCAAGTTCAATAGTTTAGGACCACATAATTATTTTATTAGAAAAAGATACACTTTGTATATCACGTTAATATATAGTTCCAAAATTTCGACATGCTGTTAACAATGAGCTAAAGCCTTTTTTCTCTGTGTGCCAATTATATCTGTTGGCCAAAAGTTAACAGACGAAAAAAAAAATTAAATAAATAAATGAAGTTGCATGTGATAGCAGAACTTGGACTATTTTTTTATTTAATCTTTCACATGCACTCCTCTATTCCAAAATTAAATAATAAAAATTTAGTAAATAAACTCAAAAGGGGTTAGAGAACACTTAATCTAGATATAAAATAATTGTGGTTTGCTGATTATCTTAATTATAACTATAATGTAGAGATTAAGAAGTTGGTGCAATGTACCTAGAAGAAAAGTTTATGAAATTCATATTTGATAAGACCATTTTTCATGTAGGATAAAATCTCCATATAGTACTTTTTTCGAACTGAGAGTATATTAGGTATGTTGGTTTTATATATTGTGTTTCTTTTATGTAACTCACAATTTAGATTGATCAAAAGTTATAACAACTCTTCTCCTTTCCTTTACAATTTAAATTATATGGTGTGTCAAGATCATTAACCATGAATGTTTGCATCAAATAAACGTACTAGAGGATAAAATAGTTCATATCAAAAAGTTTTTTAATTCTCATAATTTAAATTTAAAATTTATATTCAAAGATATAGATAATTGAATTATCTGATCTCATCAACATCAAAAACACAAAACTAGAATTCGCTCTTAACTTTTAATGAAATTCTAATTTGGAGATACTATACTCCATAATCAAGCATTGAGGGTTAAGTTTGGATTTTTCTATCATCAAATAAGTTTTGAATTTCGAACAAATTGCTAGTGATAAGTCAAATGAAAGTGAAAATTATATCAAATTATAATGTTTTTTATATCTATAATGATCGAGACAAAAGGTCACAATCCCTTGAATATGGGCTAACCCCAAAACTCCATCTTGAAAGGGAAAAAAAATACAAGTGCTAAATTTAGACTTTTTTCTAACCATGTACACATTAGAGTACTCATCCAATTCACATTGAGTTTCTTTGATGGAAAATAGATAATACACAAATAAATTTTGAATTCTCTTAAAATAAAATAGAAAAACCAACATTTAATAATTGAAATAAACGAAAGAAAATATCCACAAGAATTGTGGCGGAATATAACAAATACTTCTTTATTCTTTATTTAGACATCTCAAATTCAAACTTTACTAGTTATAAAAATCACCTTTATTAAAAAACATTTTATCTATAATATAAAAATTTTATACGCATATCAAGATAAAAGAGGAAAATAGAAAGTAAAAAACAACATAAATGGAATAAACTAAAAGAAAATAATCACACCAACTATATACATAGTGGAGTTTGGTAAACACCTATTAATTCTTAATTGATCAGAGATTTTGATTAAAACTATACCATATATAAAATCGCTTTCTTTAGAAAACTTTTTTTTTAAATAATAGTGATGTCTTGTCATGTGATACATATCGCTTCCCACCAACAATATGTATTATATAACTCTATTCATCAAAGCTATAACAGACGGGAAAAACCGAAGAGCCATCTAGTGTTTTTTATCTTCTAAATCTTGAACCTAAAATTTCGGTGTTCTCAAGCGCTTTATTCACCATTAGAATATTTCATCGCAAACTCATAGTTAACTAGGCTTTAATACAAGTAGCGGACATCGATTGACGGGTAACTAAAGGAACCAAAATAAATAGAGCCTTATTTTCTCTTTTTATCATTCACTCTAGGAAATTTCCTGGAAGCTCACTATGGCTTGCTACTTCCTTCTCCCATTTAACATCCTCTCCTTCCTCTCTCCTTCTTCATCATCATTCTCTCTTCTCTTCCTTTTTACTCTCCAAATTCCATCACCATGAAGCTCATCACCAATCTCCCCAAAAAGCTCTTCAAATCCAAAAAAAAGCGATCCATTTCCAGATCCGAAAACCCCTCATTCGGTTCCGTAACCACCTCTTCCTCCTCCTCCGGGTCCGTAACCACTCCGACAAGTGTATTACCCAGTACTACTACTCCATGGCCGTCTGAAATCCCCGCCGAAGTTTACTCCGAACTTGTACAAGCCTTTCAAATGATCGACGGAGACGGCGACGGGAAGATACATAAGGAGGAACTCTCGGCGATTTTGACTCGAGTTGGATCGGATCCTCCAACCGAGGAGGAACTAGTACAATTGCTTAATGAAGTAGATGTAAACGGAGATGGATGTATTAGTTTACAGGAATTCGGAGCTATAAGCTCGGCGTTCGGACCGCCGTCGTGTGATTCCGAGATGAGAGATACGTTTGAGTTTTTCGACGCTGATCACGACGGGAAGATCACGGCGGAGGAGCTGTTTAACGTGTTTAGAACGATCGGAGATGGGCGGTGCACGTTAGAGGAGTGCCGGCGTATGATTAGAGGTGTGGATAAAAATGGAGATGGATTCGTATGCTTTGAGGACTTTAGTCTTATGATGGAACGGCAGAGATGAATCCTTCGATCAAAATCTTTGCTTGTGATTCCTGAAAAAATAAGTCCTTTTATTTTTTTTTTTTGGAAAAAAATTGATGTGATTGTTCAATAATTTGGATTAATTAGAAGAATGATCATGCCAATATTGTGTATAAAAAATTTATGGACCCCGTTAAATGAAATGGGACATAATATATATGGACTCAGATTCTAATTAATTTCAGTGGAGTATTTTCATTATTTTGGATTGAGTCGGTATTTTTATTTTATCCATAAGATTCAAAATATAAATAAAGAAGTAAAACTATGAAGTAATTAAAAGAATTTCAATCATACAATTAAAGATATATCATATACTTATTAGTAAGCATTTCTTTCGTTTTGAAATAGCCAAATAGGTGTTGTTTTAGCAATAAAAAGAAAATGATTACCGCTTTAGAAAGTCAAGATAATAATTAGTATTTCTTTCTGTCTTAATTTAAGTGAAACAATTGAAATTTTGAGAGTCAATCAAGGTTTTTTTTTATCAAAGTTTGTTTATGTTTTAAAAATATTTTTAAGTCGTTATTACTGTAATTTATAACACTTTTTATGTATTATTTAAAAGAAAATATAAATCTAATTTTTTAAAAACTTCTATTTTTGGATTCATGATTTGCTACATAAATTGAGACATAGTAATTGTTTTCAATTATACCAATGTAAGAGAGAGTCGCCTTTGTTAGGAAGTGTTACGACTTCTCAATTCGAATTTAAATTTAATTGAACTTTAATATAAATATCAAAAAAGACCGAATAAAAATCTAAAAAGAAAAACTTAATAAATACTAATACTTTGTATTTATTAATTTTTCTTCATTGAACGTGAAAAAAAGCTAAAACAATATTTGCTACTTATTTTGAGACGGAAAAAGTATTTTAACTTTAGTACTATTGAGTCATGTAATCAGCACTTCCAAAACGCTTGTAAAATTGTCGTGTGCCATAATACTATTTTCTCTGTTCATAAAGCCAATAGAAAATTCAATACAATAAATAATAATTGATTTTAGTTACAAATTGACATCTAACCTACCAATGTCCTTTTTCTGTAATGTGGAAATTTTTTCCCATTTTGTGTTGTATTCTTTCAACTTCCTCGAAATTTCTCAATGCAAATGGCAACCAAAAACGATAGCTTTTCATTTGTATTTATTTTTTCATATAATTTAGGTATATCGCCCCAACCTGTTCCTCACGTAGGTTAGGTAAGGTTTCATCTGAATTTTCGTTTATTATATCAATCAATAATTCCATGATCTAATAATATTTATATTACTCCATTCATTTTGTGTGAATGTTCAGTCGATTGTGAAAATCATAAAAGAAAAAAAGGAAAGTTGATTATTTGGTACCATGAAGTAATAGTTAACTTTAAATGATCTGCTAGTTTAGGAGAAAATTTGCAAAATTCAATTTTTGTCGAGAAATAAATTGATTTTTCCCTTTGTTTCGATATGAAAATGTAAAAAGATCTATATTAGTATATTACTATGAATATTTTGATTAAAAATTAGACATTTCATACTCTCAGAGAGTATTTTTTTCGAGCTTTTGAATTATTTTTAGACATTTCATACTTTCGGAGAGTGTTTTTTGGTACTAGGTTACTGACATATATATATATATTGTATTATTTTATTCCTATAAGCAACTATTTCAGATTAATTTTTTTTTTCTTTTCAACTATAAACAACTATAAAACAAATTACTTTTCGTTTCAATTAATTCTTCCACTACTTCTTGTGGGCTGAAACTTGGCATTTAGCCAGAGATCTTCCAATTAAAAATAGTCACATCCACTTGAAATAGTATGTCACAACCCGATTTCTCGAGCCATGATGACACCTACTATAACCCACTAGTAGGTAAGCCAATCCGTAATCCGGAACAACAAGTAATGGGTCTGAGGGCAGAAACTAAACAAGAGTAGGCAAATTTTAATATAACACTAAAACAGGCGGACGCAAACCAAAACATATATACAAATAAAGATCCCACCCAAAACTTGGAAGTCACTAGTACAAAGCTACTAAGAAAAAGAGTACAAGTCCCCAAAGTGGACCACAGAGACTCGACTGTCTCGAAAGGCAAAAGACAAGTCTATATATACAGATAGAGACTGAAATAGTACAGAACGCTGTGTGCTCACCCCCATCTCCGGATCAGACTACTCCAAGTTGGATCAACGTTGGCCACTGGTGCTCGGATCTGCATCACGAAACAGATATAGAGCGTAGCATGAGTACCAAAAGAGCAGGTACCCAGTAGGCATCATAGGCCGACTGAACTTGAAAAGTAAAGGCCATATAAAAAGAAGGAATAACACAAACCGAGGTCAAGAACGGAAAACTAAGTAACAATAGAAAGCACACGAGTGTAGAAAGAACTAACTAAAGTAATCTATAAGCTAACTACACCTAACTGGACCTCCATAAGCCCAGAAGGTACACTCGTGCGCAAGTTAAATTAAAAACCCGAACGGACCCCCATAAGCCCGACGAGTACACAAAAAAACTATAGCTAAAGAGAATTGCATATGAGAACCCAAGAACGAAGAATATCGAACCAGAACCTCAACCCCAATAGTAGAATCTGACAGTACGGAGGCCGGACCTCGAACCGGATGCTCACTAGAAGTACCCAAGTAACCAATCACAAGTATTAAATAACTGAGGCCGGACCTCTAACCGGATGCTCTGTATAAGTATCTGGGCGATAGAGGCCGGACCTCGAATCGAATGCTCTATATAAGTATTTGGGCGATAGAGGCCGGACTTCAAATCGGATGCTCTATATAAGTATTTGGGCGATAGGGGCCGAACCTTAAACCCAGATACTTATACAGAGCATCGGTTAGAGGTCCGACCTCAATTACTTGATACTTGTGATTGGTTACTTGGGTACTTCTAGTGAGCATCCGATTCGAGGTCCGGCCTTCGTACTATTAGATTCTACTATTGGGGTTGAGATGCTGGTTCGATGTTCTTCGTTCTTGGGTTCTCATATGCAATTCTCTTTAGCTATAGTTTTTCTGTGTACTCGTCGGGCTTATGGAGGTCCGTTCGGGTTTTTAATTTAACTTGCGCACGAGTGTACCTTCTGGGCTTATGGGGGTCTAGTTAGGTGTGCTAGCTTATAGATTACTTTAGTTAGTTTTTTCTACACTTGTGTGCTCTCCATTGTTACTTAGTTTTTCGTTCTTGACCTCTGTTTGTGTTATTCCTTCTTTTCATATTGCCTTTATTTTTCAAGTTCAGTCGGCCTATGATGCCTACTGGGTACTTGCTGTTTTGGTACTCATGCTACGCTCTGCATCTGTTTTGTGATACAGGTTCGAGCACCAGTGGCTAGCGTTAATCCAGCTTGGAGTAGTCTGATCTGGAGACGAGGGTGAGCACATGACATTCAGTACTATTTCAGTCTCCATCTGTATATATAGACTTGTCTTTTGCCTTTCGAGATAGTCGAGTCTCTATGGTCCACTTTTGGGACTTGTACTCTTTTTGTTAGTAGCTCTGTACTAGTGACTTCCAAGTTTTGGGAGGGATCTTTATTTGTATATATGTTTTGGTTTGCGTCCGCCTGTTTTATTGTTATATTAAATTTTGCCTACTCTTCTTGTTTAGTTTCTGCCCTCAGACTCATTACTTGTTGTTCCGGGTTACGGGTTGGCTTACCTACTGGTGGGTTATAGTAGATGCTATCATGGCTCGAGAAATCGAGTTGTGACATAGTAGTAAACAAGTATGTATGTATTCCCATAATGAATTTATGGAAAAGTTTAGTTGAATAACAACTAATAAGAGTTTTGGCGCAATGATAAGAATTATCAATTATGTGACTAGTAAAATACGTGTTCAAACTATTGAAGTTTTGTAAAATAGAATTCTATAAAATACTACTCCCTCCGTTTAAAAAATAATGACCTCCTTTCCTTTTTAGTCATTTTAAAAAAGAATGACCTCTTTCTTTTTTTGGTAACATTTTAATTTCAGCTTTCCACGTGACATGTTTAAAGCCACAAGATTGAAGGGCAATTTAGTACATTTGATATAACTTTAATTAAGGACCACAAGATTCAAAAGTCTTCTTTATTTTCTAAAATTTTGTGCCAAGTCAAACCAGGTTACTCTTTGTGAAACGGAGGGAGTATTAAACATGATATTCTTTTTAGAAAGGACAAATCTAAAGTCCTCTGTTATAATGTTGAACAAATAGGTATAACTATGACAAGACTAACATTTTAACCAAACCAATATAAATATAAATCTTAAGAGTCTTGTAAACAAATCTACGTACATAGATTTTATCCCTTATCTCTATAAGATCGTAGATTCTGATACAAGATTAAAATACACAAAATTTCAAGTTTCATCTTCCATGAAACTTCTTGGAAAGTTGGTATATCAATATATACATTATTGGACAAAAAAAAAAAAAAGACAAAATATGTGGCCCTTTGGGACTTTTCTTCAACTTATCACTTCAAACTAAATAGAGAATGAACGGACGAGGATGGTGGTGGAACAACACGTATTTGTTATTATTAATCAGAGTTCTCAAGTTCGAGTTCCTCTTATTATGCAATTGTTTTTATTAGGAAGTGTTTTACCTTTTAATATAAGACATTTCGGTGAGTTCAAATTCAATCGGATATCAATATAAGTTCAAACATCGACAATATAAAAATCAAAAACAGGAAGGGACTAGAGAGTCGAGAGTACTATACCGAGCTTTGATAAACCCATAGCCGTAAATCGAAATGCTAGTCATATTGCTCATTTAATGAAAACTCGTGGAGTAAAGCACCCTTATCTATGACTTAATTTCACTAGATTGTCTTAATCGGCATAAGTTCTATAGTAATAGTAATTAAGTAATTATGTCTTTTACAACATACCTTGTGGTCTGTGGGTTTTAAATTGAACTTTTGCCTCTATTGACACAAGTTCTAGAGGATCTAAGCAGCATAACTTGTGTTATATTATGCTACAAACATATGAACTAATCCAAAACAAAAATTGATTGTTATTTCGATGTCAAGAGTATTTTCAACCACTTTTTTTTTAAAAAAAAAAAACTTGCCGAAGGACAAAATAAAATGACATCCGCAAAATGAGCCATTTGTGGAAATGGTCCTTATAAAATCACCAAAGAATATTCTTTGAGTTGATTTGGTTATATATTAAAGGTTAAAAATTAAAAAAAAAATCAACTTAAGCAAAATACTTTGGCCCAAACCTCATTTAGCCCATCTCAAATTCTAAAGCCCTTCCTCATCTTAGTAACGGGTCAAAAAAAGGCCCAAATCCTAAAACCCTGCAATTGTACCAAACCCTTAATCTTTTCTTCTTCTTCCTGTAGATTTGCTTTTTGCTGTCTGGGGAAAAGGGTGAAATTTTTTGAAGAATTTTCGTTGTTGTTGCTTTCAGTGAATTAATCAGTTGTAAAATGTCGTCATTCAAGAATGCAATTCCTAGACGAGCTCATAAGGAGCGAGCTCAGCCGTAAGTGATTCTGTAATTGACTTCACATATTATACTGATTGTATGTGTTTTTGAGTTGATGTGGTTTAATCTTGTTGTAAATTGTTTTATCAGACAAGCAAGGAAAAAATTCGGGTTGCTTGAGAAACACAAAGATTATGTGGTACGGGCGACAGCATTCCACAAAAAGGAGCAGGCTTTACAGGTAAAATTTAGCTTTTTTTGTTTTGTTTTGTTGTTCTACGAGGAATTGAAAGGTTTACAAGTTAGAAGAAAACGTAGATGTGGAATTAGTTGAATTCAGAGTGTTCTATAGCTCAATATGTTAGCTGACATGACCTTAGATAGGAAGATTTAGATATGGAATTAGTTGAATTCAAAGTATTCTATAGCTTGATACGTTAAATCTTCAGCTTACAGAAGAGAACATGACCTTAGATAGGAAGGTTTGGAGGTGGAGAATAGGGTAGCATGGTAGTAGGCAGTCGTGTGTGTTTTGAGTACTTTTATGAGGAAGAGGCACGGAGCTAGTCTCATCTTTCTCTTTTTTTAGTATTCTTAACTAGTATTCACATAGTATCCGATTCGTCATTATTATTATTTTGAATTCTATATGGTGTCATTATTATCTTGTCTATCCTGTTTCTGTTGCACCTCTTTTGAGCCAAGTGTCTTATCAGAAAAAGCCCATCTACCCCACAAAGGTAGGGGTAAAGTCTTGTGTACATCCTACCTTCCCAGACCATACAAGCGGGATTATGCTGGGTATGTTGTTGCTGCTAAAGCTTGATATGTGGTTGAGACATGAATAAGCGCTGTGTGATATTTGCTGCAAGGCCCAAATTTTTTTCCACTTAGTAAAAGAATGAAAGATTGGAAGAAGGAAAGAAGGTCAGCTTCCCACAATGGGGCTTTTACAGTTCATTTGTATTAAAAAATCAAAACCCTTGAGCCCCCGGATGAGCTCAATTGGCAAAGGTTGAGGAACTTGTTCTTTGGTCACATGTTCAAGAACTAAGTTGAGTATTTAAGTGGAGAAGGGTTGAGGGGTGGGTCCATCATCCCCAGTTTCGAATACTGCAGTTGGCTGATTTCTCGTTCTTAAAAAAAGATCAAAACCCTTGATTGTGTTTTTTTAGTAGTCCTTTTGAAGGGATTCCTACAAATTTTTTTGGTTTTTTATTTGGTGGGACCTTTATCTTTGCCCTGAATGATCATTTACATTTTATATGATTGGATATGTGAGTGATATTTGTTATTTGCCTCACAGAAACTCAAGGAAAAAGCAGCATTTCGAAATCCAGATGAGTTCTACTTCAAGATGGTTAAAACAAAAACTGTTGATGGAGTGCACAAATTGGAGTAAGATAGGAATATTCTATCTTTTGGTTAAGCTGATTTCTTCCTCAGTCGTGATTGACCTGACTTGTTGGACGCTGTTCCTTGTTTCCAGGAGCCAAGCAAATAAATACACTCCAGAGGAACTCATGTTAATGAAGACTCAGGATATAGGCTATATTTTACAGAAAGTTCAGAGTGAGAAAAAGGTTTACTGTTGCTTATTGTGGTTCACGTTCTAATGACTTTCTTTTCTTACTCTCTTTGTTGATCCCTAGAATTGAAAAGTTTCTTCAGCTTCCTTCTTGTCAATAACTCTTATTGTATTGGTCATCAAAAAATAACTCTTATTGTATGCAGAAAATCGAGAAGTTAACCGCCATGCTGCACTCGCTTGATAATCAGCCATCAAACAAACGTGTCTACTATGCTGAAGACAGGTTAGAAATACCTCTTTAATTCTTTATCCATTGTTACACATTCAGCATACAGGATTGAAATAACTTTCTTGTGTTAACGTGTGTACACAGTCAAATTACAGTCATGTTTGGAAACATCTATTTGAATGTAATTTACCTCAAAATTCTCGTTCATTTTTTAATTTTCTTCATGGGTTGATATATCATTCAACTTCAGAAAATAGTTCACCGTTACCGTACAACTAAAGCCTCATTTGGAGCCCTCTACTTGATGGTAATTCATTGGCCTGACATATTGCATCCAATATTTAGCTTTCTTCATGAGCTGAAATCTCATCACTTGATCTCGGTTGACTTTTACCATATGACTGAACCAGAAGGACCAACGATTCCCTCCTTTATGGTATATCATTATCTCGAATGGATATCCAAGCTTTGTTCACAAATTATCTCCAAATATTACCTAACTCTAATTCCGTTGGTCCTAATAAAATAGCCAAGCAGGTAGCTTCCTGATTAAATTTAGTGCCACTCATGACTGAACCTCTCAGGAGACTGAATTGTTGAAATTAACTGATGTTGGGCTCTTTGGAAAGAAATAAAAAAATAAAACACTGAATCATTGAAACTGTGCAAGTATCTCAGTGCAAGCTTGAATTCTGATGTGGGATTTCAGCCTCTTGGGACTTGTCTTTCTCAGTATCTTTTCCTTTTTCCTGTTTTTAGCTTTGTTTGTTTAGGCCTCAAACAATCATGCAATGCCATTTTCTTTTATCATTCTTTTGGTTCTCTCTCCTCTATATCCCACATGTTTGAGAAGAGGATGACATGATTCGATATAAGGATTCCGAAGAGCTTTATTTAAATCTATTATAATCATTTTGGACAGCAAGCAAATGAAATTCCTTGTGTTGCAGTGCCACCCAAATATCACTTTGAATTTTCTGTTTTTTGTTAAGATCTTTCTGTGTTGCAGTGCCATATTCAAATTTCTTGCTTTCTATGTTTTGTCAGGGAGGAAGCAGAAGAACTAGCGTCTAAAGTTTCAGAACGTAGTAATCTGGCTACTTCGGGGAACTTGCCTAGCAGTATTAGAAGGTAATTACATGCTTTTCTTATTGATGTTGTACAACAGATTATATCATGTTTTGAACTTGAATTTGATCTAACTGTTTAGCAATATATTTAAAATCTGTCAAGCATATCCCTCATGAGATATGTCAACATTATCATTATTATACCAACAAGGGTTGTGGTGGAGTGGTAAGTACTCCTTCTTCCTTAACCAAAAGGTCTCGGGTTTGAGCCCCCTTGGGTACGGAGTCGCCTTTGTTAGGGAGTGCTTTACCCCCAATGTGGGACTTCCCGGCACGAATTCAAATTTAGTCGGGCTCGAATGTGTGTACCGGACACCGGGTGGGAAACCAAAAAAAAAACATTATCATTATTATGATGATTTAACACTGGATCTTAGTTCCTTATAAGAGATAAACTAATCATCTAGTCTGTGATTAGAGATATATGGTTCCATGGGTCTTCTGTCTAGTGGTGAGAGTGCGACGTGTTAAGTGGATAAGGGTAAAGGGTCAAAGTCCATATCCACAGAGTTTCAGAACATTTACAGGCCGACTCTTGTGGATTTTCAGTTATCAATAATAAAAAAGGAAAAAGAAGAATACATCAATTGTGTTCCAAACTTACTTATCTTTTTATCCATATAGCTGATAAATATTTTGAAATGGTTGGTCCTTTTATACAAAAACTGGTCTTCTACATTTTATTGAATCATGTTCCAATACCTTATTTTTCTGTTAAATATTGGAGGCATTTATTTCCTGAAGCTGAGCATAGTTTCTTCCTTATCCGATCCTTTCCTTCACTTCAACCCCAACCAAGCACTTTGTAACTGCTGAAAGGAAGGAAGGAATGCAATTAAAAGAAACAGTATCCACTGTGGATATGCCTGAAAAAGAATCTTAATCCGTTCAGACTTCAGTTTATTTGATGTTTAAGTGTTCTCATATTGAAGCTTCTGCAAATCGTTCTTCAAAATCTGCTATTACAAATGCCTTAAACACTCTGCGCAGAAGTGTGAGATCCAATTTGGTTATGGGAATTGCATTAATCCTTTATTTTATTTCTTTTTGCTGGGTGGTTGCCGATTTGTGCACTTTCGTATATGTGTATACTAATTTTCCTTTGGTTTCATAGCAAAATTTGTCAACTTTTTCATTATTGGAATCTCCTGCGCAGGAAGACAGCTACATCTTACAGAGAGTTGGAAGCAAGAAAGAGCAGAGTGAGAGATTTAGAGAAAGTATACATGGATATGGCAATGCAGAAAGAACTACAGGTATATTTAAGGTTATATCTTTTCCGTATTCAAGGATTGTAAACGGTGATCTTATAATAATTCCTTTTATGGTAACCAGAAATCAGGAAGGAAACGCAAGCTTCGTGAAGAAGAGCTTGTTAACCCAACAACCAAACCTGTCTACAAGTGGAGACAAGAACGTAAACGATGACAATTTCTACGTTATAATACAAGCACGGTTAAGTTTTTTGGATGGTCATATCAAGAACTCAGGTGAAAGTTGGTAGAACAGCCGCCTAGTTGGCTTCATCACATATTGAAGCTCTATAGTATTTTGGGGTTGCTTTTGTCGGGGTGTAAACTTAGAATGGAACACATGCTTCATTCCCTTTGAGGAATCAGGAGTGGATGGCTGTTTTTATCATGAACCATATTGCTGAACATGTTAAAAATTATATAGATGTTAAGAGTATTTGCAATTCCAGCTGATGTGTAAGAGGTTCTGTATGTGTTGTGTACTGACAATCAATTGTTAGAATGGAAAACATTTAAACAGTGAAACAATGACTATTTAAGTTTCTTGTTTTGGGGTACAAACAGAATTCAGTTGCTCACAACTCTCTTGCTACTGTTTAAATCCACCATTCACTCGCAAGTACAATCTACGCCTTCTTAGATGGCGAAATTTCAATGATAATACATTTCTACGACTATAAGAGTTCTCCAACTTAACATCTGAAACTTCTTTGCAAGATAAAATATGAATTCAGTGCGAGCAGAAGAATCTCATCTTATTTCAGTAGTTTAGCAGCAACATGTTCTGCAATAGCCATACTGGAAGTCAAGCCTGGTGATTCAATCCCAAACAGGTTAACTAAACCACATATACCGTGAACATCCTCTCCCTGCAATATACGTGTTTTAGAGACTGTCAGTCACATTCCTGTCTGATAAGTTCGGGAAAAAGACCTGATCAGACTATATTCTATAACTTGGTCACTGGGAAAACAACTGAACCGTTAATGTTCTGTGCGGTTGAACCAGCTGTGCTTAATTTTAGCAAACTTAAAAAATTGCATATGATCATAGTAGTGTAATGCATGGATGAAAAAGATCTACTACTGAGCTAAACTCAGAATAAGTTTGATATTACCTGAACTACAAAATCGGTAGGACCCTCTTCCGGACCAGAAAGCTTTGGTCTGATGCCTGCATAACCTGGCTCCAAAGATCCATCCTTCAGACCAGGGTAGTAGTTTCTTATCGCTGGGTAGAATTGATTTGCACGGTCTTCATGCACAGAGTAATCAAACCTAGAATATCATAAGCAAATCATCGGAGATTAGAATTCTTTTGCTCCTGTTAGTTTCATAATGCACGAAGAGTAACCATTTCCAGCATTAAGGATTTTTTTTTTTACTGTTCTGCAATTCTGTTTTCCATTTTAAGTGTAAAGAATGTAGCAGGCTGAATTACTCATAAGAGAACATGCTTTCCAACCTTTAATATGCAAAAATTTACATTATCAATGAGAACTTACATGTTGAGGAAGCTCGGAATATCATCAATTCCTTTAATCCATTCGACATCAGGACCAAACTTGACTTGGCCATTCAAATCCAAGGTAACATGCACTCCAAGGCCACCAACCTCAGGTATAGGATAAATCAAATGCTTGAAAGGGGATTTAGTGTTTGGAAGTGTGAAATAGCAACCACGAGCATAATGAGAAGCAGGTATAATACCGTCAGGTAGACCTTTCAATCGTTTTGCAATGGCTGGAGCACTTAAGCCTGCAGAATTCACTACAAGCTTTGGAATAAGAATTAGTTCAGAGTCCAATTCAAAGCTCCCATTCCAGTTTGCAATGGCATTGCTCCCAGAAACATGAATTTGAACTTGATTTCCTTCAATATGACCACCAATAACAGCAGTATTGTAAGAGAAAGTCGTCCCATGACTTTCAGCTTCGCCCTAAACCCATGGTATGGTCATAGTCCTGTCAATATTACATCAATGATTCTATAAAGGTAAACAAGTAAAGATAAATCAAGCTCTTCTAAGGAAAGAGAGTTTTTTCCCCAATGTTCTAAAAAAAAATGAGCTCTTTGGATGTTGATTAGCAAACAGTCAATATGACATAATATATTTGGAGACTGAATGATGAGAAGCATTACCACCAATGATAGCATCAAGGAATGACTATCCACTATTCCCGAGGAAGGCGACCATAAAGCTTTAACACATTGCAATTCAGGCTCCAGTGTAGTAGCTTCATATCCCTCCATCATTCTCAGACCCTCAACCCCATTTTGAACTCCTCGAGTCATGAGAGCGCTCAATCTTGGAACCTCTGATAATCCAGTAGCAACTATTAGCTTGCCTATCTGCTTGTGTGGAATTTCGTGGTCTTTGCAATACTTGTAGAGCAATTCTTTCCCTCTAACACAGAAAGATGCCTGCAAAATTTTTGGAAGTTAAAGCTCTTGTGTGGGAGCTCCTTGCAGTAAAACCGCTTACGATAGTTTTTGAAACTTTACAACTATGATATTCCACATCCCAATAATGACACTTACTCCTTTATAGTTTCAAGAAAAGAGATCCATGCATGTAAGATTAGAGTTTGCATTGAACTGAGAAAAGATAAGAATGACTATTGCCAAGCCAGCTACCACTAATTTGCATAGTTTTGTACATTTAATATCGCTAGAGCATATGCAGCTGATTTGCATAGTATTGTAAATCAAGGATTTTGAAATTGAATCCAGGGTGAACTCAGAGTTTAGCACTGAAATTGTAGTCATGATAATCAACAATTAGATTGTGCTTGAACTCGACTTGAAATTCTAACATCAGGTAAATGTACTCTAATCAAGCTAAGATAACACGTTTCTCCATGTTGCATCCAATTGTATTCCCAGTTAGTTAGACACTAAACTTTCACTAAAGCTTAAGAGATACCTCTTATTTCTCCCCTTCCAAATAGCAGGAAATACTCACTTGATTATTAACTGTCTAAAAATTCAAAGTTCCCATTCATGCTTACTCAGTAACTATAGAAGCAACATTAAAGCCATAAACAAGAAACCTGACTGATTAGCAGAATCAAATTCAAACTTTCAGTTCAATCTTAATTGGAAATGTTCTGACATCTGACACAAGATTACAGTAGAGAATATGAGAAGCTAGATTGATTAACAGTATCAAAAACCAAACTTTCATCCCACAAGCTAGTTGATCATTTTGTAAGTTGGAGTGTTCAACTGGCACAAATAACACAATGGACACAAGCTGAGGTAACTAAACACTTCAACTCGTCCTCACTATGTCTCATGGAGACCCAATGCTGACGCGACACATAAATTTTGTAAGTTGAAACCTTACTGGCACAATGGAGACAAGCTGCGGTAACTAAACACTTCAACTCATCCTCACTCTGTCTCAGGAACACCCGATGCTAACATGACAAATAACTTTTGGAGGTATCTAGATGATCATTTTATAAGTTCTAGGGTCACAATGGAGACAAGTTGAGTTGTCTAAAGTGATTACTTAGCTAGCTGAGCTCAAGTTTAAGTGTCTGTTTACATATCATGCCTAAAACCAAAATCCAGACTTCTAGTAACACTTGATCACAAATCTTGATCAGCTAAAAAGGGAAAACTCAACTAATAAGCTACCCCAGGATTCAATTTTTGACTAAATCCTCAAATGGATATCCCTAAAAAACAACATGTAGAACTTAGAAAAAATGAAAACAAGAAAGAACCTTGAGAGAATTAGTAGGGTAATAGATGCCAGCATGAATAACTTCACTATTACGAGAACTTGTACCAGTTCCAAAAATTGGGGCAGAATCCACAACCAAAACTTGTCTACCATGATTTACACTAAGCTCTTTAGCTACAGCAATGCCCACTATACCTGCTCCAATCACCAAACAATCAACTTTCTCTCTTGGAATTGATTCCAAAATTGATGACGATGAAAATGGGGGTTTTCTGGGATTACTGACATTCTTGAATTTTTGGAATACTGTTTTTGTGATTGAGTTTATGGGTTTCATCATCTCAAAAAAAAAAAAAAGGAGTTGGATCTGGGATCGATCTGCGATGATAAATATAGGCAGCTCGGTGCACTCAAGCTGATAATGCTCGAGTTTGATATGGGTTGAACCATAAGTATCTATTATAATCCTTCAAAGATGCACTAAAAGTTGTGATGCTCGAGTTCGAAAAGGGTTTGATCATAAGTATCTATTATAATAAGTTAAAAAGATTATTTCCATAGTTTAAACTCGTAATATTAACTACATGACAATAATTTTATCAGTTACGTTAATATTTCTCGATAAAATCTTTGAGGCAATTGTCAGTTAGAGAAAATAATTTAATATAAAACATTACAAATAACAATAAAAGTAATTGTGTAGCTTCACAAGAATTTATTAAAATGTGAAGTGTACGGTAAAAAGACGGTTTCCAATAGCATTATAATACTTCCTTTGCCCCTAATTAATTGTCTATTTTTCTTCTTAGTTGTCTCTAATTACTTGTTCATTTGGACAAATCAAGAAATGACAATTTTTTTAACCTATTACACCCTCAATTAATTATTTTGAAAAATGTAGCATTTCTTGAAAATCTTAAGTTTTTAATTCATTAACTTCATAATTAATAGGGATAAAATGGTAAACTCACAATGTCAATAATTATTTTCTTAATAGGTGTGCCAATTTAAAGTGAACAAGTAATTAGGAACAGATGGAGTATATTTTAAGTACTAATTACTAAACTATGTAACATAATATTTTATGTTAAGTACTAATTACTAAGCTATGTAACATAATATTTTATGTTAGACAGTGTAATCTTTTAAGTTTTTCCAAAATCGTTCATCTCTCTTATTATATTAGTAGAATTTGTAGTTGAGATTAACTACAAATTAAGGAATTTTTTGTAATTGCGGATTTGATAATTAATACTTATTTATTTTTCCTAAATCCTAATTATGGATAAGCTGCGTACAAAATATAGGATGAAGTTTTATGTATAAAAATACTATTTGTCCACGATATTATTCTAATTGACAAAAAAAACATCAGTTTCAATCAAAAACTTGAATTGTAGAGAAAAATTATAGCGATCAAGAAGTTTAGGTTAAGTTAAAGTAAAATTGAGTATATATCAAAAACTTTATAAATGTCTTGATTATAAAGGTATTGTATATGTATAACTCTGTTAATATACAAATGTGTTGATTTGTGTGTGTGTATATATATATATATATATATATTTCTGCTTCTAGTTTTGATTGAAAATTTTTCAAAATTTATTGCATCATAATTGAGTCATTTCGGTGCTTGAATTCAAACTCTTCAATGGATCTAATTTCTTCATTCACTCAAGATTTAACAACATATATTTCAATATCTTAGAATGCTTGAGTTAGACCCAACGAAAATCATAGTGGATCATCAACAAATTTGACACGTAATGATATACCTCTAGTAATCCAAGTTCCTTCATTCATTTTTTCAGAAAAATCTGAAATTTGAATTCTAGGGAAAGATTTTTGAAACAAAAAAAAAAGACAAGCATAAATCATATACAAACGAAAAACAAAAAAAAAGAAGAGTTGAAACACGTTTTAGACGATTACCTTGAATTGTGATGCCACAATTATGAGAAAGAAAGTAGATTTCGAAATTCAAAATCAATGTCTATGAGTGATTTTAGGATAGAATTAGAGAATGGAGAGAAGATACATAAAATGAGATGTCACGATTATGAGGGAGAAAGTAGATTTTGAAATTCAAAAATCAATGTGTATAAGTGATTTTAGGAGAGAATTAGAGGATGGAGAGAGGAGAGATAAAATCAAATTTATATAAATGAGTATACAAATAAGGGAATGACTCTTTTTCTTTCTGTATACAATTCGTTGTGGGTCCCTGTTACACCCATAAATTTCTAAGTTAAGATGCAAGCTATTCTTCATTTACGTATAAGGTCGTATCGTATGATTATTAAATTATGCTTAGGTATTTAGGTCAATTCTTTAGTGTGAGAATAAATTTGGAGAAGAATTAAGATCGCAAGATGAGCGACTTCTTACCTGCCTCAAGAAGGATTTTTAGTGGATCTATCAGTTCAGCTGCGTTCTATACTCCGGCAAGGTATAGGGTGGCTTTGGCAACGTGGGTAAGACGTTGTATCATCACAAGGCTCATAGTGATGATTGTCGGTTAGAGAAACTCCCAAGTAAAGTAAAGTATATTTTTATATATACATTCTAGTTCAGTATTTACTATTATTGCATTCCCATAATACGAGCTTAAATGATTTTTTTCATCATGATTTATACTATATTTCAGTTGAGTTACTTTCAACATTTCAATTCAGTTATTTGTGTTATTCAGCCCCATTATATACTCGTACATTCAATGTACTGATGTCATTCGACCTGCATCGTTTCATGGTGAAAATTCAGGTACTTAGGATCATCAACAGATGATCCGTTGAGATTACATCATTCGCTTATCAGCTTTTGGTGAGACCTCTTTGCTTTCGGATGACCCTAGTTTTATGATTTGCTAGTAGTAACACTTTCAGGTGTTGTGAGTCTTTTTTCCGACACCTATCTTTATACAGTAGAGGCTTCATAGATAGACAATCTTGGTCAGTCTATTAGTATTCAATTTTAGATATTTTATTTAAAACTTTATGTCTAATACTCAATATTTTTAGGTAACTTTGATATTTAATAAACTATTTTCAATCAATTCTTCACTTTTGATGTGTGTGTATGCTTGAGTTAGTCTTCCGCTTAGTAGTCAACCAGGATAAGAATTCTCTTGGGGACGACCAACAATGGTTCTCGAGTGTCAGTCACGTCTAGGATGTATGCTCGGATCGTGACAATCTCATAATTAATAGAAAATTATATTAAAATATAGCCACACATGGTAATTAATTGAAACTATAACCTTAATGAGTAATAAACTAGTAATGTTTGTCAACCCGCCTTAAAATAAATAATATAGTAGTTTAGCACATATTTGCAAATTGTGATTTTTATATTTGTAATATATATATATGTAGACACACACGATTGTATCTCGCAAGGTACCTATAGACATACTCCTAATTGAATATTTGCTTAAACTTTTATACTAAAAAATATATTTACTTACATACCGAAAAAAAAACTCACTTATTTTTTTATAAAATATTTTACTTTGTACCGAACACACCTTACGTAGCTACATATCTTCAAATTACAAATATTTGTGGAACGACGATAACAAGTACGCAATAAAGTTGTTTTCTAAAGAAACAATAATTTCCCTTATATTTTTGTTTATATCAAGAATTATTTCTTTTATATCTAAGTATGTAAATTTATGACATCATAATGGAAGACATAACTCATATTATATTTTTGTTCCATGCAAATTTAATAAAAGGGACAATTAATAGATAAATTTTGTTATATAATTAATTGGTACATAAAATGTGATAATATCTAAATTGGTGATTTTCATGTGTTTGTTCTATTAATATTTCCTCTGTTCATTTTTTCTTGTCATTTATTCCTAAAATAGATATTTATTTTTACTTGTTATTTTTGACATATCAAAGAAAGACAATAATTTTTTTTCATGTTTACCCTTAGCATTAAATACATATTTTTCAAATCATTTTTTAAGACATCATTTAATAGAGAAAAGTTTGGTAAAATACCTAATTAATAATCACTTTGTTAATAGGTGTGTCAAGTCAAAGTGTGACAAGTAAAAGTGAACGGTGAAAATATTAACTTGAATTTTTTGACTTAATATACAATCAAAGGAATGCCAACAGAATCATAAATAGGGATAATTAAACCGTATTTCTTTGTTTACCACTCTATTAAACTTATTTTATATTTAATGTAAAAATTAATATTTGACTAATTTATCTTACTAATTTGATTGGAATTAATGAGACATTACTGACAGTGGTTTTTGAATATATAAAATTGTTCACAGAATTTAGTTTTAAAGAGAGTATATCACAAAAGGCAAATTAGTCACGTACTATATTTTATATTCAAAATAGATTTGCATTTGTTCAATTACTAATTGAAACAAATTATAATCTGAGTGTCTAAATGAATTTCGTTGATAAGTTTGAGGGGCCATAGAGATATTAACCAAAAAAATTGATAAATAATTATGTTCCTTCTATTTTTTCCGTATCTTGAAAACCCAAATTTATTAAGAAAATCTAAGTTTATATGAAACTAGGATGATGGATTTTCTATAAATACCGAGGGCACATTTTAGTTCAACACACTTTGAACATCACTTCACCCAGGTTAGATCCACTCATCTATTGTGTATATATACACATTCAAATCTCTCTATAATTATTGTGTCAGAGATAACTAGAGAAGGTTTTTTTGCGACAACTAATCTTTTTCTCATTTTTTGTCCAGTGATTAATTAGCTATAAAAATGGCAGCACCAGGTAATAATAACATGAATCGAATCCTCGAAATTTGTGCGGAGTTGGGGAATGTGAGGCATCATTTGAGTGAAATTGATCATCAAATGCAAGATGTGAGGTTAGGAGGCACAATTGAAGAATTGTTTTATCTGATAAGTAGATATTCTACTTACTTGCAAAGAGAATTTGAGCTTGAATATGAACTTAGGACTGATTATAACTTCTTTTATCCTAGATATCATTGATTAATTTTTATTTTTCTTCTCTATATATAGGAAGATTATGTGAACTGTTATAATGGTTGATTGTTGGGAGAAAAACTGAAAAAAAGATAATATATATGAGATATTTTATTTTCTATGGATTGAAAATTTTATATCTAAATGATGTGTTTGTATTAAAGTATACGTATGTTTTTCGTTTTATTTATTTATTGTCTTCATGTAAGGTGGGTGCACATATCAATTTCATATACATTCATGTAGCCATCACCCCCCGCCCCCCTTCCCCCCCACACCCAAACACAAAATCACTTAACTATCGTTTTTAGCACGAGTATACTAATTAACGCAAAAATCACACAACTTGAAAATACTAATAATCCCATGATTAACTTATTTTTAAAATTTGATAAATAAAAATTCAATTAAAAGTTATTGACATGACCTGATCCAAAACATATATGAAAAAATAATATTAAAGAACAAAATAAATGTATAGAGCCACACTTCCCTAGAAGAAATTGTAGAAAATTAGGGAGGCAACAAAGTTTCAACCTGATTTTTCTAGAGGTCCATTTGTTCTTTTAATATTTTACTTTCTTCATATGAGTTTTATGTCAGACTAAAGCTTTTTAATTGATTTTTTATTTATTATATTTTTTTTAAAAAAAAATTTGACCTTCATAAAGTTAGTATTTTTAGGTTGTTTGATTTTCGTTTTAGTATACTTCAAAGTGTAGTGATTTTCATGGTTGAAATGGTAGATAAGTGACTCTTATAAAGAAAAAAATGTTCTACGTTACCATCCATAAAAATTTTCCCATCCTCAAATCTCCTTTATAAAATTATATTAAATATTTTATTATTGTTATTGTTTTCGTCTCTTTTTTTTCTTACTTTATGTTATTCTTGAAGAGAATATCTAACAACTAATATACGAGCATTAATCTAAATAGCATTACATAGTCAAGGGGTTTGTTAATGTAAAGTGTTGTAATTAAGACATGTAATCTTACTCTTTGCAATTATAATTACAATGGTCGATATATTTAATTATGAATATACCTATATATATGTAGTATATTTTTTTTTTGACTTAGAATTACATATTTCATATATAATACGTATACACATAAAATCGTTATTCTCTACAGTAAGTGTTTTTAAAATTTTAAAATAAATTCTTTTTATCTTTCAAAAAGTTGACTAAGAAAATTATAAGTCAGGGTGTTTTTTCTCGAAGAGTGTTAGTGGTGGAAGTCAGGATTTTCATTAAAGGGGTTTAAATATAAAAAAGTAAACATACGAAGAAGTCGAATCGGGTTCAACATCTAGTATATATAGGTGGCAAAAGTCTTCTTTATTTTTAAACTCTATATTAAATCAAATCAAACAAATAAATTAAATCGGAGAAAATAACTCATATGAAATTAGGACCACAAAAACCCCGTATAAATATCCAAGGCCTTAAAATTTTGTTCTTCACATTTTATATTCACTAGTTGAACATTACTTCAATGAGATTAGTTTAATTATTTCTTTTGCCTACTGTATTTCTTCAAATATAATACACTCAAATTTCTATATAATTGCAATGTTTGTCGATTTCTTGTTTTTTGATTGTTACTGAAAATGTGAAAATTCTATTCTGAAAAAAAAAACCTGGTTATTTTCGTGAATTCATGATATCATAGAATGGGTTGACTGTAACAATTATTTTATTTCTTTCACCTCATATATTATGTGTGTGTATATAAACAATCAATCCTCTCTATGACAGTGTCATTTGTCCGAATATTCTTTTGATCACTGTAGAAAAAGTGAAAAAGTTATTCCAAATGTTGTTATCAGAATTCATGTTATTATAGAGAACTTTGACTCTGATAGCTAAAGATTTTCTCCATTTTTTCAACTAGTGATTAATTTAGCAGCAGAAATGACATTGTCTGTTGATGATTATAGTGATCCAAACATTTGATTTGTACAGAGTTGAAGGATTAGAGGCACCATTTGAGAAAAAATGATGCCAAAATCCTTCATGCTTTTAAAATAATATAAATATAGATTAGTCAAAATTAAATTCGTGCATGATTTTCTAAAATTAGTTTTGAAGAAAAAGTATATCACTAAAAGAAAATCAGTCAAATAACATGTTTTTATATTAAAAATAGTTTGTTATGAAATATTAATATGGACGACTATTGGTCTTCTTTATGATGTATAGTTAATCCTTCACTACTCCACACACTGTTATTGAAATAACTCTCACATCCTTTAACCTTCTTGATGATCTTATTGTTAATGCTATATTATTACAATTTTTGTATGTCTTTATGAACACTAATAATTGAAATACTCCTAAAAAAATGAGAAAATGTCTAAGCATTTTCTTCTTGACTCTCTTTGTTTGCTTTGTTTATGTTTCTTATTTACTTTTGTACTAACTATTTTTAGGTTAATTTTACAACATAATTATGCTAAAAGAATTGTTACAAAAAGATTAAAAGAAAGGTAAACTTGATATCGCAAACCGCGTGGAGTGTTAGTGTTATAGAATCAAATCTAAGGTTTGTGGATGAAATGAACCCTTATAAAAAAAATTACTTTATGATATGCACTAGCACCATTGATTTTTCTTCCTAATGAAGGGTGTGTTAGGTATGGAGGAATTTTTGCCGAATTTTCTTATGTTCAATTCGCTTAAATATTTTGAAAAATATTTTTTAAATTAATCTTTTTTCCTCCAATTTAAGGAAAATATTTACTTCTTAAATTTTGTTTCAACTTCACCACTCCCATTACCTAATCCACCTAAACACTCTGACCTCAATCCCCTAAACTACCACCTCGTAACGCAATCCATATCCTTTCCTTGATCAATTTGAAACTCGATTCGAGATTGCTCAATTTGAGACCTGTCTGGCAATTTAGGATCTGACTCGAAATTCCACACAGCATAATCCTAATTTGGGATCTAACGCCCGATCTGAGACCTTCCCCAACATGGGACCTGAACTTGACCCATAATTCAACCCTGAACCATAATCCAATTCTCAGCCCCCGACTTGAGATTCAATCCCAACTTAGAGACTTGGCAAACTAATGGGAAACTATTGGGTCTCAAGGTTAGGGTTAGTTCTTAAGTCATTTTTAGGAACATGGGTTGGGTACTTTATTGGGTTGGCCCCCAACCGTTGGGTCATGGATACAAATCTAGGGTTATAGTATTTGCATATTTTAAATCTAAATAATTATGGGATATATTTACTCCTTACTTACCAAACATCAAAAATAAGTAATCTAGAAAAATATTATTCTTCATACCTAACACACTCTTAAGTCTTCTTCATATAATTTATCTTCGCTATCTCGTTCCTTCTACTTCTATAAGCAAAAAAGGATAAATAATTAAGTACCTTTCATATCTTAAATGTCCAACTTCATATAATTTGTCTTCACAATCTTGTTCCTTCTGCTTCTATAAGCAAAAATAGATAAATAATTATGTTCCTTCCATATCGTAAATTTCCAAGTTTTTTTATGGCAAACTGTTTAATTCTATAAGCAAAAAAGGATAAATAATTAAGTACCTTTCATATCTTAAATGTCCAACTTCATATAATATGTCTTCACAATCTTGTTCCTTCTACTTCAACAAGCAAAAAAGGATAAATAATTAAGTTCCTTCCATATCTTAAATTTTCAAAATTTTTTTACGGCAAACTTTTTAATTCTATAAGCAAAAAAGGATAAATAATTAAGTTCCTTTCATATCTTAACTTTCCATGTTTTTTATGGCAATTTTTTAACAAATCATACGAAATTAGGATCACAATCTTCTATAAATACCCAAGTTCCTAACATTTCATTTTGATCACATTTTACATAGAATAGCATCACCCCACTCAAGGTCTTAACATTTTGTTTTAATCACATTTTACATAGAGTAGCATCACCCCCACTGAGGTAATAAGTTTAATTATTTCCTTTTGCTTATTATATTTATTCACATTAATATTTTTATATAGGTCAGTAAAATCTTTCTATATTTGCATTGTTTGTTTGCTCTTTTTGGGGGGCCACTATTGAAAACATAAAAAATCTACTCCAAATGTTTTTTTATTGTTATTGTGAATTGTTGTTATAAAAATAATTGTTATAGAGATATCTAACTATATTAAATAAGGAAAAATCTATTTTTTTGGTCCAGTTATTAAATAACAATGAAAATTGTGCCATTTTCTGATGATGATGTTGATAGGAGGCGAGATATTTGTATGGAGTTGAAGAATGTGAGACATTATCTGAGAGAATTTGATGCTCAAGTTCGAGATGCTTGATTACGAGGCAAGGATGTATAATCTAGCATCTCACATTTAATTTGAGCATCAAATCCTCTTATGTGGTGCCTTACATCCTCCAGCTTCGTGCAGATCTCTCGCTCTTGTCAATGTCATCATCAAATAATGAGGTCATTTTTGCTTTTATTTTAATCACATGACCAAAAAAATTGAGCTTTCTTTAGTTAATATAGTAAGACCTCTATATAACACTCATTATTCCAAGAAACATTTACACATAAATTCTGCAAATGCTATCACCCCATTTCGGATCCAATTTCACTTGTGGGATAATATGAAGTGGGTATTATATATATATATATTAATTTTCAGAATTAGAGTTGGAGTTCTGCTAGACCATACTTTTTGCAAAGATCTTTTAGAATTTGAATGTATTTTTCTTAAATAAGATTCAATTCTCCAATTTTTAAAGACCTAGAAAATCACCAACTTGACTAATTTACTTCAAATATACTATCAAATTTGATCTACAAGGGTAATATCTCAAAATAGATAATCATATAATACCGTAGATTAAATCACATACACGAGCTACTACAAATAATGCTTGTATGAGGAAAGTGTCTAAAGTAAGTGAAGTTATGCCACAGTTTATTACAAAAATATTTTATAACATACAATAGCACCACAATTTTTTCCTTCCTAAATAAGGGCGTGTTCGATATGGAGAAATGTTTATTAGTCTTTTCATGTTCAATTGGCTAAATGTTTTGAAAAATTATTAATCGGTAATATGAGTAAGCATAGACAAATATTTACACACGCAAATATTGTTGTTGATTGTATCTCCCTAGCTAGAGATGTACTCCTTAGAGTTTGTTTTGTTTACCTCGAGTCATATATATATATATATATTATACAGTTTAAATATTTCTTTAGATTTGATACTCACATAAAATATTTGAATTAATTGTCGATATAAATGTAGTAAGTGTAGTGATTTTTAAATATTATCACAATTGGTGGTCCTAATTAATTGTTGTTTTAGAGAGGTATGACCGTAAAAATTAATCTTTTTCTTATTATTTTTTTATCCAGTAATTAATTCGTGGAAATGACGTTGTCAAATGATGATGGCGATAGAAGGCGGGAGATTTGCAGGGAGTTGGAGAGTTTGAGACGTCATTTGAGAGACATCAATGCTATGATACAAGATGCTAGATTACGCGGCAAGACTGGAGTGGTGGATTTACTGATAACAAGACGTAATGCTTATTTGAGGAGAGAAACTAAGCTGGAAAATGAACTGGAGATATTTTATAACACATTTTATCGTAGATACCTTTGATAATTTATTTTATTCTCTATTGGAATATTATAAGAATTGTTATGTAGTTGGTTGATTGTTGTCGGGAGAAAAAAAATTATAATATATGCAAGAGAATAAATTTTACTGTCTCTAAATTTGAAATCCTAAACCTATATGATTTGACTGTAACAATTATTTTATTTCTTTCACCTCATATATTAAGTGTGTATATATACAATCAACCCTCTCTATGGCAGTGTCATTTGCCCGAATATTCTATTGATCACTATAGAAAAAATGAAAAATTTATTCCAATTATTGTTAACAGAATTCATGTTATTATAAAGAGCTCTTCTTCATTTTTCATCTAGTGATTAATTTAGCTACAGAAATAACATTGTCTATTGATGATTATGGTGATTGAAACGCTTGATTTGTACGAAGTTGAAGGATTAGAGACACCATCTGAGAAAAAATGAGAAAATCTCTAAGCATTTTCTTCATGACTCTCTTTGTTTGCTTTGTTTATGTTTCTTATTTACTTTTGTACTAACTATTTTTAGGTTGATTTTACAACATAATTATGCTAAAAAAATTGTTACAAAAAGATTAAAAGGAAGGTAAACTTAATATCGCAAACCGCATTGACTGTTAGTGTTATAGAATCAAATCTAAGGTTTGTGGATGAAATGGACCCATATAAAAAAAGTACTTTATGATATGCACTAGCACCACTTGGTTTTCTTCCTGATTAAGGGTGTGTTAGGTATGGAGGATTTTTTTCTAGATTTTCTTATGCTCAATTGGCTTCAATATTTTGAAAAATATTTTTCAAATTAATCTTTTTTCCTCCAATTTAAGGAAAATATTGACTTCTTAAATTTTATTTAAACTTCACCACCCCTACCACCTAATCCACCTAAACATCCTAAACTCTATCCCCTCAACCTACCACCTTGTAACGCGATCAATATCCCACCCTTGACCAATTTGGAACTCGATCCAAGATTGCTCGATTCGAGACATGTTTGGCAATTTAAAAACTGACTCGAGAGATTCCACCCAGCATAATCCTTATTTGGGATCTAAGCCTGATCTGAGACCTTTCCCGACATGGGACCTGAACTTGACCCATAATTCAACCCTGAACCATGATCCCATCCTCAGCCCACGACCTGTGATTCAATTCCAACTTAGAGACTCGACTAAATAATGGAAAACTGTTGGGTCTCAAGGTTAGGGTTAGTTCTTAAGTCATTTTTAGGAACAGGGGTTGGGTACTTCATTAGGATGGGCCCCAACCGTTGGGACATGGATACTGATCTAGGGTTATAGTATTTGCATAGTTTAAATCTAAATAAATTAAGGATAATATTTACTACTTACTTACCAAACATAAAAATTAAGTAATCTAGAAAAATATTTTTCTTCATTCCTAACACACTCTTTAAGTTTTCTTCATATAATTTATCTTCGCTATCTCGTTTCTTCCACTTCTATAAACCAAAAAAGGATAAATAATTAAGTACCTTCCATATCTTATATGTCCAACTTCATATAATTTGTCTTCACAATCTTGTTCCTTCTGCTTCTATAAGCAAAAAAAGATAAATAATTAAGTTCCTTCCATATCTTAAATTTCCAAGTTTTTTTATGGCAAAGTTTTTAATTCTATAAGCAAAAAAGGATAAAAAATTAATTACCTTTCATATCTTAAATGTCTAACTTCATATAATGTGTCTTCACAATCTTGTTCCTTCTACTTCAACAAGCAAAAAAAAGATAAATAATTAAGTTCCTTCCATATCTTAAATTTCCAAATTTTTTATGGCAAACTTTTTAATTCTATAAGCAAAAAAGAATAAATAATTAAGTTCCTTCCATATCTTAACTTTCCATGTTTTTTTATGGCAAATTTTTTAACAAATCATACGAAATTAGGATCACAATCCTCTATAAATACCCAACTTCATAACATTTCATTTTGATCACATTTCATATAGAGTAGCATCACCCCACTCAAGGTCTTAACATTTTATTTTACATAGAGTAGCATCACCCCCACTGAGGTAATAAGATTAATTATTTCCTTTTTCTTATTATATTTATTCACATTAATGTTTCTATATAGGTCAGTAAAATCTCTCTATATTTGCATTGTTTGTCTGCTCTTTTTTTGGGGGGCTATTATAGAAAACATAAAAAATCTACTCCGAATTTTTTAGATTGTTATTGTGAATTGATTTTATAAAAATGACTGTTATAGATATATCTAACTATATTAAATAAAGAAAAATCTATT
This sequence comes from Solanum pinnatisectum, assembly GCA_035578085.1. NCBI lineage: Eukaryota > Viridiplantae > Streptophyta > Magnoliopsida > Solanales > Solanaceae > Solanum > Solanum pinnatisectum. Next base: position 42,960,864 of record CM069085.1, on the reverse strand, counting down.
TTCTTGGTCTAGTTATTAAATAACAACGAAAGTTGTGCCATTTTCTGATGATGATGATGATAGGAGGCGAGATATTTGTATGGAGTTGAAGAATGTGAGACACTATCTGAGAGAATTTGATGCTCAAGTTCGAGATGCTTGATTACGAGGCAAGGATGTATAATGTAGCATCTCACATTTAATTTGAGCATCAAATCCTCTTATGTGGTGCCTTACATCCTCCAGCTTCGTGCAGATCTCTCGCTCTTGTCAATGTCATCATCAGACAATGGCGTCATTTTTTATTTTATTTTAATCACATGACCAAAAAAAATTGAGCTTTCTTTAGTTAATATAGTAAGACCTCTATATAACACTCATTATTCCAAGAAATAGTTACACATAAATTCTGCAAATGCTATCACCCCATTTCGGATCCAATTTCACTTGTGGGGTGATATAAAGTGGGTATTTGGACATATATATATATATATATATATATATTCAGAACTAGAGTTGGAGTGCTGCTTGACCGTACTTTTTGCAAAGATCTTTTAGAATTTGAATGTATATTTCTTAAATACGATTCAATTCTCCAATTTTTAAAAACCTAGAAAATCACCAACATGACTAAGTTACCTCAAATATACTATCAAATTTGATCTATAAGAGTAATATCTCAAAATAGATAATCATATAATGCTATAGATAAAATCACATACACGAGCTACTACAAATAATGTTTGTATGAGGAAAGTGTCTGAAGTAAGTGAAGTTATCCCATATAACAAAAATATTTTATAACATACAGTAACACCACAATTTTTCCTTCCTAAATAAGGGCTTGTTCGATATGGAGAAATGGTTTTCAGTCTTTTCATGTTCAATCGGCTAAATGTTTTGAAAAATTATTAATCGATAATATGAGTAAACATAGACAAATATTTATGCACACAAATATCGTTGTTGATTGTATCTCCCTAGAGATGTACTCCTTAGAGTTTGTTTTGTTTACCTCGAGTCATATATATATATATATATATATATATATATATATATATATATATATATATATATATATATATATATATATATGTATATATAGTTTAAATATTTCTTTAGATTTGATACTCACATAACATATTTGAATTAATTGTCGATATAAAGGTAGTAAGTATAGTGATTTTCAAATATTATCACAATTGGTGGTCCTAATTAATTGTTGTTTAGAGAGGTGTGACCATAAAAATTAATCTTGTTCTTATTATTTTTTTATCCAGTAATTAATTCGTGGAAATGACGTTGTCAAATGATGACGGCGATAGAAGGCGAGAGATTTGCAGGGAGTTGGAGAGTTTGAGACATCATTTGAGAGACATCAATGCTACGATACAAGCTGATGCTAGATTACGCGGCAAGACTGGAGTGGTGGATTTACTGATAACAAGACGTAATGCTTATTTGAGGAGAGAAACTGAGCTAGAAAATGAACTGGAGACTAATTATAACACCTTTTATCGTAGATACCTTTGATAATTTATTTTCTTCCATGTTGGAAGATTATAAGAATTGTTATGTAGTTGTTGTTGGGAGAAAAAAATTATAATATATGCAATAGAATAAATTTTATTCTCTCTAGATTTGAAATCCTAAACCTATATGATGTGTTGAAGCATATGTATACTTTTCGATTTCTCTAATAATTGCCTTCACAAGATAGATGTAAGATTTGTGTACACACCATCGTACTCCCAGATTCCACTTTTTAAAAAAGTTGGGGGGTAAGAGAAGGGGAAATTGAGGAGGGAATTACAAGGTGAACATTTTGCTATTTGATTATTTGAGTATAGATTTGTAACTTAATTATTTGAAAAATATAAACAGGTTTACTTGTTTGGGAGGCACTTTAGGTGGGTTAGTAAATCGAAAATACCTTTAATATAATATGATATTAATTGCTTTAGTTGAGTTCGCACGATTTTTCTTAAAGAGGCCTTAGATTATTGAAAATATTTTTACTTCTTATAATATGTATGTTTTTTTTTTTTTTTACTTTTACCAATATAGAATTAATATGCTCGTACCTAACCATCTTCCTTTCGAACTAATTAAGTTCTACATATACGTGAGTACTCATCACTTTAAAGACTTATATAGAGATTAATAAATTGTGTGTCATCCAAATCGTATGAGTATTTAAAATTACCAAAGCACGTACTGCAGACTTCTCTTTGTTTATGCATCTCCAAAACTATTGGTAAAAATAATAAATCGATCTGTAGATGAGAAAAGGCACTAATATGGGGCCCACACTGTCATCTCCACAATCTTCATATTCACCTTGTCAAATCGTTAGTCGTGATATCAATTATTAGGCTAAAAGAACATAAAAATACTCTTAACAAGACAAATATTATTATTTATTTTGGGTCGAGCTACCTGCACAATTTCTCAAAAAAGTTACACACTATAGATTGGTTCAGCTCGGTTTTATGTATTATCGGTTTGATTTATCATTTTTCAGTTTTTAAATGCGATAAATAGATAAGATATTCTTTATCGGTTTTTGATTTATCAATTTTTGGTAATCAATAATTTGATTTTTGGTGTACCCAATAAGAAAATGCACAAAATAAATATATGACTTCTCACAATACAATGAAAAAAACAAATCAACAGTAAATGTTTTGATATAGTGAAACAAGACATATAATGAAAAATTGCATCAATAAGAGTAGATGTAGTATGAAGACTACAATTACATCCAAAACATAATATGACATTTTTGGTGTGAAGTAAAAGTATTGTGAAGTGTGAAATGTGAAGATTGTAGTGTAGAGTACTGATATAGTGTATAGTTATGTTAAATTATTAATATTTAATTTTTATGAATGGTAAAGTAGTATATTGCTATCTTCTTAATGGGTCATCGATTTACCCAATAACTCAATACTAAAAATCGATACCGAACGATAACCCAATAATTTTTTTAAAATAAAATCATTAAAAACTCACTAACCCAATAACCTGATTGCAATAACCCAATAACATGTTTTCAATTCAATTTATTGATCGGTTTAATTTTTGCACACTCCTACCTAATATGTAACGCTTCTTTCTTTCTTTTCAACTACAAAAATAAGACTTTTAACTTATTTGTATGCCTAATACTTACGTTAAATAAATATATACCTAGATCTATATTATTTATAAAGTACCATTCCTTCCATCTTAATTAAGGCAGTACTTTTCGCTTTTCGATATTCAAACTATATTATCTTTGATCAACATTTTTTTTAAAAAAATCATCGTATTGATTAGAAAATAGCATGTTTAATGCAACTTACTTTACTTTTTCAATAATTTTTTTAATATTTAAATTTTAATCTGAAAAAAATTAAGTTAATCTTAAATTAACATTTGAGAAAGGATAAGTGGTACATAAATTTTTTGAAACAAGCAAATTTAAGAACATGCATAGAATGGAAATGGAAATTAAATAAAGACAACAACTTGTTTTGCTTCTTCAAATTAACATCAAAGACAACCATTTGATAGGGGATGCCGCTCTTCCAACTGAGCTAATAACTCGTCGTGTAAGCCTCTTACATGTCTTAACAAGCAATGGTGTTGTAACACCCAAAAAAATTTTTGAACTAAGACTCGAACCGTTCGTCGTAGTGAGTGAGATTTTACCACGGAATTTAAAATTTCTTAGGTGTTAAGGTCACTAGATATAGCACCTTGAGTTCCAAAAAGAACTAAATTGGAAATAGCAAAATCTCAAATTTTGCAAGTTTAGCTAAGTATGAGTTTTGGGTCGACTTCAAACGACCATAACTCATAGATCAGTATAAGTCAAGTGTGCTACCAGATACCATAGGAAAGATCTTTGAATTATCTTTCCAACGCCACCAAGTTTACTAAGTTTCGAGTTCTAACGAGTGAAATATGCACTTTTGAATTCAGGTTGTCCAGTTAAGAAAAGTTACCCGAAAATAGTAAGGGGTATTTTGGTATTTTCCTTACCCAATTAGATTTAATTCATTTTTAGAAATGTTATAGGGGTCTAATCCTATTAGGTTAAGTTTTATAATCCAAATATACGCCTAGGGTTTTAGCTGAGAGTTCAAGAAGAGAAAAGAAGAGAAAAGAGGAGAAAAGAGGAGAGGTTCGTCGAGATTCTTGCGTGTTGTTGTGTATTTTCGCCATGGGTTTGATCCCTAAGAGGTATGTAAGCTTCCATAGTGTTGGGTTTGTTCACCCACACACCAATCATGTTATTTTCAGCGCAATTTCATTCTTAAAGTTGAAATATTAGAGTTCTTGATACGTGTTCTTGAAGTTCATTCTAAATCATGTTGTGTTGGGGTTTTGATGATATCTTGAGATGAAATTTAATGATTTGAGTGTTGTTTTGAGTATATTATAGTTTAATTATGTTAATTAATCGAATCAAAGTGATTGGGGAAGAAATCATTCGATTCTAGGCGAGTTAGGGTGAGAAAACGAGCAAAGAAAGTCGTCGAAGTTTTCTGGGTTGGGGCCTGGCGCCCCACGCCAGCCAGAACGCCCCAACCACTTCTCTGAGGTTTAGGGGCTGGCACCCCATGCTAGTCAGAGTATCAGGGTCGCCTTTCCCCTCCCGTTCTTCATCGTTTCATCCGTTTGAGTTCTTTCAAAGGGTACCTTTACTCCCCTTTGATTCTAAACACTCTAAACTACTTCTAAACACCTAGAAATCATTCATAACATGAATCATAACCTTGAATTCATAATTCAAATTCAAGGTAGATTTAAGAGTTAAGTTTTGAAAATTCTTTTGAACATTCTAAGAAAGCCCCTTTGAGTCCTTTTGTGGAGTCTTCTACAACTTCTAGTAACTTGTTTCAAGACTCGAGCAAGTGAGCATGAGAGTGAGGAGAATGTATTCATGAGTCTACTTTGTCATCATGAGATCTTTTATATCATGAACCATAACTCTTGAATTCATAATTCAAATTCAAGAAAGAGTTAAGAGTAGAGTTCAAGAAAGCCTTTGAGTTCAATTATGAATCCTTTGAGATCAACTATTGATTTAAAATAAGTTTCGAGGAAGTAAGTAAGAGAATGAGAAGAGTCGTATACATGAGTTACATGTAGTTGTGTAGACCTTCGAGTCGAGTCGTTCATACCCATAAATTTCGTATGGACTCCATAAATTGAGTATCATTGAAAGGAGTAGTATCTTCAAGTTCTAAGTCTTGAGTATTGAGTTCCAAATCCCTTTGAGATTATATTTCTAATCATGGGACTATTACATGTTACCCATGAAGTCTTTAAGTTGAATTGTTCATGCCCATAATTCCGCATGAACCCTATAAGTCGAGCAGTCTTGAGATGAGAAGTATCATTGAGTCCTTGAGTTGAGTAGTTCATGCTCATAATTCTGCATGAATCCTCTAAGTTGAGCATTCTTGAAATAAGTTGTATCATTGAAGTTCTTGAGTTCTGAGTTGTTGAGTTTCGAGTATTGAGTTCTATGTATGGTTATTGAAAACCTTGAATTGAGTCGTTCACGTCCCATAATTCGGCATAAACCTTATTTTAAGAAATCTTCTTACAAACGTTTTAACTTTGTTTTAAGACTTAAACTTTGAGTTGAGTAAAGAGTAAAAGTAAAGTTAATTTTCTTTAAAATGATATATGGGAACTAAGTATTCCTAAGAGTAAATGTTTTCACATTTAAGATGAGAGAAAACTGAGATTTCCAAAAGAGTTTTGAGCAGTTTGAGTACCATCTCTTTTAAGAGAAAGATTTTTGAGTAATTATCTCAAATCAAAGAAAAAGTTATGTTTTTAAACATATGAGCTGAGTATTTTGAGAGTAGTATTGAGCATCGATTTGGGGACGAGTTTGAGTTTAGATAACTCACGTCTCCATAAACCATATAGCCATCATGGGTAGAAAGGATCATACTTTTTAGATGATTCCTTAGTGCTTTTTAGCATAGACTAGTGGATCCACTTAGTTAAGGCGTCCTATATGACGGCAAAGTATAGGACAGTTCTAGCAGCATGGGCAAGACGTTGTATCATCACTTAGGCTCATAGTGGTGGTTGTCGGTTAGAGAAACTCCCACAGAGTTATATTATATTTTATTATATATAAATTGAGTTGTTATTGTATTCTACAACACACTGAGTTGATTTCTATTGTTTTAAAAGCTTTCCATATATTGCATGTGTATTGTTGCTTTATATTGAGTTGAGTATCCAGAGTTGAGTACCCAAAGTCGAGTATCATATCTTTGAGTTGAGAATCTAATCTTTGAGTTGAGTATCTTATCCTTGAGTACTTCTGAGTTGAGTAAGTTGAGTAGTTTTGAGTATCCTTGAGTATTCCTTGAGTTGAGTAAGTTTGAAAAGAGGTAAGTATGTTTCCTTTTTTTTTTATCAAGTTCAAGCTTATGTTTATCTTTTAGAATTCCCCTTACATGCTCGTACATTCCATGTATTGAGCCATTTCGCTTGCATCCTTTCATGATGCAGAAACAGGTATTTAGGGTCATCAACAGGAGCTTCGTTGATACCACATGCAGTTCAAGTTAGTTATGGTGAGCCTCCTTGCTTCTGGAGGATTTCATTTAGCTTTCAGTTATATCAGCTGTTAGGAAGTCGTGGGTCTTGTCCCGAATTCCATATTTGTCATTTAGAGGCTTCATAGATAGACAGTAAAGTTTCAGAAGTCTGTTCATTTATTTTGTTAAATGTTTTAAAGACTTAAGTTTCCTATTTTATGGTGAGTTGAATATATTATTTTATTCAGAGTTTTTCATTTGAGTTAAATCTTTGTATTTCAGTTTCATGAATTTTATTCAGTTTTTAAGCTTTGTATGCTTGAGTTAGTCTTCCGCTTGTAGTCAGCCAGGATGATGGTTCGCTTGGGGACCAACAATGGTTCTTAAGTGTCAACCACGTCCAGGGTGTAGGCTCGGGTCGTGACAAGTGCAATAGCACTGATAGCCACATCATTCCCCACTGACACCACCTGTGTAGTAACGATAACATCATTGCAAAAATTTTAGACATAGGGTATGAAGGATATTTTATCCGATTTTCTTCTGTGAACTCAACCCAAAATCTATCCCTGAACCATAATTCAATCCTCATCCCCGACCTGAGATTGATCCCAACTTAGAGACTCGACCAAATAACGGGTAAGTGTCGAATCTCAAGGTTAGGGTTAGTTCTTAAGTCGTTGTTAGGGACAACAATTAGGTCCTTAATTGGGTTGGGCCCCAACCATTGGGACATGGATTCTGATATAGGGTTATAGTATTTGCATTGTTACGTTTATACTTAAATATTAATGGGATAATGTTTTCTCCTTACTTACCAAACACCAAAAAATAAGTAATCCAAAATATGTTGATTCATACCTAACACACTTTTAAGTCATCTTCGTATAATTTGTTCTCACTATTTTGTTCCTTCTACTTCTATAATCGAAAAAGATAAATAATTAAGTACTGTTCATATCTTAAATGTCCAACTTCATATAATTTGTCTTCAGTATCTCATTCCTTCTACTTCTATAAGCAAAAAAGGATAAATAATTAAGTTCCTTCCAAATCTTAACTTTCCATGTTTTTTATGGAAAATTATTTATTGAATCATATGAAATAATGATCACAATCCTCTATAAATTCCCAAGGTCTTAACATTTTATTTTCATCACATTTTACATAGAGTGGCATCACCCCACTCAAGGTCTTAACATTTTGTTTTCATCACATTTTATATAGAGTAGCATTACCCCGCTGAGATAATTAGTAAATGATTGTTATAGAGATATCATACTATATTAAATAAAGAAAACTCTATTTTTGGCCCAGTTGTTAAATAACAGCCATGATGGTATCATTTTCTGATGATGATGTTGATAGGAGGCAGGAGATTTGCATGGAGCCAAAGAATCTGAGACACGATCCTAGAGATTTGATGCTCAAATGTGAGATGTTAGGTTACGAGGCAGTATAATCTAGCATCTCACATTTAATTTGAGCATCAACTCCTCTTAGATGGTGCCTCACATTCTCCAGCTTCGTGCAGATCTCTCGCTCTTGTCAATGTCATAATCAGACAATAACGTCATTTTTGTTGTTATTTTAATCACTTGACAAAAAATAGAGCTTTCTTTAGTTAATATAGTAAGACCTCTCTATAACACTCATTATTCCAAAAACATTTAGACATAAATTCTGTAAATACTATAACCCAGATCCAAATCCAACTCCCAATCTAATGAAGGACTCAACCCTGACCCTAGCCCTAACAACGACTTATTGCAATTCTTATAATCTTCCTACAGCAAGAAAATAAAATCAAAGATACTTACGATAAAAGAAGTTGTATCATTAAAGACAACTTATTTTATCATAGGTACCTTTGATTTTGTTTTCTTCCCCGTAGGAAGATTATAAAAATTGCTATGTTGGTTGATTATTGGGAGGAAATGATCATAATATACACAAGAGAATAAAATGTAATTTCATGTTTAAGTATTTGTAAGTTTAATTTATGATTTTTTTTTATTTATGGTCCTCACAAATAGGTGTATGATATGTGTATATATCCCAATTTCACTTGTGGGATAATATCAAGTGGGTATTTGGACATAAAAATATATATTAAAAAAATACTTTATTTTAAATTTTAAAGTTGGAGTTAGAGTTGTGTTTGACCATATTTTTTGCAAAGATCTTTTAGAATTTGAATGTATTTTTCTAAATATGATTTATATCTCTAATTTTCAAAAACCTAGTAAAATCACCAACCTTGACTAATTGACCTCAAACATATAATCAAATTTAATCTTAAGAATAATATCTCAAAATAGATAATCACATAATATCGTAGATTAAATACATATACGAGGTACTATAAATAACGTTAGTGTGAGGAAATTAGTCTCTCAAGTTATCACATATAACATTAATACCACTGTTTTTCAGTCTCTTCATGTTTATTGGCTAAATGTTTTGAAAAATTAGTGATCGATAATATAAGTCAACTTAATTAGACAAATATTTATGTTGATTGTATCTCCTTAGAGTTTGTTGTGTTTGTCCCCAATTCATGTGACCAACTTGAATTAAAATTATATAATTCACAAAATTTATTCCAAAATAATAATAATAATAATAATAATAATAATAATAATAATAATAATAATAATATAGAGTGAAAATAGGCTGAGAAATTAAATAGAGTAGGTGTGTAAATTTTGGCTTTTGTGTAGTTAGATTTAGATTATGTTTGTTTGTTTCTTTATTTTTTATTTATTTTTTTAACTTCATTTTTGGTCCCTTATTTGGGACAATCTGAAGATGTAAACTTCAGTTTTATTTATTGATTTTTTAATTAAAAAAAAAGGATGTCATTGATTAAAAAAAAACAATTTACTAATCAATTGAATTTTAACGAATTGATTTTACGTTTCTTCTTATAAAAATAAAAAGGCGAAGATTTATATAAAGTTATAATCGTACTCAAATAACTAGGTAAATTTAAATTTTATAAAATTAAATAAAAAAAGATCAAAGCATACCGAATATATATTTTATATCAAGTTTAAATACTTATTTTGTCTAGGGTCTAGGGAGATGGAAATGGCTATAAGTCAACACATATAATTCACACCTAAATCTCAACTCCAAATTAAAACTTATTATGCTACTCTTACATTGAAACTCAATTAATTAGTTCATATAACATATTGAATAACTAGCTATCAACGATCTTGAATATAACAAGGCATTAGAGTTTGTTGTGTTTGTTTCAAGTCATATATATACTATATAGTTTGAATGTTTCTTTAGATTCGATATTAAGATAAAATATTCAAATTAATTATTGATAAAAAGATAGTAAATATAGCGATTTTCAGTTTCTTTTATCTTAAATCCTAATCTAGTACTAAAAAAAATGATTAAATTGCGGGGGTTAAACTATATTTGCGCCGGTTAAAATCTTAGTGTATTTTCTATTCGAAATTAATGCATGAATATATTGTCACAACTAGCTAGATATATTTTCTCAAATTACAAATATTTCATGTGTGTTTTTTTAATCATGATAAAATGTTGATGATAGTTTTAAGTAGTAAACTCACGCAAAAGACAATTTAGGCATAAAACTCAAAAAATAAAAACATTTTAAATTAAATGTAGTTTTGACTGTTAATTTTTCATATTATGTTTTTTCAACAAAAAGTTACTGAAAGTAATGATAGATAACATTTGTTGAATAATTGGTGCAAAAAAATAAATGTGATAATATCTAAATTGGTGATTTTCATGTACTTGATCGGAGAAAATTTAAATTTTTAATTCTTTTCTTCATAAATAAGGGTAATTTAGAGTTTTTTCCTCAGATTTAACATTGTAACGCTAACCTATTTTGTGACTTACAATATCAACACCACCATCCCTTATAAATACCCAAAGGCTCAACATAAAAAACAATTTAAAAAAAAAAACTATGTTATTATCATGAATTGTTATTATTAAGAGGTTGGCTGTAAAAACTAATATTTTTCTGATTTTTTTGTTTGTTGTCCAGTGACTTATTTATTGTGGAAATGGCATTGTCATCTGATGATAATGGTGATAGGAAGCACGAGATTTGCACGGAATTGGAGAATTTGAGACATCATTTGAGGGACATTGATGCTCAGATACATGAGGCTAGATTAATAGGCAGGGCTGGCATGTTAGCCTTATTGATAACAAGACACGAGATTCTTTATTTGAAGAGAGAAACTGAACTTGAAAATGAACTTGAGACTAAGTATAACATCTTTTATCATAGGTACCTTTGATTGATAATTTATGTTCTTCCTTATAGGAAGATTATTAGAATTATCATGTTGTTGGTTGATTGTTATCAAGAAAATAAGATCATTATATGTGCAAGAGGATAAATTATATTCTCTCTAAATATGAAATCCTACACCTAAATGTTGTGTTTCTGTTAAAGCATATGTATGTTTCGTTTTCTTTAATAATTGTCTTCACAAAATAGAGCTAAAATTTGTGTACACACTATCGTGCTTTCAAATTTTTTTTTCTTTTTCTTTTTTTACTATATGCTAGTTTTCTTGAAGAGAATAGCTAGCAAGTGCTCTGTCTTTCTCAATTATGTTACACAATTCAAATTTTGAGAGTAAAATAATTTAATTTTAACTTTGAATTCAGGCATGATTTTTTAAAAATAAAATAAAATGTATATATTAATAACTACGTAAAAAAATACAATAATTACAATACTTGATAATTCAAGGTCTTTGAAAGACTTAAGAAAATAAATTGTGATAAAAAAAAAAACTTAATTGAACCTCAAAAAATTGAAAAATGACACATAAATTAAGAGAAAATCAAGCAGTATACAAACATTAATTTATTCAGGACTTCATAATTAATGAGTTTGTCAATGTAATATATTGCAGTTATGATATGTATTAATCTCTCTTTGACATTTTTTTTTCTTTTTGACATCTTGGTTATAATGGTTGTTACTATTAATTAGGAGTGTATCTATAGTAAATGCTATTTCTGACTCGAAATTACATGTAATATATATAATATATATATTAATTTTTAATTTTTTAAAAATGAGTGCTTTCTTAATTAATTTATTTTAAGGTAAATACTTTCAACCTTTCAGAAATTTGGCTAAACAAATTATTAGTCAAACCATAATAAAGTGTCTGCAATCACATTAATTAATTAAGTGATGGTATATATACATGTTGTTTAATTTTAAAAGGTTCTTTATAATTGGTTATAATACATGATTTACACCTAGAATAATTAAGTTGCCATGGTGATGTGTCAATCCCAAGTTGCATATTTTTTGGGTATTTAGGGGCCAATATACATGAATTAGGCAATTTTTTCAGTTTTTTATGTGTTTTAACTCAAAAATATTTTGGTGATATGGATTTCAAATGATTTCTTTGTGAAACTTTTATGGAACCTTATGTAGGGAGTTGGGGAACAGTACGTACAATTTTATCATTTAAGAGTCATTTTTGGACATTTAGGTGCTATTTACAAAAAATACACGATTTCTTGAGTTTTTCATCTATGTTAGCCCATGAATATTTTGATGATATGATTTTTGGACGATTTTTTTTGCAGAATGTTTACGTAAACCTTTGTAGGGAGTTGGAGGAGCAGTGTATAGTGTCACCATTTTTAGAGTCATTTTTGAGCATTTAGGGGCCAATTTATAGGAATTTCAGTTTTTCGTGTTTGAACGCTCATGAATATTTTGGTGATATGACTTCAGGACGATTTCTGTGCGAAACATTTACGGAATCCTCCGAAGGGAATTGCTAGAACAATATGTACAGTTTCACCATTTTTAGAGTTATCTTTGGACATTTATGGGACAATTTAAAGGAAAAAGACAAATTTTCAGTTTATTTATATGTGTTAGCCAATGAATAGTTTAGTGATATGACTTTCGGGTAATTTCTTTGTGAAACTTTTACAGAACCCTTCGTAGGTTGTTGGGGGAGCAGTTTCACGATTTATAGAGTCATTTTGGGCATTTAAGGGTCAATTTACTAGAATTAGGTATTTTTTTTTAATAGTGTGTTAGCCCAAGAATATTTTGGTGATATGACTTTAGGAAGACTTCTTTGCGAAACATTTACAAAACTCCCTCTAGGGAGTTGGGGAGCAATACGTAAAGTCTCATCATTTTTATAGGCATTTTTAGGCATTTAGAGGTCAATTTACAGGAATTAGACGATTTTCTCAAGTTTTTCATGTGTAGTGTACAGTCTTCTATATTTAGAGTCATTTTTGGGCCTTTAGGACCAATTTACAATAATTAGATGATTTTCTTAGTTTTTCGTGTGTTAGCTCATGAATATTTTGGTGATATGACATTTTAATGATTTCTTTGTGATATCTTCACGGAACTCTTGTAGGGAGTTTGCCGAACAGTATCTACAGTCTCACCATTTTTAAAGTCATTTTTGTGCATTTAGGGGCAAATTTGAATTAAGCAATTTTCTTTGTTTTCTTGTGTGTTAGCCCGTGAATATTTTAGTGATATGACCTTCATAAGAGCAATACGTGTAGTCTCGCCATTTTTAGAGTCATTTTGGGAATTTAGGTGCCAAATATAAGAATTAGGCGATTTTTTTTGTTTTTTCGTGTGTTAGCCGGTGAATATTTTGGTGATATGGATTTCAGACGATTTTACTGTGAAACCTTTAAGGAACCTCTTGTAAGGAGATGGGGGAGTAGTATGTACAGTCTCACCATTTTGAGAGTCATTTTTTGGGCATTTAGGGGCTAATTTATAGGAATTAGATGATTTTCTCATTTTTTTTCGTGTGTGTTAGCCCATAAATATTATGATGATATGGATTCCAGAACATTTATTTGTGAAACCTTTATGGAACCCTCCATATCCATATGGAGTTAATGGAGCAATACGTATAATCTCACCATTTTTAAAGCCATTTTGGGCATTAAGAGCCAATTCGCAAGAATTAAGAGAGTTGTCAGTTTTTCATGTGTGTTAGCCCATAAATATTTTGGTGGTACCACTTTCAGAAGATTTCTTTGTAAAACCTTTACGGAACCTTTCCTAGGGAGTATGCGGAGCAGTATGTGCATTCTCACCATTTTGAGAGTCATTTTTGGGCATTTAGGGGCAAATTTGCAAGAATTATGTGATTTTCTTAATTTTTTCGTGTGTGTCAGCCCATTAATATTTTGGTGATATGGCTTATAGATGATTTATTTGCAAAACTTTATGGATCCTTCCATAGGGAGTTGGGGCCGCAGTACGTACAAGTACTCACAATTTTAGAGTCATTTTTCGGCGGGGCCAATTTACAGAACTTAAGCAATTTTTTCAGTTTTTTCGTATGTGTTAGTCCATGAATATTTTGGCCAGTAGTTGGTGGGGATTCATGGGTTCGGACAAACCCAGTAGCTTTTCTATAGACCATATATTTGTACTAGAAAATCAAGTACAATAACTTGTAAATCCCTAACAAAACTGATTGACACCTCAATGATACAGAAGAAAAAACCTCCTAATACTGAATCTGCCTTTGAATTTTTGGTGATATGGCTTCCATATGATTTCTTTACGAAACCTCTTGGGAACCCTTCATAGGGAGTCGGAGGAGCAATATGTACATTCTCACCATTTTTATAATTATGTTTTTTTGTAAATTAATCATTCTAAGTATGAACACTTTTTTATTTGATTACTTATATAAATTTGTAACTTAATAATTTGAGAAAGATAAAGAAGTTTACTTCTTTTGGAGGCACTTTGTCAAGGATAGTGAATTCAAATTTTTTTTTAATACAATCTGCTATTATTTGCTTTAATTAAGTTCGCATGATTTTTTTCAAAAAAAACTTACATTATTGAAAATATTTTTACTCCTAATATGTATTTTTCTTTTTATCAATCAATATAGAATCAATATGTCCGTACTTAAGCATCTCCTTCTCGAACTAAGTTTCACGTACACATGACTTGTCACTTTATGGAGTTATACATAGATCAAATAATTATGTCTTATCGAAATCATATGAGTATTTAATATTATCAAAGTATTATTGCAGATTTATTTTTTATTTATATGTCTCTAAAGCTATTGATAAAGATAGTAAATAGATCCGTAGAATATGAAAAAGGGCACTAAGATAGACCCCACACCGTCACTCCACAATCTTCGTATTCATCTTGCTAAACTGTTAGTCGTGATATCAATTATTAAGCTAAAACAATCTAAAATAAAGAGTTATTTATAACAAACACACTTGCAATATCTTGACTTTTTGAGTTTTATACCTAAAGTATCAAGCATGCGAGTTTTCTAACTGAACTATCACCAATATTTATCAACACACTTTAACTATCAGTTTTTTTTTCTATGTGAAACATCATCATTGTCAAGTATGAAACACAAACAATTGGTAGCTAAAGTGTGTTTTTGATAAATAGTTGGTTATAGTTCAAATAAGAAATTCGCACATATGATAGTTTAGATATGACACTAGAAAAATCAAGATACTTTAAATGCTTGCTTGGTTGAAGAACAAGTTATCCCGACATTCATAAAAAATGACACTACAAGTCTACAATTCCAAAATAAGAGGGTGTTTGGATTGACTTAAAAATTGGTTAAACCTACTTTTAAGTCAGTTTTTTACTTTTGAAAGTGTTTGACTGATATAAAAAAACTTAAAATAAGTCAAAACATGACTTTAAATAAGTTAGAAAGTATTTGGTAAAGTTAAAGTAACTTAAAATAAGTTTAAAATGACTTAAAATAAGTTAATAACCAAAAGTAACCCTCCCCTACTTTTTTATTTTTTTTATTTAAAAGTTATTTCAGTTTAACTTTTTATTTTTAACTTAAATATTATTTTTCTTTAGCCAATCCAAACGCGCTCTAAGTTATTCTACAATTTTATTCCAACCAAATATGAAATAAATTCATTCTTAAATTAATCATCTCTTATTATTGTACCAAATGAATTTAAAGTGTGTTTTTAATATTTAGCTCGGTAAATAAATAAATAAATAAAAACACAAAATTAGGAGGAACAAGACAGAACACTCAACACTGTTCACTGCTGATTCAGCTCCAAACACACACACAAAAACCTAAGATCTGTCGATCTCATGGTGTACAATGTTTTTCGATGAGCAATTCTTTGATTTCATTCGAAAGTTGTAATCTTTTTCATATATAAACATCATTGGATTGAAGAGAAAATTGAAAAGGGGGAAAAATGGGTGGATCTTTGATAAGTTCAAGGGCATTCGATTGGTATACAGGGCAGATGATAATTATAGCCCTTTTGGTAATGGTGGGTTCTTTTTACACTGGTACACTTTTTGGTGAAAACCCATCTCTCTATATCCATCAAGAACAGCAGCAAAGTGAAAATCTCACTGTTGATTCCAACCCCATTTCTTCAGAGTCATCCTCTGGTGAGTCCTCTGTTTGTCTTTTTCAAGAATTGTAGTGTTTAGAGTGTTCTTTAGTTATAGAATGAAGGGAGTCTTGTAGCAATGGTAAAGTTGTCATCTTGCCTATGTCACA
The DNA here is from genome assembly GCA_035578085.1 of Solanum pinnatisectum. Classification (NCBI taxonomy): domain Eukaryota; kingdom Viridiplantae; phylum Streptophyta; class Magnoliopsida; order Solanales; family Solanaceae; genus Solanum; species Solanum pinnatisectum. Next base: position 42,944,744 of record CM069085.1, on the reverse strand, counting down.
CTCCTTGGAGTTGTGGCCCTTTACTGGATCGTGTATGAACGTGGGATGTTTTGTGTACTGAGCTGCCCTTTTTAATTATGTCATAGAATACTACTAGTGTAAATTGCAAATGTGTGGACTTTTTGGTAAATGAGGGTCACTAACATGTAGATTGTAGAATGTCTGGTAATCAAAATGGAGTTCAAGTCATGTTGCTTATGAAAGATTTTAAGTAATTTATTGTTTTTCCCAATGTAACCCAAAAAGATTGCAGCTTTTTGTTTGTTAAAAGAATTTAAAGAATGTTTGAATGGACTCCCAGAATGGTAATTGGGATGGGGTAGTAATTGTTAGTGTGTGACTGTAGGAGAAATGTGCTGAGAGAATTTGATTTTAGTCTTTCCGAAACAGCCTCTATACCTCTATGAGATAAGGTAAGGTTTGTGTACACTCTACTCTACATGGATTACATTGGGTATGTTGTTGCACTGGAGAAGCTAGTCTTTCAGAATACAAATAGCTTTCGACTTCCCTGTGTATATGGTTGGTGGAGAGCTGGGCGATTAAAAGATGAAAAAGAAATGATTTTGAGTTGCTTATGTGATTGGTAATGTTTGCTGCGAAAAAGTTGTTGAAATTTCCTTATAGGTGGGTTAATTAGATGAAAAAATGATAACTTTCTTTGGTTATAAATGATAACTAGGTGCTGTTCATGTTTGTGCTGGAGCAAGATAGAAACTCAACGGATAAAGATTGATACTTAGTATTGTTATTGTTGTTTGTAGCTTATCTATTTAATTGGGTTGTCTCAGAAGGTTTTAGTGTAAGGACAGTGCATCTTACTTGTTTCGGGGTTGCTTTTCTTCGGCTTTATATGAATCGATATTTCCCTTGTATCTCAGAGATACTGACCCTCCTACTTGAATCTGATCTTTATGTGTGCATGGGCAAACTTGTTTTTTTCTTGAGGCGAATCAATACGGGCGTTGTTCTGATTACTCTTGAATGGGGCTTGTTAGAAATAATTGCATGGTTACTTAGTTAAAGCGGAGGCTTTAATCCTACCACAAGCACAAAGTCCATTTGGCTAGTGCAACGGGATATAGGTCCACTGGCTTCTACTTTGTCAAATAGGTTTGGTAGAGATTTGCAACTTTGACAAGTGCAAACTTGTGGTGTTCAGTAATTAGACAATGTCCATAAGAGGAGATCTAAATTCTTGTAAAATAATATATGTCATAATATGTCACAATGATCCCACGTAAGGTTGTAAAATGAGGATATCATCAGAACCCCTCAATTTAACCCTCTGAAGGTTCAAGCACCTGGTTCATGAACTCATAATGTCCTTGCTGTGCCCTAAGAGCAATTTTAGGTATATCAGTTTCAAGCATCCTGATTTGGCAGTATTGTGACCTTAGATCAAATTTAAGGAAATATTTGTCCCATTTAATTCATCTAACAACTCCTCTATGTCATGTAGTAAACTTGTTCTCAACTGTGCGACTAATTAACTCTTAGACCTTAGTCCCACACATTTTTTAACCATCACTATTTATCCTCCTTGTCAACCTTATTACTTGGGAATTCCCTCTAGAAACTGAGATGCATTCTGTCAGGCGGTCAACATGTGTCCATGTGCATTTGTGTTCTGCCTTTTCTTTACCATTTGTCACTCTCACCCTCGATGTCAGTTTCCCTCCACCACGGAGAGCAGTCCCTAATTGGTTGAACTTTGAGCTCTCAGAGTTGACTCTCTTTTCTTTGGCTGCTTTTACTGGCTTCCTGTTATCGGAATCTCTGATCCATATATTTTAATAGTAATATGCATGCAGGTATAGACATGAGGTGCCTATTTGTATAGAAGATTGGTTGTCTTTCGTAGAGAACATATCTTACTGTAGATCTACTTTCTGCTGTACCTCTTGTTTATGGGAGATTCCCATTATTACACTTGACTTGATAAAAAAATAATATGCGTGCAGGTATTCTGAAGTTCAGGAACAAGATTGCTCTTTCTTATCGGGTGGTACCTCTCACTATCCCTGAAACTGGGATAAATGTATGTCCTCTGAAATTTAATGAGTATATCCCCTGTCATGACATTTCTTATGTTAAAGAGTTGATGCCAAAATTAGATCTTTCAAGGAAAGAAGAGCTAGAGAGGCACTGTCCTCCTCTTGACAGGCGCTTGTTTTGTTTGGTTCCACCTCCAGCTGATTATAAGATACCAATAAGGTGGCCAATTAGCAGGGACTATGTATGGCGGAGTAATATAAACCATACACGTCTTGCGGAGGTAAAAGGAGGACAAAATTGGGTACATGAGAAGGATCAGCTTTGGTGGTTTCCAGGCGGTGGAACTCATTTTAAGCATGGAGCTACAGAATATATTGAGAGGTATGCGGTCTGTTTTTCTTTCACTTCTCCTGTCCCTGTCATTATTGGAGTTGCAGTTTTTTGATTATTCCATGAAAAATGAAAATCGACACACTAAGGCTGCCCTAAAGCAATTTAATGTAGCCATTTGTACTAGATGATCAATTACACTTACTAAGAATGGTGAAAATCAATTCTTAACGCTACCATTCTTCTATGTATCTGATGTACATAATTCATTTCTTCAATGCAGATTAGGAAATATGACAACTGATGAGACAGGTGACTTGCGTGCGGCAGGGGTATATCAAGTGCTTGATGTTGGTTGTGGGGTTGCCAGTTTCTCTGCTTATCTTCTTACACTTAACATAGAAACACTGTCTTTTGCTCCCAAAGATGGTCATGAAAATCAAATTCAATTTGCTTTGGAACGAGGAATCGGTGCTATGATATCTGCTATAGCTACAAAGCAACTACCGTATCCAAGTAACTCTTTTGACATGGTCCATTGTTCCAGATGTCGAGTTGATTGGCATGAGAATGGTGAGTATTTCTTTCATTAAACATGCGAACCTTGTATGCTTAAATGTTATTGACCTAGATCATTAAATAAGGAAACTGTATCTAATTATTTGGCTTTCTACATCATATATGTTAATAGTACATAAAATTGCAAATTTCAATGAATTTAATGTTGTGTTAGAATCTACAAGGCCTTAGATATCCTCCATAATAGACTTGTTCCACCGGCTTGATCATCATGGAGATAATAGCTTATTCTTTTTATATCAAGTAAACTTTACTCAAGACACTCTCGTGTCAACTAAACTGTTATAGCTGAGTTTCAAAGTATGAATATGACTCTGGTTCTCTAAGGTATTTGAAGGAGATTATCTAAGGTAGTCTTTTCATTATATGCTACCCATGCATGCAGCGGCGGAGACAAGAATTTTACTAAGGGATGTCAAAATATAAAAAACAATACACACATTAAAGTTAAGGGAGTCATCTTCACCAGAAAATATACCGTTTAGTTGGATCAAAATTTCAGTTTTATGTATATATACTGTTTAGCCATATAGTATATATACATAAAAGTGAAATTTTGACAGTTAAACAGTATAATTTTCTAGCGAAGGTGGCTCCGCCACTGCATGCATGTCATGTAAATACACTATTATTGTAATTGAAGGAGATTATCTAAGGTAGTCTTTTCATTATATGCTACCCATGCATGTAGCGGCGGAGACAAGAATTTTACTAAGGGGTGTCAAAATATAAAAAAATAGACACATGTAAAAGTTAAGGGAGTCACCTTCGCCAGAAAATATACTGTTTAGTTGGGTCAAAATTTCAGTTTTATGTATATGTATTGTTTAGCCATATAGTATATATACATAAAACTAAAATTTTGACAAATAAACAGTATAATTTTCTAGCGAAGGTGGCTCCGCCACTGCATGCATGTCATGTAAATACACTATTATTGTGATTAAAGGAGATTATCTTAAGGTAGTCTTTTCATTATATATATGCTACCCATGCATGTAGCGGCGGAGACAAGAATTTTACTAAGGGGTGTCAAAATATAAAAAGAATAGACAGACGTAAAAGTTAAGGGAATTACCTTTGCCAGAAAATATACTGTCTAGTTGGGTCAAAATTTAAGTTTTATGTATATATACTGTTTAGCCATATAGTATATATACATAAAACTAATTAAGCAGTATAATTTTCCACCGAACTCCGCCACTGCATGCATGTCATGTAAATACACTATTATTGTAATTGAAGGAGATTATCTAAGGTAGTCTTTTCATTATATGCTACACATGCATGCAGCGGCGGAGACAAGAATTTTACTAAGGGGTGTCAAAATATAAAAAAAAAAAAAAGACAGACGTAAAAGTTAAGGGAGTCACCTTCGCCAGAAAATATACTGTTTAGTTGGGTCAAAATTTAAGTTTTATGTATATATATTGTTTAGCCATAAAGTATATATACATAAAACTTAAATTTTGACAGTGACGAAGGTGGCTCCGCCAATGCAGGCATGTCATGTAAATACACTATTATTGTAATTGAAGGAGATTGTCTAAGGTAGTCTTTAAATTATATGCCACCCATGCATGCAGCGGTGGAGACAAGCATTTTACTAAGGGGTGTCAAAATATAAAAAAAATAGACAGACGTAAAAGTTAAGGGAGTCACCTTCGCCAGAAAATATACTATTTAGTTGGGTCAAAATTTAAGTTTTATGTATATATATTGTTTAGCCATAAAGTATATATACATAAAACTAAAATTTTGACAGTGACGAAGGTGGCTCCGCCAATGCAGGCATGTCATGTAAATACACTATTATTGTAATTGAAGGAGATTGTCTAAGGTAGTCTTTAAATTATATGCTACCCATGCATGCAGCGGTGGAGACAAGAATTTTACTAAGGGGTGTCAAAATATTAAAAAAATAGACAGACGTAAAAGTTAAGGGAGTCACCTTTGCCAGAAAATATACTATTTAGTTGGGTCAAAATTTTAGTTTTATCTTTTATGTATATTTATGGTTTAGCCATATAGTATATATACATAAAACTAAAATTTTGACGGTTAAACAGAAAATTTCTGGCGAAGATGGCTCCGCCACTGCATGCATGTCACGTAAATACACTATTATTGTTTTACAATGCTAAAATGCATTTTTCATATTGGTGTGCTGCAGATGGTATTCTACTCAAAGAGCTGAATCGGATATTAAGACCAAATGGATATTTTATCTATTCAGCTCCTCCTGCCTATAGAAAGGATAAGGATTTTCCGGAGATATGGGACAAACTAGTAAAGCTGACTTCTGGAATGTGCTGGAAGCTTATTGCACAGAAAGTTCAGACTGCGATATGGGTTAAGCAAGAAAATAATTCATGTCTTCAGCATAATGCTCAGGAGAAACTTGTAAACTTATGTGATTCTAAGGATGATTTGAAGCCGTCATGGAAAACACCTTTGAGGAACTGTGTTACCCTTAGTGACACTGCATCTTCTTTGAAGAAACTACCTCCTCGACCACAACGTCTTTCAGAGTATTCACAAAGTCTCAGTCGGATAGGTTTGTCAATTCTCTTCCTTGGTTTAGTTGTGTTCATGAATTGTCATCTCTTACTCTGAAATCAATTGTAGCGAATATATTCCTCATGCTCATTCACATGGTAAAAAAATTAGATAATCTATAGTGTTGTAAGTTTGATTTTTCAAGAAAATCCGCTTAGATTGTCTAAGATAAGGTGAAGAATTTGCATGATCTGCTATATGGTGTAACTATTCCAGTTGTCCAACTATGTTTTATTTGTCCTCATTATTGTTTATCATTATCTTGTTCTTCAATTTTTTTACTACCGTTATTTCTTTTACTTTGGCTATCTTTACTACTTTTGCTGTCATTCAATACTTTCTTTTTTTCCAATAATCAGTCAACAAGTTTGCTTTTGTGGTTCCTTTTCATTTCTCTCAAACTGTTAGTGTTATTTTTTTCTCAGCTGTTAATGTTACTTCTTTTTTTAATCGGTTTCACAACGGCTAGTGTTATTATCACCTCTAAGATATCATTTCTGGCCTAAAATGCTAATATTATGCTTGATGATAATTGAGACTGTTGCTCCATTCAGTGGTGGAGCCAAAATCAGGGCAAGGGGGTTCATTCGTTTATACAAGGTTAAAATTATTTTTTACGTATATATTGGAGATGTTGAATCCGCTTGGCTTCTTCATGTATTTACTTCATTATAATTTTGAACCTCCTTAATGAGAATCAGCGGCTCCGTTTGACACAGAAAATACCGGTTTATTCATCTGCACCGGAAAAGAGCTAAGCCCGGAAGTCATGGAGCTCTCTTCTCTTTCAATGGCAGCAGTTAGTTGAAGTTCAGTGTCGGCTGGATTTCTAAGCACTGGTCTTCCCTTCTCACCTGCTAACTCATAGAAAGAAATAGAGTCAACCCATGCGCCTTTTGCGGGGTGAGCAAAAATCCTTTCCCTGGATCCTGGTATGAACTCAATCCGTCCCATTCGGCGAAGCAATCTTGGACCCTCTTGGCTGCGCTGTGCTTGGATGCACTAGTCTTTCACACGCCAGCGATGAACTGAAACTTGCCCCCATTCGGCGGTTCATGTGCCACCACAATGGCATAGCATCAAAAGAGTGACCGGAACCTATCCCTGACCCTGACCAGCTCGTAAGTAGCATTCCGCTGCTGGTCGGCACAGCGGAGCATCAAAAGCAAGTCTTTTTGATTGCCCCACCGACCTTTTCTAAAAGCACCTTGGATCAGAATCTAGTTGTAAAGTAAAGAAGGGTGGTGCGCTTTCGAATTTGATTTATTTTGATAGAAAGAAAAATCAGAATTGGTTCTGGGTCATATCGTTTTTCAACTGTCCGCTGTTAAATCTGGTCTTGCCAGCAGACAATTGAAAAACAATACGACCCAGGACCAATTCTGGTTCATTCTATCAAAATAAATCAAATTCGAAAGCGCACCACCATTCTTTACTTTACAACCAGCCTCTGACCCAAGGTGTTTTTAAAAAAGGTTAGAGGGGCAATAAAAAAACTTGCTTTTGATGCCCCGCTGAGCCGACCCGCAGCGGGATGCTACTTATGAGCTGGTCAGGGACAGGTTCCAGTCACTCTTTCGATGCTTTGCCATTGTGGTGGCACGGGAACTGCCGAATGGGGGCAGTTTTCATCTCATTGCTAGCGTGTGAAAGACTAGTGCATCCAAGCACAACACAGCCAATAGGGTCCAAGATTGCTTCGCCGCTCCGGAGGTTGTTCCCATCATTGAAGTCAGGGTGTAGGACTGAGCCTTCCAAATGAGAAAGAAGAAAAGTGCTTAGTTTCATTTGAAAAACCAATGCAGATATCATATTGACTTTCTCTCATCCTACTTCTAAAGATAGATAGAAAAGGGTTGGAGAGAATTTCTGAAAGTCATTCTCTCCTTTCTAAAGCTGCGCAAGGTCACCCCTCTTTTCCCCCTTTAATGAAGGACCCTCGCCTTGCTTCCTATTCATTTGTGGGTGTGGACCACTTTTTTTTCAATTTTGAGAATCAACCAACGGAAAAATTCGTAGCCCAGGTGACTCACAGCCTCCCTCTCACCCAAATAAATGGGATGAATTGGAATGGCTTAACTTACTCCCCATACGAGATTGGAAAGGAAGCTAGCAAACCTAGGGTCAACACCAAGGTAGGGGAAAAAGGGAAAAGAACGATGTTTGATGTGGACGGAAGCACGCATTTCACCAGCTTTTGGTCTGAATACAGATATAACGAATATCTTTGTAGATGATCCTTCTAGAAGAGGTTGATTCTAACAACCTTTGGTTCAAAGAGAAAAGGAAACGAAACAATAAAGGTTCACTTTCATTGGTGCTACCCCCTACACGTATATTGGGGTGAGAGCGGAATACGGCACATGTTCCGTTGGGGGTTTTGAATAAGGAAGCTTTACGGAGATTATCATTTTATCTTTTAGGAAGTCTCATATGTCTGACATGCTCAAATCAATTTCTTGCAGGTATTGATCGTGAAAAATTTTTGGCTGATACAATCTATTGGCAAGATCAAGTTCGCCATTACTGGAGACTGATGAATGTTGAGGAGAAAGAAATACGTAATGTAATGGACATGAGTGCTTCCCTAGGTGGATTTGCTGTTGGTTTAAATACATGGCCTGTCTGGGTGATGAATGTAGTTCCTATAACCATGAATGACACCCTGTCTGCCGTTTACGGCAGGGGTCTTACAGGCATTTTTCATGACTGGTAGGCTATTAACTTAGTTTACTTACCTATAAGCACCAACTGATTTACAAAGGCCATAACAAATATCTTGCTCGAATTTGTAGGTGTGAGCCATTCTCCACATATCCTCGCACTTATGATTTGTTGCATGCCAATCATCTTCTTTCTCACTACAAAAATCGTGAAGAAGGTTGTTTAATTGAAGATATCATGCTGGAGATGGACCGTATTCTACGACCTCAGGTAAGGGGTTTCATCTCGATTTGATGCTCGAGAGACTAAATATTTAATAAATTGATAAACTGAAAGCATCTGCAAGATTGATTTTTTACATTTGACAGTTTAGAATAAGCGTATTAGCTTGATATATGACATATGTTAAAGAGATAACGCCTCAGAAAAGGAAGCATTTAGTTTCTTGTATATTTAGTATATTTATTTGAATCAGTTGTCAAAGTACAATATCCTATTTTACAACAGCATAGTACCTCAGTGTAATCCCACGAGTGGGGTTTGGGAAGGATAGGATGTACATAGACCTTACCCCTACCTTTGTAAGGTAGAGAGTTGTTTACGATAGACCCTTGGCTCGAAAGAAAGAAAAAAATTTGAAACATGGTAGCAAGAAAATATGACAGCAAAATAGCAAGGTAAAAAGCAAATGAAGAAAAGGAATACCCAAATATAGTAATACACATTGAAAATATGATCCTTGATCTCCAATTCTCCTCGCCTGTTGAAAATGGGGTGGAGATGGAACTAGAAATGCATTGGTTTCCCAAGCATAACTCAGACATTCTGCTACTCGTTCTCAAGTTCCTTTATTAAACAAAAACAACTTGTTCTCAAGTTCTACACTGACAATTTCTTGACAGAGTTTTAATTAACATAATGTGGCTACCAATTTTCTTCGAGCTTAGTGTGTTGGATGAGAGTTTGTGTGATCATTCATATATATTATCTTTTAGAGGTGCAAAAAGATGTTCCCTTGTTACGGGTGGGGGTTGCAAAGAACTCTTCGGAAAGGTGGAAATGTGACAAAATCAGAAAGTTTCTTATTGACTAATTTATGCTTAGAAAATGGACTCCGCTTTCAATGTATGAGATGCTACATATATATGTCAACTGAATTGAGCTAAACAAGATCCAGCTCGGATATGCGTGTTGCGATTGTGACATGTGAAATCCCATTGTGAATGGTTATTTATGCTTGTGTCCTGAAGTTTCAACTGCGAACCAATCTAAGGTTGTCAAGTGACATGCAGGGATTTATCATAATTAGAGATGAAGAGCCCATCGTATCAAGAATACAAGCTCTTGCTCCAAATTTTCTCTGGGATGTCGAACTTCATTTGCTAGAGAACCATCAGAGAAAGACGGAGCCGGTCTTATTTTGCAGGAAAAAGTTTTGGGCTATTGCCTGAGGTAGATTTGCCCGTGATTGCTAGTCGAAAGGCAAATGTTACTATCTTCTGGAATGTTCTAAATGTCCCTTGTGCAACTACAGGAATTTCTCATGGTTCACTACTATCTTTTCCTACAGCTCACGACTAACCTTGAACCGGCCAATGCCACATGGATGTAGAGGCCCACGAGTCATGAACTTCTTTACCCTGAGTAGAAGCAATGACGGTATCTGAGGGATAAACATATTCATTATATTCGTGTAACTTATTTGTTGAATGGTAAATTCATTTATGTTTCATAGTTAATGTTTTCGTTTTTATCAGTTTGCAGGAAAGCCAATATGTAGTTCTTAACTTTGTAATTGTTGTATACATGATAGAACAATTTCATTACTGTAACATAAAGAACTGAGTTTTGTCACCGCTCTTCATTTTCCTATATTGTTTCGGACTCTTCAAAATTGTCGACATGTGCGTGTCATATCTTCTAAAAGTAGTGCATTTTTAAAGATACGATAACATTTTTGGAGAGTCGGACCAACACTAAATTAATTGTTCCTTCTCAATGCTATTATTGCCAAGAGTTGGTATCCATTAAATTTCTCATTTGTTGCATTTTCAACTAGGACATAAAGTAATATATATACTCATGCTTTGTCTCTCAATTAATACCTTTCTCTTTCACATCACATCAGCAACTAACTTCCAGGACTTTAGGTTGCTTTTGGAATGAAAAAAGGTGAAAAAGTTCTGTGTTTCTTTGTTGATAGTAATTGAAATTATATACCGTGAGGATTCATATAGCTGGCTTCAACTTATTTAGAACTGAGAAGTAGTAGTTGTTACTTAGCCGGTTAGCGCATACCTTGACTGGTTTATTAGATACTTGTTGTCTTTCACCAATATAATATGTAGACATTATCCTTTCTAGACTTCACTTATGAAATTTTGCTCGATATGTTATAATTGTTAAGTTAAAAAGAAGTGAAATGACCTCCACTTCATAGCATCCATGAAGATAGCAACAACTAATTACTATTAAAGTACTGTATTTTAAAGTTCCTAACAAATAGTGCCAATTTATAGGGACAGGATTTTTAAAACAAGGAAAAGAACATTAATGATAAATGAAGCTATTGACATGACAAGACAACCCCATACTTGTGAGTCATTGACCCACTCTCTTCACACATCTTAACTCTCCTTGTCTCCTAGCGTTCGAAATTGGACGTAAAATTATACTCTATATAATAAAATAAAAATATAATTAATTACATATACACCATGATCAATTGCTTTTTGTAAATAAAAAAAATAGTATATTAGATAAAATAATTATCTAAGTCATGAGATCATATCAAACTACATTAACATATTTAGTGTAACTTCATAAAGCATGCCTACTCGACCTTATTCATGTCTTGAGAAGGTAAAAATATTATTTATGATAAAATCACAACTCAAATAAAGCAATAACATAAATTAATTATGTAAAACAGTATTGAAACAATGAATAAGAAGAATAACAACAAACAAATAATATAATAGTCAAAACTAATGAGATAATAAAAGCAAAATAAAATAATATTGATACGTAACTAGACAACATATGACTACCTACTAACTACTAACCTTTTATATATCCTAATCCTTGACCTATAATTTTTTCCTATATAAAATCATGTCCTCAATAAGTTACTGGTGTATCATGTATTGTCTAGTTCTCTCCAAAAACTACTATAGTATTATTCCATTACAAGTCCTCTACTCCACAAGCGACACCTATACTATTATAAATTATTTTAGTTCACAAGTTCAAATCGAACTATATATGATGTTATATCATTATTTGAATATTCTTATATAAATTTTTGACTCCGACTCCGACTCCGATGGCCCCACTTCTCTACACCTTATCTCTTTGGCAGAGTCTGCTACTTCCTTCTGCTAGAATACCTATGGTCCCTTTGACTCTATCACTTCATAATATATTGGCAAAGTAATTTTTTTTTTCACTCTATTTATTACAGTAGCAAAGAAACTAGTCCTGCTTTTTTGTTTCTGGTTTTTAAGGTTACCTTTCTTTAGATCTTTTATTGGATCTTCTTCTTTACCCCCTCCATCCTGTTTTATGTGATATTATTTAACTTAACGCGATGTCTAAGGAAAAAATGAAAATTTTTGAAATCTGTAATCTAAAACAATTTTTAGATATTTCTATTTCAATAAATCATTTCACTAATATTAATTTATTTTTAATTAAGATAAAGATAACATTCTTTTCGGATCAGACTAATTAGGGTTTGCGGGGTGGGGGAAGGGGTTGAGAGTTGCTCGTGTGCATGCAGGCACATGAGTACGTACAAATAACCAGTAGTAGTAGTACTTCGTACTATTTTTTATCTCTTCTATGATATATCAACATCATATGAGTATGGGCCTTAGTAGTAGGTAATAGACAAAACAAGGCCCATTTGATAACAATTTCGAAATAAAATACGACATTATTTTATTGAGAAAATCATCAAAATATCGTGCTTCGTGCCCTAACCACCTATCATAGCAACAGTTTACCTAAAAAACTTGTGATACTAGTACTACGTATCGATTTGCTTTGTATCGTCTGTTCTCTTTATATCAACTTGATGTGTAAATCAAGCGAATATATACAATGATTACGAAGCTAATCGATACAAATTTATATATGCAAACATATACAAATCGAAACAGATAAAATACAAACTTTCACTATGTATATAATTTTTGTAAACTCTTACTACTTTGGGTATATACATGACGTATGTTTGCCTGTTAGATAATTTACCCTATTTTATTTCAAATTTGGTTATAAATATTAGTTTGTCCTATGAACTATTATTTATTGAAATGGTGGAATTAGCTATCTCATATTAGAAAATGATATAGTTATAGTCTCATGAAAAATCCTTGTCTAGTGCACTATCCCATTCCGCTATTTGTTAGAGAACATCATCCGCCTTTGTTTGAGAATGTTTGATCTCTCAACGTGGAACTTTTTCAATGTCAAATTTAATCGGACACCAATATAAATATCACACCCTGAGAAAAAAGCATTAAAAAAAGAGGGCCAAATTACAGTTACCACTTGCAGGCACACATTCTGGTGCTTCCTGTTATCCATTCCATAAGTACACTGACATGAATTTCCTCTTCAACATATCTTATTTTAAAATAAAATAAAATGTTTAAATTTATTATATATTAATAAAACATAATTCAAGTATATATATATATATATATATATATATATACACACACACATCTTTTCCCGACCACCTTTTCATAGTATAATTTTTCGATAAACCAAATTCAAACAAATCCCTTTCGATACCCTAGCTCCACCCTATTGACAAACATATTTCCTTTTCATACCAAGAGTATCCGTATAATTTTTTTAAGTTGCTTATTCTTAGACCTTAGCACTATCTGATTGTTTCTTTCGCTTCGTTTATCTTATTATTTTATTGTTACTGTCTGTTATTATTTCAACCATCTTTCGAAAACAACCTCCACATACTATAACAAAATAGGAATAAAATAATTTACGTACACACTACTCTTTTCAAACCCTACATGGGATTACATTGTGGTTGTTGTTGAGTAAATTGTTTGAATAGTCAATTTAGTAGGTAACATATTCTGCAAAAAGAGAAGGAAAGATAATTGAACAAGTTAAAAAGAGAGGCAAAAGGAATAATAAGGTGAGGGAAGACTGATAGAAAACAGACATTATTTTTCCCACAAGAACAAATTATTCATCCCTGATCTTTTCCTTCAAATCAAAACCCCAAAAAGGGTGATTTTTAATTAGTCAATTCACTAATTTTAAGCCACACCTTATATTTGTAATAAAAAATAATTACCACTAGTGTAATTTTATCCCAAATGCATCAATAATTTAATTATCATTAAATATATATGTATTTTAGTAATAATTAACACTCTTTATAAATATTTTCTCATCGGGTGTTCGGTACCCATATTGGAGGCTAACTAAATTCAGATTCGTGCTGAAAAGTCCCACATTGAAGGTAAAACACTTTCTAACAAAGGCGATTTCATACACAAGAAAACTCGACCCTGAAATCTCTGGTTAAGGATAAAAAAGTACTTACCAGTCAACCACAATCCTTATTAATGAACAAATTAATAATTTCACTAGAGTTTAAAATGTGACTCTTTTTCGAATCATTTATGTGAATATAACATGTTTCGTGTATCAAATTGTGTTCGTTGTTGAAATGAAAGAAATATCAGAAATGAAAAAAATGAAGTGAAGTGCCATAAATGGCACGTGGAAATCAGTGCAATAATTTGCCTTAACAAATCCAAGCAATAAAATCTTGTGAAGTGAAAGAAAAAATAAAAATACTGTGTAAAAAATGAAACCTCAGCATCAGTAGTTAGTGAAGTACAATATTTAGCAGACTGATGGAAAGATATATCATAGCTACCATCATTATGTTTTATTTTTCTTTTTCTATTTAGCTAGGGCGATCATAAATTTTAAATTAAATTTTAAAATATTATTTTCACATTTTTAAAATTTTATCTACATACATTTTTAAATATGTCACGAAATATATCACTCTTCAACTTCTTACAATAAGATCAATGCACTAACAAACATGTTGTGCTCTAAGCTAATTAATATATTAAAAACATTTCTTATCACGATTTTTTCGCACCAATAAAACCATAATATATTTACACTAAATTTCTGTCACTAAAATCATAATCAATTAGCTAGTTCATATTTTTATCTTGCTAAATTATTTAATCATAATAAATTAATATAATTTGTATAAACATTCGATACAAATGAGTTTATCGATCATGTCATTGTGTTAATTAGTTATGACTCGAGGGATTGCGTACATTGAGGTAGTAAAAATTCATTCACACTCTATACGTAAAATCAATAAATTATAATATTTATTTTTTAAAACTTTTGAAGATGAATATTAAATTATTTAATTTTTGTGTAAAAAATATTTACTTTTTCGGGGGGTTGGGGTGAAAGTGGGATGATATTTTGACAGGTTTTGAGTAGCAGAGGTCACTTAATAACTAGTAAGGCAATTGTCCAATCCTTCACATGTGTATACTGTCTTGTCACATCAATCTTTGAATCTTGAATAAATAGACCATAAATTTGCTTTTTTTTCAAAAAAAAAAAAAGTAATTGAACATTTTTTTCTTTAAAATTTTAATTTTCAATTTTTTGAGTTTTTCTAGAGATGTTTTAAATATTTTCTCCTTTTTATTGTAAGAATTAATATTTAAAAAGTTCTTCTAGACATAGTAATAGTTTTGGCTATATTTTTCCCATCATTTAGGTTTCAGACTCTTACTACTTGTTGCTTCAATTGCTTTGTTTATCTTGTTATAATATATTTTGTTTGCATTATTTTCCTTTATATTTTGTTTTGATGGCACTTTATTGAGCCGATGATCTATTGAAAATAAACTATAAACTACCTTACAAAAGGTGCATATGTATATCCTATCTATTTTAGACCCATTTTATAAGATTATACGAAATATATTATTGTTGTTTTAGGTTCCAGGCTCCTTTTGGTGCAACATTTACCAAATTAATGCACTCAAAACTAGCTTTCTATCATCTTTGACACCACTTAATCTTCTAATTTCTTAAAGATTTATCATTGTGGAAAAGTCCACAAAGAGTTAGATTAGACTAAACATAAAATTAGTGGGAGTCTTCTGAGATCTAGAGGGTTTTTTTTTCCTTTTCATAATCATGCTATTCGATTATAGATGTCGAGTAACTTTCTGTCCACAAAAACGTAGATACATAAGAAAAAAAAAAAGTTATCTAATATTTCCTGTGTCCCAATTCATGTGACACTTTTCATTTTTCGAGAGTCCAACATTTTAAGTTTGATCGAAAATTTGCGCATGAAATCTTTGATTTTTTTGAAATGAAATTTATATATTTGTAAACTATGTAAAAAGTGTTATAAGTCACAATAATTGATAATTCAAAATATTTAAAAGATCTATGAAAAATTTATGGTCAAAGTTAGACTTATTTGAATCTCGAAATTCGAAAAGTGCCACATAAAATGAGACGGAGGGAGTATTTTGTTTTAGTTAATTTGAACTTAAGACTTCATATGATTTTCGATTACTTTTTGAATCACTAGTTTATACGAACTCACCCTTGGCTGCTATCTTGATTAGGTCTAAATATTATGTCAAAAAAAATTATTATTATGCAATTAATCATTTAATACCAAGTGATACTCCCTCCGTCCCTATTTAGTTGTCCATTTTGACAAATCAAGAAAGGACAACAAATTTTTTCCTATTATACCCTTATTTAAACTTCTTGGAAATTTCTAGTAAGCTGTAATTCATCCTTTTTGGAACCAGACAATACATTTATTATGTTTGGGGAGTTACATAGTCCTTTAAGTTACCCATAAAGCATTTTGTTAGTTTAAGAGTAAAAATTTTGAACAATTCTTTTACTAAAAAAATGGACAGAAATAAAATTGAAGTTTCAACTAATACTCCTATCAAAGTAGAAGGCTCTAATGTAAATCTGTCCATTAGAGAATTAAGACATAACATACATTTTTATAAAATATTGTTTAATCTTTTCTGTGCTATGTGATTGTCCAAATATGTAAACTGCCATTTTTGATATGTAAATGAATAGAGGGAGTATTTAAAAAACATGGAAAAAATTGGAAAAAAATATATTGTATGCATACCAATGTTTATATGTGGCTCTTCATGTGTTGTTTGTGGTCCTGAATCAAATGGTATATCATCTTCTGCAGATGGCTCAGTATTTAGATCAAACGAAATTTGATTGACTGAAGAAGACTCATCTATTGAATTACTTGAATTAAAACTAGGACTAGGTAATGAATCAACAATAATATTGAGATCGGGTATATATTGTGCAACACCGTAAAAATCATTCACTTCAACTGAAATATTTAAATCTATTCCATTCATTGAACTTGATTTATTTTGTCTTGTATCCATTGGTTGTTTGATTTCTCATTTCATTGAAGCATTTTTTTATAACAAAATATTTTGGTGGGAAATTTTTAAATGTTACAAAAAATTGTAAAAATGCATGTTGTTTCCCTCCAATTTATTTCACTTGAATTCAAAGAAGTGGTTGTAATTTTGAAGTGAAAAGTTGTCATAAATAAAGTAAATAAACTTATGAACTTCCCAACATTGATTAGTTATCTTGAGTGAATTATTTTGGAATTGTAAATTGTACTATAAGGATAAAATTGTAACTTCACTATGCTAATTATTGTTGCCTTAATCTGTGTGCCATTTCTAAAGTGGACAACTAAATAGGGATGGAGGGAGTATTAGTTATCTATTTGATCAACAGCGCAAATCATAGAAAACAAGACACTATCCTAATAAAATATGTTCAACCACTAACCCTACCTATTTCTTTGTGATACATGATATATATTTAATAAGAACTTACAATCTTGAAATTCCAAACAATTGCAAAACAAAAAAATACTTGAATTTTTTATATATATAATAGTCAAAAAAGATCCGTTAATTTCGACCTATATATAATCAATTGACAAATGACAAGACATTTATCTACTTCTAACTTTTTATTTATAATTATTCTTTGTCTACATTATGAGTTTTGACTCAAAAGAGTTTAGTGAAAAAGACAAAGGAAAATAAAAAACAAAAACAAGATGCCTTGAATAGGGGAAATTTAGTGCATGTACGTAGACTTTTTGCTTGCTTGTAAGTGGAGTACAACAATGAAATTGTGAAAAATTTAAAATCCTTGTAGAAAAAAAAAACAAAAATTTAGATATTTAATATTCATATCTGCATCGAAGTTTAACTAATTTGAATTATCGTCCCATTTTGTAAGATTCATTTTAAAAGAAAGCCCTTCCTAACATATTTTCTTGTCATACTTCTTTTTCTTAGAGCAACTTTCACATATAACAAACATAAAAATTATATTTGTATGTTATAGCTATAGTTTATATAATTGCGCTTCATAACAAATTTTATGTTTGCTATGGAGCTTTTGATTTGTATAATTCACTAGATACATTCAATTTTATACAAATTGTTCGATTTTGTATAAATTCATTTATACATTGTAATTCGTATAATAAGATCTATATTTGTATAATTATAAATGTATATGACGAAAATATATGTATTTGTATTTGTATATATTTTTTTATCTCGCTTTATACAAACACAAACGTATTTTATACTGAAATGTATAAAATGGCTAATTATATATCGAAAATGGCTATAATTGTATACCGAATCAGATGACAAAAAAATGGAATGTTTGTTGCGAATTATAAATAAAATAAACTATAACTATAACATTTATTTTGAATTAATAGTTTGCTATTTCATACCTTTTTTTTTTATAAGAGTTAGGCTCAAGAACGTTCATTTTTGTATCAACATGTGTGGCATGTGTAGAAAATATAATTTTTTAAAAATATAAAAGATATAACTGATTATATAAAAATATACATTTTTAGATGAGAAATATGATGACTTCACATTTTACCATTTAATAATATACACTGTAACACATGATTAAAAGTCTAAAGTGAGAATTTAATATATTTTTTCTCAAACTAACGTAATAATATTTTATCAAATTTTCTCCAACCAATCGAAGATCACGATGGCTTTCCAAAATTCTTCCGTTATTTTATTATAACGATCTAGTATTTTTCTCGGAACCAATTGATTTTCATGTTAAGTTATTGTATATGTTCTCTATAATAACATTTCGTTATAGTATTTAAAAACTATCCAGACTAGCAACACTGTTATATAGAAATTTGACCCTATCTTAATTCTTATTTTATTTAGACTTCTTTTAAAAAAAAAAAAACTATGATGACAAATCTCAATTATAATCAATTTAATTGGTTGTGACAAACCTAATATAAATTTGACCCTATCTTAATTGTTATTTTATTTAGACTTCTCTTCAAAAAAAAAAAAAAAAAACTATGATGACAAATCTCAACTATAATCAATTTAATTGGTTGTGAAAAACCTAATATCTGCACAAATGGTTTTCCCAATGTTTCCATTATAAACTTTTTTTTTCTCTCAAATTTATCACTAGACAGTGTCTAGTGGGCTTTTATTAAATATAAAAAATTTCAATAGGAATAAGTGCAAGCAAAGGAGGCTAGGTCTTACCTTACTAATTCTAATGAAGCATCTAACGTCTGCTACCTAACAAGTCTCCATTATAAACTTATATATCATCAAAAAGCAATTAAAAATTCAACTGAAAATCACTGTTTAATACTGTTGTTGAACTTAAATTCTGCCACAAAATCTAAGTGATATTAAATAGCTTTAAATAACTTAATAAATGTAATAGAGGGGCACCCTTTATTTATATGGAAAAAAAAAAGATTTTTTTCGCTTTATTGTATGTTCAGTTCCATCCTATAATAAATTGTACAGTTTCTCATACTTTGTCTGCAAAGGCTTGTGCAGTTGTATTCATAGTAGCTTCCTTTAAGGTATTTTTTTGACCAAATTGAAGTAAATAATAATAAAAGGAACCCTAATATTTTAATATAACCTATATATATTACATACAAAATATTAGACTTACGTTTAATTAATGTCTGTAATAACTTCTAAATGTTTTACATCATGGCATGGTCTAACGTTTTTCGTTGAGTTGATGGTCTATCGAACAAGGTAATTAAGGTTCACATACGCTCCACCCTCTTCAGACTACAGGTTTTCAACTCCTTCTCAACCAAATGTCTAATGAAAAGCTGTCACAAAATTACAAGTGCTCTTCTCGGAATTTTGACTTGCTCTTAAGTTATCGTTGACCGGCTTCGTTGATCAATATTCATTACCCTACCCTACCCTCCAACAACACTAACATATCAATGTGAGAATGTAAGAACATTACATCAAAAATGATCTTTAGCAGCAATCAATTAATGGCAATAGCTTAATTGCTGCCAAAAACATATTTTTAACTGCATTTAGCACTCTTTGTAAGTGTCCCTACAACCTATAGCGACACTAAATCCAATGGCAATTAAAAATGCCAATAAAAGTTTTATCACTCTTTGTTAATGTGTATATTTATTACCGCTAAAAATTGTTTTTGTTGTAGTGGGTACGAATATCTTACCCCTATTATTGTGGGATAGAAAAATCGTTTTAGATAAACTATCCGCTCAAATCGTTCCCCTACCCTCCCTTAATTTATTTAGTTTTTTTGAAACTCAAACAAATTTAACTATATATAGCTAGGGTTTTGGCCTTTGGGCCATGGTTGTGATTGCACTCAAAGAATTGGAAAATATTGTGGATTGGTTATGATGATAGAGTTGCCTAAAATAAGAATAAGTCAATGGGGACTAAGTTGGGTGGGGGGGCGGGGGGGGGGGGGGGTTGAAGATAGTGGATTTTGCAATGAGGGGCCTTTGATTTCACATATGGTTTATGTTCCTCCCAAAGAAAACATGATCAACAAGGGCCCTTAAATATATTTTTTACACCTTATCCTTCACACAATTTTTGCTTATATAATATGATCATGATTATACTATAAATAAATGAAAAAAGAATCAATTGGTGTAGTGTTGGAACTGCTCCACCCTTAACCAGAGATCATGGGATCAACTCTGGGTATGAAGAAATCTTATTGGGAGTGTAAACCCAAATGGTAAACCAAAAAAAATAAATAAAAGGACAAAGAAAAGCTAATATATGAAATTATTAGCTAGCTAATTGAACTATGTTTACAATAATCAAATTTTGTACTAACATAGTTTTTTAAATGGACTATATTCATCATATATACAACTGTCACTTTAAGTATTCCAATTTATATTCATTATTTTTGTGGCAACCCCACTTTCCATGTTTTGCATTTTGTCCCCTTTTCCCAAGACCTCTTTTTTAATTAAAACATACTATTTTATAAGTAAAGCCATAAGAATAAACATAATTTAGTAAAAGTTAATCTTCTTGTGATCTTTCCCTATTTGGAGATTTAAACCCTATCATTAATCTAATGGTTTAATCCACTTCTGGAAAGCCTCTAAATTTAACAGTACTGTAATTATTAGTACTAATCATGATTTGAAGTCGTAATCATAACTTTTCCAATGTGTACTAACTAAATTACATGATTTTGGCATCTTAAAATATTAAAATAATAACAACTAGTCTTTCTTTAATACAATTAAAAAAGTACAATCTTGAGCTACATTTTAAATACTTTTTGCCCTTTTAGGAAATATTTTTTATTTGGGGTTAAAAGATGAAATCAGGAATCCAAGAATAAATGGAAATTGTTGACATAAACATTGAAATTTATGATCACTTAGAAAATACATAAATAATTAATGATTCATGGTCCCACTTTATTGCAACTTGGTTTACAACTTGTCATAATTTATTTGGATTTTAAGTATCATAATTTTGTGGTGAATATATTCAAGGGCATATTTTTTAAGTTGACAAATTAAAGGATACAAAACAAAAATGAAGTAAAAATTTCTTAAATCATGGTATTTATATTCTTTATAAGAAATATAAATTAGGAATTATATATTCTGTAACTTAATTTAGTTTTACCATCTTCCCTAGTGTGTATCGATAATATAATTAAAATCAAAAGCTAGCGGAGCATAATTTTCCATAAGTAGAGTCGTCAAAATACAAAGAAGTGTTCTTCAGGATGACTCAATTGATTTGGAGGGTGGTCATTCGTGCCTGGATTGATCCCTCCTTAGTGCCTTCTGAGTCGAGTTTGTCACATAAGACTTGTTTAGTGCGGTTTATATCTCACATTTGGTTTGCATGCTATTACATAGTGGGGGTTTATCTAGTGCTCACCATAGAGTGCTCACTCGAAGGACAGAGACTATGACATAGATTGTAACGACTACAAGTTATCCTGGGCCAGGTTTCATAAAATACAAAGAAGTACTAAGAACATTATACAATATCAAAATCTAGCATATATACAACATAGAAGATCTTTTGATTTATTTATACACTATAATATTTCGACGAACTGATATTATAATTTGACTCCTTTTAACAAGGCAAATTGACGTGTCTACTTTTTGTACATTGAATAATACATCAAATCATATTGCTAAAATTTGCATGTGAATTTATTATAATTATTGGAAAAAAGAACAAATAACTTTCGTCTCTTGTGTGGTTGAATTTGCCAAAAAAATAACATACACTGAATAAAATTGGGCATCTTTGGATAAGAAAGGAACAAATCCACATGCTACTTGTGCTCATGTAGCTATGTTAGGAATTTGATATGAATGAATATGGTTCCTTTGACTACACAAACTTTATAATAACTCACATGTAAACTCCAAATTGAGTTTTTTAATTAACTCAAATTAGGGCCATTCATGTGGTTTTGTCCCAGAAGTTTTTTTTAGTATTTTCAAATAAAGTTTTTCACACATTATTTTTATTTTAGGGCGGTCTTTAATTTTTGTCTTCATATGTGATAATTTTTAATTTCTGTCCATGTTATTTATTTGATGGAAATTTGTAGATTAGAGTACTCTTTATCTATGGTTGAATTCACTTGAGATAAGTTTCGAGTACTTTTATTTCGCTCAACATAGGTTTTCTAGAAATTAAGTTAATTATGCAGCATGCGCTGTGTAGTATTACTATGACTTGATTTGTATTTTTTGATAAAATTAAATAGAAATTGATGAGTTATGCCCTTTACAATATAACTAGTGTATTTTCAAACTGAACTTTTGCCTATAGAACATATGTTTCTTAGAAATTAAGTAATATGATAAGAGCATAACTTGTTATGCCTTTTACGGCATAACTTCTAGGTTTTAAAATTAATTTTTGCCTAGTACAACATAAGTTCGATAGAAATAAAATTATGCAGTACAATATAATTTGGCATGCATGCCTTACGGTATATCCTGTGGGATATAATGCCGATAAAATATAAACGTAAGGCCCCCGAAATATAATTTGTAATTCGATGTTCAGGTACTTTCAACTACTTTATTTATTTTTTGAAAGTGTTAAAGGGCAAAAATTGAAGATCATATATTTAAGGGGCAAAAATTAGGCCTAACCCCCTATATTGGGACATATTATGTTTACAAATAGGAAGAAATTGACAATTAGCCGCTTTCAAAATTAATGCTAATCAATAATTTAGCTACAATTTCGAAACTATTCAACATTTAGCTAAATGTGAAAATGAAATTTAGCTAATTAGAATACCTTAACATTATTATTATTTGGAATAAATTCCATCTAACCATCATAGACTCCTTATTCTGGAAAATAGTATATAACCCCTTTTCATACTTTGAAAGAAAAATAAAATAAAATATAACCCCCCTGATTTTAAATAATTGTTAAAATTAAATTAAATTATAGTTACATGATTTTCAATTATATAAAAAATAATCTTCAATAATTAGGATGAAAGAGTGATGAAGAACCCATCTCTAGTCAATCTAATTTTCTCTCTTGTCTTTCTTCGTTTATGATATGCATGATATTTTAGTGCTCTAGCTAGTCGTTGGAGAATCTTATTGATCCATTCCAAAATTTATAATTAAATTCTATTGTGGTGATAATATTATAAGGAGGTCCCAAAAAAAAATTGACGACATGATGATAAGAAGCTTAACACCTCTTTTTTAATCTCCTCGCCAATTAAGTTGTGTGTAGTTGTTAATGATTATTATGATTTTCACCCACTTTACTTTATATTAATTTGGAATATATTTTCATCCTTTTTCCAATAACTTGGCCAACATCAAATCAATGGAGTTTTTTTTCTTTTTTAGAAAACGACCTCCGACTAAATTATGAGGAATTCAATGGCTTATAACATAACAGTATCAAATTTAATTTGACTAATTTTTTTTTGTGTGGGGACCCTTTTGTTTGAGTTGCATTAAACAGCTTTAAAAGGAAAATAGATAATTTCCCTTTATGTATATTAAATTATAAATGACTTTTCAAGATTGGTAATTAACTTGTTAGGTATGCAATCTCTTGAAAAATAATAATAATGGGGACTTATCTGAAGCAGACAATTTCAGTCTATATTAAGAGAATTTTTAGGTTGTTGACTCTAATAATTGTTATCATAGTTAATAATGACTCAACGAGACCAATATGACAATAACAAAATGACGTGAAGTTTGGTCAATAACTACCTCTAGCATGCCAAAGATAATTTGTAGACATACAACACAAGTAGTAGCTAATTTCGGCCTTAGTGACCATAAACGTTAATTATGTAAGTGATATATATTCTCTCCGTCCCATTTTATGTGGCAACATTTGATCGGATACGGAGTTTAAGAAATAAATGAAGACTTTAAAATGTTTACCAAATTGTCATTTCAAAAAATAGTCATATTAAACAGTAAACTCATCTTTCTCTCTCCTCATAAATATATTGGAGTACTATATTTAAGATTAAGTGGGACCAATAAAAGTAAAAGAGGAATTATACCTTTAAATACTTACCACATAAGGAAATGTGACATTCTTTTTGGGACCGACCAAAAAGAAAATGGTGCCGCATAAAATAGCACAGAGTGTGTGTGTATATATATATATATATATATATATATTTCACTTTGAATTAGTTATCTTTTACCCATTTCACGTCTGAGTATCTTTTTGGAAAGAGGGAAACAAGAGATAAAGGAAAAAGTAAATGAAAGCCTAAATTCCGGGGAAAAAAGTATGTAATATGAGACCATAATTTAAATGGATAGAGAAAGGAACTTCTTACAACAATAACAACTTATTATTCTATGAGTTGAGGCTGAAGAAGATATTATATATGCAATTATATCCCTACATTATATATGTAAAAAATTATTTTCGATGAACTTTTGGTAAAAATAAGAAACTTGATGCACATTAATTTTGTACATACAAATTACAAATATATGTGATGTTAATACAAGTAGAAGTAATTTTGTTGCGTATATTATGAAAAGACAAGTCAAACGTCAAATCGAAGGATTTCAAATCATAAGACAGTCAATGATGTGTTGTCAATCACTGCACCTTAATTTCTTTCTATTTTCTTTAAAAGTGATCAACCTAACCTCTCCTCCACATGATTTCAATTTTCAAATTTATTGCATGTTACAATATCAAATATCATTAATATTTATGTGACGATTTAAAATTTAATCTTGATAGGTTCGTGTAATATTTTAAGATGTCTCATAATCAAAGTGAATAGTGATTAATATCAAAAGTATTATCGTCGTCAAATGTTAGTTATTACCATTAACTTCTCCGGTCATCATAGTTATTATTGATAACCATCATTGATGTCAACCATGCATATTGTTAGTTGTTACCACCAGCTATCATGATCTCCACCTCAACCATTATAATTATCTATTCATTATCAATGTCAACTCCACCACCCGTATCAATTACTATCATCATTGCAGTTAATCCATACTACTAACTGCCTCCAGCATCACAATTAGGATGTATCGTCAATTTCCATCAACACTTCGTCAATCACCACCATTAACACATCGTCAACCATCACATTTTCCAACCACCACCATCAACACCGTCAACTACTAACATCAATCAACTTCCCAATTACTACCAACTGCCACAACACCAACTAGACCTTCACTATTACAACTATCACCAGCATCATTACTATCCATTAACACCAATCACCATCTCTATTACATCTAACGAACACAACATTTCCTTTTTGTTTTCATCAAATAACGATTTCATTTTATTTATTTCGATGTCTATAAATAAAAGAATCTTAATCATTCACTATACAGATCTATAAACAACATCTTACTTATTTAAATATATACTTAAATTCACACATCTTAATGTTAACGAAAACAAACTATATATTTAAGATTGGACATTAAATTGATGGTGATGATATAAACAGTATACAAGTTAACAACTAGTAACAGCTTTTTGGGGTATTTATTGAAGAGTAGTAGTCACATGTCAGGGTAAAGGAGGTCACGCACGCTAAGCTGCAAGACAGAGAGGTCAGTCAAAAAAAAAAAACCCTAAATAAACTCCAAGTTATAAGCCGTTTAATTATGAACCCCATTAACCCGGCCGACACACTTCCCTATATCTCTGCCCACCTCATTTTGCCCCTAACACTCGATCTCTCCCCTACTACTCGTATCATCGATACTCGTATTGAAATTCTGATTAATTTGATTTAATTTAAATTAGGCCATTAGGGTATGTATAAAGATAAAATTCAAAATTTAAATTTTGTGAATTTAACTTTTAAGATTTTTAATATTGAATTTAAGTTTCAAATACTGAATAAGATGAATTTAACGTACATCCACTTGTCAAGGCACATATTATTATGATCAAAATAATTTGGTGTCATGCAAAAACTAGCAAAGTAAATCTCGATAGACCATGAGCAAGAAGACAAACGAGAAATATATACCAAAAGACACAAAGATTTAATGTGGTTTTGTCAATCGAACGATCTACATCCACAAGTAGAGATGAGTAATCCACTACATAAATATAAGAGTACTAAATATAAAGAGGAATAACCGAAAATAATTCACTTGAAATACAAAGAGGTTCACATGTACAAGTGTTAACGTAACACTAGTGTGTAACCGTTTTTCCTCCTACACAAAACTCTCTAGCTCGTAGGACTACATTGTTAATGCTACTAAGAGGAATGAGTCTCTATTTATAGAGTTTTAAACATTTTCCTACAAAAAAAGACTAGCCAAATATGAAGACCTTATATTTTCCTTATTTTAAAAAAAGAAAACTCATTTATGGTAAGAAACTCATGGCAAATACCCAACACACAAATTCTTTCCGAATGACAAATAGCCAATGATTTTGTGACATGTTAAGGGCCAGGTGAATCAGATGCGGCTTAAAAAAATCAGTGGCCTAAAGCTCTTCCTAGTAGTAGGCGAGGCAAAAAAGACCGCTAATGCCCCTTGCATTTTCAAGCCAACTTTAACATGAGACCTTATTTTTTCTACTCAATTTTTTAAAGAAGAAAATTGATCTATAAATCTTTTATAGATAAAAATTGGGTTTTCATTCCTCCTTAACTAAAGGCCTTGAATTTGAGTTTTAGAATGAAAGTATTTCTGCTAGAGAACACATTCATTCCTCTTTAATAGATTATTTTTGTGTCTCAAAATTGAATTAAGCAAACAATTCAATATAAATATAAGATAACAAATGAAAAGGATGAGAAGTCTTAAAAGGCTTGGCTTTAGTGGCTCAAGTACTAGGCCACAGACAACTAGAAGTTTTCGGGTGTGGAGTGTAAGCCTAGTGTCGTTAGGTATTAATCTTAATCTTGATAAGAATAAAGCCTCTAATTTGCAACATTGGTGTTTTAGGCCGCTTACATTGCCTCAAAAATAATCTTTATCAGTAATTAATTACGATAATAGTTTAATAGTCGCTAGGTGTATATTAGAGGTAATTACTAATGATAATTCCATTTTAGCACTCTTGTTAATTTGTAGATTTATTGCCGCTTAAAGCTATTTTGTTGTAGTTTTTATGTTGTTTGACACCTGACATGTCATTGGGTTAAAAACCTTGTACTTTACGATCCGAAAAATCTTTAATTATGAAATTATTATTGATTGTCAAAAAATCACACTTCAAAGATAAAACGTCAATTCCATTTAAATTCAGACATACTACATGTTTTAGTTATTGGGGGAACCCAAACACTCTCTTTGGAATTTAGAAAACAACTTTCAAAGTAGATATTTGAAAGTTATTATTCTCCTCTATAATTTGGTAAACATTAATTTATTCAAAAAAATACTCTAATATATGCCAAGCCAATAATAGTTTCATATACCCAATACAACCTCTAATTACACTACACTTTCCAATAGCCATTAACTTAGAAGGGAAAATGAAACATGTATGCACCTAACTTCAAGTAATACTCACTATGTTTCTAATTACTTGTCCATTTTTAAATTGATACACCTATTAAGAACGCAATAATTAACACAGTAAGTTTACCATTTTACCCCTATTAATTATGAAATAGATGAATTAAAAATTTAAGATTTTCAAAAAGTACTACCTTTTTCAAAGTAATTAATTGAGGGTATAATAGATAAAAAAAAATTATATTTTCTTGATTTGTCAAAATGAATAAGTGATTAGGAACAACTAAAAAAGAAAATGTGTACAAGTAATTAAAGATAGAGGGAGTAGTACTTTTTCTGTTTCTTTAATCTTTTACTTGCACACTATCTCCAAGAAATTTCAACATGCTTTATTTGGCAGCTAATAAATCATGAATGACACTGGCCATACCTGAAAATCCAGCAAACCATACAATGAATTTAAGTTTCATAAACTCTAATCTCGTCGTGCACTTTGAACTTTATACGCCACTTAAAAAATGATAATTAATAGTTTGAGTATTTTATACTATTGATATATAGAATAAAATAAAATAACTTATATATTAGTGGGTTGTATGATTGATGAGTTACACTACATGAGAATTAATTGGTAACACAAAGGTTTTGTATTTCATATCAAATGTTGTATAAATATACGAATTCTTGTGCAAGAATTGTTTTTGTTTATACTTGTAATTATGTGATTGAGCGTTTGGAGATAAAAATTATGAAATTTGGAAAAAGTTGAAAATGGTATTTGGAAAATAGAACTGTGTTTTTGGATATAAATACAAATTAGAACTATTTTTCTAATTTTGTGAGTAATCTGAAGTGAAAACAATTTTTTTGATTTTTTCAAAAATCTTGAAAAATTATAAGTAAACAATATTATGTCCAAACAATTTTCAAGAATAAAGTATTAGGGAAAAAGTGGAAATTATCCATGACCATCAATGCCTATAACTTAAAAACCCTATGTACCTTATTTGGTTAGAGAATATGTCATTAAAAATTAATTATTCTAAAGTAGAATTAATTATCCCATGATTGTTATCCACTTCTAATGCTCGATAAACATAACACTACAATACAATCATGAGATAAATTATCCCTCGATTTTATCACAAGAAACATGAAATAAGTCATCTTGAGATTAACTCCGTGATTAATTAATTATCCCTTATCTCTCCTACCAAACGAGCTATGTTAGTATTATCTCTTTCATTTCCTTTCTTTTTTATTTATATATATACCCCAATGGCCCAAGAATAGCCAACCATATTGCACCCCCCACCCCCACCCACCCCCACTCTCACTAAAATATCTAATTACACAACACAATAGAAGAAACACCATAGGTAGAGAATCTCACAGCAAATAACATGTACTGTTGATCAGTACTACTACTACTTAGCTAGAAAGAAAGAAGAAAAAAACACAATACAAATAAATCCATCAAATGAAGTAACTTAAAGCCAATAACCTTTCTCTTATTACACCTTCAAATAATTTTACTATCTTTTTTTTTTCCTCTCAATATCATGACTCCTGAAGATTCCTTAAGAACTCTCTCTTTAGATTATCTAAATCTCCTCATCAATGGTCAAGCTTTTAGTGATGTTACTTTTAGTGTTGAAGGTCGTTTAGTACATGCTCATAGATGTATCTTAGCTGCTAGAAGTCTCTTCTTTCGCAAATTCTTCTGCGGGCCGGAGTCATCTTCAGTCTCCGGCCCGCGGTTGGGCCCGTTCGGCACCGGCGCTGGACTAGCGTCGTCACCAAGGGGCACAACAACAACAAGTTGTTCACAGGTGATACCTGTGAACACTGTAGGGTATGAGGTGTTTTTATTGATGTTACAATTTTTGTATAGTGGACAAGTTTCAATTGTGCCACAAAAACATGAACCAAGGCCTAATTGTGGTGAAAGAAGCTGTTGGCATACACATTGCACTGCAGCCGTTGATCTTGCACTTGATACACTTACAGCCGCTAGATCTTTTGGAGTTGAACAACTTGCTTTGCTTACTCAGGTTTAATTTATTTTATTTTTTTACTAGTAATTTATGTTATTGTTTGGTTTTTAATTAAGTGGATCAAAGATCTTTTTTTTTTTTAAATAGTATTTTTTCATTGAAGCTTGTCAATTTGATCTAAGAGAAGTTTAGTACTAGTAATAGTACTTGTTTCTAGGTTTGTTTAACATAATAACTAGATCCATTTTTTTTTCCTTTTTCATCTTAATTGGAGTACTATATTTTTATGTATAGTGGAATCTTGATCATAGATGTCTTGTCTAATAAGTGTTTTTTTTTCCTTGATTTCATGTAAGATTTTTACACTTGTTTGGATTTGTACTATTGTATGTGTTTGTGCTAGCTAGGTACTAACTCAAAGGTTTCTAAATTTGGTTCTTGATTTCATTGGTTTCGTCTTTCCACAGTGGTGATATCAAATGTTTTCCCAAATACTAGTTGTGTTTACTTTCCTCTTTTGGTTATAACACAACAGCAAAAGTTTGGAATTAATAACTATATTATATATAAATGTTTAATCAAATAATTACCCTACCTAATCACAAAAGAAATTCACATATTCAAATTCTTCCTTTCTATTTTTTTCTACTTTGATATGAATCGAGATTAAATGAAGAAGTGGAGATTCGTGTATCTGATCTTAACTTGTTTGAGACTGAGGCGTAACGTAACTTGTTATTGACATTATTTGTAGAAGCATTTGATAAGCATGGTGGAGAAAGCTTCAATTGAGGATGTGATGAAAGTTTTAATAGCTTCAAGAAAACAAGACATGCATCAACTTTGGACTACTTGTTCTCATTTGGTTGCAAAATCAGGCCTCCCGCCTGAAATCCTAGCCAAACACCTCCCTATTGATGTTGTTGCCAAAATCGAAGATCTCCGTCTCAAATCATCCATATCGCGAAGATCTTTACTCCCTCATCATCATCACAACCATCACCACCATCACCAGCAACATCAAATGTCCTCGAACATTGAGCTCGAGGACCAGAAGATCCGACGAATGAGACGAGCGCTTGATTCGTCGGACGTTGAACTAGTCAAACTTATGGTAATGGGAGAAGGCTTAAATCTTGATGAGTCACTCGCCTTACATTACGCGGTTGAAAATTGTAGCCGCGAAGTTGTAAAGGCTTTACTAGAGCTCGGCGCGGCCGATGTTAATTATCAGGCCGGGCCGAGCTGTAAAAGCCCGTTACACTTAGCGGCCGAAATGGTCTCACCAGATATGGTTGCGGTTCTTCTAGATCATCATGCTGACCCGAATATCCAAACGGTCGATGGGATCACTCCACTCGATATTCTACGAACCCTAACGTCCGATTTTTTATTCAAAGGTGCGATCCCGGGTCTAACTCATATCGAACCAAATAAACTACGTCTATGTCTTGAATTAGTTCAATCCGCGGCTATGGTAATTTCGCGAGAGGAGGGTGAAGCGAATAATAATCAATCTTCGGAGAACATGTATACACATGTTCGCGAAGATCATAGTTCGAGTACGAGCAGTGGAAACAACAACTTGAATTTGGATTCAAGAATGGTGTATTTGAATCTTGGTGCAAATGTAGCAACTCATCATCAAATGGCATGCAAAATGAATAATAATGAAGGTGATCATGATTGCAGCAGTAGCCACAATAATCAGAATCCATCAACTATGTACCATCATCATCATCATTCTCATGAATATTAGTTTGTTTAATTTATTAATTAATTAGACTCTTTATGTTTAAAAAAAAAAAAATACGTAGCTTTTTTTTTTGCCTCTACCCCTTTTTGATGACCTCTTCTTCTTTAGAAAGAGATAAGTTGTCTATAATTTCATGGATTTGGGAAACACAAAAACAAAAGGTTGATTATCAAGAAATTTTATCAATATTACTTTTTGTTTCTTTCTTTTTTATATGAAATCGCACTTGTTGACGTGTGTGATTAGTATTTTATTTGAAAGTTTAAGTTATGTTGTCCTCACATGTTGCTTGGTTTTTCGTTAATGAGTCAATACGTGAAAATTCTCTTTGATAATATGGAGTGATGAGACTTGAATCCAAAACCTCGACTAGATAAAATATTTTTTTATTTACTTATTGTGTATGTATTGTATTGTTTTCATGTGTTGTTGCTAGGGCATGCATTTCAGGATGATAATGCAATGTACATTTAGGATCCGGCTCACCTCCACTAGTTGTCCCTCCATTTCCTCCAATGGGCTGTTGAAATTGACACCTGTCCTAATAACAAATAAATGGTGCAGATTTATTTAATTAACCTTTACCTTCTAACCATGGTAAAAGACTTTCTCTCTCCTCCCTGCTGTGACAAACTATTGATTGAGATGTGACATTTTTTTGCACTTTTGGTCGTTTCAATCTGTATTGTTTTTTACTCAAAGTGCAATTGATATTTTTGTTCATTTACGTTGTTTGACATATTTGAGAATTAATACATCTTATTTAAATGTGAAGAGGAAAGAGTAACGAGAGTGAACAATTAACCACAGTAGGTTAACTAAATAAATCTGCACCATTTATTTGTTATTGTGACAGGTGTCGCAATTTCAACATCCCACTGAAGGAAATGGAGGGATCAACTACTGGGATCCGTACATTTAACGGTGAATTTAGAATTTATTCAATCTATATGATGGGACAAGAAAATTGAGATATTCTAAGTTTTTTTTGTTTCTTTTTGATGGAGAGAAGGGACACAGGTCAGTCTTTTCAATCTCTGGCCTGTCAACTCCTATAGCTACCTTCTTCTTCTATTATTTCTTTTTATGAAAGCTTTGTTATGTGATATGTTTTCGAGTTTAAGCTATATACATATATAGTTAATATATGAAATGTTTATACTATTTAGATTATATTTATCTGTTACAGTATGTCATTTAAAGTTGAAGGTTTTTCGGAAACAATCTCTTCATATGAGAGAGATAGTAATAAGGTTTACATACAATGTATCCTCCTCGAATCTCGTTTTTAATATAATAATTGATAGGCTATATAACGTTATCTTCTTTTTAGAAAAAAAATAAATTGTAGTATTTTATGTGAAGGATATGGTTTAGCTTTAGAAAATGTGGTTGGTTGTCTTGCATGAATGCAAAAAAGTGAGTGTGACTATATATTATATTTTTCTTATTATATTATTAAAGTTCTTCACATATATATCTTCGATCTCTTTTTTGTCTTTTGCTCCCCTTTAGTAGGCACACATAAAAAATAAGTTGGAATTCTGACCCTTTTAGAGTGGTATCTCACTAATGGCTAGGATAAGATTGAATAATTAAATGGAAAATGAAAACGAAACTTTTGAGATGAAACCCTAGCTAATTAGGATAATTACATAGGTTTTATTATTGAAGGGATCAGTTTTTAAGTAACAATAAAGTTATTTTCATCTAACCTATAGATCATGAATATTAAATGTGGAATCACTCACAAACTGCCTACATGATACCTCCTTTTCCAAACCTTACATGGACGTGAAATGTTTCGAGCATCAAATGTAGATACGTGTGAATTCTTGGACTCTTATATGTTTATATATACGTGTTCTTTTAGATTAATCATTAAACTGGCTAAGTTAACTCAAATTAGTACGTACTCTTGTTGTCTCTATTTATTTAGCGATGTTTGACTGAATAAAGTTTAAGAAAAGTCGTATTTTCACAAGATTTCTGTAATTAATATATAAGATTGTAGTTAAGACAAACAAATTAAAATGACGTGATTATATTTTTATTGAAGTGAAAATTGAAATGGTTGGAACACATTTTTTTATAAAAAAACTACTTGTTCTTGTTCTTCTACTGCTGCTAGTGCCATCAACATCTCTACACTTTTTGTCTAAAGTTAAAGAATAGAATAGAAGAGAGAGAAAAAAGGGGAAAAAAAGTGAAAGCTTAGCCTGCAAATTGGAGTCATTTCTGTTATAGAAAACAAATTGTGGGGTTGACGTTTAGTAAAAAAGGATTATTTTAGATATGATTCATATACTTGTAGTTACGTGACATATTATAGTTTAAATTAACATGCAATTTAAGAAAGAAATGAATTTTCTTGAAACATATGTTTTTATCTATTCATAACAATTGTGTGACTATATAAACACTTATTTATTATAAATAAAATAGAAAGACTAAAATGAAGTGTGTAAAGTTGAATTATTTTTACTTTATAAATAGATTAATAAGAAAGTGAGTAATTTTTATTATAGTATTATTTTTGAATTTTCGTTTGTGGTTTTTCCTTTACTCTCTCTTTTAGGATCTGTCCTAATAAATCATGACATAACTAGTGGACGGACATGTCTGAAATGACCGGACAATGAAAATTAAAGTTTCTCTATTATTAATTGGTTCTCTTTTTTAAAAATAAAAAAATAAAAATCCCAGATTATCCGCTATTACAAGGGTGAATATTCTGTGGTGAACACTTTATCTGATAGGCTCGACTCAAAAGACATTGAGAGGGTCATGAATCCCATATCATCCATGTGAATGATCATCCTTCAAACCAGCTGCAAAAATAATGACTATGCAAGAATATATACACTGAATTTTCTTTATTCCAAGTGATAGTAACAAGATGTTATTAATTATCAAGAATAGGGTTTGCCTAGTGTGTTTATTATCTTTATAACGAAGCTTATCGAATAAATTATAAACTATATAAAGTATTTACATTGTGATGAAATGATTAAAACAACTTCTATCAGCTTCTTGAATTTTGTCAGTCAAACGTGTTAAACTTTTCATGAATAATCCAATCCTAAGAGCAAGTAGCTCTGTCAAGTGTTTATAGGAATTATTTCCCATAGAACTAATGATCCAGCCATTTTCTTTTTCAGTATTTTAATAAAATAAAAAGAATCTGTTGCATTGTCATTCATATTACCAGCTTCTTACACACACAAGTTTCCATTTCTTCATAAAGCAAAACAACTTTTAAGTGAATTGTCAATAATGAGTAGGTGAGAAATAGAGAACTCCAAATTATACAAATTATTACTCACTTATACCAAGAAGCAAAAGTGAGAAAAAAACATAGATATATGTTCACCTAAAGCATATACTTCTGTTGTTTTTTTCTTCTAAGCATAAGGTTTGGTGATATTAGTTCAGTCCATCTTATATATTTAACATAAATTTCAGATTCAAAGGTAGAGGAGGTTGTTTCTAACAGATCCTCGATTCAAGTAACACATATCAAAATTAAGTATGAAAAGGATAAATGTATAACAAGTGGTTTATCACGTAACAATTCTTTGATCAGTACTTGAACGCTGGCCTCAAGCATATACAGTGCATGGTAAGCATTATTATAAGTTTATAACAACTCCTTCAACTTAACCATTCTGATATACAATATACAGGACAAAAGTTAATATCTGCTTTGAACCAGGCATGAAGATGATCACTATCGTAAAAATAAGGATAAGGAGTTGACGTAAACCAACCAAGATTACACAGCCTCAGAGGAAGGGAAGAGCTTCTCAAGCATGTTATTAGATAGGATGCGGTTTGGGTCCAGCTCCTTTCGCGCTTGATTGTATGCATCCACAGGGAATTTCTTCTTTAGCCTTGCCTGCAGAGCTGCAAGCTCTTCCTTGTCCTTGGGAACCTGGAAGTAACATAAATTAAATGGTAATGCAATTCCCTCCATGTTGAGTACCCAATTGGCAACTTTAGGTTTTCTATTTTATATTTTAAAAGTGAGTGTCTATGAACAAAGTTATATGACTGATATTTTTCATGACATGTAGACCTCATGTTGGAAGATGCATTGCGCTCGGAAATAATTAACTATAAAGAAGTTCACTGCTGTGCATTGGGAAAATGATTTAAGAGAACAGGTGTAAACACCAACTGGGTGTCTTCCTATTTGCCCCACTATCTACATTGTTACCAGAACAAAGAACTAACTATGTTTGGTAACATATCAGTTGCTAGATAGTGTCAAAATCCAGAAAGTAAATTTAAAAAGGCTCCAAAGGCCAAAGTGTTTCTAGACTTTGGCAATTTAGAATGATAATTTAGTAACGATCACCTAGGATGAGCTTATGCTAGATAACTGGCACTACAACTAGATATTTTAGAAGCATACTTCTCGAAGACGCCTCTTCTAACAAGCAGCTTGATGAATAGAATCAGCTCTAGATTATAAAAAAGTTAAAGAAACTAAAGAGTAAAGGCCAAGTACATTGAACAGGTGCAAGAGGATAGTTTGATCTTCCCGTCAATTTCCTAGTTCATTAGAATTGCAAAATAACAATTAAAGGAGCTATAGCTGCAAAGTAGTGGAAGAAGTAGGAGAAATCTGATCTCTGTTATCTTGCAGAGAGCTTCCTCAACAAAAATGAAGAACCAATATTCTGATAACTTATCTTTTAGATATTCTCTTTTCACCACATATTTCAATAGACTTTGTAGCAGGATGGAGACATTTCCCATTGAAATCTCTTCCCGTGGGGCAACTTTCCCCCATAATAAAGTAAAATAAAATAACAAAACGAAAAAGAGGAACTGCTTGGTTAGCAGTATCTGTATGCCCCTATATAACTGGCATAAACGGTAGTGAGAAATAACTCATACCTCAATCTTTGCCCAATGTTCAAAAGCAGAATAATGATCCCACAACTGTGCTTGCGTCATATGCCTGTAGTGGAAGAACTCCTCCGTGATTTGCCTTCTCTGCCGAGCATCCATGGTTGGAAGATACATGATAATTCCAACCTAGCAACATATTGGAAGGGATATAATTAATAAGTAATAAAGCTATGCATCAAAATTATCAGGTCTAAAAAATAATCACAGATTTGGGTGTAAACAGAAAGAGGACTTCACTTTCTGAATAGAAGGTTATCTAGTATTTAACCAAAACTAAATATAAAGTAAACAAATTAAATTGTGTTTAGATAAACTTTATAAAACCCATCCACCCTTGTTTAAGATCTATTCTCCTCCTGATATTGTCAGCATTGATTAGCTCATCTAATTATCACAACCCATGGACTCAAAATCTCTTCTTTTTTACTTTCTGAAGAAGATACAGTTGGACCATGAACTTAAATTAGTTAACAGTTCGCTATGAACAAATATTTGCATGCATTATGTGCTGAGCTCCTTTTGTCAACCTTAAAAAGAAGACCTCAACCCCAATGACAGAGTACATGACAGCCCAATCAAAAGCAAATTAAAAGAATACACTGGTGAGAATATCCAACTCTTAACAAAAGATTGGTCATGGTTTTTAATTTATCTAAAAGCAGATAAAGATAAAGATCCATCATGGTTTTATATTTCGTTCATGATTAAGTAGTTGCTTGAATATGTGCAACAACATTTACGGTGAATAATTCGGCTCCAGAATGGACATTTTTCATAAAAGCAAATCATAGATTCACATGCTAAAAAAAGATTACCCATGAGAATATATCATCATCCGCTGAGCTATAAGCTGGACTCATTCGACTTTTACTGCAAGCAGTCCATCTCTGCTCTATAGGTGCAGGGGCAGGTACACTTTCTTTCTTAATGAGCTGCATCAACTCCTCTATGTACTCCAGGTCTTTCATGCTAGGCTTTGACAGTGTTCCTGCAGGGAAACATGTCTCTGATACCCACTGGTGGCCACCACAGTCGAACCCTAAAATTTCATCACTCCAGCCAACTCGATACCCTTCTGATTTCCTCCAGTATTCTGCCTCAGCTTTGTTGACTTTAATTACATGCTCCTTGTTGAGAGGATCCATCGCAAGTAGTTTATCTCTCAGTTCAGTGAATGATAGTTCAACTATTTCAGGTTCATCTGGAGAACCAGAATCAGTAACTTGAGCTCTGTAAAAAGTGGTAAGAAATTTATTTACCAAGTAATTAAACATTTTTCGAAAAATTGAAACATAGAATCTTCAGCATTTCTCCAATAGCTTATAGCCAACATCTCTTTTTATGTGGAAAAATTAGACTACGCGTTTAGTTTAAAATGTTGATTTACTTTGTCAATTATACAAGTCATACTGAATTATTTGTAATCATTTGCTTATCAAACAAATTTTAAAACTAATTTAGAGTCGTTTTCCTCGGTTACTTGTATTCATCTGCTAATGATGAATAAGTATGATACAAGATCACAATTTTAAGGCAGGGATTGAAATGTTAGTCCATTAAGCACAACCTTACAAGTGAGGCTAAAAAGGAATAGCTAAATAAATTCAAATTCTTGCAAATTTATGAATATTTTTCAGAACATATCATCACTGCAAGTGTCTTAATCTTTACAATTGACTTAAATTAGTCCATCAAAGTATATTATTTTGCTAATCCCATTTCAGGAAAAGGTCAACCGCATAAAGGGGCTTCTCAGTATACGAAAATAGCTGATACTACATGAGCAAGTTTGTCCAACAACTGAACATCATGCAGAAATGCCAGGAAAAAGATGTTCTGAAATATGTTTTACAGGCTAGTTCAATGCCACCATACCTGTACTTGGTCAACGACTCCAAATAGAGATCTCGGACATGCTGCAAGGCTTCTTCTGTAGTATATTTAGGTTTATTCTTTGGTGGACCTTTCCTCTTAGACATAGGATTGCATGTCACGACCACAACTGCATCAGTATATGGAATGTACAAGTATTTGACATGCTTGTTCTCAGATAGGAATTTCCTGAAGTAATGACATGTTAGTGGGCATTATTTCACAAGCAAATGACATTAAGTGAATGTATGTGCTTCACCATGCTATGCATGTGAAGCATGCATCATCATTAACAACAAACTGCTATAATAACATATTTATATAGGTGCAACTAATCATCAGCATTAACATTTAGAAAGT
This sequence comes from Solanum pinnatisectum, assembly GCA_035578085.1. Taxonomy (NCBI): domain Eukaryota; kingdom Viridiplantae; phylum Streptophyta; class Magnoliopsida; order Solanales; family Solanaceae; genus Solanum; species Solanum pinnatisectum. The sequence continues at coordinate 42,906,259 of CM069085.1, read as the reverse complement.
GCAAAAACTTCAACTACATTCCAGGGTAGGCTAAAAAGTACACTTAAAGTTGCTAAAACCAAGAAGGCAAGATAAACTCCATTGGAGCAACTACTGGTCAGCTTCCATTCAAGTCCAGGAAACACTCGATGAGATTTAACTGAGATACCTAGATTTTCTCAATACTGCAGTTTGAACTGGTACACGGGTTATCGACAATTACTAGCAAGTTGTTTTACTTTTACAAAGTCATTTCTAGAAGTTGTTTTGTACTGGATTTTGTCTACAACAAAGATGCACCAGTCAGTGCGCAATATGAGATAAATATTTGTTCACCTATAAGGGACTACAACTCTCACTCTATAGTCTCATCATTACTTTCAGCAACTACCCTACCACTTATATTTATCTCTCTTTCATCTCTTCTCTTCTCCAAAATTTTATTTCTTTCTCATTATTTATCTTCTGTCCTCTCTCAAATGTTCTAGCCCACAAATACAGAAGATACTAATGAGATAGAGTAGCAACAACATACCCGGTGTAATCCCACAACTGAGATAGAGTAGCATTATTATTATTATTTCGAATAATTGCCGTGTCGTGGCCAGCCTTCCCGCACCTCAACTAATTTTATAAGGTATCTGCTACCTCCCGCCAACGCGGTTCTAGGTAACTCTGTCTACCGAGTTCAAGACTGATGAGAAGAAATCCCTTTCTGTAGGGATTTGAACTTGAGATCTCATTGTTCTCAACCCACTTCATTGACCACTAGGTCACACCCTTGGATGCAACAGAGATGTATATTATATTTATTGTGCATCTTCTGAGTGCATATCTATATAATTCACTTCATCATCAAAGCAAAAAATTAGAGCTTATAGCTCTAGTTGTAAGTGTGGACTGAGCAGCAAGACAATCAAAAGAAAAGAAAAATGGATGTTGATGGGTGATGGCTGATGTCATTAGCCTTAACTTCTTTATAAACTTGAAAAGTTGATGGGTGGTCAAGCTATTATCCGTATCAATTAAAAAAAAAATGGAAGTTGAAATTCACATCTGACGGGGAGTTCGAGAAGAATCTATTGAAAGGAGTTGAAGGAATAGGAGTTTATCATGGTCAGTGAGATTTAGATCGAGCAAGCTCGAATTGGCGTAGAATATGGGAAGTTTAAAGTCAAATATTTCAAAATATGAGCAATCCTTGTTTCACTAATCACAAATACACAAGCATATGTCTCTCACAATAATACCAACAAAGCCTAAATTCTTTTCCATGAGATCCCTTGTGCTGGGTTTTGGGATGCTTGCAAGTCGCTAGCTTGGATACATTAATTAACAGGTAACAAGCTCTTTATAAAAGAAACCCTCCAAGAAGGTCCAATGTAACAACTACGAGAGCTTCCCAAAAGGGAAAAGAATTCACTTAAAAAAAAGAAGCAAATATTTACTTGTGATTTTTCTTGATATCTTTCATGTTAGACAGGAATGTATGTTCTACAAGCTCCTGCCTCTCAACACACTGAAGAGTGACTTCTGCAACCACACCAAGTCCCCCAAGTCCACATCGAGCTAGATAAAAGAGCTCTGGATCTTTCTCTTTTGAAATTTCTATTGTGCCCTTGGCAGGGGTAACCAATTTCATGCTTATGACTTGTTCATCAATTGGAGGCAACCTGGCACCGGTGCCATGGGCACCAACCTAATAATTCGAATTCAAAGGAACAAAAGCTTTAGAATTTCCCCAATCAATCCTCAAAAGAAAAACATCCATCTGACTAATCAATATATCAAGTAACTGCAAGTTGGAATAATGTAGAAACTTCAAACAAATAGCAAAGAGCAGATGCTGTCCATTTTTTTTTGTTTTTTGGATGACAAGTGAAACCCGCAGCCGCTACCCTTTGGGTGCGCACAGGGTAAAACACCCGCTCCTATGCAATAGCTCGCAAACCACATAGGATGAAGTCCTTGAAACACAACATGGAATGAATCGGAACCAGCCTGAACATTTTTTCTTTGATTGATCATGCAAAAGTAAGGTTTTTATTTACATAGGTAGATGTACATCAAGAAAGTACAAGTGTACAGAGTACATGCATAAGCTTACCAAAAAACTCATCATGTCACCAAAACTAGAGGCAACTTTCTGGCCACCACAAAACAGTTAGTATACAACAAAGTTATAATCTATACACAGGGAGAACTTCTCCCTCAAAAGCATCCAGTACTTTTCTTTTGGTAAAGTTAAAAGCATCCAGTATTTCTCCAAGCCAAAGTATTGCCAGTATGCAAATGTAGTATACCAGGCCTCAAACGGTCTTCGGAACTCTACTTGAATTGTAAACCTAGAGAAGGCATAGTTATACATGTATAGGCCATAACTAAAACTTCAGCACTAGCACAAATAAGGCAAAGCATAATAAAACATATACCCCAGCCTCAAAAATTCTCACTCCCTCAGTCAATTATCCTAGTTTAATTGGGGATGAGAATTAAGACAAATGTAGCAGCATGAAATAATTCAAATTAAGAGTGAATTGAATACCAAGGACGCACCCACTATGTAGTCTTCTCTAAGAACTAAAAAAAATAGTTTAGAAGTATAAAAGAGGCAAAAATAACCAGCCAACCACAAGTCAATCAGGCAATATGAATTCTCGTTGTCCATTTCACTCCATTTGAACCCGTTTCATAACAATATTCAATCATTCATGTTCCCTAACAATACAAGTTTAAACATTTTCTGCTCCATTTTATTTTTAAAAAAGGCTTATACATTTTTTACTGACATAAAAATTTCTAGCAAGATTAAAATGACTTCTAGCAATCATTGGACCTAATCACCTCATGTAAGCTTGTCAACATGAACCTTAATCCCAATTAGATAATATCACATATATGGGAGAAATTTTGGAATGGAAACACTATGTATTTTAGTTAGCCCTCTAATTATCTATCACTTCACTTTTACCTATTAAATAAACTATTCCCTCCATTTCAATTTGTTCATCTGGTTTTGACTTGGACACAGAGGGTAGGAAAGTACAAAACTTTTGAATTAAGATATGTAGAATGTACCATGGTCTTAAACTTGTCAGGTGAAAAGTTGAAATTCGAAGAGTAAAGATGCATTCTTTAAGACGAACAAATTGAACCGGAGGAGTAATCCACAAGAAATCGACACAATAAGTTGTATAAAACATCCAGGATCAAATCAATCAATCACCTGGACAATGCCACCAATCTGCTGTTCTCTTATGGAAGCAAAGTTCTGAAGAGTTATCCCAAACTCCTTAATCTCATCCACAAGCTGCTGAACCCGAATCCCAGCTTGAACAGTAACCCTTTTCTTCTCCTTATCCACACTCAAGACCTTATCCATTAACGCCAAATTCACCATCCCAGCTCGTGTTAACCCAATTCCATTCGGCGACAAACCCGACCCAACCGGCCGGATCTTATGCTTCCTCACATTCGCTTCTTTCACTATCCCTTCAAGCTCTTCAATTGACTCGGGTTGCAAAAAAGTCCGAGTCCGAACCTCATGGGTCCCACTCCAATTAGACACCGTATGAAGATCATCCGGCAACGGAGCATACCGAAATAGCTGAGCTTTTTTGTCTCTCGCGTTTTCCGAGAATGGAAAGGAATAATATGTGGCGGCAGCAGAACCTAAGAGGAGAAGCGTGTATCCGATGTATTTCCGGAGCTCGGCGTCGGAAGACGGCGGTCCCGGCGAAGATGAAAAGGGACGGGGATTGAAGATTGGGAATTGGGGATTCTGACGGCAGCGGCGGTGGTGGTGGTGGAGAAGGGATTGGAGAGAGCGTTTGGAAGTGAAGGAACGGAGCATTTGAACGGTGTCGTTTTGAGGAGGTTTAGTGATAACTGTGGACTGAGAAACGAAGAAGAAGAAGAAGATGAAAGGTGGAAGTACTATTTCTTCAAGATTTTTTATGGTTTAGGGAAAAAATGGGACATAGTCCTTGATGGTATGATGTTGACTAGATAAGCCTCGCGAAACGAGTTCGATCAAGAACGTACTCGACAGATTGTTTGGTCAATTGACTTAATTATCTTTGTGATTAAAATGACTTTCGTGATCAATCAATTCAATTATTTGTATGATTAAGATGACTCTCTGTGTTAATCAATTTAATTACTTTTGTGATTAAGATGACTCTTACGTTTAACCAATTCAACCACCCTTGTGATTAAGATAAATATTGACTTTCTTAAAAACCTTTTTTTTATGATCAAAATTATTGTATTTATTTGATATTGAACAAATTTGTTCTCAATTTTAAATTTCTAAATCTTAAGCATAGTACTCTTTGGCGTCATTTCTTTTCTTTAAACCCACAAATCACAATGGATTTCATGAGGGGTCATGTAGGATTGTTAAGTCAATTAAAAGTAGAGTTAAGGTTAATTAATCCTTTTTCAAATGATACGTAAGTTAAATTTAAAAAGAGTGTGTGTACAGCTGTTATGATTGTGAGTGTAAATTTTACAATTAGCAAGGGTACAATTTGACCAAAAAAAAGTAACTAAATGGTAAGAACAAGTATTATGGGATTGTACATATGCCAATATGTACCCTTTTTCCAATGATGGAAGCTCAATCAATTTTCACACTCAAATACAATTTTAATTTTAACTTCCACTTCAAATATTACTCCTTATTTTACAAATATAATTCATATCCAAAAATTCAATAAAAAAAAGGTCCCCCCCCACACACACACCACACCAAAATAATTGAAAAAGATAGCAACTTTATTGTTTTTTTCAATTCAAAGGCCATACTCATGTTCATGTCCTTCACCAGCACCAGAATTTTGCTGTAAATTTTTACAACAACAAAAAGATGAGACTTCTTTATGTGACCTAGGTGTCTTCATGGTGAGCACTTACTCCAGTATTAGCTTCTGTCAATTGTAATTCTTTTTTATATTGCAAATCTTGAGAAATTTCGAAAGACCCTTTTCATTTTACAGATTATTAGATAAACTATTGGTTCTAGTTTGATGTTCAGAATTGAAAAGTAGGGAACTTTCTTGAAATCCTGTTTGTAAGTTCAAGAACCTTTGAACCCTTGTTTGAAAATATGGATATATTGTTGAAAACCCCAAATAAGCTTGAGTTTCTGCAACCCTTTCATGGATTTGCTGTTAAAGGTAGCTCCTTTAGCTCTGTAAAGCCTCTGAAGCTTGGTTATAGGAAATTTTGTGAGAATTGGGAAAGAGGGGTTTGTGTTAAAGCTAGGAGTAGTACTCTTTTGGAGCTTGTACCTGAGATAAAGAAGGAAAATCTTGATTTTGAGCTTCCTATGTATGACCCTTCAAAAGGGCTTGTTGTAGATCTAGCTGTGGTTGGTGGTGGACCTGCTGGGCTTGCTGTTGCACAGCAGGTTTCGGAGGCTGGATTATCGGTTTGCTCAATTGACCCGTCCCCTAAATTGATATGGCCTAATAATTATGGTGTTTGGGTAGATGAATTTGAGGCCATGGATTTGTTGGATTGCCTTGATGCGACCTGGTCAGGTGCTGTTGTGTATGTTGATGATGATAGAACTAAGAATCTTGATAGACCTTATGGAAGGGTTAGTAGGAAACAGCTGAAGTCGAAAATGATGCAGAAATGCATACTAAATGGTGTTAAATTCCACCAAGCAAAAGTTATAAAAGTAATTCACGAGGAAGCTAAATCTATGCTGATTTGCAGTGATGGTGTGACTATTCAGGCAACAGTGGTTCTTGATGCAACGGGATTCTCTAGATGTCTTGTTCAGTATGACAAGCCATATAATCCTGGGTATCAAGTAGCTTATGGTATATTGGCGGAAGTGGAGGAACATCCCTTTGATACAAGTAAGATGCTTTTCATGGATTGGCGAGATTCCCATCTTAATAATAATATGGAGCTGAAGGAGAGGAACAGAAAAGTTCCAACTTTTCTCTATGCCATGCCATTTTCATCGAACAGAATATTTCTTGAAGAAACCTCCCTTGTAGCTCGTCCTGGATTACGTATGGACGATATTCAAGAACGAATGGTGGCTCGTTTGAGTCACTTGGGTATAAAAGTCAGGAGCATTGAAGAAGATGAGCGTTGTGTGATTCCAATGGGAGGCCCCCTTCCTGTAATTCCTCAGAGGGTGGTCGGAATTGGTGGTACAGCTGGTATGGTTCATCCTTCAACGGGTTATATGGTAGCAAGGACCTTAGCTGCAGCTCCTATCATTGCTAATGCAATAATTCAGTACCTTGGTTCTGATAAGGACCATCTAGGTAATGATTTATCGGCATCTGTTTGGAAAGATTTGTGGCCCATAGAAAGGAGACGTCAAAGAGAATTCTTTTGCTTTGGTATGGATATTCTTCTGAAGCTTGATTTATCCGCTACAAGAAGGTTTTTCGATGCCTTTTTTGATCTAGAACCTCGTTACTGGCATGGTTTCTTGTCATCTCGGCTGTTTCTTCCTGAACTTATGTTTTTCGGGCTGTCCCTTTTCTCTCATGCTTCAAATACTTCTAGATTAGAGATAATGACCAAAGGAACTGTTCCTTTGGTAACTATGATTAACAATTTGTTAAAGGATACAGAATGACTTATCAAGGATCTTGTTTAATAGTACATCACATGTGTTTAGGGTGTACAAGTCAAACCGAACTGACGAACCAAATCAAACCGAAAAAAAAAATTGACTTATGGTTTGGTTTGGTTGGTTGGTTTGGCGGTTGAAAAAAAAAAACAGACCACTCTTGGTTTGGTTTGGTATTAAATGAAAAAAAGTCTAACCAAACCCAAACCAAACCGATATAATATATATATATATATAATTTTATTTTATTTATAGATAAAAAATATTATTTATAATCTACTTTGTTAATATATTTTTAGTTAGTTTATAACTTTCAATGTTTATATATTTTATTCAAATTTGGGCTTGTAAAATTTTGTAAATATTATATATATAATTTTATTTTATTTATAGATAAAAAAATATTACTTATATTCTACTTTGTTAATATATTTTTAGTTAGTTTATAGATTTCAATGTTTATATATTTTATTTCAAATTTGGGCTTGTAAATATTTTATTTGTATTAAGATCCGAAGTTACAATTATATTGTTATAGTTTTTCAAATTTGAAGTTAACAATTTGCTTTGTAAATATTTCGTTTGGTATTCAGTTTGACTGTATCCTTTAATCTTATTAATTTAACATAATGAACGTTGATATTTCAAAAAAATATATTTTGTACTCATGTGAATTTTACCATCTTTACGAAAATTTCTATTCATTTAACATTTCTTAAGTTTAGCTTATCACATAGGTAGGTGAAAATATATTTGATCTCTTTTTCAAACACCGTTAAGTTGTAAAAAACCGAAAAACCGACTAAAACCGAAACCGAAAAAACCGACTTTGCATGGGTTGATTTGGTATTTAGATTTAATAAATCGACATAATTGGTTTAGGTTTTTTTTAATGAAAAATCAAATCAAACCGACCTATGTACACCCCTACATGTGTTATATACTGCTCATTTTTGTTTCAAATAATTTCCATAGTAACATTGTGTTTGCCATTTTACTTTTTATCCTCTTTTCTTCCCTTTACCGAGCTTCTAGCGACTAACCAAGGGGGACACGAACACTGATTTAGTTGGAGCAACAGTGATTGCGATGTAAGAGTTCCTGCAGGCAGAATGTTTAGTGCTCTCTAACATTACAAGAGAAATGAAATGATGTGATGAGAAACTTCTCCCTTTCGTTATGTCAAGATAAACTTGTATGTTCATGTTTATATATACACAAGTAAAACTGCAAGTTTGTGAAAGTATAATTGTAGATCTAGCATGAGTTGAATGTACTGAAATCCAGGATTTAAACTTGATGGTTTCGACTTTTAAAGATCTTATAAGTGAACTCACATTACTTTTGAAATTATGTATTCAGACCTAATATTTGTGTACATTTTGTGATTGTATCGATCCCCATGTGAAAAATATTGAGTTTTTGAAACCTCTGGCTCTAACGATATACAAGCTGAGTTGTGATGATAAACCAATACCCTTGCTCAAAATCTTTAGTGCTAAGTGGTGGCAAGTATAATTGACATATATGATACATAAAATTGGAAACCTCCACCCCCACCCAAACATTACAATCCAAGAATCAACATGCAATATGTTGTGTTGAGGGACAATTATTGCCATGTAGTCACTCTCATCATAATTCTTGCCCCTTAAGCAATGAGCAGAAAACAACAGATCGCAGAAATAATACCAGCAATGATCATACAGCTCCTCTAATCTTCAATCATATAGCATGAATTATGATTCATACTGTGTGAAGAAAGAAGACCAATAAAACTGGACTTCAGACCTACACACAACAACAACATAAGCAGTATAATACCACAAGTGGGGTCTAGGGAATGTAGGATGGATGTACACACCTAAAATAATATTTGTGAGTTACATTTTTCTTTTTCTCATACAAACTAATGAACTGTGACAATTATCAAGAATTGACTTAGGATGATTACATCCTATTCCACAATTTATTTTATATATTTCCAACAAAAGTATTTTCATTTCCAACTTATCTACACTGCCTCTTAGCAAAATGTGGTGCAGATACCAATTTCTTCAATAAAGTTCTCAACCTTCTCGCACCCGTTCCAGGCTTTAAAACGCCATATTTCTCAACCTGTAGATTCAAACAACCTCGATCATTGTCATTGGAGCACCATCCTCCGGCTGAGAAGTACTGTCCATTTCGTCTTCTAAGAAGATCGCGATCAATTTTATTGAGGACAGGGTTGTTGTTCTTGAACTTCCGGGCGAATGGCCTGTTGCTTAAAACCATTCTCCTGTAATCCTTCGGACCGAGGGATCTTGGATGTTGTTTCGGGGGAATGTCCCATGTAATGTAGTGAAGGTCATGGTTCACTGTGGTGTTCTTGTATTCCTCAGAGTTACATATGACTGTTTGGAAATAACCCTCTGGAGATGACACAAAATTTGTGTAGTAAAGAAGTAGAGTTCTTGGAAGATTTTCCCAGCCTACTATGCAGTATTCAGCAAAGGATCTAGACAATATTGTCCAAGCTGAACCTGTAAATAGATATTGTGTTGGTAGTTGTTAACAAATTTCAACATGACCCTCAGCTCAAGTGAAACAAATCAAAAATCAAGTATGTAAAGCAAATACAGTCATAAAGAAGTCATATTGAAAACAACGGAAGACACAAGAAGCCATATTGAAAGCAAATCTTGAGTCTTATATTATATTATACACACACAAATTCAAAAATTAGCAGAATCAAGATGCCATCAAAATAATGTAGAAATTCTCACTTGAACTAAATGTCCCTTAAACCAAGTGCAAAGCATGTGTTAACGGCATTAACATGTGCATTTTCTTGTAATGTAGCTCAAACTATTTTTTTTATTATCTTTTAATACTATCACTCATCCCATAAAGAACCGATGTAAAACTCTTGATCCCCTTCCGCCCAAGGCTGGATATGTGGAGCGTAAGCAATTTGATAGGGAGGGCTCAACATCGGATATAATAATTGGAATGAGTCTTACACTGATACCATGAAAAGATATAGACATTGAGCCTAACTCAACTCTAAAAACTAGTTGTTAAGGGAGGATTTGCCAAATCTATATAAGCAAACCAGTAACCACTAGTCCATTCTCCAACTATTTACCCGTTTGTGTTAATTAGCTTTTCCCTAATGTGGTGCGTGTCAGATCCTTCAAAAACTATGCATTTTTGGAGGATCAAATACGGGTTTGTGTGACAACAATTCAAGGGTGGTCACAATTCATTTTTGGAGGACTCAACACAAGTGGATGCAACAATATTTTTGGAGGGACCCAAAATGTGTGCATTTTTTAAAGATTCAACGTGTGTGGGTGCAACAATATTTTTGAAGGATCCGAGCAACCTAATAGATAGTCTTAGGAGAAAAAGTTGCTCCTCATCTAGATGATATAGGTAGTTAAATCAAAGTAAAAGTACTTTAGTCTCTCTTTTTGTGGTCTTTTGCTCTCTTCAAGAGTTCACATCTCACATGTAATGTCACTTTTTATACTTTATATTATAAAAATCTCTTAGAATTTTTAGAGCCACAAATAATGAATAAAAAATTAAAAGAAGATAAAGATAAATAATAACCTGTATAAAGCTTGAAAGCAGTTGGAAGACTCCTTTGCTTGATAACCCACCAAATCTCTGATTTGTTTAGAGTATGAAGACCAGGATCTATAATAATTGGCTTCCCTCTCTTATTCCTAAATAAATTAAGAAATTTTTTTTAATTGATAAGTACTATGGAATTTCATAAATAAACAATTTAAAATAAGTTAATGATCAAAAACACAACTTTTTCACGAATCATTTCACACCCTAACTATCAGTTGTTTGTTCCACGCTTCTACCTCTTAACTATCACCATTTTTGTATTAAAACACACCTATAAAGTGATCTATTTTCCTACACTATCACTATAGAACAACGGATAGTTGATGCGCGTGAAACTCGTGAAAAAATGATAGTTATTTGTGTCATTTTAAATTTAGAAGCAAAAAAAGGACTTACAGTTTCCACCCCATGTGGCTAGTGTGTTGTACAAAATTTAGATCCCTTGGTAAGTCAGAGAAGGCATGGATCAGATCTGAGATCATGAAACAAAAAGAGTTAAAAAAACATTATGACAAAAAAAAAATGTTTGAAAGAATTTATAGATTTTTTTGTAGTATATAATAAACAAAACTAAACTATTTTTCTTCACCACATTTTCAGAAACATTCTTTTAACCATTTTAATTTTTTTGAAAATGTAAAAAAATAAAAAATTAATCACTTAAATCTATCTCTCAAACACAAATCAAGAATGATAAAAAACAGTTTTTTCTCTGAAATTTCAAAACCCCACATGAAAAAAAATGTTCTTTTTTACAAATATATTCATAAAAATGCAATCTTTAAGTCAAAAATCACAAAAAAAAAAAAAAAAAGTCACTCACCATACCATCTTGAGTAACTAAAGGATAATCAGAGGCACTTAGATTAATAAACCAATCCCATCTAGCAATCTTCAAAAGCATAGCCATTGCATGAAGTGTTGTAGCTAACATAGTTGGTCCTCTATATGTCACTAAATTTGGCTTTCCAACAACCCAAACATTATTAATTTCTCCAAAAACAGAGTTGTCACTCACAAATCTTGAAATTTCTTGGTGTTCATTTTCTGGTGCATCTAAATCTAAGTGAATCAAGTAAAAATTCCCAGGATGGTAAAGTGAAAAAAGAAGTCTTTTTAGCTTTGGTACATCTCCTTTAGAAGCAGAGATCAAGTAAGCAAATTTTACAGGGTAAGGGTTAGTTGTGGTATTTGAGATTATGAAGCTTTTTTTTTGCTTGAAAATGGTGATGGGTGAGTGGGAAAATTGGGTGGGTATGTAGATAAGAATGAGGAAAAGTGAGGTTAGAATGAATGAAAACATGAAAAATTTGATTCCCATTTCAAGATTTGAGGTGAAAGATCAAGAAGTTGGGAACTTGGTGTGAAATGGAGGTAGGCTCTTGTTCTTTGTGCTAGAAATGGAGGACAAAGAAATGGTGGCTCTAATATTTGGGTAATTGGGTGGTGGGGTGGGGGTGGGGTAGTTAATGGCTGTTGGTGTCAAGGGCAGAGGTATGCTTTTAAGTACCGGTTCGACAGAATCTAACAATTTTAGCTCAAGTTAATAATCAATAACACATCTGAATTATTATCTTTTTGCGAGTTTTATGATCCCTTTTTCTAGTTGAATTATCTTTATTTATATATTAAAATATAGCTTGAAATTTATTAAATCTAACATTAGTTGTTCTATTTTTTAATATGAACTATCACTATCTGCTTAATTAGGTGTCTTTTAATATATAGATGGTCATAATTCATATGAAAGAAAAAAAAGAAACAAAATAACAATGATTGAGATGTAAAACTCGCAAAAAGTGATATTTTGACTATGTTTTGATTGTTAATTCATTTAAATCATACATAAAACATTGTACATAACTAATGGTGGTTGGTGACAGTAATATGCCATATGAATTCAGTGAAATTTGATAACTTTAATTCGAACTATGTGTATATATATTAAGAAATTTACTAGGTGTATTAAAATATTAAATACCTTACTCAATTATTAATATCTGAGATTGTTATCGCGAAGTTTAAAACTCATAAAGTTAAAGATTTTAAATTTGCTTGTCATAAGAGAATAATAGCAAAAGACAAAGGAAGAGTGTAGATGAGTTTTTTGGTTTGTTCCTTTCTTAGAAGTAAAGTGAGGAGAAAATAAGTGGAGAGAACACCATTTGTCAAATTTTTTCAAAGAAGTCACTTTTTGTTAATGTTTATTTAAGGGTCAATTGACCAAATTTCCCACCTAATATTGTTTTAAAATCAATCACTTTCTCCTCCTTCTACTTCATCATATATATTTTATTGTTAAGATATTGCATTGCAAGATTATGATTATGTCATTTTAGATGTTCCATTTATTTATTTTCATACAATTTCTCTATCTAGTTTATTTTAAACATCAAATATATTTGGAAACATTAATTTTATTCTTTATTGTATTTGATGACCTCTTTGATGCTTGTTATAACATATTTAAAAATCATAAAATTTAAAAATATTTAACATACGTCAACAATGAAAGTTAGAGGCCCAAGATCTTTGATCCTTCTTTCTAAATGGGGTACTTGAGGCACCTCATCTTCTCATTTCATTGTAACTTGTATTATTTTCAGTGGGGTGGACCTTATTCCTATCTTGGAGGCAAAAAAAATGTTTCTGATAGATCCTCAACTCAAGAAAAAAAAAAACAACACAAAACAATATGAAAAAGGGAATAACAAAAGTGAATAAGTTGTGACAAAATAGTATAGAAAATATGACAAATCATTTTGAATAGTAATTACAACAAAATATTACACAATCAAAGTATAAGAAATAACAAATCATAACATTAATAGAAGGACAAAAAACCACGAGAGTAATTTGATGACTACCAATATAGAAGGATAAGCAAGTCAACGCTTTACTATCTACTAACTTTCTCCCATGATATATATCCTCCACAACCTCATATGTCCTCATTAACTTAAAATTGTATGATATCATATTTACTCACCCCTCCTCACTATTTTAGCGGCCTATTTTATCCCTTCTAAAATCACATACCAATATCTCATATCTTCACGTTAAAACATTCATACATCTTTTTAATGTCTTAACCATCTCAATCTCATTTTCTATTTCTTGTCCTTCACAAATTTCTTCACCTCTATGAGTACAAAACTTCAAAAAGTTTGTTCTTTAACTTCATTAAGTCAAACACTATCATACATAAATTGAAAGGAACATATTATTTTCTTCTATTTTTCACAATACATCCAATGTACTATTATAAGATATTTACATTTTAGTTAATAGTGGATTATAAATGAGTCATGAGTCCACTTCCTTCTGTGAATAAGACCACCACATATGACAAATCCCACTAATTAATAAGTAGCAATTTTTTTTATAAAATGGACTTTCTTTTAAAGTGTAAAATTAATTCTATTTTTCTTCACTTAATTATTGAATTTCTTGATAGGAGTATATTAATTTTTTAACTAACTAAACTTTAAATAATTTACTAGAATAATTAATTGTTATATTATTAACTACTTAAATACTATGTTAAACTTATATTATAACTAAAAATATAACTAATAATTCATGATTTTTTTTTAAAAAATAATTAAATATTTAACTCTTCCAATAATAATACCTCCTCCTTTTATCACTTACTATTTGATTTCACCTTGAAATTCTATTGACCAGCAAAACCCTAAAAACCCTTTTCCGCCGCCATTGCTGCCGCATCGCCGCCGCCATGAATGACGACGGATTTTCAGCAGAGAGGTTGTTCAACCAAGGTTACTCCTACACCTACGACGATGTCATCTTCCTCCCTGGTTTCATCGACTTCCCTACCGATGCCGTCAACCTCTCTACTAAGCTCAGCCGCAACATTTCCCTTTCCATCCCTTGCGTAGCTTCTCCGATGGATACCGTCACTGAAACCTCCATGGCCATAGGAATGGCGGCGCTAGGTGGTATAGGTATCGTTCACTACAACAACACCATTTCGCAACAAGCTTCTATTATCCGTGCTGCTAAGTCTCATCTAATCCCTTTCTCATCGGATTTGATCTTTGCTTCGCCTTCCGATTCCATCCATTCTGCTGATGAATTTGGTAACTCTCCTTGTATTTTTGTCACTGAGTCAGGAACTAAGGAATCCAAAGTTTTAGGTGTTGTGTGTAAGTCTACTTGGAAGGGTTTGAGTGATAAGGAAGCTAGAATTTCTGATTACATGAACGTTTCTCCGGTTACTCTGCCTTCAAGCTATAATTTTGAGGATGTAGCAGGCTACATTGCATCAAAAAAGCTGGACTTTGTACCATTGGTGAATGACAAGGACGGAGAAGTGGTCAATTTGGTGACAGCTACTGACTTGGAGAGAATGAATTCGCTTCCCAAATTGGGTTTGCCGTCTTTAGGGACAGACGGGAAGTTCTTGGTGGGGGCAGCAATAGGGACGAGGGATTCAGATAAAGAGAGGCTGGAGCATTTGGTGAAAGCTGGGATTAATGCTCTTGTGATAGATAGCTCGCAAGGGAACTCGGAATATCAGATTAATATGATCAAGTATGTGAAACATACTTACCCTCACTTGGATGTGATTGGTGGAAATATAGTCACCAAGTACCAAGCAGAGAACTTGATTAAGCAGGATGTAGATGGATTGAGAGTCGGGATGGGATCCGGGTCCATCTGTACCACTCAAGAAGTTTGTGCTGTGGGCCGTGGACAGGTGAGTTATTGGATGGAGCTGGTTTTTGTTTTGTTGATTGTTTTTCTTATAAGTTCATTGTAGTTGATTTATTTTGTTAATTTTCCCTCTGTATAACTGAATGCGAAGATAGTCACTATCATTATAGACACGAGCATAAGTAAAATGATTGGGAAGGAACGAAGTATGAAAGCATACAGGGAACTCGCTGGCTGACAACTGAATTTAAACTTGCTTTCTCTCTTTCTGCGGAACTTATTTCTCTGTCAATTTCTGTAGGCGACTGCTGTTTACAAGGTGTCATCAATTGCTGAGCAGCATGGTGTCCCTGTTATCGCTGATGGTGGGATTTCTAATTCTGGCCATATCGTGAAGGCATTGTCGCTTGGAGCATCAACTGTCATGATGGGGAGCTTCTTGGCTGGAAGCAATGAGGCTCCTGGCACTTATGAAAATAAGGTACTACTGGATTCTCAATCCTTTTATAATCTGTCTGCAAAAGTTCCTTCCAGGATACATCTAAAGAGTGCTTTAGCTGTATCTGGAGAACCTACAGGCTTAGCATATTGTTGCCTATCCAGCTTCCCTTGATTGAAAATTCTCCGTTGGAGGTATGAGAACTCGGGGCATTATCACTTAAATTATATATTGAAAAGTTAAATCAAAAATGCATAGCAAGACTGAAAAACAAAACTAGAAGACTAAGAATTATTCTTTGTTGTTTACCGTCACATTTCTCCAAAAAAGAATCATTGTTTGTACTCAAAATGAAACCAGTCTTTGGAAAACAGTTAGATGTTGAAGATAGAATGAGAAGCTAAGAAATGGTTTTTGATGGTTCTTAAGATCGCACTTTCTCCATCTTAAGAAATCATTGTTTCTATTCATTCCTTTCTCTTCTTCCCAAAAATAATTAACTATGAATGTCAGATGATGTGTGGTGTTTCACTTGATTGTGTTTAAGGCCAAATACATAGCCCCTCAAAGTTGGCACGAAATGTCAGTTGGTCAGAAGCAAAAATTTAGTGCCTAACTTGAGGGGCTATCGTTGTATATCTGGCTTTCTTTGTCAAGAGTTTTGATTATCTCTTCACCAAAGCAGTTTGATTCTAAGTTTTGTATTGCGAGACTAAATGTACCTTGGTCATTCTGTGTTCATATTTGCTAGTGTATTCTATTGTTAACTTTAGTCAACTTTTTGGCAAGGATAGAATGGTCTCCGTGTGAAAAAGTATCGAGGTATGGGATCCTTGGAAGCAATGACAAAAGGGAGCGATGCAAGATACTTGGGTGATACTGCTAAACTAAAGATTGCTCAGGGTGTTGTCGGTTCAGTTGCTGATAAGGGTTCTGTTCTGAAGTTCGTTCCTTATACAATGCAAGCTGTAAAACAAGGATTCCAGGATCTAGGTGCTTCCTCACTGCAGTCTGCTCATCATCTCTTAAGATCAGGCGCATTGAGGCTAGAGGTTTGTATCTTCGTCCTCGGTCATTGTTATATGTAACGAATTGAAAGAGCATAATCATCTTAGCTCTCGTAGTTCATTGGGATCCAACTTTTAACTCTCTTTCTGGTTCTTCAGGTCCGAACAGGAGCAGCACAAGTTGAAGGAGGGGTTCATGGTCTCATCGGTTATGAGAAAAAGTACTTCTGATTTAGCTGTTGTTGTAGAATAATGTAAACTGTTATTACTTGATCCAAGTATCTTCTTGTTAAACATTAAACCATAAATTTCAGCAATGGATGGCCTAACTCATAAGATGAATTTGAAAAAGCTTCTTCCATTGTTCTAAATTTAAAACTTAATTTATCGATCACTCTCGTAAATTGCTGAGAAGAGTAATATACCTTCAAATTTCATGAAAATAGTTCTTGAGTTTCTCTTTGAAAATGAAGGATAGGCGTTCGAATTCGTTCAGAAATAATTTCTGATACATTTATGTTTGCAATGACTATTTAAAGCACAAGGTCAAATAGTCTCTAATGTTTAATCACATATATATATATATTTTATAATGTGTTTTTTCACATAGTTAACTTTACATTACATTTTCAAGTGGGATATCAATATTGATACAAGAGTCAAGGTCTTGACAAACCAATTGAAAGGAACATATACAAGGAATATCATCTACTACAAAATCCAATCTTTACTTCAACGAACAAGTCACAATAAGACAATCTATATTGATCATCCACAAAAACTCGTTTTTAGTAGGTGATTCGCCTTCAACATGATATCTCATCTTTGCACAACTTGAATAAATTATAAAGAACACAATTTTCTGTATCTGATCAATATGTACACTCTATTTCCTGTCAATATAAATGGAGAAAAACTGGAATCTAATTATTTGCCTAACACAAAAGTGATCACTGACTGTTAATATCTTGTATCGAACTGCATAAACAGTTCATATTGTAGGCAACTTGTGATCTGTCCTAGAAATTGTTAGTCTTTATAATGTGGTAGCATTTTCAGAAAGTATCATCTATTTAGTGAACTCCAAAAATCGTTCTGCATCACCTCTGTGCACTAGATGAGATGCTCCTCTTTGGTAATCGCATCTGCATGATAAGTTTATTTAATGAATATAGATATTAGGTTAACAATAACATATCAAATGTAGTCTCATAAAGTGGGGCTGTACGTAGACCTTACCCCTACCTCAAAGTAGAGAGGTTTCCAATAGACCATTAGGTTAACAATGTTAAACTATATCCAAATATGTCCTAACCTTGGATTTTGTAGTTCTCCATCCTCCAAGGTTCTGCTGTTCAGGAGTAAATGTGAAACTCTCAATGGAATTATGACCTCTGTCAGAGCTTGAATTGTTGGATGGAGATAATTCCTAAATTGAGCTCATAAAGGCAACATCAGTAAGAGAGAAGGAAAAAAAGGCACAAATTTAACAGGATAAATAATCTAGTGACCCACTGATACTTTTGGTGTTTGTTTCATTTGTCAGAAAGCACCAAAACGTAGCATATCAACACATTAAAAAAGCACGATGTTGGCGGTGGGATCATCCGCTAGAAACTGACTATCTGATATGTTTAATTACTCAGTAGCCTAGTTCCAAAGTAACTAGGTGGAGATTAGTATCTTAGTGTATGGATTTTAAGTGGCAAATAATCAGGCATTCTTCTATCTAGAGTTTATATCCAGCCGCAGTTGAGGAATTAAGTTTTATGCGCATGCAGAAACAGGATGAATCCGGTAAAGACTGGGTCAAATAATGTGTATGCTACGCAATATCTGCATGGACGTCAAAGAAATAGATCCGTAACAGAATTGAGATGAACGGAAACTTGGATGGTCTATTTACAAGTTTAGAGGTGAATGATTCAGAACTACATTAGTTCACAGGCAACATCATGTATTAACCCTTGATCTGCATGATCACTATCTAAGTCATGATGCATTGACCTATCAATAGACAGATTATATGATACTCAACTCTGCTTAAATATTTCCCACACACATTCTAGGTCACTTGTTCCAAGGAATGAGCAAAGGACTCACTGACCTTTCTTGATGCTTCAGGCTTCTTTATCACCAAGCAATCACAATAAAGCAGCACCTTCACAGAAAACAAATGGTGAAAATGGAAAATATCTTAAAAAGAAAATGTTCAAGTTTTAGGATAGAAACTGAACCAGTTGAAACCCTGCAACCAGTACTGTAGTGGTGGAAAGATAAATACCTTATTTAGTAACTGGACATTAGACGCATCAGAAGCCATGACCTGTACACCAAGACAATGTCTGGAATTTACACAGAAGGGACAGAAAATAGTTTTGAAAACACAGCCATCTTCTTTGCACCAAATCCCCTGAACAGATAAATTGTCACTGGTTCTTTCATAGATGTGTTGATCAACAGACGAAAAGTTAGCTATGAGAATAGGTATACTATGTCTGCTCGGATCAGGGGTTTCTGGTTGACCCTTCCAAAGAGATTTTAAGTGAGTTTTTGTTGACAAAGTTCGTGAGCACATAACAAATAAATTATTCTCAGGAAGCCCTAGTGGATTGTTGCAAAGTGAGCAAAATATCTGAAGTCTTTCGTACATAGCAAGATTAGACTGCACGACTGATGTCTCACAGTTATTCAGGACTGATGACCAAGGAGATTTGGACTTCTCCAGTTCCTTGTCTAACTGACTAATTCTGGAACTAGAATCAATCTGGTTTGCATCTTTAATCTTCCTTGATCTACATGTAGAACTATCATGCATAGGAATCTTGGTCATCTGAGTATCAAATTCTTCTGCATCAAGATGAACTATGGATGACAAATCCAGACGTTTTATCCTTTTCCCGACATGAGAATTGACGCTCGAGTTAATTGGCGATTCAACATCAAATGATATCATGTTTGCTTTTGTATAGACATCTTTTTGAGGAGTAATCATCAAACAGGGAGATTTACAACCCAACTCAGTTTTTTGTTGAGTTGTAGGATGATTTGCCAAGTGGTCTGAAAGGTCACTAGATGCTTGAATGATGGTGGAGGAAGAATATTCATCCTTGGAGAAGGATTGAGGACTAGAAATGTGAATAATGTCATCAGTTGCCGGAGTTTCTTTTACAATAGTTAATTGAGGGTCAGCAGCGTGTGAAACTATCAATGGATCTCCAGAGAACCTGCAAATAGGAATTCAGTAGTGAGCTCGCAGAATTTTTTGAACTGAATGAAAGGAATGAAATTAGCAGACACAACGCAATAAAGATTCATGTTTCACCTAGATGAAAATGCTGAATCACATTCCAAATCAATGTAACCTCTTCGACCATCAGAATCCTCATCATCGCTTAACATCAAATGAGGGGCATCAATTCTCATTTTAGTGGAGGATGTATTATACATGGTATCAATACATGAAGATTGACATAGGAGCGGAGCTTTTTGACAAATCAATGCACCATTTTCTTCCTCCTTAAGCCCGTTCACATCAGAAGTGCTGAACTTCTGGTTTTTCTGCCTGGTTCTTATACTTTTGGTAACAAAAGCATTTTCTTCAACATCAACAACAGAACTTTGTATGGAACTGGCTGCCTTGCCAACATGCTCCTGTTTAAAGTTTTTAGAAAAGGTTTGAATTAATAACTAAAAAGAATCAAAAAGAGAGTATTGGGAAAGCTTCAACAAAGACAATGCACTGATGCAGAGAACAATAGCTGCCATGATTTTTAAAGGTTGTCAATGAGTACTTTGACATCTCTGAAAAAGGATTTCAGCTCTTCCATTGACTTGTCAAAGCTGCTGTGGTGTCTTATTGAATTCCGCAACCACTTTGAAATATAAGTTCTATTCCTTGCCTCACAGAAACGTTCATCTACATGCAAGAAGAAGAAATATATTGGATATAGAGATAACACAACTAATAAGCAAGGATAGAGAAAATCATCAAATTATTCAAATCTATCAAAGACATTAATGTATTCTTTCTCAAAACATTGCAACAAATTGTAATCAATTAGAAGTACTCAAAAAAGTGCAAAAGGAGGGTGGAGAGAGAGAGTTCTAGTCGAGATTACTGAAAAAAAGATCGTGTGACGAATGATTGAAATGCTCAGTCTGAGGAAAAAACAAGCCAGAAAATAGTCTTATCTCTGTAATATTTCTTGTTTCATATATGGCATGCCATGAAAACTTTGTTGAGTCATTCAGATATACTTGAAAAGTTGAAGTTTGGAAAGTCATATAATGATTTGCAATAGTCAAAATTGTGACACACATCACTTCTAACTCAATGTTCTATGAGAAGGTCAGGAATATCAAAATTATCAAAAAAAAACTATTGTCACTAGGTTAGAAAGTAGACTGCTAATTAGTCTCCAATAAATCTTGTTACTTCAAAAGGTTAGTTGGTGAATATGTGCACTAAAGCACTCAAGGACCAAATTCCAATTATTATTTTTTTTGACGAATTTGGGTCATATGATCTATATGCTCCAAGAAGAGACTTACAATTGGGTGCTTAGAGACGTAGAGATTTTGGGTATTGTAGATGCATAAAGGTTGCAAAGGTTAAGGGGGTTATTTGTAAGATAAGAAGTGGAAGAGAGACTCGGCCAGAGGAGAACCCCGTGGATTTTTGAAAGAAAGCAGGCGAGGCAGGTATGGAGTGGCTGACTGGGTTGTTCAATGTCATATTTAGGACAGATAAAATGCCAGAGGAAAGGAGGTGGAGTAGAATGGTTATGTTGTACAAGAACAAGGGTGAGATCCAAAACTAGAATAACTATAGCAGTATCAAGCTACTATAGCACACTATGAAAGTCTGAAAGGGGGTGGTTGAGATGAAGATGAGGAAGAGTGTGTCTATCTCTGCGAACCAATTTGGATTCATACCGTGGTGATCAACTACATAAACAATCCATTTTGTAAGGAGATTGTTGGAGTAGTATACAAGCAAGAAGAGAGAATTGAGCTTGGTTAGACCAATATTGTTGTACAGGGTAGAGTGTTGGTCAATCAAGATCACTCATGCTCAGAAATATAAAGGTAGCGGAGATGAGGATGTTTAGATGAATGTGCATACTCAGAGAGATATGATTAGGAACAAAGTTATACAGGGTAAAGTGGAAGTGGCATCAGTGACAAGATGAGGGAAGGGAGACTGAGTTGGTTCATACATGTGAAAAGGAGGTGCGAAGCGTCGGTAAAGAGAGGTTAGTTGCAGCAAGAAATTAGAGAGGTAAATATACGCCGAAGAAGAATTAAAGCATGGTGGTTAAATAGGATAAGTCGCAACTTCAACTAATTGAGGACATGACCTGAGGTAGGAAGTTATTGACGTCGAGGATTAGGATAGAAAGTTAGCAGGTAACCGAATGTTGCATAGTTTTTTTTTTGATAAATATACAAACTGATGTTGCATAGTTATCGCATAGTTTCTTATTCATCAGTGTGTATTATTATTCATTGCTGCATTTGTTTGGTGTCTTGCTACTTTGTTATCTCCTTTCTTACAAGCACGTGTAGGATACTTCCCTTTTGAGCCAAGAATCCATCTGGAACAACATCTACCTTTGTGAGGTAAGATAAGGTCTACATTGTACCCTCCCCAAATTCAGCGGTATGTTGTTGATCTATATGCTCCAACTTGAATATGAGTGTTAGAATGTGTCCTCTAAGTACAAAATGTGAGCACTTAGAAGTTTTTATACAGCAATAAGAAGTACATTTTTCACTCACCAACTTGGCAAAGAAAAAATCTCTCCTTTTTCTTTTACGCAATCAAAGAAGGAATAATATAAGTACCTAAAAAGATCACAGCTCCATAGTCAAATCTATGGCGAATGCAACGACCTACAAAGCATAAAAACAATTACATCATAACCAATATGTTAACATCATTAAGAGAATTTGGTGGATTACAAACTAATCATACAACAAAGATAAACTTTATTGGGAAGGCTTTGATAACTAAGACATATATGGCTATTGGAGGCTTGGAAATGGATGGAAGGAAAATAAGCATGATTGAACACAATTTCTCTCAATTTCAGTTAGTGATAATTAAGTGAAATCTTTTTGTAAAAACTTTGGAATGTGATACTCCGAACTTTTTAATGTTCATTCACTTTATTTTGATCCATACTTACATATCCCATATGTAGTGTTATAACATTTTTGAAATAAATTGCACACATTAGTTGCCTCTTGAAGCTCTATGCGTGATCTTATATGGCATCACTCTTCACTTAAACTACTATTTCAAGTTATCTGTTTGTTACAAAAATATATCATTAAAGAGACTTTTGTAGCTTTTCATTGTACTTGAATCCAAAGAAGCTAGGCAGGCATCCTTATATGAAGCAATTCATTGCAAAATATTTTACTTGTATAGATAGCATCCTAAACATATAACATTCAATAGGAAAATAAAAACTTGTAGATAGACACATGACCAAGCCACAAGAGCACATGTACAGAAAGGGCAAACTCTCACACAAAGAAGTAAGTCCCAGATCAAGAGAATTTTTCAGGGAAAATGAGTGCAGAACAAGGAATGATCAAACTGAGTTTGTGTAAAAGTCAACAATCAGATTATGGTAACTTTTTTCCTTTTAAATAACTATGTGAATCTGAGTTGTTTTGCGATAGCAAAAATGACTCAAATTAGCCTAGCAGATACTCAGGTGGGGTCTGGATTTTTCTGAATCTGATGAGACATTATATTCACCCAGCTGTATGATGATGGAAATGAAAGCAAAAAGAAACAGATTGTATGAGTATCCATGATATGATGGTCCATCACAAACACCAAGTTGATGAATCTGTGATATATGTGATAACAATGTTGTTTTAAGTCAAAGAATATTCTCTTGCAAATTGCAATATATGTGATTAAACAAAGAACTCTCAACACGGAGATGTTTAGAAAGTTAACAGAGGCATTGCCTACCTGTAGCCTGGTTAAGAGCTCTGAAGGCTTGATTACAATACCACTCACTCCCACTCAGAAGATTTTTGGATGACTTATAAGTATTGTTGAACTTCTTCTTAAGATCGACTTTCATATCATTTCTGATGGACAATGAGCTCCATATTAGTCACCGAAACATAAATGAATCAATAGAAATTCATATGAAGAGAGATTCCTTACATGTTTGGAAAGGGAATCCCAACAATTATCTAATTTAGTTAAGAAAATAATAACAACCGAACACTATGGAGCTAAAATCCCATGCAAATATACTTGCAATATAAAAAAGAACTGCCACCAATAAGATTTCACATAGAAATATAAGGATTTGCTTCCAGAATTTCAGCCATCCTCTATCAGATTCCAGGAGTGAGGAGACAAATAGTAACATAATTCAAAGACAGAAAAAAGGATACAACTACACGAGCCTTCTCGTCAGAAAAGTCGATGCCTTCAGAAACCTGCACAACCCACTTGCATATTCAGATATGCAATCTTTTCGAGCTTCAATAGTCTTAGAGAAAAAAGTGAATGGCCAAATTTCATTTTCTTTGCTTCCAATGTGGAGAAAGAGATGCACAAAGTGCCTAAAAGCTTATTCATAAATAAAAATCCTTTCTTGTTAGTCCTAACTCTTTTCTTAGTCTCTTGTGAAGTGTTATTTAACTTTTTAAAACAATTGTATTCAAGTCATACTGGAATTTTGCAAGTCATGTCAAATGCAAGTAATTTCCCTTAATAATATTGTAAGTTGATCATTGTAAATAAGGCAATTACATATGCAACGACTTGGAGCATAGAAGAGCAGGATGGGTTGTGATCAGATAAATGTTGCCAACTGGCCATGTGGGCAGTTGGACCAGACAGTGTAGTGGGACTGAACTTCCACAAGATAGCCATTTGCGATGATTCAAATACTAGAAAAATCTTACAACTTGACAGATGGAATTAACCCTGATGTACCTTTCCTCGACAAACAGCAAGAAAAGCAGCTCCCTCTTTCTTGTTTTCATTTGAAACTTCAAGTGGAGTACCGTCACTAAGAGCTGACCCTTTTGCCTTTTTCTTTCTTCCCATCACTAGTTTCTCCCTTTGGTTAATAGAACTGTAGTAACCCTTCAAAACTGATTCAAATTCTTCTTGACCCCCTCTTGGCTCTAAACAAAAACAAAGCCATTAAAAAAAAAAAATTTTGCACCAGCAAAGATCAACAATTGACAAGCATGATCAATATCTAATGCATCAATGAAAAAGCATGCAATGAATAGTCTGGATAATCTTTACACTCTTGCTGCCTGTTTATAGGCAAATATCCTACTGATGTTCAAAGAATGGACTTAATGTTTCTTACCAGTGAAAATGGGCTTTCGAGCATTAAGTCGGGCCCATTGACCTGTTTCTTTCCAGCGACTGCTTAGTTTGTCCATCAGCTTATAGCTAGGAAAAAATACTAGACAACCACCTGGAACAATCTTGCATATTTCCTCCAAAGATGTGCCAAGTGCATCCTTCACAGTGAATGCTGCAATGTCAGACAAGGAGGGAAGTACATATTGGCAAACAAAAACTTAGCATGAATATCACATAATACCTGAAAAGCATATGAATCAGCTGTTTTGAAACTTGCATTCAACGGATAATTTCTTGGACCTCTCGAGATTACAGCAGCCCATAACTGTAATTCATAGACTGGCATTGAGTTTATCTTTTAAACTAAAATCCGAACTCCAGCAGATCCCAAAACAATGTCAAATGTTAAAATACCTGTGATTCAACGTCTATAACATGTGGAGCTTCCAGAGAAGTACCAAAAGTAACACCAAGTTCAGAGGAAAATGAATCCATTGGTGATAAAGTCCTGTAATAAAAGAAGTAATGATGCACAACACCGTAGAAAAAACTGAAACTTCAACAGCAGCAGTTCTTCAAAATTGTCATTCAGAGGTATCACAAGTACAAGGGCAGGAGAAGGCAAAAATAAGGATGTGCAAGGATAGATAATAAACAAGCAAAATAAACAGAGACAAGAAACATTTGGCATATGTTAAATATTCATGAAACTAAACCATACACCACTGACTTTAAAGTTTTGCTTGACAGGTTATTAAGTTTGCTTCAAATTGGAGGAATAGTCTAAATCGTCCAAAACACCACCAATAATTAGTGCTTGAATGAAGTTGCCATAGGCTGTATGATATTGAACATACCCTGATGTTAGGATCACTGATAGACAAGAATCAGCAATTTCTCTGAACACAACGGCTGGATTTAGGCACCACAAACTAAAAGTTTGTGTCCAGCTACCAACAGCAGTTCCTACACATTCATAGAGTTATAGTAGCATAAGCAAATCAAATATCAAGAAATGAATTAGATTCTCTAGCCTAACAAATCAAATATCAAGAAATGAATTAGATTCGCTAGCCTAAGGATGAGAGCATTATGACTATATTCGTAGAATTTCCATCGGTGTTGGTCATCATGTCACAAGCAAACAAAAACATCTGTTTCTCTTCCTATTATTTTTGCATGGTGGATGAAGCTTGAGGCGCTTCACATTATATAGGCATGTCTGAAGCATAGAGACTTCCTTCTCGTCTGTTCCCATGATGGAGTTAAAGGGCTTTCACCTCCTTTAACTGAACAGAACCAGAACAAAACAGAAAGAATCACCAAGTATCTCTACTTGTTTTAGTGATCAGGAAAATTTTCAATAAACCCTCAGATCCTTTATGCCCTGTGATCTTAGGCATATTTATATGCCTAAGTTGTCAATATTTGCCCATGAATTGATTAGTTTAAAGAATGATCTTTAGTTATTAGATTGATTTTTGGTGTAACTTGTGATGATTGTGCACTCACACACATGATTAGTTGTTTCAAGAACTCTCAAAGAATTTGGAGTTGAAACGAAGAAAGAAGGAGCAAAAAGGAGCCAACAAACGACTAAGGCAAATGGCACAAGGGCTGGCACACTGCTAGGCACGCCGCGCCAGGGCCTAAAGTTTAGAAACTTTTTGGGTGCACTGCTAGGCGCGACGCGCAAGCACCCAAAGTTCAGAGAACTTTCTCAGGCGCGCCGCGCCAAAGGGGAAACACCTGCAGCGACTGTTAGGCGCGAGGCTCCACGAAAATTCCGATTTTCCAACAAAAACATTAGTTAAAAGGATTCCTAATTTTAGTAGGTTTTGTCTTCAACTTTCCCTACTATTATAAATAGATCCTTAGGGCTCCATTATTAGGGTTCGACTTTTATAAATTGATCTTCTAACTCTTCTATTTTCCGGAAATCGCATGAACAATTGTATTTTGTGGTTTTCTAACAGCATGAGTGGCTAAACGCCCTTGTTCTGGGGCTGTAGCTACGAATGTATTGTTGATTATTAAAGGCTTTTTGAATTAATTCTTGGTTTTCATTATAAGTTACTTCTATATTCTTGTTTTAATATTTTATGCTTGCGCACGATAAGATAAATATATTGTATAATCTTAAAATCGAGAGAGGAGGGATTAGATAGACCAGAGAATATAGAGAGCTCGGTACACCCATTAGATTGAGGTGATTAGTGTTCAGGAGTGACGCCCAAACGAACACCTTGCTTGGTTACGAAACAGGATGAAATATAAATGCTTGCCAGTTAGTCTATTTATCCCCGCTCAACAATGTAGTTAGATAGCTAACTGGGGTAGGCAATGAGAGGTGTGAACCCAACTCATATAATTAACCGTGTAAACCAGTAACTTGACAACTGAAATTAGTTCTAAGCCAAAAATATGATACATGAAATTCAATATATGCTGCAGCCCTGGAATTATCTTTTACTTGCTTGAATCATCATATTAAAGTCGTTCACAATTGGTTACTTTTTATTTTGTGCATAATTATTAGTAGTTAACAATCATCACAATCTCTTAAACGGTTACTTTTGCTTTTATTTGTAGAATTAAGTGTTAAATATAAATAGATCATAAGTCCCTTGGGAACGATAACTCGTTTCTTAAAGAATCTATATTACTTACGCGACCACGTACACTTGCGTGTATATTGGGGAGCAACACCCTGCAAAAGCATTTAGAATACCAAGTTCTTTTGAAGAAAGAACACTTCAAAAACATGCTTATTACAAAAACTTATCATTGCAGGCAAAGCATTTCTTGTTACAATTCATTATGAATATCTGTAATCGACGTTGAGTAAATTTATCACAAAATAGGTTAAATGATCTATGCAATTTAGTCTAACAAGATCAACTGGAGACCTTGTGTACCTGAAGACAGGAACAATAACCAACATCTTCCTCACAGATATCAGTACTTACCAGGACTTTTCTTGACATAGCGTTGTAAAGCTAGCTGATAATCACACACATGAAGCCCATCTCCCGAGAAGAAGTAACTAAGTGAGGAGACTAGTCCTGAATGATTCTCATAGTCAATATATATATATAAAGAAAGTTCCTTTAAAAGATAAGCAATTTAGAATTTAAAATAAGGTGCAGTACCTTCTAATACAGATGCTGCCATGCCACTCAAATGATCTGTCCCTGGCTCAGCTTCAGAGGCAGCTCTGATGGCCTTCAGGGAAAGAAAGAAAAATGATAAGAGATTAGGGTGAGAGCAAGAGCAATGACTAGGATAATTATACATGTCCTCATATACCACTCCAATGTGAAGAAATGGACTTTGGGCCTAACTCAATCTTAAAAGCAAGTCGTGGAATGATGATGATTACTCAACCTCAAAAGCTAGCTCATGGGGAAGGGTTTTTCAAGACCAAATAAGAAGGTCACAACCCATTTCCTCAACCAACATGGGACTTTTAAAACCAGCCATCCACATTCAATATTTTAAATCTAAACAGACCAGCATCAGCAAGAATTTACCTTCGAGGCACATTCCTGTAAAATTGGAAAGCACTGCTTTGTCACATTGGCTTCTTGTAGCTCTTTCAAGGCCTTGTCACCAGTCCAACTACAAATTAAGTTGGAGCAGATGAGATACATAAATGTATATATGCTGCTCAAAGTACTATACACACAACATGCACAGGTAGATTGGGAGAACTAGTTACAACCAGAAGCATAGTTACCTGGACAAATGTTTGATCATGAAACACCTTGAGTCAGAAACTTCAAGTTAAATAAGTATTTGCAATAGCTTTCATCTTGTTTGAAAATATGATTAGATCTAATTTGTAATCGAACTGTAGAATTTTGAGTACTTTTCTTTTGCATATATAATTATGGTTGAAGGTCAACTTTGAAGGCTTTACACCATATACAATTGTGATTTATGATTCAGCTTCAGCAGCTATAAATGTTTAAGTAAGCCAAACCTAAGATCTTTCGTAGTCACTGAACAATTAGAATCAATGTCCTATAACATGACATAACCAAGTCCCCTTTTTTCAATATCCTAAGATGTACACCAAAGAAAGTCATGAAAAATTTAGTTTCTACAAATCAAGGCACAGTATCACTTTAAATGAAAAAAAATATTTCCCTATCTAAGATGATAAATGGAGTTATTGATAAAGTCCTTCCACATCCTAAAGCATTTGCATACCATCATATGCATCACGTTTACATCAAGTATTTACCAGCCAAATACAAGGGAAATGCAAGAAATTAATTCTTGTATTCTCACTTTACCTCTTGCAATTATCCAAAAGAGCCTAATTAAAAGAAGTAATGGATACTCCTTTTGCTATCTAAAGCTCCAACATATGATAATGATGACAACAAACTTGATCTGTTCATATTACATGTTTATTTTCGCCTGTCTGCTTAACGTCTGAAGCAGGAACAGTAACCAAACCATTACTCACCATGAGGCATAGTGTTGGAAGCCGTGCTTTTCTAAAGTATTTTTCTTCCTAGCAATCCAACTCCTAATGTCCTGCAAAAACCATGAATACACAAACTGATGGAAAAGCTCTATAAGCTGTCAACAGAGCTTCAAATTTGCAGTAATCACCTGTGTCATTTCTACCAAAGGTTGGTAAATCATTGTATCAGATTGTATGAGTTGCTCCAGTTCCATCTGCAACTCTTCCAGAAAACAAGAACTGGTAAGTGATGAACTAAAATGGATGATGTACAGTTTTCTTTCAATTTGGCCCAAAGAAATGATTAATAAAGGGCAGGAAGAAAAGCTAGTCCATGCTTACGAAGCAAAATATCCTCCTCAACATCAACACTACCAGCATCACGACAAATGTCTTCTATATTGCTGCAGATAGCACACCAAACAAAACAAATATACAAAGAATTAGTCAAAATAATGATATGTATAGACTTCATTTCAATTTACGATACATCAATTTTTCAATACTTCTCATGAAGCATTATCACTTTTATCTGATGCTTTCAGTGCTTTTCGGCATCCTGTCTTCAAATAATTCTTTTGTTTCACTTCTGGTTGATAAAAAGGCCCCATTTGATTCAATTCATGAATTAGCCCACTATGAGTCTACTACAAAATGATCAGTAAGTAAAAGTTTTAACAGGTGTCTTCATCATGTTGAACTGTAACGAATTATAACTTGAAGCAATTCTTCTAGTGTTCTCAATATCTGAAGCTTATTTTTCAAAAGATGAAACAGTGAATGAAACTCCGAAAATTTGATCAAACTGAAAATGATTGATAAGCAAAATAGATCTATCAACTTGGATCAGAAAGAGTATTTTATTTTAGGATATACAAAATGACCATTCCCAAGACCTAAAGATGAATTAATATAGTTTTCTATTTCATAGCAGGCAAAACTCAATGACCATTCCACAAGTGGTTTATATCTATACATACTGGGCTTCATCGAGAATAATGATGGCTCCTGTTATAACTACTTCCATTGCTCTTCTAACAACTGGATTGATGATATAGTTGTATGGACAGAACACTAACTCCGCATCATCAGCCAGGGAACGTGCTCCAAAGTAAGAACAGCCTGAAAATTGAATAATAATTTGCTGATAAGTTCACTCTCGCATGGAAAATAATGGGAAAACTTTACACAGAGGCTGTCACCTTTGACAATTTGTCCAACTTTAACAAGATCTTCAATATCATGAGCCTCGTGGCACCCTCCTTTCTGAATGGATGGATGACCTTTTACTTTATGAGTATTTCTGTTCAGAAATTAGATGATTAACATCTCAATTTTTAATCTAGAGAAGAATAGATGATATAAACAGTTGAAAGTCAAACTAACTTGAATTCTGAGCATCCAGCCTCCTGATCCTTTAATAACAACTTGCTGCAATTTCAGCCATAACATTATAACATTGGACAATAGAGATAGAAAAGCATATTTTGTATGAATATGTGAAAAATCACCATTTTTCATCAATGTTGTCTTCGCCTCGTACATTCACATTTGTACAGTAG
The DNA here is from genome assembly GCA_035578085.1 of Solanum pinnatisectum. Lineage (NCBI taxonomy): Eukaryota > Viridiplantae > Streptophyta > Magnoliopsida > Solanales > Solanaceae > Solanum > Solanum pinnatisectum. The sequence continues at coordinate 42,875,513 of CM069085.1, read as the reverse complement.
TGTTTTCGTGAAGCCTGAAAGATGATGAACAGAAAGCAAACAAGCAAAATCTCAAGCTGAAAGAAACATACAACAATAACAACAACAACAACTACAGGTGGCAAATGAGCAGATTGGATAGGATTTAGGCGAATTGAAAATGGGTTGAGCTAAAATGGATTGAATTGCAACCAACCCATATCAATATGGGTAAAAATTGGATTGGATAAAATGGTCCTAACCCACTTTAATCTCCTAAAGACAAAAAGCTTAATTTCTTCTCTTTTTCACAGGTAAGTTCCATTCTTTTTTTCTTTCTTCTCTGTTTCACAGGTAACTTTCATTCTTTATTTCTTTCATTTATGTTTCATATTAATGAATATTATGTTGTTGTTATTCTGATAGAACAAAATCACTAATTACACACTAGACAGTTTTAATTATTTCTTTTGCAGTTTTCACATTGTTGATTTTGAAGCTCTATCAGTTTCATTGCAAATCTGGGCTATGCTGCTGTATGCAAATTCTTTTCATAGTGGAAGGTTCTTCTATCATCTTATATAAGCAAACAACATAAGAACGTTAGAATGCAATTTTTGAGTTGGCTTTCTAGTAAAATATGGATAGCTGTTTATCACTCATACTTGTCCACATTTTTATGGGTTAAAAATAGACTGAAGCCCCTACTTACCCAACTGAAATATAAGTGATCTAACTCTTTAAAATGTGGGTAAGACTAAGATTGAAAAAGAATATAATTAACTTATTGAAAGAAAACAGGCAACCTACCAGTATAGCCATTGCCACCCGATAACTTGTCTTTCTGTATTCCCGAATCACTTGAGAAATTTGTGAATGTGTCCTCCTAAGAATATTTTTCAATTGCAGAAAGAGTCACAATGGTCCAAGTAAACAAAATTATGATAGGCCACATGATTAAACATATGAAATTATAATGAGAGTAATGCCAAGGACATCAAAAGATGTAGCTAGTAGCATGGAGAGGATGCAGCGTGGAAAGAAACATTGGGGAGTTGTGCCTATGTGCATAACATGACCAGTGAAAGTCAAAGATACTTTATAGATAAATACATTGCAGTACACAAATTGAAGAATGATTATTTAGACCTAACTCTTTTTGGTGCAAGCTAAACATACGAGTATATTGTTTGAGTGTTTGTATCGTCCTTGGAGATGCAATTCTTTGTGAAGCTTTGTGACACACCTACTTGGTGCTAGTGTGTGTGTGTGTGATGGAGAATTTACATTTGAAAAAGAAAAAGAAGATGGCCTGATTTTCAATACAAAAATTCCACCAATTCGCTTGCCTAGAGTTTGCTGCTTCTTAAAAAGGGTATAAATTCATACACTAATGTCTTGGTTCACATGTAAGGATCTCTTGAACGATTCAATTTTATAAAGGGACAAGTAATATTGACACATAAACTTTTTCAAAAATATGAATCTTACGAGGCATAAAAGATGGTAGGTGCCGTTTTTTTCTTTTTCGTCCCATTACTTGCAGCAGGTGGCGCTGTGTCCGGGTTTCCTGAAAATACAGAAACTGAAATGTCTAGTAATTGATACTCTACAACAACTAAAAGTCAGAAGTGGTTCAAGGCCTTTAATGTATACACCTTCAAAGAGGCAATTGCTTTAGCTCAAACTTCATATTATTTAAAAAAAAATTCATGTAATGTATACAAATTATTTATTCAGAAGCACAGCTAAAAAATTTGGCTCCTACATTTCAATTGATGATCATCATACAAATCATAACAAAATAACGGAAATGAAGTACCTAAGGGCTGCGTTTCAGGAATAAATCCGCCGCCGTGACCAATAGGATCAGCTAGGGCTTGCGGATCGGGTTTAGAGTGAGTAAAATTAGAATAACGATTCTTCGACTTGCAGTTCTGCTGCCAAGCAAGAGTCGAGCAAAGAAGGGAAAGCGACTTTCCAGTACCGGTAGGAGACTCAAGCAGCGCATGAGAATGTCCATCCCTATGTGCTCGATCAAGTGTCACAATGACCCGATTCATGAAAGCTAACTGTGTCCCGTAGGGTTGGTAAGGGAACTCCACCGGAATACCACCTATATGCACTACATACTTTGACGGTTTAGGACCTTGCGTCGCCTCCGACGACGACGGCGGTGGTGGTGCTCGTTTAAAACTCTTCATTACTGGCACTGCAATGGATGGCTTCTGCGGTGGCGAAATAATTGTGAATTTTGTGAGTTTTTAACTTTGGCGGGAATTTTTTTTTATTTTATTTTTTCATTTTTCATTATTGGCGGGACTTCCTTAGTTCGCTTCTAGGAAAAGTGAGTAAAATAGCCTCTTTTACAAATGTTATCAATATTAGCCATCATTTTAATGTGTTTGGTATGAAGGAAAATATTTTGCGGAAAATGTTTTTTCAATTTTCTCATGTTTGATTGGGTTAAGGGTGTGTTTGGTATGAAGGAAAACATTTTTCAGAAAATGGTTTCCAATTTTTTCATGTTTGGTTGGGTTAAATGTTTTGGAAAATTTTTTTTCAAATCAACTCATTTTCCTTAAATTTAAGGAAAATGACTTCCCTTCAAAACTTGAGGAAAACATTTTCCAAAATTCTCTTCCAACTTCAAATTACAAAAAAAAAATTATTGAAAAAATCAATTTATTTTGTCCATACCCTCAAACCAGCCCCCCAACCACCCACAAAAAATAATAATAATAATTTTAAAGTTTGTTTTTAAATTCAATTTTTTTACCCTACTACCACCCCTCCCAAAAAAATGTTAAAAGTTGTTTTTAAAAGATATTTCTAATTTTAAATTTTTATTTTTTTACCCCCCTCAGCCCCCTATCAGCCCCCCACCCCCTTCAAAAAGAAAAAAAAATTAAGTTTGTTTTTAAAAAATATTTTCAACTTCAAATTTTTATTTTTTCATCCCTATCCTCGACCACCCACCCCTCCTGCGGCCACCCCAAAAAAAAAAATTAAGTTTGTTTTTAAAAAATATTTTCAATTTCAAAAATTATTTTCTACTCTAGTTAAAATAAAAGATATTTTTCAAAAACATTTTTCATTCATAAATCAAACACTAAAAATCTTTTCCGAAAAATATTTTCTACTCACCAACCAAACATGAGAAAATAATTCAAAAATCAACTTGTTTTCCAAGAAAACATTTTCCTTCATAACACACCCTGAATGTTCTTAAAAGCTACTCTCTCTACTTCGATTTGATTGTCTAGTTTTTACTAAGCACGGAGTTTATTAAAGAAAAAAGATTTGAAATAGAATAGGACTAGACATAGTTAAATATCAGATAAAGTTTCATCGATCATTACATCAAATACAAATTCCTAATATCCCTAGCCTATGCGTGCAAACTCTTCACTTTCGAAGCAGGTGCATGAAATACAGGACTTTTGGAGAGTTTGACACGGATCCGTTGACATTTTCTAAGAGTCCAAGCAACGACTCTAGCACAACAATGTAATCCCTTGAACGGATGACTAGTAACACGATTGACAGTAGGAGCACGAGCCTCCGATGTTGATGATCCACCGTTACATACAAAGAATGGATCTTTCAACAACTCTTCTGCAGACGGCCTAACAGAAACAGGAAGCATACACTTCTCGATTATCTCATTCAATCTTGAGTCCTTGACCTTCCCGAGAGACGCAGGCTTTACACCAGCATACACTTTCTTAAATATATGGACCTGAGTGCTGCATTCCATATATGGATATTCACCAGTAACCATCTCGAGTAAACACATCCCAAACGAATATACATCCACTAACTCGTTGTATTCTCCATCGTAGCACTCTGGAGCCATGAATTCAGGGGTACCTTTAGCCTCTTTCACGAATAAACTACCATCTGTAATACGAACAGCCAACCCAAAATCACCAAGCTTAACTTTCTTTCCATCATCATCAACAAATACATTATCACACTTAATGTCTCTATGAATGATCTTCGGGCTCTGACTATGTAAATACCTCAACCCTTCAAGAATCTGTCTGCCCCAATTCTTGATACTCTCTAAATCACCACAAACACCAACGACATTATCCAGGTACTTTTTCAAACTCCCCGAGGGGAATAACTCCGTGATCATGTTCATAGTTTTGGACTCAGAATCAAACCAATAAGAGAAACACTTCATAACCCTTTCATGATTTAACGACTTCAACATACTAGCTTCTTCATCGAACAAATTTCCATTTTCAATTTGGTTCCACGCTAACTCAAGTTTTTGAACGCGATCCCAACCAATGTAGACTTGTTTGGAAGCTCCTACACCCAACTTATGATTGTATCTAATGTATCTACCACAAGGAGACTTCTCTACAACTCTATACAACTCATAATTCATCGCGATACAGTAGGATGAAATTCAAGGTTGAAGAAAACAGAGATTGAAACAGCGTTACCCAGCAATTTGTTGCGTTGATTGAAAAACTTTGGGAAATAAAAAAAAATTATGTGATGAAAGTAATGGTTGAAGGGTTAGTAATATACTATATATATACACACATATACGTTGTAATCTTAATTAGAATTGGTTATGGAAAAACTATTTTTGGAAACTTATTATATGGAATAGTTATAAAATAGCGTGTAGTAATTAATCATACTTAGAATAGGTTTGGGAAACAAAAGTTTTAGATGTAGTAATTAAGAATATTTAGTAAATGTATAGTTATTATATATTACGATATAATTAAGCCAAACTAATAAAGATATTAGTAATCTAAATACAACTAAATTTATCAAGTTTGGATCTACAGAAAATATTAACTAAAAAGTAACTTGAGTAAACTAGTTTTATTTATTATTAGGATAATGCATAAGTATCCCCGCATCAACTATTACCTTCAACTTAACTAGAGTCATATTATCCTCCCTAAACTATTTTAAAATTAAATAAATACACCCTTAAAGTAAACGTGACATAGAGAGTGTGCATATTCTCTTGAAGGCAAGTGATGAGTGAAAATTTTGGTGTACTTTTTTAATTGGTAACTTTGTAATTAGTTAATACATCAAATTATTGATATTAATACTTTTATATATATATATTTAATTATTTTTATTTCTTTCTAAGTAAATTATTTATTTTAATTTCTTCCTCACTTTCACTTTTTTTTTCTTTCATTAGTTAATACACCGAAAAATATGTTTTTTTTAAAAATATTTACTGACTTGGCAGGCACGTGTGTACAAACACAACCAACTTACCTAGTTGAGTGTTAAGGTGTGTCGTTGAGATTCCAGTTATAGTTCAAGTTATTTATGCAATATCCCTTTATTATTTAATCTCCCGTTATTATTTGATCTCCATTTAAAATCATTCTATCTGGGAAAACAAGTTTGTTGAAAATGACTTTGCTAGTGGAAGTCGGGAAAATAAGTTCTACAAGTGACACTCTAATGAAGGCATTTTACTATCAAGGGTTATGGTGGACTGCAAAGTAATTCTTCATCCTTAACCAGATGTCTCATGTTCGAGTAAACTATCACATCCAAGAAGTACTTAAGCAGTTACAGATGGGGCATCTTCATTTATTTATTGGTTATTCTTGCTCTTTTTCCCTTTTTGTCATGGATAATGTTTCTTAGCAGGCAGGTAAAGAATTAAACTAAGTTCTTTTTCTCTTTATCTAATCCTATTCTATTTTATTTTATCTTTTTAAGAAGAAAGCTGAAAAATGTATCTGGTTAGAAATAAGAATGTGGAAAATACCTGACTTGACAATGAAGAAAAATCACCTGGCCCAATAAAGTAAAACTATATCATAAAATACTAGTCCATTTTTTCAGTTTAAGTGTATATAAAAAGTTCAAGCAATTTCAATCATTTACTATCAAGATTGTGGTTCATAATTTCACAAAAAATGGACAAACTATCTTCTAAAGGAACAATGTTTAATAAAGAAGAAGGTAGGAGCATCCGCGGCGATGAAATATTTCCTGATGAACATCTCATCACAATTCGTCAAGGTTCAAACTCGAACTCTCATGAAATCAGTGAAAATGAGAAAGAATGGCTAAATTCATTGGAGAAGAGCAGAGATTACCTTGACTCATTGCAGAATCCAAAAATTCAAAAGGTCCCAAAAATGCAGAGAGATATTGGATCAAACTTAAGGTGTTATGAGCCTCTTGTGGTTTCTATCGGTCCATTTCACCATGGAAAACCAGAACTTCAACCTATGGAGAAGTACAAGAAGCTACTTGCTATTCAGTTAACTGATGAAAAAAGACTTGAAAGGGACTTCCCATGGCTTTCGACAAATTCAGTGTCTCTTAACGAGCTTTACAGAAAGGTCAAGGACATTATGCCTGTCGTCAAGGAGTGTTATGCTGAGGAATCGATCAAAGATTACAACGATGAGGAGTTTGCACAGATGATGTTCCTGGATGGATGTTTCATCTTTCAATACCTTCACTGCATTGTGACCGGTAATTATAAAGAGCTGAAAATGAAGAGCCATGACATAGCTTTCATTCGTCGTGATCTTTTCTTACTTGAAAATCAGTTACCATTTGAAGTCCTGGATGTGTTAATGAGTTGTAAGCTCAAGAACAATGCAGGAATGAAGATGATAACAACGTTCATCTCGAGGGCACATACAAAACCTTCTCAACGTCGAGGATTCATTCAAATTATCAAGGATTTCTTTGTTGATTTCTTTAGTGATCTCCATCCTGAAAGCTATACATGTACTGAAAAAGCTATGAACTTTCTTAGCAAGATTTGTGGAGGAGAATGTTCTGCCCTTAGCAAAGAAGAAAGCACGAAAACACGGCTTCCTGCTCATCTCCTTGAGATATTAAAAACAAATCTCATAAACACAAAGGCTTTCTCAGAAGGTGGATGCTATCTAAGGGGTGAGTGGTGCTCGTATCGTTCAGCTATGGAGCTACGTAGAGCAGGAATCCGTTTCAGGCCTGGAAAGAGTCGTCGTCTTTCAGAGGTTAAGTTCACTTCATTTCATTGCTCAGCTCTTTTAACACTTCCACCTATAACCATAGATGATTCAACAAAGTCACAGTTTTTAAACTTAGTCGCGTATGAAGCATGTCCTGATACACCAGATGACTTTGGGATTACGTCTTATGTTAGTTTCATGGATTCACTTATCGATCATGCTGAAGATGTGAAGGAGCTGAGATCAAAAGGTATACTACTTAACTTTCTTGGAAGTGATCAAGAAGTAGCAGATCTGTTCAATGAGTTAGCAAGAGATTTGGTGCCGAATCCACATGCCTTTGTTGATGTGAAAGCCAAAATTGAGAAACATTACAATAGCAAAGGGAAAATATGGATTGCTGAATGGAATAATACTCATTTTAACTCTCCATGGACTGTTTTTGCATTCATTGCAGCACTTTTTGTCATTGGTTTGCAAGTTACTGATACATTTCTAGCAGGCATCCAAACCTTCTATGCAGTCCATCCAAAAAAAGACTAGTAATGATAGGATTCAAAACCAACCACTTCAAGAATGTTATGTTTGTTGAATTTTATCATTTCTTGTTGCTCTATGGCATTGATTGATCTTTGTACTCTTGTTTATGCATACAAACTAGTACTAATTTTGTTTTTTTTTGTTTTACTTGTGTAAACTTACTACTTTGAAGCACATGAATAGTATTGTTTTTACAACACTTTGATTCGTCCTGATTGGGTCTCATGGACACCCGATGCTAATGTGACATAAATTTGAAGGTGTTTAGATGATTATTTTGTAAGTTGGAGTGTTCAACTGACAAAGTGAAGACGAGTTGGGATGTTTAGATGTGCATACTCAGTGTCAGTTGGAGCGTTTACTTGTCATCTTAGGCAAGTTTGAGTGTATATTATGCTTTGATACTTCATTTCTTACACTTAAGAATCATCAATATTTTCAAGTATAGAACAGGAAAAAATTTGCAGATATAACAGAATATACAAGACTTGATAACAGAGAAAACTTCATAGAAAAGTGTAATATAAAACATCTAGGATACCTACCATTATTTTCACTCTAAGTATCCGAAAAGCCATCTAGAGAATTAGAATCAGGGACCTGGGGGTGAAGGATCTCAACCACAATAACACTTAAATGACTTGTATGTTTGATTCATCTGAACTTAGTACTTTCGAGGCAAAACATAAATTTATGCTAAGAACCTTAAAGATTGAACTTATAGAATTTAAATCCTGAATCCGCCTCTGACATCCTGCTTCTACAACACAAGCATGAGAGATCTAAGGGTAGAGCTCAATGATAGACCTCAAACCAAGAGTCAAAATAATTTTGTAACTAGTAAAACCAGAATCTAAGAAAAGTTTCTCCCATTCTTTCCTGTTCCTCTCTTTGCTACCTACAAAAACCATCATCAACATGTCTATGAAGAGCTGTGCTTGGACAGATTCATCATCCAATTCTGGATTTTCCATCACCATGTCTATAATTATAACTTTTCCACTTCCTCTTATTGCTTCCTTGCAGTTCTTCAAAATTTTCACACACTCTTCATCATTCCAATCATGCAAAATTGACTACAAAATTAACATGTCCAAAGTTAATTAGAGAAGTGACAAGACTAGTATTCTCGTAGTTTCTTGTTCGTCAATTGCTGTTATTATCTATGTTTCATGAGCTTCGGATATTTCACTAGTTTGTTGTTGTTACTATTCTCTCTATATTCTATGTACTATTGCTTTTTATAACGCTATATGTTGTTGTTGCTGCTGCTTTCATTTATGTATTCTCTTTTTCAAACTGTTTGGAGATGTTTTACTTGATCCGAGGGTCTATCTTTACGAGGTAGGGGTAAGGTTTTTCTACACTATACCCTCCTCAGACCTCACTTGTGGGATTACACTGGATATGTTGTTATAAGAGAAACTAGTAATACAGGGGAATTATTAGCGAAAAGTGTAGTTTATTTACCTTGAGTAAGACAGCATTAGCAGGGGGGATTTTCTGAAACATATCCCCTGCTACAAACTCCAAGTTTTCACTTCCCTGCAAGTTAGCCACAACAGGAGGAAGATCAAGAACAATACATTTCATGTCAGGGAAACTTTTAGCTATGGACATTGCGACGGTTCCAGTCCCTCCTCCAACATCCACTAAGGATGTCAGTCCTTCGAACACATACTTAACCTCGTTGCCAATCAACACTTTCATGAATGATCGTGAATCTCTAGACATGTTTTCGTTAAACCAACTACCAGTACTCGGATCACTCGAAAGTTTACTCCAGAATAAGTCTCCATATGCTGTATAAAATGCACTTGGATCATCATTCTTGAACCAATCACCTAAACAATTCCATGCTTTAAAGAAAAAAGTATCTTGATCTTCCATCGAGTTCCAGGGCCCGTCCTTCACTACATAACGATCAGCTGGTGCAAGCGAATAACACCCTTTATCATCATCAATGTTTTTATCATCATGTTTTTGTAGAATCAAGAAGCCATAATGAACTAATATTCGTGTAAGGCGGTGAAAATAGGGAAATTTTGAAGGGCTAATAGGGAGGGAAGACGTGAGTTTTGATATTGTCATTGGTTTGCCATGTTTGGTGATGACATTAGGTATGTCCAATTGAAGTGCACATTTCAATGTTACATGTTCTATGAAGAAATAGAGTTGGTTCCATGACTGTGTTTCAGCTAGAAGAAGCACTAGGAGTAAGGTTCTCATTATGATCAGCCATGTAAAAGTTTCAACAATCTGTAGAAAAAGTTGTGAATTATTTTTCTCAGAGTCGGACTACGCCTTGTGATGAAAGAGGGAGGAAGGACGGATCACGTGATCAGAGAACAACTATACTTGAAGAATGGGATATTGATTGACAAGTGCAAAGAGTAGACTTGGCTAGTAATATACACTCATTGTTTGTCTAGACTTTGCAGCTATGTTGCTCGGACTCTTAAAAAATGACAAGGGGTGCATGTTGGATCCTAGAAAATAGTGCGGATCTATCGATCAGACATGGGTGCAACAATATTTTTGAAGAGCCCGAGCAAAAGAATATTTAATGGACAAATAGGCCTTAGTTTGGGGCAGAAGATGCTATTGTGCCTCCCTTTTGTTTATTTATATTTGGAACCATTATTGTCCAAGCAGTCCAAGCCACTTGAGAGAAATAATGATAAATATTTAAACTGTGATTGGCATTCATGAGAAGAATATTTATTTTACCCCTATGGCTTTTGCATTTGGTTCTTCAACATTTTTATAAAATATACTAGCCGTCCCACCAGCAGCAGAAATCTTATTTCGAAGCACTTGAGTTTTTCCTTAATCCAAATATCCTAAGCATTCATAGTTTGACCCCTTCATGAATTTGTTGTTAATGTAAATTTGGACTAAAAATTATTCCTAATATGAGTAGTTTATAGATGGCAAGTGATTGTATGATTTTCACACACAGATATTAACAAATATCGAAGCCAAATTTACATGACATTTCATATAGCTAGTAATTCTAAAGTGAGTCTTTAACCAAAGGAGCAGTAAATCACAAGAATTTCAGCCATATGGCCTGTCATTATTCTATAGAACATTTACTAACTCCCTTTAAACGAGTCGAAGAGAAGAAGAAGGCAAGGAAATGGAAAAGAAACGAACTAGTATGGTTCGTTCATCTTTTTGTCAATAGAAACTCAAGTTTTTGTGTCAATAACCTCAAGAGAATTGTTTTGGTGAAGATCATTTTCTTCGTACCAACGATGCTATAATCCCACCAGCAATGAGTCCTATAGTGGTCACAGTAATTCCTATACCAATGACACCATCTGCATTGCATAGACACAAATGAATCCAATTTGGTATGCTGTTATCCAAAATTGAGCAAGCAAGGGAAAAAGTCTCAGGTCATTACCTTTAGTTATTCTATCTTCAATAGCCTTCTTAAGCGATAACGCTTGTCTCCAATCAGGTGCAATCTAAAGGGAAGAAAAAACTTTTAGCAAAACTAAACAGGGTGGGGTCAAATTCCGATTGTCTCAAATGATCGATAAAATAACAAGTTGGATTTGAGAGTTAGATATCTGAGTGAGTAGAGAGTTCACAGCAAACGACTAAGAACAGTAAAAAAGATTAGGACCAAACCTCGAGACATTGAACTGTAAGCTCTCTGCTCCTTGAATATTCCCCACTTCTGTAATATCCGACTGCTAAAAGATAAAGCTTTTCTCGCTGCTGTAGTGGACTGCTTGTGTTGGCAAGTGAAGCTGGAGAAGAAAAAGAAGAAGCAAAAGAGATGATGGTTTTTATAGATCGAATCCTCAAGTACGTTATTCATTAGACACATAAACATCCAATCAAACACAAAAATAAAAAGATTTTAAGCAACAAAAGCCCAAAAGAGTTGAAAGTAACAGTACCAGGAACCAATGAACAAAATCCAGAGTAATTTTGCGACGATTAAACAGTAACATGATTGTAGCAATCTGTTACATGTTCTTGACTCTATGAACTTTACTTCCTAAGACCATTTATAAGGAGCTACTAACACTATAAGAGAAACAATGGAAATTGTCTCAACAAAGTCCTTCAAGTAAGGGAACTTCATGAACGTGTGTTGCTTTAGAATTTCAAAAACAAAGAATAGCAACAGGCGTATATGTCCATGAATATGGAAACTAGGAGTTAAATGATGAAAATAGATAGTCGGTGGTAGTATCACAATTCACAAACATTACTAGATATGTAGAAGCAAGTCAAGCAACAATCTGTAACATAAAATAGGAATAGATCTGACTAATTTTCACCCTCAAGCATAGCTGTCCCTCGTTGCACATCTTCAGGTTGTTTAGAATGAACAAGAGCCCATGACAATCTCATAATACTCTCATTCTTTCCTTCATCTGAGGCACCTTTGTTAGCATCTGCAACTTCTCTCTCACAGCCCTATCAATATGCATAGGTACATAAGACTAAGCACCAAAAGCAACATAGTACAATTATTGCTTCATTTTTTGCTTCTCAATACAAGCCAATTCATTCAACTTCTCTCTTGTATTTTATCTTGTAAGACAAAAATTAGACCAAATAAGTTTTATATGTTCAGGGATTCATAAACACTAGCAAGTAAGGCCACTACTGCATGCTGATATAACAAAAAGCACCACTTCATCTTTATAAGTAACAACATTAAAATGGTTAACACATAAGAGTCTCCAATGCAAAACTTTAAATTCACTAACAAGAATGATATCAACCAATAGACTCTTCCTTACTAATAACACAATTTTCTACTGTTTATTCGAAAAATAGATCTTTCTTCAAAGTTCCTGCAGCCCTAAAGCAACACATTTCTCATCAATTCTTTATTTTCGATAATAAATTCTTTTGATGTTAGTAAAAATCAAAACTTTCTTCATAGTTTCTGCAACCCAAAGCAACAGTGTTCTTATATAACGGTCAAATCATACAAAAGACTAAATAAGGGCATGTCCAACTACCAACTAGCATGTTTATGACAGAGAAAAGCCAAGCTACCAGTTTGGTCGAAACAGTTAGCTTTTGCTCAAACAGTATATCCATATTGAAAAATTCATTAAATATGTACACATATTAAGAATCCAATCACTAGCCCTTGAAGTATGCTTTCTAAATATCACCCACAATCACCCACTATTCAACAAAAATCATACTCTCTGCCTTTAACTTGGCACGGAGTTCAAAATTACTTTTTTTTTCTTAATATTATGATCTTAAACTAAAGATACGACGAGTCTTGTGTTCTTAAGTAAATATACCTGATATCACTGGAACCCCAAAATCCCAAATCATTAAAAACATGGAATATGAATGTAAAGATCAATGCTTTAATGAAATTTATAAGAATGGGTCATTCAAGAAAGCTTACAACAACAATGTCAGGTGAGGTCCAAGGAAGCTGGTCCCCTCCATTGATGAATGTAACAATTGGCCCAAAGAATCGGTTGATTTTTACCTCCATTTTCGATTCTGGGGTTTGTAAATTGTAATCCACCAATTTCAAAGCCCTAATTAGCATTAATGGTGGAGCTCAAAATGGTAAAACTGATATTTGGGGAAGAAACTGATTTTTTTGCAAAATTTTCGGAAATTACAGTTCACTTTATTGGTTCTAATTTTAAGCATCATGTAGGTAAAATTGTTAATACTTGTTCAACTAATTATTTCAAATAATAAAATTATAATTTTATAGATTTGTTGCTTATTATTGTAAAATATCAACCAAGTTGTTTTGGTTTCTTGAGATTTCAATTAGTTTTGGCATAAGACATAGATAAACATTTTGGTTACAACTTAGCGCTCAAATTTTGAGAATGTATATTTAGATACCTTAACTTGTTCCTACTATATCTTGTTAACATCCGACGCTTGCGTAATACATAAATTTTGGAGGTATTTAGACGATCATTTTGTAAGTTGGAATATTCAATTGACACCAAATGAGTTAAAAGTGTTCAATTGTTGTTAAGTTCAAACTAAAATGTTCATCTGTCTATTATGCCTAAGAAAAAATTCGCCTTACAAACTCTTAACATAACATCAAGAAATGCTCTAAAACTAACAAATAGTAAGTGATACTAGTGTATTTCCATTCATTATTAATTAATTATTTTCATTTATCTCACCTTGTTAAAGAATCAACATATAGAGAGGGAATTTTAAATGTTTAAATTAAAGTAGAAGCTTTTAGAAATAAATCAACCAAATGCTAAAAAAAGTTAACTTTGGGGCTTGGTAAACTTGTATGCCTTTTTATAGACAGGTTGGAATAAAAGGTTCAATTCTAATAAAATGTCTTTTAAATTTTAGTTTTTTTATAAAGTGCCTTTTTTTTTCTTCTTTTATAAAGTGCTCTTTTGTTAGAGAAGTACAATTGTTCTTCATTGAAATTGTTTATGTCTCAAAGTTTTCAAAATAAGTTTATGTTGTCTTAAGTCATTCCATCAACTACTTACAAAATTTTGGATTGAACGCTCAGATTCTTTCATACGTCTCAAAGCCAAATTTCGATAAGCTTGTTTGCATATATATGTTTCTCGTTATGTTCTCTAAACATGCCCGGATTCTATGTATCAAAGATAATCAGTCAACAACCCCACGTGTAATTCATAAAGATGTTAAGAGAAATACATTTATCCTTGATCGTACAAGATTTTCATAAAGGGGTTTATAATATCGCGGGCCACTTCACTCATGGCTTAAAGTTTTGGATTGAATACTCATTATTTTCTCTTTTTGACAAACCTTACCCTCAATTAGAATGGAACATTAAGTACATATTTTGGCCTACAAGTTAGGTGTTCAAATCTTGTCCAAAGTTATGCTAGCCAAACAATTAATTTCTGGTACAATAATGAGGTTTTGGCCTTGTGGACCAGACATAATGATAGATTTCTAATGTATTGCCACCATCCCTAGGATGTCTTTATGCACCTCTCATTTTCATCTTTTTCTTCCTTGTCCAGAGTGATGGTTACTGTTCAGCATCTTCTCAGTTCTCAATTTGAAAATTCATAATTTGAGTTTTAGGACTAAACAATTACACAAGCATCTAGACACATCAACTCGTCTCCGTTGTGTCAGTTGAACAATCCAACTTACATAATGATCATCCTGACACTGGAAAAATTCATGTGTCATGTCAGCATTGAGTGTCCCAAGATACAGTAGGGACGAATTAGAGCGTTTAGTTGCTAGTTGAGATCAAGTTGAGGTGTCTAATGTGCACAGTGTATGTTTATGTATTGAACTTGTTGTACTTCGATTAATTTCACGAGTACCTGCTACCTCCCACCATCACAAGAACTAGCTAATTCTATCTATCGAAGTTTTTCACAGATGAAAAGAAACCAGGTTTTTTTGCCATGAAGAGCATAAGAAGCCAGTAAAGGATGTGAGCCTTTCAACCACAACAGTGCCTTCTACTTGAATCAGTGTTTTACTATTGACTTCTGAACAACGTCAGTTTTATATCAAAAAACACTAACTTGCTGATATATACTACCAGCTTACATACACCCCACAAAAATTTGGGAAAACTTCAAAGCAACTCATCAAACAAATTCATTTTTTAAATCATTTTTTAAAGAGAAGGCATTTGAACTAGTTTGCGTTCACCTCGACTATTTCACCAGATACATGCTACAACATTCAGCTAGCACAAGTATCAAATAACTCATCCCCACCAAGGCTAAGGCAAATGGAAAGGACTCACGTGTCGTTAGTGTCTGAGAACTCAACAAGAAAATTAATAGAAATTTGTACACTGCGAGAGGTCTTGCACCAATGGAGCAAGCAGATGGTGGATAGAAGCATTAAATTTCTTGATATACCAAACAAAACATGGAAATAACTGCACCACAAAAAGAGAAGACAATACAGAAGCAGAACGAAGTCGCCTAGCCCTGAATATTATGGCATACGGGCTTTACAGTCATCTTGTTTGAAGCATGTATCCTCAAAATCATAAGAAGAGAATTTCCAATTCAGTTCAGTCTGAGAAAGGGACATTACCTTCCGGAAAACATTATCCGTAGAATTTGTTTCTGCAAGTTTTTTGGACTTCACCACCACTTGAGGTTGCCAAATGGTCTGACATGCAAGATAGAACATGTGGAAAAGAGAATAGCTAATAAATCTACTCAAAGAGACAAATCACTCTATCATAGAAAGAAATCTACAGATATTATCAGTCATTCTAAACTGATGAAGTTGCACCATGTTAGTAAATGATAAGCATCTACAGATAAATACTTCTCTCCCTTAAGAATAGCATATTGTGATTCAATTTCAGTCCAAATCTGTCTGAACTAACTCAATACCTAATCGGAGAAGTTGGTTATCTTCATAGTCTTAAGACTGTAAATTGATGCTGGTATTTTCACTCCAACAAGCAGCTTATCAAGTTCATATGTCGTAATCCACAAATAATGATATCAACCATGTAAAGCTAACAGTATCTAAATAGAGGTAGTAAACCAAAGAATGAATTTCCGAACATAAATCCATGAGCTTAAAACAGTTGATACTAACTACATGCTGCAGAGAGAAAACAAACATGTCGAAATGTTTGATAATGTAGCTTACCGAGGGAAAAATCTCTTCAAGAGTCCCACGAATACTTCCACTCAAAATAGAAGAAACAATAACATTTCCAATTCACATATTTGTTCAGAACTATGCAAGCAAAGAAGAACATATTGCTGGGATTTTATTACTTTCGAGTTGTTCAAAAAGAAAATGAACATGAAATTTTCCAGGGCTAGAGAATATGGAAACCTGAAATCGGTCTACAAGAGGACACTGCACATTTCAATATCAATACACAAGTAGTAACATAAATTCATAGACCTCGAATAAAATAGTGGAAGCATGTACATGACAAATGCGAATCAATATTCACGGACAACAGCCAGTGCATCGAATCAGTCCATTTTCATTACAACTGGGGCACCTCCTCAGCTTCCCTTCCTCCTCTTCAAATACTTTTCGACTTCCATTGCAATTTGGGCAGGGTACAAACCTTGCATCGCCACAGCTTCCACAAACAAAACCAGAATGCTTTACTGCAAAGCCTTCCACGAGCTCAGCCAGTTCTCCACCCTCATGAAGTTGCTTAATCTCTTCTGCACCACCAATGTACTTTCCTCCAATAAACACCTGAGGCAAGCTAATCACTTTTCCTTCCAAAACGCTTTGCAACTCTTTCCTATATGATGAATCCATAGATACATCTCTTTCATCCACACACACCCGAAAACCTCTAAAGATCGTTCGCACTGTGCAGCATTCTTCGTAAGTCTTCCTGATTCCTCTTAAACTAGTAAAATACAGAACAATCTTATCCTCTGTACCCTTTAAATGGACATCATTATTGGGCAACAATGAGCTCAATAAACTTGCATTACTCGACTCTAACTCTATCGTACTAACAATTTCAGGCTGTATTTTATCCTCCTTACCCTTTAAATGGAAATCATTTTCAGCCAACAAACTTGTGTTACTCGACTCTAACTCTATCGAACTAACAATTACGGGCTTTGGACAATCTTCTGATTCTTTGTACACAAATCTTTTGGAAGACAATGCTTGTCTATAGCTTGAAGCTACATTAGGATCCATTTTAGCAAGCAATTGTTCCTCAGACAAATGCTTCCATAATGGCTTCGAATCCGAGTGCTCAACAAACTCATATGTTTTTTCCAACTCACTTGTATCCAATTCACTATGGATATCAAGACTCTTAGACTTAACCTTTCTAGGGGACTCAATCTTGGACTGCACCATATGGAAATCAAAGTCATCAAGTCCTTCCATGAGCTCCCAAGTGTTGATTACTGAATCAGGAGATAAAGGGTCTTGTGGTTCAGTCCCATTTAGGGATTTTACAATTTGGGTAGTAGGATTCTTGAAATTTCCACCATGGAAATTAGGGTTAGGGTTAGGGTTTGGAATTTGGGAGTCAATCAACACAAGGGAACCATAAGTAGTAGAGGTAAGAGAAACCAAATGATGTGTGTCACCTTTGCACATAGCAGGATGATGAACCAAAGGAGTTGGAAGAGAAAGGGTTCTTGAAACTGGAGTTGAAGATGAGTCTGAGTATGAATATGCAGATTGTGAATGTGAAGAAGATGAAGAATTCCATGGATTCTGTGGATCTGTTGTAACAAAGTCATAGGAACGAGAAGCTGAACACCCCATTAATGGATTAATCAATAAAGCTTGAATCTTTTGAACTAAATCCAAACAACACAAATAAAAATGAAATCTTTGAACAGAAATCAAGAACCCACAGGAAAAAAAATGAATCTTTTTAGCTCAAAACAACTTAACAGTAGAAAATGAAATCTTTGAACAAAAAACAAGAACCCCACAGAAAGAAATGAATCTTTTTACCTCAAAACAACACCTTAACACAAAAAAAAAATGAAACTTTTGAACAAAAAACAAGAACCCCACAGCAAAAAAAATGAATCTTTTAGCTCAAAACAACACCTTAACATAAAAAAATGAAATCTTTAAACGGAAAACAAGAACCCCACAGAAAAAAATGAATCTTTTTAGCACAAAACAAGAACTCAACAAAAAAAAATGAACTTAATGAGCAGAAAACAAGAACTTAATGGACAAAAACGAGGTCGTTTTAGCAGGAACAAGAAGAGAATTTTTGAACAGAAAGCAAGAATTTAGTAACAGAAACATTTAAATCTTGTGGCAGAAAAACATTGAGGTGAAAAGACAACAAAAATGAAAATCTTTTAGCAGAAAGCAGGAGATTTTACAAGGGAAAAAAGTGAAATTTTTGACAGAAAGAAGAAATTCTTTTTGGGATAAAAGGGGCTATAGATGCCAAAGTACAGTTGGGAAGATGAATTGAATAACAGAAAAGATTGAAAATAAATGCAAGTTATGGTAGCTTTGGGAAGTTAACATACTAACAGCCAACTTTCAAACTTTAGTTAATTAAATGAGAACAGTAATATAGTCAAACCTTTCTATAACACGCGTCCTCTCTAATAACATTTCACAGAAATTAAAATCAATAATAATATTTCGTTATAACAATAAAAAGATATCGACACAAAGAATGTTGTTATTAAAAAGTTTAATGATATTTTAAAAATACCAACAATAGTTATGATAGAGAGATAACATTGTTGAATATTCTTTTATTCTTAATCAGATATTTCGGATTAAAGTTCTAGATATGAAACTACATGAGAAATTCTGACGAAATAGAATCCTATTTTAAAATAAAAATAAAAATAATAAAGAAGAAGAAGATTATTATAAGTATTAAAAGAATATTTTCTTGTTTTAACTGCTTAAGCAATCTACTTATGACTAATTCAAATGCACTTATTTAGGAAAAGTCTTAGGAAATACTATTATAATATATGGATAAAGTCAAGTGTTTTATGTTGAGAATATTATTGCTTTCTTGAATCATTATTTTGTTAAATTTTATATTAACATCACCCTGCAAAATAAGCTAATTTAATGCATAACAAAAAAACAAAAACATGTCAGATCTATAAAATATAAGGGTTAATGACATTTATTATTAATCAAAAAAATTGATTTAGTTACAATAATATCTTACTTGCAACATTAAACCTTTAAGTTAATTGAGTTGGTGCACTTTTGATCTCTCTGACAGTTCATATGTGTTATGTTATTTGTCTTTTTACATTAACGATAATTTATTTATTTATATATAAATAGTCAAACATAACATATTTTCTACGTAAAAGCCCAAAAATAATATTTTAATGAGAAAATTTTAGGAGCAAACGTAATAGATATAATAAGGCTCTATAAATATAGTTTTGATAATTGCGCTTCATAATTATAGTTATGTTTGCTATGAAGGTTGTGGTTGTATATTTATATCCGTTTGTATATTTTGCTTGCGAATATACAAATAAGGTAAATATATACAAATTATGTATTTATACATTTAGAAATTTTTCAGAATTTCATTTGTATATTTCGCTTTGCAATATACAAAAAGGGTAATTATTATGATTTTTTCATAAATCGTATGTAAATACCTAGGGTAAACATATACAAAATTCTAGATTTATAAAATCAGGAATCGAATTATACAAATTTTATATTTTTACAAATCAGACGAATAACAAGATTGGACGGAACTATAGTTACAAATTAGAATTTCCCTAAACAGTAGTTATAACATTTTATATGCTTTAAATATTTGCATTTTTGCACAAGTTTCCCTATTTTAATTGATTAAATAGGATTGAATCATCTATCATTAGGGACTAAAAGTGTTATTATTCATAAACTATAACTTTGTAATGGCTGTGGGGTTTATAACCACGTTTCATTTAATGTTAATTATTACTAAATCCTTAATTAATATAGGACAAGTATTGAGCAACTGTCAGAACAAAAAACAAAGCATTGATTAATGATTAAGCAAACACCATGTGAACTCAATTGTCTACCTGTTACTCTTCCCGTCTCATATTAATTGATCACTTTCTTTTTTATTAGTATATTAACAAAATTTTAAATAAGAAAATAATTTTACTAATTTTACTAGTAATAGTATTATTATTGCAAAATATATATTATATATCTACACAAAAGTTCAGACAAAAACGATTTGACTCACATAAACCTATATATATTATATGGTAGATCTGATACATTGAAGAACAGAAAACAACAATTAAATTGGACTTGAACTGTCACACCCCGAGCCTACACCCTTGGCGAGACTGGCACTCGAGAATCATTGCTGACCCCAAGCGAACCCTTGGCTTGGCTTACTCAGCAGAAGACTTAGACATAAGAAAGAGAATCCAAATACAAGATAACTCAACATGTCTCAAATTAAACTCATAATGTTTTAAAAATAAACATTTAACTTAGCCAAAATGGCAACTCAAATCTGAACATAAGCCAATAACAAAATGATGACGAATGAACTAACATCTGACTGACTATCTATGAAGCCTCTAAAACAACTGAGATGGATGTCGGGACATGCCCACGACATCCTAATGAACTAAAATGACAAAGTAATGAAAAAGAGGAATCCTCCAGAAGCAAGGAGGCTCACCAACAACTCTGAAGCTCAACTGGATCAACGATGCGCTGGATGTTGATCTTGGTTATCTACGTCTGTATCATAAAACGATGCAGGCCAATTGGCATCAGTACATTGAATGTACGAGTATGCGAGTTGGAATGCTAAACACAACTTAAGCTTGAAAAGAATCTGAAAAGAACTGAAGAACTTACCTAGGTCAACTCAACTCAACATAATTGAACTCATTTCAATATAAAACAGTTTAAAAATAAGTACAATATAAAGAAAAACTGTTTAAAATATGATGTCAACTCTGTGTGTATGCAAAGATACATATAACTCTGAGATATACGTAAAAATACAAATAAACTGATGTATATAAAAATACAAAATATTGTTGTGGGAGTTTCTCTAACCGACAACCATCACTTAAGAGCTATAGTGATGATACAACACTTTACCTCATGCTGCTAAGGACCATCATATACCTTGCCGGGCTATAGAACCCAACTCACTAAGTGGATCCACTAGTCTATGCTAAAAGCATCTTAAAGAGTCAACTAAAAAGTATGATCCTTTACTACCCATGATCGCTACATGGTTTATGGAGACTTGAGTTAATATGAACTCGCATCTCCATATCGGTGCTCAATACTACTCCCAAAATATACTTAGCTCATATGATTTAAAATCAAAACTTCTTACTTTTGTTTGAGATAATCACTCAAAACTTAGCTTAAAAGCTCTCTTGGAATTGATATTCCCTTTTCTTGCTCAAATGTGAAAACATTTATAAACCCTTTGGGAATACTTAGTTCCCTTATAGCTTTTTGAGAAATGAACTCAACTTTTTACTATTTGCTTAATTTGAAACTTAAGTCTTAAAACAAAGTTAAAACGTTTGTGAAAGACTTTTGAAAACTTTATAAACTTTTCTTGACTTGATTCTTAACTTCTAGACTTGACTCTTAACTTTCCTTGAATTGAAGTATGGATTCAAGGTTCATGATCTCACGCCCCAGAGCCCCACATTCAGAGGTTGCTTTGGGGCGCGACGCCCTTCCCCCTTCCCCAGGTGTTTGACGACTTTTCTTCTTCGTTTTTCAACTCTAAACTTCAATGGTTCTTTTCCCAAACGCTTAGAATCATTTATACCCTCAATATATGATAGATTCAAACCGAAATTACACCCGAAAACATGAATCAAACATCAAGCAAACCTCAACAACATAACCCACAAGAATTCAAATGAATTTCATCAAGAACTCAAATGATTTACTTTCAAATCAATATAACCTTGCCGAATTGAATCATGTTTGGCGCGTGAGTGAACTAACCCAATGCTATGTGATCTCACATACCTTTTTAGGGATCACCCCCGACGAAATCTACAAGCTATCCTTGACGAAATTGACGAATCCTTGCTCCTCCTTCTCTTTTCTCCTCTTCTTTCCTCTTCTCTAAAACCCCAACTCTTTTCCAAAAGCGTAAAACTGACCAAGTTCAATTTAGACCTTAATTAATTCACTAAAATGAGTTTAATTAATTGGATAAGGAAAAGACTGAAATAACCTTTAAAAATTCGAATTGGACATTTCCTTATTTGAACAGCCCAATTTTCAATGGGCGTATCTCACTCATACAAACTCGGATTCGCACAAACTCAGCGGCGTTGGAAAGATTATTCCAAGAGCTTTCCAACCATATCTGGAAGTACACCTAAATCATCCTGAGCTAGGAGTTATGGCTGTTTGAAGTTGACCAAAAACTCACTTTTCCTAACTTAAACAAATTTCCAGATTTTTATTATTTCCAAAAATGACTATTTCAGTTCTTAGCTCCTTCCTAGCTATTTCAAATTGTGAGATGTTAGATGAACAACATACATAAAATAAAATTTACAAAATAATACAAGATTGAATACCTCATACTTTATAATTAAAGATTTGTAATTGGACTTAGCAATTTTTTCCCCCCACTTGGTGTCCGGTATCCACATTGGAACTTGATTATTCTTGATTCACACCGCTAGAGCTCCATTATGGGGAAAACACTCCCTACTAAGGATTTTTCCATATCCAAAACTCGAATCTGAGATGTTTGATTAAGGAAAGAACAACCCCACTACACCATTTGAAAACTAAATGTCTCTCGAAAACTAAACATTATTCAAAAGATGAAGCATAAGAATATAGTTGGAATTTTTTTTTATCTTGAATTATTAAGGTAGCACTTATTTGAGACGGTTTTTTTTTTTATATAAAAAAAAAGACAATTATTTTAAAATGGAAAAAATAAAAATTAGCCAAATGAATGATTTTAGTGGCTCAAGTAGGTGCCTAACCTCATTATTTAGTGGTTCTCCGAAGTCAGAGAGATAGGTGGGGGCCGCGGGGCTCTTTTTGACAAACGAGATAAAATACGTTCAATATTCCCTATAGTCCATAATAGATAAATTGTTGGATTTTTTTTTATAATATAAAATAAGTGAATTATTCAAAGTTCAAAATAATTACTTAGGGTTCTTTCCATGTTTATCCTTCATTTGTTGAGATTCTTAACTACTTTAAATTTTCTAGGAGAATAGTTCAAGATAATTGTTAGGAGATAGGTCCTGTGTCAGGGTCGGGGTCTTTGGTTGAAGTCGAAAATCTGGTCTCTAGGGTTGAGGGTCCCGAGTTGGAGTAGGGAGTCAGGTCTTGGATCGAGGTTGGGGTAGAGAGTTGGGTCCCGGGTTGGGTCAGGGTCTTGAGTTGGGATCAAGACCTGACTCCTACCCCGACCCGAGACTAGACTTCCAACCTCGACCTAGACCAGACTCCCAACCTTTACCTAAGGCCTAATCAACCTCGACTTGAGACCTTATTCTTGACCCCGATCTCGACTTGTACTGACTCTCTTTTCTGACACAAATCTAAGACCTGAATTCAGTTCCAAACCCCACATCCAAGACGTAACTTTTCACCCTTGACCCTTGACTTGGCCCTAGACTCAACTATCTAACTCCTGATTGGAGACTCGACTCCAACCTAACCCATGATTCGACCCCAACCCTGACTTGGGGTTCGTGTATGTGTTATTAAAGGGTGGGAATTCAGATCTAATGTCATACTCTTTGTCTAGATTATACCTAAATGTTTTGGAGATAATATTTGTTTGACTAATCGAACACCAAAAAATAAGTAAGAAAATCAAACATTTTCCTTCCTACTGAACACACCCTTGATAAATCTCCAAAGACTACTATAAATTTAAAAGAGATAACACTCTTTTATTTCACATATCTCATTATAATACTATTCACACTTTCTATTTTATTTTCACGGATTATTTTACCACGCTATTTAAGAATTACTCTTTCTACATCAACATCAGTATTGCTTCTTACCCTCTCTTGCAACAAAACCTCCAAATTTATATATATGAAAAAACACTAGAAAAAATAAATAAATTTGTTTGTTACAAATTAATTTTTTTTGGAGCCAAAGAATTTTCACATGTCTATTACCAAAATTATCACATAGAATAGACCCACAATCTATACTCATAATGGCTTGCATACCAGAACTAACCATTCTTTAATTGAGTAATTTTTTTTTGTCTTAATTTATTTATATATATGTTGAATTTTTGTCTTATAAAATAATACTCGATCAGTCAAATAAATACACGCTCATAGGAATAAACTCTATTAATATACGAGGGCAGAGAAGCAGTAGAGTTCGACAAAATTCACTATCTTAATTCAAACTTTGTATTTATGTTAAATTTTTTATTTAATATGTATAAATAATCTATTCAGCATTTGATAAATTATAAAAATAACGGAAAAGTACCCCTGAACTATGTGAAATAGACCACTTATACCCTCCATTACATTTTGAGATCAAAAATATCCCGCCGTTATCCCAAAAGACCACAAATACGCTCAATAGTTAACTACCCAAATTTTTAGTGACGTGACAAACCACATTGGACTAAACTCTCCACCTAAGCGTTGCCAACTAGGATTTACTTTTAAAAAACTGGACATTAAGCGGCGATAAAAGTCACCACAAAATCTCAAAATATTGCCACAAAGGTTTTGAGTGATTTTTTAGCGGCGACTAAGGCTGCAATAGTCATTCGCTAGTAAAACCTATTTATTCAATAAAAAAAACATGATAATTAATTTTTGGTTGCAACCTAATTTTCTAAAATAAATAGCATGTACTATCAATATTAAAAACATCCAATATTATTATGAAAATCATCAAAATTATTTCTCGACTCAAATCTCCTACTACATTATTGTACATTTTATGCATGCATATACATATGACATAAAATAAAATATATAGTGTCTTCAAACTCCTCCTTGATCGATATCATTTGTGATTTTTTTAAAATAATGAAGAAAAAAAAAACACAAAATCACAACTTAATGCTAAAAATCATTGAAAATCTTAGTGGTGATATTCTGGGCTTTTGTGGCGACTTTTAGCGCCGCTAACTGTCTAGTTTTTTTAAGTGAATCCTAGTTAACAACGCTTAGGTAGAGGGATTAGTCCCACATTGTTTGTCACGTCACTAAAATTTTGGATTGTTAACTCTTAAGGGTATTTGTGGTCTATTAGGATAACGACGAGGGCATTTTATTTTCCCAAAATGTCTTATTTCGCATAGTTCAGAGGCAATTTTGACACTTAAAAAGTTTATTATATTTCAGTCTCTAGATTCTATAAACGGTAGCTCTAGTGAAGAGTTTTACTTAACCAAATATAGAAAGCATAATGGTGCCATCACTTGTTTGATTGATTTCCAAGAAAATAATCAAACCTTCTATTCTCACTCCACCTACTAAAAAATCTCACAAACTTTCATTTGTTGATCAAGTTGTTCATATGTCTATTTCTATGGCATTTTTCTACCCAAAAATTGGCAATTACGAACCTACATATATATCTCAACTTCTTGAGAAATCACTTTCTATAACACTTTCATTGGATTATCCTTATGCTGGAAGATTAAATAAGGATGATGGTAATTATGTTGATTGTAATGATATGGGAGTTGAGTTATCACATGTTCATGTACATTGTCCCATGTCTCAAATTTTTAGACAACCTTACACTCATGCTGAACATGTTGTTTTTCCAGTAGATGATCAACCTTATTCCCACAATGAAGGCAAGTTGGCTACAATCCAGGTAACTACTAACATCAATCAACTTTATTGTCACCATCAAACCAATCCCTACAGTACATACCAACCACCTTCATCATCATAACTGCCACCTCTACTGTTACTAGTTACTAACACCAATACGATCATTAGCGAACATAAAAGTTTCATTTGTTTAAATAATGATTTTATTTTATTAAATTTATATATTTTTGTATTTTTTATTTTTGAATTGTATATTAATTATATTTACATATACATAAATTATACATATTTAAATGTTGAAAAACAAATCATTTTAATTATTCAATATTCAGAGTGTGTATATATATATATATGTGTGTGTGTGTGTGTGTGTGTTTTGTTACCTAATATATATATTTTTCTCTTTATTATGATTCTATATAACATATTAAGAACCCGCATCGTTAGCTTCTAGGGGTTATAGTCGACGTTGATTCATTATTTTTAACGTTTCTAATTCAAAACCGAACATGAAACTTTGGTTTCATTCGGCTCCTTTATGAAGATGAGTCAATTTATAGATCTAAGATGTGAACAAAATTCGAAAAAAAAAAAAAGACTTCTACCCATAACATCTATGTCGGTCTGAATACAGATAAAACAAAAAGCTTTGTAGATGATCCTTCTAGAAAAGGGGGATTCTAACAACCTTTCTAGTTATTTCATTCTCTATTTCTATTTAATAGGATCCTGAGGAAAAGGATTTTGTTTCCACCAAGCTAAAACTAAATGCACTAAAAGGCAAAATCGCCCATGAATCAAAAGTAGAAAAGTTGTGAGCTCTCTTCTTTACAAATGCGCTAGAAAAGTGAATAATTATTCTGGTTTATTTAAGCCATCCTACTTGTTTCAACTTGCTAACATGCGTCAAAGGCTCAACCCACCTTTGTCACATGGAAATATTTTATCTGGTTATTTCGTGGAAATAAATAACGAAAGAGACGTAAATTGGTAGGTGAAATGAGGAAGGGGAAAATTGAATCTTCATGCTAAGGAAAATGTGATTATCTCAGAAGTAATTGAAAAAGGAAATACACCATTTCATAGCAACTGGTTGGGGAAGGCCCATTAGAGTGAGTATGGGAACTGGGCCTTTTAACAACTGGTTTTATTTATTGGATAACCAAAGTGGAGGAGGAGTTGAAGCTATAGTCATGTTGGATGAACAACATTTGAAAGAGATCCAGAGCTACTTGAGTTTGCTAGTCCAATTACAAATCTTTAATTATAAACTACTTGACTTTTGTGTTGATTTATTTGCATTATGTTGTTTACTGTACCAAGGAAGCCACTTTAGCATGTAACAAACATATTCAGTAATTTTTTATCGATGATGAGGCGTGTTGGAGGGAAGGAGAAATCAATTAATGTTGAATTCCACTTGTGAAACTTGTTTTCCCCACTTCTATTAGAATCATCATTTTCGAAAATATTTTCCAAAAAATTGAAAACTCCGTACCGGATACACGCTTCACACACACACATTAGCTTTCACACTCCAGCAATACCATAACAGATAGTATTAAGTAATCTCTTGCAGGTTTGCTTGAAACATAAATTCAAGATCAACCAAACACTACACAAGCTTTTATAGAGTGGGCTCTCTCTACTGCCTGAGATATGATCTTTCACAAAAAGCAAAACATGTCAATCGATTGCCAGGGAGCAAAATCTTTAGGTCTATGTTAGTTTCTTGCGCAAAGCGTTGGACAGATGAGTTTATTGCTGTTCAGCTTTTGCAACGTGCACTCTGTAACGTTCTGCCAAACGTTCAGCGACTCTGTTGCCAACAACACTGTCTATGAGTTCATACTTCTTATAAGTTGCGTTCAAGATCTCTGTCTGTTTTTTCGCAAGATTTTCCTCCTCCTCTAGTTGATGCTACACAGAATAAAAATGAACTTCTATCAAACATGTTTACTCTAAATGTGAGATCCTCCGCCCATTTTTACTTGTCCAGTGGCACACCCCTCCAGGAGCAATAAATAGAATGACAAATTTATAGTATCACCCTTAAAATATAATAAATTCAATGTTTTGAAAAATGACAGTTTATAATAAAATAAATTAGGAACTAAGTGTTAAATTAACTCTTGATTTTCTAAACTGGACAAGTGAGAGTGGACATCTATTTTTAGAACAGTGGACAAGTAAAAGTGTGACGAGAGAGTATTATACACTGAAATGAATAAAGAAAGTTTACCTTGAGGCAAAACTTGGCTTCTTCTGCATGTTTGCTAACCAAATGCTTCATCTTCTTGGCGACCTCAACATCAGGATCGCTGGAGTCCAACCATCGGCATACTATCTTCCTACCAGGTTTTATAGGACGGTCATCAAACATCTCTGCTTCAGCAGCACGTGCCCTGACAGGCCTTGGCATACCACAGATCATAAATGAGGAACTGCTTATCTCGGAGATTATAGTTTTTGCCTGGTCTGCATTTTCCAGCTCAACCAATGCAGATAATCCAACGTTCTTTGGTTCAAGGTAGTTTGGGATAAACTTGACCTGAATGACATTCCCAAATTGATCAAGTGAAGCTCTAACGACAGCTTCAGTAGCTGCAGGTGAAAGGCTGTCAATGAATATAGTACGCTTTACTTTCTCTTCAAAAGCAGCATACTCTTTCATTAAACTTCCCATGATGAGTAACAGAAAATTTCACCTAAGCAGAAGCAATTCACCAGAACCTTTAGAAAAAGAGGTAAACCACAGTTCACATAATTTTGATAACAAATTACTCGCGACACAAATATATCATCTTAGTGCCAATCATGCTTCAACCAACTTAACATAGTTGAAGGGTATTATGTGTGTGCGCTCATGTGTGTACACATTCGTGCTGGAACACCATGATGATGGCTGAAGTGGATCATGCCAGCATTCTCAGCTGTCCTCTCCAGTGATTTCTGCTCTTTTGACCCATGAAGCAAAGTTGCAAAAATATGAGTAGTGGAAGTCATCATTCCTGAGTTGGGAAAAGACACAGCAGGGAGGGACTTGGCTGTAATATTAGAGAGGTTCATCGAAAATGGGAAAGAGAGTAAAGTGACTGTAAAATAGATGCAATTCCTACGAGCTATACAAGCCAGAGTGCATAGCACCAATGTTTTTAGAAAAGTAGATATGCAAGATAGGAGGTTAACCATGACAAGACAAGCTTGCTGGGGATTACTCTATTTCCTATTTGCTTGAATTTGGCGTTAGCAACTTCTCTTGGGGTCTTCCAAGGTCCATGGACGTAATCTAAACTATAAACGGGCAGAGTTGTTCTATGATTTAGCAACAGCAAAAGGATTATGGAATGTACTCTGGAAGAAAGATTAAATACATCCTGTAACTTCTCGATACAGTGGATTTTTTCAGACTTAATTCTGGATATGGATCCGAAAGAGATTCCATTGACAGGAGGAAGATTCACTTGGTCTGATTGGAGAAAACATAGGGAAGTTTTAGAAGCTCGAACAATTTTAATCTCAGTTAATTGGGAAGAGAAATATGCAAATACAAGGGAGTCCTTACTACTGAGACTTCTTTATGATCACTTACCAATAATGCTGGATTTGGATAGATAATCAAGACACCTATTAGATTTGAGAACATGCATTTTGAAAGGAAGGGTTTGAAGACCAAGTAAAGAACTAGTTGGATTCAAAGTCCAAGAAGTTGACGAATAGGATTTATCATGAAATGCTAAAAGGAAAACTGAGAAGATTGGTATCAACAAAGGACACAATAGGGAAACATGAAAATGTAGAACATGGTGGATCAAGGAAGCAGACAAAAACACTAGATTTTGTATAGACTGGAAAATACACATCGCCGCTACTACAGTATCTTCAAATTGTTCATTACTGACAGAATAATTGACAACACAAATGAGAATTAGAATGAAATCTTTTACTTCCAACAGTGGAAGAAAACAGTGGAAGAAATTCATCTTGCAGGTTTAGTAGAAGAAGAGAAAACTTAAGTAGAGAGTTAAGCAGTCATAGAAGCAGAAAATTCACGAGCAGGATATATGCTACCAGGTCGGATAGATGCACAACGGAGTTTATATTAAAAATGTTGGGTGATAGCCGATATGTAAGAGAGATGTCCTGACAACCTTTTATTTTCAGGATGGACTAGACGCATCTTCAAGAAACGAGATGAGCTTGATTGAGCTTCTAATTTCCACTCATTGAAGCTCAAATATAAGTATCTATAACTATTAGATTAATGCCAACGTTGTTGCCTTTGAGGTTAGAAGTAGTCAAAGTATCGGATGCACAGAACATATTTTTTTTGTGAAAGCTAGCAGAGTCACACACAGTTAGGAAGTGAATGTCTGGATGTGGATTGAAAGAGGAAAGCTGGATATTTGAAAAACATGTAACCATGTGAGCCAGGAAAGGAGGATGAAACAATGAATCACAATGAATCATCTCTTATTTGCATAGTGAGGTGGTAAAACTATAAAGATATCTGGACTATATTTTTCTTTCTCTGACTGATACGGCAATGCCTAAAGCCGTTATAAAGTGCTTAACCACCTTGAGGTGCTTTGCAGAATTTTAAAAGAAGTGTCAACTTAAGAACCTAACAGCTTACAAGATTCATCATCATGTAGGCAAGAAATATGAACCAAAACTAGACAATTTCAGAAGAAAGATTCGTAAAGCTTTTGCAGCACCAATTTGGTGCTTCAACTACAGTACTTATAGAAACAAATCTGTCACAGGTGCAAATGCGCAATTATTAATAACATTACTAACAAAAAAGTCCCCACTGTCTTTTTACAACAACAGCAACAAACTCATTGTTGTAACTAATGTTAGGGAGGCTATTCCAATAGACCCTCAGCCGAATGAACAGAACGAACAGTGAAAAAGAAAAGGTAATAGCAACAAGCAGAAACAACAAGAATATAATAAGATACGGAGGCTAAAAAAATAGCTAGCACCTAACAACATTGTTGTACACAAGGACATGATACATAGCCATTATCATTGCTAATTTGCTACACAGAGACATACATTATACCTACTTGTATAAAGATCACATATGTCAAAGCAAAAGTATCATCCAAAATTCCAAATTACCTTATCTGTATGAAATATTCATATTTATATCCATCAGTAACTTCAAAATTTAGTACTTATGTAGCAGCCCCCGTTAACTCCATTTACCCAGCAACATTTACAAGACCTTCCCAATGTTCAGTTAACAGAAAAGATTCAATTTTTTTGTTTCAATACGATCAAGAATCCAGTATAGTACAACCCCTCCACCTCCAAACTTGAGAATCTAGTATAATCATGAACACGGATTAAATTTCTTCAACCAAACCTAAATCCCAAGTTCAAGAATCAATTTTTTCCCAACCCCACCCCCCAACAACCAAAACCCACAAAATAAAACAAAAATTTAAAAGGGAAAAGGGGTTTTCCGATGGTGATTTACCTTTGAGCTTCGCCCAGGTTGATGGAGCCTCACTGGAACCTTCTTAAGACTCTGGATTGTGCTATTATGGTGATTTTATAAATTTTCAGTTAAATCTTAGGAGATTCGTCTAGTTTCATTTTAACCCCCAAAACTATATTGAAATTACATATTGGGTCCATATTATCATCTTTTTATAATTGTTTCGAGCCTGAGTACTAGTATGTAAGGAAAAGGACTATTGGAGGTTAACTTAATGGTATGTAAGGAAAAGGACTATTGGAGGTTAACTTAATGGTGTAAATATTCGTACAAAATATTATGAGTTTAATTGTAAAAATCATATTTTTGCGAAGTTCATATTTCAATTTATCTACCTAATTTGTTACATTTTTGTGAGTTTTATACATTAACTATCACTCCCTTTGTGTTAAAATACACCTCGATGTTTGATTGACTACACATGTTTTTTGTCGATTGAAATAATATTTGACCGACTCAGCATTGAGGTGTTTTAATACCAAAAAAAGTGATAGTTTAAATAGGTAAAGGAGAACAATGGATAGTTAAGATATAAAACTAGTGAAAAAATAATAATTTGTGTTTTTTCAGCCTCTTGTTGGGCAAAATTTATCCGTGTATGATGTTTATATTAAATCATACTTTATTAACCTATAAGCATATTAGTTGATCATCTTCTTACATCCTAACATATAATATAATCATAATGAGTGTCCAAAGAAACACGAGTTTTCCACCATACTATGAGATTAGAGTTTACAAAGAGAAAAAAAATAATGGGTAACTAAAGTCGAGGTTATTGGAGATGTTATTCCAAAAAGAGAAACCGTAAGTCTCCTAACATGTATTTTCCAACAAATACAATATTAATTTATTAAATTAGGAAAGAATATGCATATATTAACTATAGTTTAGTGATAAAAATATACGAAAAGACATGATCCATAGAAAAGATAGTGTATGATAAAAATTTATTCGCACTCAATATTTATAAAACATATAGGAGTAATAGATTAATCAGGATGGTGTACACAATGTTTCAATTCAAATGATGTATTGTACAAAATTCCAGTAGACTTTTTGTCTCGCCAACTTTGTATCATCTACCACAACTTGGAGTACATTAGGGGTGTGGTCGATATGAACTAGAAAAATAAGTTAATTTTATTTACTTATGTTCGATATATAAGCAAAAAAATATTATTCTAAAAGTATTTGTATATAATCTAAATAAATATTATAAAAGTGGTGCTGAAGTGGGGGTGGTGGAGATGGAACTATGGGTGACGCCGTTACGGTGAAGTTGAAGTGTGCTGATAGTGGAAAGGACACAATCAATGTATAACGTCAGAAGTAAACTCGTTTTCCCTACTTTCAATTAAAAAAATAAATCATTTTCCTCGATTCTTAGAGAAAATATTATTCAAAAATTTTAATCTACGGAACATGAAAAAACCGAACACACCATAGAATTCAGAGCAGCTAAGTAAGCCCGGTCATCATGGCACACTTGCTAGTCAATGGGAGGGGTAAGAAGTTTGTGTTCTGGTGTACTCTTATCACTAACCTCGAGAGAGGCTATACTCTAAGAGCTAACCGACTCATTATCCCTGGATGCAAGGATTAAGAAATAGCAGTGTGTCAGGGGCTGAACGTACCTTCCACCTCACGTCCTTGTGCGGGTGTTCTCAGTCTAACCACATGAAATCAATACTTCCAAAAGAAACCAAAGCACTTTTAAATTCACATTTCTATTTACAAGCAACTGGACCAGAAGAAGTTGAAGTCAATACGAAGATAAAAACATGTCAATAGGTTCAGAAACCAATTTACCAGAAAGAGCAAACAGTCTAAAGCACAGCTTGCTTTGCTATGGACATTAAGTTAGAATTCTTGAAATAAACTATACCCCTAAACCTGATAAGATTACATAGACGGGTTAACTCTGCAAGATGGTAATCTGAATAGGTCATTCAATCACTGCAAAGATCGTCAAAACTCACGTCTTCTGATATAGTATCCAATTCGTTAATGGCTGCCAGATTAGGACGGATATTAGTATTGGTATATACTAAGCTAAAGAACTCAATATCAGATGCCACACAACTAACCTTGATTTTCTTGTTCTCCCCTATCCTGAGGATCCAAAAAGTCGTTGGTATCTGTTGCAAGAAAGGCTGATCCAGAGTAGCCCTCCAGAATCTCTGTATAGAACAGAAAGTAAAAACATATAACAATGTGAAATTGATCAAGATATTACTCCAGAAGAGAAGGGAGCACAAACCAGAAGTGTTGGGAAAATCAGCTGTCAAGTCCGAGAAACTGAAGTTCCGAGGAATCTTTCCCAAGAAACCAAAGGAAGAAGTATCAACACCCCAGGGATCCTCAATCACTGGTTGTACACTTGGCTCAACATATGAATTTCCAACTCCAGGACGAGCCTGCTGGAGAATGCCCTCACCACCAATGTTGCCTGAATAACCAGCTGAGTTGATCATCCCCCCATTTGGTCCTTGCATCAGTCCCAGGTTTGCATGCTGAGGCAATAGCATGTTTGGTGATAAATCAATGCTTCTTGCATGAGCAGAAACATCCATAGCAGCTTGCGCATATGATTGGACTGACGAAGCACCATTTGTGTAAACATGAGGTAAATTGCCATTAACAGTCAGGTGCATGTTGGCAAGCTTCACATTAGGCTCAGCATGCTCTGTTGCTTGAAAGGTTGAGTTCGGTGCTACTGTCAATATGTGGTAGTACATAATCACTTACTTTTCCTTATCAGTATTTAATAGGATGAAATCGTACAAAACTTAAAGCAATATAACAGGTATACAAATGCATAAGATGTGTTTGTTTTCAGGGTTGCAATGTACACTCCTTCACCGTGAATCCAAACGAAATAAAAAAGGGAAACTAAAATAATAATATACATACCATGGTTATCTCACGTCTGACATGCATCTAGAAACTAAAGGAATATTTTGAGACTATGACGTTGATGATTAGGATGAAGCCAAAACTTCATTTATTGCTTCCTCCATTTCTCTCAAACTTTTACTCAATTTTACATACCAAAATCCAGAAACTAATTTTATCATATTCACCAACTTCAACAAGTATCAATGATCTCAAGTTGAAAACACAATCACGGTGCCGAAAGACAGATCCTCTGTGATACATTTCCTGAAAAAATCCTTCCCACAACTATCCTAAGATTCATATTTTGATCTGCCACTTTAAACCCTCAAACCTTCCCTTTGACTATCCAACCTAAAATCTCATTCGATTGTATGAAAATACAAAGCAAGGAAGCTGAAAATTGGAAAAGAGCGGCAAACTATAACAAATTTTATGATGGAAAAGAAAAACACAGGCATAATAATTATTTCCAAGAAGATCAATAGGGAATCTATGATATTCATGTCTTACCTGGTTCAATCTGAGATCCATCAGACACAGGAATGGATCTAGTTGCATACGTACGCATTGACTCAGCCTGTCTCTCAAGCAACTCATTGAATCTCGTAATTTGATCTTTTACTATCAACCTCGTATAATAAGCCCTGAAAAACTCATGGTTTTCTTCTTCAAGCCTTTGCCACACTGGAAAAGAGATCAAGATGTCAAATTAACTCCCCATAGACACATGAAGCACATAGATCACAACCATCAACTACTTGAGATAAGACAGGCCAAACACATTTTAAAACAAATACTAATAATAATTTCATACATTTTTCAACTCCATCTGAATAAGCTTAAATATTTTGTTTCTGATTGAAAACTAACACTATTCTGAAATAGAAGTAGGGGGGAGGAATGCCTTCCATAATCCCTCTTCAAATAATTTTCTTCCTATTCATCATATAATAGAGTTAACTCCTTAAATGGTCATCCAAGTGATGAAACTAACCCAACAAAGTCGCTTTTGTTTTTTTTTTTTTATCACAAGCAAGTCCTTCAACTATTACTTTATCTCTTATGAAATTATCCTAGCCTTTTAAGTTTCTATTATCCTCACCTATGTTGCTTAGTTGGCATCTTAAATCCCATTTTAATGACAAACCCCGTTAAGTGAACCCACCCAAGACCCAAAATCTGACCCAACAAAAAATTCTTTCGTACGGAATTCCAGTATTCTCCAAACATCAGAAGATCATTACAATACCATGTACATTTAATCATAAAACTCAATCTGCTACATATGTGTGGATAATCATTTGGCTACTGATTGTCTGACATACCTGAAGTATAAAATGACAGAAAGGAGGCTAGCTTTCTTTTCTCTGTGTTTATTTTTATTTGTTTGGCGCCAACATCAACTGATATAAAAGGCACAAGTCATTTGTTAGGGTTCATATATTACTAATTGTTCTTTATTTATATATATTGTATAATATAATTATTTGGTGATAGTATTTGACAAGGTTACAAGACGAGGTTGGATTTTTAGTGAACTTATTCTTTAATATGAAAGAATAAGGAGTCATAGACCTAATTTGTTTTCAATACGAATAAGACATCAGAATATATAAATATACACATGATTATTAAGATACTGTATCTTTATGTAAACATGGTATACTTAAGACTATTTATGTTCTTGTTGGTCAGATTTTGGGTCTTAGGTGGGTTCAATTAATGGGTTTAGTCATTAAAATGAAATTCATGATGCCAACAAAGCAAATTAGGTAAAGGCAAGGATGATTTTATAAGAATAAAGTAATAGTTGAAAGGTTTTTGTCATTGAAAAACAGAAGTGATTCTTTTAGGTTATTTCCATTACTTGGATGACCATATAAGGAATTAACTCCATCATAATAATTCTCATAACAGGTTGTTTTCTATTTTATTTCCTCAGATTCATTGTCTTCCAAATTAAGTAAATTTTAAGAAACTTGAGAGTACAGATAAATATTTCTCTGAAAAAGTCAATTGCATAATATTAACAAAATATAAGGAACAAAATAGAAAGAGAGAGGACCCACCAAATTCAGTGAAACTAGGCTGAATCTTTGCCTGATGTAAGAGGGTATCAACAGTTTCCTTCTGGTTCATGTAAAGCTGTAAACATCTTTCGATGAGATTTTGCACCTGAAATCAAAGAAGCTCATTGTTAGGAGAGAAAGCACCATAACTCTATGATCCTATAAGATGCCCACATCCCAATGAGAAACATCTCGGGAGGGTGAAATGTACGCAGACCTTACCTCAGACTCCTGCCTTGTATGAGGTACAGAACATGTTTCCGACATATAAACAAAAAAATAGAACCAACTACAAAATTCAGTTTTTTCTTTCTCTTTTCAAACATGTAACACAACAACTACTCAATCCAAATCCCAACCAAGTCGGATTCATCTATACGAATCATTCACTATGCATGTAGCTAAATTTAAATCATGCACATGCCGAGGTTAAGATCACTCCCGTTGACCCAATTTATGTGGCACTTTTCGCTTTTCTAATTTAAATTGCGTTAATTTTGATCAACATTTTAAAGGGTTAGGCAACAATTCTTGTGGGAGTGAACTATCTTTTGCCTTGAAGTAACTGAAAGAGTTATAAGTAGCAAGAATTATATCTACAGATTATGAAATTATCACGCAATTCGACAAATACTTGCTGTATATGCTCAAAGAAAATTGTGCATGCTCTATCTCTTTCCATTTGATTCAGGGCTTATTAAATGATTCATACCGAGAAACAAGAAAACGAATGTTATGATTGTAGCACAATGCTTACCAGTTGTATATCTTCACGCGTGATTTTCCTAACCTGCTCACCAGACATTTTTTCAATCTTCCAATGTTAAAAAGCTCAGCAGAAACTTGATGCAATTTCTGTTGACAAGGCCAGGTAAAGAAAAAATTCAACTCTTGCTACCAAAAATAAAAATAACAATATGTTAAGGTAACTTCTAGATAATTACGGTGTAATTAGCAAAGAGCCGCAAAAAATAAATAATAAACAAGAAGCTAGTACCACACATATGGAAGACCCAACAATATGGCATCAAGCAAAACCACAGTAAACTGCAGGTTGTAGAGTTAAGGAGAAATGTCTAAATGCAAGTAACCCTACGTGTTAAGAATATTGTGAAAATATTGTAATCTCAATTAGGGAGATTCATTATCAGTTAGGATCAATTAAGAAGACTCTTTTCTTTCAATTATGTACTCTTTGAATTCCTTCTATTTTAGGATGCTGTACATCACTGTTTAAACTCCCATTAGCTTGACGTAACAATGAAGCTGAAATATTGCCCGAACGTCTTTTCTCCCCTTTTCTGCATGGTACCAGAGATATGGTATAAAGTACCATCTCTGAAACTTCAATTTTTTCTATGTTCGACAAAAGAGAGAGAGAAGCGACAGAAAAGGAGAAGTAACAGAAAGATCAACTAGTTGAAGAATACTTTTCCTCCACAATCTCCTCTCCTACTATTAGTGCTGCTATATTGCATGGTAGATGTAATCATGTATCGTCAGCGTTTCCAGCACATTTGACGTTCACCATTAAAGGATATGACGACCATCTGATCAACAAATATGAGATACTACCACCTCCAATCAAAAAACATTGATCAAAGAAGATGCAAAACTGTGCAATTTGCTATGACATTCTCTTGATCCCAAGCTACTTAATCTACTCCATTTCTGCAAGACCAGTTGTAGAATATAAACTACGTCTAAGGCATTGTGTACGAGTTAGTTTTCCGATGAGGAGCATAGCATATGAATTCACCATAGTAAAAAATTATGTGGTAGCGTATGGACCTTTCTTTACTTCTTGTTGAGGAGTTCTACAGAAACCCATGGGAGAACTACGAAAAATTTACAGGGTGAGAAAGATGGATACTAGGGAAAAAGATGCATGGAAAACTACGATGTTTATATTGGATGAATTGCAGAGAAAGGAATATTTATATATATATATATGTGTGTGTGAAGGCATTGAAAAAACAATGTGGAGAGGCAAGAACATTATGTTCTTCTGGTGAAAAGAGAAGATCCTTTTGTGCATATGTAGTTAGATATACCTTTTTTAAACTCCAACCTAATCCACTTACGTCAGCTGTAAAGCTTTTAAATGCCATCCTGTCGTAAACGTTAACATCCAAATGACTTTTGACTTATTAAAGAAAAGGATAAAAACTTGGTCATAATTGACATGCAACACTTGTTTTAAAATAATTGGCATGTAAAATCACTTCTCCAATGTCAAAACTTAAACCATAAGTTAGTTAGGGAAAAGTTAGAATGTTTTTTAAAAATTTGGGTATAGGGGTCGGTGGACATGAAGAGAATCTTTAAACGTGTTTTGGGATAGGCAAGGACTTTTCACACTTAAAACACAGTTTTATTAATTGCCTGCTTATTTTTTTTAAAAAAAAATCCAACTCACAAATTACTATCATGTAACCAACTGACTAATAAATAGAAAAAGAGAGAGAGGACTCGTATAGTCTCCAATATGAAGAAAAATGTGAGGAAAAAAGGTATGGGTGCAAGGGCAAAATAACACTGGGACTAAAGCCTATCATTCTAAGTCTACATAGTAGATACATGTTTTTGTCCGTGTCGACAGATGCATGATAGGCGCAGTTTGTATAATATGTCAAAATTAAGATAAAATTTTGCTTCACTTTCCCCGTAAGAGCCACGGGCAAAAATGTTAATAGAGATAACTTTACGTTATCCCTTCAGGACCATGCATAAAAGAAGTTCACTTCCAAGAAAATGGATGATAAAGAACAAAAATTATCTTTTTTTCTGTTTTTGATTGATCAAAAATCTTAACCTTCCATACCCTAACAAGCAGTGGTCAATCTATAAAAGGAAATTATAGCTTAAACGAACCCAAATATAGCTTCATCTAGGAATGTTATCTATTTGCTTTTTGAACAGGTGTAGAAATTGTATTTATTTGAAGGCATGACCTCATTGCGACAATCTGAACAATTCAATTAGAAGGTGCTATAGACTACCAGTACAAGATAGCTTCCATATATCTGTAGTAGACGTGATATCTTTCCGAATAGTAGTTCAGCTTAGAGAGGAAGCTTCAAGAGATCAATGCACAGAACATACCCAAGAGGCGAAGCTTCAAGTATCTTGGGTCCATAATCAAAGGAGACGGGGAGATTTATAATGATGTTGCACATTGTATTGGAGCGGGGTGGGTGAAATGGAAGCTTGCATTTGGAGTACTTTGCGAGAAGAATGTATTGCTCATTGTTGTATGGGGCAAAGTGTTGGCCAATTAAGAATGCCCACGTTCAAAAAATAAATGTAGCGGAGATAAGGATGCTTAGATGGATGTGTGGGCATACACATGAGAGACATTATTAAGAACGAAGTTATATGAGGTAAGGTGGGAGTGGCCTCAGTGGCGAGCAAAATGAGGGAAGCGAGACTAAGATAGTTTGCTCATGTGAAGAGGATGTGTGCAGATGCACTAGTAAGGAGGTGCGGATGTGCCAGTAAGGAGGTGCAAGAGGTTGGATGTAGCATAAATTAGGAGAGGTAGACGAAAGCCGAAAAAGAACTGGGAAGGTTATTAGACAGGACATGGCACAAGAACATGAACTTAGATAGGAAGGTGTGGAGATGAAGAATTAGAGTAGAAGGTTAGTTGGTACCCAAATATTGTCGCCCTTTATGTGGGAGAGGTAAGGGCTGGCCTCCTCTCCTCCTTATTAGTAGTAGTATTTAGTAGTCACGTAG
Organism: Solanum pinnatisectum; assembly: GCA_035578085.1. Taxonomy (NCBI): domain Eukaryota; kingdom Viridiplantae; phylum Streptophyta; class Magnoliopsida; order Solanales; family Solanaceae; genus Solanum; species Solanum pinnatisectum. The sequence goes on along the minus strand of CM069085.1, from coordinate 42,835,585 downwards.
TTTCTTATTCTCCAATATGTATTATTGTATGCTGCTTCATTCACATTGTATCTTGAAATTGGTGTTGTCATATTTCCTTTCAACCCTACATCGATAACTTCTCTTTTGAGTCGAAGGTCTATCGGAAACAACCTCCCTACCTCACAAAGGTAGGGGTAAGGTGTGCGTACATCCTACCTTCACCAAACCCCACCTATGGGATTACACTAGTATGTTGTTGTTGTATTAGTTCAGCTTAAAGGAAATATAACATCATCTACACTGCTATCACCTTGTTAATGACAAGTATTCTCTCATCGAATCACAAAGTACTTATAACATAAAAGACACACTTAATCATGCAATTCTAAGCGAAGGCAAAAATACTTTTCCCTCTGTCCTATTTTTTATGATTCACTTTCTTTTTTAGTCAGTTCCAAAAAAAATAACACATTTTTATATGTAGTAACAATTTAACTTTAAAATTTTCAATTTACCCTTAATAAAATAATTTATAGCTACACAAATGTCTATCACTTATTTTAGACCACAAATTTCAAAAGTCTTCTTTCTTTCTTAAACTTTGTGTCAAGTCAAACTAGCCCATATAAAATGAGACGGAGGGAGTATGTGATTTCTCCTCGTAAGTCCAAGCCTTGGTGAACAAAGTTACCGAGACTCTACTTGCACTAGTGAGACGTCTCACACGTGGTTCGTGAAATTAGTGGAGATGCGCAAGCTTGCCCAGACACAAACACCATGGATATCAAAACAAAAAAATGACACATTTTATCATAGCCACCACAACTATATGATCCTATAAAATGCCCACATCCCAATGAGATACACCTTATAGAGTAGAAATGTACGTAGACCTTACCCCAAACTCCTACCTTGTGTGAGGTAGAGAACATGTTTCCGACATATAAACAAAAAAAGGAGAACAAACAACAAAATTCAATTTTTTCTTACCATTTCCAAACATGTAACACAACAACTACTCAATCCAAATCCCAACCAAGTCGAATTCATCTATACAAAATTACTAATGATTCACTATGCATGAAGCTAAATTTAAACCTATATCACTCCAACATTACAAAAAAACTCAATTTTTCAACCGATTACAACTTCTCTACGTTTACAAATAAGTTCAGTTCAGCATATCAAGGGCAACCATTTTACAAAATTGAGTCTCAACGAAAATTTACCTCTGCTACAAATCATCAACACTTACAATATATCGCCGGAAAAAACCTAATCGGAAACTCACCTATCGTTGCCGGTGCCGTCTGATTTCTGTTCACCGCTTCCTCGTTTTTCTCCTTTTTTTCGCAAAGTTCTTCGAATAGATCACCGAAGGACAAACTCATATTACACTTTATCAGTTTACATATATATTTGATATTATTGTCTATGAAGTCCCTATACTTTAGTTAAATTATGAATTGACCCCTTATCCAAAATAAAAACAGTTACGACAGTTACCTATCTTTTTCAATAGTGATTTTTATAATTTTAAAGGTTTTTCCTTATTAACTCCCTCAACTTTCAAAGTTTTCTACATTTGATACTTAGATTTCTCATATTTATGGTAAAAATACAAATAAATTTTTATAGTAAGTTTAGTTTGTAACTTCATAAAAATGTTACTTTTTCAAAAGTGATTTATAATTTTACGATTTTTTTTCTTATCAACACACCAACTTTCCAAGTTTTTTAATAGTTGAACTTGGATTTTTTTTATGTTTATGGTAATAGATACATAAAATGTATAGCTACCTTATTTATATATGATAACAATATAAATAAACTTCTACAATAAGATTAGTTTGTAACTTAATAAAAACGTTTAACTTTTTTCAACAATGATTTTATATTTTAAGATTGTTTTACTATCAACTTCTGTGACTTTTCAAGTTTTTTTTATATTTGATATTCAATTTTTTCATATTTATGATAATAATTGCGTAAAAATATTTACATAATCAGATTATTGATATGTGGTAACATAATAATATTAATAAATTTCTATAATGAGTTTAGTTTATAAGTTAATTAATAAATATGTCAAAGTTCAAACTAATAGATAACTACCAATCTACCATAGCATGTTATTATTTTTATCAAGTTATCAATTATAATACTTACCATTAAATGCTTCATATATATCACTTGCTTCAATTAATATGCGGATATTAACAATCATACACTTACTTTATTTTTGTTTGTCGCTAAAATTTACTCATAATCAAATAATAGAAAGTGATTCTCCTAATTTTGTCACTAAAATTTACTCATAATCAAATAATAGAAAGTGATTCTCCTAACTAACATATTATTTATGGAAAATACGTTCATGCAAAATATTAAATTATATCAAACATTTAACTATTATGTCGTGAATTATTTTAAATACAAAAGTTTTTTTTTCTTTCACAAAGGTATGAGGAGTGATCTAACATGAACATGCATATAATGTTTTCGTGATTATTTAAAAGAAAATTCACACTCGATATTTATATCAAGTAATAAATATTGAGTAGCAACCCTATTATATGGTGACTTAATTGAATTTAAAATAATGAAACATTTTCTCCATCGTTTTTCCTATTTTTTTGAAAAATAAGAACAGTATGACAACCTATAGACTTAATTGGCAATAAATAGCTCATTTAAAAAAAATCGCAAAAAAAAAGATTTTAAAAATACCAAATAATTTGAAAGCAGATTGTTTTGAATAATCTTTTGCTAGTTTTAAGGAGAAATGGTTGGAAGTTAGAAGAGAGATGATATTAAATATTTTTTATTATTTTTTTTTAAAAAAAAAAGTCGATATATTTAGGCTAATATGTGGCAGTTTTTTTATGGAAAAATTGTGCATTAGAGCAAACTATTAATTCAAAATAAATGATATAGCTATAGTTTCATTTAATTCTAATTCGTAACAAACACATTGTCATTCGCCTCTTTCCCTTGAATCTCGTTCGCCACTCTTTGGAACCTCGCTCGCCACGTTCTGGCTCTCCTGTTTCACTTTATAAAAACACAAATGTATAAATATTGTTCGTGTTTGTATAAAGCGAGAAAGAACTATATATACAAATACAAATACATATTTCTTCGTCCTATACACTTAGAATTATACAAATACAAATTCCCCCATGTCTAGTTCTCTTTTGTCTTTCTCTCTTTCTCACTTCATACAAACAAAAATTATACGTTATGTATAATTTGTGTTTGCATAAAGCAAGAGAGAGATATTTGATATACAAATGCAAATGTTTTAACTCGATTTAATTGTATATAAATTCAAATTTTATGCAGATATACAAACACAATCATTGATACATATATATATAGTAGTTATATATATACAATTATATAACCGATATACATATACAGTTACTGCGATTTTATACAAATGAGATATCTGCGAATCAGAGTGCAAAAAGCAAAACTGTAGGTATAGAGCGCTAATATGATTTTTATGTTTGTTTCCTAAAATTTGCTCATTTTTTATTTGCTTATTAATTTCTAATTAATATTGGACTATATATTACCAATGGTATATAACAGTTGTCTATCTGTTTCAATTCCTCGAATTGTTTTTTAAAATTCCAAAATTTTGTTGCTCAAGATGCAAATAATGGACTTATTTGAGCCCATAGTGACATGAAAAGTGTAAAGCCCAAAAGATTATGACATAGCCAGAGTCATTCAGGGTCCATAACAAACAAAAAGGCCCACTAAACAAAAGATTGATTGAAGATGCTACTAATAGCTTGTTTGATCAATTTTTTTAAATTTCATTTTTTTGTTTTATCATAAATACAAAAAGATTACCTCTCAGACGCATGGGAGGAGCTATAGCCACCCCAGGAACTTGACACTCTTTGTCGAAAATCACATTGTATATATATGTCAAATTCTACATTTAAAAGATACATATTTAAAGTTGGACACTCTTGATGAAAGTTTTCCCTTTGGCATAGTAGTATTGGGTGTCCATTTGAATGAAGGAGTTTCGAATTCAAACCCTAATAGCATAATTTTGTTTTGTAATTTATGATATCATCTTCTTACCCAGTAAACAACTTATTTTATGATTTAACCAAACTTTCAAAATGTCACCTCATTTATATAAATGAAAAAGATAAATCTTTTTCAATTATATTTTGACTCTAGCATCAAATCATCTTTAGAAGAAAAACGCAAAAGAGGCCATTATTTTCAACCATCCAAAGCAAAACTTATCCAATATCTTTCATTTTGAGATAGCTAAAACACTTTCTTAGAAAAAATAAACAAGATTAGACATGAAACTTTAATAGTCAATGTTGCAACTTGCAAGCAATTGATATATGAAAGTTTTTTATATTCTTTAATATCTGAATACTTTAAGGTTAAATATTCAACAATTACAGTAAAATATCGATAAAGTAATAATCTCGCTAAATGAATATTTTTCTCCGGTCCCGACTTGGGCCAGTTATATTAAAGTAATATTCTCGCTAAATGCATTAGATAATAATTAAAAATAAAGTACTAAAGACCCAGAAAAAATATAAAGTAATAATTACTAGAATATATCAAGAATTTATATATATTTAATCAGTCAATAATACTAGACCAATAACTATTTCTTTTTAAAATATGATTCTATAGTTTATTGTTTTTTCTTCCCGCCAAAACCAAAATTAATCTCATCCTTAACTTTTTGAAGAGCGAACACAATTTTTGAAATATTTTGTTCGTGTTGTACCAAATAGTTTGACAATGTAGTCATTGCTTGAAATGCCTCCTTTGATGATACATGTGGGACAATGCTACTATCATCTTGTTCAGGATCATTCTCATCATCATTATTCATTACAGATTGAATAATCTCTTCATCTGTAGGTGATTCCATAACTGTATCATTCTCGTTAGGGTAGTTCAAAAGATGTTCAACATTCATCACATTTCTGTAGGCTAAATTATAGATGACATCATTTAATTCTTGGATACCTTTATCTAATTCACCAACTTCTTGGATACCTTCATCTAATTCACCAACTTGTGGTTCGGGAACATTGTTTTCTTCGACCAGATTTTGCAATGTCGAAAACAATTTGCAATTGTTATTTCTTTCACATCAAAATTCCAAGCCGAATTAGCAAAATTAATAGCATTCAAAATATTAATTTTTTCAGTATTTTGTGCTTCAACCTCAAGGCCTTGTAGGATGCTGAAATAAAGACGACGACGATAATGAGCTTTGAATGCTCGAATAATCCCAGCATCACATGGTTGAATCTTAGACGTTGTGTTAGGAGGTAAGAAAAACAACTCTACATTTCTTAGGCCTTCAACTATCTTTGGATGAGCTGGGCAATTGTCTACCATTAACATAACCTTCCCGCCATTCATTCTCTTATTAAACCAGCCAACATATTCTTGGAAAAGCAAGCCAGTCATCCAAGCTTTCTTGTTGGATCTATACATGCAATTAAGATTGTTCATGTTCACATTTTTAAAGCATCTAGGATTTGCAAACTTATCAATAATCCACAATGGTACTTTGTCAGATCCATCACCATTGCAACAGAAAGAAAGAGTAATTCTCTCTTTGTCTTTTTTGCGACCTTCAAGCTGCTTGGTAGCAAGTGAATGATCAACTTCCAATTGGTAAAATAGTCCAGTTTCTTCCATATTATAAATATCCTTCAATTCAAACTAATCTAGTTTTGACCGTATGCTAAGCAATTCGTTTTCAATATTCTCCATGATAACTGAACCACTTTCACCAAAACGTCTATAAGACTTGATTCCGTATCTTGACTTGAAACGGTCTAACCAACCAGAAGAGAAGCTGAATTCTGGATTAGTTTCACCATACATTTTCAGGAAAAGATCTTTTGCTTTTCCTTGGATAATTTCCCCTGACATGTTTCACTTTCTCTTGCATTTAAAGAAACCACTCGTACAAAACTTTCTCTAAATCAGGGTATTTTGCCTGTTTATGCCTTTTGGCATCGCTATTTTTCATCTCATTTGACAAATACTCTGCCGACCTTTTGAGAGTGTGCGATATTGTTGATTGACTAATAGTCAAATCAAACTTTTGTTTCACCCATGCTTGCAAATCTTTTTGGCTAATAGTTGGATTCTCTTTCTTATGCTCACATATTGCATTTCTTATTTTATTGGTTAAAGATGATTTTTGTACACCTTTCAAATGATGTAAAGTCATTATACTTGGATTATGATTTTTAAACATCTAGCTTTTTCCTTTTATAGTTAACATAAAATCTCTTCATATTCTATATACATGAATACAATTAGAAACATTAAACTTCACTAAATTCGTTTAGCTTTCCTAGATTTAAATAATAAATATGCAAAGACTACACTTTTTAGTTTCCTAGATTTAATAGTCAATGTTGCAACTTGCAAGCAATTGATATATGAAAGTTTTTTATATTCTTTAATATCTGAATACTTTAAGGTTAAATATTCAGCAATTACATGTAAAAAAGATCATTCATAAGTAATAGAAGTGTGATTATCTTTCCATGACAAGTGTTTTCTAATTTCGATGAGTAGCCGATTTTATAATTAAAGCGACGTGAGCATTTTTAAGACATCACCTTTTTTCTTAATTAAGAATGAAAAGTATTTTCAATTGCATTTGACTATATAACATTCCATTAGAAGAAAAAGGCCAAAAAGAGGCATTATTTCAACCATACAAAGAAAAGCAAAAAAGACTTAATCAACAAATCAATTGCTATCTTGAAAAGTTACCCAAAATCTTTCCTGTATAAAGAAGAAGATTTTGAGGAAGCTAATCACTTTAGAAAACTTTAATAGTCAATGTTCCATTAGTTAAACTTAGTACTAATTCTTGTAAGAAATTAACATTTCAAAGTTTTTTTCATATTCCTCATGTAAATAGACCCTCACCCCCTCAACCCTACCCCACACACAAAAAATAAATATAAAATACCCTTCTAAAGTAGTTTGCTTTTGCTTCGTAGGATCTTTAACTATATGAAAATCCTATTATCTTAGTTACTTTGAAGTTGAACTAACACCCCCTTTCAAATTGGCAAAAATATATTTCCTTTTTTTCGAAGCACTTATAAGCCTTGGTGGCAATCGAGTTTTCTAGTGGTTGGTGGTGGTGAAAAATATGATATGGCAATCAAAAAGCTAAAAAAGACGTGGCAGTGATGTGTCAATGATATGGTTGCCACGTGTTGCTTACATGGAGCGCATATAATACATTCTCCGCCATGGAACTAGTCAAAGGGCAACAAGGGGGACATAATTTCCCTTCTAACACGTTAAGGACATAATAAAATCCTAGTTAAAGATCGTAAGGCACAAAAGGTAAAAAAAAATTGAGGGAAAAAGATGTTATATACTAGTTGTCTATTTACAAAAACAAAAAGACAAAGACATGTAATCCATCCTTAGATTAGCCTAAACAAAACTAGCTGAATTTTTTTCCATGTGAAATGTGTATAATAGACCTTCTACATGTCAACTTAATATTTGTATTATCCAAGTTATGTAAGTAATTATCCAAGTTAAGTAACAAGAAAACATTATAAAACAAAAAACCCAAAAAAAGAATTAACCTAAAAATGTTACTTTAGCAAATTTGTGGAGGAAAAAAAAAGTGAAAATTATAATATATGCATCATTCATTAGATTAGATAGCAGTAAGACTACTCAATCTTTGTCTTGTTCTGTCTTGTGATAGATTTTCTTCTATGGCCTTTCTCTTGTTGTTGTTGTTACTATTGCCTTGTGATTTCTGTTGTTGTACTATGTTGTCTGATTCTTGATTTTCTTCTGATGGAACAACATGTGTTATGTCTATTGATTCTTGATTGTCTTGTGTAACAATTATCTCAGGTTGTTGTTTGGGGCTTTTACATTTGGTTTTCATCATATGAGGTCTAAGTTTATTAACATCTGATAATCTTACTGGCTTCAAGAAAAATTCTTCTGCTCCTCCTTCTAAGCATCTGTAAATCAATCAATACACGATTGAATTAGTCTTGGAACAACAATAAAGTTATCGACCTATAGGTCACATATCGGGTCGTGTACACACAAAAAGAGATGAATTTGATTGTTCTGTTCTTACCTACTGATTCTTGAAGGAACATTTTCAGATGACATAATGACTACTGGTATGTTCCTCAGAGATGCAGATTCCTGTTCAAAAGAACAAAGAAAAACTGTAAATTAACCAAAATTGGTACAAGAATTAGACACTAGATCTAGATACAAAGAGCAACATAAAAGGGCAAGAGCGTACGATCTATTGTACACCTTGCCCTGCATTTCTGCAGGAGGCTGTTTCCACAGCTCAAACCCATGACTTCCTAGTCACATGGAGGCAACTTTCCTACTTACGCTAAGACTCACTTTCTAAATACAAAGAGAAACATAAAAGGGCAAGAACATAGGATCTATTGTACACCTTGCCGAGGTTGTTTCCACAGCTCGAGCCCGTGACTTCCTAGAGGCAACTTTCCTAGTTACGCTAAGGCTCACCTTCTAAATACAAAGTTAAAAATAGGATCCCAAACAGTGTAACTAAGAAAAGCCCCTTAGACACAAAAAGATCAAATTTTTCTTCTTGGGAAGAACAAAAAGATCAAATTTTTACAATGCCAAAACCAAGATTGTAGGGTAAAACAGAATAAACAACACTTGGGTGTAAAACAGATTAGATTTTTATAATACCACAAACAACATAAATGATTAAAATTATGTTTTAATAAACTAATTATCAAGAAAAAAAAATACCTTAATTTTCTTGAGCAAATCATAGCCAGTCATCCCAGGCATACAGTAATCAGTTATAATAAGATTGATTTCAGCTTCCTGCAAATCCAAGAAACAGAATAAAAAGTTCAAATTTTTCTGCTAAAATTCATACAAAAAAATTCCATCAAGTGAAATTAATTAAAATTACCTGATGGTTATCAAGAGAAACACAATTTGTTTGATTCTTGTCATGTTCTTGTAATCCAAGAAATTCTAAAGCTTTACTTCCTGAATCTACTGTTGTAACTGCATCAACAAACACACAAAAATATCAACACCAACCCGAGTCGATTTCTCATATGGTCACTCAACTATCAATTATTACGAGTTTGACAGAACTCGATAATTTTGGCTCAAATCCATATAACAAGTACTATCAAATTACCAAAACACCACTACTCAAAATCCTAGCTCTTTGATTTCTTATATGGTCATTCAACTAACCGTTATTACGAGTATGACAGAACTCGGTAATTTTGGTTCAAATCCACATAACAAGTACAATCAAATTACCAAAAACCCAATAAGTACTCTTTTTTCGAATTCCGAACTTATAAACTCAAAATGCTCAGAGATAGAAATCAAGAAAGTACCTTGACAAGCAGAGGTTTTCAATAACCTCTCAATGAGTTTTCTGTCAATGACACTGTCATCAACAGCTAAAACATGAAACTGAGACTCAACAGCTGCCATTCCCATTGTTACAAATTTTTCACAAAAATAAAAAACAGATCTTTAAAAGAAGAAAAAAAAAAAGAAAAAGTTGGTTTTTTTTCTTTGATGGGATTCTTGAAAAAGAAAAGAAGATGAGTTTGTTGGAGAAAAAAGAGGAAAGTTTTTGCCTTTGTATAGAAGTAAAATAGCAAACAAAATCTCCACAACTCACAAAGCAAGATCTGACCAAATCTCTCCAAATTTCCAAGATGATTTTTTTTTTTTTTTTGAATTACAAGGCAAGCAATGGGAAGATCGATTTTTTTAAAAAAAAAACGGTGAATTTTTTATAATTTTTTAAAAATTTGGAAATATGGGTTTTGATACTTATAATGTATTGGTTGATGGGAAAAAAGATTCTTGAAGATTTGAGTTTTGTTTGTATAAATATTGTAAGGGAAAAAAGTATGGTATAAATATTGAAACGAAAAGTTTTTAGAGGAAAAAGGGAAAGTGGGGGTCAGGTTATTTTGGAAGGTGGAGGTATAGGGGGGTGGGGGAAAAGTGGGACCCACCAAATCCACCCAAAAGATACAGGTGATGTCAGCAGTGATACCTTTTTCCTGGTGTGAAAATCTTGTGTGATTACCATATCTTGAGCAGGTGCAAGGTGGTACAAAAGTGTAATATTTTTTTTAAAAAAATTATTTTTATTGAAACAATTTTATTAAATGTTAGAATAATAAATTATAAACTTAATTTATATGCAATGATAATTTATTTGATAAGATGGAATGAAAGAAGTAGAAGATTAGTAGATAGTGAAGTGTTATTTTACTTCTCGACGTATTTAGGTTTGGTTGTGTCTATCGATTTTAGTATTAGCTTTATTCTTTTTAGTCTCTTGCTTTTGCTTTTTATCATCATTTATTTTTCATACTTCCTTTAATTTATTGTACTTGAGTCAAGAGTCCTCCACAAACCTCTACAACATAATAGTAAGGTCTGTATATATTCAATGTCTCTTCCTTTATTCCTCATATCTCATTTATAAAATTACATTAAATATATTATTATTATTATTACAATGATATATATAATATATAATAAAGGAATCTATAATTTCTAAAAAAGAAAATATTATGTAAAAATGGATCCATGTTCCTCACCATTCAAACAATGTACCATTCAACCTTTGGCTTACGAAGGCTAGCAGATAATATTATATCAATTTTAAAAATATACAATTCCTAATTTTGCAAAAAAATTGAAATTCACGTGAACCATGATATACCCTACGAATCCGCCCTTTGACAATATATCTACTAAGGTTATACGACTATAATAACAATGTAAATTTTTTTTATGATTATCGACGATAAATTCAAATTGAAGTGCAGCCTATAAGTCAAATATTTATAGATAATTGATAAAATAAAAATTCATGTACAACATCTTGATAGAAATAAATGAATTCGCGTGAATTTATAGAGCGCTAATTTATAAGCTAAGTTCGCCCCTAATTATTGTTATTTAGCATTAAGACTACTATTTAATAATCTCATAAAGGTTAATCCTACTTGATTTGATCCACTTACATTGTTCACTATTTAAAGCATCATAGGTTAGTTGATATAGTACCACTAATAATGCAATTTAATTAAGGGAGATTAAATAACATGTGCAATCACACATATTTGTTGGTTTGAATAATGATATTTGGTGACTTACATTAACTCCAATTTACTGGCCTATAAATTTGGGAGATCCATTAGTTGAGAATTGAGATAATATAGGCTAGGTGACCTATTCTAGTGGACACAAAAAAATAATTGTCACAAAATTAGATGGTTTTACAATTTTATGATCACCTTTAAATTAATTAGAGAGATTTTGAAAGATTTGTGAAATTTTAGAATGACTAATTTGCCTAGCCTATCTTCTTATTTGATGTTGATTATTCGTGCTCGGTTCAATAATCAATCTCAAATTCTTAATTTTGTCGAGGAGAGTCTGATTTCGCTCTTCCAATAGCTTAGAAGAAATTCACAAACTTCTTTGACCTTCAAGGCTTATTGAAGTCCTTTTTCTGTGTAAATTCAGGAACACGATTATCAAACGTCGATTTCAGAATAATGTTAAATTTGAAATCTTAATTTATGAATCGACTAATGTAAAACCTAAATAAGCTATTTCAAGCTTTTTTTTTCTATATGATGTATGATATTATGACTCGATATGAAACACAATAACACAAGAAATTACTATCTACATGTTTATAAAATTTAAATTGCAAACCCCATATCTATATTTGGATGTATAATTCAAGATTCTCACCACATGTTTTTCTTAAAATTATTCCACAATCCGTACAAAATATGTGGTGTTGATTCATTAAAATGGATTTCAAATTATTACCTAGATATTATCAATTTTGTATGTGAAAAGTAATAAATTAAATAGTCATTATGAAATTGTAATGAAACTGGAAGATAAATGCTGTATTTTTTGTTGTTATGAGATGTATCCCCAGGGATATCATGGAACTTTACAACAATTTGATGGATAATAAATAAATATTAAATACGAATAAATTTTTATCGATATATAAAAATGGAGCTAGTTAGGAACTTGTATATATAGTTTGACATCAATTTTTTAAATTTTATTATTTTAAATTTCTTTAGTAAAAATTCTGACTTGGTATATATAATATACCTTCATTTTGCTATCATTTGTTCAACTAGTAGTAATTGGATAGAGAATAAAAGAGACGAGACTTTTTTGACCATCGAAAAGAAGAAAAATGAATTTGGTCATGCAAGAAGATTTAAAATAGAAAAAAGTAATAACAACATCATATAGGGACCTACATAAGATTCTTCAAAATATGAAGGCCCATAACTGTCAATTTTTACTTTATTATAGGAAAAATTACTCAAATATACGTCTTATGTTTCTCTTATTTTTAATATTTTTTTCTATTTTTAAAAATCTCTAAAATTCCTTATTTTTCTCCTAATTCTAAATTATTTTATAATGTATTCGAGCTAGTTTTTAATGTATCCGAACTAGTTTTTAATGTATCCGAGCTACATATTATGTATCCGGTTTGTTTTACTTTTCTAGAGATTAATGTAATTACAAACTAAATAGGGATATATTATAATTTCATATTAAAACTATGTGATTCCTAAAATTTATACTTTATTATAAGTATAAAAATTTAACATGCTATAGCTTATTTATCTTAATTTAATTGTTAAGTTGCTAATTTAATTTATTATGAGTATTTACTTCTAATTAATTATATTTTAAATGAATTAATAGTATTAAAAAAATTACACTGTTGAAACACACTCTAAATACCTTCTGTTTTTTTAGTAGAAGGGGAAAGTTGAAAGAAAAAACAAAATGTGAGAATAAATGTTATTTAGTTATTAGTATTCTATCTCATTTAATTCGTTTTAAAAAATGTTTTCTTAATTCACAAATAATTTAACTTAGTTTTCATTTTATTTTTAGTGAGTTGGTTTGATAGTTTTACAAATGTTATAATATGTTTAAGATTACAAGTTTAAAAGTTTTACTTAATTGCATAAATATTATGACATAAGAGATCGTTTAATTTAAAGACAAATTATGTTTGATTACTTATGTTATTTCTTATTGATTGTTTTTTATTTGTATTAAAAAAAAATGTATTACATAATATCAAAATAAAAATAAAAATATTTAGTTATAAAAACACCTCCAACTTTATTTAGTTAAAAAAAGATTAAGGACCTCAAGAATATTTTTGTCATTTTAGTTATTTTATTCCAAAATAATTGATTCTGATACTATTATTTCACCACATGAGGAATGAGTTATCTTATTAGTAGGGATAAAGCAACACTAAATTTATGTTTATTCAATATTACCAAAAAAACCAGTGGGTTAGTCAAATAAGCTAACTTAAATTGAAATCATTGTCGAATGCAGTACAATTTTTTTTAATTAAGGTTCGATATTCAACTCGAGATCTGATTAACTAATTCAAATTCATATTAAAAACTTCAACATAAAAAGTCATTAACCGTTTCTTTTCAAAGCAACTCCATGAATGATAACTTAATAAACTCTTCGATTCAATTTATTTGTCTCACTTTCCTTTTTAATCTATGCAAAATGAACGTCTTTATTATTTTTTGACAACTCTTCCATTCTCAATTTTCTACCTAACACGTTCAAGACTATAAGATCAAAGAGCATCTCGGTACATTCCACATACCTTCAGTTTAAAATCACCCAATTCAAAAGTCTTATTTATTTTTTAAAATTTTGTATCAAATTAAAATCAGACAAATAAATTAGAACAAACGAGTGCAAATTACAAACACGATATTCTCGAATACTCACATGAATAATAATGTACAACATGTACCAAAGATCGTAAATAGCATATGTGTCTATGAATAAAGATTCCCAAACTCACCATCTATTGTCTGGTACAACCTGTCTCACTTAATCCATACTCCTAAAATCATAAATACGATATCCTGTCTTGCTTGAGTCCAAATTTTTTTATTATATAGTTTTTTTAATAAAAAAAAACAATTAAGAATATAGCTCCTCCATTCATATTATATCACAAAACAAAGGGTATATTAATATTTCTTCTTCTTTTTCTTTCCAAGAGTCATGTGATTCAACGATATAGTATATTGTCCAGTTGGTCATGAATATTTTTTCACTATATTTAAATTGAATTTTGAATTTTTTTGGAATTTGAAATTTATTTATAGGATGTTTTCGCAATTTTTATTCTAAATCACGATCACAATTAGAAAAATTAAAAAATAATACAAATTTGTATTTATATCCAAGTTGTTATATATTCAAATAATCAGCTGAGTTACATATATATAATTATATATATCAACAAAAATATACTATATATATATATATGCTTTGAAGATAATTTATTTACTCAAATCCCAAAAAAAAAAATAGAATAATTATATTATCACTAGACAAAAGCCAAACAACTAGGGTAATGTGTAGATTAACAAGTCCTTTTCTACTAACTTAAATATAAAGTGGATATGTACAAAAGATTTAAATTTTTAGCACTTTTCTCTATATGGAGTGGGGTTAAAAGGTTGGGAAGTGGGGTTATAAATTAATGTATACATATGATTTGTTGAATCTCTTTTAAATATGTAGATAAAAAAAAAAACTTTAATTAATATATAATATTCTTTCAATTCGCTTAAAAAAGTTGGAACCTTGAAGTTACAATAAAATCATTTTTGTGTGATTTATAAGTTACAAATTTGAGTAGTGAAATTAGTTACTGATGTTTGTATCGTGATATGATATCTACGTTATGTCTCTTGGAGTGTCTTCCTAACTTGGATATGGTATGAATACGGAATGCTTCATACAACCTATTATCTTCTTCTTTTTTAATATTTTTTAAATTTGCTTATTGAAAATTTTAATTCATGTGTGAAATCAACTACTAATGTTTGTATCATAATATAGTATATACGTTATGCCTCGTAGAGTGTGTCCCTAACTTGAATATTACATGAACACATAATACTTCATGTAACTAATTATCTTTTTTCTTGTATTCTAATTCGAATCTCCTTGTTAAAAATTCTGACTTGTATGTGAAATCAATTATCGATATTTGTACCATGATATGGTATCACCATTATGCCTCTTGGAGTGTCGCCCTAACTTGGATATGGTATGAACACGGAATGCTTCTTACAACCTATTATCAACTTCTTCTTCTTCTTTTTTTAAATATGCTTATTAAAATTTTTGACTCGTGTGTGAAATCAGCTACTAATGTTTGTATCATGATATAGTATATACATTACGTCTCTTAGAGTGTGGCCCTAACTTGGATATTGCATGAACAACAGAATACTTCATGTAACCATATTCTTTTTCATTCTACTCTTTCAATTTCCTAATTAAAAATTCTGAATTGTATGTGAAATCAATTATCGATGTTTGTATCATGATATGATATCAACGTTATGCCTCTTGAAATGTGGCCCTAACTTGAATATAACATAGATACTTCATGTATCCGATTATCCTTTTTCTCTTATTCTTTGAATCCGCTTACTAAAAATTCTGACTCGCGTGTGCGGAGTGTTGGGTGGGGAGGGGGGATGGACCTTTCTAGGCTACCACCCCTCCATGTTTAGGAGAAGGAGAGTATATTATGAATAATGCAAACAGATAGATTCCAGCAGATTGTGTCTACCCCTTGAGGAACCTTGCATGTTTTCTCTTCCTATTTTTCATCATCACTTTTGACCCTACCAATATTGTTTCATCAACATTTCCATGTTTTGTGGATCCACAAAAACCCAATTTATAGTCTTTTTCCCTTATTTAGGTGTATTATTGCTTTACAAATTAACATATAATAAAGTTTCACATGTTCAACATTCACATCACAATTTTTATTATATCAAATTCGCACAACATAAATTTCATCAAAAGTATTCTTTATTAGGATTCTTTCATACTTAAGATTTAAACTCGATGATTTGATTGACCTTATGAAAACTCTTAAATAAGATTAAATATTTTAGCTTATCATCTTTTTGAGATTTGACATCGATTTGATGATAACAAGTGAACATTTAATAAAGTTTCACATGTTCAGCATTCACGCAACATAAAATTCATCAAAACCAAAAGAAAAGTACCTACTATCAAAATTGTTTCATACTTAAGATTTAAACTCGATGATTTAATTGACCTAATCAAAATTCTTAAATAAGATTAGATATTTTGGCTAATCATCATTTTGAGATTTGACATCAATTCAATCGTACAAGGTTGATGTCAACTAATTTGACATTGTTGTTTAGCCTAATTTTGTTTCTTTTGATTAACATTAGAGATGATTGGACCTGTTAAGAATACACTATTATAATTAATATAGTGATTAAAAAATTAAACCTTGTAACTAAACACATTATATATACATACACTCAGACAATACAAAAAAGAAAAGCTGATTACTTTTATAATAATAGTAGCCATGCATACATATATACAAAGACGAAATTTAGGAACATATTATATCTTTTCAGTTTGTAATTTAAGCAAATAGAAAAAAAAAAATTATACAAAATTTAGGAACTTAATATTCATTATGAGCTGTTGAAATTATTAGTTACACTAAATGATTAAAATAATTTGTCTCTTTTTTTGTTTGTTAACCAATAATTTGTCATATATATCCTAGCTACCATGGCTAGTAATGTTCGAATTTAAAGATAAACATCTTAATATTAAAATGAGCATATAAAGAATTAAAGTGCTTTTGATGAAATTGAACTATTAAAAATCAACATGTTTGTTTTATCACCAAAAAGAAAGAGTTTTCTTTAAAAAAAAGAGATTTCTTTAAAATTTAGTTTATAATTAATAGTAATAATATGTATAGCGTGTACTTATCACAATATATATTTGACTCTTAGCTAATTAATTTAAGGTTGTCTTAATTATATTGAAAAGATACACTGCACAAAGCACTAGCAAATATAAATATTACTCTTAATTTGGAGATTATCCAAATCAAGCAAAACGCCACATTAGTTTAATTATTTTAATTGTTTGGGGTTAGTGCAATGTGGGCTAACTTGGCTAATTATATTAAAAAAAAATCTAATAAAATAGGATTTTTTTTTTTTTAAAAAAAAAAAAAACTACTTGTGCTACTAGCTAGCTAATGTACATATTTTATTGTTTGGTAAAAGATAAGACCAAAAAAGGTGACCCATATAGGGATTTGGTAGGCTTTTTTTGTTTAATAATTAATGGATTTTCCACATATGGAAAATCTTTTTGGAATTTGGATTTTATATACAAACTCAAAACTATTCTTGATTTGTGTTTAGGTTCAATTTTAAATTAGTTCGAAGTTCAAACGATTTTCTTTTTTTGGAGAAAAGTTGAAAGTACCTATTATTCCATTTGAATAAACAACTCAATAAGAATTAGGACCTTTTTACAAGTTTTGAATTAAGTAAACTCAACTTACTTTAATATAATGCTTATTTCGGTATAATAATCCATTATAAACTATTCAAGGAAAATATATTCTATTCAACTTCATATAAGGTGTATTCGATAGGTGAAAAATGTTTTTTATGAAAAATAAGTTTACACTTTTTAAAAACTAACTAAGAGGTGATTATTGTCGTGTCATATAAAGAGACTAATTATTATTTCGTTTACCGGTATGTGACTATTGACATACATACTCTTCCTTTTACGGCATGCATGGGGCTAACAACTAGAGTGTTGATAAAATAATAATAATACGAATATTTACCGAATAGTCATTTAATTATTATTTATGTTTTAAGATATAATCTCTCTTCATTCAAATGATAAATAATTTAAAATAACATTTGTAGAAATGACAATGAATAATACCCTTTATTTATGTGAAATTTTTCGAAATTAATTTCCACGCATATGTAGATGAAGTAAAAGAAATGAAAAGGTAGTATATAATAATCAATAAAATCGTCAAATTTTACAATGATTATGAGGGGATTATGTTAAGCAAATCTCCATGGTCTTCAAGACTGTATTGTATAATCTCTTAGGAAAATGACCTATTAAATCTTTCTAATTTTTCACCACCAACCCCACCATAGACAACAACAATCTTTTTTACAAAAAAAAAATTAAAATAACACAAGAGATAAAATATTTTGATTTTTCTATAACAGTCATCAAGTATAATAAAATATCGTTATAACAATCTAGTTTGTTTTTTTGAAATTAGTAACAAGAAGATATAGTCGAAAATATCGACTCTTGTGGTAGTGAGAGCGGTAAACATTACCTTTGCTAGGAAAAAGCAAGTGTTTGATCAGATCAATCAAGTTAATCAAGGACTATGTTGTCGAATGACGATTGACCAAAATGATTTTCATTATGTACCACATACAAATAAGTCTATTAAAAGTCGAATAATCAAAGCCTTAGACTAGTGTATATTACATGTTTTTTGTATAACAATAGTAAAAAAATATTCAAACAAACTATGCCACCATAATATATTGAATTGAAAGGGACAAGAGATGGTCCCAAAGTACCAAATCTCTAATTCCAAAGGAGGATTTGGTCTTGAAAACAAATGATTCTTTTGATTTTGTTAGGGGAGGTTTTTTCTAATTGAAAGATTCTTGCCGGATATTGTGGGTCACCTATGCTTTTTTCTTAAGAAAAAAAAAAGGTTTGGTTAAATATTTATCGCAAATGTTTACATCAAATCAAATAATTCATTTTAAATGTTGAATATATAGAATAAGAATTCATTTGATTTTTCATGTTTAGGTAATAAGTACATACTTTATATATATAAAGAGAGATATAGAAAATATATATTTTTATATTTATTAACTTGATATAAATATTGATTACGAATAAATATTTACTTTTAACTTTTTTCTTATGGCGTTGGGGTGTCAAAGTCTCACTTATTTCAAAAATTTACTCAAGATTTTATCCTTTTATTGTGAGGTTGAGGTGTGTGAATATTTTGACAAGGTAGTGTTAGTGAGAAATAAGTAAAGAAAGCCTATATTAATATGGATTATGGTACAGTAATGAAATTGCTTTATTCTTAATCAGAGATCTCAAGTATGAAATTTCAATATGAAAAAGATTATGTTGGAAGCAACATTCTCGAATGGACATTGCAATGGATGACTCAAATTTTACGAGCAACTTATTCAAATTTGATGTATTGACCTATTTCTTCTGTCTCATGTCAATTGTTATATATTTGACTTCTTAAAAGTCAAATTATGTGAACTTTAATCAACATTTCAAAACATTCTATATATTTTCATCAAATTAATGACATGGTAAAAATTGTAATTCATGTGCATTTTACCTATGAATTATGATCACTTAATTATATATATAGTTAACTCACCTCAATTTATCGTTTAATTATGATATTGCCATGTGGTATGTAGTAAGCGGTCGTTTCATTGATGGTTAGTTATGCAAGTTATAATAATTGATAATATTAAAATTAGTTATATATATAAATTAATTATGTAGGATAAAAATTACACTTTCTTTATTTTAAAAAAAAAAAACACTTTCCATGCCTACAAACATACCCTTAATTATTCTTCGTATTATTGGGCCACAACGTTCTTCTTATCCTTTCAAACTTTTAATTTTTCCTTTTTATTATATATATATATATAATTTTGTTTCTTTCGTTGATTACCTAAAATTCAAGAAATTCATCTATAATTAGAATAATTTGGTAGATTTGATCAATTGATTCATTTTAGATTTAAAATATTTCTATAAAGTCTTTTCATGTTATTTTTATGTGTTCCTTACTCGAATTCAAAACCTCTTGGTTAAGGATGAAAGAGTGCTTACCACTCTACCGCCACATCTATTATTGGTGTGTTTAATTAGGTTAACAATATTAAGTTAGGTTTTGTTTGGAGGGTAGCACCTTATGCTGTTTAGGTGGTACCCCACTACATAATAATACACAATTTAATGTGCCCTAATTAATTAATTAAGGACTATTCATATTGCATGTGTGACGGTCCCAAAAGTAGTCCTTTGTGATGCTGTTTCTATCAAAACACAATATTTGGATTCACATGTGCGTGAATTATTAACTAATTAAATTGACCAAATAAATAGAGATATGTTTTCAAGTCTTTCATGTTATAATTAAATAATTAAAAGAAAAATGGGAATCATATAGAAGTCAAATATGAGAAAGTATTTTTAAGCCTTAGTTTGGAAATAAAGTCCATCCATGCATGGTATTCTCTTCATGGAAAATTCTACAACTATATGATGTCAAAATTTTATTTATTGCATTTTTGGTATATACGACGTGAAATTTATATTTACTGTAGCCTTCTTAAATTGAAAGAAAGTCGTGTATAAATCTCATAGTAGTATAAAAAAGAGTAAAATTGTATCTGAAAGTGATGTTTTCAATCGATCATAGATTCTCAATCATGTTATTTGGATTCCACTCTAAGTAATCGATTTTGAATTTTCAAACACATCACACCAATTCTATTTGGATCTTGACTTTCTATATATACAAATCACGTTATCATGTTTTTCATATTGTTCCTACTTGATCTAATTTTGTTAATGGATTAATAGATGGACCTAACACGATAAGATATATTATAGATCTTAAGCATAAGTGTGAAAAACATGTTTATGTTTTGGTGGGATCAGGCATGTTAATCAACTCAAAAAATAAAGAATATATGTTGAAAAAAGTATTGAACTTCAATTTCTGAACATTATAATAAATTATGAAAATACATTTTATTTATATTGCATATATAGCACGCTTAATTTCCAAAGAACTTATGTCTAGTGAAGCAAAAGTTCAGTTTCAAAAAATAAAACAACTCTATAAATGTTTCATAATTTAAGTCGTGAGGGCATAATGTATTTCTACTCTACCATCTCATGTCTCTGAAAAGGATCGAGTAAAGAACATATGCCTCTAAAAGTATAACTCCAATTTCTGAACACTACAACAAACTCTAAAAATTAATACTACTTTCTTTGTCTCAGTTTATATGACACTTTTCGTTTTTCGAAAGTCTAACAGTTTAAGTTTACCGGAAATTTGCGTGTGGAATCTTCAATTTTTTTAAAATGAAATTATATATTTGTAAACTACGTAAAAAGTACTATAAGTCACAAAATTAAACACATGAAATACGAAAAAGCAAAAATTACCTTGTTATTTAATTTTTTTGGGTGCACCGTTCAAATATTGGATATTTGGATTACAACAATAATTTTCTCTTATTTTGTAGGGCAAACTACGTAAATCCCACTAGTTTAGGTCCTAATATAATTACTCAGATTCCCGATAGTTTTAAATATTACTTTCTCTACCATATTTCATACTTAGGATACACGAGTTTGAATCCGTGAGATACATGTATCAGTCGAATTTTAAAATCGAGATACATATTTTATTTGTTTAAATTATTTGGTTGTAACTGATTTCCTTCACATAAGGCGGAAATCAAGAAGTGTATCTATGTTTAATTGATTTCATTTTATTATTATTTGAAGTAATAAATTCGTTAATATTATTAATAAAAGACAAAAATATGTATATCTTGGTCATGCAATTTGATTAATTTCATTTTATTACTTTTAAAATAATAAAATTCATTAATTTGATGTATCTATTATCAATATATGATGTATCCAACAAACAAAACACTTAGATACATGAGTATCATACAAGTACATTCATATGTATCATAAAAGTATCTATTATTAATTTTGTGTATTTGTTATATGTGTATAGTATTAATTTCATGTATCTAGTTATATAATATGATATTAATTTGGGAAAATTGTATGAAATATCAAACTATTAATTCAAATTAAATGTTATAGCCATAGTTTATTTTAATTGTAACTCGCAGCAAATATCCCCTTTTTTGCCATCTGATTCAGTATACAATTAGCCATTTTCAGTATACAATTAGCCATTTTATACATTTCGGTATAAAATGTATAAAATGCGTTTGTGTTTGTATAAAGCGAGAGGAAAGTGTATATACAAATACAAATACAAATACGTATACTTACGTCCTATACACTTATAATTGTACAGATACAGATCTTATTATACAAATTACAATGTATAAATGAATTTATACAAAACTGTATAATTTGTATAAAATTGGATGTTTGTAGCGAATTATACAAATCAAAAGCTCCATAGCAAACACAAAATTTGCTATGGAGCGCAATTATGCAAACTATAGCTATAACATACAAATATGATTTTTATAGTTGTTATATGTGAAAGTTTTAATTTTATGTATCTATTTAGATGATCTAATTTTAATTTTATGTATCTTCTATATGTATCTATTATTAATTCGATGTATCAAGTATCAATTTCATACATTATATTCAAAATCATGTATCTCGAATACATAATAAACACACATATAATTATGTGTATCTAAATATTAAATGTAATTGAAACACACGAATTTAGGAACAAATCACGATTGTGGAGTATTTGTCTTATCATTAATCCAAAAAAAAAGTTAAAAAATTCAAAATTCTCCCTTTTTTTAAGTATCTAAGTGTTTTTCTCATAGATACATATAATCTTAACTCACCTGATGTGTATCCAACATTGTTGCACTTGATGTGCATGTAATGGTGTATTTTTTCTGTTAATTAAAGTTTGGCGTAATTCTTATATATTCTCGACTTGAATATTGGCGGATGAAGAGTTAGTTCTTGTAATGAGAAATTCATGAGTGAAAATGAACAAATAAAAGTTGTTTGATTTAGTATAGTATTGTTAAAGTGTAGTAACCTTTAACGAAAATCATCCGATTTTGGGAATGATCAACCATTAAAGTGTTTGAGACACAACAAAATCAAAAAAATATAAAACCTGATTTATAATTTTTTTAAAATTGAACTTCAGAACATTATGAACTCTAACTCAGATACAAAATAAAAATACGTGAAAATAATAAAATAATAGGAACAAACTATATGTGTAGTGCTGATTTGAACATGTAGTGAGAGGATGAAGAAAGAAAGAGGGAGAGGATGAATTAAGGAAGAAGGAGGGCTGGTGGATGTGAGGATATGGATGAAACGGCAAATGTGAAAAAGAGAAGAGAATTTGACTTGTTAATGGACCATTAATTAAGGAGTTTAGATTTAAGATAATTATTCAATTCTTTATTTAAGAGATTTGTGTATCTTATTAAATCTTTAAAATATATGATATAAATATTAAAAGCAATAGTATGTGTAATTGTTTTTAACTAGAGGTAAATATAGTATATATGGTAGTGATGTATGTGTATTTATGTAGTTTATCCTATTTTGTACTATTTTGTTGCGTCTTTGTTAAACTTCTTGGCTACTTGGGATTTGGGCCTATGATGTTTGGAGATCCAATAAGACAATGGTTGGGCTTACTTCAGTGTGGGCCTATATCTTGAATTGAGAATGGGCTGTTTTTGGAGATCCAATAAGTTGGCTAAGAGAATGAATATGGAATATCACTTGTTGTCAATTGTGGTTTAGTGGTTCGTAGTGCTACTAAGCAAGCATTATCATAGATTTTGAAAATTTATATTTAAATATCTATTTGGTCATGTGAAGATCGGATCTTTAAATATTAAGTTTTAAAATGACAGTTATATATATATGCAAGTCTCTCTCTATATATAATAACAGAAGTGAAGAAATTATGAAATTACGTAACAACACAAAAATACGGGTAAATATAGTAAGTTTTCCCTTTCCATTGGTTTTATTTATTGAAATAAACTTTTAACTATAACAATTTTCATAGGCTGGTAAATTTTCCGATATCTATATAAAGTTGTTCATATATATTAAAGTTAACACGATATTTTTTACTTGACACATTTTTTAGAGCAGTTTTCATTTGTTCCCCCACTATAGCCAAAACCCTCATTTCTGAGATATTTAGAGAGTAAAATTTTGATAATATTCAAAAGATTGTTTATCAATGCTTTTTCAATATCATTTTTGCATCATTGGGAGGGAAGTAATTTGAGATTTTAGGTAATTTTCTATATTCATTTGCTTTCTTGAATTTTTAAATGCTGGAAGTTCGTACAATTTTTTAAATTGGGATGTTTAGATCATGCACAAATAAACTTAATATCTTCTAGATTACTTATTTGATTTGATTCTTATAAATTTATTTTTAAGAATAATTATTTAGTAAATATTTAATTTCTTTCTTTTATGATCGCATAAAGCACAACCAAATTAATTAGTTAAAAAAATATGTTATGAGTTAACCTAGATAGCCGTTCATTTAATTATTATTTAAATTAGAAATAATCTATCAACGTGTAATATTTATGAAGTTTAAGAAAATAAAGAAGATATTCGAATTTTGTGGTGTTAAATTAAGAATATGTAAAATGTATTAAATATTCTTTAATCTTATGATCTTATAAACATGTCATGTTATGAAGGACATAATCGCCTAATAGGAGATTATGGTTGCCAAGAATTAGGGCAAAGGAACAGTTAATAATTGAGAGTTTGTCGCGCTTATCTTTCATACTAGTAGTCGTAATATTACTTTAAAAGTTTCCTGTTACTCTATTTCTGTTACTATTATTTAACCTTTTTTGCACTTCGCTTATCATATTACTTTCTTCTGCATTTCGTCTGGACTCAGTTCACTTATGTTGTTTTCTTTCTCCAAACTACTTTGTAGTGATACTTTTTACTCAAACCATCAAAGCTTGCATATATATTATTCTCTCTGGATTTACTTGTGAAATTATATCGGATGTATCGTTAACATTTCATATTCTTCGGTTCATTTTTATTTATCAAGTTGCGCTTTTTCAAAAGTCAATTTGACTAATTTTCAAAATTAAACTAGATTCCATTAATTTAATATTTTAAGCAAAAAATTTAGTTATTCAAATACTATACAAAAAATACTATAAATTATAATTTTTAAAAAAATATCAATATGATTAAATAATACATCGTAAAATGTTACTCAAAGTTTTTATAGCTTGACTCTAAAAAAGAAACTATAACTTTAAAAATGAACGGAAGAAGTAGTGTGTAAGTTAAAATAAAAAATAAATTAGGGCTGGTTTGATACGAACGGTAAAGGATAACTAATTTCAAAATTAATCTTAGAATAAGGTTATCCCATATTTTAGTTGGAAAAAATAATTTATCCTAAAATTAGCTATTTCGAGATTATAATCCAAAAATAAAATAACAATTCTGAAATAACAAATCCGAAATACAACAAGCCCTCAAAAGTGACAAAACCCCAAACTCCACCCATTGAAATTTCCGTCTTTGTTTAATATAAACTTATTTCTTCTTCTTCTTCTTCTTCTCACAAGTTCCCCTGTTTTTTTTTCCACTTGTTAACAGGGAAATTAACTCCATGAATGCTACAAAGCTCATTTTGAGTGCAGCAGTACTTGCAATAATAACTGTTCTATTGACTTTAAGCTCCAAAAATGTTTACAGTCCACCTTCAATACCAGGATCCAAAGATCTCTTATCGAAATCAGAAGTAATACATCTGAAAGGAGCAGTTGGGCCGGAGAGTATTGCGTTTGACCCGAACGGAGAAGGTCCATATACCAGCGTTGCTGATGGCCGGATTCTTAAGTGGAATGGAGATTCTGACGGTTGGGTTGATTTTGCTGTCACTTCGTCTCAAAGGTAAAGCAAAAATCCCCAATTTCTTTGCTTATTTTTGGTAATTTTTGTTTTATAGTATTTTTTTTTATTCTCAAGCCTTAATTAGTCTTGCTAGATATGCTCGTAACGGAGTTGATTTTTCAAATGGTCACTCAGACTACTAATAGTTATTATTAGAAGTATCTCGAAAGTCACTGTCTTTGTTGGAGAAAAATGGAATTAAGAAAGAAAGTTGACTTTTTGAGTTGAATTATTATCTGAGATATTAAAAAATATCCCTTAGTAGAGACGTGCTTGACTTTTGAAATTATGGGTTCATATATACTATTTGTGTGATTTTAATGAACTTTTAAACATATATTTATGCTCTGCGTCAAAAGAACTGAGTTCAGATAAACGATGGTTTGTGTCTGCTTCTGCCCTCTAAGTTGTATTGTCATCATGGATTGTTTGGAATGAGAGGGACATTTTGAAGGAAAAACTAACCATAGGAATTTGGTGTGAAAAATTGTATGTATAAGATAAGAAAAGTATGATAGAACTGTTAGATATGTTGCATGAGTGAGTTTGTAAGAAGAGGGATTATTTTGTTTTATTTTTCTGATAAACAAGAAATTGTCGAGGGCTAACTGGTAGACATTTTGAATCTCGGAATTATCATTAAACTGTTATTTTTTGCTTTGATTATTGATTATTGTTAACGGTGATAATTGTAATCGTATAGTATCTTTTCAAATGATAATGACGGTATCTGGGCTAGTTTAAAAGTACATCATGTTATTCCAGGTCTTGTGAGGTAACTTTCCTTCTTAAGCTCGGGACTTACTTTTCTTATGATTAATGGAGGTGTCCATGTATTCTTTTTCCTTGAGTTGAGGGTCTATCTAAAGTAGGGGAAAGGTCTGCGTACACTCTACGCTCTCTAGACGCCACTTTGTAGGACTACATTGGGTATGTTGTTGTTGTGTTAATGGAAGTGTCAATTGTGACCAAACTTCAAAATTTTAGACATATTTATATGAGTTAATGGGCCTCCGGTTGTGGAATCTATACATTCCGGAGGTTGAAGAATCCTACTTTTCTCAATTTATCTATCTATAGTGACACATTTTTTTCATAGATGGAGTCAATTGTAAAATTATGTATTAAATCTCAAGACAGAGAAAACAAAGATTTTGGAAAAAATCCGTATACTTTATAAAGACCATCAAACGGTGTGGTGGGATGGATAAGATCCCTCTATTCTTACCTAAAGGTCTTGGGTTCGAGTTTCATAAATAGAGAAACCTTTAGTACGGAACGCTCCCCACTTTCATTGCCCATACTTAGCTAATCTGGATTAGTCGAGCTAGCGGGTTCTGGTAAACCTTTAGTAAGTTCCAAAATGTTAAGTTGCAATGTCATGTTCCCTCTATCGCACCACCTTTACGTTAAAGTTCAAAAAAAATCTTTAGTAACTTGTCTTATAACTAGGATACGTAAGTCATCTTCTTATTTGTCTAGTTCATATCTTCTGTCACCTGAGGATTCATACTGTATGTAATTACAGTATGTCATCATTTTATTTTATGGCTAGTTCACCATTGTTCATGTGGTGTTTATTCTTTCAGATTCCTACAACAAACGACTCTTAATACGAGTATTATTGAAAGAAGAACACAAATAGCCTTGTCTCAGCAGGGAAACACTATGTTTTTTGTTAGTGTGTTTGATAAGTATGACTATAACATTTTCCTCATTGCCCCCGAAAAACCATTGGGATGAACTAGTTTTTGGCTTTTCTTTATTTTTTTTCTGTGTACACCTTTTTCAAATTGTCAATTTCAACATTATCTAATGTAACTTGACATGATATCATCAAGGAAGCAATGTGTGCACCTTTTTGCTCCCCAAATGGAGCACGTATGCGGAAGACCGCTGGGCTTACGATTTGATACAAGAACCGGAGACCTCTACATTGCTGATGCCTACTTAGGACTTCACGTTGTGGGTCCATCTGGTGGATTAGCTACCCCACTCGTCACAGAAGTTGAAGGCCAGCCTCTGCGCTTCACAAATGACCTTGACATTGATGAGCAAGAAGATGTTATTTACTTCACAGATACCAGCACACAATTCCAGAGGAGGTAATTTATTGCCAATGGACTATTTAAATTTGAATCTGTTCATGCGAAGCTAAATTGGGTATGATAGCCGATGGGTTGGTATAATGTAGATTGCGTATAGGGTTGTCATTGATAAACATTAAGCAAAACAGAGAAGTCAGTTTCGTTATTAGCTTATAAGTTATATGCCACTTTGTAACATATAGATACTCGTGCAGAAACTGATTCCAATTTCTCATCTTATATCTAGGCAATTTATTGCATCTGTTGTAAGTGGAGACAAGACAGGCCGGCTGATGAAATACGACAAATCAACCAAAGCAGTGACAGTCTTATTACGAGGCCTTGCTTTTGCCAACGGTGTAGCCTTGAGCAAAGACAAGTCCTTTGTACTAGTAGCTGAGACTACTACCTGTAGAGTAGTACGGCATTGGCTTAAAGGCCCTCATGCAGGAAAACACGATACATTTGCTGATCTACCAGGATATCCAGACAACATCAGAAGAAACTCGAGAGGGGAGTTTTGGGTCGGTTTGCATTCAAAAAGATCGCTGCTTGCAAAATTAGTCACAGCCAATTCATGGCTCGGAAAGACAATGCTAAAACTTCCATTCACCTTCCAGCAACTGCATTTCTTGTTAGTTGGAGGACAGCCTCATGCAACTGCAATTAAGCTAAGCGAGGACGGGCAAGTTTTGGAAGTTTTAGAAGACCTCGAGAGCAAGACGTTGAAGTTTATAAGCGAGGTTGAGGAGAAGAATGGCAAGCTGTGGATTGGTTCTGTACTGGTGCCTTTTATTGGAGTTTATGAATTGTCTTAAAAGTTGCAGTATCCTAAATAATAGGTTATTATATCTAACTCCAACTTTTGGCGATGAATAAGTTTTTAACTTGAGCCAAGAGTTTATCGGAAACGATGTCTCTGCCTTCACAAAGAAGGGTAATGCTGTGTAAACCCCACCCTCGTCAGACCCTACTTGTCGGATTACACTGGATATGTTGTT
The DNA here is from genome assembly GCA_035578085.1 of Solanum pinnatisectum. Classification (NCBI taxonomy): domain Eukaryota; kingdom Viridiplantae; phylum Streptophyta; class Magnoliopsida; order Solanales; family Solanaceae; genus Solanum; species Solanum pinnatisectum. Next base: position 42,806,727 of record CM069085.1, on the reverse strand, counting down.
GTTTATGGTGATAAAACTTTCTTTAAGTGAACTATTTGTGAATTTCTCAGTTTCTTCTGTAGTGGCCTGACTAAGTTTTAGCTTTGAATTAGAGTTATTTAATATACCTGTGTTCTTAATTATCTCGGGATTATAGCCCTGAGATTATAATTTTCGAACTAATTTATTCTATCTACTTTCAACCAAACGCAATATAAATATATAACTCAATCATGAGAAGTATTCGATTTCATCGACTTAATGCACATGCTAGTTGTTGATCACATGCTGCTGACCAAAAGTAAGGGGGCTTGGAACACGTAACATATCTTCTAATAATAATTAAATTATGACCATATAATATATATCCACATTTTTGGGAACACAAATATTAGAAGCTTCCTCAAAAACATATCCAAGTTCAACCTTAGCAGATGATATAATATAGTAATTAATTTTTATCTCGTTAATATGTAGTGGAGTGTCGTCTTTCTTTCGAAGAAATCAGACTTGTTGGTGCTTGTCGTTGAGTTCTATTCTTATAAGTTTTTAGTTATTGATAATTATCTTTATCTGTTTATTATGTTTCGACTGTCATACTATTCTGTTGTTGTTTATATTATTTTTTTAAAGCCTTCCACTACTATTAGTTGTTATGTTTTGTCACTGTTTTCTTCTTCTTTTCTTTTTTATCAGAAACAATTTTTTTATTCTATAAAGTTGTAATAAAATTTACGTACACTTTACCCTCTTCAGACCCTACCTATAAAATTTATACTTTAGTATGGTATTGTTATGCTCCTCTACTTGTATTTTGTGTAATTTGGATACATTATTTAAAGCAAATCCAAAGTGAAGGAAGATTCTTCTTTTTTTCTTTTTTAATCCATTTAACAAAGTTAAAAGAAAAAAAAGTGTTTATAAGTTTTTCCTTAACTTTTCCTCACATGCTTAACATAAGATGCTATAAACTTTAACAACCTTTTGAGAATTATTATATTAATTTTGAGTTACTAATTAATTAATTACATACTATTTAAAAATACTTATTAGTTATGTTAGTCTATTCAATTTTAGAATAAAAACTTATTCAAACCTAACACGTGCAACAAACTATCACTAATTAACCACCTCCACCAACAAATTTATTTAGTGACATACAATTTTTATCGTGAAATATTATAATTTTATCGTTAAGTAAATTTTTATTATGAAACGTTATAACTTTTGTTGTTAAATAACAAAACACCATCCATATAGCAATGTACTATTAAAAATTATGTTAGTTATATTTAATACTCTCATATATATGCGTAATGAATTTCATAATCAATTTCTACTTTGTTTTAATAGTTGTGTTAACTAATTATCATGGTTAAGTGATACACTTGAGGTGAGAATAACTCTAATGTTATTCAAAGTCAAATGAACCAATTATTGAAGACAAGTTTTACTTAATAATAACTTATTTATTTTTGAATTTATCACTAAACAAATCATATAATAATATCATGTGATCTCGAAGTTCTTAATTAGTATTCTTTATTAAAGCCAAAATAAAAAATAATAATATGAAAGCTCACATGATTTTAATGGAGGAAAGTCTATCTAAAGTTTGGATAAGAAGGGTGATATTACTTGCGAAGATAAGTCAATGTTATAGAATTATTCCGAATGTGGCTGCTTTTTTTTAGTTCCGGTTTTGAGTTTGAGTCTGGATATTAAAAAATTCTTAGTAAGGAGCATCCCTTCCATCCCACCTCTCGATGGTGCCTTACGTGGCTTAATTCTAATTGGTCAAACTTAAATGTGAATATTCGACACCGGATGAAAAATATACATGCACCTGGACGTGGTACTAACGTATGAACTTGATTACTGATTTGATTGATTTTGTAAATATATTAGCGATTGTGCGGACCATATTTCTAATTACATTAAAAATAATTGTTTAAGATATAAAAATATATTAAAAAATCATTAAGCTATGTTTTGTAAGTTGAAAAATCATAAAGTTAAAATTCAAACTTTTGTTTTTAAATATTAAACTCTCTAAACTAAAAAGGAATTGTCAACATTATCAATATCAATCAAGCCAAATTGCTATGGCTACCAATACATTAGCGTTCGATAAGTGAATTATTACAAACGCTATTACACATAGTTTTTCTTGCCTCTTTTATTACTTAGCAATCATTTTAACGATCTTAACGAATCGAGTGGTGATCTGCATTTTGATTCTCTAATTTCTTTTTTCTTGTGGCTAAACTTTAAAGAAATAAAATTTGGGGGACCTATTTTGCTTGTCAAGTTAATCAATCAATTGTCCAAATCATCTATAACCATAATTTCAAAGACATATAAGGGTCCCAATTTACATTTTTTGTGCTTTAAATTTGTTGATTTTAATTTGAATCTAAAGTCTTTTTGTTACATATATATGGTGGGACTTGAAATTGCCTATTCCACAACATATTTGGAATGAATCTTAGCCATAAAATAATTGTGTGTTCTCCATTGAATTTTAAATATATGACTTTTGTCAAGTTAGTTTTGTGGTGTTGTTTCAATCTTTGCCTTCTCCTTTTTGTCATTTATCTTTGAGATTATCCTTGAAATAACTTATATAAATTATTTACTAAAGTTAATTATATATATATTTTGTATCGATAAAGTTATTCAAGTTATTATATACACCAAAAATAATCTTTAGCAAGAAAACTAATGAAAAATATTTTTAAAGCTTATGGTAATACTAAATCTAATAATACTTAACTAATGCGGATAAAAATTTAATCAACCCACACGAAATGCTCTTTCACTAGAGATTTTATTTCACAAGATAAAAGATAAAACATATTTAAGAAAAAATTCAATCCTTTTAATTAACTTTTCTTCTTGATCAATATGTATATTATTTATAGAAGTTTTCTTTCTTCTAAGAAAAAGTAATTGTATTAGCATATTGATTTTTCAACATAAATTTATGTTTTAAGTTTTCCATATGATATCTATCAAAAATTAGAATATCATTATAGCTTTATTTTTATATGATTTTGAATTTTTTTTAGTTGAATTCCAACATCTCCATTTGGGGACATTAGCTCTGATCTAATTCTATTTTATACGTGTATTAATCACAAAAAATAATTTTTCTATAAAATTAAGTACTTACCAATTTCCATCAATTTTTTTTTTTTAAAAAAAAAGTTATCTCACTGCTCTAACATGATTTCTAAATGAAACTGGAAGCGCATTAGTAAAGCGCACTCGAAGAAGGCGATTTATTTCAACCAGAGTAATACGTTAGGTAACTCAATATTTAATATTATATAAATTATATTTGGGAAAAATAAATCAAAATATCGTGTAATTTCAGAAGAGAAAACTGAAAAAAGTGACGTACGTGAATGTAACCTTACTTATAAAGATAGAGTTACTATATTTTCAACAAACCTCGACTCAAATACTTGAAATTATCTTCAATTGAAAATTACTATTGAATCGGATTCATCCATTAAAAGGGTGTTACTTCATCTATATAGGTCTAATCTTCCACTTATAAACTTTTAATCGATTACTTACTAAAGCATAACCTTAACCTTTCAACATACTTCATCTTCACTCCAGTTTCGTAGCTTCCCATGTCCTCATTCCTCAACACGTACCTCATGCTTCTACCCATCTCTATTTTATAATATTTGTTTAGATTATAATAACAAGATTCCAACCCCATCTCCGCCCTCACAATCAGAGGCGAATCCATGGTTTGAAAACTTCGAGTGAACCACTAAACTTTAATAAAAAACAAAGAAAAATAAGGCTCTAGTTGGATTCGAAACCTAGTCTCAAGGGTGGACGTTCCTCTAGCTTCTAACAACAAAACAAGGGCATTTTTATACTCGTCAAAGGTGCACTGTTAATTGTATTTTAATTTATATATATATATATGTGTGTGTGTGATTTTTTCGAAGCTAACAGGTGCACATGGCACCCGTCTGCCTCTGCTCACAATGCATACACAGAAAAAAAGAATATTTCAATTTTTAAATATTAACTTGCCTTTTCCAATTTGCAATCAAACAATCTTTGAAGCTTTTGAAAGCAACACACTTCTCTTTGAAAAAAACAATAATAAAAATCAAAGACGAAATTTATTATAATGTATAACTACAAAAGAAGTATGTCAAGAACCTAATTTCTCTGTCTTTTTCCTCGTAACCAATTTATTTTATTTTTATACTTCAAAACAAGGCGTCAAACTCATTTGAATTAAACATAATTTTTTTTTAAATTAATAAAATAAAAAAATATCTAGAACCTTTTTCCACACATTACTTAATAATAATATTAAATTATGAAAACAATCATTTCGAGAACCATACTTGTCCTTTAGATAAATGGAATAGTCATTGAAGCCAACAAGTGTTTGATGGAGATGCCACTTTGCCCATTTTGATCGACTCCACGTATCTCTCAAATAATGGTGTTCGAAAATTATTTTGCTCGAAGGATGTGACAGGTATCCCATACAATTAATTGAGGTACGTGAAAATTGAGTCGAACGTTATAATCATCAAAAAAAAAAAGAGTAAAGATACGTTTACTGATTAAGTTATGAATATAATAAGAAAAAACAAAATATATCATGCATTTATTCATTCCGTGAAGCACTAGTGTAAATAAGCTTTTACCATTTCAAATTTACTAATCCAATTAGTTAACATTCACAGTATAAAAATAAGTCACGAAGAGATTTTTTAAATTTCATATCTTTGACTCTCGATTGTTCTCTTACTTATTTAAATTATTATTTTTTTTATATTAAAACACATCTCGATAATTAGTTATTTGATATATACATCTCGCAGTCGCAGACACTCCATTTCAATTGAAAAAAAAAAAAGTGTCTTAAGTCACACACTAACATGACTAATTTCATTCACCTAATCTAATTATTATGATGTTTATTAGTAGTAATTAATTATAATTAATTAGTGATTTTAACAAAGTATGGGATGTGGACCTGCTGACGCGGATTCAACTGCTTGTTACGACATTTGTCATCTGGCCACGTCACTATTCCCTAAAGAGCAATTTTTAGTTTTAAATCCAAAAAGAAATTATGACAAAAATATTATGACAAATTAATGTGTAAAAAAAGACTATAACCACAACAGAATAATACGACAATCGAAGAATACTCGTAACCTCTATCTCCACCACCCCACATTCCCATCCTCACCGCCCCATCTCTTAAATCACATATTGAAGATAATTATTTTTACCTATATATGGATTAAAAAATCCATTTATTTTTTTTGAAAAATCGCTCGGAACAACCCTAAATAAATCTAACTACTTTCTTGTCCAAACATTTTTATAAAATTGAAATATAAAAGAAATTCAAAGTGTCCTACATCATGTAGTTTAACGATTAATAAATTTGTGATTTGAAATTAAGATTCATTATTAGTTAATGAAAGCTATTGGATATACCAAAAGGGCCACTTAACCCAAGCATCGTGATTCATGACCAACTATTTAATATACCAATTAGTAATATTGAATTATGCAAAACATCTACGTAAACTTCAAATTATGTAGTCATTGTTTTTCGAAGTAAATTCGATTTTATTCAATAACTCATAAATCATATAAATAATATAAATTAGTAAATTTGATAGGATAAACTTGATTAGAAATTATGTTGCACCAACTCAGTTATCCTTAGTGAATATCCGGGAACCAAACCCGGGGTGTTAAATAACCACCTTTCTTCCTTTTTTTTCCTATAAATAAAACATCAGAAAAACGAAAACGAATTTTGAAAAAAGATTGTTCTCAAATGGCGTTAAGGACGAGGATAATCACTAGAGCATTCAGCAATTTGACCCATAAACCAAAGTTGCAGGTTCTCGGAAATGGGTCTTCTGATGTGATTCGGGCCGACCCGACTGGAAGTCCGGTGTCGAATTGTGGGTCTTCATTTTCGACGGCGGCCGCTGCTGTGGAAGCGCCGGCGTCGGCGTCGGCGTCGGCGTCGGTTGAGAGGCTATTTGGGTTAGTGAAAGAGTATGAAGATTATAGAAGGGGTTTGTATGGTGGGCTTACACATAAAGCCCTTCTTGTTGATGCTGTGGGTACTCTTGTTATTCCTTCTCAACCAATGGCTCAGGTAAAATTTCATCAAATTGTTAGATTTATTGACTAATTTTGGATACACATTTTGTAGTTTTTAGCTTTTTTTGATCTATTTTGTTCGGACTCTTCGAAAATATTGTTGGGTGCATGTCGGATTTTTCAATAGTAGTGCATTTTTGGAGGATCCAAAACGGTGCTGCAACGTATTTTGGAAAGTCCTTTTTTTTTTCTTTTGCTGTTTTCATATTCTGTGGTTTTCTTTCTGCTTTTAAGTATGTCTATTCGTGTTTTCATAACTACTTTGATTTGTTGTACTTGAGCTTAGTATCCGTAAACAGCCTCTCTACCTTCATGACTCAGTTTTGTTTCTGCTTGTAGTATATTGTATTGTTTGTTCTGTTTCTAATGAAAAAATTGTCAAAGAAGTGATTTTTTTCTGGATCTAATGGTGAAAGTTGAAGAACCAGAAAAGCTATTTACGTTTTTTCCTTTTTTTGCTTGTATCTCTGATGTTCTCTCTGTAATTGAAAAAATATTTATCGAATTCCTCCTTCCGTCTTAATTTATGTGGCGTTTTTTTGACTGTGCTTGAAGTTTAAGAAAAAAAGGAAAGACTTTTGAAACTTGTCGATTAAAACAAATCTTAAACATTTGTATGGCTAAAATGAGAATTTTAAAGTTTAAATTGTTTCTAAATATAGAAAAGTGACGTTATTTGAATTGTCTCATTCTGCAACGTTGTGTTTGAATAATTTGATTAACTTTTGGATCTTTGGGTGCTTCTCTCTGTTTGTATATGTGTGTACACATATATATATATATTTTACATTATTCTGTCTCTTTCATTATGGGCAGAGCAAAGTTCCTAATTTTTCCCCCTTAAATGACTTGTTTAGTATATATTAATGTTGTTTTTATGGACTTCTCTCTGTTTATTCTGCTTGTCCGTTTTGTTCTTGTTGATAATATTTTAATCATATTGGATGTTGTAGATTTACAAGCAAATTGGTGAGAAGTACGGGGTGGAGTATTCTGAAGATGAGATATTGAAACGATACAGATGGGCTTACGGGCAACCTTGGGGTAGATCTAGGCTCAGGTATCTTGTTTTCAACCACTTATTATCTTACCTGTTGTTTGTATTTATATCTGTAATAACTTGCTTCCTTGTCGATATTGTTTTAATCGTACGAAAAGAAGAACATCAGTCACTGCTAATCATATTCTGCTTTAATTCATTGCTGTTTAGCGTTCATTCCTATGTGATAATTTGCTAAATTTCTCTTGCCTGCATATTGCAGATATGTCAACGATGGACGACCATTTTGGCAACATATAGTCAGTTGTTCGACTGGCTGTTCTGACTCTCAGTACTTTGAGGAGCTGTATAACTATTATACGACTGAAAAGGTTTTCTCACTTTTGAATTACCATTTCTGTTTACAGCAAGTTGGTTTATTCTTTGAGTTGACAACAGAACATTTCCACTAATAGGAAGATACTAAATAATTTTACTTTCATTCTTCAATAGGCTTGGCATCTTTGTGATCCAGAAGCCGAAAGGGTATTCCAGGCCCTTAGAGCAGCGGGAGTAAAGTTGGCTATAGTGTCGAATTTTGATACCCGATTGAGACCAGTGTTGAGGGCTCTGAACTGTGATCACTGGTTTGATGCCGTAGCAGTTTCAGCTGAGGTAATGTGTTTGTCGTCTTTAAAACTTCCGTTTCGTACTTTCTGATCCAATAGCTGATATTTCTTTTGGCGTTTAACAGGTAGAAGCAGAGAAGCCTAATCCAACAATATTTTTAAAAGCTTGTGAGTTACTAGGAGTAAATCCAGATGATGCTGTTCATGTAGGCGATGATCGTAGAAATGACATTTGGGGTGCTAGAGATGCAGGTTGTGATGCCTGGCTGTGGGGAAGCGATGTCGTCTCCTTCAAAGAGGTATTTTTTTGCCAGAACTTGCTTTATTTGGTCAAGTTACTTAACAAAAGGGGGGAAACAAAGATCTGCTAGCATGAATTTGATTTAAATTTCCGGTGTCTAAAAGTCATGGGCAAGAAGTTTCCAATACCATCTGTAAATTATACTTTCTACTGCATTATTGTAACCAGAACGGGAGCCTTGGCATAACTGGTAAAGTTGTTGCTATGTGATCAGGAGGTCACATTTTCTAACCAAAAGTATTGGTCGCGATTCACTAGAATACTTCTCATTACTAGTTGCACAACCTTCTTAGATTCGACTAAGCTAATCTTTCGCCTGAAACTGTTGCATGACCTGATATTTGTCTCGTGCAGGTTGCTCAGAGAATAGGCGTCGAGGTCTGAAAGGGTAATATTAGTAGATGCTTTCGTTGTGTAAAAAGCCGCTGCTTGTGTAGAAATCTCCTCATAATCCTTTGTATGTATATATTCTGCTTTTTTGTAATCAGTATGAGAGATATCACCAAGGCCCTTTGTTAGTGGCAATGTTTAGTTTGTTTGGAATAAACAGGCTGTTGAACTTTGGTTTCTCAATGCCATATTTTTGTAGCCTCTTTTGTGTATGTTAGTGTAAGCTGTTGTTCTATCAAGTTATGCATCTTTAATTTTTAGTTGTGCAAATACAATAGTTATCAAAGTTCATACAATTTGACTTTGGAAAAGCAAACCGTGACAAAGTAAAAGTGAACAGAGAGAGTAGGTTCTACTCATTTTCTTCCTCCTCAACCTTGATATCTTCATGTTCTTTCTCTTTCAAATGAAGAAAATCAATCAAGCCTTTAAGTGCAATGTCAACTTCATCATCCTTCATCAGTTTCTCAGCCACCTCAGCCGGTGTCACCGCGGTGGCTCCGATTAAATTCTCAATTTCTTGAAAAAGTTGATGCTCTGTAATTCCAAGGTAATTGGAAGCAAGAAGTTTGAAGGCACTAGGAGTGCAATATGACATGTGAATGTGCACGTCCATTCGTCCTGGTCGCAACAATGCAGGATCGAGCTTTTCCAAGTGATTTGTTGTGAAAATTATGATACGTTCATCGCCACAACTTGACCATAATCCATCGATGAAGTTCAGCAAACCGGACAATGTCACCTATAACGATAAAAGACACACATTGCATTTTTATAGTGGCGAAAAAAGAAAGCGTAAAAAGTGTGAGAAAGATGAAGACACTAACCTTGCTTTCTTCCTCATGAGAGTCCTTTGAAGGAGAAGCTCCGCGACTAGACAACTTTTCTTGCAGATCAATAGTAGCATCGATATCCTCCACCACCAAAATGGACTTATTAGCGGTTGCCACAAGCAACCTCCTTAAGTCCGAGTTCTTCTTCACCTCTGTCAACTCCAAATCATATATATCAAAGTTCAAGTAATTCGCCATAGCTGCAATCAAACTAGATTTCCCTGTCCCCGGAGGACCATACAACAAATACCCTCTTTTCCATGCCTTCCCAACTTTCCTATAATACTCTTTCCTCTTCACAAATCTATCCAAATCCTTCAAAATCTCATCTTTTTGCTCTGAGTCCAATGCTAATGTCTCAAATGTCGCGGGATGATCAAGACTCACCGGTGTCCACACTTCACTAAGATCATGCATATTCTCATAATCCATAGTGTGGATTTTCAGTGTCTTGGTTTTAAGATACTGCAATTTCGCCTCGTTGATAATGTAAGGCAAGTAACATTCAAGGACAAAGTCCTTGCTTTTTCGATGAAACATGAGTTCATAGGATCTTACCTCAGACCTCAGAGTAGAGTTGATATCGCGAGGATTGTAAAACGACTCTCTTGATGTTTGAATTTGTTTACATACCCAAATCCACTTGAATTTATGACCTTTGTAATAGTCAGTGACCTCCTCATTTCTTTCCATGCTCGTGTTGAAACTCTTCTCCTTCTCAGATTTGCTAATTTTGAAACGACGAGTATCAGGAGAGAGCTTCGAGCCTAAGTAAATTTGAGCTGATTCGTATACTTCATTGCTCACCATTCCATCAAATTCGTCAATCACCATAGTTAGTTGATTCGAGAATTTAATAAATACGTGTCTGAGGCCGAAAAAGAGGTAATCTTGAACTTCTGGTGGGAGATTATGTATCAACATGGACATTGCAGCAGCTGAGCCAATTGCTGATATTACAGTTTTGGCAATTGCTAAATTTGATTCACCAGAAGAAGACATTGTTGATTAGTGAAATTAATCAATATTATAGATAATTAATTGTTGATAGCTCCCTGTTTGCCCTGTTTCTAATTTTTATAATCTCTTGGAACAGAGGATTAAGATGGGAACAGAATCTTGAAATGCAGTTAATTAATGATTAAAACTATGCTTTTCCTTTTTAACAAGTAATTAGGAACATGCTAATATTGAGCACTTTCCATGTGACGATCGACGCCCCTCAAGAAAGGGTGACTGATGAGGGTGGGTCACTTGGAAAGTGCTCAACTGATCAAGAAAAGATTATCCAACACCATATAAAAAAAGACCAATCATTCTTTCATCAGACGTGGGACTCTTCAACGAACAATTCAAACGTATATACAACACATGTTTAATTACCTACATTGATAATGCAAATGAATTTTTACGCGATAATTGGAATTTTGCCTGCTATAAAAGATTGCTTGCCTTATTAATAGCGTAAAAATATTTGATTCACCAGAAGTAGACATGTTGATTTTGTTTAAGAATTTGAGATTATGGGGTTATTAGTTAATTAATCAAGATTATAGATAGTTGATTGTTGATAGCTCCCCTGTATTTCTCTTGGAACAGAGGATTAAGATGAGAACAGAATATTGAAATTTAGTTAATTAATGACTAAACTTATGCTTTTCCTTTTTGACAAGTAATTATATTAGGAACGTGCTAATTAATAAAATGTTGAAGGAAAGAATATTGTAAAGCCACAAAAAGATTGATGAAAAATTAGAAAACTACAAAAGTTGATTCCTCATGATCAAAGAATATTGACCACTTCCCATGTGACGCCCTCACGAAGGACAGATTGATGAGTGCAGGTCAAGCAGGATTGACAGACTTTCAAATTGACAAGCTTCTGAAACAGAAGTGCACATAACATATTAGACCTCAAGGGTAGGCTGATGAGGGCATGTCAAACAGAATTGATAGATTTTTAGACTGACAAACTTATGAAGATGAGGTGCACATAACATATTAGACGAATTTCACATCAGAATGAGAGACGAAAGTGAATTTATAAGACATAGCTCAAAGAGCTTTTGAGCTTAATGTGACTTAGCCCGAAAGACAAATCCATATTGTCCTAGACCCAAAACAGACAATACGTGTCATGAACTTAGGTTGTGACATTCCAATACAACAAGTACAAGAATTCAAATTGTAGTAAACACCTTTATATCATATATCTTCTCTTATCTCCATGATTCATATATGTCCAACCTCGTGAAGAAAAAAAACATTAGTACAAGAAGGGACATCTTAATTGTCAATCATCACATAGGTTGGCATACAATGTGGGAGTAAAAGAAAAAAAAAAAAAAAGAGGCAAAAATTGCATTAAAGAAAATTCCTATTTCATGATCGATAAGTGAGGCCTGTTCAAGTAGTTGAACACCTCCACAACTACCAACAAGGGTTCGAGTCACATTTGATGATTAATAAGAGCACTATTGATCCTCCTGGTGTGAACGAAAGACGAAATCCAATTTCAAGATCCATATTCATATAGGTATCTTTCTGCAATGGCTGCATGAGTAGCTGCACCAATAGGCAATACATCTTCATCAATCATAAAATGTGGTGAATGTCCTGTATGAATTGATCCTAAAGTCTCATTCCTTATGCCTATATAGAAAAATGCAGCAGGAATTACTTCAGAATAGAATGAAAAATCCTCTGCTCCCATCATTGGCGGAACGACCTTAAAATTGGTCGTTCCAACCAAATCACTCGTGACCGTCTTCACGTGCTCGTACATTGTGTCATCGTTCACAGTCGGAGGGTAGATCGTGTCCTTGTCTTCGAAAAAATCAACTGTTGCACTGCATCTGAATACACTAGCTTGTTCTGTGAAAACCTGTTGTTAAAATGTTATGTGAAGATCAGTACAGTTTACTTATTAGTCCGTTTAAAAAAGAACGAAACTTTTCCTCATTTTAAACTTTATACTCTTAGCCGAAAAATGTATACTCGATGACTTAACCAGTATCTTGTAGAAAAAGAGTATGTCATGTAGAATTTGAAGAAGATATTTGACGTTTAGTTATATTTGATTTAGTTTTCTTTAGTTAGAGTAGTGTGACTATGTTACTATTGACAAGTTTCAATGCCTCCTATGTTGCTCGGACTCATCAAAAATGTCAAGAGGTGTGTATCGAATTCACCAAAATTAGTATATTTTTTGAGAATCCAACACGAGTGCGGTACATAGACTGCCACAAGATGATCAATAGTTTTTTTTAAATTTTATTTCTAAATAGAAAGAAAGTCAAATTTGTCTAAATACTAGACACGCGAAAGTGGGGGATAAATGCAAGGAAGAAAAAATTCTGAAAGGGATTATTTGTCTTCCTAGCCTTCGACACAAGAAAGTGGTGTAGAAAATAATTTTTTCTTGTATCGAAACGAAATAGTAATGATTTTTGATAATATTTGTACTCCTCAAGTTTAACTTGTACAGAACTATCGGACATTTCAATAATTGAGTGACTTTATTACACGATTTCCAATATAGCTAAGTGACCATATACTAAAAGATTATATTATTTTATTATGCACGTTTTTGTTATATTATGTTGTCTTGTTCTACTGTTTTGGATATTTTTTATGATTTTTTTTCCATTTAATAATAAGATCTTTTAGAAAATTGTAGAAAGGACTTGTCCTTTTATATATGGTGCAACATGAATATCTTAGAGTGGTGATTTTGTCTTCGCTTATTTTTAAAAAACTTTTGGCTCAATCACATTGGGATCATACCATGTGATGTGTAATTCTTCAATCAATTCTTTTTTTTTTTTTTTGGATATGAAGCAATATTGGGTCCCTATGATATTTAGCCAAAACAGGCCTATCCATCTCTGCAATTTTAGGATTAGTGTTGCATAAAGCTCAACATGGTAGGGTAGGGTATGATACGATAGATATCGAAATCAAAAGTTTTGATATTGCGATTTCAATATTATAATACTTTTTTCATTTTAATTTATATGAATTAATTTGATTTATTACAAAGTTCAAGAAAGAAAGGAGTTTTGAAATTTGTAGTCTAAATTAAATTATAGATATTTGTGTGGAATCATTTCATTAAGGATAAAAAGATATTTTAAAGTTAAATTGTTACTGAATATGAAAGTGTGTCACTATTTGTGGTACTGGCTAAAAGAAAAAATAAGTCATATGAATTGAAACAGAAGGAGTATATGATATACAGTTTAAATTTTTTTGGTATCCTGAATATCATATTGAAATGTATAGTTACATATACAATTTATATTTATTATTATAATACTAATAAATATGCAGTAACTCGTTTATCTTGATTGAAATACCCTTTTTGAGTAACTAATTAACAAAGGAAAATGTTTGTACTTTCTTTTGAATATGTTTTTATTTGTATAAGGTGTTAGTATAATATAATTTAGACGTTCCTTGAACAGATCAGATCATAATTCTCTATGAGTATATGTAAATCAAAATCAAAAAGATTATGATTATTGATTTACTATATCGTAAAATACAAATACCAAACTTAAAAAATCCCGAATTAATTTAATATGACAATAATATAGAGTAATACCTTTTATGTCTTTTCAATATCATTCATATTATACCATGCCTAGCTAGCCCTAGTGGTGACTCATGAAATGAATGATACTTTATTACTAAGACCAATAATTATAATTGAAGTATGATATGATATGATTTATTTATTTTTTAAGAATGTCAGTCTCAATATTAGTACTAATTATTTAGTGTTTACTCACCTCTCTTATCCTTTTAAGAAGTTGATAAAAATTGGTTGTTGAAAAAGCCCTGAATGTGCCACTGAGTATCACTGTTTCTGGTATCACATCAAGATTATCTCCAGCATTGAAAGATGTCACAGAAACCACCTAAAAATTAAAATCACAAATCAATCCAAAAATCAATTATTGAAGATGATATCGAACAGTGTATTTTAACATGTTATAATTAGTAACTTATTTTATAATATAAGTTACTAATCGAACGATAACTTTATAATTATCTTTTAAATGATTCAATAACAAAATTACTTGAAAACCTCACTTATAAAATGAATATATATAATCTTTGATCCAACTAATATATTCTTGACAACCACTTATGAAGTTTTAGAAAATATTTTTTTTAGCCTCTCAGTATATATGAGGGTAAAATTCAGAAAATTACTTGAAAATCCCACTTTTAAAGTGAGAAAATATGATCTTTTTAAAGATAGACAAATTTTCAGATAACATGAAGCCAACGTTTAATAATAGATTTTGAAAATTTAATCTTCAAATATTTTCAAGTTTTCAAAAACTAACTTAGACAATTTGGGGGGTTTTGAAATTTCCACTCACAGAACTTATGAATTTTTTTCTGCATATCCAAACACAACTTCAAAACTCAAGCAATATGTGGTCACACTGGAGTGAGATCTTGATATGATCCACGGTTGTGATGTGATGGATAGGCTCTTTATGGAAACATTCCTCATAGGGGTTGCTTCGCTCTATTAAGGCCTTATGTGATATGAATACTGTTTAATCAGACTCTAATATAAATATAATTAAAAAAAAGAATCTTAATGATTACTAGTTGCAAATATACCCCACCTGAGAGTCCAATGGATTGGATTCACGAGAAACAATGCTTTGTAAGCTGATAACAGCAGCAGAGGCAGCAAGCACAGGGTCAATTGAGTGGTGGGGATTGCTTGCTTGACCTGTTTTTCCACTAATGACAGCTTTAAAAAACCCACAGCCAGCAAGTAAAGGACCTGTTCTTGATCCAATGACACCAGTTGGATGTTGATGTGAAACATGTGCAGCAAATATAGCTTCCACATTTTCCAATGCACCATCTTTGATCATCTTTTTTGCTCCATTCCCTGCTTCTTCTGCTGGTTGAAATATTAGAATTACTGTGCCCTGGTAAAACCATGTGGCGGAATCACGATTTTCATTAAGAAGATTTTTAAACATTAAGTATATTAGACAGTGTTGGAATTAGGATTTTCACGAAGGGAAGTCATAAACATCAAGTGCATTAGATAGTGTTAGAATCAGGCTTTTCATGAATGGGAGTCATAAACATCAAGCGCATTAAACAGAGTTAGAATCATGATTTTCATGAAGGGAATCATAAACATCAAGCGCATTAATCAGAGTTAGAATAAAGATTTTCATGAAGGGAAGTCATAAACATTAAGTGCATTAGATAGTTTTGCAATCAGGATTTTCATAAAGGGGATTCATAAACAATCAAGTGCATTAGATGGTGTTGGAATCAGGATTTTCACAAAGGAGAGTCATAAACATCAAGTGCATTAGATAGTGTTGGAATCAGGATTTTCACAAAGGGGAGTCATAAACATCAAGCACATTAAACATAGTTAGAATCAAGATTTTCACGAAGGGGAGTCATAAACATCAAGTGCATTAGATTGTGCTGGAATTGGAATTTTCACGAAGGAGATTTATAAACATCAAGTGCATTAGATGGTATTGGAATCATGATTTTCACGAAGGGGAGTCATAAACATCAAGCACATTAAACAAGGTTGAAATCAAGATTTTCACGAAGGAGAGTCATAAAGATCAAGTGCATTAGATTGTGTTGGAATCAAGTTTTTTACAAACAAAATTCATAAACATCAACAACAATAGACAATGACGGAACCAAGATTTCACAAAGGGGATTCAAAATATAAAGAACTAAACACAAGAAAAAAATTACTAAATTCAAAATATACTTTGATAGACACAAAAAAATTATTTAATCTTAATATACAATATAGTTTTTTTAACCAAAAAAATTCAAATGAACATTTTGCGTCCCTAGCTTTGCCCTAACACATTAGATCATCAAGAAAACTGCTAAAAAAGGAGCTCTCAAAGACAAAGGTTGTAAAGAGAAAGGGAAGATTGGATTGATATTAAGAACAGTTTTATTATTTTGCTGTTTTGCTTTGTCCCACAGAGCCCATGTTGTAATAGATTGTTATTTAAGAGTCTCACATTAGATTAAAAAAAAACAAAAACCTTCTCAAGTAGAAATGGATTCAGGTTTCATTATACTGATTCCAATTCAACTAGAGAGGTTATGAAGAAAGGATTATTCAACATCATATATAGATACCAATTATTCTTCTTTCATTCGATGTGGGACTCTTAAATGAACAATTCAAAGTATATACACCACCTATTTAATTACTTACATTGATAAGCAAATGAATTTGCACAATAATTGAAATTTAGCCTTTCTATTTACCTTTTAAGTGACTTAACAACTTAAAATTTTAGTGTCGTTTATATTGTCAGTGTATAAAAGGTAAACTTGGATATTTACCATATGTGCCCACTAACTTGGATAAAAAAAGTGACACAAACCTACAGGAGTGGTGGAGTACTGAGTTCTCTTCCATTCTTAATCAAAGGTTTCTGATAAGAGCCTAGAGTATAGAAGTATCTTTATTAAAGAAAGTTTTACTTCTAATGATGGAATTAGGATTTTCATAAAGGAATTCATAAACATCAATAGCATTAGACAGTGATGGAATGAAGATTTTTTTAGAGGAAATTCATAAATATCAACAACATTAGACAATGATGAAACCAAAATTTTCGCAAAAGGGATTAAATGAACATTAATATCATCAAAGAGTGATAAAGCCAAACTTTTTATAAAAGTAAACATCAACAATATTAGATAGTGACGAAATCAAGATTTTTACAAAGGGATGTGATAAACATCTACAAGATTAGATAGTGATGAAACCTAGATTTTCACAAAGGGAATTCATAACCATCAATAACAACAGGCAATGATGAAACCGATATTTCACAAAGGAGATTCAAAATATTAAAAACTAAACACATGAAAAAATATTCACTAAATTTAACATTTACTTTATATATATTTTTAATCTTAAATATACGATATAATTGCTTTGTCCTACAGAGCCTGTGTTGTAATAGATTGTTATTTAAGAGTCTCACGTAGGATGAAAAAAATAAAAGCTTTTTGATTTGAGTTAAATTCAGGGTCCATTTTATTATACGATAATACAAATATCATTTCTGCTATAATATCATGTAATGAAATGGATACTGAATTTAACTCAACTCAAGAAGTTATGAAGAAAGAATTATTCAACATCATATATAGATACCAATTATCCTTCTTTGTTTCGATGTGGGACTCTTCAACGAACAGTTCAAAGTATATACACCACCTATTTAATTACTTACATTGATAAAGCAAATGAATATTTACACAATAATTGAAATTTAGCCTGCTATAAAAGATTGCTAGCCTTATTTTCAAGTAATCAATTCTACTAGTTATGATAGTTTAATTTTTTATTTACCTTTTAAGTGGCCTAAATAAAGTAAAAACTTGTTTGTCATTAAGTTTGTCAGTGTATAGAAGGTAAACTTACAATTATTTACCATCTATGCCCACTAATTAACTTGCATAGAAAATTAAAATGACACGAACCCAAAAGGGTTTTGGTGGAGTAGTATTTTCTCCTTCATTCTTAATTAAAGGTTTCAGATACTAGCCTTGAGTATTGAGTCATCTTTGTTAAGGAATGTTTTACTTTCACTGTCAGTCTCTATAACATGAATTCGGATTTACTCTGGCTCAATACAGAAAATTGGATGAAAAAATTATTAGTAACAGAGAACAAATAAGATAAAATGTAATTGAATGTTGTTTGACAAAGGATATCCAAAAGCTTCGTTGAATTAGATTCAACATCCATTTCACTACAAGGTAGTACAGACATCGATTTTGCTATACTATCGTGTAATGAGATCAATATTGAATCAAACTCAATCCTGAAGTCATCTCATTAAAGAAGAATTAATCAAAATCATATAAAGAGACTAATCATTTTTTTTTTCATCCGATGTGGGACTCTTGGACGCACAATTAAAAATGTATACACCACATGTTTAATTACTTATACTGATAGTCTGATAATGCAAATAAATGTTTACACCATGATTGGAGTTTAGCCTGCTATAAAAGATTGCTTGCCTTATTTTCAAAGTAACCAATTTCACTAGTAATGATATTTTACCTTTCTATTTACCTTTTATGTAAAGTAAATAGCACACAAATTTCGTGTCGTTTATATTTTCAATGTACAGAAGATAAACTTTGAATAATTTACCATGTGTGCTCATTAACTTGCATAAAAAAATGACACCAACTTACGGGAGTTGTGGTGGAGTAGTGAGTTCTCCTTTATTTTGAATTAAAGATTTCAGGTACGAACCTTGAGTAAAGAAATATCTTTGTTAAGGAGTGTTTTACTTTTAATGTGAGACTTTCTAACACAAATTCTAAATTAATATATATAAACGAAGGAAATGATTTAGATCAAATGAGGGTAATTTTTTGCAAATAAATCTTTTTATAATAACATCATTTCTTATGGATGAAAAAACAAGAATAAAAATTCAATATTGTGACTTGTGAAGTGATGGTTAATATGGGCATCTCTAAATTCTATCCAAAAATTCTGAAGTAATTAAAGAGAAGAGAAAACTCCCAAAAAAGAAAAAGAAAAAAGAAGCACTATAAAAAGGTGTTTTAATCTACCCCATTTTATTAACCCACTGGCCCCCCATTTAAAATATAGCACATTGGCATTTTCTTCAAAGTCCTTAAATTGTGAAAATGACTTGAAACAGAAATAATACCTTGCATATATAGTTACATGGTCCCAATTATACTCTCAATAAAGTTGTTGGAGGTCACCCTCAATAAGTCCTTTTAAAATTAGACTTCTTAACCAAAATTTAAAAAAGGTATTCTTTTTTACAATAATTAAATTAAAATAAAAGGCAAGGCTGGATATAATACAATAGTTCTTATTTTTACATACGACTCGTCTTTCAAATGGACTGATCTTTAATTTAATGCCCTTAACAATTGAATTTATGTCTAGCAGGGCATAAGTTCTTTAACGAAACAAGACATATAGATTTACGTCTCACGAATAAATATTTTTCTTTAGGAGTAAAATTAAACACCTAACGCAAAATAGTACAAACTGCAAATGACCTTTTCTTCTAGTTAGATTTGTTCATGTAACTATCAGTCCAACTGTTGACAGGGCTCTGGTAGACATTATCGTACATAACTATAATGATTATGGGACCAATTCTTTATTTTTCTCTATTTTTATTGATTAATTTTTAATATATGCTCATATTATAATAAAGTTTTGATACTCATAGTACTATGTAAAGATTCCTAAGTCAAATCTAGTACCCAACTCGTTCATGCTTCTAAACTATTTGCTGCATAAAGGCTGAGGGGCTAATAATTAAATAAATAAAAGAGTCCAATATTTGCAAATAAAATATTTGACTTAGGTCATAGTATTTGCTTCTTTTTCAATGGAAGGCTATATGGAGGATGAGAGATGAGAGTTGAAGGGTTGTGGTTATTCCAAAATAGATTATAAAAATATATCAATCAGAAATATAGATATGAGTAATTAATGATTACATACGCTAAAAAGACATACGTATAATATTATCCTACCACTTGACCTATTGGTTCATGTGACTAAAATGTTCAAGCAACTTCTCTATTGTCATTACTTGGCCTCCATTTATGGAAAGATCAAGTAGATCTAATATGTTAGATACTAGTGAGGCATGAGTCAAAATCAAATACCTACCTAAAGATATGGAAAATCAATCGACGAGGAGTTAAATTCGATGTAAACTACCTTTAATTTCCTATTTTCTTATAATTATAATGTACGAATCAGCTTATGCATATGTTAAGTTATTTCAAGATATATGTTACTTCCCACTAACTTAAATATCGATCGAGAGCCATATGATGTTTTCTTATATGAAGTTTAAAGCTATAAACCACTCAAAATGCACTTTCAATGGAGAATCCAATGCAATTACATTTGCACAAAGCTCTAAAAGAAACATTAGAAAGTAGATACTCTAATTATTTTTAATTTAAGTACTATATATTATAACTATTATTGTTCGTACAAAGTGCCCTTATCTATAAAGGTATCATCATAATAATTAACTAAGCTAAATGTAGATCATTAGATTTGCTATTTGGCCAAAAAGTTTAGGTGGTATTCTCATTTGTTGAAAATAAAATAGTCCAAGATACCCATGACTAATTAAAATGAAACAAATAATAAGAGATAATTGCTCCAATATTCTTCAAATGTTGTGCCAAAAATTATGGAATCCACCATATGGAGAACAAAAGAATATTTTAGTTTTATTTTAAGGAGTCACAAGAATAAACGTGTTCTTTTTATCTGTCACTCATGAGACTAACCTTGAATTGATAGTCTACACTTTATCGAGAATCTAACGAAGATAATCTTTCTAACGTGCCCTACAGAAATAAGATCCTTTTCAAATCCTACTCGTGCATGAAACTATACTGATTATGTTGTCATTGTTGTTGTTTTTGATGTCATTAATAGTCTAAGCTCTTATTCACCGAGGACCGAGATTACAAAATAGAGAATCGAGCCCTCACCAACAAGGTGAAAGTTAAGATAGTTAACCAACTAAGCTATTAAGATTCTTTGACGTACGCTCTACACTAGGTACTTTTCACTAAAGTTTGAGGGAATAAAGACCATAACATTATGTGACTAGAAATGAAAAGATTAAACTTTGTTTCATTTTCAAGAAAAGAAAACAAAAAATAGTAATTTTATGACTATAAAAAAGTGACATATTTTGCAAAAAATGGCTATTAATGTAAAACAAATTAACCTTTAAGTTCTTCTCACGAGCCTTTAAAATTCTAGCCGCACCAATGAGCATAGCCACATGAGCATCATGGCCACAAGCATGCATTTTAC
Organism: Solanum pinnatisectum; assembly: GCA_035578085.1. Classification (NCBI taxonomy): domain Eukaryota; kingdom Viridiplantae; phylum Streptophyta; class Magnoliopsida; order Solanales; family Solanaceae; genus Solanum; species Solanum pinnatisectum. The sequence continues at coordinate 42,785,519 of CM069085.1, read as the reverse complement.
CAGCAATTTTACTCTTGTGCTCCCATTCAACAGCTTCCTAATATTTTCAAAAAAAAATAAAAAATAAAAATAATAAAATGTGGATGGTCATAATTTCATGATAAATACTTTCATTTTATTAGAATTTATATATTTTCACGTGTTTAATAAATGAACCTGAGTCTAAGTCAAACTGACAGATAGTTAATGCCAGATATAAGTGAGTCACATGTTGTGAAAGTACATAAAAATGAACAAAAAGAAGATCTGATCTTGTCGTTCAACATGTTAGACATGTATTTTCAAGTAAAAAGGAATGTAGATATAAAGATAAAGATTTGACACTTTCCTGAAAATATATACAATTGTAAATATATTTACTTATTTATTCTCAATTAAACTGTTAATTCCTCTGTTTCAAAGTCAATTTTATACTGTACAAGATAAATAAGTAAATAAAAAATGAATTTCAAGTTTCAAAGTTTTAAGTTTCAAGTTTCAGAAATAAAGATAATTTTTTTTAAAAAAACATCAAAAAGAGTTAATTTCTCAAACGTCACTCAATTAATATTTCAAAAAATTATTTTTTAATGATTTTAATTCTTTTTCATTCATAATAATTATTACTCTTGTTATCTCAATTATACGCACAATTAAAATTCTGAGAGTTACCCAAGTTTTTCTTGATCAAACTTTTTTTTAAAAAATTAATCTGTTAATTATTATAATTTGAAATTTATAGTAATTTATACATAATTTTCAAATATATAAATTTAATTTTTTTAAAAAAAACAACTTAAATATTTTATGTGTAATTAAGTGATTATCCTAGAAATTTAACCCAAAAAAAAAAACATGAGAAGGTTACATTTGAAAATTAAAAATAAAAAACCTGAATTGGAAGGGCATCCATATCAGCTCGAAGAGCAACAAACGGCGGCTGGCCGGAGCCGATGATGGCTCGGATTCCGGTGGTAGCCAACGGAAACCGATAAGAAATTTCCATTTTTTCAAGTTCTTGACGAACAAGTTTGCTAGTTTCAAATTCTTGAAAAGCAAGTTCAGGGTGTTCATGGATTTTTCTCCTCACTGATTTTATCCATTTAACATGCTCTGTTTTCTGGGCAATTTTCAAAATCTCATTTGAGCATTCTTTTGTCCAAATTGAACAATCAGAGGATGTAAAAAGATTGATTTTTGATGTTCTTGATTGATTTCGAAGGTCTATAATTGTGGGGTTTTTCAATAAAGTTGTGGATTTGAAGTACGTGATCAATTCAGGTTGTTGATCAGACGAAGAAGACGAAGAAGAAGAAGAAGAAACAGAGGTTTTTGCCCCTTTTAATGGAGTTATTATCATGCAATAGATGAAAATGGTAAAAAACATTGCTTTTTTAGAAGAAATTGGAAAAAACTTCATTTATTTATTTTTGTTGTTGTTGAAAAGAGAGAGAGATGAAGGTATGAAGATTCAAGAGAGATGGAAGTGTGAGTTTTGTTGATATGAGTAAATAGAGAATAATAGATAGATGGAAAGAGTGAGTGAGTGTGTGTGAGAGAGAAAGAAAGAGTGTGAGTAAGGGCGGATTCAGTGTTTCGATATTGAATTTATCTGAATTCACTATTTTTTATATAAGATGTTATTGGTCGGATTCGTTTGAATTTACTATTTTTGTTAGGAATTTATTATAGAAATAAATTTAGAGTTTGACATGATCGTAAAAAATAGCTTAGATTATGATTGTTCGAGATCATTTAAGAATACAAATTGTCATCCCATTTACCAATGTGAAGCTATGAACACCCTATGGTTACACCGGCCATCTATAGTGTGGATAAGATAAACAAGAACTTCGCATGCACAATCTTCATATGAATCTTTATGATTTAACTCAACCCTAAAAATTAGTGAACTAAATAAGGATACAAATTATCATTTCAACCACCAATATGAGACTACTAACCATCTTAACAAATCTTCTTTTCATTACAAATTTACGTGTTGTTTTACGCTTCTTTATATACGTCGTAAATATAACCAAGGAAGTAATACACTAAGACTCTGAAACATTGATATATAGATTATGAAAGTATAAATATCTGTCTAACTATGAAATTTCCTGACCTTCAAACACTTCAATTAGTGGGGTAGGGAAAGGACGGAGAGAGCCACAAGGGGAATAGTAACAACACGTGGTGATAAACAAAAGAGAAAGGGTATAATAGTACAAATAAAAAAGTAAAGAGGAATTTATGTTGATTTGCGTCACGTTGTGAAATTAAATTGCGTTAATTTATGGAAAACTAACGTAAAGTCTGACAACATTTGAAAAGAAAAGTGGGACCCGACCCGTTTTGTCATTTTCCAATTCAATTTGGGTGGGTCAACTGTTGTGGTCATTAGTAACTGATTGGATAGTAGAAATTTAAACACAAAAATAATTAAAAAAAATTAATTTTTTTTGCCATAATAAGTATAAACATGTGGTATACCATAAATCACCGAAAATTAAATTATCGAGTCAAACTGAAAATTTCGATATTCAAAAATAAGTTTCAGCAGTACTTGATTTCGATAGTCGGTGAATTCAGTAATTCGATAACTGATACTACTGTATACGGCAAAATTGATGTCCTAGCAGATATTTCTCCTTATGCTTTAAAAATTTACTGTTTTAATTTATATGATATTATTTGATATAGTATGAAGTTTTAATAAAAAAGAGAAATGTTTTAATTTTTGTGGTCTAAAACAAGTCGTAAATGTTTGTATGGTTATGAATCAACTCATGATTAAGAACAAAATTGACATTTTAAAGTTAAATTGTTACCAAATATAAAAATGTGTTATTCGTTTTTAGGATAGAGTAAAAATTAAATTATGTCACATAAATTGGCACAGAAAGAACATTGTACTAGTAATAAACAAATTATTGACAATTCTTTCCCATAATTATGCTTCAAATATTAATGTACTGTAGTTTTAACCTACTAAGATGACTGAATTGGTTGAACAAACAATTTTTCAAATAAAGAATTTCAAAATTTGAACTTTTTCGATCGAGCTCACCGTATAAGATTTGCCTAGTCGATTTTTGATACCGACCAATGATATAGGTATTCCTCAAAAACTGATTGACCAACCATAATCCAGATTGGTGATCAATTTAAGATTTTTATTAATAATGTCTGTTTAAAATCTTTAAATCGTGATCTAAAAAAATTGAATATTCTCAAAATGAGACAACCACAAAGAGGGACATTAATTTTATACGGGACAATAAGGAAAAAAGGACGTAAAAAAATAATTAAGATGTTGCAAGCTTGCAGCTAGTCTATTTATCAATTTATATAGACTAGTAGACTATACTAATATATACTAAAACTATACTATATAAAGTTAGTTCAAAAAAATAAATTTACAATTTGCTGTGATTAATTAGTATAGAGTAGATAACGTGTTGAAATTTTTTTCTCTGGTGAAATAAATGATACTACTATTTATTTATTTATGGATTAGGATGTGAGCAATTATTTCATTTTTTTTTATGAAAAGAAAATTTGTAGTAGGAAGCATTTTTTATGCTTTTAACAATTTATGCGATGTGAATTTAGATTAAGTAGTGATTTGTAAGTTCAGGTTGCTTATATTATATTTGCAACGGTCATAGAGTTGAGAGGAGAGAAATGCTTCCAAAACATACTCATCCTTTGCTTCGATTGAAATTTCTTGTGAAATCCGTATAATATCTACTGTACAAAAAAAATAATAATCACTTTTTGACACATATATTAAACAGTATAAGAGATGATTTGTTTTAATTCTATGAATGATTCATGAATAGAAGTTGCAGGTAAATCCTTGATTTGCACTCGACTAAATATTCGTTGATAAGGATTTACTAGCTGCTACCAATTAAAAGTGGTCAAAATGAATATCGAATATTGAATATGAGATTGAAAAAAACTTCGAAAATTGGCAGGGGAAAATGACATTTTGAGGGTGTTTGGATAAAAGTTGGTCAAACCTACTTTTAAGTCAGTTTTTAACTTCTGAAAGTATTTGACAAATATAAAAATAACTTAAAATAAGTCAAAAATGACTTAAAATAAGTTAGGAAGTGTTTGACAAGGTAAAAAAATGACTTAAAATAAGTAAAAAAATCAAAAGTAGATTTCCCTACTTTTTATTTTTTGACTTAAAACAGTCATTTAAATTTGATATTTTATTTTTGACTTAAAAAGGTACTCATTTTAAGCGAATCCAGACGTGCTAACTTCTCCATTGGAATAATGTGACACATTTTATTTTTAAGCCAAGATTATTTATCATATATTTTATTAAAAGTTTGGAGGTGAATTGTCAAACTTTTTTTTTTATACAAATTGTCAAACTAGCTCCCTCAAATTTCAATAAAATGTGAAATATGCACTTATGAATTAGAAAATGACAATTTATATCATGTAAAAAAAGAAAGAAGGTTATAAATAGTTATAATAGGTATATGCTCTGTAGTACCATAGTGTATAAATGTAAATTATATTAGGGTCATTACTGGTGAAGATAATTTTTGCTACCAAATGATTCTTTTACTTTGTTGTAAGATTTAACAGGATATATAACGTTTAAAAAAGGATGAATTATTTATATTTGATGAATTGAACATGTATATAATGATCCATATAATATAATTGGGAAAGTGTAAATATCGATAAAGTTTATCCAGTCTTTAATTGACCGTTCATATTAACCAATATGGCATGATAGCTACCTAGCTAATTGGATGGTCCAGGCAATTAATCATTTGTCAAGTTTCAAATCAAGTTATGAACTAAAGAATCATCACTTTTTGCTTTTTTATTAGGTCATAAAAATGATTGAGTTGAAAAAAATAAAAATAAAACGAATATATTGATTCTTTATTTTTATTTTTATTTTTAAAAAATCATATTAACGCATAAGAATCTTTCTTTTGAGATATTTTTTGCTATTTTCTAAAATTCTACCATCAACAAAACTTTGTGTGATGTTCTTATTCACCTTGTGATACATTTAATTTCAAATTATATATTTTTTTCACACTAGTGAAGAATCATTTGGACTAGAAGTACATATACAATACTACTTTTGAATATTATGCTCATAGACAAATATTATGATGATTTTTTTAATTATTTTTAGTCAACATTCTTTCAATTTCAAAGTTGAAATATATATTTAAATATATGTTACCCTTATTTTTTGATGTTTTATATTTTTAGATCAATTTTCTTACTCCACGTTTAGATTCTTTTCCATAATACATTTATTAAATGACAGTTGTAAGGAGAATTATCACAAAGTGGCATTTTCCTAATAATAATTGTTTTGAGATCAATTAAAATGATGGTGGATTAAATTTGATTCACCTACACAAGTGGAACCAAAATGTTGTGGGCTTGTGGCTATGATGGGACATATAACATACAAATACGTTAACAAATAAACAATTTAGAGGCAATAATATAATGCTCAGTACGACAATATTATGTTAGTGACGGTAAAAGTTTTTGCGATTCTGAATATAATGTCATTAACTTAATTATTGTTAATTTTTTTTTATAATTATCACTAAATATCTCTTTTATTATAATAAAAGAAAATAAACTATGGATCCATATCTAGAATGTGTCTCATGGTTACTGTGCAATTTATTTTAGAGAGTTAATATTTTTGAAAAATGTTAGTTATAAGGAAAGAGATTAATTAAAGTAATTTTTTTTCTATGATTAAGTGGCACCTTATCTATATGTGTACAATTTAGTGGGGCCATCTTTGTTGACCACAAGCAGTATTTACTAATTAATGTTGACAATCAAATCAAGAAATAAGTAGTGCCTTTGAAAGACTTTTATTAATAGACATGTGACACTTTTTAAAGGTCAACATTTTTATTTATTTATTAATTAAGATTACTATCATTAGTGCTTAATAATTTCTTTTTAAGTGTTGCAACTTTTAAGTTGAGTGGTTTCTTATCAAGCTTAATTAAAATCATTAGAGCTTAAGAAAATTGTGTCCCTTAAATAAATTTAAGTTACATAGGAAGGGATCACAAGTTTCAAATTTGTGCTTACATTAAGCTACATATATAGCTCAAATTGATCCAACAAAAGAGTTCATCAAAATATTCTCAAGTATTTTTTTTTTTAATAATCAGGCGTGTTAGACTTATGTCTCATTTAACGATATAATCTATTTTAGCCAAAATAATGTGTAGTGGAACGATCAACCATGTTTTCCGTCCAAATAGAGGTAGGCATGGTAGGGTAGATATCAAATGACATATTAAAATTGAAATTATTGATGCTGCAACTTCCATATTATTATGATATTTGAAATGGTATTTGATATGCATTTTTTTTAAAAAAAAATTGGTATTCTGTATGTATATTACCCTTATATATAAGCCAACAAGATTGGGACTATCACAACACTAAATAATTGTACAAAATGCAATTCAAATTGTACTTCTGTGAGTAGTGAATGACTTTTCTCTGTCCTTTCTTTTCTCTGATTTTTGTCTCCCTCGAATGTAGTCTATTGAAAATTTAAATCTAAGTAATTTTTTATGGATTTACTGATTTCTGCGAAAATTTTCAACTTGCATGTTTCTACTTTTTCTAAAATTTCACCAAATAAGTATTCTATTTGATGAACCTTTCCGAGAAGCCATGTTATATGGCTGATTTGTACAATACTTCGTGCCGCTATTGTTGATAAAGTTATTTTCCTAGCAGACATATGGCACTAAGATTGAACATCGATCTAATAACAACAACCGAAACAACAGATTGGACATGTAAAGTCCAAATTATGGACATGAGTGGAGGAAGAGTAAGCCCAGAGAAAAAACTCAGATTCCAAAATCTAATTTTGAAAGACGAAGAGGTACTTACAGCACTATAGGACAAAAAAAAACAAAGACATGCTTCAAGCTTTGCATTGGAGAACTTCTCCAGGTCATCGACATCTCTCACAATAATTTATCACTACTGTTGAAGAAATTTCATAAGTTTTACAACAATTATAAATATATCTTACCGGAAGCTTTTACAAATAGTCCTACTACATGTGCATTTCATTGTTCTGGACAGAATGAAATTTTCCACGTAGAGGCAAAAATAAAAAATTTCAGATGAACTGCAGAAGTTTTGTGTGCTCAGATGTAAGCAGAAATTTCAGATGACTAAACTCTTTAAGCAATTTGAAGTTATCTGTTGAGGTTAGAAGCCAAATGTTCAACTTGCAAGTTGAGGAAATTCTTTTAGTTGTTTGAAGTTATCTGTTGAGGTTACAATCCAAATGTTCAATTTCGACTCCTATTGGGGCTTTTTCTTTGTCTTTACAAGTAATTTGCTTTTTACAACAGAACAACTCCAGTGGCATCATAACTTTTAAACAAATTTAAGAAATAACTTTCCCATTTTCGGAAGCAACTCCTCCTCATTAATTGTTGGGTTTAGCAAAGTGTGAATGGAAAATAAGAAGAGTGTTTTATTCGAAAATATAAATAAAGGAAAAAATGACTAAGTTTCGAAAAATTAATTAAACTTATGGTTTAAGAGAAATCGAATTTCCAAAAGAACAGAGTCGCCACTTGATTTTTTAATAAAAATCAAGAAAAAACTTAAGAATTTTCAAAAGACCCAAACAGATAAGATCAATTGAAAATAGAAGGGTTCGAAGTTCAATGTACATTCCGAGAAGGTGTTAGGCCCTCGGAATATCCGCTAACTCGCGGTTGACCGGCAATTTGACCAAAATGACTTTAACTAATTTTGAAAAAAATTCAACCAAGTAAAAGAAACTCAATTTTTATTTATTTATTATCATAATTATTTATTTATTTATTTATCAAAGGGACAACTAAAGAGAAATCTTTCAAAGGGAAAAACTCAAATGTTGACCGGACTAATAATGACAATAAACCAAGCATGAAATATAAAAATTATTATTATTATTATTACTACTATATAATTATCTTAAGGGAAAGTGAGCTAAAGGAGAGTTCTTCTAAAGGAAAATAATTCGTATAATTGTAAGACTAATAATAATATAACAAAGTATCTATATATGTGTACACATATATATATATATATTATCTTTTATTATATATATATATTTTTTTTTTGAATATGAGAAAGAAACAGCTACCTTTGGGGAAATTAATTAAAGTCAAACCAAAATTAAATAAGATGTTAGTTGATACAATAATAAATAAAGAGTAGGGAGAGAGATATCAAATTTGGGCTTTTGGCCCAAATTTATGAACCTGTCCTAACACTACAATAACAAATCTATGGGTTTTGGCCCATTTTCGTGTCCAAGAGCCTGTGTATACAAAAATTGTATATCGGTGTATATGGGCTATATCTGGACCCGTTTTCATGTATACCAGACTGTATACCAAGTGTATACAGCCCTCTTCAACTCCTCGATCACCTGTATTAATTTTTGGACTTGTATACCGTATTTTCCGGCTGTATACCGGTGTATACAGCAGGTATATCAGTCTGTTTTCACTTTCCGAAGTCTGAAAATTCGACTTCCAGCCCTATATTTCAGCTCCGGGAACCTGTATTTCAATTTCTTGCCGGTTGACTCGATGAAGAGAGGATATTGGGCCTTTATGGCCCGATCGACGGAATGCAAGGAAAAAGAGTCTTCAAAGACTCGGAGAAGCCGGTTTATACATAGAAAAGAACAAAACAAAGCTAGAAATTAGAAATAGGGCACACCTTAAATTTATATAATAGAACTAAGACATATAAAAATGAAAAAAGGCAAAGTATGTGGGCTATTAGTTCATTGTCCATGTTAATGCAGGGTGACAACGAAATGCATGTAATACTTAATGAACTTTCACGCAAACTAAAACTGATCCCCACCTGATAGAGTAAAACACCAAATAGTAGTGGTAGCTAAACTATTAAACTAGCAATGATTAAACGGAATGGATCTGAGCATAATCATTTAAATAGAGATGCGGACAAGGAAAACAATTATCAGTGACAAATGGGGAGACCATTGAAGTTGATGTCATTAAAAAATGCAATATGACACGTAGCAAGGGAATAATAAATTCCTGTATAGGGTAAGCTTAAGCAGGTTGAACAAAGCAGTAGACAAAATTAGCCTAATAATGCTACTACTCGCTGGAATTTGGACATGAACAAGAGATGTGATTTTTATTTTTATTTTATTTTATTTTTAGCATTTTCGGAGTTTCAAAAAAAAAAAAAAAAAAAAAGGACAGGCATGGGCATACAGAAAATTGCAGTAAGCTTCAACCCAAATTTTACATACAGAGGCACGCATTCAAAACCACATGAAAATGAATTAAAACAACTTGTAAGGCTATAATCTTTCCGATATGAGACTCAATCACCCCAAGCCATTACAAAAGAGGAAAGTTTCTTTAAAGCACATACAAGAACAAGACATCAATATATTTTGAAGAGATTTCTAGCTCAAACCAAGTATGAAAATTGACTAATTCGTCACGCATAAGCTATATTGCGAATTGACAGGACATGAGGGAGTTAACAAGGTCGAAATAATCAACTACAGATGCAAGACAACAAATATAAAACACTAAGAACTCGAAATATTGATGCCTTGCTTCATTCCTTCAACTTGAGGTGAAAGAACGAAGGATGCGACATCAAACACTTACACATTATTACAGATTCATGATGAACAAGAACGAGCTTGAACCTAAAACGACACTTTGAAGTCAGTCATGACTAACTAAGAAAGATAAAACGGCAAAAACGACAAGTCAGGAACCAGCACCCCAACATCTATATACACGTCTAGACCATATTCATGACTAGAAGAACTGTAACAGTCGACAAAGATGACGAAGAATCCCCAACCCCTACCGACAACCATAAGCAAATGATCAACTAAAGCGACAAAATCGAACACACATGAGAAAGGAAACGGACTGGCAGGTCGATTGACAAAGCAGTAAGCTATTACTGACTTAACAACAACAGCGAATCGAAACCAAACTAAATTTTTATCATTCAAACAGATCCATAGTCAAGAAACAAGCACATCAGCATGTTGAGCGTAACCGAAATGCGAGCTAAAATCAGGAGTTACCTTTTAAGGTGCAGCAAACAGGGACAGCGAACTAACAGCTACAATCCTTCCACCACGAGAGCGAAACGAAGAACCAGAAATTTGAGCAAAATTTTGGACTCAAACTAACGGTTACCCTTCTCAGAAAACCGAGAATCGAATAACCCTTTTGTTTTCTTTGAATGGATTTTGTAGGTATGTTATGGCCGTCGTCTTTGGTTTAAGTTATCCTATATCTTACCCGTTAGAAATTTTTCAGCCCACAAACAGTAAAAGAGGAGAGGATATTTATAGGAGGATACTAGGGTTCACGAATTTGAGGGGGGGAAATGAACGAATCCAAATTCGAGGCCCATTTCAAAATTCAAATGCAATAACTTTCTTTCACCCTTTTGGACAAGCACCCTTTCCTTGCGACTTCAACTCATTCCGGAAGAAGAAAGGGCGAGAGGGACGCCCGAGATCGATTCATTCGTCCTTGGGCGTGACGTGTCTCGATCTCACGCTACAAGGGCAGAAACGCGTGCTGATTTTCTACTGAAATCGTACAATGGAGAGGGACGTTGGAGAAGCAGACAAAAAATTCGTAGCACTGCCCCTCTGTTGCTACTTTTCCGTCCACTGCCACTACTGCTTTCCGTTTGCTGCTGTGTGTCATTGACGCGTAGTTGCTGGAATTGGCGTCGTTGGTTGCTGTCTGGATTGACGCCGTGAAGAAGATGGACAAACAGGGTCGTACGTTTGCTGCTTCTGGGAGATGTACTGCTGTTCTGGGTTCTTTTGGGATAAGAAATGGGAGAGTGGGCCGGGTAAGGTGTTGGAGTTGGGCTGCTGAATGGAACAAATAGAGGAGAAGAGAATGGGCTGCTAGGACTTGATGTAAAGGGGCCCAAAATCTTGGCTTTTAAATGAGTTAGAAGACAAAGTAAGGAATGGCTAGAATTGTAATTAAACAATAGCTCAAATAAATTTCAATTGTAACAAAATCGAACTCAATCGATGAACTTGATCGAAACTTACACAAGACGAATTAATATAAATTAATTAACGAGCTTCTTATTTTTTTTTTAACAAAATAAAATAATCAACTTAAGTATAAACTAATTAACTTAAAAATATAAGTGTTAATTAACTAAACCAATTAACCAACTACTTAAGTAAAACTAAAATCTTTTTGAGGCAATTTTCTAATATTCGTAAAATATACTAATTACGTATATAATTATATGAAATATATTTATCACTTAAAACTTATAAAAATGATAAAATTACTTTAAAATAAACTTGAAAAATATTTGGAGTTTTATAAAATTAGTTATTCTAAATTGTTTAAAAATTAAGAAGCTCTGAAATTAATTATTATCGGGGAAGGTCAAAATTAGGTGTCAACAAAGAGAAAATGAAAAAGTGGGGGAACCAATTTTGGAGGGAAAATGAAAAGTCATTGCAAAGTGCAAATGAAAAGTCATTTCTCCCATATTGGTAGAAGAAAGGAAATTGTTGTCCTTATATTAGGAAACACTTCCTTTAGTTCTTAAAGGGTTAAGAAGAAGGTGCTCCTCGCGCTGTCGTCGTCGCTCGGTCGGCTTTGGCTTTAGATTTGGATTTGGATTTGGATTTGGCAAATGATGTGATTGATTGATAATATTAAATGTTCTGAAGGGACTTTTCCCAAAAGACACAACGTTCTGAAAAAAAAAGGGTATGAACATATTTTTCTGAACAGACGTGTTCCTTGATGTAAATGGCTATAAATAAGAGGTCTTTTTTTCATTTTTCAAACACTGAAAATTTTTTCTCTCTGCATACATTTTCTTACATAAACAAAATGTCGATCGACTGATTCTGTGTGTACTTTTGTTGTTGTTCTTGCGTTTGCTGAAGTTATTAAAGTTTGAGATACCGCTACTTCTCTAACAGGTTAATCCGTTTTATCTTGGGAGGAATTAATCTGCAACCTCGGGTACAGTGAGGGGATTAAATTTCTTAAGGAAACACAGTGGTTACTGTGGACTCGAATTAAAAATATTCTGTCTATTTCATCTTTTTCTGTTTCTGTATTTTTGACTAACCTAAATACATGAGATAACAATCTTAAGAAATTTACTAGTTTCTGTATTTGAGGTTTCTGGAGTTTAAAACCTTTATAGTTTTCTACTCTGTTTGAATTTATAAAATTCATTCGATTAAATATTAAAAGAACATAAAAACTTTATCGTTAAATCAGAAACAGTCTGTGTAAGGATTTATTCTTTACTATTAGTAATTCACATACTAAAATTGACTGCCATTTGTGACAGAAAAATGACTAATTCAAATCAAGTAAATGTTGGAATAGTAAGTGCTGCAATAACATCAATTGCACACAATCGTTCAACTGCTGCCCTAGCACCGGCTGAGAAACCTGCAAAGTTTTTTGGAGTCGACTTTAAGAGATGGCAGCAGACGATGTTCTTCTATCTGACTACATTGAGTTTGCAGAGGTTCATTAATGAGAACGTTCTTGTTATGTCGGATGAAACTCCGCCTGAAGAACGATTCTTGGTAATAGAAGCATGGACACATTCAGATTTTTTGTGTAAAAATTATATTATGAGTGGCCTGCAAGATGATCTGTACAATGTGTACAGTAATGTCAAAACCTTAAAAGAACTTTGGGATGCTTTAGAAAAGAAGTACAAAATAGAAGACACCGGAATGAACAAGCTCATTGTGGCAAAGTTTCTGGACTATAAGATGGTAGACAGTAAGAGTATCATCACCCAAGTTCAAGAATTGCAGGTTATAATCTATGATCTCCTTGCTGAAGGTATAAATTTAGTTAATACCTATGTTGGAAATATTAAGTCTATTCTTAATAATCACATAATCTCTAAAGTAGGATTGGTTGTGAATGATGCTTTTCAAGTGGCTGCCATTATTGAAAAGTTACATCCATTGTGGAAGGACTTCACAAACTACTTGAAACATAAACGCAAGGAGATGACAGTTGAAGATCTCATGGTAAGGCTGAGAATCGAAGAGGACAAAAAAGCTGCAGAAAAGAGGTGACATGGTAATTTAACAATATATGGAGTAAATATTATTGAAGAAGATCCCACAAAATCAAAGAAAAGAAAGAAAACATCTGGTCCAAAGAGCAATCCTCCTAAGAAGAAATTCAATGGAAGCTGCTTCAATTGTGGCAAACGTGGTCATAGGGCTACTGAATGTCGGGGTCCCAAGAAGGACAAGAAGAAAGATCAAGCAATTTTGGCTGAATCCAAAGAAGAGATGGACTATCTTTGTGCAATGCTTTCAGAAAGCAACTTGGTTGGAAATCTAAGAGAATGGTGGATAGATTTTGGTGCCTCATGCCATGTTTGTGCCAACAAAAAATTATTTTCATCATATACTCCAGCACCTACAGACGAGAAGTTGTTTAGGGCAAACTCCGCTGTTGCAAAGGTGGAAGGAACTTGCAAAGTCCTCTTAAAGATGACATCGGGCAAGATGGTAACTTTAAACAGGGTCTCGTATGTTTTGGAATTGCGAAAGAACTTAGTTTATATACCAGTTCTGACTAAGAATGGATTCAACTGTGTATTTGTTTCTAATAAAGTTGTAGTGAGTAAGAATGAAATGTATGTAGGAAAAGGTTACCTCACTGAGGGCCTCTTTAAACTCAATGTAATTGCAGTTGATATGAATAAAGATTCTGCTTCTTCTTACTTGCTTAAGTCTAAATGTTTATGACATGAACGTTTGTGACACGTTAATAACAAAACCTTGCGAAAACTGATTAACTTAAATGTTTTGCCTAAATTTGAGTGCAATAAATCAAAATGTTAAGTTTGCGTTGAATCTAAGTATGCTAAGCATCCTTATAAATCTGTTGAAAATAATTCATATCCCTTATAACTGATTCACACTGACATTTGTGACATGAAATCAACATCATCACGTGGTGAAAAAAAGTATTTCATAACTTTTATTGACAATTGCACTAGATATTGCTATGTCTACTTGCTAAATGGTAAGGATGAAGCAATAAATGCATTTAGACAATATAAAACTGAAGTTGAAAATCAGTTGGATAGAAAGATCAAAATGATCAGAAGTTATATAGGTGGAGAGTATGAATCTCTATGTGCAGAAATATGTTTGGAAAATAGAATAATCCATCAAACTACTGCTCCTTACTCTCATCAATCTAATGAAATGGTGGAAAGGAAAAATCGAACTTTAAAGGAAATGATGAATGTCTTACTTATAAGTTTAGGTTTACCACAAAACTTGTGGGGGGAAGCTATTTATAGCAAATTGAATACTTAATAGAGTGTCTCACACGAAGACACATGTTATTCCATATGAGAAATGAAAAGGAAAAAAACCCAACTTGAAATATTTCAAACTGTGGGGGTGTCTAGCCAAAGACCAGGTTCCTATACCTAAGAGGGTGAAAATAGTGCCTAAGACTGTGGATTGTGTATTCATTGGATATGCCACAAATAGTAAGGCATGTCGATTTTTGGTTCATAAGTCCGAACATCCGAATATTCATGATAATACGATAATGGAATCAGATAATGCTGAATTTTTTGAACATATCTATTTGTATAAAACTAGACTTGAGTCATCTTGTTGATACCCAATTTTGACCGACCTCTAACCCTTTTTAGGAATGCTATTCGATTAAATACGTATTTTGAAAATATATTTTGAGTTTAAGATTTTAATCAATTTCGTCTTAAAATTATATATTTTAGTATGCAGGATTTCAAAATTATCGTAAATATTTTTTAAAAATTATTAGTAAAACTCAAAATAGTTATTTTATTTCAAATGTTTAAGTGATTTTTATTTGTAGTATTTTAATTGGATAGCATTTCTTTAATTTCCCCTCAAATCATTTAAATCTCAGCCTATCTTAATCTAATCCCTTTCAATTATAGCCTTTTCCTTACCCAAGTCATTACAATTCTAGCCTATTCAATTCCAATTGTATTTCAATTCTAGCCATTCCAACTCCACAATTAAATCTGATTTTAAATTTCCTTTTAATCTCATCCATCCATTCTAATCCATCTAACATCAAAATTAATCTCGGCCTTTCATTCCATTCTAATCCGACGATCCAGATCAAACTTCCTATTCTAAAATCTAAAAAGACCTAAACCCTAAAACATTTTTTACCCTTCTCCTCCTCTCCAAAAGAAATCACGCCAAATTTCTCTCTCAAATTGAGAATCACGAAGAATACCGGCCGCAGCAAAGAACAGCCACCAATGAATGCCCACCGCCACCACCCGAAATGTAGCAAAGTGAGTCACGGCGAACGCAAAGATCAAAGAACCAAAGAAGACCATGCGAGAACCAGCAGATTAGAGATCGAAGAATAGCCAAGACCGCCAAGAAGCCTCCGCGACTGAGCTCCACTCGCCCTCCGCTTACTCCTTCATCTTCTCTTTTCTCTCTTCTCTTCGCAGGTTCCACCAGCAGCAAGCAACTGGCAAACTTTCAGCGGCCAGCAGCAGCAAGCACCGACAACAGCAACAACACGAGTGTCACGACCCGATTTCTCGAATCATGATGCCACCTACTATACCCAACCAGTAGCTAAGCCAACCCGTAACCCAGAACACCAAGTCATGAGTATAAGGGCTGAAACTAGCAGAGCAAAAGTCTAAACACGGACAACAAGGCGGAAACAAACCAAAATAAATATATACAGAATCCCTCCCAGAACCTGGAAGTCACTAGTACAGAGCTATCTAATAAAAAGAGTACAAGTCCCAAAAGTGGACCACAACAAGCGTGTCTCAAAGGCAACAAGACTAGCTAAAACAAAAGATGGAGACATGACAAACCCAAAACGCCAAGTGCTCGCCCTCGTCTCCGAATCACGGTAAAGAAAGCACAAACTACTACCACTGTAATCAGAGTACTAGGACTGCATCACGAAATAGATGCAGAGCGTAGCATGAGTACCAAAACAATGGGTACCAGAGGCATCAAAGGCGACGAGCAAAAAGGGTAAAAACAAGAAGAAATGATAGAATCTAGACACAGAGAGATCAAACAAATAAGAAAAAAAAGCACATGAGCATACCAGAAATAAACTAAGTACCACTAAACTAAACCTAACTGGACCCCCATAAGCCCAGAAGGTACACTCATGCGCAAGTTTAAATAAAACCTGAACGGACCCTCATAAGCCCGACAGGTACACAGAAAAGCTAAGTCTACTGAGAAAGAAGAAAACCAAGCTCCCAGCCCAAAGTAACCAAGATAACCCATCAGACTCCACCCACCCGAAGGTGCACTCCAACACCGGTAGAAAGAGTGACCCGTGGTCACCCTACCAAATAGTCCACTCCACCAAAGACGAAAGAGCGACCCTAGGGTGAGGTTGATATCGCGAGTCGTCCTACCATGCGATCGGCTCCCACCTAGAAAGAAGCGACCGAGGACACCCAACAAAGAAGACACTCGGCCCATTCTAGAAGAGAGGCGGGGCGATCGCGAAATCACCGAGTCTACCCACCGGTGATACGTTCTAGCCCAAAAAAGAACGATCCGGGTGATGGTATCTCGATAGGATCCAATCCAACAACAACCACCATGGAACGCCGTCCACTCTAAGAAATCACAGAAAAGACTCCAAGCATATACTATCTCAATCACACGCCTCTAGTGATGCACTAAACCATCGAGAACGCGTCGGAACAGCAAAATTATGGGGAGAAGATACAGAAGTGCAGCAAGCAGCGATAACGCCTAATCTAAGGCTCAACTATCAGACTCAAGTCTGCTACTCCAGTCTACAAGGAGCTAAGTCATCCGAACGACGTCGGCAGAAAGTCGCGCCATCAAACCACACGGGTTATAAGTCTAAGGCAATGCTAGCCTAACCAAGACTAAGGACATTATGCCTTCGGTTAAGGACGAACAAATATACAACACATAACATACAAACATACAATAACATTTAGCACATAATCATGCAACTCTACTACATCGGATAACATGATACTACACCCGAATTATGACCAGTCGATCCTAATATGAGGTATCTAATCAAAGTAAAGTAGGAAACTAATACCCACCCCCAATTCACTCCAATCGACATGCTTTTACACAATTAAGTTCAATCTAGTAGAAAGAAAGTCGTAGCCTATATTAAGGCCGATCGCGCGCGCTTCAAAAATCACTTTTCCAGAGTTTTCCCCTTTCGAACAGCCTCGAAACTCTGACACACTATCAAAAATAGAGTCACAACGTTATTACGGTCGTTTAGACACTAAAATCGCAAGAAACGGAGACATACCAATTTCGGGGTCAAAACGAGGAAAATGGGACCCACGCCGAAAATTCTAGAATTAATCCCAAAAATAGGTCCCAATCAGTTCCCCAAGCTCAAGTCCCAAAATGGCCACAAATCGGGGCTCGGAAACATCACAATATCAACAATCAACCAAAAATCCAAATTTTCTCAAGAACTAAGAATGGAACAGCAGATGAATCATTAGATTTACCAGAAACGAGAGGTCTACAGTGAAATCTGACAACACCACAATGTTCTCCTCAAAAAACCACTCAATATAACCTCAAGAATCACTAAAATCGGACTTAAGATGACCAAGAAATCAGTTTCTTAAATTTCACAAAAAATTGCTCCCAAAAATGGTTATGAAAGCAGCTAAAACACAACTCTTTACCCCCAACGAAGCTTTGAATATGAAATCTAACCACACCAACGCGTTCCTTGCGGAAAAAACCACAATATGAACCTCTGGATCACTAAATTTGGACTAGAAATGAGAGAGTTATGAGGGTTTGAAGTTGGATAAAAGAGCTGAAATGGCTGCACTACAATTTCGTGGCAAATATTTAAAGTCTCCGACGGAGGGCTCGGAATTCGTTCGGGACCCGATAAAAATAAAATAGATATGCTACCCTACTAAATTCGACATTCCAGACTCAACGGCGCAGTTGAAATTTCCATCAGAGGTCATCTCGATAAAAAGTGGGTCCCACTTTCATAAGCCAATTTAACCAAAATCCACCGAGGGTCTCAGAATGAGTCCGGAGGCCTCGGGAGTAGAACGAAAGGTTGTTCTAGACCAAACTCAACATTTCGGAGCTAACCATGCTGACATAATTTTCATCCGAGCGCGTTTTCTAAGAATGTTGACCAAAATCAACCTTAGGCCAAATTTCAAAGGTTAAAACGCCTAATCGCACCAACTCACACTGAAAACCTCGGGACTCATGCCGACCATGCTACTAGCCTAAAATGACCCTTCCGGAGCTGATGGAATCATCATAATTGGATTCTGATGTCATCTTCTTGAACTTTTGATCGAAAATGATCGTTCAAGGTTCATTAGCTCCAAAAACACTAAAACTCACACAATAACCAAACGAACGACTGTGTGATCGAATCGTTACCCCAAAGAAGTCATAAATGACTTGGGGTCCCTACAGGAATGCTCTAACAACACACAGAAGGCAAGACACAGAAATGACTAGGAGGGTCATTACAATATCCACTACTAAAAAGGACTTTCGTCCGCGAAAGTAAGGGTCAAGAATTACCTGAAGGCTCAAACAAGCCGGGAAACTGCTCTCGCATATCCTGTTCGATCTCCCAGGTAGTCTCCTCGACTAGACGATGCCTCCAACGGACCTTAACAACAGGAATGGCTCTCGAGCGTAATCTCCTCACATCTCTGGCTAGGATGGCAACTGCTCCTCTACAAATGTCAAACGGTCATTCAACTCGACTGCATCATACTGGAGCACATGAGACTCATCCGAAACATATCGGCGCAACATCGAGACATGGAAAACCGGGTGGATGGCTAAAGATGCTGGAGGTAGGGCCAACTCATAAGCGACCTCCCCAACTGTCCGAAGTATCTCATCACGCCCTTCATGGGCTAAGCTTGCCCCGCCTTCCAAACCTCATCACGCCCTTCATGGGCGACACACGAAGGAATACCCGATCACCAACTGAGAATCTCAAAGGTCGACGCCCGACCGCATAACTCGTGCCTACTCGAGCGATCCCGAGTCTATCCCGAATCACTCACCGTCCAAAGTCTCCGAATCAAATCTGCACTCGCGCCAGGCTCAGACTAAACCACCCACCGAGAGCGATAACGCCTACCATACAAGGCCTCGAACGGCCATCCAATGCTAGAATGGTAGCTGTTGTACGCAAACTCCGCCAAAGGCAAGAATCGTCGACCGACTTCCAAAGTCCATAACACAGCCCGCAACATATCCTCGCGACTGAATAAGACGCTCCGATCGCCATCCATTCAGGTGAAAAGTCAGGCTAAGGTCAACCCGAGTGCCCAGCTCATCCTGAAAGGTCCTCCAAAAGCTGGATGTGAACTGAGAACCCCGATCTGATATAATAGAAACTGGCACCCCATGAAGTCGAACCACCTCCCGAATGTAGATACGAGCCAACCTCTCGGCACTAAATGAAGACTGAACATGAAGGAAATGTGTTGACTTGGTCAATCGATCAACGATGACCCAAATGCTATCAATACCTCTAGAAGTCCGCGGTAGGCCAGCCACAAAATCCATAGTAATGCGATCCCACTTCCACTCTGGAATGGGTAATCTCTAAAACTCACCACCAGGCCTCAAATGCTCGGCCTTAACCTGCTGGCAGCACAAGCAACGGGAAACAAAGTCAGCAATATCTCTCTTCATGCCACTCCACCGCACGTCGCCAAATCACGATACATCTTCGCTGTGCCCGGATGGATAGAGTATCTAGACTCATGAGCCTCAGAAAGTATCAGCTGTATCAAGTCTCCAACTCTCGGAACACAGATGCGACCGGCGAATCTCAACACCCCATCAGGATCTAAGGTAGCCTGACCACCATCACCCACTAACACTCGATCTCTAAGGACCACCAAGGCCTCATCCTCAAACTGGCAACCACGGATCCTATCAAGCAAAGAAGACTGAACTCCCATAAGGGCCAAGATGCGCCTAGAATCTGAGATATCCAACCGAACCATGCTATTGGCTAAAAACTGAACGTCCAAAGCCAAGGGTCACTCCTCTACAGATAAGAAGGCTATACTACCCATACTCACCGCCTTTCGGCTCAAGGCGTCCGCTACAACATTCGCCTTTCCCGGATGATAGAGAATAGAGAGGTCGTAGTCCATCAAGAGCTCAATCCAACGACGCTGCCTCGAATTAAGGTCCCTCTGGCTCATGATGTATTGGAGACTCATATGATCAGTATAGATCTCACATCGAACTCCATATAAGTAGTGTCTCCAAATCTTAAGCGCGAAAACTACCGCCGCCAACTCCAAGTCATGAGTGGGGTAGTTTCGCTCATGGACCTTAAGCTGCCTCGACGCATAAGCAATAACCCGGCCTTGCTGCATAAATACACAACCCAAACCAACTCCGGATGCGTCACAATAGACCGTGAAGCCCTCGCCCTCAACTGGAAGAGTCAATATAGGAGCGGTGGTCAATAACTCCTTGAGCCTCAAAAAGCTCGCCTCACACTCCTCTGACTAAACAAAAGGAACATCAGCACGAGTCAACCGGGTCAGAGGTGCTGCCAAGGTAGAGAAACCCTCCATAAATCGTCTGTAGTAGCCTGCTAGTCCGACGAAGCTCCGAATCTCAGTAACTGATATGGGCCTAGCCCAATCCCGAATAGCCTCAATCTTCGCCGAATCTACCATAATGCCATTCTTAGATACAACGTGCCCCAAGAACGCTACAGAGTCTAACCAGAACTAGCACTTCGAGAACTTGGCATAAAGCCGCTGATCTCTCAAAGTCTGAAGCACAACTCTCAAATGCTGCTCATGATCACCCCTACTCTGCGAGTAAATCAAAATGTCATCAATGAAGACTATGACGAAGGAATCAAGATAAGGCCTGAACACACGCATCATCAAGTCCATAAAGGTGGCAGGGGCATTAGTCAACCCAAATGACATCACCAAGAACTCATAATGGCTATAACGGGTCCTAAATGCAATCTTAGGGATGTCTGCTGCCCTAATCCTCAACTGGTGGTAACCGGACCTCAAATCAATCTTAGAGAACACTAAAGCTCCCTGTAGCTGGTCAAATAAGACATCAATCCTAGGCAGAGGATATCGATTCTTCACTGTCACCTTATTCAACCGCCTATAGTCAATGCACATACGCATCGTACCGTCCTTCTTCTTAACAAAAAGAACTGGAGCGCCCGGCGTGATACATCAGTCCGATAAATCCCTTACCAAGAGATCCTCGTTCGAGCACTGAGCTCATTGAGCTCTGCAGGAGCCATCCGATATGGCGGAATAGAAATAGGTCGAGTACCCGGCTCAAGCTCAATCGGAAAATCAATATCACGCCTGGGTAGCTGTAGTCGGGAAACACATCTAAGTCACGAACAACAGAATTGACTCAACCGAGGGACCTCCCTACTCACATCACGCACATAAGCCAAATATGATAAGATCCACTAGCCACTAGCCTCCTCGCCGAATAAAAGAGAGATGACTTAATCGTGTGCACCACGAGATCCCCACACTACCGAGGAATACTGAATAGCTAAGGTAATACTTTAGAGAAGCAATCTAAAAGCACGCGATAAGGGATAACCACCATGCCTAATCACGTCGAAATCAAAAATGTCAAGCAATATAAGGTCAGCCCGGGTGTCACTTCCCTGGATAGTGACTAAGCAAGATCGAAATACCTGATTCACTACTAAAGACTCACCCACGGGGGTCGATACACGCAACGGTGCTACCAAAGTCTCAGAAATCATACTCAAGCGAGAGGCATAGTAAACAGAAACATACGAAAAGGTAGAGCCTGGATCAAATAAAGCCAAGGGGGGCTGCTGGCATAAAATAATTGTACCTGTGATCACATCATCTGATGCCTCAGCCTCCGCCCTCGTTGGAGCTGCATAGAAATGGCTATGTCTGCCTCTGCCCTGACCATCAAACCTACCACCTAACCTGCCTCCTCGGGGACCACCCCGTATACCCTGATGACCACCTCTACGATCCTGACCTTGACTACGACTTAACCGGAGGTGCCGTACAAAGAGGAACTGCCTGGCCGAAGCAATCCGACTATGTTGAGGACAGTCCCTGGCCCAATGACCTATCTCACCACACTAATAGCAACCCTGTCGAGGGCGACTCCTAGAAGAACGGCCATCATGGCCTGAAGAACCTGGCCGAAATACGTCGTGGCCCTGGCTCGAACTAGCCGCCCACCACCTTCGATGCTCAAGAGGCTCGTGAGTTCGCTGATCGACTGCGCGAAACCGCCGGCCGTCCCGCTATGATAATCCTGACTGGGTGAAAATCATCAGAGCTACACTCATGCCTAGCCCTATTCTCACTACCCCCTTGGGCCTTGCGACGAAGATGCTCCATAGTACTGGCATGGTCAACTACGTCTAAAAAAGATCGACCAGTAAACTGGCGATCGGTCTCGCCGGCCGTAATCTCAACCCACGGACAAAACACCTAACCCTCTCCTCCTCTGTAGGTAATATCGCCTCTGCATGACGGGAAAGCTCATGGAATCTAGTCTCGTGCTCTGCCACTAACATGGAGCCCTACTCCAACCTGCAGAACTAATCCCTAAGGCGGTCTCTGACGCTACGAGGGATAAACTTGGCCAAGAAGGCCTCAGAAAACTCATCCCATGATACCGGTGAAGATCTAATTGGCTTGGTCTGAATGAATGTGCGCCACCACTGCCTGGCTGGCCCATCTAGCTGGTAAGCAATGAAATCAGCCCCTCTAGACTCCACTAGACCCAAAGTGTGAAGCCTCTCACGGCAAGTAGTAAGAAACTCGTGGGCATCCTCACCCGCAGCCCCAGAAAACCTCGGTGGTGTCAACCTGAGAAACACACCAAGCATCTTCTGGTCCTCGTCGCATAGGTTCATCTTCCGCCATGGTCAGATTCTCAGTGGTACCTAGACTCGAGGTGCCTTCACCGGCGCCGATCTCGCATTAGATCGCGTGTGGCCGGGCGAATGATGATGCTTCAAAGCACACCCAAGAGCTGAGCAATAGCGGCCTGGAGATCTAGAGTCGAATCGTCCGTGCCGGCTCAGGCCGCCCCACTGCCCCATCGGATGATCTGTAAACGAGGTGCCGAGGTCCGCCATCGCTCGATCCTCTCTCTCCCGGGCCGTATCGCGCCCTCTCTCGAACTCGGGGTCGACGTCTACCCCAAGCTGGGGCTCTATCTGCAGCCCGACGCACGACCTCGCCGCGCTTACTCGCGAGCGAGCCATCCTGTGAAAGAGTGAAACAAGTGAGATTTCAAGGAACCAATAAGACACACGTTGCACGAAAGTGAAACAAAAGACGAAATCTTCCTAAAGACATCCTGTAGCCTCCCGAAGATAAGTTACGGACGTCTCCGCACCGATCCACAGGACTCTACTAGACGTTAGCTCTGTACAAGTGAGACCGATAAACCTGGGGCTCTGATACCAACATGTCACGACCCGATTTCTCGAATCAAGATGGCACCTACTATACCAAACCAGTAGCTAAGCCAACCCGTAACCCAGAACACCAAGTCATGAGTATAAGGGCAGAAACTAGCGGAGCAAAAGTCTAAACACGGACAACAAGGCGGAAACAAACCAAAATAAATATATACAGAATCCCTCCCAGAACCTAGAAGTCACTAGTACAGAGCTATCTAATAAAAAGAGTACAAGTCCCAAAAGTGGACCACAACAAGCGTGTCTCAAAGGCAACAAGACTAGCTAAAACAAAAGATGGAGACATGACAAACCCAAAACGCCAAGTGCTCGCCCTCGTCTCCGAATCACAGCTGCAAAAGAAAGCACGAACTACTCACCGCTGGTAACTGGTACTAGGACCTGCATCACGAAATAGATGCAGAGCGTAGCATGAGTACCAAAACAACAGGTACCCAGTAGGCATCAAAGGCCGACTGAGCAAAAAGGGTAAAAACAAGAAGAAAGGATAGAATCTAGACACAGAGAGGTCAAACAAATAAGAAAAGGAAGCACACGAGCATACCAGAAATAAATTAAGTACCACTAAACTAAACCTAACTGGACCCCCATAAGCCCAGAAGGTACACTCATGCACAAGTTTAAATAAAACCTGAACGGACCCCCATAAGCCCGACAGGTACACAGAAAAGCTAAGTCTACTGAGAAAGAAGAAAACCAGGCTCCCAACCCAAAGTAACCAAGATAACCCATCAGACTCCACCCAGCCAGTAGTGCACTCCCAGCCCAGCTAGAAAGAGTGACCCCAGGGGGCACCCTACCAAATAGTCCACTCCCAGCCCAGCTCGAAAGAGGGACCCTAGGGTGAGGTTGATATCGCGAGTCGTCCTACAATGCAACTAACTCCCACCTTAGAAAGAGCGACCGGGACACCCAAACCAAGAAGACACTCCTAGCCCAGCTAGAAAGAGAGGCCAGGGGCATTCGCCCAAATCACCGAAGTCTACCAAATGATACGCTCCTAGCCCAAATTTAAAAAGAACGATCCCGGGGGTGATGGTATCTCCGATAGGATCCAATCCAACAACAACCACCATGGAACGCCGTCCACTCTAAAAAATCACAGAAAATACTCCAAGCATATACTATCTCAATCACGCGCCTCTAGTGATGCACTAAATCATCGAGAATGCGTCGGAACCGCAGAATTAAAGGGAGAAGATACAGAAGTGCAGCAAGCAGCGATAACGCCTAATCTAAGGCTCAACTATCAGACTCAAGTCTGCTACTCCAGTCTACAAGGAGCTAAGTCATCCGAACGACGTCGGCAGAAAGTCAAGGCCATCCAACCCATACGGGTCATAAGTCTAAGGCAATGCTAGCCTAACCTAGACTAAGGACATTATGCATTCGGTTAAGGACGAACAAATATACAACACATAGCATACAAACATACAATAACATTTAGCATATAAACATGCAACTCTACTACACCGGATAACATGATACTACACCCGAATTATGACCAATCGATCCTAACATAAGGTATCTAATCAAAGTAAAGTAGGAAACTAGTACCCACCCCCAATTCACTCCAATCGACATGCTTTTACACAATTAAGTTCAATCTAGTAGAAAGAAAGTCGTAGCCTACATTAAGGCCGATCGCGCGCGCTCCAAAAATCACTTTTCCGGAGTTTTCCCCTTTCGAACAGCCTTGAAACTCTGACACACTATCAAAAATAGAGTCACAACGTTATTACGGTCGTTTAGACACTAAAATCGCAAGAAACGGAGACAGACCAATTTCGGGGTCAAAACGGGGAAAGTGGGACCCACGCTGGAAATTCTGAAATTAATCTCAAAAATAGGTCCCAATCAGTTCCCCAAGCTCAAGTCCCAAAATGGCCACAAATCGGGGCTCGGGAACATCACAATATCAACAATCAACCAAAAATCTGAATTTTCTCAAGAACTAAGAATGGAACAGCAGATGAATCAGTACATTTAACAGAAACGAGAGGTCTACAGTGAAATCCGACAA
Source organism: Solanum pinnatisectum (assembly GCA_035578085.1). NCBI lineage: Eukaryota > Viridiplantae > Streptophyta > Magnoliopsida > Solanales > Solanaceae > Solanum > Solanum pinnatisectum. Next base: position 42,759,863 of record CM069085.1, on the reverse strand, counting down.
CACCACAACGTTCTCCTCGAAAAACCACTCAAGATAGCCTCAAGAATCACTAAAATCGGACTTAAGATGACCAAGAAATCAGTTTCTTAAATTTCACAAAAAATTGCTCCCGAAAATGGTTATGAAAGCAGCTAAAACACAATTCTTTACCTCCAACGAAGCTTTGAATATGAAATCTAACCACACCAGCGCGTTCCTTGCGGAAAAAACCACAATATGAACCTTTGGATCACTAAATTTGGACTAGAAATGAGAGAGTTATGAGGGTTTGAAGTTGGATAAAAGAGCTGAAATGGCTGCACCAGCTACAACTGTGGCCAAATATTTAAAGTCTCCGACGGAGGGCTCGAAATTCGTTCGGGACCCGATAAAAATAAAACAGATATGCTACCCTACTAAATTCGACATTCCAGACTCAACGGCGCAGTCAAAATTTCCATCAGAGGTCATCTCGATAAAAAGTGGGTCCCACTTCCATAAGCCAATTTAACCAAAATCCACCGAGGGTCTCAGAATGAGTCCGGAGGCCTCGGGAGTAGAACGAAAGGTTATTCTAGACCAAACTCAACATTCCGGAGCTAACCGCGCTGACAGAATTTTCATCCGAGCGAATTTTCCAAGAATGTTGACCAAAATCAACCTTAGGCCAAATTCCAAAGGCTAAAACGCCTAATCGCACCAACTCACACTGAAAATCTCGGGACTCATGCCGACCATGCTACTAGCCTAAAATGACCCTTTCGGAGCTGATGAAATCATCGGAATTGGATTCTGATGTCATCTTCTTGAACTTTTGATCAAAAATGATCGTTCAAGGTTCATTTGCTCTAAAAACACTAAAACTCACACAATAACCAAACGAACGACCAGGATCGAATCGTTACCCCAAAGAAGTCATAAATGACTTGGGGTCGCTACAGGAATGCTCTAATGACACACAGAAGGCAAGACACAGAAATGACTAGGAGGGTCATTACAACGAGGCTACCAGGTGAGCCTCTCTTCTCCGGCAAACGCAGCAGCAGCGAGCTCCGACCAAGCGAGCTCTGACGAAGTCCAAAATTTGGATTGGTGAAAGACGGATCTCGACAGATCCGTCTCCGGTATTTCTAATTAATTCTCTTTTCATCTACTCAACCCTATGTTGTTCCTATTTTTATTATAATTATCTTATGATTGCTTTAAATTGCTTGCTGCTTGAAGTATAGAAATTCGTTCATGATATAGGCATAAACTTTTGGTTAGACTTTCGATTGAACCCGCACTTGTATTAGTTTGCTAATCACTGATTTCCCGTCAACAGATAATTTTAATCTGAATTGCATTGTCCACTAGTCTTTGCACATCTTCACTCCTATTGACTTTACCATGTTGAAATTAGAAGTAGAGTAAATTGTTTATCTAGCTTAATTACAGTGTAGAATTTTTGGTAACTGATCGAATTGATTTTAGGAGTTTGATTGTGTGAATGTATAATTGCCTTTTTCTCCATATCACTGATGGATCTTTGTAATTGATGCCTTAATACTCGTTGTCTCGGTTGACTGATAATATTGCCTAAATGTGTGATAAAGTTATTTTCTGATGACGCTCCTAATTTTGAATTTGGTCAAATTGTTGTACTTGCTCCATATGGCAAATTAGGTGAATGAGAGTAATTGGGGATTATCACTTTGTTTATGTGGAAGTAATATTGTCTTTCCTTTTCAATATTTTCCTTTTGCTGATAAGTTGCCCTCACTTGGTCCCTATGTTTTTATATGGTAAAAATCTTTATTTGTTTGGAAAATTACTTGATTGACTTGGCTTTTCTCTAAATAAGGAAATAAGATGTTGTAATTGATGCTAAATTATTTCTTTTCCTTTAATGTCGTGCCCTCTCCCTCCACCATAAAAGATACCCTCATTCTCATTGGAAAGGGGAGGAGAAGAAAACGATTTTAATACTGAACAACCAGAAAACTCATAAGATATATATTCTCTGTTCATAAAAAAAGAATAGTCTCTTGCAACATTTTAAGGTGCTTTCTTTGCTGTGTTGCTGTTTCGATTGGATTGCTTCTTATACTTCATTGCTGATTAATAAATCTGCACAATTGGTTAGCTCACTTTTCCATTAGTTTAATTTTCGCTTGCATCATTTGTTATGGATATTAGTTGTTTGAAATAAATAAAGGAAGCGTTCGGGTTAGTTCTCTTCTCCCTTTATATGTGTATGATTGTGTGTGTGTGATGTATTGATTAAAATAATACGTATGTTCTATGTGGCTCGGGTCCATACATGTTTAAATGTCATTACATGCGTTGTGTATTATTTGGATTGTATGGTTGCTTTCTCTAGCAGGGTTTGAATTTAAAGATTCAAGATATTGAAGAGCCGCCATGGAAGGAAAGCTTTAGACAAGCTAAATTCATTTAATTGGGTTTTGTATATTATTTAATCTCTCGTACTGTTTCGTAATTATTTGTATTAATACTCTCTATATATAATATAAATTTGGGGGATCATCTAGGGGGAGGGGTCTACGTGCTACTTGCTTATTTATTTGTCGTAGTTTATTTAGAAAGCATGCCTATAGGATTATATTTTGTTTGATAGGCCGCATTTTAACAAATCTGTTTAAAATAAGGTAAATATGTCATTGTCATTTATTTAATCTTAAACTAGTTTAAAAGTTGATTACGTTTAAATTGCTTATATGATTGGCATTAACCAATAGATTATATATATATATATATATATATATATATATATATATATATATATATATATATATATATATATATATATATAAAAGTAAAATAAAACAAGCGATATGTTTGCTCCTTGTTTCAATTAATTCAACTAAGCCCTTTTATATAATAATGAATAAATTTTGAATATTGTCAATATGTCTTATTGAAATTATTCTGTCATCTTAGATACCATGCTTATAGGATCCAAATATGTGTAAATAGTTTTAATGTATGCCTAAGATCATGAATTAATCCCAACATTTCACTTGGAAAACTATACCTATAGGAATATAAAGAAAAGAGATAGTTTTCAGCTTGTTAAAATTGAGTTAAATCTGCTTTGAATATGTTATGCTCATTGTCAAATAAATTCTGCAATGAATTTATTTTCCGACACTTAAAACGAGGTAATAAATTTTTTTCAGCATGCTAATTTGTTTAAAATAAGTTGTCTTGTTTACCAATTAATTTTGCCACTAGTAATAATTGGATTCCTGCGTTGTAACTTTAAAATCAGCTCTGTTTAAATTTTTGATCTCATGAATAATATGTTACTCTTAAATACTTGCCACTTAAAAAAAAAAAAATTCATATATTGTCTAATCTGCTACTGCATTAACATGCTATTTTCTGCATGATCTGTCACTTTAAAGTTGACTATCCTAATAAATTTCTGCCTGAAATTATCTTTGTTTCTGCATTGAATAATTATTTGGCCACTTAAAATCAACTGAGTAATAACAATAAATTCTGCACTATGTTGTATCTTTCTGCCCTTTTACTAATATTATTATGCTACTTGCTTAATGTTTTGTATGCACACATCTAGCATGTGACCTTTTCACTTTACTTGTGTTTGCTAGCATGTTTAATAAAATTTAAGAGGCCAATATTAAAACTTTATATGCTAAGTGTTGTCCAACTTGTTTGACTTGGTGTCTAGGTAGGCCTATTAAGATTTTATTTTGTCTAAAACCTCCCAATAGTAGTCCAATGCCTCTTGGACATTAAACGGGACGGTAGGCATCTTTTAGGACGAAAAGCATGCGGTGGTGGGGTAGGGGTAGTTTAGGCTCTATGGATATGATGACACCGACTCAGGCTTAACGACAAACCTTGGTTTTGTCTGTCCCTACATGGCAGCCTAAAAAATAAATAAATAAAAAGTCGAGTGCTGATCCGTAAAGTCCTTCAGAGTCTCCCTTTCCTTTTGCCTCCCTTTATTTGTTTATAATTATATTTGTTTGGGGTAGTTTAATAAAAATAAAATCTATTTGCTTATTTATTTGTGTAATCTCTATCTCCTCGCTTATCTCTTTAATATTTATTTGTTATTTATTATATCACCTAGTTCAGCATGCTTAATTAAATAACAATCAACTAAAAGTAATTTTAATTGTTAAATATTATGTTATCACCTAGCAAGCATGTCTAAATTAAATAAATAATGAAGTGACCTTAATTGCTATTTGTAACCCCCACATATTGCATGAGATACGGCCGGGACCCACATTTGTGGACCTCGAGGGATGCCTAACACCTTCCCCTCGAGGTAATTTGAACCCTTACCCGATCTCTGATTCGTTGACCTTAGCTAGACTTAGTTAGAATATATAGGTGACCTAACGCACCTTAATTCGTTAGGTGGCGACTCTTCAATCACCCAAAGCCCAAAAAAGTTGTTAGGTCGTGCATCAAAACCCGTTTTGAGGAAAAACGGGGTGCGACACATCTAGTGGAGGGTCTAAACAATCTCGAGAAGAACCAAAAGAGAATGAAACCAATGAAGAGAGTCCAAGGAGCAGTAAACGTCAAAGGACAGCTACTTCATTTGGATCTGATTTTGTAACATTCCTTCTTGAAAATGAGCATCAAACATTCAAGGAAGCGATGTTGTCTAGCGAGTCAACCTCTTGGAAGGAGGTTGTCAATAGTGAGATTGAATCAATCTTAAGCAATCATACCTGGGAGTTGGTTGATCTTCCTCCAGGGAACAAACCCTTGGGTTCAAAATGGATCTTCAAAAAGAAGATGAAAGATGATAGAACTATTGACAAATATAAAGCAAGACTTGTTAACAAAGGCTTTAGACAGAAAGAAGGTCTTGATTATTTTGACACATACTCTCTAGTGACTAAGATTACATCAATTCAGATGTTAATTGCCCTAGCTGTAGTATACGGTCTTGAAATCTATCAAATAGATGTGAAAACCGCCTTCTTAAACGGAGAGCTGGACGAAGAGATTTACATGGAACAACCTGAGGGCTTCGTAGTTCCCGATAAACAAAACAAAGTATGCAAACTTGTTAAGTCACTTTATGGACTAAAACAAGCACCGAAACAATGGCATGCACAATTTGATCAAACCATGTTGTCAAATGGATTTAAGATCAATGAGTGTGATAAATGTGTTTACACTAAAGACACTCCGGATCAGGAAGTCATTGTATGCCTATATGTGGATGACATGCTGATAATGAGCAAGGACATTGTCAATATAAAAGCTACTAAGCATATGCTCTCTAGTAAGTTTAATATGAAAGATCTAGGAGTAGCCGATTTGATATTGGGAATTAAGATTCACAAAACTCCTAACGGTTTAGCATTGTCTCAATCTCATTATATTCGAAAGGTACTTGAAATGTTCAAGTATTTGAATTTCAAAAAGGCAAAGACCCCAATTGATGTGAATCTTAATCTTGCTAAGAATAAAGGTGAAAGTCAGTCTTAATTGGATTATGCTAGAGTATTGGGAAGTTTGATGTATGTCATCAATTGTACACGACCAGACATAGTATGCGCTGAGTCGATACACAAGTAATCCCCATCAAAATCATTGATTGGCAATGAAGAGAGTTTTGGGGTACTTAGAAGACACTCAAAACTATGCTTTGCATTACAACAAATATCCAGAAGTTCTTGAAGGATATAGTGATCCAAATTGGATTACTGGGTCAACTGAAACGAAATCCACGAGTGGATATGTTTTCATTATTGGTGGAGGAGCAATATCTTGGAAATCATCCAAACAAACATGTATAGCAAGCTCTACAATAGAGTCTGAATTCATCGCCTTGACAATGTAGGTGAAAAAATTGAATGGCTCCGAAATTTCTTAGAAGATGGCGCAAACCAATGGCCCCTATATGCATACACTGCGATAGTCAAGCTGCAATAGGAAGGGCTGTAAGCGTTATGTATAACGGGAAATCTCGTCACATAAGACGAAGACATAACTCTGTTAGACAACTACTCTCTAGTGGAATTATCACAATTGATTATGTTAAGTCAAAGGATAATGTGTCAGATCCACTTACAAAAGGCCTAACTAGAGAGGGAGTTGAGAGATCATCGACGGGAATGAGACTATGGCCGATAACAAGTCATTGTGGCGGTAACTCTACCTAGAAGACTGAAGATCCCAAGATCTAGGTTCAAGGAGATAAAACAAAGTCACAAATAACGGTTCAACATTGTCAAAAATTATTTTATGTCAATTCTCATGATGAGACAATGTTTAGTAACCAGGATAAAGGCATAAGGACTTTTTAATGATTTCTAAATTTGATACAGACTATATCAAATAGTGTATCTACAGGATAACACATTTAAAACCCACATATGTTAGTGTGAAGTGTACGCTTCAAAGAGAATCAGGTAAGGCCAGTTATCTAAGCACTTATTAACCGAGATGTGTTCATGGCTGAAACGAACAAAACAATGAGAACCAAAAACAACTCAACGGTTGGTTGTGTGACTTATGTTGTCTAGATATACACAAAAGCTCGACGGTTCAAAGATATTGAATCTATCGATTGACTGAGTATATCCAATATATGTTCACTACGAAAAGTTTAAAGGAAAACCAACTTATTCAGATGCGATTAACCCTTATTTACGAGACACACAAGTTTTTCATACATATGGTTTAACTATAGCTATTCCCCATTCATGTGGGGGATTGTTGGGTTTAGCAAAGTGTGAATGGAAAAGTGGGGGAACCAATTTTGGAGGGAAAATGAAAAGTCATTGTAAAGTGCAAATGAAAAGTCATTTCTCCCATATTGGTAGAAGAAAGGAAATTGTTGTCCTTATATTAGGAAATACTTCCTTTAGTTCTTAAAAGGTTAAGAAGAAGGTGCCCCCTCACGCCGCCGTCGTCGCTCGCTCGGATTAGGCTTCGACTTCGGATTCGTATTTGAATTTGGCAAATGATTGATTGATAATATTTTTGGATCAAATTTATTTAATCAATCTTGTTAATTCATTTCCTTTCTCTTATAAATTAATTCAGAATGTTAGTTAAATAACAGAATTAATTTGGCGCAATGGAATTTATTTGAAATTCACGTGTAACGGTAAAAACGTTCTGAAGGGACCTGTTCCTTTCGAAAAGTCGTTACTTTTCCCAAAAGACACAACGTTCTGGAAAAAAAGGGGTCTGAACAGATTTGTCTGAACAAATGGGTTCCTTGATGTAAATGGCTATAAATAAGAGGTCTTTTTTCGTTTTTCAAACACTGAAAATTTTTCCTCTCTGCATACATTTTCTTACATAAACAAAATTGTCGATCGACCTAGTCTGTGTGTGCTCTTGTTGGTGTTCTTGCGTTCGCTGAAGTTATTGAAGTTTGAGGTACCGCTACTTCTCTAACAGGTTAATTCGTTTTATCTTGGGAGGAATTAATCTGCAACCTTGGGTACAGTGAGGGGATTAAATTTCTTAAGGAAACACAATGGTTTCTGTGGACTCGAATTAAAAACATTCTGTCTATTTCATTTTTTTCTGTTTCTGTATTTTTGACTAACCTGAATACAGGAGATAACATGAACCATGTCCAAGACATGCTCTCAGAACTCTTTCGAGTTAAATAAACTACGAAAGTCATCTCCAATGTCACGCACACAACTCTATCTGTACTGTCTTGCACATAAAATAAAATCATCTTTCCACCAATAAGTAATGAGAGAAACATAAAAAAGGTCAAGCCTCTAAGCACATGTGAGCTAGCATTGGAACCATCTAATGTTCTACCAGAATCTTCAACCTCTGGATTGAGAATTGAACCATCCAGTTGGTAAACCAAAGTTTGTTCAATGGGCGTGATCTTATATTGATATGACCCAAATTATCAATATTGGGCCTCTTCTAGGTTCCAATTATTCAATTCTCTGTAAAATGGCCTTAGCCTTTTTACATTTTTGGATTCATTATCTTTCCTAGAATTTGGGAAGATTCTTTAATTTGCCACAAATTATTCTCTTTCTGGTTTATGAGAGTATAGTTCGTTAATTTTTTATTTTTTTTTTGGTATCACAAATAAAATGTAGTGGCAGTTGACTTAATGATTGTCTCAACACTATATTTTACAGAAAAATAAAAGGCATAAAATGTAAACATTATATTAGTCACAAGTTAAAGAAATGTTTTGTCGAAAACGACTGATTATTAGTATTAATTTTAAGTTTGTAACAATAGAGTATCAATATTAGTTTTACTTTTAATGTGACAATTCTTTTTAATAAAAAAAAAGTAGGTATATTTTGAAAGCTAGTGGTTCGCACTTCATCTATATGTTTCTTAACACAAAGTTTTCAAAAATAAAATATCGAAAATTAGTGGACCAAAGACAAATCAGAGTAATTCATGAGATATTTGAAGATATTTAATTTCAATTATACATGATAAAATAATTCTAAAAATAATATGATATATTTTTCTTTAAATATAGGGAAAAAGATTTGAAATATATCCGAACTTTGACCGAAATTGCTATAACAATCCCAAACTTTGGGTAGGACCTTTTACCCCCTACACTATTTAATAGTGTATTTTAAATGTATATATGTATCCACGTGGACATCATATATATTGCATCATTAATATAAATAGTAACTTGTCCATGTGGGCACATTTATACCTTTAAAATACACTATTAAATAGTTTAAGGGGGTAATAAGTCATGTCCAAAGTTTGAGATTGTTATAACAATTTCGGTCAAAGTTCAGATATATTTCTTATTTTTTTCCCTTAAATATATGATCGAATAAAACCAGAGACATCGTATCCCTATTAAAACACATCTTATTTTCCGACCAAAGCTTCCTTTTCTTATGCAAGCAATTTTCTACTTCTAATAAGCTGTTTTATGACGAGCATACCTCTTTTCTTAGCTCTAGTAGCTACCATTTGTATTAAAAGAGTAGGTATATCTAAAAGTTTTTATAGCTCATTTTATCTATTATTGTTTTTAAAATAATAATCGATTTTTAAAATTTTAGATCGAAGTTTTATTGTTTTTAGATAAGAAATGAGAATCTTAGTTACACATCTGTCATATTTGACGTTTTGAAAATGAAATATTAAAAATTAATTGAATCAAACTGAAATAGAAGTGAAACCCAAATGATTAAGACATTTAGAAAGCGACTTAATTGATTGAATCTAGCCATCGATCCCTTCACATCATCTATGTAGAAAAATGAAATAAAATAAAACAACTTGTATTATATTCTTGATTTTATTAGTTATTCCATCATCCTAAAGAACCTTGCATCATATTTTAGCATTAAAAATGTAGACGTGGCATATTTAATTAATTAAACGTGTTTAAGTGTGACATATCCACTAATTACTCGAGTTTAAATTTTAAATCTATTAGAGGCTCGTGCATATCATGTGATCCCACACGCAATGACTCCTTACAAACATATATAATAAATAAATAGTCATTTAATTGTATATTAATAAATGGGTTAATAGCATTTTTAGTCCTCTAATAATTCGTAAATTATTATTCTGGTCCTTATAATATTTGACTATTCATATTTAACTTCTAATTAATTAAAACATGTGTTTTTAATCCTTTTACGCGGGAGAATATTTGGATTGCTTTTAAAATCATATTACCGTAAAACATAGAGTAACAATACAAACACAACGATCCCTCAGTGTCTTACAGTCTTCTTTGACTCTGCAAAACAACTTTCTTTCTTCAGAGTGAAGTCAGGGCTCTACTAAGTGTCACTTCGCTCGACCTGGCCTACATAACTATTTAAGGTATTCTCAGAGAGAGTCGCCCCAAAATTTAATGAAGTGTGTAATAAAATGTCAGAAGGATTAAAATCAAAATTCTTCAATAATTGAAGGACCAAATGTGCAATTATCCCAAATAATTAAATATTTCTTAATTAGAGTAACTATCATGATGAGCTGTGCTCTGATGAAATCTATTGGTTATAAACTATGAATCCTCATATATAAACATCATGTCAACGTTGTCTTACAAAATAGTACTACTCCCTAATTAGTACTACTAATTAGTAATTAAAGTACAAAAAAAGTCTTAAGAGTGTGATTAGCAAAAATGCTAGCCATTTCTTCTCCTATGTTTTCTACTAATTATAATAATTTTGGTTGGCTTTTGGAAGATCCAATTAGCCAACAAATTAACATTAATCCCATGGAACCTCTTCATTCATCATCATCATCACAAAAAAACCTTCAACACTCTGATTCAAATTTTGATCAGATTACTATCAACGGTGGTGATCATCATCAACCTGATCAGACGGTGAAGAAGCTTAATCATAACGCAAGTGAACGTGATCGTAGAAAGAAAATCAACGGCTTATATTCTTCTCTTCGTTCTTTACTTCCTTCTTCTGATCATACGGTATGATTTCTTTTCTGTGATCATATTCCCAGAAAATCTGTTTATTTTGAAAAATATTTTTGTCATATGTGCTTTACAAAAAAATTACTTTTAAAAAGTAACGTTTTATGTTTGATTTATCAATTTGGAAAATACTTCTGTCAATATTAGAACAATAATTTGCGCTTGACTAGGAAAACGATCTTTCTCCGACTCAAAAAAAAAAAAATTCCCTAACAAACACTTTAGACTTCTCAAAAACTTGATCAAACAGACGATTAATTTTGGAGTAATTTTTTTTATTGTCATATGCTTATGAGACTTCATTATTCTTCATGTTTCACAGAAAAAGCTAAGTATTCCATCAACAATATCAAAAATTCTAAAGTACATACCAGAGTTACAAAGTGAAGTGGAAAGATTGGTTCAAAAGAAAGAAGAATTTACATCAACAACTATTTCCAATAAAGAAAATTCAGGTGATTTTAACAAGCAAAAAAGAAGAAGTGGAGGAATTGATAATTCTTCATTAGTTATTTCAACAAGTAAATTAGGTGATAAAGAAATAGTGGTTCAAATATCAACTTTGAAGATCAATAAAGGTTCAATTGGTGAGGCTATTTCACAATTAGAAGATGAAGGACTTGTTCTACTAAATGCATCTTCTTTTGAAACTTTTGAAGATAGAGTATTCTATACCTTGCATTTTCAGGTATTATCACATATCCTTTAATTTCCGTCTGTTGCTGTATTTGCTTTGTATCTTGTTATTTTATTATCATGTTTTTCTTTCAATCTTGCTTTGAAAACTTCTCTTTTGAGTCAAACGTCTATTAGAAACAATCTTCCTAGACTCTACTTGTAGGATTATGTATGTTGTTGTATTAAATGTCTTTTTTGTCTTCCTTTTAATCGTATAGTATCTGAACTTCACCTATCGCTTTATCAAGAATAATAAAAAAAGAACATTTTATCACAAGAACAAAACTGAATTATACTAATAAGAATAAAAAAGAACAATTATTTGTCTTTTTATTAGACAATATTCAAAGCATGATCATATATTCATATATTATTAAATTTTTTATTGTTTTCTATTTTACTAATTAATTTTTTTTCTTCTTTTGATTTGGGTATTTGTTCAACAGGTTGAAGGAAGTATGGCGGTTGAGGTTGACATGTTGAGAGACATACTCTCAAATTATTTTGAGAAGGAAGACAAGTTATAATTACTATAATGAATTTCTAGTTTAATTTTTAGAAAGATTTAATTTATATAAAAATGACATTGTAATTTCAGTTTAATTTTTTCCTTTTTTGCTAATATATATGTAAATACCATCTTATTTTTCTTGTCATTGTGAATGTGCCTTCATTTTCAAGAGAGGCAATATCTTGTAATCATAGACATGTTGACTATAGTAATATTCTTTGGATCTTGAGTCATTTGCATTTCCACAAGTTTGGGATTTAGTAGATTTCTATACAAATTTGTTTGAAGGGGAATTTATATCAAATTAAAGCTCCTTCTTAGGTAGAGACGAATCCAAGATTTTGAAGTTTATTATTAATTTCTATAACAATTTTAATTTATTATATGACAATAATTGAGTTCATAATCAAATATTATATAGGATTTAAGCAAAAGTTGTTGAGTTTCCATGAACTCACACCTGACAAACTGGCCCGCTCCTGCTAATAGTGAGCTGTTATGGCTGAATCCAAATTAGTCGGGTTTGCTTGAATCTAAAACTTTGAAATTGTAAGAATTTAATCATCAAAATTGCTAAACCATCTTGTTTCGTAAGTCGTAAGTGTTGAAGTATCTTGTCAATCTCATCTAATATTTCTAATTATTGAACATAAGCACATTTCTATATAGTTATTAATTCACGTATGGGTCGGATTGACGTTGTCTCTAACTCAATCGAAAAAAAAAAAGCTCCATTTATCAAAAACCATATATAAGGGATTTAATTATCCCATTCTAACCAATGTGGACATTAATATCTGACACATATAAATTTTTATGTATTTCATTGTATCACATTAAGCGCTACCAAGTACCAAGTAATTCACAAATAAGAGTTATTTGCACTCCCTTTCTATTTTCTTCTAGCTCTTCTAGTTTGGAATTTTGTAGACTCCAATACTAGATACTTAAGTTCAAATATTTTTGTTTATGAAATGTAATAGCTCAAATACTCTCATAATCTTTAAAAGAGATGACATATTTAATGTGGCGATCTAAACCACGTCATTTACTATCTGCTTGGCCCAAGAGATTTTACTAATTGTCCACTTAAATATATTATTATCGAATCCTGAATAATAGATTTGTGTAACATGATAAAAATTTCTCATTTCTTAATCGAAAAAATATATGGTCATGAAAGAGAGAGGTGAAACAAAACAAACTTGGTGATAGAGTCGTGAAAATGCTTTTTTTCAAACAACAACCAGCTCTAGAGATTCGAGGACTCTTGCTATAGCCAAATACAAAGTAATTAAGAATCATTTATACCAATACTGATGCATATGTACCATATGATTTTGTATGCATACCTTATAAAATTCTTTACTTTCTTCTCTCATCCAATGTAAAATTCGCTCAAGATTTCACGTACACCTCTTCTTTGATCTTCAAAAACTTGTTAATCTAAAAATTTGTCAGTCCTTTGACCGCTCCATGTCATGAGGCACCACATTTAATTTAATTAATTAAACGTGCTTACATGCACGTGACATGGCCACTAACTACTCAAGTTTATAAATTAATATGACTAAAAACATACTCAAAGCTTGTGCATGACATGGTATCCACACGCAATACACATTACAAACTTATACATTTTAAATGCAAATAAACGTTGTCCATAGAATTACACAAGTACTATATTATATACAATTAATAATTTAACAAATAAAAAAGACTAAACATTAATTTATTTCACTTGTTATGATATGATGTATGTCCTTATCGAAACTATATAGTATAGATTAATTCTCATTATAAATGTCATATGACAACATTGTCTTAATCACAAATTAGTAGTAAACCAGAAAAATTAAGTGTTAATTAGCAAAAATGTTAGCCATTTCTTCTTCATCTTCTCCTTTATTTTCTACTACTAATAATAATTTTGGTTGGCTTTTGGAAGATCTTATAAGCCATGAATTAACAAATAGTGGAGAAACTTCAAACTCATCTCAAAAAAGCCTTCAACACTGTGATTCAAATAAATTTGATCAAATTATTATCGACGGTGGTGATCATCATCAACCTCATCAGACGGTGAAGAAGCTTAATCATAACGCAAGTGAACGTGATCGTAGAAAGAAAATCAACGGCTTATATTCTTCTCTTCGTTCTTTGCTTCCTCCTTCTGATCATACGGTATGATTTTTTAAAGCTTAAGGATATTTTTAATATATGGTGTGATGTTTTTTGGGAAAAATTGTGCAATTTTGGTTCAGAATGAATTTAAAACGTGTCTTTTTGGTTGTTTTAGCATCGAATAACGATTAGTATCAGAGCTAGTGATTTGATAAGACGAATATGAAATTGGTAGAGTGATGACTTGAGGCTTGATTTATTATCTTTACCCGTCTACGAGTTAATTTACTATCTTTACCTATAGCTTGAAAAAGCATACACACAAAAAGAGGCATATATATGTCTGGCTTAGATGGCCATAAGTTAAATACTCGAATGAAGGTGGTGACAGGCATGTAGAACTTAAATGGTTCAAGGGGGTGTATCCGAACAAAGTCATATATACATAGAAAAAAATTGAGAAACCATGCCAGCATGACCTCGAACGTACAATTTCATAAAAGAGTATCTTTAGGATGTTTTAAACTTAATTAATTATTTTTTTCATAATTATGCTCACTAATTAATTACTTCATCATTTTTTATGTTTACAGAAAAAACTAAGCATTCCATCAACAGTATCAAGAATTCTAAAGTACATACCAGAATTACAAAGTGAAGTGGAAAGATTGGTTCAAAAGAAAGAAGAATTTACATCAACAACTATTTCCAATAGACAAAATTTAGGTGATTTTACCAAACAAAAAAGAATAAAAGGAGGAATTGAGAATTCTTCATTTGTTATGTCAACAAGTGAATTAGGTGATAAAGAAATAGTGGCTCAAATATCAACTTTGAAGATCAATAAAGGTTCAATTAGTGAGGCTATTTCACAATTAGAAGATGAAGGACTTGTTCTACTAAATGCATCTTCTTTTGAAACTTTTGAAGATAGAGTATTCTACACCTTGCATTTTCAGGTATTATTAAATATCCTTTTAATTTTATTTCTATTGCTTTAATCCCCACCTTGTTGCTCGGATCCTGCAAAAATGTTGTCGGATGTGTGTCATATCCTCAAAAAATGAGTTGGGACTATTTTTTGGAGGATTCGAGGAATGTAATCTTTAGGTATGTTTGATTTAGAGAGATGTATCGGGAACAACCTCTCTATCTCTATGAGATAGGGGTAAGGTCTGCGTATACTATATTATCTCCAGATTCCACTTGTGATATTAAACTGTATGTTATTTTTGTTTTTGTTTATACATAGTGTTTTTCCTTATATGTTTTTTATTATTTTGGTCAACAGGTTGAAGGAAGTATGGTAGTTGAGGTTGACATGTTAAGAGACAAGCTATCATCATATTTTGAGGATGAAGAAAACTTATTATGACAATGAATTTCTAGTTTTATGTTTATTGAAAAACATTGTAGTCACACTTTTCCTTTCTTTCTTTTTATCCATCTTTTTCCTCTTGGACAATACTCAAGAGCAATACAAAAATGTAAATGTCTTTTAATTTACCATGTTATTGTTATCACCATTTCCACAAATCTCAGCTGGTTTTGTAGTCCTTTACAAATTCGTTTTTAGTTTTATGTCTGAAAGCGTGAAAATAAGCCTCAATTGGTGAATTAACAAACCTATCTTTGACGCGTCAGATTTTTTTTATAGTAAGATATTATTATTAAGAACATATTATATAACATGCAGTTATTTATGTATTATATGTAAGTAACTTATGCAACAACATGAATAGTGATAAGATAAAAGAAAGGCTTGCTAGAGCTCAAAGAGAGTGAGTGCACCTGCATTGCTACATGGCCTTTATATACATCAATTAAAGAGAGGAAATATTGAAAATACATGTAAACTTATTAGTTTCATTTTCGAATTACTGACAGAGTGACAATCTTAAACCACCTCACTACTTGACTAACTAAACTTAAATACAACCCTTGATCTTGCCACATGGGTGAAATACACCCCTGAATTCTCATTAAATTTAAGTGTGTTTTCAACACTTCTCTTGATTTTTTATTAAGAGCTTCATGCTCCTACAAAAGTTTGAAACCACTTCCTATGTCATATGACAGATATCGGGAGTGTATCTAAACTTAGTTAGTCAAGTAGAGGGATATTTTTAAGGCTATCAATAGTTCGAGGACACAATTAATAATTTACGCCAATTTCAAGGTGCTTTCAGTACTTCAGTCTAACAAATTCTTGTACGTACAATAGCTAGCACTACCTGAAATTCATTTTTGGCTCTGTTCATCATATTCACGTTTTCTTTTTCTGCAAGACTCCATTAATTACATTCTCCACATTCATGAAGAAACTCCATATTCCTCTATCAAATTATACAGAAAATTGGAAAAACTTTCAAAAAGATAAACGCTACCAAATAATGTTAGCAAATAGAACTGATCAATATTTCAACAAGGAGCATTATGAAGCTGAACAGATCATCAAATATGGATATACGCGAATATTAGTACGTTTCATCTTCTTTTGTCTTCATGATTCAACTAACATTCTTGTTCCCTTTCTTGAACTTTTTTTTTTTATGACAGTTTGAGAAGTTACCAGAGATTGTGAGAGATTTTACTGTCGGTTTAGCTTTGATTGAGCAGTTACCAAATATCGCGCCATTTTTGTTGGAGTCAGCTGCCTACAGGATCATGCTTTTAATAGTTAACAGTAAGATACGTCTCAAACTAGAATAAATGTTTTATCTTATAATTATACGGTTTATAATAGTCGAGTTGACATTTAATTTTTTTTTGGCACATTATGCAGAGGATGATGATCATTACAATCTTGACATGGATAGTTTTTTCAATAATGGGATTGTAGACAATCTAATTGAATGTTGTCGATCAAGAAATTGGCGTAGTCTTCGTGTGAGTATAGTAAATTATAGTAGTTTGATACATAGCAAGTAATTTTTTATGTTACTGATTTTGCTCTTTTTTTTCTTAGAGTCAAGCTGCTGAGACATTACGTGAATTGGTTAGATGTGGAACGATGGCACAGAATCAGGAATTGCTTAGACGTGGTGTCGTTACTATTTTTCTGCAAATGCTTAATGATGAGGAAGCTATAGACCTTGATGATGAGGACTGGTTGGATGACTTACTAATTGTTGAGGTACAATGCTAATTTGGCATCCCTTGGTAGCGTATTGTAGGTCAAAAAATCTCGATAAGTTCACAATTTTTTGGCTAAGGAAGATCCCATTTACAGGTTGGAAATGCCAGATACTGAGTTGTTTTGAGAGTCCACAGAGTGTTATAATAAACAGAGTTTATATTCCTGATATGATTAATCATCAGAAGGTGGAACTTCTTTTTAGCTTGTAATGTTCCACGCTTCCTGATTGATGTATTCAGCCGTATTCTGTTTGTAAGATTTACATGGAAACACCCTTCTATGTCCAATTATCCCACCAAAAGTTAGATTCTCCTTCGATAGTCAAAACTAGTCCTATCAGGAGGTGTTTTCATGTGTGTGATTGACCATTTCTCCGCTTCTTTGCCACCGGATGAGTATATGTGCAGTACATGTTCTATATGAAGGAACTACATTGATTGTACGAAACAATCGATGTTTTTAGATCTCCTAACTTATTTTTTGATTTTATTTACTAAAGGCTGTGAAGACTTTGGCTTTATTGTCAACTAAAGTAGATGTCAGGGGTGATTTGGTTACTGCATTTGTTGAGCAAAATCTGTGTAGAAGGCTGATGTTGCTTTTCAGGTTAGTTCTTCTCGATCACATGCTTGTCATCTACAGTTCTGTTATGTTTTTGCCTACGCGATCTGATAAAAAATGAGTTGATTATAGGAATACTAGACACACCATAGTTGAATATGTGTTGACATTTGTGGAGAACTTTCTTACTAGAGGAACTGAAGATCAAATACAGGTAGTCCAAAGAATTTGTTGTCTCTTTTTCCATCATTTATTGTTTTACTAAGTTTTCATCTTATGTTATGTGTTTTAGGTTCTTCTTGACAACCAAGTTTTGCATCATCTCAGACTTGTAATTGTCGAGCCTGTGGTGTCCGATTTATACCTCCTTGGTGGACAATATAAGGCAGTAGAGATTTTGGGTAATTTTGCCCGTCGTTCAAGAAGGTTGAGGGACCTTGTTATTGACAGTTGTGAAGATCTCATCTCATTATTTCGAGTTCTTGGTTCCCTAGCAGATGATGCCATTGTTGCATTTGACGCTTCACCAGCAATCAGTGCTGCCAGGACAATAGGATACTTGTGTTTTGGTAGTCCACCCCCACCATTTGATAAGGTTGAGCTTGTTTTCTGTTCATTAAGATCTATATATCACAGACACCTCACTTATTTCTTTGATTCTGATACGCGCTACATTGTTGTTATTTCAGTTGAGACCATCATTACCAATCCTCCGGTTTCTCATAAATCAACTGGAGCCTCATATAGGAGAAAGAGCACGTCCTGTTATTAAGCATGCGTGCTTGATTATTGCATGTCTGGCACACGGTGAATTTGATCCTATAAATGCATTGATTGATGACAATATGTGCCCAAGCGTGGTGATGCTTTTGGCGTAAGTTGTTTTAGCTAGTTCTGATAAAATGTTTAGCTAGTATAATAGAGAACATAATAAACTTGAGGTTATGCCAGACATCCTGACAGTGAGGTAGTTGCAAGTGTGCTGAAGATTGTGGAGAACTTCCTTAAGAATGGAACTGAGAATCAAATTCAGGTAATCTTGCATTGTCGACTTTTACTTATTTCATAGGTATTATGCCATTTTTGTGAATGAAAGTCTACTTAATTTTTCTAGGTTCTACATGACAACCAAGTTCTTCAACATGTTTTAGAAATTCTAATCAATCATGACAACCTACCTCCTTTACATCTGAGGAGTGTTTGTCGTGCCATCGCAAATATAGTGAATTACAGGAGCAGTCAAATCCAGGTTCATTTCCAGACATGTGCTATCTTTTTGTAACATTCTATATGAATATTATTAACTAAAGCCTTATTCTATGAAGCAGAGAATGGTTGATGCAGGTATCTTCCCTTCGATTATTCAAATTTCAATTAACCAAGAGGTTGGTGATACCAAATATGAGGCTGTATACGCCATCTCAAGTGCTGTCACGAGAGGATCTCACGAGCAGATTAGGTACAATCTTCTGTTTTAGATTCTTTCAGTTTCTTCAATGTTGTGATCATGACTTCTGGTAAAAATTAGAAGCTTGATTGAAATGTTCATGTTGAATCTTTCTCTTTTGTATGATCATTAGTATTAATTCTACGATGTGGTTTGTGCTGCAATTGAACCATGCTCAGACACTTGGTAGATCATGGTTCAATTGCAGCACTTTGTCAAGGCCTTCTATGTGAAGGTTACACTAGAAGAGCCTCTTGTTTCCAGGGTCTCCGCGGTATTCTGAGGGTTGGAGAAGCTCATAAGGTAGATGGTGTGAACGTATACACACAGATGATCACCGAGAACGGAGGGCTTGCTAGGATCAAGAGTCAGAGGGATGACCGTGATGTCGGAGAGATAGCAAGAAGATTGTTGAGCTCATACTGGCCAGGGGAAGTATGAAATATATGATTTGGCTTTTTGTTCAGGCTGCTAGTGTTGTGTAGTTAAAAACTTAAAAAGAGTTTTGTAGTTTTTGCCTTCTACTCTGCTAGTGTTGTGTACTCTGGTTGTTTTCCAGAGTACCAATTGTTTTGAATCTGTAAATGTGGGGTGGCCATCATCATAATCAACAACACGACTACCAACCACCATCAGCATGTCAGTCACTACAACACCAACCACCTCCACCATCATAACTATCACTATTACCATTACTAACCGCTGACACCAACTATCACCATATGCTCCTACAAATCATCTCCACTATCACTAATGGGGAGCTTAATTATTACTCCTATATTTTTAAAATTTATATTTAATTAATAATTTATTTTAAATAATATATTTACAAATAAATAAATCATATACATTCAAATATGGAAAAGAAAAAAAACAAAGAGACTTAATATACTAGGTAGCGAAAAATCTTTAATATTAAATAAATATTTAATGTCATGAATTTGCTATTTTAGTGTGATCAAGGTTAATATAATTGTCCCAAATACTAAATATTTTGTGTAGGTCTCCTAAAAGCAATTGGACGCCTAGTCCGAATAGGTAACTTTTTTTTTTGTGTATCTGCGACCCATACCTGCAAGAACCCGGGGTGGATCTAGAGGATAGCAAGGATTCACACGAATTCGTTTCGCAAAAAAAAATTTCACAATATATATATATATATTAATTATTTTTTTTAAGTGTATATATAAATATATAGATTATGAACCTCCTGAATAATTAGAGATTTGCAGTTCAAAATTCACGTTGAGGTTACAAGTTCAAAAGTAGTTGGGTGCCAGTAGAAATTGATGGAGAGGAACAAAGACTTTAATACGCAAGCCTATGTTCAGGTTCTTTTTTTTTTTTTTTGAACTTGCGCAAAAATTATTCTTAATTAACTTATTTACAGTATAGTTTTTCGACGAAAGGGGGTTTAATTTAATTGACCTTGATCTCCAGTAATCTTTTCTCACTTTCAAGTTTTAACCTTTTTCATCTTAGTGATGCTTAAATGTTTCTTTTAGAAAAAAACACCAATGTCTGTTGGGGATTTACACCTTGTTTGGATGGTTGTTAACCGTTATAATGTATTGTATGTTAGTTTAAATATCATGTTTGTTGTGATTGTCACTATTGTATCATATCGTTTCGTAACAACAGATTGGCTCATAGCTTACTCTACTCTTCTGATAGCTTACATGTATGTAGTTTTATTTTCGATTGTAGTAGTAATTGCTATGTTTCCATTTATTACAGATTTTGGGGACAGGAATGGATACACAAGAAACATCCCCGTCTGTTCTGCTCTGCTTCGACCATGAAAGATTCATATTTAACGCTGGAGAGGTAACTCTTGAGTGATAGTAATATAGGGACGACGTTATGGTATTAACTGTGACATGATTTTAGTTGGAAATAAAGTGTGTTAATTCTTGAAGCATTGGTCATCATGCAGGGATTACAACGCTTTTGCACGGAGTATAAGATAAAATTATCTCAGGTATGTATGCCTCAAATGCGCGATTTCAGTTTCAAACTAGTACAAAAGTTAATGGTCACTGCTATATAAACAATCGATTTACAGGTAGACCATATATGTCTAACTCGTGTCTGCTCAGAGACAACCGGTGGACTTCCAGGTTTGCATCTTCACCTGAACTAACCATAACTAAGTTTGTCCCTTTAACTTTGTAAGAGAATTAAATTGATTTTCTATGTGGTATGACTTATTACTTATTACAATCCCAATAATCAAAACTCCCGTGAAATCATTTTCGTTCATGATCCCTAATTCACTTTGTCTCAGGCTTGTTATTGACTTTGGCTGGCATGAAAAACGGAAGTTCTGAGAGTGATGATCATGTGAGTAACTCCCCTATTTCTCATTAAAATGATTAGAGACAGTGGTGTTACTGCTTGCTAAACAAGCCTCTCGATTTGTCTTTTAAGGTCTGTATATGGGGTCCTCCAAATCTAGATTTACTGATTAATGCAATGAAGACTTATGTACCTCATGTTGTCATGACGAAGAAAAATATCATTCCACAAAGTGGATCTGCATTAGCTCCCCCTTTATATGTGGAGGAGCTGCGAGCTGATGGCAAGTTCAAGGCAGTTAGTATATCAGCGTTTCTCCTATCACCGACTCAATTTAGTCCGAATGATACCTCCATTGTATATATTTGTAAATTACATGACATCAGGGGGAAAGTTGACATCGTAAAGGCTAAAGCTTGTGGACTCAAAGATAAGAGAAAGCTTGGACAGTTGCAGAAAGGGATTAGTGTGAAGTCAGATATTCTGGATATAGAGGTCAGTTCTAATAAACTCGATCGTTAGGACTATATTATGGACATTGTTTCTGCAGTATTCTTTGAAGTCAGCCGACTTTCATTTTGCCTCGTTCAGGTCCATCCAGATGATGTTATAGGTCCACCTATTCCTGGTCCGATTGTACTGATTGTCGATTGTCCAACAGAACCTCATGCACAAGAGCTACTCTCTGCACAAGCTCTTGATGCGTATTATTCAGATTCCCAAAGCAACTCCACCAACGTTGTGAACTGCATCATTCATTTGAGCCCTGCTACTGTCGTCAACAGTCCAGTTTATGAGAAATGGATGAGGAAATTTGATTCCGCACAACATATTATGGCAAGAGCTACAAGGTCTGTAACTCCTCTTAATGCTTATTTTATATTTTTCGATAATCAACACTGGTTCATAGTCGTTCTGTCGCAGGAAGCATGAAACAACTCCAATTCTAGCATCTAGTGCTAGAATAGCTACAAGGCTGCATTATTTGTGTCCTCAGCTTTTTCCAGATCCTAGTTTTCCTTCTGTTCAGAATGATGATGACAACGTTGCAGCTCCAAATATCAAAGTACCGGTGGAGGTTTGTTTCGAGCTCTAGAAATTGATAGTCACACATCTTTAAAAGTCGCGGAAAGCTTGTGATATGATAGTCTGCTTGTCTTTGCAGGGTTCAGTTTGTGGCATATCTGCTGAAAATCTCTTAAAGGTATTGTTGACTCCAATTTTCCTGATTACGTTGCTCAGACTCTTTAAAAATGTCCCCTGGTGCATGTCGGATACTTCAAAACTAGTGCATTTTGGAGGATCCAACACGGGTGCAGCAACATTTTTGATGAGTCCGAGCAACATAGATGGAAACTGTCTTTATAGTTGAAAAGGAGCAAGCATATATCCTTAGGCTTCTTACAACGACTCTATGATACCTAACAGTGAATTGGCATCTTCCAACAATTATCATTTTTTATTTTTCATTTGCATGGAACGAATTTTTCTTGTCTAACCTGTTGAACAGTTCGCCTTACGTCCTCCTAGAAAACTGGGATTGGACAGATCATGTGTTCAAAATACGATGACCTCCTCAGTGTTCATTGAAGAGTTACTTTCAGAGATTCCTGAGATTGTTGATGCAGCTAAGAACATAAGAAAATTTTGGCACAAACCTAAAGAAGATGAGGTAGAATTATCCGACAGGCAGGACAGTAATGATGTTGTGACTGAAGAACCTTCGAAATTCTCTGCCCCTAAGTGTCTCGAGAATGTACAGAGAGATGATCTAGAGATTGTTTTTCTTGGCACCGGTTCTTCCATACCTTCAAAATATCGAAATGTCAGTTCCATCTATGTTAATCTTTTCTCTAAAGGAGGTTTACTCCTTGACTGTGGAGAAGGAACTTTGGCACAACTCAAGAGGAGGTAATTACATTGAACTCTTTCGATTCATGTTATGTCGTTCATAATCATTTTTGTCATTTTTTTATGTCGTGTTCCACTCCCGGGGCTTATTTCAACTCTGTGAATAACAGATATGGCATTAGTGGTGCAGACAGTGTAGTTAGAAATCTTAAGTGCATTTGGATTTCCCATATCCATGCTGATCACCACGCGGGTTTGGCTCGTATACTTGCTTTAAGACGTGATTTGTTGAAGGGAGTAGAGCATGAACCCATAATGGTTATTGGGCCAGAGAAGGTTGGAGAGTTTCTTAAGGAGTATATAAAATTAGAAGATCTAGACATGTTGTTCCTCGACTGTTGGAGCACTACGCGGTCTAAGTGGGATAACATGGAGGCTGAAGACAGTTCTCTGCAGCCCTGTTTGAAAAAATTGAAGCCAAGCACTCCACTTGATGACATAACATTGCTAAAGCATTTAAGGAAAGTTCTCGGTGAGGCAGGGCTAGTGAGACTCATCAGCTTCCCTGTTGTACACTGTGATGACGCGTTTGGTGTTATCTTGGAATCAGCAGACAGAATGAATCGCAGGGAAGTAGTACCGGGTTGGAAGGTTGTGTACTCTGGTGACACGAGACCATGCTCAGAAGTTATAGACGCGTCTCTTGGAGCTACAATTCTTATACATGAGGTTAGTACATGAACTTCCCATCGTGTCAAAATGTTTGTCTGGTTTTGACTTGGCACAGAGTTTAAGAAAGTGAAGAAGACTTTTGAATCCTGTAACTTATCCTTGGTTATGCAAAGTACACAAATTGTAACCTGTAGAACAAGGAAATCTTTTTTTACAATTAACATGTTAGTACATTATCCCCTGCAGGCTACGTTCGAGGATGGCCTTGTAGAGGAGGCTATAGCAAGAAATCACAGCACAATCAAGGAAGCTCTAGAAGTGGGGGATTCTGCTGGTGCATACCGCGTAATATTAACTCACTTCAGCCAAAGATACCCGAAAGTACCTGCACTTGATGAAGTGAGTATGCAAAGAACTTGTATTGCTTTTGATCTAATGAGTGTAAACCTAGCAGATTTGCCAGTGCTCCCTAAGGTTCTTCCCTACCTCAAATTGCTTTTCAGAAACAACGGTTAATTTAAATTTTAAAGTATAGTTAGACCGTTCTATAATAGTCATCCACTATAACAGTCTAGTTTTCTTTGGAACCGACTTTCATATATGTTATGTTATACCTCTCTCGAATTCTTAAGCGGCATTTACATTTGTTGCTGATGAAGAAAGATGCAAAAGAAGAAAAGAAAAGTGTGAATACATCACTCTATTTTTGTAAAAATAAAGCTAGAAACTCATTTGTGGTAATTTCTGTTTTAAAAGGCTTTTTTTAAAAAAATGGCTAGACTCATCTTTGGGGCTTAGTTATGTGAGGCTTACGCCCTAAGTACTCGATTGTACGCACTAAAGATTGATATGTTCAATGTTCAAGGCTCAATTAAGAGTTCTAACCAAAATCGTGTGTCGAATTTCCTAATTAGCATTGTATTGACCCTTGAATTCTTTAACGAAAGAACGATAGAAGTTTTTTTCACCATTAATAAAAGTTCAATGCATCGATAAAAATAGGAAGATTAAGAGTAACTTAAATAGTCCTCCTACATTGTCCCCTAGTATACCATACTTAAGAAAGCAGTTTCTAGGGTCAACCTATTTAAGTACATGCCAGACCACTAAGTGATGAGACCGTGTTTAACTGCATGCCAAACCACTAAGTGGTAAGATCGTGCAAACAAAGGCAACGATGAGACCGTGCAAACAAAGGCAAAGGCAACGATGAGACCGTGCAAACAAAGGCAAAGGCAACAATGAGCATTAGTCGGAATTGGATAATGAAGAATATAATATTACTTCCAAACATAGAGTAACATTGAATTACTCAAATAGCAAGAAAGTAAGATGTATTTTTACTAACTTATCTTTTGTAAATACTCTGAATAAAATATTATTTTCAAGTATATTTCAAAAAGTTTGTATGTGAGGTAGAAACATAATCCATGATGATATTATCACATATTAACAAACATTATTATAAAGCTGTAGGAAAACTGATTATGCTTGGATCATCGGAAACCATATGTATATAAATATTATCACCATCAACTTTATTAGACTCTCCGACACCTTTTAAATATTTAGAAAATTCAGCAAATAAGAGATTTTTCTTTTGTAACCTTCACATAAATTAAAAGATGCATGTACAGTTGCAATCAAAATTCAATTGATCAAGCATCATATAAAATGTAACACCATTAAGGGCGACTTAATATACAAAATTAGTGATCTTAAGTTAATTTTTAACAAAAGATCTTTAACATTTTTAATAAAATTTATCTACGTACATGCAAAAAGTTAGTGCATGTCACATTTTTTTCTTACTCATTATTCATACCGTAATACTTTTATAAGACTTATATCCATTAAGCTCACAACAAACATCTAATAGTAATATCGTTACTTATAACAGTTTATGTTAATAAGACATTAGACATGTCTTTGTAATACATTACTTTGGATCTTGTTATAAGAAACTTTATTTACTAAATAAAGATTTTAGTAGTTTAATTTAGGCATAACACATAAACACACCTTTTAACTTGGCCTCGGTTGATATGTATGTCCTTCAATTATGAGTGTGCACAAGTAGACACTTAAACTTGTATAAAGTTGAATAAGTAGACACAAATGTCATACGTAACATAATACACGTCAAACGCCACATAGGATGTGAAATTGTCACGTAGGACGTGTGTGTCAACTTATTCAACTTTACATAAGTTTAAGAGATTGTTTGGTAGAGTGTATTAGGACAAAATCGACCTTGACCCAATTACATGAAATATAAAATCCCATAATAATTCAAAGGTATAATTGAAAAGAAGCATTTTGTAGAGTTTTAAACCAAATTAAAGGATTAGGTGGGTATCAATGCACCAAACACTTGATAAAAATAATCCCTACATAACTGATCTTTGCGTTATTAATCTTTGTACCAAATGACCCCTAAGTGTCTATTTGTGCACAACAAAAGTTGAAGAATATAAATATGAGATGATGCTAAGTTAAATGACACGTCCATTTATTATGCCTTTAATTTAAATCTAAAATATTTCTGTAATTTTTTTTTAAAAAAAAAAGACAATCTTTCTTTCTTTATCTTGTATTAAAAAAAAATTGTACATTTGTTTACAAACTTCAATTTTTTAATTAAGCGAAAATTAAATCACTAATCCACCCCACCCCACATCCCTACTCATCCACGATAAATTTTTTATAATATTTATCTAGAATATATATAAATATTTGTCGCGATGGCATAACAACAAGCCAAGTATGATACTATAGATTATAAGTAAAAAATTAATGTCTGAAATGCAAGCACATCTTCTCTCTTTAGTCGTCTATCCAATAAAAAAACTTTAATTTAAACTATAGGATATACATTTAACAAAGAAGAAAAAAATGAAAAAGATTCCTGGCTGATGGAATCAAATTAATTATATGGAAGTAATTAAATAATAATTGTAAGATTGTTGAATTTTTAAAATATAAAATTTAGAAAATAAACCTAAGTGGTACAGCCACGTGGTCCATCAACTTTGGCTCAAGCTTGTAATATGAGAGCTTGTGTTGTCCATGCATGCACACACACTTTTCTAACAATTTAATTTTTTTATCACAACAATGTATATTCCTTCTATTTTAATTTATGTGATAGAAATTTAATTGATGAATCAAAGGTATCAAAATCACAAGCTTAATTGAATTTCGACGCGATAAACATAAAATGAATTGAATTAATAAATAAGCAGGTTATATTACTTGAGTCAAAATAGACTAAACAATCTATTATAGCCCTAACTTGTTTATTTTTTACTAAATTTTAGTTTTGAGGTTATGTATATATTCCATTTCTTATTAACTCCATAATTGTTGGATAACTACTAAAATAAGATCCAGGTCGTAGTATTATCTTAAACTTTGTATTTAATACAATAAGAAGTATTCATCAGTTTAATATATATCTTACTCTATTTATCAAAATATTATTTGTTGTTGATATATATTTTTTATCAATTATCTTTATGGTGACTTTTTTATTGTATTTTTTTTTTTTACATGATTTTATATGTTTTACTTAAACTAAGAAACTATCATAAATAACTTCACTAGTTTCACAAGAAAGGGATAAGAGTTAAAGACTGTCTACACACGACTACTCTTTTCAATCCCTAAAATTATACTGAATATGTTGTTATAAATAAATAGAAAATATATTACTCCCTCTGTCCCATTTTATGTGGCACTTTTCGAATTTCGAGATTCAAACAAGTCTATCTTTGACCATAAATTTTTCGTAGATCTTTTAAACATTTTGAATTATCAATTGTTGTGATTTATAGTACTTTTTACATAGTTTCAAATATATAGATTTCATTTCAAGAAAATTGAAGATTTCATGCGCAAACTTCCGATCAAACTTAAACTGTTTGACTCTCGAAAAACAAAAAGTGTCACATAAATTGGGATAGAGTATATGTATGTTTGTTCATCCAAGTCTGAGCAAGATTCCATTTTTATTTATGTGCATCCAAGATAAGATCGTAATTAAGTTTACACCAAACGCACCAAAGTGCACCAAGCATTATGTTTATTTTAACTAATTATTTTTCAACAATGAATAAATTAAGGAAATTTGCCTTTTAATCCCTCAAATTGATAAATTCTGTCTTTAATCCTTATAATATTTTGTTAAGCACATTTAACTTTCAATTAATTGATATGTACACTTTTGATCATTCCTCTGACCGCAAATCTGCATAAATTTAATGATTTGTTAAGCGTTAAACCATTCCATTATCAATTTTTCTTGTAAATCCATATCTCAAGACAATATATATAGTTCTAAAAGAAGTCTAAATATCAAAGTATATTTTTTATAAAGGGATCAAAATACATATTTTAGTTATTTCAAGGTTAGATAAGCTTAAAACAATATTACAAGGACCAAAATCATAGTTTACATAATTGATGGATCAAAAGTTCAACTATCTCATTAATTGTAATTCTTGGAAATTGTAATTCTTATATTAAAATAAAAACAAAATATTAAATTCAACAAAAAGTATATGTACGGTTACAACAAATTGTATAAATACTCAAGATAGTCAATCTCTCAATAAAATCATTTCTCCTTAAGAAAACCTTATACAAAAAAAAAATGCTAGATTTTTCCTCTTCTAATATTTTTCCAACTATGAATAGTATTGGATGGTCCTTTGAAGAACCACTTAGCTATGATGATCATCAGAATAATATGACAACAATAACTACGTCACAGTTCCAAACTGATCAGAATAACAAGTTGTTTGAAGGTTCACGTGTCGATAATACTATTTATTTACCTTTATCTCATCATCAACAACAATGTTCGAAAAAAAGTGAGTTTGATGTTGACGAGTTAGGGGCAGAAAGGTTATTGATGGAGAAGAAGCTAAATCATAATGCAAGTGAACGTAATAGAAGGAAGAAGATGAATTTCCTTTATACAACTCTTCGTTCTTTGCTTCCTCCTACTAATAAACATCAAAAGGTACAATTTTACAAAGTCTTTTTATTTTAAACGTCTTTCAGAATTTATTGATTCGATTAATCAAGATGCCCTTTGTGTAAGGTCCATTTATGTGAATAATGCTCAAATAGCACTAGGTATTCACTTTTTGAGACGCTATTTAAGGTTTAGCTAGATTAATTCATGCCTTTGTGTTGATTTTTGAAACTTCAGATCTAAGGATTTCTAAATATTTTGTATGTTTTGGCTATGTTTTAAAAATGGTTATTTGTGCAATTTTTCACAAGGTTTCTTATCAGGATTTTTTTTTAATTTTCAGAATTAGAATTCGAAACTTTAAAGATAAAAAATATCATCTATTCCATTGTACATCTTGATGGTAAAAGGCCCTTCTTCAATTCACCAAAGAAATCTTACAACTTATTGTAGAATGATATCTATATAACAAAGTTTTAGACATTTTTTGAAATGATATATAACCCTAGCCTAGGGTGGATAAGGGGGTGGGGTGGGGAAGGGGGGGGATTGTTCTAATTTCCAAAAGTTGGAAGATTATCTTGGATGATATTTTATGTGTTTAACTGAATTTGTTACTTTTTATTCTACTTAGGTGTACATATATGACGAAAAATGACGTATATAATAAAATCACACTTATTTTGAGATATCTAATTCTAAATTACGTTGTAGGGTACATTGAAGGTATGAACAGTTTGCCTTAAAAATCTCTTAATGTGTATAAATGATTGATTTTGAAACCAATAACATCTAAAAAAGACTAGAATCCTAAACCAATAAACTTCAGATCCCTGATCCGTCAATTGATCAGGGTTAACATCTACCTCAACTATGAATTAATTAATATTTAGATGTGTCCATATAAATTATTTAACCTATATATGTCTTCTTCTTTTTTTAATTACAGAAAAAATTAAGCTTTCCAGCAACAGTATCATATGTACAAGAATACATACCAGAGTTGAAGAAAGAAATAGAGCGGCTAAGCAAAACAAAAGATTTGCTTTTATCAAAGAAATCAAATTATTCATTACTCCAAATTGATGATAATAAGAGAAAATTGATTATGGGTGGAACTTCTTCTAATTCTTCAACAACATCAATTTGTGCAACTCAACTAAGTAATGGACAAGTTTTGGTACAAATTTCAACAACTCAAGAAAATGATTTTACAATTTCACAAGTATCTGCAAGTTTAGAGGAAGATGGATTAATTTTGCTAAATGCATCATCCTTTAAATCTTTTGGAGACAAGGTTTTTCATAGCTTGCATTTTCAGGTATATATATATATATATATATATTACTCTATATGGTCGTTTGGACATAAAAATGTGAAATTTGAAAGACAAAAAAAAACAAAAGGGGTTGTTTGGTAAAAACTTGTATTTTGAAATTGGAGCTGCGTTTGAACATGTCGAAAAGAGTAATTTTGGAGTGAAGAATGTGAAAACAAGTATTTGAAATTTTTTGAAGTTCGAAAAATTATAGTAATTCTATGTCCAGACGTGATTTTGGAATAAAATTCCAAAAATAAAAAGTAAGAGTTATTCATGATCAAACGGGCATTTAAATGTGTTGTTATACTATACTCCATAAATTGAAAACTAAGACTCCAAAGAAAAAATGCATGTGAAATTTTATTAGATTTTTTATATTTATGCAGAAATAAGTATATACATATATAGATTTTAGATTATAGATAAATAGGGTTAATTACTTAATTTTACAAATGGTGGTTACTCAACTTTATTCAAAAACCAGTTGTTGTTTTTTTATTTTTTTTTTGAGAATAAAAAGCCCCTCAAACAATATAATTTTCAGCAGAAATTATGGTATTTCACTAAAGCTTAATTCTAATTAGATTTTCTTTTTGTGAAATTTTCAGATGCAAGGGCCAATAGAAATGGACATTCAGATTTTGAAGATGAAGCTTTTAGTAATGTGTGAAAAAAGAAAAAAAGAATCATATATAGTTTAACTTTCCAGTTCGGTAATTTGGTAATTAACTGTTAAAGTAGATATTAAATATTAAAATTTTAAATTTCGTTCGGTAATTCGATAATCGGTAAACTAAATTTGTGTTTGATATGGTATTCTAATACCGTATTGAAGTTGTAGCCGATTGTATTACAAAGTTAATACTATTTTTTCCGATCATTTCTATTTTTTTATGAGGAGACACGTTATAATAGAAGATCAATAAGTAAAATACATCAAGAAAAACAGATTGATACAACTAAAAGATATGTATTAGGGTTGTTTATGTTCATTCTTTAACTTTCTTCTTTGGACTTTTACTAATGAGTAATGGACATGTTGATACATGATCTTTATTAAGTAAATAATTTGGTATTCAAGAAATACCAAATGGTACTAATGTCTCATACCAAATCCAAATCCGAATACCATAATTCTAAAATTTTACTCTTGAACACCCAATTACCGAATACCAAATTACTAAGAATTTCGATTCGATTCGGTAATACGATTTTCGGAATTTTATGTTAGCCCTAATCAAAATGAATGGATTGGACTGAATTTAAACATATTAAATGAAATAAATTAATAAATTCATAAAGTATTAACACTTGATTAATATTTTTAAAGGGCAAACTACATAAATCCCAATAGTTTAGGTCTTAAATACTAAGATTTCCAATAGTTTCAAATATTACTTTATCTACCATATTTTGTGCTTAGGATACATGAGTTTGAATATGCGAGACACATGTATCCGCTGAATTTTAAAATCGAGATACATATTTTATTTGTTTAAATTAATTATTTGTAACTGATTTCCATAATTAGGGGAGTATCATTACTCGGGAGATACATGTATCCATCGTTTTTAAAAGACAAGATACACGATTTGTTACTTTGAATTAAAGGGGTGTAACTTATTTCCTTAATTAAAGGATTAGTTGATAAATAATTAATAACTCATTTACAGGATCCTTGCGTATCGACTTTAACAAGTTTTCCTAAAATAATGAAATAATAAATCATAATAATTTTGCAATTGTAAACTTCATCTTCTTTATCAATTCCTTCCTTTGTATCTTAAAGTTTCGAATATTTCAGCCTTGAGATACATGTACCATTACTCGCGAGATGCATGTATCCATCGGTTTTACAAGTCGAGATACACGATTTATTACTTTGAATTAAAGGGGTGTAACTAATTTCGTTAATTAAAGAATTAATTGATGAATAGTTAACAATCCAAACGGTTTTACAGAATCTTTGCATATTAACTCTAACAAGTTTTTCTAAAATAACGAAATCATAAACCATAGTAATTTTGTAATTGTAAACTTTATCTTCTTCATCAATTCCTTCCTTTGTATTTTAAAGTTTCGACTTGAACGTTGGCGGATGAAGACCCTGCAATGACAATATCCTAACTTGTAAAAGTTTATAAAATTAAATTTTATACCAATATGAACTCGATCTCAGATACATGAACGAGATGTAAACCAAGATACATAAGAATAATGAAAAAAAAATAAAAAAATTACCTCATTGATACATTGTTGTGTTGAAGAAACTTTGAACTTCTTCTGGATGGTATAGGTCATCTGAAAGAAGCTAATTAAGAACTAACTTGAAGAAAAGGTGGATGACCATGACGATATATGGATATGTTTTTGTATATTGCTAATTATCAAGATTTAGTTTTGAATTTGGAACATGCAAACATGTATCGAGTGGATTAAGGAAGAGATAGAGATGGAGTGTGAAGTACATGGGGGGTTTGGGTGAACATTAGGGTAATGAGTAAATAATTTGAATTGGTGATGTACCATTAATAGGAGTATAAATTTTAAGATAATTATTCAATATCATATTTAAGGGATTTGTGTATCTAATTAAATATTTTAATATATATGATATAAATATTAAATGTGGTATTATGTGTAACTTTTTAAAACTAAAGATAAAATAAGTATATATGATAGTGAAGTATGTCTAGTTAAGTAGTTTTTCCATTTTTAAATAACACCACAACAAATTATTTGAGAATAGATGTATGATTTTATGAAAGATATAATGTGAAAGAGGTACTATTGGGCTATAATCCCTTATAAAGCCCATTTTGATCAAATTCATGTAGGCCCAAACAATATTTGGGCGAGTTAATGATTCAAAATTTATTTATTGATTTAGTTCATTTTGATTCTCTTAAATTCAATCAACTCGCCCTCTAATATCTTTATTTCTTATTTGTTTTTATTGAGATACATATGAATTTGAAAACACATAAATATTAAATATGCATTACGATCGAAATATATAAATCTGAATACACATTTAAATTTTAATTAATTGAAATTTATGAACGTGAAGTCGTCAATGGTGTTGAATGGTGATAATTGATAATAATGAGAAACGACAATGATAGTTGATAATGGTGGAGAATGTCGATAATAGTAAATTAAAAGAATTTGTGAACTATTATTTTTAAAATATTTAATGATGTTAACGATTGAAATCTGGATTGAAATAATTAAAATTAAAACCTTTATTAAAACAGTTAAGATTTGTCCAATGATATGAATACGTGTCAAAGATAATTTTCAATAAAGTAAAACCATATTTCCACATTATACATTTTCCAGACATAATCATTTTTGCTTTCTACCTTCATAGTCAAATATTTAACATTAAGATCTAAAATTTTGCAATATGCCAAACCCGCCAACGCCAATGACAACAAAAATCCAAAGAAACGTAAAAAGATTATAGTATCGCGTTCATCTAAATTCATGAATTTTGATACAAAATATAAATTTAAGTATGAAAATTAATTAAAATCATACTTTTCTTATCTCAATTTATATAATACAACATATATTGTGTGAGTAAAATTTTTAATTTTGATTAGGAATTCGAACAAAAAAATCTTTCCATTTCTAAAAGTAAACTTAACATATTTGGAATAACTACTAACAAGCATGGTAAGTTATAATGATTAATAATACGAAATATCTATTAAAAAAACATATGAACAGTTACAATCAAATAAAAACTCTTTTGACACTCAAAAATTCAAAAAATAACACATAAAAAAGACGGAGAGAGTAATAAATGAAAACACATTTGACTCTTAAATTCAAAAAGTGCTGCATAACCTGATACGTCTTATAATATCAACGTTTATTATCTACTTTTAATTTGAAAATATCATCTATAGTATCTTAATGGAGCTAAAAAGTTTGTACAAGTACTGATTAATAAGTCAAATTATTGTCCTAGTAGTATTTTGAGAGTAATTTGGGTCAATGAATCAATTGATGATATTAGCTAAAACAAAAGATATGTCTTATTTCAATGAATCAAATGTCTGGTCTGAAACATGGTAAAGGGGAAAAAGTACATTCTCAAAATCGAGGATACCAAAGGTACTACGTTGTCTCAATATTCATCTCCCATTGTTGTCATGGAGTTTGACTATAAATAACACCATTCATGCTCCTAGTTTGTAGGGGGCCAAGCCGGAACGATGCCAGAAATTTCGTTAAGAAAATTAAGATTTAGTACATGTATATATTATAGTTTTTTGATGAAGGGATCTGACTAGACATACTGAACTATGTGTGGCTATGTCCCTTGGGCCAAGTCATCGTTTCTATTATGGATTCGGTAAAACTCAGTGATTTTGGCTTAAATTTTATATGTATATCGGAAAAAAAATATTTGATATGTATAAATTAACAAGTTTTTTAGAATAACTTAGTAAATAAAAAAATTATGGTTTATAATTTAAATATTAAAAATTCTGATTTCGACTCTGGTGATTTGTGATGTTTAATTTGTGCCAAATATGGTGTGATTCTTTATCATTTCAAGCTAGGCCTTTTCCACATTAAGAACAAAATCAACATATATAGGTGACATTTTATACCAACCTTGTGTATATATTCGTGTGGGACTGCCCAAATTAATTTGTGCAATAATACCAATTGCACGTGCAATAATGTCTAAATTAATTTTGTGCATGAGGGTGTTCATGTATTAGATCTAATATCGGATAAATCAAGAAACGAAACGAGTCTGACTTTGTTATTATAATAAACATTAATGAATATTGGATATAAATATAAAAAAATTAGCTCAAAAGGTCATGAAGATTGTCGCGAGACCATTTTTCTCATTCACAAACTATTGTAGGGCTTCAATTTTCAAAACAAAGCTCATGGCACAATATTATTCTTTTTGTCTAGAATATCTGTAACAAACCCAATAACAAGACCAACTCAATTCAAATTCAAACAACCGACAAATCTATTTCATCAACTCGTAATTGGAATTACAAAGAAATTTAAGAACTAAATGAAAATTGAAGAACACAAATAGAAGAAAGGGGATCAGAAGCAGAACTCATAGAAAGGGGATGAGAGGACTAGACATTTTTCTCAACATTTTGCATAAGTCCAATTTGCTCTCCCAAGTCGTATTTATCAACCCGGATCCTGTTAAGCACGTGTAAATAATTAATTATATAAAGGTCAAGTTGTTAGTTAGTTATAGAAAGTTGTTAGTTAGATATAGAAGGTTCTAGAATCATTGGTAGTTAGAATATAGCCAAGCTACTGTATAAATGTATTACTCTTGTACATTGTAGAAAGTATGAAGCATTACAGTTTTCAATTCCTTTATTCTCCCATTAATGGAGACTCTTAACATGGTATCAGAGCCCAGTGAATCCACAGATCTGATCACTGGTTTCTAACAGATCATTCAGTTCCTGCTTCGATTTATTTCGATTTGGTAATTTCATCATCGAGCTCAATTTTCTGTTCCCTTTCGATTCAAGTGTGATAATACAATTCAGCTATGGTGATTTTTGCTGCAATCTCTGGATATCCTTCAGCTGATACAATTCATGTTCCTGCTGCAACGTCTGGATTGAATTCTACTGATCAGGTAGA
This sequence comes from Solanum pinnatisectum, assembly GCA_035578085.1. Classification (NCBI taxonomy): domain Eukaryota; kingdom Viridiplantae; phylum Streptophyta; class Magnoliopsida; order Solanales; family Solanaceae; genus Solanum; species Solanum pinnatisectum. The sequence goes on along the minus strand of CM069085.1, from coordinate 42,724,208 downwards.
TCATAATCATCCTCTGTTTATACATCCTTATGATACTCAAGGTGCTGCTCTAGTCTCTATTTAACTCTTAGGATCTGAAAATTACCCTCTATGGAGTAAGTCATTGAAGCTTGTTTTACTTGGGAAAAATAAGCTAGGATTCCTGTTAGGTACGTATAAGAAAGACATGTTTCATGTCTCTATACGTGATAGGTGGGAAAGATGTAATGCAATTGTTCTAGGTTGGATTATGAATACTGTGTCTAAAGAGTACAGTCATATATGGATCTGATGCCCACACTGTTTGGGAAGATCTTCGTGAAAGGTTTGATAAAGTTAATGCATCTAGAGCATTCTATTTGCATAAGGAGATTGTTACACTATCTCAAGGAACTGCGTCTGTGTCAAACTACTTCTCTCGGCTCAGAGAGCTTTGGGATGAATTTGAGACTTTAATGTCTCCTCCTTCATGTGCATGTCATGAATCCAAGCAATATTCAGAACACTTTCAGTTTCAGAAGTTATGGCAGTTTCTGATGGGTCTAAATGATTCATATACACATGTTAAAAGTCAAGTGTTAATGATTGTACTTGTTCCTAATGTTAACCAAGCATATGCAATGATCATTAATATTGAGAGCCAAAGGTTAAACAGTGCTCAAAATAGCTCCACCTCACTTGACATTCAGTCAGAAACTGGTCTTATGAGCAATCGAATGTCTCATATTCATAATACTAGGAATGGTAGTTATCACTCTGGTTCTAGTGGTCCTAATACAAGAGGTGGTTATTCTACTGGTTCTGGTAATGGCTGGAATGGAGATTTTAGGCAAAGAGGTTCTGGCAATGGAAGGAACACTTATGGAACTGGTAAGTCTCATCTGTTCTGTGATTTCTGTCACTTCAAAGGTCACACAATGCTACAAACTTCATGGCTACCCTAAGAGGAAAGGAGGTGGATCTTCCTCTCATGCTAATAATGTTACTGCTGGAGGAAATCATGCCAATAATGCTGGAGCTTATAATCCTCCTGTGAGTTCTACCTCTACTTCAACAGGAACACAAGCAGGTTCACATGGTATGTCTTTATTCACTCTTAAACAATAAACTCAGATCCTTCAGATAATAAGCAAAGGTAAAGAAGTGGACACTATGGCTAATGTGGCTACTACCAGTACCTCAGGTACTGTCACTGCACTTCTATCTAATATAATGAACTCTAATTGGATTGTTGATACAGGAGCTTCAAATCATATGGTTCATACTCTCAGTCTTATGAATCACCATAGAGATCTTAAAGATCAAGGATCTTTGAATGTATACTTACCTACAGGAGAACAGGTTCCCATAAGTCATATAGGTGATTCTCTTGTTTTCAAAGACAAGACAGTGCAGGGTGTTTTTTTTGTTCTAGAATTCAAGTACAAATCTTCTTTCTGTGTCTCAAATAACCAAGCAATTAAATTGTGATGTACTATTTTTTCCTGATTTCGGTATCTTTTAGGATCTCTTCAATGGGAGGGTCCTGGGGATTGGTAAAGAGAATCAAGGGCTATATTTGCTACAAACAAATCTCAAGTATGAAGAACCTATTAGAGCCAACACATGTGACATCAACACTAGCTTTACTTCTTCTGTTTCTACTGCTTGTAATAAATGTCCTTTAGCCAGTCTTTGGCATATGAGACTTGGTCATGCACCTCTTAAGGTTCTAAGAAAGATTGATTGTTTACCTAGTCTACAAGAACTGAATCATATATGTACTGTTTGTCCTCTTTCGAAACAAACAACAGTTTCATTTCTTACTAGCTCATCATTTTCCACTTCTCCCTTCTCTATTATACATTGTGATGTTTAGGGTCCATACAGAGTTCCTAATCATGATGGTAAAAGGTATTTCCTTACCTTGGTTAATGATATGTCCAAATATACTTGGTTACACTTGATATGTACTAAGTCTGATACATTTCCTGTCTTAAAATCCTTTTTGAATATGGTGAAAACTCAATTTGGTGTCACTGTGAAGTGTATCAGACAATGGAACTGAGTTCTTCAATTCACAAGTTCATAATTTGTTAACTGAATATGGGATCTCACATTAAAGCTCATGTGTCTATACTCCGCAACAGAATGGGGTAGTTGAGAAGAGACACATGTCTATTCTTACCATGACTAGAGCTTTAAGGTTTCAGGCATATGTACCTCTGAAGTTTTGGGGATTTGGTGTCTCTACAACAGTGTATCTCTTAAACAAAGTACCTACTGTGAGTTTGAAAGATCAGTCTCCTTTTGAAAAACTATATAGTCAGCCTCCACCACTTCATCATTCAAGTGTTTGGTTCCTTGTGTTATGCCACTGATCACAAACACATGGACAAGTTTCCACCTAGAGTCATCCCTGTTGTTCATTTGGGTTATTTTTTTACTCAAAAAGGGTATATTCTTTATGACTTGGGGTCTAAGACTTTCTTTGTGAGCAGAGATACTGTTTTTCAAGATAAGGTGTTCCCTTTAAAAGATCTGCAGACTTCTCCTGATCTAACTTTCCCTGTCTTTACTCTTCCCACTAATTCTACTCCTGATGATTCTTCTATTGATCACCATCTGTCTTATGAGCCTAGTCTAATTATTCCCTCTGTTCCTATATATGATTTGAGTCCTCCAGCTCTACTTATACCACCTGCACCACCTAAAAGATCTTCCGGACTTTCCAAATCTCCTGTTTGGCTAGCAGACTACTCTACTCTTAGTGCTAAAGTTGTCTGTCTATATCCTATCTCTAAGTACTTGTCATACTCAAATTTTTCCCCTTCTTACAAAGCCTCTCTTGCAACTTAATCTGCTATTGTTGAGCCTCAGACATATTAGGAAGCCTGCCAGGAGACTCAGTGGGTGGAAGCTATGAAAGCTGAAATTACTGCACTTGAGGACATTCAGACTTGGTCAGTTGCTCCCCTTCATGCTGATAAGGCTCTTATTGGCTGTAAGTGGGTGTTCAAAGAGAAGTATCGGGCCTCCGGTGAAGTGGAGAGGTACAAATCAAGGTTGGTGGCCAAGGGCTATAATCAACAGGCTGACTTAGACTATACTGGAACTTTCTCCCCAGTTGCCAAGATGGTCACTGTGAGATCAGTGGTTGCCTTAATAGCTTCTTCTGGTTGGTTTGTGTTTCAGATGGATGTCCACAATGTTTTTCTTCAAGGTGATCTTCTTGAGGAAGTTTACATGACCATTCCTGAGGGGTTTGCCAACCAGGGGGAGAAACACATGGTTTGCAAACTTCAAAAGTCCCTATATGGGCTTAAACAGGCACCAAGGCAGTAGAACTTGAAACTTACTGAGGCACTAACTAATATGGGGTTTCTTCAGTCTCACTATGACTACTCATTATTCACTAAAAGGGTAAAAAATGAGCTTCTAGTTATCCTAGTGTATGTTGATAATCTTTTAATCACTAGAAGTAGTTTAACACTTATACAACAAGTGAGAGAAGATCTACAACACAAGTTCAAGATGAAAGATCTTAGAGAGTTGAAATATTTCTCGGGGATTGAATTTTCCAGAGCTACAGAGGGTATTCTCATGAATCAAAGGAAGTATGCACTTGGTCTTGTGCCTAAATTAGAACTAGCAGTGTGTAAGACAACATTCACCCCTTTGGAGTTCAACCACCAGTTGACCTCCACTATGTTTGATAAATGCATAGGAAAAAATGTTAATGCAGAAGACGGACCACTAAGTGATTGTGGAAAATATCAAAGAGTAGTCACGGTAGACTACTATATTTGACTATGACTAGGCCAGACATAGCCTTTGTAGTCCGGGTGCTTAGCCAATACATGCACTTACCAAAACAATCACACAAGGAAGCAACTATCAGAGTGGTAAGATACATTAAAAGGACTGCAGGTATAGGATTGTTCATGCCAAGCAAAAAATGTTTAGAATTGGCAGCATTCTGTGATTCCGACTATGGAGCTTGTGTGGAGTCACGAAAATCAGTAACAGGGTATGCAATAAAGTTTGGCAATGCAATGATCTCTTGGAAGTCAAAGAAACAAAGTACAGTATCAAAAAGTTCTGCAGAAGCAGAGTTCAGAAGCATGGCTGTCACAGTAGCTGAAATAGTATGGCTTAAAGGCATGTTCAAGGAGCTGGGAATATAAGTAAAACTGCCTATAAAGCTCTTCTGCGATAGCAAGACTACTATATAGATAGTTGCACATCCTATCTTTCATAAGAGAACAAAGCATTTTGACATAGATTGTCATTTTGTAAGGGAGAAAATTCTGGAGGGACTTGTATAGACACGTCATATAGGAACTAAAGAGCAACAGGTTGATCTACTAACAAAAGGACTATGCAGACCTCAACATAAAGCATTGATTGACAAGCTTGGAATGAAACATATATTTTTCAATTCTCAGCTTGAGGGGGAGTGTTAAGCACATGTAAATAATTAATTGTATAAAGGTCAAGTTGTTAGTAAGTTATAGAAAGTTGTTAGTTAGATATAGAAGGTTCTAGAATCATTGGTAGTTAGAATATAGCCAAGCTACTGTATAAATGTATTACCCTTGTACATTGTAGAAAGTATGAAGCATTACAGTTTTCAGTTCTTTCATTCTCCCTCTTTCAATTCTCCTATTAATGGAGACTCTTAACAGATCCCAAACAAACATAGTCTCTTAATTCAGTGTTGGGTTGTTTTGCCCATATTGATCCTGGCCCGTTCATTAACAATATCACATACGTTTTTTAACCTGCCCTCATCCTATCGTCTTCCGTCAAAAGTGTCACAAATGAGTACTAAAATAATTCCTCCTAAAGCTTTCAAATAACTACTTGAAAAAGTAAGATTTATTTTTCTTTTTTAAAAGATAGATCTTTTTTATCAACATATATATTAAGATTGTCAGTATTTCCATAATGTTTCTTCATAACGTTGTTCGACATAAATTGTCTAAATTCATGTAATAATACAAAGTATCTATCGTTTATTATGTTTGTTGATGATTCAACTTTATTGCTTGTAATTTTTAAAGTGCTCCATATGATTAAATTAGTTGTTCCAAAGAATAACTTTTTTTTTTTGGTACTTTTCATCAATTTCTGTACGTAATTGCAACATGAAAAGTACATATTCAATTAATCTACAAATGGGAGATTCCAAATTTAAATAAATAAAAATCCAAAATGAGTTAAATGGTGAGATTTTTGAAAATATTATGTTTAAGAATTTATGTTATTTAGAATATTCACATTAAATATAAATATATTTTGTGTAGACCAAAGTTTGAGAACTTACCTTATTTAAAAAATGTAATATTTTGTTTACCTAGAATAAGAAATTCTTGTAAAAACTTTTTTTAAAAAAATAATTGGACTATATAGAGGAAGTTGGAGTACAAAGTAGAAGGAATCAAACTCACACAAACAAGGTGAAAGTTTAGTCAGTTAACCAATTGAGCTACGAAACGAATCTTGAACTTATCGTAACATGAATGAAAAAGATGATACTAAAAAAAGCTTAGTATTTATAGCAGCTACATACAAACGCTTGTGTGATAATCAAGATTATAAATATTTTTACCTATTATCGATACTACATATCATATGACATGTGATTCTAAATCAATTGCTTATCGATCGATATTCGATGCACATGTGATAGTTCATTTTTCTCTAACCTAAACAAGTGGAGAATTAAATACAAGTAAAAAATTTCCTTTTTTGAAATTACTCAACTTGAATGTGGAATAATATTTTGACATCTTACATTTATCATTTCACTTAAGTCCTTTATTAGCAAGAGGGTAATATTTTTTTCTTCAAGATAATAAAATAATTAATACCACCAATAATAATAAAGGCCAATGGTAATTAATTAATTAATTAGCTTTTAAAATTGGAGGTATTAATAGAAAATTAGATGACCAGATACAGAGATTCTTGGTTTTAGTCATCAATCATAATTTAGCTTAACTGTCTTTTTTTTTTGAAGTTATCACTATATCACCATCAACATTCTATTAATTGCTGGTTAATTAATTGATTGAGGAAATGTACCTACGTACTTAAGTGTAGATATTTTTCATATAATCACTCAATTAACAATTGTTATCTCAGAAAGTTGCTTTCCTTATTAAAGATAATAGAAATCAAGAAAAACACGTGACTTTCTAAAATAATACATGATAATAGAAAATCAATCGAGTTTGCGATAGATGGTAGATATGTGCAACTATCACATAATGAAGTTAATTAGATGACAGTTAAATATTTACATAAGCCCTAAAAGATGTCAGTGATTAATTTTTGTGAAGATCTTGGTTAATATATTTTTCAGTAAATAACTTCATTATATTACCTCATAAACAAATATGCTACAAAAAAAGCTTCCACAAAATACATTTAACATAATTATGGAAGTAATTATTAATTTAAAATATTTCCCTTTTTCTTCTTTAGTAAGAAAATATTTTTGTTTTCATAAACAAAACAAATAATATCTTTTTGTAAATTGTAATCCAAACGGAACTCAATTTAAATGGTGGATGAATTACGTAATTAATTAGTATGAATGCATTTTTAATTAGCACAATGTGAAACTTAAACTTAATGTAAAAGATAAAATTGACTAATCACATTCAACCATTTTTTTATTATTATGTACTAAATAGTAAAAACGTGTTAAATAATTTCGTTCCACTTGTAGAAAATATCATCTACCATTAATTCAAGAATGTCTATCATACTGATAATCTTTCCATTTTATATCAATTCAAGAATAATAACTTAACTAAAAAAAATATTCAAACGTATTCCGGAACATTCTAATTAGAAATTGGAAACACTGTATTATTTTTGAGTTTTGCAAGAAACTTTAACTAAAGATCTTCTCATTTTATTTTTATTTTCCATCTGGTGTCCAAAATATGCAAAGGAGCTCTGACTAAATTTGAGTCGTGCATTGCAATGCTCACCCGAGATGGTGCTTCCAATAGAATTTTCTTCATAGCCAAAGCTTAAATCTGAAATCTCTAATTTAAGGATGAGACAATATCACTACTACACTACTGAACCACAATTCACGTTGGTCTCATTTTGTTTATTGAGTAAGAGAAGGTAATTACAATGTTGAATAAAGCTTTTTTAAAAATATATGATAATCTTCTTGTATTATTATTTTCAACCTATTTTTTTTTTTATTATTATCATTTGAGGTCTCTATACTAAAATTTGGCCTACATAAAGTTCAACTTTCGACCATGAAGAAACATGGTTTAGAAGATTTCGATTTCGAGTTTTAATAATAGAAAATGCTTTTCAAGTAATATAAATTTAAATTAGTCAAACTATATCGCGGAGAAAACATGAAAAATTTATCATCAATTCAATTTTTGGAAAAATCTCAAACAAACGGCAGTGCCATTCATATCCATCTTTTATTTTTGAATTTACTAATATACCCTCCTGTACGATGTATCCAACCAAAATTTTGACATTACGTTGTGATTGGTCTGGTGACGTGTCGGTTTGACTATGACTCTTAAAGACCGATATTGTTATCTTTTTGACGTTGAATTCATCTGAATCTAATACTTTTCATGAAAAAAATATTCTTCGTTTGAATTTATTAAACCTAACTTTTTTTTTATCCTTTTCAAAAAAAAAAATGATTCATTCTTATTTTAGTAATTTTTAATTTTAATTTTACACATGATATATTTAAGATCAAAAAATTAAATGATATTTTTGATACATTTAATAATATATTTAAATCAAAACCTTCTTTATTTTCTAAACCTTACCCCAAATTAAAGTACATCAAATAAATTAAAATGAAGAAAATAAAATTACAAATATGAATGTTTTTTTTTTTTTAAATATATTATAAATTTAATATTAATATTGAACTCATAAAATTTTCCTTTAATTTTAAGTTGGTGATGTATCAAAAACAAAATCGTATAAGACTTAAAATCTCTTAATATTCAAACTTCATTTATGAAATTATACTTAAAAATATATTATTGTTATTAGTAGTATACATGAAACACGTAAATTTTAAATTCTGAATTTGTATCTGTCTCGCCTTCCCCTACCACCTAGAGCCCACCCCCACACCCCACACACCCCAAATCTTCCTACATATTCTCCTCACTTTTTTTTTTCCTTTCATCTTCTTCGTTTATACCCATTCATCCCCTTAATACCCCTACACATACTTTTTTTTTCCTATATAAATCAAACATTTTATTAAATTACTTACATTTTATATATTTTCAAATGAATGAAGATGATGATGTGCAAAATTGATCCATTTGATGATAAATCAATTTCAACAAATATGATGTTGAAGAATTTGAGTTCATCTAGGGCTATTTTCGTCATGGTGATTTTAACGATAACGCTTTTGGTGTTGCCGTTAATTCTACCGCCGTTACCACCACCGCCGCTAATGCTACTTTGCGTTCCAGTTTTGCTTTTAATTTTGCTTGTTTTTTTAGCTTTTACTCCTTCTCAATTACCTAATTATAATATGCCTATTACTTCTTTGTAAAACTTGTTTATTTACTGTGAATGCTAATAGAACGGATTAATATAATTTCAATTTTTTGAGATTTTTTTGTTTTTATATGGTACGTGAATTTCTGACAGACGTTTTTGTCGGGATGTTTGTTAGAAATATGAGATTTTCGATGGAATGTACCTATTGATGTAATTCTGACAATAATATATGAAATTTCTGATATTTGACATAAATATTAGATTTTTTTGTATTTTCTTTTTATATAGTACGTTTTCAATTGGTGTAATTCTGATATATGAAATTTCTGATAGAAAGTTGTAAAAAATATGAGATTTCTAACGAAAAATTGCTACTTTCCAACTAATATTTAATCGGAAAGTAGTGATGTGGATAACTTTTAACGAATACATTTCACAGGAAGTTATAGTTTAAGTTCTATTGGTTGTATACTTGTTTGTCTAGGGGTGGAAGTAGAGTCGGTTATCGGGTGTTCATCTGAATTCAATATCATCAACGAAAATATAAAAGGTTCTAATAAATCATAGATATAAGTTTATAACTTTAAAAATATAATAAGTTTAATGTTAAGAATCTTATTAATTGAATTCATAAATCTTAATTCTTAAATTTGTCTTTGTGTATGTTCTATCTCAAATCTACAATTTGGCATATACATACATTTAAGTTGAATTCTTGTTTACATCGACAATATATATATTTATTTTTTTATTGTTGGGAGCAAAAAATAAGGAAAAAAAATGGAGGATTTTAGTAACCTTCTAATTTTCATGGTGCATTGAATAGAGTAGTTATACGGAAACTTTGTTTGAATTAATTTCATCAGAGAATATATGGAAACAGAACTTACTGAAAGAAAAAACATCGTTCGTGTTGGTCAGATATATTAAGCTCTCGTTATGTTTGATTTTAAAAAGAACATAAACACAAGAGTTCAATATATGCGGTTTTGCTCTTCTTTTTTTTTTTTTTGTTGCAAGAAGCTATTTTTACTATTCGAACCCTTGACCTTCTAGTCACACGGCGACAATCTTATCAGTTACGTTAGACTCTCCTTCATCAGCAAAGGAATCAAGTGAAAAAAACATTTATAATCATGGTTTTACTCAGATTTGAACCTAAAAGTTTATGATTGTTATTCACGTAATTGACCAGTGGATCACGCACCTGAGTGAAAAGATTTACATATGAATGTTTGTTTGATAAGCGTTAACTTTTGTGTAATTATATCCGTATTGTTAACGTTTAATTAAAGATAAAATTAATCGAATTTAGTGTCTCGTTTGAATTGACTTATTTTAAGTGTTTTTAAGTCAAAATAGTTTTTAAGTAGTTTTGAAGTGTTTGGGTAAAGTTAAAAAATGCTTATAAGCACTTATTTTAAAGCCAAAAGTCATAAGTTAGAAATTCTAACTTATGACTTTTGGCTTACAAGTCATAAGCCAAAAGCCAAACAGGCCCTATAGTAATATATTAATTAGTTGTAACCATTTGCCGCCACTGGTATTGTCTTAAATTATGCATAAAATTTATAAATATCTACAAATGGTCAATTATATTTTATTCAACTAGCTAGCTGTTCCATATGGTTTAGCAAAACCAGGGTAAATTACCAGTAATAATTTTACTAATTTAACGTTGAATTATTCTTTACTAATGAAGATCACGTACTAAACACAAATGTTTAAATTCATTAGACGCAGTATGATTATATTAATTAATGTGTATATTTATAATCACTTAAAAGCTATTTTTATTATAATAATATAACGATACTGCAACACTTGTTTTGACCTAATATAATTCACTTTGTAATAAACGACCATATTTTTTGTTTGTCTTTCAAGTATTGAGTGGAAAATGGGGTCACTAAATTCATCATTAATATATAGAGAGAGTACACAACAAGTAGCGTCTATAATTACCTTTTAAATACATTGTACCATTAGAAAATAAGAAAATAGCACCAACATGTGGTGGGGTGGTAGACTGCTCCATCCTTAAATAGATATCTCAAGTTCGAGCTCTAGATATGAAAAAAGTTATATTAGGAGCTTCATCTTCAAATGAACACTATAGTGCACAATCTAAATTTAATCAGGACTCTTACAAATAATCATTTAAATTTTATAGCTAATTTCTTATTTTCTTATAATGTCGAAAAACAAAGTATTAACTTCTAAAATTGTGTCTTCCCAAGAAAGGAGAATTTCTGTGGGCTACTGATGATTCACCTGTATGTAGACAAGTTTTCCTCCCTCTAACTTCCACACTACTCTGTCTTTTTTCGGTACTTGATATTTAATATTTATATTGAGATATGATTAATTTAAATTTACATAATTTATTTGTGGATGATGCTCCTAAATAGAAATTTAAATTCGAGATCTCTGAATAAAAATTGAGAGAAATTAATCATATTCCACTACCACTTATGTTAGATTCTTTGAATAAGGCCTAGTTTCTTTCTTTTTCCAAACGAAATTTGATATCTATATTGGGATATAATTAAATTTGAGTTCATATATTGCATACTTTATTTTTAAAAATTACTTAAATACACATCTTATTTTATTAAAATCTTTAAAATTTTCTACAATTTAAAAAAAATACAAAAATACCTTCTCAGATATATCCATATCCTCTCTTGGATACATTCCTATCCACTTTCGGATACATCTCTTTTCTCCCGGATATATCCATAAGCTATGTATCCGTAGATTTCCTGATATATCCTTTATATATATGTTTGACCCTTTGAATGCCTAGTTTATATGTACATGTGAAATAAAAGTTGTACTTTTTGTTTGCTTATCGATTATAAATATAAATAAATATATTGCGTTTTAATTAATTTGAATTTATGCGCATAAGACTCTAACCTACCGAAATCTCAATCTCAAGCACTAGCGTTAAAGATTCGAACAACAAACATCTAATTAAGAATTGAGAATTCATATACCTTTGGGCGTGATCACCAAACTTACACTAAAAACGATATACAGTAATTTTATATGTGATAAGTACAAATTAGTTATCTTTTATCAGGTTATCAGTTATCGTTTAGCATGATTTTTCTTTATAATTACCTTAAAATTAATTTAATTTTAATGTCTTTTAAATTATTAGTGAAAAAAACGTAAACTCTAATTAAGACAGCAGACCTACTAACTAGACAGAAAAGTATACTCTTTAATTGTTTTGTTACCTAAATGGCAAAATTCATGCACCCATAAAGTTAGATTTGACTTTGAGTTAGAAAAGTTATAGTAGTGGTTTTACGTTAATTTAATAATTTTTATTTATTACTCCTTTAATTTCGTTTTATAATAATTTTCATGTTTTATTTTTTAAGAATCAAACTATATTTTGAAAACTATACATATTTAATAACTATTACTTGCTATTAACTATACATATAGTTTTAATAATATAAAAGATAAGTTACATTCACATCATGATCACTCATTTTGAAAATTTTCACATTATATTATACGAGGGAATTAGTCAATTTAGCATGTTGAAAGTGGAATGACAATGATTGTCAAATGTCAATCTGATTTGAATCAAATAAACAAAAATAAAATAAACTTATTAATTTCGTACCACGAAAAATTCATTTCGTCAAAAACGTTCCTTGTTGATATCTCACATCAAAATGCATTTTTTTTGTAGTTTATGATTGAAAAAGACAGACACCATTAATAAAAGTAGATGTTGATTTATTTACTTTTCAATAAAGATCAAATAAATTTACAGTACTAGATTATTTGCTGTTTCCTTGTTTCCTTTTTATTTGGGAACATATAGGACCTACATTCTTTATTTCTTCTTTACTATGCAATTAATTTTCTTCTTTATTTTACATTTAATTGTAATATTGACAATTAGGATATATGCAATTAAGAAGGTGGCCCTATATAGAGATTTTATTGGTGGTGTAAGTAAGTAGACTTTAAGCACGTGTGGTTGTAATGTGTACACATGTCCATATATATTTGCATGATTATTAAATTAATTAATCACAAGGTCTAGGTTCAACACACGTAAGGTACTTAATTATTTGAAATTCGAGCTTTGTAAATGAAAAAACATTTTGTTAGAAGGTGTGATTACTCACTACGGCTTGTTTAGATAGATTATTTTGAGTGATCTTATTATTATTTTAGTTGTTCATTTAAATTTTATTGTATTATATTATTGAATATGTTGTTATGAAATGATGAGTAATGTTTTTTTATGCAACAACCAATTGGTGTGATCGTATTTTTACACTTTTTTTTTTTTATTTTATCTTTATTTATTATTTAATAATTTGATTATATACTTGATTATACTATCTTTTTTGTTTATAATATCTATCAGGCTTGCATCTTATTTTCTTTTTATATTATAAGTATATTCTTCATTTTCTTTATTTTTAAAGAAAAAATAAGGGAAGGAAATTACAATATTGAGAATTGAATCTTCACCAACAAGTTGAAAGTTTAGGTAACAAATTGAATGAGCAACTAACACTACTAGAAGCAAGTATTTTTTTCGTCGAGAGTCCATAGAAAATTTGTGCTATAAAACATGAAAAATGCATGAGGAACATATCCTTCGAAAATAGTAACAAACTTCCTAATTTCTTCATATGAAAATATTACTACTATATTTTCTTATTTTTTCAATCAAAAAATCATGAAAATAACCATTGAACATTTTTTCAAAAATTTCAGTGAAAGATAAGGAATTCTTTTAGTAACATAAAACTCATCTTCTTCGAAATAAAAAGTAATTCAATCTACCTTATTCGTATTTATCAAATAATATGATATAATATAATATCACATAATACATTATAAAATGATATATAAACTACACATCTATCTAATATTGATAAATATTAATTGAGTAAGTGAATCTAAATAACAAATTGTGAAAAAAGAAGATGGTATGAATGGAAAATGTGAACCATGAGGAGAATGGTGGCATGGTAGATTCATTGTACTTAAAAGTTCAAACGGTATTTTTTTTTTCCTCAAGAAGGATACATTAAAGATCTTTTTTATGAATGTTCACCAAAAAACAACTCAAAATTGATAGTAGATTCATTGTACTAGAAGCTTAAAGAATATTGTTATAATATGTTTACATGAATGTACAAGATATATGTATTTTTTCAATTCCTTTGTCTACATAATATACATGTTCTTTAGGAAACACCCCACAAGGAGAGTTTTCTTGTTAATAATATATAATGTCTCTCTTTTTGTAACTTGATTGGACTTTCAATCATCAAACAAATAGTATTAAGTACTTTGTTCATGAATATTTGTTCCACAAAGAAAAAATTAAACAAAAAATTGTATTCATTTTTAAGTATCTTGAGCTAATGCTTTGTACCACAACATATCAGTGAAATTTTATAAACGAGGTATGGAGATTGTGGTGTATGTGTACGGGGCCTTTTACTCGTACCTTGTGAAGGTAGAGAAAGATTGTATTTTGAATGAACCGTTGGATTTAGTAACGTATATCCAAAATAGTAAGTAATGAAAATATAGTCATGAAGATAACAATATTTAAGTTTGTTGGGCTAACAAATGTACATTTGGAAAAAAGAAGATATTATTCCATTGTTTTAATTTGTATGATATAATATGATTTGATAAGAAATTTAAGAACGAAGAAAAGACATTTGAACGCACTTGACTTCAGGCTTCCTTAAAACTACTCCTGTGATTGTTTTGGGCTTGGGAGTGAAATACATGGGCTTAATTTTACATTGTTTCTCTAGCAAAAGTGCACAAATAGTCGTATTAGGATCGTTATTTAAAGAATAATCAAAGTTTATAAATTTTTGAAGTATATAAATGCTTCAAATTCGACTTCAGGCATGGAAAATTCTAATTTTTAAGTTTGAAGTTGGACTATATCAAAGCCTAGGTTCGAAAATTAAAGTCAAACCTTATGTCTGAATTTAGGTTCTAATATAGATTCAGACTCGAAGATTTAGATAATCCTTTCATTATGAATTAGCTTTTAGAGTCGAATGAAGCTCAAAATTCATTTCATTTTCTAAGAAAGACTTCTAAGTATATAAGTGTGGATTCTAAGCATTTACATTTGGTTGACCATTGTGGACTTCCTATAAATTTGGTTGACCATTCAACATTTTACTTTTATTATATTAAAAAAACAAAGATCTACTCAAAATACACACAAAAAAAATATGAAAAACAAAGGTCTTTTTTTCCTTCTCCTTCTCATATTTTGTTATATGAAAAAATCCAATGGAGATCAAATAGATGATATTTGCAAAAAAAATCTTGATCCAAATTTATGTGCAAATTCTCTTAGAAAAGATCCAAAAGGTCCTTCTGATGATTTTAAAGGTTTAGCAAATACAATTCTCAATCAATGTTTAAATAATGCCAAAGAAAATTTAGGTCAAGTCCAAAAATTGGCTCCAAATAAATGTCAACAAATTTGTGTCCAACAATACAATTTGTGTATCAATACTTATATTCCAAATTCAATTAATCAATTGGGATCTGATCAATTTACACAAGCAATTGGTTCAATTTTGCAATCTGGAGATAGAGCTCTTACTTGTGAAGATTCATGTGGGAAATCTCAATTAAGTCAAAAAAATAATGATTTTGCTCATCTTGTACAAGTGTCTGCTGATGTTCTAAAAACTAAATTGTAATGAATTGTGTCAAAATATTGCTAGTGACATGATGTGTCACGAATACAAGAATTAAATTATATGAGTTTCGTTTCATTTTCAAGATTATGGGTTCAGATCTACTATTTTGATATGTTACAATTTTTAAAGGTGAATTGATGTTTTGTGTCGAATCTAATACTTTCTATGCAAATATTTAATTTATCTGAATCTAATATTTTGATGTGGCTATAGAGTTCGATGGGTTCATAAATAATATTACTTGATTTGAATTCTATTTTTGATCGATGTGTTTATGAAATGAAAAATATACATTTTTTTATCTATCTTTATTAAGAGGTACGAAGTTTAAGCCTTAAGAACGGAAAAACCCCAAGTAGAGAGCGTGTTTTCTTCTCTAATAAAATTTATACTGCACAAATCTGACTTACTTAAGCTAATGAATTTTAAATACTAGATAGTTAAAAAAAAAAAAAAAAAAACTTTATCATCAAAATTATTTTCTAGAAAACCACATATGCTAAGTTTGATATAAATATTGAACGTGTGATTGCATAAATAAAATGTTTTAGTGCCATCATGTAAATTCGTCAAAATTCTTTTCTAGAAAACCACATATGCTAAGTTTGATATAAAAATTGAACGTGTGATTGCATAAATAAAATGTTTTAGTGCTATCATGTAAAATTGTTTCTTGTAACATTTTCGTTAGAAGGAAAGCAAAATTTCGATAAATCAAGAAGGAAACTTGCCTTAGCAACAAGTTATAATAATGGTCAAATTTTTTTATCAAATATTCTTTTCATTGATTTTTACTTGTTATTCTTTGACTTGCCAGTTGATATACATGTTAAAAAAACAATTATTGATATAGATATTTTATCAAACTATCCTTATTAAATGATGTTTAGTATTAGGTCTTGAAAAATGATTTGGAAAATAAGTATTTAATGTTGAGGAAAAATGTGAAAAAAGGGGGAATTTTCGCATATAGCCACTCAAAAATAGCTTAATTATGCTCCATAACTATAGTTTGCTAATTACAATTTGTAGCTAGATGTTATAGGGAGGAGAGTGACTAGCGAGATTGGGAGAGGAAGCAGAGAGGCGAGCGAGAGAGGGCAGAGAATGGAGAAAGGTGAATTGTATATGTATATGATCGGTTAGATAATTGTATATATGTGACTACTATGTATATGTATCAATTATTGTATTTGTATATCTGCATACAATTTGAATTCATATACAATTGAATCGAGTTAAAACATATGTATGTGTATACCTAATCTCTCACACGCTTTATACAAACACAAATTATATATTGTATTTGTATAATTTGTGTTTGTATAAAGCGAGAGAGAGAAAGGCAAAAGAGAACTGAACAGAGGAGGATTTATATTTATATAATCATAAGTGTATAAAGCGAAGAAATATGTATTTGTATATCCCATCTCCCTCGCTTTATACAAACACAAATTATACATTTGTGTTTTGTATAAAGTGAGAGAGAGATTAACATAAGAGAAGCGAGAGAGAGATTAAGAACCCAAAGAGAGGGGAGAGAGTCGAAAGAGAGAGAGAGGTGGGAGAGAATGTAATTCTAGCTAGAAGTAAGTTTCGAATTGTAATTAATGCAAATTATAGTTATATTAGCTAATTAACTAGTATATGTTAGCTTAAGTGCTTAACTGCGTAATTCTCTCAAAAAAATATTTTTCTAGAAGGAATATTAGCGATCACCTAGATTTTGGCAAACTTAAGAAATAATAAATTCCTTAATAAATACCCTCCACAAGTAGTGGACTATTTTAAAATTTAAAAAAATAGGTACAAAACAAAGTACAAAATAAATGGTCCTACTTATTTAGAAGAAGAAAAAATAATAATTACGCAGGCAGTTATTTCCACCACGTGAGTCAAAACAGTCAATGCTACTCTTTTTGTAGCTGTATTTTTTTTTTGAAACCTCATAAATAACTCGCAACTCCTATAATCTTTGTCACAGTCTCTATCCTTCGAATGAGTATTTTGTGGTGAGCACTTTGTGCGCATTGGGTAAACTCTCCACTATGTTATAGCCTGCAAACCACACATGAAATGTAAATCGTATTAGACAAGCCCTGTGCGACAGGATTGACTCAGAAGGTATTGAGGGGGGATCGATCACGGGTCATCCGTGTGAATAAGCACCCTTCAAACCAATTGAGTCATCTCGAAGGACATAGCTGTATTTTAAAAATATTAATTTAAATTTTTTTATAATATATATATATATATATATTTAAAATATTATTTTTAAAGTACTATAACCTATCAAGTTTTGAGAACCTCTCATAAAAATGCAAAGTAAAATTGGGTATAGTAAACTCTTGAATCAGTCCTCTTTTTGAATCCTACGCATAGTGGGAAGCTTTAGTGAATTAATATATAATATTGATTTAATTAGTGTAAATACTCTGTACGAATAAATTTTATGTACATAGAATTTAAATTCTTTATTTTTTTAATTATTATTTTTATTATTATCCCCACGTGTTATAATAGCCTGTGAGCCCCTACCACTCTCATAGTACTCTAAATATCTTTACTTTTTTTCTCCAATTTGTTTTACCTCGAAAAAAAAATAGTAATTATCTTCTCATTCTCTTAACTTTGCTTTTGAAGAACTAATCCATATACATTGTAGTGGAATGATTAAGATTTTTCTTATTCTTAATCACATGTCTCTGATCACGTCCAAATTCTGTTAGAAACACCACTTCAAGTTCTGCAATGTGAATCTGATTATGTGAATCTGAATTTAGTCAGACTTTGAATATCGAACACGGATATGATATACTAGTAAGGTTGTTGGTAAAGAGCTTGAAAAAATGGAGAAATTTTTACAAGTTTTCCGACGGATACCGCCGGAATTCTGGCCATGGCCGGCGCCGGAGAACCGCCGTCAGTCACTCTAAATTAAAGGTCCTTTTTATTTAACCCTACTCTGTTTTATTCTTTTTCTGTTTTAATCTCCAAATGGAATATATTTTAGTTTTCTTGTTATAAAACATTTGTTCATAGATTTATTTATTTTTTTGTATTTTTTTTTTTAATTATATGTGAGACATATTATCCAATATGTGATGAATTTTCAGTATATATTGTGAGAAAAGTATAAAATGTATCTTAAAACTTGACATATTGAGACTTTATCATAAATTATAGATTCAATATGTACTTTCACAATATGTGTCTCACTTATGTCTTGATGTATCATATACGAAACAACTTATTCTCCCTTGCGAAAACTATGGTATATCTTCTTGAATCTAAGGAAAAGATCATAGAAGAGTTGTCTTTAAACTTCATTAAGTTGATTGTTGAAAATCTCCTTTGATTTTTGTTCATCCCAATCTAAGAAGTTGTTGGAGTGGGTGGTGCACACATTTTAAAAAATTTGGGTAGTTGACTAAAGTTTTTTTTTTCTTTTTTGGGTGGTGTGTAATTGATAATATCAGACAAATTATAGTAGCAATGAGAATAATACCTAGTTTTTTTTTTTGGCTAATAGTATGAAATTAGATGCATTTAGTATTATAGAGAATTGATGATACCTAATTATTTTTTTATGGCTAATACATAAATGAAGTGATTTGCATTTACCATTATAGAGAATAACCTCTCTACTTCACAAGTTATGACTATGTATAGGTGTGCCAAATGAGCAAAACTCGCCTCGTTGGGGGTAGGGGAGGGATAACTATGGTATGTATAGGTGTACCAAATGAGCAAAACTCGCCTCGTTCACAAGTCATGACTGATTAATATAACTTAAGTTTAGATTGTTCACAAGTTTTGTCAGATTGGCAAAAATTTGCATGTGTTATTCAATTGTTCATGAGTTTTGTTAGATTGGCTCGTTATGGAAAGCCTATGGAGCTTGTAAGCCCAGTAGCCAGATTTCTATCCAAGCCCATATAATGAAAGCTTCTGAGGCCCAATAGATTGCAAAAAGCCCATTAATATGCTTTATACACCTTTGGGTAATTTTAACTCAAGAGTAAATTTTAGGTTTAGCAAACATAAAAATCATATTTGTATGCTATAGCTATAATTTGTATAATTGCACTTCACAACAAACTTTATGATTGCTATTGCTATTAATCTGTATATTTCGGTATGCATATACATAAAAATCTGTATTTGTATATTTCGGTATACAAACTAAAACATAGTAATTTTATATAAACAAAATTACTACATATATACAACACATATGCATACCGAGTGAGTGTATTTGTATATTTCGGTATATAAATGGATCCTGCAATTAATTTTTATACAACACATATGTATACTGAATGGGTCTATTTGTATATTTCGGTATACAAATGAGATGACAAAAAACATGGAATGTTTGCTGCGAATTACAAATAAAAGAAATTATGACTATAGCATTTATTTTGAATTAATGGTTTGTTATTTCATACAATTTCCTCTAAACTCAAGCCAACTTGGGTGCGGCTCGACTAATTCTACAAATTACTTGCTACCTTTTCATCAACGCAGATATTAAGTAACTCTATCTGCCAAGGCTTGAAGAATTAAGGGGTCGCTGGGAATAACATCGTTTTATTCAATACTCAAAACCTCAAACGATAGTAACTCTATTAATTCAAGCTGAATTTAACCAACCTCGAGCCTCAAATCTCCTAATGAAACTCAAACACTGAATAATTGCATCACAAAACAAAATTTTCATATCTACAAAAACTCCATCACCAAATTTTTTTTCAAGATCATTTATAGTGATGTCAAAGCTACACATCAACCTCCTAATGCTAAAACAATAAACCTAGGTACACAATATTTAGTTTTTAAATCTTTTGAATAATATTGTCGTGGTCATTATTAATATGTTGTAATAATATATTGAAAATTTCTGTTGTTAGTGAATAAGGACATATTTTGACCATTCTTATTAATTATGATCGCAATATATATGACCTCAACTATTAATCGAGGGAAATTTTTGGGTAATTTTACAAAGTTGAAGGGCGAATTTGGAATTTTTTCCCCTTAATATATTTAAATCGTAATTTGTACCTCACCTTTGCTAATTAGTTAATTAGCCCACACGATTTGTCCATTATGTAAGAGGAATCTATTAATCTATGTCCTAACAACAGGATTTAGTTGATTAACACCTCAAGAAAATAAATTAATTGGCATTTTGCTTGATTAAGATTTGGATTATCTCAAAAGAGATCCTCTTAAGCAAGTTGTACTAGTTTATTATCACTTGTGCTTTGTGCAATGTACCTTAATTAACAAATACATACTTTATTAAATTTTTATAACAACTACGTTACTAGTTGCTACTTTCTATCAACAAATAAATTAAATATTCAGCCAAAAAATTAATTATAATTCATAGTTTGTTTCAGCCCAACACACCAATTAATATGATTTCTAGCTATTTGGTTTTGTTGCTAAAATAACATGAATTGATGACAGACAAATTTGCTAATTCTATTTAATAATGTATTATAAGCGTGATGAGCTATGAAATATAACTTGATTTTGCTAATATTATGTTTTTCTTTGGTAAAAATGTTAATATTTGTCAAAAGTTAGTGTTTTTATGTTTTCACATGGTATTTTTCTTCTTTATATATGTGTATGTATATATTCAATTTGATAAATTTAATCCTATATGATCGATCGAACGTATACATGTCATACATTCCGTGTTTTTAACCTAATTTAAGCCGAAAGAAACTTATTCAATGGTCATCACTAACCATTTGTCGTTCCAAATCTTTGGGGTTGCTTCTTTCAATAAGGCTGGTTATATTTTTTATGTTATTTGTACTAGTAATTAGTCGGTTAATCAGTCTAGCTTTGAACATACGTGCTTATGAGTTCGTTTCTCAAGAAATTAGCCCAGCTGAATTAAGATTTTGAATTTGAGACTTTCTACATAATATATTCTTCTTAATAAAAGCATTCGCGCTTGAATGTCGACTCAAATTTTATATGCATTCGCGCTTGAATGTCGACTCAAATTTTATATTCCTTGATGAGGCTCTACCATGTAAAAACGCTCTATTGTAAACAAGAAACCACCGGTTTTGCTTGCTGTGCTGGCATATTAATTGTAGTATTTTAATGGTGCATGATCAGAAAATAAGATCTCAAAGTACTAGCCCATCACTTTATTAATTAAAAGTAATGGTTATAGTGGAGGGTTCAATGAACCAAATTAGTTTAATCATATAGCAATTAATTCTACCAGCTCATTACTACTACTATTTAATTCTATCTTTTGTTTTTATTTTCTTCTTTTTAATTTATTAACAAATGGAGAATATCTTTATTTTATTATTCAAGCATGGCTTCTGGTCGACAAGTTTTCTATATATTTGTTTTTTTTTTTGGTTTACTAGACAGAAAAAATTGCAGAATTGGATTGTCTACTCGGGAACTAATTAATTTATGAAAAAATACGACAATAACAGTAATAACATATTTAGTATAATCGTCTAACAAATAAAGTATGAAAAGATAATATGTATGCAAAGGTAAAAAAATTTGTAACCTATAGGCATGTTAATTATTTAATCATAAATAATTTGTTTAAAAAAGTGAGTTTATCACGTCCTTCTATATATTGACCAACCTTCTATGATGACATGTTGATTAAATTTTTTTATAAGAGATTAGGCATATCAACAATGTCAACTAATTGACATTATTGAACCCCTTATATATATATATATATCATACATAAGTCAAATATTATAATATTATTATTTAATTAATTAGGAGAATAAAATCCAATTTTGCTTTTGATTAGTCCTCAAAATTAATTGCTTAATGGATTCTCACATTTGAGATTTTCAGATTAAAATACGAGCTGACTTTATTCGAAGGGAGGACTTACTATAATTGGCTTTAATTTTCTTTTAATATTCTTACAATAAAATAATATTATATACAAACCTAATCAATAAATCTATTCGAGTAGGGGTTCACGCTAGTTAATTGGTGAGACAATAGCTTACGGAGGAGATGATTAGTAACTCATTCGAAAGTATGACCAATTATATTTGAATTGAGATACGATGGGAACTTATTAGAGGCAATGTTGAGGATTTTCCATGGTTGAATAATACTTTCTCCATCTAAATTATTCGTCGTTATTTTTAAAAATAATTGTTTAAAATTATTTATCATTTTATGAGTTCAAGACAAAGTTGATTAGTTTTTCTCCATTTTAGTCGTAAATCGTTATTGTTTTAAATTACAAACACATCAATAGATTAAATATTTAATGAAGAAATATTATATCTGAAGACATTAATGAAGGTGAAATAATCAAACACATCAAGATGTGTGTAAAAATACACGATCTATCTATTACAAACTCATCAAGAGGCGTGTAAGAAAAACACGACAGATAATCTGAAACGGAAGAATTAAGTAATAGTGAATAGTTGAATGCTAATAACAAGTAATATAATTATATATAATTTCAACTCCTAATAGGTAAAGTGAAAAAGGAGGTCCAATATAATGGTCCATACATTTGACTTTAGGGACCCAATTTGTATATATTTTGGGATTCTAAAAAGAAAACTGAAAATTGAAGGAACATATTCTGTATCAATTCAGAATATAATTGGGGACCAAGTTAAAAAGACAATAAATAAATGATAAATCCATGTGATGATTAGTTATACTTTTTCAAAAAAGATATAAACATTTTTAATAGGAAAAAAAAAAGAGAGTAAAAAGATGCAAAATACTTGTATATTTTATTAATAAACATGTGGATTAGTTACAAGAATATCAAACTTCAACTATAATTAAAATGTCATAAATTATTTTAATTAAAGTGTCAATCGACTTAAAAGTTACTAAGATTGATCATATCATGCAAATGTGTTTCATTTTATGTGGTATTCTTTCTTTATTGATTTGTTTAAGAAAATATCATTTTTCTAACTTTATTTTATCATTTTATCTTTAACTGTAAAGACGAAGTTAGAATTTGAACTCTATCATGAGTTCTAAATTCTAGGTTAATGACGTCAAATTTTATAACTGAATTTTGTATGTATTTAGTAAATTTTTTTAATATAATTATAAAATATAAAGTAAAATTACTAAATTTGGTCAAATTCATAAGTCGGCTTCCAACTCCACCCCCGATTATAGCTTATTTGGATGGTGTTGACCATGCATCAACAATGTAGCTACTTTTTTTAAAAATAATTCTATTCATACCCTATCTTTTCTTATAATATTATATGTTTATTCTTTAAATTGTTCATCTATAATGCGTATTATTAATTATGTTTCATAGCGAAACATAATATAATCCATCCTAATACCATACTCCACAAAATAATATAATACAATACACATAATAAGATACGATACGATACGATCCAATTATTCACAAAAATGTCATAACAACTATAAGATCATAAGTTGTGAGTTCTTTTTTTAATTTTATAAACTCCATTTGTAGTCAAATATTGTTACAAGAATTGAAATGAATGGAGAATAATAATAATATATAGAATATATGGACAAAAAGACAGTAAATCTGATATTGTGGATCCATTTTAGATGGGAATATCCTTAAAAACATTGGTAGGGTCAAAGTTATGATGAAAAATAGGATGATAAAAATATGCATGGTTCCTCAATAGGTAGACACAATCTGTTCCAAATCAAAACTGTTACCAAAAACTGATATTACTCTTCCTTCTCCAATAAAGATGGTAGGATTATTGGTCCACCCCCCTTCTATTTTTCTTTAATCATATCATATCCTAAATTTATTGATTCAATTAATTCGAAGTCACATTAAATAACTATAACAATGTATTCAGTATAATTTGTAAGTGATACTTAGAAAAAATGATGGTGTAGACGACTTTATAATAAACTTAGGTCTATAGATTAATACTCTTCCTTATTGCATTGAGTAGATAAGGTAAAACACTACCTAATAAGAGGTTGTTTTTACCAACATGAGTTGTGGTGCCCTGGTGGGAGTGCTTCACCCTTAACCAGAGGTCTGGAGTTCGAGCCTTGGGTATGGAGAAAATCTTGTTGGGAGCGCCACCCCCGAATGGGTCCTGTTGTGCACGATCCGAATTTAGTCGAGGTTCCAGACAGCGGGTGAGAAACAAAAAAAAGAGATTTTTTTGTTTCGAGGTGTGAGGGATTCAAATTTGAGATTTTTGATTAAGAACAGAAGGTTCCTAATTATAATTGTACCACATTCGTTTGCGATCATGATGGGATAGGGGTCGATATATGGATTCACGTGATAAATTTAATAACTTTTACTCAGATCCTATATATGTAACTCAATTATTACTGTATATTAAAATTGAAGTAGCTTTAAGAATTTATATACTTTAAATTCTGAATTTACCTGGATCGATCCCTTACTCACTCTCCCTCCAACCACACTCATCGGGGATAACCGCGACGAAGGATCTCATTGTAAAATGAGAGTTTCCGTGAATCTAATAATTATTTTTTTACACAAATCTTAAACATATGTATGACAAAAATAATTATGTAGTTATAAATATTTGACCGTAAATTCAATTATCATTATATCAAATTAAAGTTATTATAAAAATATATAAACTTCAAATTATAAATTCAATCTCCCGATAACAAATCCATCCCTTCTCATTTTCCCTCCAACTCACAAAATTAAATAAAAGAACTTTGTATTAAATTAATAACATAGCTTTAAATTTACTGCATGTAGTATGTTTCATCTTTATGCTTTTTTTTTTAAAAAAAAGGACTTGTTATTCTCCATGTACCCTAATTGCTGTTTATTTGCCTTGTCTAGTTATGATCTTCTTTTTTCTTTTCTTTTCTTTTCTTTTCTTTTTTCCCTCCTTTGGCTTTGTGAAAGATTCAATAATTTTTATCATACTGTAAAGTAGTTGTATGTGTCTTTGGGTTGTCTATCACATGCCTTTGTGAACTTACATTGGTCAATTACATAATTTACTGTGTTCCAATTTATGTGACGATAACTTATTCGATACAATAATATTATCAGTTGAATTAATAATATGGTTCTTCTTATTTGATAGAATCTTTTTGTGGGTCCTATTTGATTTTATTGATCTCAGGTAGAAAATGTCGAAGATTTTATGATGCTAGAATGCGTATAATTAAAGAAAATAATATATTGTGTGGTTAACTTGATTATCTAACACACTGATATGTATGAGAACACACAATTATTTAAATTGACTTATTCAAATTTTGAATCAAAAGTGTCTTGTTGAAACAAGAGTTGTAGTGTTCTTTTGAAATATATTAGCTTAGTTTGAGTGTCTAAATAGAATATCCTACCAAATTTTAAAAATTAGTTATGTATTAATTTATCCTAACAATATTAGCTTTCTCATTTCTAGGAAGTATAAAATATATATATATCTTTTTATTGGAGAAAAAGAAAAGACTATGTTGAAAATATAACGACGATAGTAACTATGTCTCACCGAGGATATTATTTCTCATTGTCCATGCCACGACAATAGTAACATTAATTTTGAAAATATGTATCTAGAAATTTTAATTTGTTTTCACTGTGTCTCGTAGACATTCAATATAAACGTGACACATAAATTTTAAAGGTGTCTGGATGATCATTTTATAGATTAATCATTTTATAGATTAAAGTGTTCAATAGATACAATACGACGATTGAGGTGTTTAAATAGGCATCTTTTGAAGTTGAATTATTCAATTATTTAAGATCAAATTAAAATGTTTATCTATGTATTATATCGAGAAAAAAACACTAGAGTAATTTTTTTCTGTCTTAGGTCAAATTGTTGGAAGATTCCATGATCTGCCAGACATGTGCTTCCACTCATTCCATCTCATACAATAAATTATACTGACTTCTTTCGAAAAAATAGACATCACAATGAATATATTTATGTATTTTATTTGTCTTTTTAGTTTGTTATAAAAAGGGAAAAGATTTAAATTTATCCCTAAATCTTGCAAATTAGATCATATTTGTTATTTGTTAATAGTTGAGGCAAATTAATAAAAGTAGATTGAAAATTTAATTTTAATGGATTTAACTTTTAAATTTTTTAAATATTAAACTTATTATACTATTAAATTATGACCTCGAATATAATACTATATATTTGAAAGTTATGAATCCTGACGAATGATTGATCTAAACCTCTAAATATCAACGTTTTTATTAACGAACAATAAGCTTTTTAACATATAAATATTATTTTGTAAGTCAAATTTGCCTTTGAATTATATGAAACGATTCAAAATTGCTCATGAATCACCCTTTTGGGTGGCCTAGTGGTTTGAGCTTCGATTAGAGGTCTTAAGTTCAAAATTTCTTGCCAACAAATTTGTCTTCTCGGTCGAGCTCGTCGCACCGGACTTGCCTAGTGCGGTTACTTCCCCTGTGTGATTTGTGAGCCATTTAACATAGGAGCAGAGTTTCACCCTATGCGCATTCAAAGGATAGCGATTGTTCATAAAGTTATAAGAAATCCAAATTTGAATTTTCTTTTGGATTTTGATCATTTATATCTACATAAAGAAACTTCACTTAAAATATACAAAAAGTCTTATTCATTATCTATTAAACCATACTTCTAATTTTTAGTATCAAAGTAAGTCGAAACTTAAAATTATGAATTTGCCTCTTTTCGAAAAAGGTAAGATGCATGAATAAGAATGGGTGAGAAGATGGAGGAGCACACATGGGAAACAAATCTTGAAAGAAACTCATAATTAAATTTCACAAGAGAAAAAAAAGGCCACCATTGCTTCCATCACCTGTATCTCTTGATGGATTTTGTGGGTCCCATCTACCCCTCCAATACACTTCAACTCCCACTTGCATTTTCCTTTACATTAATACTCGTTCGGGTTCAATTTATTTATCTAATTTTTATTATGAACGAAGTTTAAAAAATCAAGAAGATTTTTGATTTTGTAGTTCTGAACTTACGATATGTGAATATATCAAACATTATTTTATTTTATAGTCTTAAACAAATTTTGTAGAGAGTTAAAACTAAAAAAGTTGTGAAGAGAAAAAACCATTCCTTTTAACCAAACTAGAAAGGAAATCAAGGCAACAAAGTTGAAATTAAAAAAATTGCCAAAATATTATTTTATCTTATATTTTAAATATTCCATGTGAAAAAATTGAAACTAAAAAATTACTTAAAATAAAGAAGTTAATATTCTTTTTTAATTAAACTAAAAAGAAAAACAAGACAAGATACTAAATATAGCATGGTGTATTTTTTATTTATTTATAAAAACAGACTAAAAAAAGAAGTGTAATGATAAATGGAATAAGTAGTTAAATTTTAGTTGGTTAGAAGAATATATCACTTCGAAGTTAGTTGAGTCGAAGATCTTTAGAAAACAACTTTTATTTTCATGAAGTCCGTAAAATTTACGTATATTCTATTTTGTTCTGATAATGAAAATATACTGAATATTTTGTTATACTAATTTTCTTTCTATTGGTCTTATATACATATATAAAAAAAAAAAAAAAACCCCAAGAATCATCATCATTATCAAGCAATATAATAAAAGCAAGGCAACCCCACGTTGTAGATTTGTAATCTTTTTGGTAATCCAAATTCCTTTTTATATATATTCCACTTTCTATTATTTCATTGGTCTTTCTTATTGGAAAAAAATACTTGGAGAGAGAAAAAAAAACTTAAACTTTTTTTCTCTCTGTTTTCTCTGTTTTGTTTTGAAAAAAAAAATGGGAATGGCAGCTGCAGATCTACAGTTTCATGTTCTAGCTGTTGATGATAGTTTAATTGATAGAAAACTCATTGAAAGACTCTTTAGAATCTCTTCTTGCCAAGGTAACTTCTTCGTTTCACCTCCATCTTTAATTAGAAATCTCGAGTTCGGACTTTTCTGATTTATTAGAAATGAGCGGTTTTAAACTTTTGATTATAAGTTTTGCTCTAAAAAGCAAACACTTTTGACTTTTCAACTTGACGAGAGTTTAAAAGTTTTAAGATCATTCATTTTCAAAGGTTATTGGATATATATATTTTCTGACATCTGAATTAGCCAGGTGGCTAATATGAATACTGAATATCGAATAAAATGATTTTAACTAACTTTTAATTTATATTGGTGTTGATTTTTTTATTTTTTTTTTTGTGTGGGCATTTTGTATTGTGTTAATGGCAGTCACTACTGTGGATTCTGGAAGTAAAGCTTTGGAATTTCTTGGTTTACAAGAAGAACATGATAACCTGAATCACCCTTGTGTTTCTCCTAGCAACCAACAGGTAATTTACTATTTTCTCTATTTCAATTCGATTGTCTGGTTTTGATTTGATACGAAATTGAAGAAAGTAAACAAAGACTTTGGATCTGGTAGCCTTAAACTAAGAATATGTTGAATGTACCATAATTTTCTTGAAAACAAATTTAAAAAAAAAAGTAAGACAAACAAATTGAAACGCAGAGTTACAAATTTGAACTTTCCCACAGATTTTCCAAGAAAGTTTGAACAGAAAAATTAATTCATGTTTACTGAAATATTGCAGGAAGTGGAAATTAATCTTATTATAACAGATTATTGTATGCCTGGGATGACAGGCTATGATTTGTTAAAGAAAATTAAGGTATGTTTATTTTTTTATTTTTTATTTTTGGTTTTATTTTTCTCTTTCTTTTTTTCTGTTTGCTGCTATATTCCCCCTTTACTTTCTTTCCAAATTCTCTGTCATTTTCCCTTCTTGGAAAAATACTCTGATAACAAAATTTTCCACATAAATTGCTTCTCTCATACTAAAGATTTTATCTTTTTTCTTTTCTTATAGTGTTTCTCCCACCTGGACTTAATGTCCTTTTCTCACCTTTCAATTTTTGAGATCATTTGAGAATCTAATGAGCAAATATTGCATATCTAATAGAGTGCTTATTAGATATTGAAAAGGTCATGTGCCTTGTCATTGTCAACTATTTCGGTCTGCCTCTTCAAAAATATTGTTTACTTAAACCTTTTTCATTCTTTTGAACAGGAATCTGCATCTCTGCGGAACATACCAGTAGTCATTATGTCATCTGAAAATGTTCCTTCAAGAATCAGTAGGTAAGAACAGAACAATCAAATTCATCTCTTTTTGTGTGTGTATACGACTCGAGCATGTGGCTTATAGGTCGATAACTTTACTATTGTTCCAAGACTGATACAATTGCATATTGATTGATTTACAGATGCTTAGAAGAAGGGGCAGAAGAATTTTTCTTGAAGCCAGTAAGATTATCAGATGTTAATAAACTTAGACCTCATATGATGAAAACCAAATGTAAAAGCCCCAAACAACAACAACCTGAGATAATTGTCACACAAGACAATCAAGAATCAATAGACATAACATATGTTGTTCCACCAGAAGAAAATCAAGAATCAGACAACACATTACAACAACAGAAATCACAAGACAACAGTAACAACAACAACAAGAGAAAGGCCATAGAAGAAAATCTATCACCAGACAGAACAAGACAAAGATTGAGTAGCCTCACAACAGTCTAATCTCTGTTGCAAATATGTTAACATTTTTTTTTCTTCTTCAATTTGGAAATTTAATCCAGATAACCCCTTTTTGTTTTTCCTTTATTCAACTTTTGATTTAATTAACATAGTTTAGGACAATGTGAGAAGAATCCTAATGTAGAGGGGAAGAGAAAATCATCCATCTTTATAACATGATGTGACCTCCAAAGGGGGTTAAAAAAGGACGTACAGATTTTAGGCTGATAAGCTTCTGAAGAAAAGTGGTGTATATGACACCTCAGTCAAATCCCACATCGGAATGAGAGAGAAAAGTTTTAAGCTTCTGAAGAAAAGTGGTGTATATGACATCTCAGTCAAATCCCACATCGGAATGAGAGAGAAAAGTAAACTATATTAGAAGACATGGTACGCGTGCTTTTGAGCTCAATGATGGGCCAAAGTACATTTTACATGGGAAGAAATTTTCATCCATTTTTGTTTTGCTAATCTAAGAGGGGAACAGTATTGCCAAAGTAGATAAAAATGTGTTGAAATTTACTTCTTGTAAATAGACAAGCATTTTTAACATCGCGACTTTATTCTTCTCCACTTAGACAAGGTTCAAATCTATAACGTGTATCTCACACACACATATCAGATGCGACAAGGTTTGTGCTCTTATCGACCACTATGATCCTCTCTGTTACTTTCCTCCACTTAAATTTCAGGTCTCTATCCGTAATATGCATCTAACTCACACATTAGACTTTTTTGGATTCCCATTTTCTTTTGAAGTGATTAAACTATTGTAAGACAAAAAAATGAAACTATAGAGTTACTTAGTTTTCAAGAATTCATGATAATTTTGATGAAAGCAAGATTGATTTCTACTTTGATGCCTTTGTTTACTTTTTGTTCACAAGTTATTTTATTCTCAATCTTCTCTTGAATGAAAGATTTGGTAAAACTTTCAACAGCCAATTGGTGAGTTGAATGTCATTACTTTTTGACTTTATTGTCCAATTCACCTTATGGAAAAAAGGTTCAACCTGTTTTCTTTTGATGTAAAATTAGAAACTTTGGTATCAAATTATAATCTTTAGTGAGTGTACTCAAACCCCACATTAAAGTTTCCATTTATGATGTAGTATGACTTTTCAGATGCTCTTAAAATGATGTGATATTATCTGTTTTGAGTTTAAGTCATATGAACTTTTTCGAAAGACTTCATACAATCCTATTAAGAGTATCACTATATCTTATATATGCAACTTCTTTGTCTTTTCGGTTGTTAATGTGAGATTTTGTTTGTGTACCCAAAGTCTCCCCCTTGAACTAAGTTAATAGAAGTAGTACAGTCGTTTGTAGACGGACCAAAGGACTGAATCGGCCTCCACACCATTACTCTATAAAATTCATACTCATTTCGTCAAATCATTAGTATAATATTGTCTATTTTAAGTCAAGTCTATATAATCTCACTTTATATATAGGTTTTTTTATTCTTTTCAACTACTAAAATGATACTGTGTTCACACACTCGACATGACTTTTTAGGCAAGGTGATAAAGAGTGTGAAAGAGGGAGAAAACATTATTTTTTGGGGTGCACTTAATCTCTTTACCCCTATTTTTCCTTTATCATTTTGACAAAATAAAAGTACTTTATAGCATATATCATGATCAACAAAAGTCATTAGCATATGCTTTGCTAATTTTACATAGCTTTTAAAGTTGAAAAAAAAGCAAGATATTACTAGAATTTACAGCATGCAGAATCTGAATATTTTTCAACTATCTACAAATCAAATCATCTTAATGCTTTAGATCTTGACACACATTAAAAAAGATTAAGTCTAAAGTAATAAAATTCTAATTAAGAATTGTAACAAATTAAAAATACTGATCATTGAACAATCTTTTTTTAGAACAATTTACTTACATGTTAAATTAGTTTGATTCTATGTGTGCCACAAGTCCAAATTAAAGTAGAGAAAATAATTAATATTTTTAAATTTTAAAGTAAACTATTCAAGTACTTAATTAGGGGTGTGCACTATTCGGATTAAACCGAATAACCAAATCAAATCAAACCGAATTTTTATTTGGATTGATTTTTTTATTTTTCGGATTGGTTTTGGATTAATAAATTACTTTGTCTGGTTTTTTGGTTTAGTTTTGGATTTTAAAAAATAAAAACCAAAAAACCGAATTTTATATATATATATATATATATATATATATAAATGTTTAGGTTTAGAATTAAGTTGGAGTTAACCACTTTTGTCCCTTTTTGGTTATTGCCTTTCATCATGATTACGTTTATATTTTATATTTGAACATCTATAATAGGTATAATTATAACTATTGTGTTTTAAGTTTTACTTATGATTTATATTATAAAGTATATTTAAGAGAATCAATATTATTACTTTGGTTATGTTATTAATTATTGACATAATCGAATAACCAAACCGAAAAAAGCTGAATCGAATAAAGGAAAGCCAAACCAAACCAAATTTATTTTTGATCGAATTGGGTTACACTTTTACAAACCAAAAACCGAAAAATACAAACCGAATAGTGAAAAATCAAACCGAAAAACCGTATGCACACCCCTAGTGTAAAGTGAACTAGATTACAAAAAGATCTTAGTAATATTATTTAAGTACCTTACACCATTTGAATCGTTAATGGTGTATTTTAACATATATAATTTTTAATCGTAAGTAAATTTTGTTAATACTAGTGAAATGAAAAGCGTTCGAGCCTTCGGGATCTCTTTTGAATAGTGATCAGTCAGTTCTTTTCTTTTGTTGATGCTGAGACTGATGCTTTGTCCAACTAAAAGTTCTTCACCTACGTGAGTTTACTTATACTGTCTATCTCATATTCAAACAAAACGTGACGAATCCATCTTTTCACCATTATTAATTAAGTAAATTTTATATGACTTTGATACATCTAAATTGATTGTGCCAAAACCATGAAAGATACCTAGATGGAGTGGAGAGTATAAAGTATAGTTTGTTACATCAAAATACAATATATTAAAACTTATTTGATTAATTAAATAGATGTATATAATTTGTATATTTCGTATATCATTATAGATAAAAATACGAATATTATGAGACACCTTAAAATAAAAGGCCGCCATATTTATAAATTGAGACAGAGCGTGTATTAATTTGACAAAGGTTTTTGCCTAAATTAAGCCTTCAATTCAAACGGTGTGTGCCGAATCTAATGATTGAAAATTACTACTCCCTCCATTTTATGTATATTTTTTTTCTTTTTACTTGTCTATTTTAGCAAATTAAAAAGAATTATTAGCGCCGTCAATATGGGCTAGGCCGGTAGGGCCGGCTTGGCCTAACCTGTGATTTGATAGGGTTGAGCTACGATTTTTGGAGCCCATTTAAGAAAAAGACTTTTTAGCCTGGCCTGAATAAGCCTGTCGATTTGTGGGGCTTGAGAAATATGAATAGGGCCGGTCCGTGGGTTAAATAAAAATTAATTAAAAAATAAAAATAAATAGAGTATTAAAAATAACAAGAGTCTAAACTCAAAATGTGTTAAAATTGTGAAATATTACAATTTAAATATAAATAATGTTTATAAAATATATACTACATAAAATAAAATTTTCCTAAAATTTCTAGGGAATCACTACATAGGCTGTAATCTATGGAATGTTGTCATAGTTTTTTGTGTTTTATTATAATCATTAGAAAATAATTAGGTTAATATTTCTATTTAGTTATATATGCTTTTACTTGAAATCAAACTTAATAAATATTATAAAGATAATTTTATTTGTGTATTTGATTAACAATTAGTAACTCTAACACCATTTAATATTATTTTGTCGATATTTATGATAATATTTTTAAATTAGAATTTAATTTAAAAAATTATAAAAAATATACTTTTAAAAAAAAGAGGGCTGATCCGGCAAAGCCCGTCGTAGCCCACGTACTTGTAGGCTGGGCCGACCATTTTCTGACATACATAAAAAATGAGCTAGCCCGTAAAATTTCAAAGCCTGTATGAGTTAGTCCGAATGGGGTGGACCAACCCATATTGATAGCTCTAAGAATTATTATAAGATTCCAATTTTATTCTAATCATTAAATAACTGTATAAAATATTAGTAGTCAAATATAAATTTTCAAAATACAATTTATAAGGTTATGTCAATAAATTAAATTCCTAATAAATAATTTTTCTTAAGGAATATGAAACGGGAGAGAGTATTTGAAAAGGGGAGTGGATTGTTTATATTTTGGAATAGCGGAAAAAACTTAACAAGTTGGTACCTGATATGAAAAATATAAAACAAGTGGGTGTTTAAAACGCATATTCTATAATAATGGGGGTTAAAAGACAACAATAATAAAAGATTCTGGTCTTTGATGATCTGTTCAAACAACTTTGCATAGGAGAAAAAGCGCGAGGGAGAGAAAATTGAGAAGAGCGAAGTCGGAGGATCGGCGCCGGCGATTTCCCTATTTGAATCCACCGCTGATAGTCGTCAACGGTTGTTATCGGTGAACTGATTATATTTCAGGTAAAGTTGATCGAAAACTCCTTTTTTTTGGTTTCGGTGAAGAAATAGGTTTTTTGTTGTTGCGTAATTACCTTGATTTTGATTCATTTATATTGATGTAGTTATGTTAAAAGGTTAGGATTGTTCATAGAGCTATTTTGTTTGATATTATAACGCAATTAATGTTATCAGAAGTTGTTTATGTACGGAATTGGTAAAAATTTCATTTGCTTGAAATTGTTTGTCTATTGTGAATCTTATGGAATCGTCTTTGTTCAATATTAGTGACATTTTTCAAAAAATCAGAAAATAGTTGTGGAAATTTTTTGTTAGTTTGTTTTTGATTCTTAAAAAAGCTGTATTTTGATGTTGCTTGATAGGAAGTGTTAATGTAGCTGGTAGCTGCTTTTGCTTCCTTTTTTCCTTCTTTTTTTTTTGGGGATTTTTGGTAATTTAGGTGTCTAATGCTAAGTTTAGTTTAATTATCAGGTGATATTGATTGTTTTGTGTATTTGTTAGCAAGAGGTGGATTGCATTTCTTTGCCAAGCCTTGTAAACACGAATTGCGTTTGGCTTTTTCTGAGTTTTTGCAGTATTGAAAGATTGAAAATGTCTGAGGGGGAAGCTAAGAAGATATCACGTCAAGATATACAACTGGTAAGACAATAGCTTAAATCATTGGTTTTATGCACTGCTTGTATGAAGCATTTAAATGGAGAAACATGGACAGTGAGGATCATATAGTTGGACAGAACTTGTCCGGAACTGAGGTGTAGTTGTAATAGTAGAATGTCAATGGAGAAATAGAGCATGCAGTTTTATGTTTACGCTTATAAATTAGGCATTTGATTGCACTTCAGTGCTTAGATAGAACACTCTTTGTAGTTGAAATTCTTTCAGTTAATTCTGATTAAAGTATTTTAATTCCTTGAGAAGTTTTGCCTAACCATGCATATCCATGTATTTATGTCTTTTTAATTTAAGAGACTGCCAGAGTATGTAAATGAGGCTATTATTTGGAACTTCCTTCCTCCGTTTAATGCGGATGCCTATGTTGTGTTAGTTCTTCTTGTGGTCATTGTTTATATGCCACTGACCATCGCCCTTCAGGTCAGTTGTGATAAACCTACCATCTAAATCAGTTGATGATCTCCATAATAACATTAATCATCTGAATCAAAGGAAGTATCTCAAGACATATTTTCTGGTTGATAAGCACTGTGGTTAATGATGTAAGCAGGACCAGGGATTGTTGTATGTATTGGGTTTTTGGTGTGGATGGGGTTTGATCCCATGACCTTTGGGTTAGCTAATGAATGGGAAATGAAGAGACTTTGTCTCACATAGGAAGGAGAAAAGAATTTTGTTAGGTATAAATACAAAAGCAGTAAGCACTTCCACTCTAGCTTTAAGAGTTGGGAAGATGGTATGCCCTCGCGCTGTCGCTCACTTGCTCGGCTCGACAATACACCTAAATTCTGAACTAACACCTCTTGTTGGCTATAAATTTAGAGGTTTCGCCTCAGATTTGATATATTGAAAACACAACAACAACAACATACCCAGTGTAAACAAGTGGGGTTTGGGGAGGGTGATGTGTACGTATTCTTACCCCTACCTTGTGAAGATAGAGAGGTTGTTTCCGATACACCCTTGGCACAAGTGAAGCATTAAGAAAATAATGGAGAAAAGAACAATAGCAACTACAAATGATACGATAAACGAAGCAAAGAAAACAACAAGTAATAGTAAAATTTAAGAATGCAATAGTAGGTGAATTACTAATACAACTACTGATAAGGGAAACTAGACCATGCTCGACTATCTACTAACCTTGTACCCTAATCCTTGACCTTCATATTCTCCTATCTAGGTCATGTTCTTGATATATTGAAAACACTAAAATTCAAAATTCCCTTCCCCTTTTCTTCTGCATTGTTTTCTAAAATAAAAGTTAGTGTCAAGTGTGGTTTGCATTATTCTTGGAGTTCGCCTGAAGTTCTGTAATTTGAAGTGCCACTATTATACAATAGTTTATTAAGTTCTATCATGGGAGGAATTATTCCAAAACCTTGGGCGACAATGAGGGGATTAAGTTCCTTAAGATTGTTATTTCTTGTTTCCTTACCCAAATTAAATAAAATGGAGAATATTTTATATTTTTAAACCAAGTAACGAGTCAGAGTAGAAAATCACAAGGATTTTAGTTTCAAAAAAAGGAAGTAGGAGACCACAAAGATTTTAGTCCACCAAAAACAGAAAGATGAAAACAAAAGATATTAACAATCTTAAAGGAATTTAGCTTATGTTAATATATTTTGTATTCATCTTACTTTTTGGTTTTGGGAGACTAACATCTTCATGGTTTTCTACTCTATTTTGAAGACTAGAATTCTTGTGATTCTCTTACTCTGATTTGTTACTCGGTCTGAAGATATAACACTTTGTTGTTTTATTAAATCTTTTTAAGGGTACAAGAGTTAACAGTTAGGAGTCCTAACAATCCCATTGAAACACATAAATGTTCTGCCGACTTCGGACTTCCTATCATAAAGTTTGTGATCCTGTAAATCCATGATTTTTAGATGAATGATTCTGGATAATTGCTGGTATAGAGAAGATGCCACTCTTTTTTTCCCTGAGTACATATTGATTTTAGATTCACAACACACGGTAGTCACAAGTGCACAAGTTGTTACCTGTGTATTGTTGAATCTGTTATGGAAAATGTTCTAGTAACTTAACCAAATAAGAGGAAATCTTTCAAGTAATATCTCAGTCAGAGCAACAGTTGAAATGGTAGAAAAAAGAATATGAAGTTTTGCTTCCCTTTCGAAGAAGTAAGCTAAATTATCATAGAGAGCAGTAATCTCCTCATGGACTCACCAAGTGCTAGTTGACGTTTTTCCTATTTCCCAAGGAAATTTGTCATTGAGAACAGTAACACAATATCTTGATGGACCTAGCCAATTGCTTGCAACTTTTTGTCTAGTTCTTGTTGGAAATGGGATTATGAGGCCTAGCTTAGAAGTTCTTTGTTTTAGGTGCTGACGCAGTTGATACTTCCAAATCTGTTATAGGTTTCTAATTCTGTGTTTGCAGGTTCACTCTTCATGCCTTGCGAATATGGTTGTTTTTTAGATGTTCTTCTGCGATAGGGTTGTCTGTTATAGTTAGAAATATGGAACCTCTTTAACTATTGTTGGTGTACCACAAATTTTGCATCTTTAAATTTGTTCTTACAGGTAAAGAGTGGTCTTACACAATTATCAAGTTCTTCCTTGCTGTATAAATGCTTGCATTCCACATGCATTTCTTTCCCAACATGATCTTCTTTGATATCAGGTGCAAAATCTTATAGAAAGATGTCTACAGCTTTACATGAACCAGGAGGAAGTTATCAGAACCCTCTTAGATCAAGCAAAAATTGAGCGTGGTTTCACTGAGCTTGGTTCGTCCTTTCTCTTCCCAACATTTTGTTCCTATTTTTTGCCGATGAGACGCTAGCATAGTACCATATCATCTCAAATGTAATTTTGGTATTCCATGACTTGGAAGGAAGGTTAAAACATACAAGCTGTGAGCTGATATATAGATAAACTAGGATTCAATAACCAGGAAAATGAAAAAACTACTAAAAATTGTCCTGTTATCAGAATTGATCTAATGAAGATAACAGAATTGTTAATAAGATAATTTTTTCCCTTTCAATGACAAACGCTCTGTTCACCACTTCACCTACTTCTATTTTATTGAAAGAATTAGTAACTAGAGGAACTAACCTTTAGACTGAAGTTTGATAGAAATGAGGTATCTGAAATTTTATTTTTCTTAATTCACCTGGTCAATCTCCCATTTCTCAAGATCTGTAAGCAACATGTGTTATCTATGCGCTCCACGTATCTCTTGCAGAAGAGATAAATCTGACATCTAGATATGTTTCCAGTGTGGCAGAAGCTTGAAGAAGAAAACCAAGAATTTTTCAGGGCATATCATGTAAGGTTGATGGTGAAGGATCAGATAGAGAGATTCAATGATTTGCTTGAGAGACAGGTTGAGGCAATGCAGATGATTCCAACACAACCAATCCCTAATGGATCTCAGATTCGTCAAAGTAAGGAATAATATCTTAGATTGCCATGTTGATCTTCCTGGAGATAATTATTCTGCTGGTTTTTTCTTTTCAATTGCAGGGTAAAATTTATGATGGATTCCCTCCAAGCACAACAAATTTCTTTTGATTTTTTATTTGTTTTAACATGCTTTCTGTTTTTGAATTGAATTGTTAGAAAACTAAATGGCTTATTAGCTTTAGAATGAATAACTGTGGGAAAGGTTTAAGCCATGAAATTGGCTGAGAAAAATGTGAATGGCTGTGGAAGGAGTATATTACAAATGGGAAAGAAAGCACAGGAGGATATGTCTTCTGGTTCTAAGGCTGCTTCTAATATGAGACTCTGAATACTTGTTGAATTTGGAAATGTAATGGAATTGATTGCCGAATTTTGATACATAAAATGACCTAGAGATCTATAGACATAGTAGAAGCAAGAGATTAAAATTAGACTTCTGCTCACCATAGCGTAGTCTTTTCTTTTGATGCTTTAGGATTGTAAATAACAAAACTCACCCCTCTATACAGGGGAAGCCTATCCCAAATAGCATCAAATTCAAATCCTACTTTTATGGAAATAATAACTAGGGAACGTTTAAACTAGGAAAACATGTAAAAATAGTATCAAACTTCTTCCTAAAATTAGCTAACAAAAGTTAGGGGAAACTTCGCAAATTTGCACCCAAAACCCACGTGACTTCATATCATATTTGGACTCCATATTGTTGTGATTTTCAGCCCTTGTTGGGCGAGAATTTGAGCACACCTTGGGCTGAAATTTTTGCTCTTTTTTGTGCTTGGGCTCCATGCAGGCCCTCCACTTGGTCTTTATGTGGCCCCAATATTTCAACTCTTGGACTCAAACTTGGACCATGAAATATATGTAAGGTGTAGCACTTAGTCCATTTGTTATAATTCTTGGGCTTTTCTTCCACGATAAACATCTTGATTTTTTATTGAACCCATCAACTTTAATGGAGGTATGCCATCATGGATGCTATCAATTAGGCTCTTGAATTCATGTTTGCCTTGATCACGGTTAATTTTATGTATTTATGCTAAATCTATTTTGCTAAATTGGGACTTAATTTTGGAGACACGTGGCTTCTTGCTTAAAGCCCAGGAGCAGTGTTACTTGTTCTCTCTTCAATTTTAAAAAGTAATGCTTCTTTGGGTTTTGCTTTAGTCTCTCAACCTCACACACAGTTATAAAATGTGTGTGATGGATAAGTCTCTGAAGTTATACAGAAAGCATACTACTAACCTGCAGGAGAGATCAGAATTTTGATAAATGTTTTGAAACTGGATGTGTGATCTTGGTAATTAATGTCATCCTTAATTATCATGAAAACAAGTTTTGACAATCTAGTGGTGGAGTATATGGTCAAGTGCAAAGGTATTGAGTGGCTTATCATCAAGTTTCAAACTTTAAATTATGGATTACAAAGAAATCTAACTAACAGATTATGAAGTGTATAAAGGGAAAAAGCTTGATTCATGTACCCATTTAAGAAGGAACCATTTAGTTTTCATTATTTTAGCAATTATGACTCTTAAAATTGTTGGAATCCTAATTGACTCCTGTTCTTCTAAAAACCCTTTCAGATCACTAACTCATCTGTATTTTTATAACTGAATTGAATAGAATTTAAGAATTTTTGTAGGAATCAATTATGATTTGTACTATAACGGTCATTTATGTTGATAGAATTACTCATTTGCAATAAATATTGAATAGTAGATAATAATGTTTAAACAAAGAATACAATAGTGATTTAGCTATTGATCTACATATGATATATGATATGATGATAGATTTACTAGTTTTCAGATTCTAGATTAGCTGAACTACCATTCCCTATATTCTTTGTTGATTGTCTGCTTACTTCCGCTTCCTGCGGTCCCTGTGGTTCACAGATTGTACTTTATTAGATTTTGCTACTTATGCTGTTTCGATTCAGCAAAACCAAAGAGATGTAATAATTTGCATATTTTACTAATATGTTATACTCTGGACTGCTGGTGCAACGCTGAAATTAAAATCTCATGCTTGATTAGGCAATCATTTCATCAGTGACTTGTTGAATAAGGATGAAAGTTATCTGATGACTGTTACACTTTTACAGTCCCACCGAACTCAACATGTCAAGCAAGAGATCATGCTGGACCTCATGTCAAGCCTGAGAATGTGCACCAGACTGTTAATGCCAATTTATCTCAAGTATACACTAATGGTGCGTCCTTGCTTCAACCATGTATTCAAAGTACTATTGATATGTCTGCTCATGCAAGGAGAATTGATGCATCCTCAAACATGCTATTGGCTCAGAGCTCAAATTTGGGAATGCTGCAAGGTGTGAGAGGGGGGGTGATCAAGTCAGAAGCTGGTTATTCAGGAAATTTACCCTTCATGTATGGTACTGAGACAAATATCCTCGAAACTCATCCTGGAATTACGGATCCATCTGTATCATCTTTCAGCAGTGTAGAATCAGATTCACAACCAGTAAATGAGACTCTGTTGGATGCTGATACATCTTCATTTGGTTTCTTGGGGCAGATTCCTCGAAACTTTAGTTTGTCGGACTTAACAGCTGACTTTTCTAACAGTTCTGGTTTGTGCCTCCCCTCTCTTCTTAGTTAATATTTCTCTCAAGTGCACATTCTTATCTTCGAGTTCTGTCATTTTTAGATATCTTGGAGAGCTATTCTGGATCAGCCTTCCTGGCAACGGATGTTAACAATTTATTCTTAGATCCACAAGATAGGAGAGAACATCAAGGTTAGTCATGTGGCATGTTAATCAATCTCCTTAAGCTGGTAAGCAAGTAGTTATATTGATGCCTCACATTTTAGCAGACATTAAAAGGTTGGATGCTATATCTGAGGGCTTGAGGTTTGAAGATTTTGCCAGTGATTGAGTGAACATTCAGATGGTACCATCTTGTCTTGATTTCAAAATTCTGGTTAGGGAGTATAGTATAGTAGCATTCCGGCCTAATGTCCATAGCTGAGAAATCTGTGATTCGTTCTGTATTTGTTATCAACATCGATAGTTTCCAATCTATACGCACTCTTTGTTATATAGGTGTAACACATATTTGACGTTACTTCCTTTTTGTATGATTGTGATTGTTGCAGGTCCAATGGCTCCTGGTCTCAGAAGGTTTTGTAAATAGGATTGCAAAAGGAAGTTGCTTTGACACCTCTTGAAGACGCATTAGTTTGTCAGTTTCAAGATTCTCGTTATATTTGATATGTCTGTGGTTCTGGTGTAAACACAAAATAATCTAAGCAAAAAGCTCTTGGAAATGGGTCTCCTACTTTTTTTTTTTTTAATCCTAGAAAGAAAGCATTATTTTTGTTTTGAGTTTTGTGAATAGGGTTGTGATGATTGATGAATTAGATCTGATGTATGTATTTTTTTTTTCCAAAAGGTCTGATGTATTTTTATTTTTTAATAAAATGACCTGAAGTTGTGCTTCATTACTTGCATCAATTGTTAAAACATTTGTATATAATTATGCCAGTCATAGGTGTTTCTTCACCACATTTTCCCAAGTCTTCATGGACATAATTATCTGATATCTGTGTTGATGGAAAGTAGTAAATACTCATGAATTAGTTGAAGTGTAAACAAGTTGGCCCAGACACTAATGTTATGTATATATGTTGAATTACCAACC
This sequence comes from Solanum pinnatisectum, assembly GCA_035578085.1. Taxonomy (NCBI): domain Eukaryota; kingdom Viridiplantae; phylum Streptophyta; class Magnoliopsida; order Solanales; family Solanaceae; genus Solanum; species Solanum pinnatisectum. The sequence continues at coordinate 42,682,073 of CM069085.1, read as the reverse complement.
AAAAGGTATAGAAACAACAAAATGGATAGCAAAATGCTATGAATTGATCACCTTTTCAACTCTTCAATTTTGCCTAAAAATCATAGTGAGAACTCCAAAGAGAGCAAAATTTATTACATGATATGATTAGCAGATCACTCAAAATCAGCTTCATTTTGAACTAACTTGCAAATATCAAATAAATCCCTGAGATGAATGAAATGACGCGACAAGCGCTATAATTGAAGGTGCACATAAGCTTGGCATCAGTTCCACAAACTTGCTTAATCTTCTAGGCAGGCCCAGTCTTGAGTGCATAGTCTAAATCATCTATCAAGTCGTTGACATCTTCAATCCCAACAGAAATTCGAACCAGGTCCTCAGTAAGACCTCTAGCCTCTCGTACTTCAACAGGTATGCTCGCATGGGACATGAAGCAAGGCAAGCTTATGAGTGACTTGACACTTCCTGCAAATTTTGAGGACCATATAACATGTATGGATAGCGAACAAAGAAAATGCAAATGGAAGAACGGGAATAAAATGAATGACATCAATGTAGACAGTTTTGACTTATATACGAAGCAAAAGATCTTTTGAAGCATGAACACAAGGGGTCATTTGATGAATCATTTTGCGTCACTCTGTACACCATATCATTATCTTGCGGACAAGTTCAAGTTATCAAATGGTTCCTGTGTGTCGAATGCACAAACACAATTTTTGCTTTCCATGCAGATGTTTACAAACAAGAATCATTAAAATTTCCTTCTTTTTTCTATATCCCCAAACAAAATCTACAATTATAACAACTGGATTAAAGCTGAAATTCTGATCCCCGGCTGATTTTCCTAAAACCAACCAAAAGACCTGAATAGTTGTCTACGCTTATCTCTCTTGCCATTGGAAGTGTTCTATGGATAGCAAATATACTTGAGTTGAGTTGAGTTGGATACGAAACAGTCCAACACACTATCTCCTTGTCTTTCTGTTAGACTTAGTAAGAGTCTCCACATGGATCGCATCCATGTTATTTTGCCTATGCTTCTTATTGGTAGTTCGGTCTTTCCCCTATCCTTGATTGCAGTAGTATCAAGGCATATTGCCTATGCTTCCATCTCTTTTTGCATTGCTCATTCTTAAGGTTTGTTATTAGATGTGGTATTCAAAAAGCTACATTGTTTTGATACTTATATGGTATTCATCCTCTATAGAATATGGTTTCTGTCTTACCGAAGCAAAACAATATTGCACGTTTACTATAATCAACAGGGAAAAGAGGAAGAAGGCAAACATCATTAGGAATTGTACACTTCGGTAGGAAAAAATGATCTTAAATATAGGAAAATGTAATTGAGCATTAAGATGAAACTAACCAAAACTGACAGTAATGCTGAAATACTTGGTAGCCTCAGCAACATGCTTAGAGAGTGCCAAAGAACCTGTCAGGAAACTCAGCACCGATCCTGCACCCGTAGCCTGCAAATTGATCAACATATAAAAAGTAAGTTTCAAGGGAAAGCTTCATGGTGGCAGGACACCAACAACCATAGCACCTTAGTTCAAATTTCCAGAAAAAATCACATGTTCGAATACCTGAGAGAAGTGCAAAGACCTCCCTGGATGGTCAGGAAGACCTGCATAGTTGACCTTTTTCACTCGTGGATGGGAAGATAAAAATTCAGCAATTTTTTGTGCATTCTCCTGCAAGATATTGAAATTATTTAGTTAGATGCCAGTGATGTGACAGTTTTACGAACCAGTCTAACTTCTCTGCACAATATAAAGATGAAGATGCAGTAGTATGCATGCCATAATCATGAAAATCTGTATGGTCAAGAATAATAGATTAACAAAGACACAGGAAGGCATATATGTTTCTAGAAACAATGGTGGAACAATTAATTTCACCACAAAATAAAAGAAAAACAAATAAAATTAAACCTGTTGTTTTTCAACACGAAGAGCCATTGTTTTGATTCCTCTTAAACAAAGCCAACAATCGAATGGCGCTAACCCTGCACCTTCAGCATTTTGTAGGAAGTACACCTCTTTCGCCAAGCTGGTTAAGTAGGAAAATTTATAAGCAAATTATTAAAAGGACGCTTGAGATGTTCAAAGAGAAACAAGGCATCAACAATCACTTACGTTCAATACGCTATACATAACTAACTACGGATTTTCAGATATAGACTTGTCAATGAACTGATTTCTTAAACTTAACTTTATCAACAAAAAAAAAAAAGTTAATTTCTTTAACTTCATGGTCAATTATAAGGGCAGCCAGTGCATTCAGGAAAAGAATTTCAGTGTCACGAAGTATTGCACAAATCTGTGCAGTGCAGAGTCTATAGGGTGCTGCATAAAGAGGATTTCTTGTATACGCCTTAGCCATATGGAAGGGATCCATTTTTGACTTGCATACAACCCTAAGTAAGCATACTAAAATTGTGTGAAGGCTCACCCTCAGGACTCAGCAAAGGCCCTTATTCCATGTAAAGAATTATGTGAGTTGCAAGACACTAGTCCTTGACATCCTTTTAATCCAGTCCAAAGAAAATACAAATCTTATTTGTACAAAAAGTAGAAGAGGAAAAGGAAGCATGACCATATCAACATTTGCTACCTATTGTTGAACAGTTCTAGATTTTCACTATGGGCTGAGTGATTCATTGCAAGAGAACCAATAATGTGTCTATCACAAACTCACGTTCACTATAGTCAAGCTCCTAATGTGATTATTGGTTTAGGCCACCAAAAAAGACTAAAAAAACTAAGAATATACAACCATAAGATAACAATAAATCAAAAAATGAAACATATGCGAAATAGAGGAAAACCTTTCTCCTCTGACGGCAAGTACACCAGCCATGAGATCACTATGACCAGATATGAACTTAGTAGCTGAATGCATCACAATATCTACAAAACCATGGACAAGTAAGCCAACATCCCATGCATGGTATTGGAAAGTGTTCCAGTTAGTGGAACAAAAAGTATTTGGACAATACCTGCTCCGAGCTCCAAAGGATGGGACAGGACTGGGGACATAATGCTGTTATCTACCAGCACAAGAGCCCCATGTGCATGAGCGAACTTGGCTATTTTCTGGAATAAATCAGAAGAGACTACAATATGAGACAAAAAAATCATTGTCTTTTGAAGATCAATATATTACTATCTATCAGCTACAGTAAAAGCTGAAATTGTACGTGCATAATCTACTATGCTACTGTAAATTACCCACACGAATATCACAAATTTGTTGACGAGGGTTGGTTGGGCTTTCCAGCCAAACAAGCTTTGTCCATGGTTTAATCACAGAAGCAACCTCATCTAAGTTAGTGGTATCCACTCGCCTGTACAAATAAGGTGACAATCAAAATTCTAATAACCTGATTGAAAACAATGTTACACTGATAAAAGAAATACCAACTTGACCACGATCCCGGCTTTTGGAACAACTTGTGAGAGCAGCCGGTCAGAACCACCATATATGTCATCCCCGGCAACAATCTCCTCACCTATAAAATCAACAAATTGAAGCTATTCTTTTGTTAACTATCATTTGCTTGCCGAGATGTCAAGAAAAAAAACACTAGCATGACACAAACGAAGATTCAATGTCTCATCCAACAAGAAAGCATAACCATCTTAAATGAGCAGAACAAACTTTCAAGAAGGTCTTAATCAAGTTTGTTGCATAATTTATCTGGTATACACATATTCAGATTCTTCTATACAGATGCATTGCGTGTACAATTTTTAGAAGTACCAGCTTTAACGAGACGAGTTACAGCTGCCAAGGCGGCCATTCCACTGGTAAAGCAAAATGCTCGATCTGCTTTCTCAAGCTCTGCAAGAAGCCTGAAAATTTTCAAAATGCGGTAATGGTATTGGTAACAATAATGTTAACAGATGAACTTTCAACTATTAGCAGTACACAGTTTAACTTACTTTTCCAATGCATCCCTTGTTGGATTTCCACTCCGTGTATAATCATATTGCCCATTTTCGGTCGCTGAAGGCTGCAGAAGGATGAAGAAACAATTAAAGCTAAGACACACTCTTTGTTACTTGTGTCTATGGAATTGTAGCGCTGGACTCTGTTGCTGAAGACAGAATAGTTTTTAAAAAAGGATCTGAAGAGACAATTAAAGCAACAAAGAAGTGATGAATTGTGCTGTCAAAAGAGAAAAGGAGAGAGGAAATGGTTATTTAACAACGTACAAGAGGGATTCTTATATAGAAGTATTGGGTACATGAAACAAGGAAACTTTCTTCTGATAAAAAATATTCTACACAATATTCTTAATAGCTCTCAATCCCAACCATAAATGCAACATTATCTATTAATGGTCACATCCTGCTGGAGCTTGAGGCCATCTTGGATCACAGAATTTTTGCAAAGCTCAAAGGTGAGGCGTGGGTTAAATGGTTCAGTTGTCCTCTTAAACATGATTCATGAGGATAAGAATTGTTTTAGGATGGGTGGGTGCAGCCAGTCATGTGACAAAATTACCGTTGCAGACAGAAAAACTCATCAAAGGAGTTAGTTTATTGGATGACAGAATGGTCATTTACTCGAGTTAGTTAAACCATCCCAAGGTCTGTTGGAGGTCCTGGAATTAGTAAGCACTCTCAATTGCATTGTATTCATTTGGTTTGCTTTAAAGGCATGGCCATACTGGGTAAGCCAAATGCAAATCCCCTCTTCGTTCATTCTTCTTTGCAGCAACTCGTTCAGGAATATTTTCTTCTTCGAGTTAGTTAGAGTTTTGTGACATGCTCTCTCAGTTTGATTGAGCTTATTCCCGTTCCCTAGTTTTAAGGACTTCTCCTACCTTACAAAGGCTAACCACTTAGCTTTATAAAGGGTGCCTACTCCTATCTTCCTAATTTGGCCCTTTTTCTTCATGAAAGATGAAGACAGTAACTCTTGCTATTCTTAAATGCTTAAGGAAATGGGCACTTTATATTTGATTTTTCTGCCTTTACCTATAACCCCCTACTACTTATGAAGGGTCTTTTTACATATACACAGTGCAATACATTTTCTTTTTAAAAAAATAGATTTGCATTCCACTGCCAATCTTTTTCATATTATTGTGAATGGTTCAGAAAAGGTGGGTCAGCGATAGTAGTGCTGTGGACGTTACAGGGAGAGCAGTAGAAGACATGCTCAAGACACAAATGAAAAAGAAAAGGAGTGAAGGGAGGTTAAAATTTGTGTCCTAGTTGCTCTTTTTGGTCTTTACTCTTTTGCATGTAATACTTACTTACCATTCTTATCGTTGTTTCACATTATAATATTTACAAATTCGTTCATGTATTAATCCAATATATCGCACAAAACCTCCAAATATTTTGACAATATACATCTCAGATGACTATAGTAGAAACAAGTAACTATGAAGCATTGATTGCAAAAATTGCACCATTAAATTCTTCCGAAAAAAATGCAGCTTTGCAATGTCTTATCAAATTGCATTCCACAAAGTTTCTTCAAAACTTACTTGCTTAAAAGTAGATGTTTGATACAAGGGGGTACTTAAGGCACCATAAGGATCAAAATCATTACTGAAGTTCATCAACATTGTTGAAACACTTGGCTCTTTTGCTTCCCTAGCCTCAACTCGAGGAGGAGGTAGTTCCATAGTCCCCATCTCTGCCATCAATCAATACGTACTATTAGCTAAAAGATAAACCAAAGAATAAATCTCGTTTATCCTCGTCTAAAAATGGATTTGGTACATACCATCCATGCATTCGGCAGCAGCACTATCAATCAAAGCTGATGCAGTGAGATCCATCTCTTTGTCTCTTGAGCAATTCAGTTGGAATTTCTTTTCTATTAGAGTTCCCTTCCCATTCATGCACCCAAATGTCACTGGAAAGTTTACAGGCAATTTACCCTACACATTAGCACAACATTCCCTCAGAAGCAACACTTTTGCCACTTGTTTGGCTGCTCAACAAGTAAGAGCAAAAACAATCAATCACATTATTCCATCTAAGTTTAGCAAAAGAGCCCAAAACATCAAGAAGATGATGCCATAGCTTAAACAAAAGCTTTAGTTTGTGTGAAATACCAATCAAAAATTACTTTACATTACACATTCTTGATGTTTCCCAGAGAAAAAGGAAAAATTAGAGAGGCCCGAAAAATCAAAACAATATTGTGAAGCTCATAAATGCATAAAGATGATAACTTTTCAATTTTTAACTTTAAATTGCTCAACTTTAGACATTCTTAACCTCCACAAAAGAAAATTAGAGAGCCCCAATAAGCAAAACAACTTTGTGAAGCTCATAGAGGCACAAAGATGACAACTTTTCAATTTTTCAAGCTTAAATTGCTCAGCTTTTTTCATTTTTTGATAACTGTGGTGTCCGGGCTAGCTTTAACGCATCTCGACTAATTCCTCAGGTGACCTGCCACTTCCTATGTAACTCTATCCACTAAAGCTAGGACACATGCGAAAAATCACCTAGTATTTTGAATTCTCAACCTACTTCATTGACAGCTAGCCACACCATTCGGTTCAAAAGCATTGGATATCCTTAAATTGCTCAACTTTAAGCATTCTTAACTTCTCCAACAGAAAATTAGAAACACCCAATAAGCAAAACAACTGTATGAAGCTCTCAAAGCATATAAATCATTAAAAATCCAAACTTTTTTCAATTTCCCGAGTCAAGATTGAATAAAGATTACAACCCAGCTCAAGATTTCTCCAATTTTTCTACCACCCAATGATTTTTACACAAAAAGAGGACAAATAAATTACACCCATATAAGATATAAATCATTTTGGGCTAACCTGGGTGGTTGTGTTGGTAGGCAGAGAGGTGAATGGCTGCTTGAGAGACAGAGAACATGCCATTTCAAAAATTGTCGTCTTCTTCAATAAGGGCTGGAAAAAAAGTGGTATATATATATATATATACACACTCTCGATGTAAATTCTGTACTATACTAGTTAAATAAAAAAATTGCAAAAAGAAAAAAAAAACTTTAATTTTGATACTTACCTTGAAATATATTTAATTTATTTAAGTATGAAGATTTTTTTTCTTTCTAAAAAATAATTTTCATTTCTCTTTGAGCTGAGTTTTATCAGAAACAACCTTTTAATTCTCTCCAAATTTCATCATTGCGATAATAGTGTTTTTTTTTTTTAATTATTATTGCTCAGTCCTATTGTTATTATATAAACTAATAAGGAAATAGTTTAATATAAACTAGAATAAATGGAGTATAGTCTTTAAAAAAATTTATATTATAAGAGTTCTACTTGCTTTTTTTTTTTGTTGTTGACTCTTTAAATAGATAATAGTGGTGTATCTACAAATAGTAGTACTAGTATCTACAATTAAGAACACAATCAAATTAGTGATTTTTTTGTTAAAAAATATTAAAATTGTAAAATGTTACAAGTTTAATTCCTTCTACGGCCAAACCTAAATAATTGTACTAGGTAATTGACCTGATTTTGAATAAATTATAGTTTTCTACTAATTTTCCATTTATTTATCATCTACTAATACTTTTCATGATAAAGAAACATTTTAGTCAAATGTGATCAAGATCATAGATATTCCTCTTTCTTAAAAATAACAATAATAGTGGTGTTCAAATCAACTTTCACACACTTTTGATTGTTCGCAAATGCATGTTACCTCCCACCAACACATGTATTAGGTAACTCTGCTTGCCAAAGCTTAGGCAAAGAATGCACGCGATCTTTGCCAACGGGAGGCAAGCAAAGGCCTTCTTGTAGCAGCTGTTAACCCAGCAATCAGCTTGATTGTGATTCCTGGCATAGAGCACAATATGTAGACCATTGCCAGACTTGCATTTTCTTTTAAAAGACTTGGATATAGAAGCAAAACAATAACTCTTACGCCTCAATATCAAACAAGTTGGATTCACGAACAAAAATAACTTAGTAGAAAGACCAAAAGCAATTGTGGAACAAAAGAAGTTCTTCAAATATGGAGAATTGAATCCCATATGAACCATATAATTGCCTCAGGGGGTACTGGAAATCAGCCAAGAACTGAATGTTTCATTTTTACAAGAAAATGATCCACAACATACTTAGGCTCAGAGAAACAGTGACCATAAAAAAAAAACTAGCTTACAATGCAGTTGACTGGCAAGTCAACTGCCGCGACTAAATTGAGAATGCAAGGAAACGTTTAATTCTACGAGGGTGGTTTAGGACCTTCGCCTGGACCTGGTTAATCTTCTTGTGGAATTAGAAGTATCAAGATTTTGATCACTTCTACTGCCGCTCTTAGCTCTGGATTTAGTGGCACCTGCAAATGTAGTAGTTAGTGTTTGTTCACCCCGTTAGAGAAACAAGTTGCAAAGGATATAGGGCGTTGTAAGGAACCTCTGGTGCGACTTATAGGGGATTGAACTTCATTTCCATCAACTGCTGAATTAGCCACCTCACTTGAAGCATGAGAGTTTGCTTCTGACTCAGCACATCCTGATTCTGAAGGTGAACATTCTGTATGAGCTTCCAGTGATGAATCAGTGACTTCAGAATCTGTTACATCATTAAGAAAATGAAGTTACAGAAGATTCAAGATAACCAAATGAGGCACTGTTCCTGTCCCTTCCCATTATAGATCACATGAAACAGAACAGATGCAACAATCCTGCACCATGTTGGCTACACTTATTTTGCCTATACAGTTTGCACATTGGCTTTGTAAGTTTTATCAATCCATTTTGCCACTAGCCTCTTTATATATCTCCAGCTCTCTTACCAAATGACTTCAGAATTTTTTTAATCAGTAACATCTTTTAAGTGTACCAAATTCTGAAAAATAATTTTTTTGGATTTTACAAAAAAAGTTGTAGCGAATGATCAACTATTTATATAAGGTACTACCATTTAGGGGTCGTTTGGTGTGAAGGATAACTTCAAATAGTTCAGGGATTAAATTATAGTGCCACTTAATTTGTTGTTTGGTTGGCAAGTCCCGGATAACTTATCCCGGGATTAATAATTAGTACTGGGATAAGTTATCCCTTCCCTTGGGTGGTATAGTAATCCCGGGATAAAATGACTAAATGACAAAAGTATCCCTTTAAACACTTTTTATACATTACTTTTCACATACATGAAGGGTATTTTTTTTTTTTTTTTTGAGAAAGAAAAATAAAGAAAAGTGTATGAAGGGTATTTTTGTAAACATATATGTTGTTCTTAAGATTTATTATTTTGAATACAATAAACCAAACACTCAATAAAAAACAATCTTAGCATAACTTATCCCATAATAACTTATCCCATCATAACTAATCTCATCATAACTTGAATTCAAACCAAATGACTCCTTAATGTCTTGTTAACAACTACTACCCTCATCTACATTGTTTTAATTTTTTTTGGCGGAACAAAACCATAAATGACCTGTTTATAAATTAAAGAGACAAGCATGAGATAAATGCTTTCACTTCCATTCGAGATGTAAAAAACTTAAAACATTTCCCACATACTGTTTTGCAGATGACTTGTTAGTGTTCTGTAAAGCTGAGGATACGACTGATTCAGCAAGCTTCTCAAATGCTTCTGGTTTGCAAGCAAATTGTGATAAAAGCTCTGTGTACTTTTCAGAGGTACAACCAAGTGTTAAACAAGAGATTTTAAGTCTATTGGGCCATAATGAAGGTAGTCCTACCCTTTAAGTATTTGGGCATTCCTTTGTCATAAAAAAAAAACTCAGAATTAGCCAATGTATGCCTGTGGTGGATAGAATTACAGAAAGAGTGAAATGCTGGACATCCAAGTTATTTACTTATGCTGAGAGATTACAATTAAATTAAATCTGTGGTATTTAGTATGCAGACATATTGGGCACAGATGTTCATTCTCCCTAATAAGATAATGAAACTAATTGAGCAAGTGTGCAGAACCTACTTGTGGACAGGATCCACTGGTACCTCCAAAAGAGCCTTGGTTTCTTGGGAAAAGGTGTGTCAACCTAGGAGTGCAGGGGGTCTGAATGTTATGCATTTAAGTGGCTGGAACAAGGCTGCAATACTTAAGCTGTTATGGGCTCTAGCTTCAAAGAAGGCAAATAAACCATATGCCTTGAGGCAGGCCTATCGTTGTCTTTCTTATCATGTTTTGTTGATTGTTAGATATAAGCTTAGCTCAATGTTTTCCTTTAGCACCACTCTGTTTTAGTCCCTACGATGGTGCTGCTTTAGGCTATAGCGGTTGTGAGAAACAGGGGTCTGATCCTGTTTAGCATTGTATTTTTTGCAGTTCTGGTAATCAATAAAAGTTTACCAACATAAAAAGAACAGAAAAAAAAGAGACAAGCATGTAGCTCAGGTGCCCTCCACCATAAAAATGTTCAAAATGAGAACCTAGTAAATAAAACATGAAATAGTAATAACTTAATGAACAGTCAATAACTTGGAGAGATCTACCTTCAGTAATTTCAGATTCATCGATTTCCTCTTCTTCTTTTTCGGTCACCGTGATGCTCTCCAAGCTCTCCACTTTCTGTTGATGACTTTGAGCATTTTTTGCGGTAAGTTCTTGTTCCTTCCTCTCAATGTGGAACTTATTCAACTTTTCTTCAAACTCCTCAATGCATGATTTGAGTTCAGGTTTAGCAAACTTCTTTCCCTAAATGAAGACATTCAAACAGACAGATAAAATTTTAACACAGTGAAATGAATCCCAATAACTGCCGAAAACTAGTCCAAGCCTTGTGATGCCAAAACAAATCTTACCTTGTTGATAATAGTTCTAAAATTATCCATCACAGAGTCTTCAGATAAGGCATGTTCATAAGTCTTGAACAACTCTATCAACTTTCTCATGCTCTTATCAGTGTACGATAGCTGAGAAAGGCAATAGGAGATGTATTCACATAGCCTAACATCTGCATAAAAAAGGATGTTATAACATGCAGAAGTTTATCCGGTGATAATTCAAATAGCAAATCCACTACAGTCTCTTCATTTAAAGGCCTCCTAATTATAATTTTCTTTTTTATTTTAGCAAGATACTCCTAAAAATATGGTAAACATGCCTGACATAACAGACAGAAAGCTGAGTACAAAATCAATTATCTGATGAAGCATCCATAAAGCCTTGGTGCCAAATACCGAAAGACTGGCAACTCCTCGATCAATCTCAAATAAGTGTATCAGCCTCTTTATCCCTCGCAGAAACACAACTCAAAGTAGACAATATCCGTATCTTTGAAATGCAGAGCAAGCAGGGATTATCAAGAAAAAATATTGTAAAATCTAAAGCAATAGCAGTGGAGCAAGGTGGCATCATGATTTATCCACAAAAATGTGAAACCTCTCAGAAAGTTATGGAAAATCTCAATGCACAGTTTACAGTTTACAGTTTAAAAAAAAAGAGAAGAAAGAGACATCCATGTTTTCACATATAGTCTTAAGCAAGAATATGTAATCAGGACCAAAACCAGGGAAGAAATAGACTAATTCCGATTAACTTTTTAAATTAGCATAGTGTAAGCAAAATGCAAACTACAAGTACCCGATACATTTTCTCTCTTCTTCTGAATTATTGATCAACAGTTGACAATTTATAGGTAGATCAGAGTACACAAATTCTACAACACATGAAAACTATTTTCAAATTCCATACCAGTAACTCCACAGAATCTATTGCAAAGCTTCTCGACAAGAGCTTCCATTTGCTTGTCCTAAAAATACGTATAAACATTTCAGTCAATCCTATAGAAAGAGCCCAAAAAAGCATGTCAAATTCATGTTACCTTCTTAATTGAAGCAATTAAAAATTGCATGATGTTGCAGAATGATTCTTCCTTCAAGTTCTGGCTAGATAACTTGCCAAGGATATCTGGAAGTAGGTTATAAACTGGATTGTTCCCTGTAAAACAAGTGTAAAGGAAAAATATCAGTATTATGTGATGTGTGTACACACAGAAACACGCAACAGATGAAAGAAGCTCAACAGTAGAAAGACTAGAAAGAGACTAGATAGATGAACTTCTTTATTAGCAATTGATGAAAGGAAAGTAGGGTAGACATACTACCTTTCTTTGACAACTCATGAAAGAAAAGTTTGGCAAGATTTGAAATTCTTTCATCTTCATCTTCCAAACAGATGGCCATTTCATTGATAAAACCTTTCACCTAATAATGGTACACACAAGTCAAGATGACAAAAATTCTACCACACGAAAGCTAAGTATAAATAATTGATAATCCAGCCAAACCTTCATCATGTCATTCAGTATCAGATGAGAAAGAACCAATACAGCATTCTTCCGCACAGAAACTGATGGATCTCTTAATCGTGCGTACATATGCTCTGTCCATGGCTCTAACAGATTAGGAAAACGAACTGCCAGATCTCCAAGAGCAACAGTGCAATTTGATCGAACTGTTTCAGATGGTGCATTCTCCACAACAGTGAAAAGAAGCTGGAGATTTGCATCACTAGGAAGTAACATAGACACATGTTTAGAACGTTTTACAAAAATCTTATGTAATAAAACAAGAAAAGAGGAATTGAGAAAAAGCCTAACCAGAAGTCGGCATCAATTATCATAAATCGGCATAATGCAAGCATTCCAGATGCTTGTAGTTCAGGGTACTGGAAGAGATACAGAAGATATGTCAGTATCCATTAAATGATGTTGAATTGAGACCGCTGATTCAACAATGAAGTAAACTATCCTTAGGTATACTAATAAAGTTTTGGAGGTTCTATTTTCTTCGATGACAAAAGTCTAGAGCCACAGCATCCAAGTAACATATCAATAGAACACGAAACAAACATTTCACATTTGAACTCCAAAGCGACCAAAAAATTTAATCTGAAAAAAAAGTGCATCATTCAGAGTCAGTGAAACTGCCTTTCAAATTCATACTGGCCCATCTGATTATGGAGATTAATGTGAGTTAAACAAGGAGCAAAAAATAAAAGAGGTCAGTATAGTTCCGGTGTTTGAAAGCACAAAAACATAGACACTGTAGGCATAACAATCACCTTCTGCATCAAACTGTAATTCCTACAGAGTTTAGAAAGAAAAGGTGCGCAATGGCCAATCAAATTTCTTTCAGAGGAATGTCCAGATACAATTTCTTTCTCTGCTCTTTCAGATAGTGTATCGAGGAATGCATCTTCAGAAGCTGCTAGGCCTAGTTCTGCATTGATACCATTATCCTGCAAAAAAGAAGACCAGATGTTATAAAGCGTTTAAAGTTGAAAATGGGTGCAGACTTCATCAAAAATATCAATGTGCCTCAAGAGCCTTCTCACCTTCTGTGGACCACTATTATCTGAGGAATCACCCTTATCTTCCGTAATCATTTTCTCTCTCTTTGCTTTATCTTTCTGAATCTTGCGGACCCAAGACTCAATGTAGACCAATTGATTCAAAGCTACATGGCTAACAACAAAAAGAAGCCTGCTGAGTTTTGTCACTTGAACGGTGGTTAGCATGTTGGAGCTACCATTTTGGAGCTCATCCCCTCCACTGCAATCAAATACAGAACTAAGAGCTTTCTTCACCAGATCAGCAGCCATTTTGTCGGGATACGGATGGATAGTATATATGGTAGCTATTGCTCTATCTGTAGCAGCATACCATATATGCTCAGGAAGCCAAAATCCAGTAACTAAGCTTTCTAAGATACTGAAAACCCGATTTCCATTAGTGGTTAACATTTTTTTCTTGTCCTCTTCAGACAGCCTCTGAAGAGCAAGGCATGCTGTCCTAGCAAGTAAAGGTTCCACTTTTGCCCAACGCCCAAAGCCTATGTCAATGATGTCTTGTAGGTGAGAGCTGAGAACAGAATTTGATGTTTTTGCTGCCATGCATAAAATAGATAAAGCACCACGACTTTGCTCTGCACTTGTTCCAGCAATATTGAAACAGAAGAAATCCCATAATGCTGACAACTGCAATATTAAAAGAGTCACTATTAAAATTTTCCCTTGAGCTTTTGGAAAAAAAGGCAGATGAGTTAGGCATCAGATAAGTAAAGCTTATCCATTTGTTATGACAATGGGTTAGTTGACATTAAGTCAAAGTGAGTTAAGCAAAGGCAATATAGCTTATTGAAGTCAACAGAGTAGTCACTTTCCATTCATGCCAGAGATATTAAGCTGTTAGCACCATTCTTTTCTTCTTTTTTAAAATAAAAGACATTAAAAACACCTCTTATGAATGGAAAAGGATGAGTCAATTAGCCAATTTTGTCAGGTTGCAATTTTTTCTAACACAATAAATTTACAAAACCTTTAATCCTAGTCAAGTCTTTGATAAGTTGTTAAGTAACCCAAGCTCTTTATTAATATCAAGTTTCATATTATATGAAAGACGATTGCTTCTTCTCAAATCCTGAATTTGTTAAGACAGTCAAATTGTTCCACATTACCACAAAAGACATAACCATTCCAGCAAATCAGCAATGATGCTGGTTTAAATGATTGAAATAACCACTTATAGGTCCAATCTGGATTGAAGGATAAATTACACTTTTTATCTGATATAATGATTATCTTCAGCCACGCTACAACAACAACATAGCCAGTTAAATCCCACTAAGTGTGGTCCGGGGAGGGTAGAGTGTACACAGACCTACCTTGTGGAGGTAGATTTCAGCCACGCTTAAGTGTTCCAAATAAAATGCACATTGTAACACTTAACCCATCTCTTTCTAGCTCATGCTCAACAACAATCTCTAAAGCTACTAAATCAGCACACATCACCCAGTACCAAAATAAACATCTGATATTCATTTCCTAAATACAATTAAGTAAATTAAATTATGACATGTTCTCTCCACCATGAGCTCCTCGAAAAAATAAATGTGACCATTATACCATGCTTCAAAAACAAAATTTATAACTTCTTGAGTCACGCCTCACTAGATTTCTTATTTAGCAATTCAATAGAAAAACAATTGGAATGAGTTTATAGATTACATACTGTGCTGCTCGTTAAGTCTCCCTTGGACATTAAGGCTCCAATTAGGAACTCCAGTGAAGCAAGATCTCCAATATTTGTATTGATAGCAAGATTCAAGAGATTCTTAGCAGTTTCCTCTGGGTTCTTTTTTACATATATTGTAATGAAAGCATTCTCAACAGCTTCATAAATTGCTTTGTCTTGTGAAAATACCTGCAGATGTGCTTTATTAGGTCAAAATGTTTAATAAGTCCTCATCAATAAAACATATTGAAATCAGTTGTTGCTCCGATTATACAAAGTTAACATTACCAGTGGCAACATTTTCCGGAGGCAGGCTTCTGAATCATCTATTTGGAACTGTCTGCATCTCATCAGTAGAAGAATTGTGTTCTCCACATCTGTGGCAGAAGATGAAGCCATTAATTGGAGAAGGGTTGGCATTGTGGCGGACACACAATTGGAGAATCTCAAGCCTGCCTCCAGCGATGCAACCAAGGTCCTTGTTTGCTCCAAATTCCCAAAATCTGGCACAGAATCATCTGTCTGGCCTATCATATCTTCCTCATGAGGCAAGCAGCTGTCTGTCAGACTGTCATCCTGTTCCTTGTTCATCTCTTCACCCACATTGAGGACCTCTCCATCTTCATTGCTAATTTCATCATAGGAAGACAATCCATCCAAAACACTTGTTGGCTGAGCCTTTGGTCCTAGGTCATCTAACTTTTTCTTGTATTGTTCTAAGGTTGCTTCAAAAGATGCTGCCCGAAGCTGGGGTCCAAAGGGATTGTGTTGCAGCATCATAATAAGTAAATTCAGTGCAGATTTTCTGACAATTGCACTCTTATCCTCTAACCTCCCAGCCGCTACTTCTGCAACCTCATTCCACATGCCAATTGAAACTGAATGTTCTTCACATAATTCAGCCCAGACCTGAAGCACTCGACTCCTTGTATAGGCTGACACATCCCTACAACGTTCCAATAAGATTTCCAACATGGCCTGCTTGGTTCGGAGACGAATTGATTTAGAACTCACTTCACCTTCACTATCATCGAAAGCCTTCATGACCAACTTACCCAACACCCCAACAAGAGCATTTCTCATCTTATAAGATTCACCTCCAAAATGTGGGATTAATAAGCCAATATTAGTTGAGATCAACTTAGGCATTCTATCAGCGAGCTCTACAAGAAAGCGCCCAACATTTTCAGCCCCTACTGTATCCTTCACATAATCTTTCGGGGCTGTCCTTCCTATCTCTCTGATAAGAGAAGAAGCCATGCTACCATCGGCATACTTCTTTTCAGCCCAAGCAACTGCATCAGCCAAATGGGAAACTGCAAAATCTAATTTGTGAACCAGGTGCAAAATTGACGCACATGATTGTGCAGCATAGTGGTATTTGGTAGCACATGTCCCGATTATGCGAGTCAACGCATCTTTTGTCTCTGAATCTTTTAAGACTACTGCATTCTCAAACACCGAAAAAGCATTTCTACAGCAAACCACATCATCAGATTGAGTTAGTATTCTGATCCACTAAAAGATAAACAGTTCAACGAAAAAGAAAAAACCTTACTTCACAATGAAGGACAAGTAATTTTCATCAGGGTCTGATGATCCAAAGAGCAACGAGAGGCTGATCTCTAATGAATTTGCAACTGAATTCAGTATCCTTGCCCTTTGTGGCTCCCAATTCCATGCACTAACAAGTTGCTTCTTTCGACTACTAGCGACCACCTAAAGCCAACCAAACATTCTCTCAATTGCCCTCGAAATTTCAGTATGATAACAAAGGAACATATAATTTCAAGAAGAGCTATAAAGGAAATAAATACACACAAGGACATCACCGAATCAATTAAACTCAAATTCTCTAGAATCCCTTGAAACTCCACCCGAGATCATTTTAGTAGTCCCTTCGTTTCAATTTGTTTCTATTACCTTCCTTTCTGGGCTATTTCAAAAAGAATGACTTTTTCCTAATTTGGCAATTCTTTGATTTCAACATCATGTGTTGCATGTTAGAGTCCACAAGATTAAAGAGCATTTTGGTACATTATACAACTTTAAGACTACAAAATTCAGAAGTATTCTTTACTTTCTTAAACTCGGTGTCAAGTCAAACTAAGACAAACAAATTGAAACGAACGGAGTAACAACCTTTAGTCATTTTTAGTATCAACTATACATGCAGGATTACAATATCCCCTTACCAGCAAGAACACACATTCATACATGCAGTTGAATTGACTAAAAACAGTAAATTCATTATAAGCATTTCATAAAATTGCACTCCTTGTGAATATACTACATGCATCACACACACATACTATCAGATAAAGAAAGGAGTTTACTTTTGTACTGTTGTTAGAACTAGATTTAGACTCCTCAATGAGCACAATGTGAATGAGGAAAAAAGTGTATATTTTGAAAGCATTTCGATATGATGCAACTCTATCAGCAAGCGAACACTCATCATCCTCACTGTCATTCTTCTCTTCATCAGCATTTCCATCCTTCTGCTGAGATACCCTCAAGAGGGAATCCACAGTGGGGAGCAGAACACTGAGATTGGACCTAAGAGACTCCACCAAATTGAGCTTACAACCAGGAGTAAGGCAAGAAAATTCCTTCACCAGTGAATACACACGGTCAAACACATCATGCTCCTCCACACAGAATAGCTCTTTGTCGGATAGGTCAAAGGAGACGCCTGTTTAAATTAAAAAATTTAGAGAACCCAATTGCCTAAATCGAAAAAGAATGAGAACCCAGATAGAGAAATCGACAAATAAAGAAGAACCCATTGTGAAAAATTGAAGAGCACCCAGTAGGTAAGTTCGAAAAAATTTATAAATTATGGAAAATTGACCTTTAAGCTGAAACCCAAGATCGGAAAAGAACTAACCTTTGACGAATTCTTCCAATTCAGAAGGACGGAGATTGCTCAGTGAAGTGGGATTTTGAACTGAGAGAAGGTTACTATCGGACTCTTCTTCTTCCAGAGAGTATAAATTTGGGGGAAATATGAAAGTCGGAGCCATTTTAGAGAAATGGGGTCGAAGATTTGAAGAATTTCTACAGAAAATAATGGTGTAAACTTCCTAGATTGGTTTGATTTTTGAATTCGCAAAAGCTTAAGCAGAAGGAAGAACAAGAGGTTCTGGCAATGAGATGAGAAAATTTGAAATGAAAAAAGAACGGTAGGGGAGCGGGAATATGAAACATTCATACTTATGTTTCGGGATCGAGTCCACTCGTACAAAGTCGAGTCGTGTTAGGGAGAATTTTAGCTAAAAATGTATGATTTTTTATGTGGATTTGAATTTAATGGAACTCAATGTAGTTATCAAATATCGGATGAAAAATCAAAAAAGAAAATCATTCCTATTAATTTTTATTTGGTATCCAAGACACATACAAAACTCAATTAAATTTCAATTTAAACATTGTTGGATTCATATTTGAAGTCATCACTTCTAACATGAAATATTATATTCCTTGAGCTTGAAATTCGAGACCTCTAATTAAAGTTAGATAACATCATTGCTAATTTTTCATTCATTATTTTTTGTTAGACACTGAAGGGCTCATTTTTTAGGAGTATTCTAATTGTAAATTTTATATATTTAAGACTTAAAATTCAAAATATTTAGTCAAATATCATTCATTTAATTACAACTCATATTAGTTATTCGTCCTAATTTATATTATTAAATAAAAATAAATAAATATTTATATTTAGAATAAACCTTAATTATCAACTTGCTAAAAGTATATTGATAGTATAACATTTATTTAAAGGTGTATATAACTTTAACCAATTTTATATTTTTTAATATGTTTATACATAAAATAAAAAATAGAGTAATATAATATTTACCCCAAAACAAGAAAGGATTTCAAATTCGGACCCAAAATCCTGTCGATCTCTCTCGGATTGCATTTCAATTGTAAGTCCAATTGTTTCTCTCTCTAGACTTTGGTTTCTGCTGTCTCTCATGAAGAGAAAACCCAAAAATCCCTTTTTGAATTGTAGTTTTATGATGGTAAACTGCGTTGTAATTTGTAAAGGAAGTTCAAAATGACATTGTTCTATGTGATTGTTTTCACACTGGTATATGTTAACTATGTGATGATAATCCCCCAAATTTGTGATGGGTTTTTGCTAATATTTGTTAAAAAATCAATTTTGAATAGTTTTGTTAGAAAAGGAGAAGGTAAAGGAGAAAAATGAGGCATCCAAGATGAAATATTTGTATTTTATGTTGAGTTGTTAGTTCTTGGGTAAATTTACAATCTTTTACCAAACTCTTTGAGTTTATGGGGCAGTGATTTTGATTGCTAACAAATAATTAAGTTTGGTTTGCCTAAATCTTCGTCAATGAGGAGGTGTGAGGATGCGCTAGTGAGGAGGAGTGAGAGGTTGGTTGTAGCAGGAGTTAGGAGAGGTAGAGGTAGGCTGTAGAAGAATTGAGAGGAGGCGATTAGACAGGACATGACACAGTTTTAGCTGACTGAGGACATGACCTTAGATAGGAAGGTATGGAGGTCGAGGATTAGGGTAGAAGGTTAGTAGGTAGTTGAGGGTTGTTGTACTTCTAGTAGTATGATTTAGGTATCACATAGTCCTCTTTTCGCAATGTGTATTAATAGTTGCTGTTACACTTGTTTTGTACCTTTGCTATGTTGTCTGTCTCTCTTTCTTTCTTACTTTCCTGCATCATTTACATTTCTTTTAAGCCGAGGGTCTATCGGAAACAACCTCTCTATCCCGCTGATGTAGAAATAAGGTTTGCATAAATTTTACCCTCCCCAGACCCACTTATGGGATTAGACTGGGCAGCTTTTTGCTGTTGTTGCTGCTTAAATCCTTGTCAGTCTGTCAAGACTGGCCTTGAGTTGGTCTTGGCATGATGTTAGAAATGGAGACATATTGAGGATTTTAAGTTAGTGGGTGAGGAGTATTACTGTACTTGCTACTTGTTTGTGACGTTGAGTGTGAACGTAAACATATATACACAAACAAAGATGAGATGCACAAATGGAGGAATGGTCATTCAAGTGTCTCTATGTGCATAGTAACTACTCCATTGTGACATCGAGTACTAAAATCAACATAGATAACCACATAAAGATGGCACATAATAATGAAGAAATGGTCCTGTATGTGTTGAATCAATGTTGAATTGAAGGTGGTGGGTTCATCATCACCAGCTATCTATGCATAGCATCTGCCACTGGTTAGAGATCTTGATAGTTGACTCTTATTTTTTTTGATAGAATTGTTAATATCTCTAATAACTTACAGTCATTTCATCTAAAATGATATAATTATTTCAGAGTTATTTATGTAGTCCACTTTGTTATCCCTTACTGTTATCTTGCAACGTATATCAGGTAAGTGTTTGTCTACTGATTTTGGCTGAAGGGTCTGAAAATTCAAAAGGGAGGAACAAGAAAAATAAAGAAAGAGATGAGTGATATAGTGGGGGGACCTGATCCTTCTGCAATTACTTCTGTAACAGCAGAATCATCAAAAACTACTGGTTTTGATGCAAATCGAATTTCTGAAGTGAAAGCTTGGCTTACTTCACAATTTGACGCTGTGGGTAAAGATGTCCCTGATTTTGAGTACACTCCTCGAAGCATCGCTGAATTACACAAGATTGCCACTCTTTCACAAGCCAAAACTCAAGCCTCTGCAATTGTTGCTAATGATTACCGTCAAAAAGCAGCTGAGTACAGGTCCCAAGGTCATACTTTTTCTGTTTAAACTACTCGAGCCGGCATTTGGTTAAAAATTGAGGTTGTTGTCCCATTGAGCTGATTGTGTGATTTTGATTGCAGCTGCTAGGATAAGAGAGATACTGGAGAGTGTGGGATTGGCCGAAGAGAGTGTACCATCTAATGTGGTTTCATCTGCACATGTTCTTGCCAAGGTTGCAAATTTGTTGGATGTTAGAGATACTGAATTAAGTAGGTAGGTCACCTTTTTTCACTAATTAACCTTTTTTTAGTTCTCGCCCCCTTTAGTTTCGTTGTCTTACTAGGAGAAACATTGTAGTTTTCTTGTTGCAGTGGCAGATCTTTCTCTACGGAAAACAGCAGTAGAAGAGAAGAGAGCTAAAGTGCAGCAGGAATCAAAAGTTCTTCTTGAGTACACTCGAAAGGCAATAGCAAGATTGACTTATTTGAAAAGGTAAATCTTTTGTTACATCTCATTTCACTCATTCATGAAATAATGCTGTGGAATGGGGTAATAGATAGCACAACTGGGAGTCAATGTTCTTATATCGTTGAGTTTGACTTCCTGGCACTTTCTTGCTGCTGTATTTTGTTTCAAGAAATGAATACTTCTCTTGCCAAAAAGAAATCCTGGGTCTTTCAGTTAATCAATGCCATCTTTCATCTCTTGACTATTTTCTGTGTTTCGGCAGAACACTCTCACAGCTTGAAGATGATATTGCTCCATGTGAAGCACAAATGGAGAACTGGAAAACAAACTTGGCAATTATGGAGTCAAAAGAGAGGCAGTATTTGCAGGAGTATGGTTATTATAAGGTAACTTTACTTTTGTCTTAAATAATTTGCTGCAAATTTATGGATTTCATTTTCTTCTCCCAGTTAAAAGTCAAGATGCTGTTACAATATTTAATTATCATATGGGCGGTTATGAGACATCGTTTTATGTAGTATATCCTACAATTGTGGGCTTCAAGTTCATTAGTTTTCATGACGCCCCCTTTTTAACATTCAGCTAGTTTCCATGGAATATGTATGTATATACGTGCTCGTGTTCATGTATGTGTATGAATTTCATATCTTTGAGTTGCATTTACTTTTGTGAAGAAGAAAGCTTGATGCAAAAGTCTTTATAGTATAGAGAAGATTCAATATCCTCAAGATGATAGTTTGCAACTTTTTGAGTGAGTTTTTTATTTTATTTCTCTTACTCTGTGCCAAAAGAGATGGGAGATTTGTTAGTACCAATTTTGTAGAGATGAAAAAGTCACCCGGCAGTGTCTCTCTTCACGTTTAATGCTAAATGGATGATCTTGTGCAAGGTAAACAGTCGTGAGTTGGCTGGATATGAGGATTGATGAAGGCCTCTAGAAGGCTCTGCTATCTGTAAATATCTAATCCTCCTTCTCCCTACTAGTGGACAAAGGTGAGCTAAATAGTGGTTTAATCATTGTAAGTTGTCGCAAACCTCAAGTCAGAAGGCACAAGGCAGCACCTCTAGGACCAGATATGCGATGACTGGTAAGGGCTTATAGTAAGGTCACCTCTGGAGGACTGGTTAAAGCATGCACATGTACGATGACTGGATGAGTCAGAAGGCAGCGCCTCTAGGACCCGATAAATTGCTTAGCAGGCCCAAATTATCGTTTTATGCAGTAACTTATCTATATAATCTGTCATAAAAGCTACTTCTGCTGTGAAACATATTTTATTTGATCATGTACCCTTCAGCAGGCAATTTCTTCTGAATATAAAAACCTATTTAAATCTGAAAAGATTGGATCCTTTTTGCCTCAACATGCTAGATACTTTGTGAGCTGAATGTATTACTTGCACCTGATCATAATTTTGTATTTTCGTATACCTGAAACCGTGAAGTGGATGTTAAAAGGTCTTTGGATGCAGGCTGTACTTAATCGTGTTGGTTACACCCCAGAGATAAGTCACGGGGTATTGGTCGAGATGGCAGAGCATAAGAAAGACTTGGAGAAGAAAACAAAACCAATTCTTGATACTCTGAGAAGCTACCAAGACTTGCCTCCTGTAAGTATTTCTAAACGTGAAATACGTTCCATTATTCTTGTCTCTCAAATTATGCTGTTGACCTTTTGAGCCTTCCATCTGCAGGACAAAGCCTTGGCGGCGTTGGCAATTGAGGACAAGAAAAGACAGTATGGTGCTGCTGAGAAGTATCTTGAAGATGTGTTGCAGTCTGCTCTTGCCTCCTCAGAGTGACGTAGAATGCTTTTCTTCGAACATCCATTTTGCCTTCACTTCAGCTCATAGTGCCTCGCCTGTCAAACATTTGGGAAATGAGATTGGGATTGATTTTCTTTCAACTCTTGTTCTATCTTATCTTACGTTTTGTATGTGCCATGATGGTGTATTCTCAACACTGCAGAAAACTCTTGAAATAGACTCATAATGATTTGTGTAATTTGAATAGGAAAAAAGCTGTTGGTAATGCCTATTTCCTTTGTATTTTTACTTCTTTGAGAGCCTGAGAGATGTCAAAAGGCTGACTTTTTGTTTACTTTGCTTTATTATGAGATCCGTCTAAACCTATTTCATCAAGCTTTCATATTGTTACAGAGGTTACACTTTTAGTTATCTTTAACACGCCCCTCATGTTGCATTGGATATAAGAAAATTAGTAGTCTAAGTTTTCCGAGGACATGACCTTGGATATAATAAATTCATCAAAACTTGCATGCAAAATAATTCACCAATGTTTCCTTTACACGTTTGTATTTTTTGTCGGTTAAAAAAGTATATTTAAATAAAAAAGGGAACAAGAGACAAAAAAGAGAATAGATTTTGCAAAGATGAATCCAGAATAAATTAATATCAATAATAGCCATTATTTGTGCAGTCACACTCAGTGTTGCATTCATGCAAGACAAGCCAATCAAATTTTTCATTGCCAAATCATGTTGTGATAAGAAAATTCTTCTTTCAGAAAAGTGTGGGGGTGGGGTGAGAGCTCACCGTTTTCATTAATTAGAACAAAAAATGGTTATATTATAAGGGAAAAAATCTTTTTTGCCAGAAAATTTGGTTATAATTGGTCAGAATATCTATGTTATTTTACCTTTTTAAAAAGTTTTACCCTTTTAACTTTAATACATTTAACTAAAAAATGGAAAAAAAATCTGTTTATTTTAAAATAAAAAAATTATTATAGTTTTTTAAATTTTCTGGCCAAATTCTAACCAAATTTTCTGCCCCACACACACACTTCACAAGAAATCAAAAAACATCATATTCTAGAAAATGTTTTGTGAACATGCCTTGATTGAATTGAGAATATGTAGTTTATTCATTTGTGTTCATGAGCATGAGCCTCCTTCTCGTGGATCAGTTTGTCTTTTGAAACTTCTTTCTAGTAAAATTTTTGCTATTGATCGATTAATGATAAGGATTTGTCAGTAAATTAATGAAGCAGAAATTCGAAAAAATCTTAATAAATAGTCTCAATTTACTCTTTTACATTAGTAGTACAAATGGATTACCTACTTAGAAGGTGAAAGATCAAATCGAACAATATTATATTCTTTAAGAATAGTTGTAATTTGACTTCTCAACAGAGTCGTTAGCTTCTCAACTAGATCGTGATTAGGAGAAAGTTTCATAATTTGAGAGTACAGAAAGATAAATGAATCATCTGTTTAAAAGGGGAACTTCTCAACAAGCTACCTTTCTTTCTTACTGAAAAACTACATTTCGAGTCTCTATAACTTTGTGTCAAGGATAAATAAAGTTCCATAATTCGAACATCAACCTGTTACGAAACTTTAGTCTTTGATGGATCCAAAAAGCTTTAAAATTTTCATTGTTTAATCAGTTATTTCCTATTAAATTTATTTTTTGAAACTTCTAAATTAAAACTTTTCAAAGGCATAAATGCACACACCGTAAAAAGACATGTACTTTTCTTTCAATATATTTTGTGTCTATATATTAAATGCTATGAATTCAATTATATAATATTTAATTTGGGACAAAAACTGCACGATGAAAATCAAGCGGTGGGATGTGGAGACAAGAAAATTATTGGTTGCAGAAAATAGTCCATGACATAAATACTTAAAAAATAATTTATTTATTTAATATAAATATGTAAAATAATTGATTTAATATTAAACTAAAAGAGTTGACAGGTCATTAATTGGTGGAACATTTGGCCTGCGTCCCTTGATTATCATCAAACGCAAATTAAAAAACTTAGATTCTTTTTGTTTATTAATTAAATTTCAATTCCACCGCTAAATGCCCATAGTATTATGAGATTAAATTTATCTTATGTTTTGATTGGAAGAACCTATATATATATTAACAGATAAAATAGTATATTATTTTTATATCAAAATCTTGATATAACTTAATCCCATATAGAATATAGAATAAGTGTCCATTTGGATTGACTTATTTTAGGTGTTTTTAAGCCAAAATAATTTTTAAACAGTTTTGAAGTGTTTGGGTAAAGTTAAAAAGTATTTATAAGCACTTATTTTAAAGTCAAAATAACAACAATAAGCCAAAAGCCATTAAGTTAGAAATCCTAACTTATAGCTTTAGATTATCCCCGTTTTAATCAAGCCAAATCACCAGTAATTAAAGAGAACACAACTTTGTTTAATTTCTTTGCCCTAGCTTATATAGCACGATTGAAATTGCAAGATTCAAACTCTTAAATTTTGATCATGATTTCAGACATAAATTTTAAGCTTTTCGAAATAGATTTTTATATATGAATACTACATTCGTGAGACTCTGTACGCAAAGAAGTTAGGGGAAAACGCACACAAAGATTCTAAATCATAAGTTTAATAGAAGTATTTATAAAATTCAAAACTTAAAAAGGATATTGCCACATAAATAAATTAAGACGGAGAGAGTATTTAATTATTGTCTTCCAATAGATGGTAAAAAAAGAAGAAAATGAAAGATAGAGAAGAAACATAGTACTACTGAAAATTCGAGTAATCAATACTAATATTCCCATGAGATTTCTTGACCATCATATATTATACTTTAATTTATCATTCCCATTTTTGTTTCATAATGATCATAGACAATTTTGTTATCTATCTAGTAAAAGAGAAATTAGATAGATAAGCAAAAGATAGAAAATACTCATCATGAATATGGACGATACATCGACGATGGGTCAAATCCACCATGTCTATTTTGTTTATTGTGACTATTATCATGATCGTCCTCGTTCGTCATTCTGTTGCACCCCATCTGTTGTGAAATCGAAGTACCAGCACGTAGATTCAAATACACCATCCTCGAGTCTAGATTGAGGTTATTACCTCCTACATTGGTCGCGTTAGAACCATGATCTTCGTTGTTTATAGGTTGGAATATCGCGGTGGAAGATGGAACGTTGTTTGCATTTTCTTCCTCTCGCAAAATTACCATCGCGGATGATTGAACTAGCTCGAGGCAAAGTCTTAATTTGTTAGGTTCAATGTGATTGAGCCCCGGGACAGCACCTTTGAATAGGAAATCGGAAGTTAGGGTTCGTAGAATATCGAGTGGAGTGATCCCATCCATCGTTCTAACATTTGGATCCGCGTGGTGGTCTAGTAGGACTGCCACCATGTCGGGTGACACCATTTCAGATGCAATGTGGAGGGGGGTTTTGCCAGCTGGACCGGCCGGGTGGTTCACGTTGGCTGCACCGAGCTCGAGTAATGCTTTCACAACCTCCCGGCTACAATTCTCGACCGCATAATGCAACGCGATCGATTCATCCAGATTTAGTCCTTCTCCCATTACCATAAGTTTGACTAATTCAACGTCGGATGAGTCGAGGGCTCGTCTCATTCGTCGGATTTTTTGGTCCTCGAGCTCTGAGGCTGCACTTAGGTCATGCTGGTGATGGTGTTGGTGATGGTGAGAGACCAAGGATCTTCGCGCTAACGATGTTTTAAGGCGAATTTCTTCGATTTTCGCGACAACATCAATAGGAACGTGTTTCGCTAAGATTTCAGGTGGAAGACCTGATTTTGCAACCAAATGGGAACAAGTAGTCCAAAGTTGAGGCATGTCTTGTTTTCTTGAAGCAATTAAAACTTTCATCACATCCTCAATCGAAGTTTTTTCTACCATGCCCGTCAATTGCTTCTGCAGAATCAAACACAATAACTACGTCTCAGTCTCAAACAAGTCAAACAAAATTATTTTAAAAAAAACACACAAATGTCACTAATGTGATTATTTTACATATTTAGAAAGTAATTTTTCTTATCAAAGACCATCAAACAATTGAGTTTTTTGTGCAAAATCTTGATTATATGTAGGGTAACATCAAATAATTCCATTTTTAAATATAGGTTCTTGAAACCAAATTAGGAAAGTAGATTTGATTGGGGGTATATAAATCACTATTGAAAGACATGACCACTGCAAAAATCAAGAACCAAATTTAGAAAAAACATATAGACAAGAGGAACATTTCAAGAAACTCAAAATCTTTTACATGAAATCAAATAAACATCTAATGAAATGACACAACTAAGATCAAGATTCCACTATATATTGCTCGAACGCTTAAAAAATATTGCCGGGCATGTATTAAATCCTCTAAAACCATGTTAAATTCAAAGGATCCATATGTGTTCAACAATATTTTCGAAGAGTCAAAACAATACAATACGTACAAAGTAAATCCGATAAAGTTAAAATTACCTGAGTAAGCAAAGCAAGTTGTTCAACACCAAAAGATCTAGCGGCTGAGAGTATATCAAGTGCAAGATCAACGGCTGATGTGCAATGTGTATGCCAACAGCTTCTCTCTCCACAATTAGGCCTTGGTTCATGTTTTTGTGGCACAATTGAAACTTGTCCACTATACAAAAATTGCAACATCAACAAAAACACCTCATATCCTACTGAGTTCACAGGTATTACTACCTGTGAACTACTGGTAGTACTAGTCCGCGGGCTTCCAAAGCCCGCGGAAGGGTCTGGGCCGCCACCAGGCGACTCAGGCCCGCAGAAGAATTTTCTGAACACAAGGCTCCTAGCAGCTAAGATGCATCTATGAGCATGTACTAAACGGCCTTCAACACTAAAAGTAACATCACTAAAAGCTTGACCATTGATGAGGAGATTAAGATAATCTAAAGAGAGAGTTTTTAAGGAATCTTCAAGAGTACTACTCATATTGTTATAAATTGTATAGATGAGAAAAATAAAAGTAGAGAGGAAAAAAAATAAATTTGGTGGATTTTAATTCACATAGTGGAGATGATTTTGTGTTAGTTGTTTTTTTTTTCTAGTATAAGATGATGAAAGAAGTAGACTATTATTATTGTTATTACTTGTGAGATTCTCTCTTTAGAGATGGAGTTTCTTTTTTGCTATGTGGATAGATATTTTTTTTGTGAGAGGGTGGGTGGGTGGCTATTATGGACGGCCAAGGTATTAAAAAACACAAATAAATAAATAAATAAAAATAATAATTAAAAGAAAAATTGATTTTTTAAATTTGTTTATTTACTTTATCTGTTTTGAAATGTTAAGACTTTACGCTCTAAATCATTCTCGTAATTTTAGATGTGGACGTGCCTAACTACAACAAAAATAACTTTTAGCGGCAATAAATATTGACATTAATAAAAAGTGTTAAAGTCTTTATCGGTATTAGTTAAGTGTCATTAGAATCAATATCACTAAAGACTTTAGGGACATATACAAAGAGTGCTAATTGCCGCTAATGATCATTTTTTATATAGATAAGTTAGTAATCATTTTTTCACTTTCTAATTGTAGTAGTTTGTTGAAATATTTTAGGACTTTACGCTCTAACTTACATTCATAATTCTAGCTAGGTGTGGACGTGCCTAAGATATCAATCTTTTTTCACTTACTGATTGTAGTAGGGGTTCATATAGAATCGTTAAGTGTCATGAGAAGGATAGATATTGTACTTACCATTCATGTTTTTTACCTCTTAATAAAGATTTTAATTCCGCTACTATCAAAATGGTGTATTGTTTGGAAATTGATTAAATTTAAGTGAAATTAACTAATAGTTTGACTCTAACAACATATATTATGTGATACAAATTTCAATTAGTAAGTTCAGTACATTAATGTGGGAGGGTAGGATAGGGAGATGGTCAATTTATGCCTAATTAAACATGCATATCTTTCTTGGGAAGGTATTTAATTTAGTGATCTTGTGAATTAAAGGTTCTTGGAAAATGTAGTGTAATTTAATTAAATTTATTTACTGTTAGCCTATCTAGCTACTAAGTTTTTCTTGCATTAATTAATATTAATAGGTGCTATAAGCCTATAATTTTCTGTGTAACTTTTTTTTCTTTTTCCTTTTGTCTACTTGTAATTAGTTGTATGTAGACTCGTCCTGATTCAATGACAGATGAACGGTTATAATATCGAGTTCATTTAAATTTAAATTTGTGATGTAAAATATAAATATATATTAAAAAGTTAAATAGTACTATATGTATGAATTCATAATATATATATATATATATATTCTCGTTTGCTACTGCACTCTTTGAAGAAGAGCGAACAGTTAATTTTTTCTAATTCTTTCGAATCAATTTTTTTAAACCTGAAAAACGATTTTGACTATAATTTAATCTCGAAAGTCCAAACTTCATAAAAGGTGGCTGACATATGTATATAGTATATAAATTTAAATCTTGAATCTATAGAAATTGAGGTGATTCATAGATCATATATGGTTAACAGTATATCTTTAAGTTATATTCTTGTATTGGTTCCAGTACTATTTAGAGGGTCTAGCAAATTTGAATAGCATTTTAAAAACCTGATTTATGTACTTATTTTTGTTTCATTTTTTTTAATCTATAATAAAATGAATGATTTCTTTTGATATTTATAAATAAATTTAACTTTTAATTTTTTTATTTCATCTTTATTAATGACATGATTTTATATTAATATAAGTGTCATTATTTTTAAGCGAACTAAAAAAAATAAAAATAAATTAAAACAGAGAAAATATTACCTTTGTTCACACCCTAAAAAAGCTAGCAGTAACTCATAAAATGATGAAGCTTATTGTTCAAAGCCACTAAATTACATCAAGTGCTTAAATATTGTTTATTACTACTACACACATACTTTTATTTAATAACCCCTATATCATAGTAGCTTAGGATAAGTTGGCACTTCCTCCAAATCCAACCTCCTGAATAAAAGGATCAGCGAAATCAGAATTTTTATTTTATAAATTTAAAATTTTTAAAAAATAATAAATTTTGACTAATATCTACATATATTTAACAATTAACAAAACCTATTTTGTATTCGAATATCATTTGATGAAAGAAAGTTATTAAGATCGGTTGATTCATATTCACAATTTGCATCCTACATAAAACTTTTTTTCTTATCTGGTGTTTGGTATATATATTGGAGTTTGACTAAATTCAAATTTACATAAAAAAATCTCACATTAAAGTGTAAAACGCTTCTAATAAAAACAATTTTGTACCTAAGAACACTCGAATCTAAAATCTCGGAGAAGATGAAAAAATATATATTGTATAAATTGTTTAGAGCAATGAAAAGAGGGAAAATAAGAGAAATAAAAACAAAAGGGAAGTAATAGAAGGGCAGTGATTGACAACATATCACATACTGTCTAATGATTTGACATCCTCCGATTTGACGTTTGAATTGTCATTTCATCACCCATCTCCCCCTCTTCCATTGAAATGGCGGAACTAGAAATTTTATTAAACGTATTAAATATTTTAAAATTATATATTTCTAAAAAGCTGTAATAATTTATAAATCAACGTAATATAATATTAACATGAGGTTTCATATTCGAGTTTTGAGTAGAAAGTGATGTATCTTTAAAAGTAAGAACAAATTCAAAAGGTTGATTAAGGATTCACGTAAACTTGAATTCTATGATTTTTGTTCAAACTTCATATATTTATAATAAATTATTAATTAAAAATTCAATTATACTTGTAACATTAATATTAAGGTCACTGTAAGAAGTTATAAACTTCAAATTCTAAATCGTATATGTTCAAAAGTGAAATTTTTAAAAAAGAATTCAATTTAATCAAGCTTCAAAAAATATTAAACATCGGATGAATTTCATTTTAATAGTTCAATTTATTAGTTAGCTATATCATTAACGAAAGTTTAATTTTCCCATTTTATCTCTTATCTCACGATAAAAGAACAAACATTTATTAAAGCATATAATAGTACAACTCATGTCATGTAAAGATATAATCTAGAAACTAATTTTAAATAGTTTTGCCGGATCAAGAAGCATTTTTTTCTTTATGACATCTCTTCACATAATGTGTTGTTTACTTGTTACGATTCTTTTTACAAACATACGAAAAAGAAAAATATATGGTATAAAGTGAGAGACTAATTAAGATATAATAAAATTTATATTTGTTTCTCAACCTTTAGAAATTGGAGAAGACACATTGTATTTCCTAGTTAGAAAGGGTCGGCCAATTTTGACTTGGCTAATTGACACTATAGAGTATAGACCAAAAATCTGACAAATTAAATTAGGGTTTGACAAAAAAAGTCATCAACCACCCCTTCACATTAAATTTTTCAAAATATTTTTATCTTAAATTTTAATAATTTCTTCGTTTCAATTAAAATATTATTTTTTTGAGATTATCTTAAAAGCTTGATAGAAAAATTATATTATGCATATAAGATAATATTGTGTGTATACAGATCAAAATAACTTTTTAGAGGCATACAAAAATTTTGAATATTTTTAGTGAAATTTCTAACCATGCCTCGAGAGACGTACTCACTATGCAAATAGTATATATATAATTTGTCTACTAGGCATAATAATTAGTTTGATATACATTAAATTCAAGTTAATTGATTCCAATTATTTTTTTTCATTGTATGTGTCACAAATTTTAGCTGAGGTCGATCAAGTAAGAAATAAAAGATGACAAGTGACCAATATGGGTTGTGATGTAATATTGCAGTGGTGAGACTGTTTCATTCTTAATTAGAGTTTTGGAGTTCGAGCTCTGGATATAGAGAAAATCTTATTGGAAGCACAACCCGTAAATGAGCCCTAAATTAGTGCGCAATTCGAATTTACTCAGAGCTCCAACGAAGTCTCCAAACATCGAGTGATTTTTTTTTAAAAAAAAAAAGTGACAAGTGGTAAACCAAGTGGGACAGGAATCAATTAATTTTTATATTCAAGTTATTATTATCTTCAACTATACAAAAAGATTTCATAAGTATTTTTTGGATTCATCTTTGACTCGAACAGAATTTCCTAATAGGGAAAAAAAGTGGTAAAAATATTTACTATTATTTTCATGATCTTTTACTACGTGACATTTGAAGAATATAATGATTACGACTTCAAAATAATGATTCCAAAGCATTCTAAAATTGATTTTAATTCTATAGACTTAAACTAGCTTGTCAGTAATTTTATACAATTTATATTGGCTTTATGAGTAATTATATGATAAAAACGTACTTTAGATTTTATAATGAGAAATAAGTTTTGAGAAGAGCCACAAAAAGTAATGAAAAGGGGGACAATAATTATATTTAAAGTGAGCTAGGCACTGATTAATTTTCTTGAAATAAATCTGGAATATTAAGTATAAATATTTTTTAAATGATCAAAGTTTAACTTACGATAGAATGTTAATTATTGATAAATGTGTGAACAAAGAATTATATTGATTGTTGAAAAGATTGCAGAATACATACACGATGTAGAATTATATTTATATGCTGTGAGACTTTTTGGGGGGAAATCAGATTCTATGATCAAGCGGACAATATCATATGATCATGTTAAAAGTGTTTTTGATCTAACTTAATTCAGCAATTGTATGAAATCGTTTGATTCAACAAGAAGAATATGGAGATAATGATATGAAAGTGTTGTAGCTCGATCGGTTATCATGCCAAAGATAGCTTGGATATGCACACGTACAAGATGAGCTAGCTCTTGGCTTCTGTGGCCATAAGTGCTCGGGCATATGGGTGATATATAGTGAATCTCAAAAATTGACTCGTGAATTGTGATAATAAGCCATTGGAGTTTACTTCGAGGAGAAGATTCGTAAGTGTCATGGTATGAGCCACATGAAACTGAGTTTGATGGCGAACTGTTAGATGTCCAAACAAAATTTCAAATTAATAATTGAAAAAAAAACGAAAACTATAAGCCTCTTAGAGAAAATAGTAGGATGATACTAGACTCATAATGAACAATATCACATCATAATTTATCCACATAGCTAACAACTATCCATTTCAAGCAAAGGCCACCAAATTGCTTTATGGCCTTATTTGTTGATCATACTTACTTTTGAGGGAACATAACCCATAGGAGTATGTTAAAGCAAAAGCCACCCAATTGGAAAATCCACTTACTTATTAACCCCTTTGACTTCTTCCTTTTTTAGACAAACTTTTAATCATAACCAAGTCCACAATACTTCAAATTTTTTTAGTGGCATTAAGATGATGACCTCCAAATTCCCATCTTTCAATTTGAGTGGAATTAAGATAATAATCCAAACTCAAAAAATACTAAATATAGATCGTCATAGACGCCCCTAAATATAATGACAAGTTCAGAACTATGAGTAATAAACTTTAAATTCTGACTTTACGTTCTGATTAGGAACATGCATGGTAGGTCTATGACTAACATCACAAGGAACCAAGTGATGAAAATGTATCATAGTATTTACATTTTTGTTAAGACAGAATATTTTGGACTTCAAAAATGAAGAATAGTATAATGACAAATAGGAAAAGTTTTCTACTACTTTTATGACTAGTCTTTTTTGTCTTTCTGCACACTCACTTGAAGTATCACCAAAAATTGCATTATGATTGCATGTGAACCAAAAAAAAAATTAAAATATCTCAAACTTAGTGTAAATTAACTATTCGTCATTACTCATTACCCAATTAAATAAGTCATTTGTGTTGTTGAAGACACAATTCATTATAGAAAAGCATTTAAAAGAGAAAATTATCAAGTAGATTTCACAGTGAAAACCCAAAATATAGACAAGTAATTTAATTGAACTTAATTTCTCAATTTAAAAGGAGAAACCACCTAACAAAAATCTTCCTATCTTCTTGTTCATTACACCTAAATATTTGATGGATGAAAATAAATGAGTGTGTTGATCGAATTGATCAGGTCATGGTAACTTATATATAGAACGTAGCACCCTTTTGTAAGAAAATTAAACGTCTTAGATAGGGACAATATCCAAATTTTCCTTGTAGCTAGTTAAATGTTTGGTTCGATCACTCACTAAGCAATACACCACTCTTTTATATTCTTAAGCTCTTGTGTTCTACAATTTATTGTTCTAAATCATATTAATAAGATCAAGCTAGACTTGGTGACACTCCCATCTACTAACACCATATATCAGACTTATTCTATTTACTTAATTCATCACTTCGTTTCAATTCATTACTTAACGCCCGATCTCAAACTCACGTGTTTTGATCGTCTAAATCAACATGTTCTTGAACCACGTATATAAATTTAACTATACCGTTTTTAAATCTTGGTTTCACCACCATACTCAATAATCATAAAATCCAAAAAAGGGTCAGCCCAAGCCAATGCATGAAACATTATTAGGTGGTCACTTCTTATTAAGATACCAACTTTGATGTGACAAGACAATGCAAATGTGACAATTGCTAATGACAATATAATTTAGAGTGACCTCTCTATATATTTTTTTCTTACTTCTTACTTTTTGAGTGACCTCGCTATCACACATATATACAATGAACTACTCCGTCTGTCCATCAGTCTCTATTTTGGAAGATTTATAATTCCTGTTATGGTTTAGGTAAAGAGGTGCAGAGTGGCACTAACTTCAATGTTCCACTCACCTTACTTCAATGATACGATTAATTTAAATTCGTGTATGTACTATATATGAAATATGTTAGTCATGCCATGCATGTAAATTAGGTTTTGGACTTAATTCAATGTTGACACTCAATTTTGACCCTCCCCAATAATAATTAATTTTTGAGTTTCTCAAATTTCAAACGATTTAGAATAATTAGCTTTATAAAATTCAAATAGTTTCAAGGTTATTTTAGGTAATTTCAGTCGACTTTTTATGGTATTTTGAATAATAAATGTATTTCATCTAATTATATATACAATTAATATATTTTATAAATATTTGAAAACCATATCAAAAGATTTCTACATTGTTTTAGTAAATATTTTATTAATTTAGTCTAGTATAATTTATAGTTATAATTTTGAGTTATTGAAATCGGTTAGTTTATATTTGAATTAATTATTTTATTATCTTAAGTTTGAGAAGCTCATTAATTAATTCACGTTAATTCATCTTGATTAAATGTTGACCAAATCCACCAATTAATCTCAATTTGGTTACATTTTGAAATTCATTTGGGGCTTTGTTTGATTACATTTTCCTTAGCCAAATCTCCAATTCATTTCAACACATTTTTAAAAGACCAAAGTTGGGCCATTAACCAATTTCCAACAACACCTTACATCAGCAATACCAAAAGCCCATTTCCCCTCTTGTTTTCCAATTCAACCTAGCCCAACCCATCTCAATTACCCCCGACCCGGCCCAGTCCTGTGTTCACAAAAAAGATCTCAGACGCGTGAACACCACAATGATGTCCAAATGCCAGAAGACGGAAAGCAGCCCAACGTCCACAATTCTCCAGACGACGTCTCATTTCTTACAGCAGCAGTTCCGACGCGTGAGCAAACAGCTAGCAACGGTCCCAAACAGTGTCAATTGTTCGTGACCCGTACAACTATGCTTTGTCTCCCTCAGACTTATACATCTTTAGTCGTAGAATAGGGAAAGCGTCGTTCCAGGCCTGCCAGCCGCGTTTTCCATCCTTGGCTCGTGTGGATTGGTGCCACGTCGAGCGTCAAGGATGAAGGATCGATCAAAATCATTCGCGCTCATTCCACCTTTTGGATTTTGGTCGAAAATTTGGATTTCTTCATACAAACAACAACTTTTTCCTCGTCCTTGGGAAAATTTTGAATCGAGGATGGGGTGAGAATTTCAAATCAGGCCCTGGTTCCTGTTCGTTTTCACCCTTTTCCCCCCAAAACGAACCCAAGATCTTCTCCTATAAAAACGTCTCTTCTCCTCGTCTCTAGGGTTGGATTTTTATTGAGCGAAAATACAAAGGGGAGCTTGAGAAGAAATACTTTAAATACACACTAAATACATTTCGTAAGCAGAGGAGATAATAGTTTTGGTGTTTGCGTTTAAGTTTTTGCCCATATTTCTGGTTGGTCGTTTGTGTTCGGGTTTTACGTGGTGAAGATCGTCATTTCTGCTCGTCCTGTTTCAGTTTCGCTGCTCAAGAAGAGGTAAATAACTCTTGCCCTTTTTTTCCTTTCTTCATTCCGATTCCAATGAATGTTGAATCATGAAATAGTCGTTGTTGTTGGTGAGCTAATCTTACATGATATGTTTTTTAGCCTAAATTTTCTCTTCATCGTAACCTTTCGAAAACTAGTATATGTATTTTGTTTTCCAAGGTGATTTTCTGCCTGTTTGAGCTTGTTTTCCGCTATCGTTTCAACTTTGGTTTACCTATTTGTTAGTTGCATCGATATCGTTTTGTTGTCATTCTATTGAAGTCACATTCATGCCTTCATTAGGTGATTAGAAAGCGTCGAAATGCATTAGGCCGTTGTACATTTTGTTTCTTATGAATATAAGTTGATTTTTGTTGGAGTTGTGTTCTTTAAAAGCATGTTTATGAATTTGTCCATGTCTAGCCTTTGAAAGGAATTTTTTTTTGCTCATCCCCTTGTTCATTTGTTACTCGATGGTTTCAATTTCTAGATTGTAGCTGAGAATATATTTGTTTCCTTTTACTTCTAAAACACGGCTTGGTTTACTTTGGTGTTATTTGAATGGTTGTCTTGATGAATGTTGAAGCATGTTCATCCTTCCCTTTCCCCCTTTTTTAGGTCTTGAGTGTCAAGGTCTCCTCTTTTTCGTGTCTACAAATCATATGAATTTCTGTTGTATGTCATTAGCATTTCGCTTGTTGTTTTGTCCATGTATAAAGTGTCCAGCCCCTTGGCTTGCAATATGTGTTAAGTCGGTAGTTAACTATCCATTTTGAAATTTTTCTAGTTGAGCTCAAACTGAATCTAGCATGTTAACTGTTTTAGATTGTTTTCTACCAAGAATCTACTATTTTGAATTGTTTCTCTTTTAGAATAGCATGTCGTTTTGCTTCGATGTCTTTACGTTAGTTCATTATGTCAAAAATATAATAAATTAATCTTTAGTTAAGTTGTGTTTTTCTATAAGCTTCAATAGCCCACTGGTAGCATCCCATACACACAATTACTTTATTTATTTTTGGTCTTCTCTACTATATTTCCTTGATAGTATTTAGGGGTCACTTGCTGTGCATTCATTGTTTTATTTTAACTTGTTCCAATATTTTCTTCTAGTTTATATATGTCACTAATATCAATAGGATATCCTGTTGTTTCTTTTTAATTTTAGTTTTATTCAGTATATCCTTTGGTAATGATTGCGTTAGTTTTGATCACTATCTCTTGAAATAGGTGAATTTCCAGCACGTTTCTCTATGTTCTTTAGTTTGGATTACATGAGTAGCATATATCTCTATCTCTTCATCTTGCCATTTCTTTGTTTTGTTCTAGTTGAATTGTATGCTAACCATTTTGCCATTTTATTTACATGTGAAATCTGCCCAAGTCCTCACGGACTTTATCCTTGCATTTTTCTATTGGGCCATGAAGGCCCAATTTCATTTTATTCGAGTCAGCCAGCAAAATAAAAAAATAGGTCCCTCAAAAATTAACGAACAGGAATCGGAGCTGATACGAATTTGTATACACTAGGTGTATACGAAAAATGAGAAAAGGGGCTTAAAAGGCCCACTCTTTATTTTGAAAGTTGTATTTTGTCACTTTGGGGCCTAAGCCCCTGTCATTTTAATTGTTATTATGTGTTAGTTTAGGACAGGTGGAAGAATTGAGCCTAAGGTTCAAAGAGAAAATATTTCTATTATGTTAGAATAGGACAGGTACAAATGACTTTAATGGGCCAAATGCCCAAAACAAAATTAGGCCCAAATACTGGCCTAGGCGGACAGATCCAGACTTGGCCCAAATTTTCTTTCCCTATTTATTTGACTGTTGTTCTGTGTTTATTTGTTAAAATTAATATTAAGGTTTCAAAAATTCAATTCCCCAAAAGAAACCATTTTGAGTTTAACACTTACATTTTTCTCAAATAAAAAAGGTTACCTATTATTCACTTCACCCTCTTTTAGGTTATTTACAAGTCATTTACCTAAGTAATTTTTCCCTTTTGAAAATAATTTTAAGTTATAAACTGTTTATTTTCGCGACTAAGTCAAATATGCATATTTCTTAAAATTTTAGCCAAATAGTTAATTATCGGATAACCGCGTGTTAGCAGGCATTTCAGGTGTTTTCAAACCCCTTCCCGAAATGCTAATATGAATCCCGAACCTCCCTTTAATGTTTTCAATTGATTTACTGTTTTAATCACTTGAAATAAGTTTTCTTAATTTTACTTTAAAAATTAAATTGCGACTCTTAAAACCAATCTCGTATTTTTTCCAAAATAAAACACTCAAAAGAGTCGAATTGTCCAAGCCGATCGTAATGAGATTCATTCCATTCAATACCTTTTTCACGCTCAGATCTAAACATTCTTTATTCAGGATTTGACTTACAGGTCTGTTGCGTGCTTATTCATGGATCGAGGTATTTTCAACCCCACTACAAGTAAAATAGACACGAATTAGGTATTTGGCATAACTCACGCACCTACAATTATTTTTCTAATAGTATAAATTTTTTATATTGAATGACTCTTAACGCAAAAAATAAGATGCGAAACTTATAGGCCGCATTGCTCCAACGCTGTCTTTTATTTTTACTTATAGAGTTATGAGCTCAGAACGAGAGTTGATTTCTTACATGGGTCATTCAACTAGAGATTACTATATATAATCATAGAAAGTCATTAAATAGAATCAAGAAAAGAAAATCTCAAATAACAGTAACTATTAAATGAATGACCATACAGAAATCAACCGAACATAAACGATCCTTTCGGCTTTTGGTCGAAAAGAACTGATTCGTTATGATTTCAGATTTAGCGTCTCTTTCAATCTGTCTTTTTTAAAAAAAAGAAAAAAATCTTTTTGCCTCTCTTTAAAGCAGCTTTAGCTAACTGAACTTGTAGTTTCATTACACTATTCAGTCTCCTTTTTCTATATTCTTCATTGACCACCTTTTTCTTTTTCTCTTTTTAAATTTTTATTGGTATCTAATATCTATATTGGAGTTTTGTGTCGTGTAGGGCCTCATTCGAAGGGACGCGTTCCTTACTAAAGATTTTTCATATTCAAAATTTAAATCCGAGACATCTGGTTGGTTAACTACATCATATTCTTGAGTGGTTATTAACCACTTTCCATTCACGCAAATAAATAATTTATTTTAATAATCAGACCAAAGGTATAACCAAAACTGAATTTTGACTTTTTAGGGGAAAATATTTCATGGGCAGACGCCTATGTAATATGCTAGTTAATTAATTGAACAACCTTTTTTTATATATATAATAAAAATAAAAGTCATGTAGATAAATAAGTTCTAATCTAGTGAATAATTTGATGTAAACATCGAGTAGTATTGCTAGTAAGATCTTTAGATAAAAAAAAAAGGAATGTGTGTGTATACTATTATCAATATGGAAACGTTCGTGTCTCATTGTATTTATGTATGAGATATATATATACTCGACAATATTGGTTATTGTATATCTACGAAAATTTGTACTTACATATATATATGAATTTTAATCATACGCTAATAGGAGATACAACTAGACGATAATCGACTAGAATAATATACGTATATGGTAAAAACTAGGGGGAACCCATCGGTGACCCCCTAAACTTGGCACCAATTTTCACCTAGACACCTTAACTAAGCTTTGTTCATTTTAGACACCTCAAGTAGGAGTCCGTTGTGTCATTTTGACACTTTTTACTGACATGGCATAGTGAGTGTAATACACTCAATACCAGCGCGTGAAAGGCTCGTTTAATTTTTTTTTTTTTTTTTCATTTTCTTCCTCATTTTTCAGCCACCATCTCTCAAAACTTGAACTCCTCCCATTGGAGAAATAGTTTTGATGATGCTACAGACAAATAAAACGAATTTCAACACGAAGGGATTTCACAAAAAAATATATTTAAACACATTAGAAGGGCTACGATTCATGTTGTCGCAAAGAATAAAAGCAACGAAAAATCTTGAAAAAGACGATGGGTGGAGTGGAGAGGGTTGGAGAAGACGATTGGGGAAGGGGTTGGGGTTAGGGTGGGTAGAGGTGGAGAAGACTCTGGGTGGGTGGGGGAATATTGGAGAAGACGATCTGGGTGGGTGGGGAGGAGTTGGGGTGGGTGGGGCGGAGAAGATGACTTGGTGGGGTTGGGTTATTTTTTTAAAAAATTTTTGCGTAAAAAATTTCACATGTTATTTAGTTTTTGGAATATCATTATTTAAAAATTATTTTTAATATATATGCCACGTATTTTTATTTAATTTGCACTTCTTGACATCGTATTCGAGTGTGTTACACACACCTTATATATTTGGCTGATTGTTAAAAAATGCTAAAATGACACAATGCAGTATGACATGAGGTATCTAAAATGAACAAAGCTTAGTTAAGGTGTCTAAGTGAAAATTGGTACCAAGTTTAGAGGGCCTCCGATGGGTTCCCCTAAAAACTAATTGGGTAAACAAAATAGTCAAAAAGTTTCCAGGATTTGAAGGTGCAGTACTACCATTGGCAGTAGGTTTGAAGAAGACTAATTTTGAGCAATAAATGTACAAGCGTGGTGTTGAATAGTCATGCCAATACATAAAACTTCATTTATTTTCTTATGATATCTTCTTATAAATTTCAACTTTCGTTAGCGGAGTGTTCGAGTCTATTTGTGTACATCTAAAGACTGGTTGATGGAGTAGAACAATTTAAGTGGGTGTGGAGTAGGTATGGACTTAAGGTGGGGTGGGGGTGGGGGGACGAGGATGGAAGTGAGACACGAAACACTAGTCTCATCCCGTCCCACTAAGCTTATGTTATGGGATGAGCAGAATATCAGATCGTCTGATTGGATAACTTTAACTTTAGTGCATATCAATTGATTCTACGAGATATCTGCTACTTTTCATCAATATAAGTATAAAGAACCCACCTAGTTATATTGTCTAGACTTAAATATAAATATGAAATCTCATGATTGTCGAATCATTTCATTGATCACTATGTCATACCTTTGGATGGTTTGAGATCTTGTCATGGTGCTATCATAGTACTCCCTCAATTTCAATATAATTTGTGTCACATAATCTTGTTGGAATGAAATTTTATGGGCGAAAAATGTGCTCTTAATTAATATGTTACAGGATTTCTTGACTGTGAAAATATCTGATTAAAGGTAAAATACAAAATTTTAAATCAAATTACTTCCAAGTACATAAATGTGTCATTCATCTTAGATTGAACTAATAAGGAAATTATAACACCTAAAACAAAATGAACTTTTAAGTATTTCCTTCATTCCCTTTTATGCTTTGATATTAGACTGAAAACAGAATTTAATAAAAAAAAGAAAGATCTTTAAAATTTATAATTTAAAATAAATTATTCATATTTGTGTGAGTATTAATCATTTAATTAAGTAGTTATTCAGAAAAAAAAAAAAAAGAATTTCAAAAGCTGAAAACAATTTATATGGGCCGGGAGAAAACTCTCATTGTGATGAATAAAAAACCCAATGGTTTTATGTGTGGTATATTTGGGGCTTTAAATAACTGGACTTTATCTTAAAGACATTCACTGATGGGCTTTAATTTTTTAAGGTTTAATATATTGATAGCCCCTTAAATTTGAATTTGCGTGTCCTCTCAAATCTCAAGTGATAAGTTCAAAAATACGTTAATCATTTAAAATATGTCAACTTTTTTAATTATAAGCATTAATCTCAATAACTCGTAAAACCTCTAATTTGTTCTAATTAAAGTTGATGTGTATAATTAGAGTAGATGACAATTTTTATGTGGTTGACTTAATAATCTAATACACACTAGAGAGCAAGCGCATAAATTTTTCTAAAGTAATTTGAAGTAGAAGTGTCTACTTGAAACACTTTATCATACGTTCAAACAATGACATATCCATGATCTTCATTAACGTGGTCGAAAAATAAAAATATAGTGCTTAGAATTTAAACTTGTCTCCTAGCTCTCTACTATGGGCGGAGCTAGGTGGGGGTTCGTGGGTTCGGACAAACCCAGTAGTTTTTCCATAAACCCTATATTTGTACTAACAAATTAAGTAATAACTTGTGAACCCCTGATAAAATTGATTGACAACTCAATAATAAGAAAGGGAAGGAAATTTAAAACTTCTAATACTAGCTTTGCCTCTGCTCTCCTCCTCTAGCATCTTATCCAACCCCCTTACTCCCGTCTACCACACTCGCTCCACCCCAACCCGACCTTTATCCCATGTCAATAGTATTTTTTTGTTTACTAATCAAATATTAAAAAAAGCACTCATTTTTCAAGAATTTTTTTTCCGTGAAAAACATTTTCCTTCCTTCCAAATACTTATTTTGACATATATAAAGACATAGTAATCTATCAACTACTCTAGAATTGTGTCATCATGTTAACCTAGTTGTCAAGTTAAAGCAACTCTAGTCCACCCAAAGTGGTAGGTAAGTAGGTACCTTAATTGGATTCTAGTTCACACATGTTTTGAAGTTTGTCTTGTCAACTTGTCATCAGGTAGAATTCTTTGCAAATGGTTAATTAAACACACATTTGGGTATTATAACGGAGAGTGATCTTCATGTTACGATCCACTGAGATTCAATAATTATCATTCTGATTTTTATCAAAAAAAGAAACTTATTTCTAAATATCCTCATATGAAAAAATGTTTTAAAGTAGATGAAACATCTCAACATTACTAGCTCAAAGAAAATTTAACATTGGTCACTTCCTTGAATTTTTTTGCATTACTTACAACTCAAATAATTTAATTTTTTTTATTGACGTGGATAAACATGTTAACTTATTTTCTTATGTTGGATTATATAAGATCTACCTTTATGAGAAGATTATTGAATTATTTCAAATATATCCGTTTCAAATTCGATAATATTAATTTTGTAATGTAATGAGACAAAGAAGGCAATTTCTGGAAATTTTCTTACTGTTATGATATACTTTATTTAATATCTCCATCAAGTTGCAGAATAAGACAACTTTTTCATTTTCCAATTACAAATTATTTGTAATTTTATTCAACTCTCTAATTAATTAATTATATAAGATAAGCATCATAATTTGTCTAATTAATATTTAACATTTTAATGCTGGACTTCCCTCTCCAAACATAATTAATTTAAGTCCAGAAAACACACTACAGTTATTCTACCCCCCCAAAAGCCAAAAATTCCACAAGAAATATGTCACAATTTGTGACTTTTTTCCAACAAAATATAGTCATTTCAGTCGAATTCAAGATTTTAAATTTATAGTTCCTGAATTTTAGAATAGAACAACTTATAACGTTTAAAATGGATGATCTGTACATAATAAATAATTTTTTAACACAATATAAAATTTAAAGTTAAAATTAATTACTTATATTGTAGCACGATAATGATAATGATAACTATTTATGAAAAGACAACTTATAAAAAACCATGAACACTATTTATTTATATTCTAGTAATCCTAAATGCCAAGTTTCAGATAATTTCTTTTTTTAAAAACATTCTTTTTTTAATAAATAGATATTTTAATAATGGTACACATGTCAGTCTTTAGTTATAATTTCATATGGTCCAAAGATCAAAATAGAACAAAACTATGTTTACTATCACTTCACTCCAAACCGCCCATGGCTGATGACTTTTTATAGTAAATTAAAAAAACGACTAAAATGTTTATTAGCTAAATTAAAATAACTAATAAAAATTAGTATGGCCATCTAATTGACAGTTAATTTTTTTTTATATATATAATAACTTTGTCTGATTAATATTATTATTTAGCATAATATATATATAATATAATATGAAAAATGATTTTAAATCTTTTTGTTTTGGTGATTATAGTGAAATATTATTACAGAGTATCTGTTTGTAATAATTAGGTTTAACTAATTTAAAACTTGTTACTCCTAGCAAGAGAGGAGCTCTTTTGATTGGGTACGGATTTCAAGAAATAAATAGGAGATTTTGGAATCTTATAATATTAAATTAATTGTGTTTGTGATCTTAAACTTGTCACATTACATAACATATTGAAATTGAAAAACTTATACTTAATATAAGAACAATTTATTTTTTGAGGTAGACCAAAAAAAAAAGCAAGACATCTAAAGTGAGAGTATCGAATAAGTATTATATACTTGAATTCACTCTCATTTTCACTCTAAATGTCCAGAATTCAACGATTTGATTATGAATTTACGCATAAACTATCCTAATAAGTAACAAGTTGCATGGGTATTTATCAATTTATGGCCTTAAGTTATCGAATCTAATTTTGCTTTTTATGACCTAACGTTTGACATTTAAATCAATTATTGAACCTAATCACTATAATTTGTTGGATGATGTTGTTGATAGTGAGAGATGGGGTCCAACGGAAAAAAAAAGAACTTTCTATAATTATTGAAGTTGGGGGGGGTGGGGGGGTGTGTGGTAAAGATGACAAATATAGAATCAAATTATTGTTTATTTCATGATATTTATCGATAATAAAGATAATTGAGTCATCAAAGTATGAATGATGTGACGATACTATGTAAGACTCCTCACATATTAATAAGGGTAGTTCAAAATTTAGATGAATATAAACCTGATTTTGCTTTTGACATAGACACAATCTTAATTAATTATAACTCAATGATAATGTAATTAATAGATTTGATCCTTAAAAGTATGTTTTGCTAGATGTAAGAAAACAAGTGAATTATTGAAGTCATAATGGAA
The DNA here is from genome assembly GCA_035578085.1 of Solanum pinnatisectum. Taxonomy (NCBI): domain Eukaryota; kingdom Viridiplantae; phylum Streptophyta; class Magnoliopsida; order Solanales; family Solanaceae; genus Solanum; species Solanum pinnatisectum. The sequence continues at coordinate 42,637,215 of CM069085.1, read as the reverse complement.
TATTGCATCAGTCTTGAGTTAGTAATTGGTTTGCATTAAGAGTTTGGTTAGAATCAACTAAAAACCAAAATTAAAATAAATTAATAAACTTCTTTTTTTTTTTTTTTTTTTTTTTTAACAAGAAGAACATAACCCCAACAACAATTACAACCAAAGAGAAGAGCACCAAGATGACAAAATAAAATACCAAACAAACAAAAACTGTGTTAATATAATATATATCTGATTATTATTTTTGATCTTTGAGTTTTTTTCAGTCTTGCGAATTACAATAAGGTCTATGTTTAAGATGAAGAAATATTATCAATTTCACTCACAAGGTAGTAATAATAGAAAGCAAAGTGAATGAAGAAATAAGATATTGTATATAGATGAGACTATTTTTGATAAATTCTCAATTGAACAATAAAATAGTTTTCGATAGATTCTCGACGGGACAAAACGATAGAACTTAAATTACATATATGTTTGAAATTGATATGTATAATAAGCCAATTCCATTTCGGTTTCAGGGGTAAAAAAGGGAGGAATTTGTTCTCACAAGTATTTACGAGATTAATAACTTTGGTACAACCTCCAAAATAGATCAATCCTAGCCGTTGATTAGATCCTAATTAATCCCCACCCTTAAAACAAACACATTTTTCACCGAAAATTGAAGAAAAAAAGAAGAATCAAACGATCACCAATTACTTATCAACATCTCTGCTGCTGTTCCATCATAACACAAAAGTCCTCGAAGCATACAAACCCATCACCATTTTTATCCACACCTCTTATCATACGCCGGCACTCCTCTAACGTGCACCGTGAATCTCCGATCTGTCTAAACACGCTAAACAGCTCATCCGCCGTGATCTTCCCGTCGTGATCGGCGTCGAAGAAATCAAAAGCATCTCTCAGCTCGGAATCACACGCCGGCGGTCCAAACGCCGAGATAATAGCTCCGAATTCCTGTAAACTAATACATCCATCTCCGTTTACATCAACTTCTTCAAGCAACAACATGAGTTCCTCCTTACTCGGCGGTTCAGTTCCGACTCTGCTTAAAATCGCTTCCAGCTCTTCCTTCCTTATCTTACCGTCGCCGTCAGTATCCATCATGTGAAACGCATGGATTAGCTCAGCGTAAACAACTTCCGCAGAGGAGATTTCGTTGGGTAAGACGCTGGTTGGAGTGGATGATCCGGTGGGTTTTCTAAACCCACGATGGGGATGGGAATCGGAATCGGAGGAGGATCCGAAGGATGAGGTTTGAGATCTGGAAATGGATCGAGTTTTTTTGTAGTTGAAGAGCTTTTTGGGGAAGTTTTTGAGGAGCTTCATTGTTATGGAGGATGAGAAAGTGAAATGCAGAATGAAGAAGAAGAGATGAGTGTAAGGAGAGAGAGGAAGAAGATGGAGGTTAAATGGGAGAGAGCCATGGTGAATTTCCAGGAAGCTTCGTAGTGAGAGAAATTGATTTGAAGAGAGAAAGAAGAGTATATATACTGTATATTTGGTATATTTGTTCAGTTACGTTTGGGGTTAGGTAACTGTAGCATTTGTTTTTCGGCACGAATTCGAATTTAGTCAGATTTTAATATAAAAAAAACCTGTAGCATGAGCTGATTCGATTGCAATATACTTCGATCTACTTGTTCGATATTTGATATTTACATTCAACTACAGAGTTATAACTTATAAACTCAATCTACTTATTTGATATTTGATATTTGATTCAAGTGCGAAGTTACAAACTCATATCGTTGTACCAAATTAATTGAATTACATTTTTTTAAAACTACACTATAGAAACAACGAAAAAGAACCTAAAATTACTCCTAAATTATGATTTTTGATACGATATATAATACTCTTCATTAACCTTTATAGGCTGAAAACACAGTGATATTAACCTTTTTAACTCTAGATTTATAAATTTCAATTTTCATTATTGTCGAATCCTATATTAAGTCAAAAAATATTTCTTATGATTTTATACGTATTATAACATTATGTGATTTCAGAAACTTTACATTAAAAGATACATTAAAAAGTTTTAAAGTTAAATATTCATAAGCATAGAAGTATCTTATTTTTTTTTTAAACAGATTAATTAGAAAATAGAATCACATAAATACTACTATATAGATAGAAAATCAAGTTTAAATGGTACGTGTACTATTAAACTCAATGATAATATAATTAAAAAAAAATTGTAAAATTTATTGAATCAAAACGGACAATACGAAAGTCACTTTCATTATTTAAATTTGTGGGGCTTTAATTTAATCTCTAACTACTAGAAGTATTCTGCATTCAAAGAGTCAAAATTATCTCTTTCAGAAGGTGTTTGTGAAAAAGTGAGTGGTGGAGGGTGGTTACGTGTTGATCATAATTATAAATTATAATATAATGTTTTATCTTTCAAATAATGTAGAGAAAAGAAAAAAGATTATTGGACGAAAATTAAAGGAACATCAAAGTTTTTAGTGAAAAAATAATGTAAAAGGAAAGGCAAATCAACCTATATATCGATTTTGATATAAATATCAAGTGTGAGCAAAGATTTAAGTCCTGAAAATGTGAAATCGCCACTTGATGCTTACTTCAAGATAAGCTTTCTATATAGTGCATCTTGTGGTGTCATCCTACTCGGGACCTTATGTGGTCACGATTGGAATGCTTTGTGAATTAGAATTATTAGAGAGGGAGTCAACTGACGTAGTGATATAAACATTGTTTTTGTATGGTTTATAGATTACATATACGAGTTGTGGACATTTACGTTTACATCAAGGTATAAGTTGCTTATATAACATTCCTTAGATATATACCAACGTTTTTTCAAGATTTATGTGATTACGAAATGCTTTATACATCAAACTGATTTATCATTAGTACGATTAAGTAAATTCGCGTTGCAACATGTGATGGGTTAGCAGATATTAACGATAACATGGCAAATATAGGTTACACGATTTAATTAATTTGGTAGGTATTTATGATTGATAATCATTTAGTAAATGATTGGACATTAGTTAGTTTTAATTAGGTACATTAATTATATAAGAGAATCATCTTATGTATATTATATTATAACTATGATTTCCTATTTATTCATTGCACCAAAACTTGGTGTTGGATTCACATTAATTAGTATAATGAAATTGCTGCATATATAGATCATGATCACCAATAAGAATTGATATGGCAAGTCTATCGAATCTCAGTATACTAGTACTTGTTATATAATAAAGTCGATTCTGTCCCATTAGGGCTACACTTATCCTATGATACAATAATTCTCGCACTCAAGTTCATTTAAATTTACGATCTTAAATTTCAACATAAGATTTAGACAACTTCAGTTTTGTGAAAAAGACAAGAGGTGGGGGCTTAGGATGTCCGTCTGGACGCCCTGATTCAGTTTTTCATCAAAATTTTCAATGAAGTTGAAAATCACGAGATATTGAGTTTAGATATTGTTTTGATAGACAAAGTGATTCAAAACTCTGTCTATTAAAACTATGTCTATTACTGTGATCGATTAATGACAAATAACACGTAAAATTAATTAAAATGTCATGAGTGGTGTTATGGGAGCATGCTTCTGCAATTTTGGAATTAAAGCTTAAAAATTGTGTACCTTTTGGCTTTTATATTGGCACGCCAAGTTAGATTACCATATTATTTTACTAGCAAAAAGTCATATTCTAGTTGGACTCTCTCTCAGTACGATAGTAGAATATATAGCCTCGATGAATACACTACCTATCTCTAAGGAAATGTATCTGATGTTCATAACGAATGGCGAGTTGATTACAAGTGTACATTGAAAAGAAAGATCGATCGACAGACAAACTTCAAAATTGACAATTATTGAAGAAAACGATACATTATGACACTTTTAAGCGAATTTCACATTAAAATAAAAGGAAATTGAGTCCTTTTTTTTTTTATATAAAATTATAATATAAATTCATATGATATACGTGTTTTTTAGGTCGATAATAACATAACCCTAGATATAAATTTGTGGTATAGAGTTGGAATGTGACAAGTCACACATTAAAGCCTTAAGACATCTCCAACCCTATCCTTTATTTTACTCTTCAAATATAGAGTTCTCTATTTTTTCAAACAATCAACTTCAACTCAATTCTCTATTTTACTCTCTAAAAAAGAATCTTTTTCTCTCTCCTCAATATTATATTATTATTTCTATTTCATTCTTGTTTTCTTATTTCATAATATAAATCATTTCTTCTTCTTTTTGCAAATAATCATTCTATGTCTTTATGTAATATAAAATTTTATTTTATTTTCAAATTCTTCATTTAATATAAAATTATTTTTTATTCTAAATTTCTAAATAACATAAATTGCAATAAATATTAGATATAATGCATATTAAGGAACAATTCAAATAAAAGTGAAATCATTGATGAAATATAATTGCATCATAAATATTGTATTATCATAAAATTTATTTTAAACTTCACATAAATACTTAACTTTCAAGATTATTACGTTACTCTCATAAATGTTCTATTAATGTATTACGGAGTTCAAAATGAGCATTTTTTGTCCTTATTTTTATGTGTAGCTAAAAATTGTTTAAATTAACAATTTCATCTTGTATCCAATTATTTCGTGTACTAATTTACTTCCCCTATTCCATTTTGAACTATTGCATCAAATATTTTCATGCTCTTTAAAAAGTGTAGTTTAATAATTTATCACTATAACATAAAAGTCGATTGTTTGAATTATCATGTAAATTTGTCCATACTTCATAATGAAAAATAATTATAATCTAAATTACATATTTAAAATGACAAAAAAAATTAAAAAATTAAATTAGAAAAATTGTTAATTCGGGATGGAAGTAGTATACTTATCAATAATATGTTTTAGATGTTATATTACTTAGAAAATAATTACAAATATTAGAGACTTAATTAATAATCTTATATAATATAAATAATATTAAAATAACTTTAAATTACATATTTAAAGTGACCATTTCTTTTAAAAAATAAAATAGAAAAATTATTTATTTGCGGAAATAGAAACTTATTAATAATATATTTTTAAATGTTATATTGCATTAGAAAATAATTACAAATGATAAAGACTCAATTAATAATATAATAGAAATAATATTATAATAATCAAAAAGTAAAATAGAGAGGTGAATAGTAGTTCTCCAAATTTGGAAAACTACTATTCACCTCTCTATAATTAAAGAATAGAGAGTGAAATAGAGTGTGGTTGGAGAACCCATTCTCTATTTTACTCTCCAAATATAGAGAATGGAGAGTAAAATAGAGATGGATTGGAGATGGTCTTAAAAGAATATACATATATATAAAAACACTTTAATTCAATTCTTTTATATTAGTCGTTTATATTAATAAAAATGAATTTTCATATTAACTTTTTCATTTTGATAAATCAAGATAGATTTTTAATTCGATTGATCAATTTGAATCGATTGGACTTTGTTAAAAGCAATATTTATAGATTATTAATCTGTCTCGTTTGATCTTCACTAGTCTAAATACAGTTAATAACACTAATTGACAGCCCATTCAAACCTCTTTTAATTAGTCAACATGCAATTCTTTGCTTTTGGACCACAAAAATTAAAATTGTAATAAAAACCGATTATATATTAGTAATAATATAGTTATTGTAATTTTATAAGTGTAAAAAAGAATGGTATATATATCTATTTTGAGAGGTAAAGAAGTTGTTTCCAACAGAAGCTTTCGATAGAATTACAATAACGTTACAACAACAATAACATACGTACCCAATATCCCTATCTTGAGAAATAGAGAGATTGTTTCCGAGTTCCGATAAATTCTCGACAAAATTACAATATTGCTAACAACAGTATCTTCATTTCTCACAAGTTAGGATTATTTGTATGCGAAAATATGATCTTCCTACCCCTCGAGGGAAGGTACTTCCTTTTTGGGCCGGTTTTGAGCGAGGAGAAATTCAAACTCCCGATACCATGGTTCATAACCACGTGCTTTAACTTAATCCTTTGAACTATATGTTCGGGTTAAGAATCTTTACTCTCCCCAACCATTTCAGGTTAAGAAAATGTAAAAGCGGCTGTGTTTCCAGGTGTGATGTAAAAAAAATCTAAAAAAAAAAAAACAAAAAACTTGAACTATTGGCTCTAAAAAACTAATCAACAGTACTTTCTATTTCCTTCATCTTAATTTACATAAATTCATTAAAAAATATATCATTTTTATATAATTAGAAATAACTAAGCTTTTAAAAATCTTATTTTACTGTTAATGAATAGATTTTTAGTCACACAAATGTCTAAGATTCGTATTAAACCATAAATTTTAAAAATCTTCTATTTTTCGTTTAATTTTGTATCAAATCACATAAATTACGATGAAAAGAGTATTAAATATGCTATCAAGCTATACTGTATTATGACAAGTAAAGTGGAACCTTATACTATCAGAATTTAAGGCATATTTAAAGACATATGACAACTGGAAACCTCCTGGCCAGGACTCAAAAGACTTGTCAAACATAGTCTTATTAATTTCTTCATTGACAACACACTTCAGTGGCAGACAATTTGCACATGCAACTCTTCCAAATGCAGAAACACTAGCAACTGTTTTGCCAAAACAAAAGTTATAAAGACAGATTCGGAATTTAGACGTTATTAATGAATAGTTATATTTAGCTATAACAATGTTTATTTTTTGTGCGTATATAAAGTTCGTTCTGGAAATAATATAGGAGTAGTAAGTAGTTAATTAACCAAAATAATATTTTTATTCATTTTAATTTATATGATATAATTTGATTAATCTAAGGTGACATATGTGTTGGTCCTCACTCCTCAAGTACCCCTAAGATGTCATCAATAAACACAATCACATACAAATATAATCGACTGTTTTAATTTTCTACATTATTGTATATAAGCAATAATAACACATATAGAACCAATTATTTATTATTAATCTTTGATATTTATGAATATAACACATAACATAGAGATTATGGATTGATATCATTAAGCACTTCTCATGTCAGAATGGTATTTCCTATCGATCCATGCATTCTTCATAATATATGCGAATCCGTGATTTCAAGAAACGCCTATCTATTTATAAGAAGAAGATCTCTTGATCAGTCAATCAATTTTTTAATTTAATAATTCTATAAAATTATAGATAATATATATATATAATTTATTAAATGGACGAGACGGGTTACAAAATTGAAATTATTAATTATACTGCTTCATAGTATACCTGAACTCCATGAGTTGAATCCACAACACTCAAATTGAAATTCTGTGTTTTCACGTCGAGAATTATTTATAGAAAAAATGATGTCAAAGGGGGCTTCTTACTTCCCAAGTCGATCGTCCTACATCTATATATAAATGTTGATTGAGTCTTTGTTTCATGATTGAATACACAAGAAAAGCACTATTCACATTGTTGATTAATCGTTAGAAATGACTTAGAACGAAGAGTTCATTATCTAATGAATCTTTCCGTTCTAATACTCTTATGAGTAAGTCAAAAAATATAAAGGAAAGAGAGGAGAAGTATGCAAAAATAACTTAGAATTACCAAAGTTCTAAATTTTCATTGAGAACTAAAGTACTATGAACTAGTAGAAGAGTGATGATCAGTACACTAAACAATTATTACACATAAAATTAGTACCTCCTCTATTTACAAAAATAACAATTCTGAGTGTGTTAGCTCCGACTATAATCCATTTGAGTATTATAAAAGAATTTGAGTGTCCTGTCCTGTGCAGAATAATCAAAGCTAAACGAACCTCGTTTTCTCAATGATCGATAACTTTCTTGTCGATAACTTGTTTATCTTCACCATCATCAATGGTTGAACGATTTTCACTAGAGTGAACGGAATCAACTTCATTTATCTTACCACTTTTTTGCTCAACATAGTCCTCACCATCCTCGGATACTGAGCAAATATCCATCTCCTTTTCTGGACTGTCAAGTTGCACGCACTCAGCAACTGAGTCCTGCACAGAACTGTTATTTTCTGAATCGAGGCTTCTATTCGATGGGGTTAAGTCTCCTTTTCTTACCACGTTGAAGACAATACCGTTGTTAGTCCTTTCAGGCTGTAGAAGGTCACCTTCACCTACCATAATGCTTGAACTACCTGCGGGGACTCTAATATTGAAATCTCTTTGATCAAATTCGGTGTCTGAAGTTCTATCTGGTGTTGTTACTCTTGGGCTCGGGGAGAACAGGTCTCTACCAGCTAACTGAGGGACGAGATTGTTGAGGTCAATAGTCAATCCTTTGTTCAATCGTGAACCGATTTCCAAGTTCTGGACAAAGTCGATAAACTTATCAGCAGATGTTGTCCTCATCAGAGGACCACCAGATCTTGTCCAAGAGTTAAGGTCCACATTTTCGGACTCGCTGTCACTTCCATCATGCGCGCTACGATGTGTTCGCCAATTTCGGGTGGCATGTGCCCCGGAACCAGTGCCTCCTTGATATTGTGAAGCAGCAACATCCGCAAGAAAGTCTTCAAGGGAGCCTGTTGAATTCTCTCGTGCAATGCAGTTCCAAGAAGGAATTCTTCTGGAAGCATTAAATCTAACAGTGCTTGACAAGCCGTGAGAAGCAGCAGCCGCTCTCTCGGCACTCCTTTTCAGTCTACGCATGTGATTCAGAATAGCAACACATTCATCAAGTGCAAGCTCAATTCCACAGTTTGCTTTAATGGCCGAGAGTTTTTCCCAAGTGCACCGTCTTCCTTGATTTGCTGCCTTTTGCAGCTCCAGAGTAGAAGGGTTCTGTATGATTTTCGAGTACTGTATCATAAACAAAAATTGGAGAAAAGATCAGTTGTCAAGCCAACCTGCAGTTCTTTATCGTAGACTTATTTGGAAAATTAAGACAATTTCGTATAAACTTGATATGATTTGACGAAACAAAGAAATTGCTCATAGTGGACATACCTGAGCTAGAGTGGCAGGCATCACAACAGTTACGTCACCCTCCCAATCTTGAGCAAAAAGCTTTGCTATTCCTCCCAAGGGAAAACCAAGTTCTAACACCTGATGGCATCTGTGCTTCACCTCCATTTCAGCAAGCTGGGCAAGCTGCACGGCCCAATACTTTATGTTACAATGGTTCTGCTTAAATCTCAGTCTCAACAAAAGACAACAACAACGCTAGGAGCATGCAAGGATATGAACCATGAAGTAGCAATTCTTAGTTATGAGTTAACAACCACCAACAAGGTCTATATAGAGCCTACACATTTGGATGTCTAAACCATAGAACTAAAACCGAGTATACCTTGTGAAGATGTGATCAGTTGATCCAATGGAATAAAGGCAATTTGGTTGGCTAGATTTATATTATATTCAAGATTATTCTATAGGTTTGACAGACTCATTCCGTTAATCTAGCATCTAAAGGATAGCAGAAGAATATCAACAAGTGAATCTTGCTTGATTATATATTTCAAAACCACTTTGAGCTGCAAACTGCTCATTAATTTTCCAACAAAAGATTGTTGCTCAGAAACTGATCACCAGTGACTTACAAGAACTCTATCTCTACAAAGGAGAAAATCCCATAGAGATGTTCACACTGCTACTTGGCGGTGCATGTTAACTACAAAAATTATTCTGCATATGATTCATTCAATCAGTGACTTCGGTTGAACTAAAGAGCTTATTTTAAATGTTCAAACAAGTGAAGATTCTTGAATAAGTTAAATGAGGGAATCAAATAGCTCCTTATCACCATATGGTTGAAGTCTATGGTATACACATCTACCTATAGATACAGAATAGTTACTTGAAAACTAACTCAAGATACACAAATACATGTACAAGAGTTAGATTAAGCATCAGCAGTGAACATTGACATCAACTGAAAGCAAAGAGACCAAGACCATCTATAATAAAGAAAATAAAAATCCATAGGACATACCTTGGCAGCAAAGTTGCCTCCATAAGCTCTTACAAACTCTTTGATCCTCAGTAAAGGAGCGATATGCGGATTCGCCTGGCTCACAATGAAGTGATTGACATTGAAGAGCTCCTTTAGCTGCACCATTGGCAAATCTACCTCCAAGCTACCATCCCTCCATCGACGAGAAGATGCATCAGAAATGTCATCAGGTCCCAAATGAAATGGTGGGTGATATGGAACAAGATCTCCACTTCTATCCTTTGCCATCAGTTCTTGAGCTTCGAAGAGACCAGGGAAGGCACAAGAAGCAGTCACAGCACTCCATATAACAATATGAGGTGAAGTCAAGTAATTCAAGCATCTAGGAGGTTCATGTTTCCTGGGGGAGCAAACGGTAATCCCCAGAACTCTACCAGTCATGTCATAGGCTTCTTGGAAAGTAAGATTATTCGTGAGGTTGCGTAAAAGCACCTGCAGCTGTCTGATCTCATGTACAGCACCCTGGGTCATGACCCTCCTGAAAATAGTAAAAATTCCACCCAACTGATCGAAAAATTGCAAGGAGTGCCAGGAGTCTTCAAAAAAACTCTGGAGCTCAGGCCAAGATCGAGTCGCAACTATGGAGCACATAATCGATCCGACACTTGAACCAGCAATTATCCGTGGCAGAAGCTTGTGTTCTACAAGCGTTTTCACCACACCAACATGGAAAGCTCCTAGAGAGGCACCTCCACTTAAAAGCAAAGCCGTCCTACCAAAGGCATGTCTTGTTTCATGCATGAAAGCAAGCTTCTCTTCCAACAGAAGCTCCTCTGAATCAGAGTCGCATACCATTTTCAACTGAGTTGAAACCTCATCAATATATTCCTTAATAAGTCTAGGCACATGAAGCCTTCCCTTGTGAAGTTCTGAATTGCACATATTACCAAGATTCCTTACAAGGTCAGCTCTCATACAGAAAATGATATCTCTTAAAGAACCCTCTTGCCTACGATGTCGAAGCTCTTGAAGTTTATTTCGAACTAATTCTTCATCATAAAGATCTGCCTCATTCAATTTAGGTGTCTCTTTATCCAACATCTTAGCAGCATGAGCCCACTCCTCATAAGTCAAGGCAGATCTCATCATGTTCCTCCAAAACTTCCTCCTATAAGCCATCTCAGCCTTAACTTTTACATTAGTATACCGCCTCAACAAGAAGGCGAGAAGCGTTACTAATGCCAATATCCCTTGTGGATTGCGAGGGTGCAACCACGAAATCAAAGGTGTCACGTAGTACGAAAATCCATTCTTAAACTTGTACAAGTAATACACCAAGAAATGAAACAAATGATGCCTCAGCTGCGTAATCGACTTGCAAAACAAGACTCTAAAGGCAATTGTTCGACCCAATATCGTAGAAGGTCCAATAGCAAAGAAGTCAATAGTAGCCTCATTACTTATATCCATCTCAAATGGACAAATGAAGTGGTTCCTATAGGTTGCTCAGCAAAATGTGAAGACAACCAATACACAAATACCTAATAATCTAAAGGCTCTAAACTTATACCAATTGAACAAGATTAGCACAACAAAGGTTTGTACTAGCTCTGAATATCAAAGTAACACAAAAACTAATGATACTTTGACAAAGGTCATTCACAAGATTCAAGGAATCAGATTGAACCAGAAATTAACAAAGCTAAGTTAAAGTTCAAGAATAGAACTACTAGATCAAAGAAAATACCTCAAATTTAGGAAAGTCAAAGAGATAAATTCCCAATCTTTCCTGTTTCAACCTTTCCCTTTGTACAAAATCTTGTCAATTCAGCTCAAACACCAACAAGAACTTGACAAAAGCACAAAACCCACCACACCCAGAAATCAAGATTCAATCTTTTGACATCAAGATTCAATTTTTATGCAACCCCACAAACCAAAATCAAAAGGGGTTTTAGGAATCAACCAAAAAAACTAAAATTTCTCAAGAAAAAAAACTCAGAAAAGGGAAAAGAACTCAAGAACAGGCTAATGCTTCTCTCTCAAAAAATACAGAGAAAATGTGAAAATAATAAATTTAATAGCACTGCAATTGACACAGATTGGATTTAATAGAATCATATAGGGATTCGAAAAAGGAAACAAAGTCAGAAATTTGGATCAGATAACGATTTGGGTACATGGTTAAAAAACTGACGTATGATATGTATCAGCTAAGGAAGTATGGATAGACATGATTGAATATGATTATTACTAAAATTCAATTCAATTCTATAAATATAAATAAAATATTTCAACAATTTTCTGATTCTGCAGAAATCTGTAAATCGTTTTAATTTTTTTCTTTTACAAAGTTTGAATTTGTCCTTTTCTCCTTTCTCAATATGAAAATCGTTTTGATTTTGTGAGAGAAAGGAGAAAAGGGCAAATTGTGTTCAAGATATGAGGTTGTTGCTTGCAAGTAATTATACGAGTTAAATTTGGAGGTTGGTGACCTTTTTTTTTTTTGGTTCTTTTTTTTTTTTTTTCATTTGGTTTGGTATTTAGATTAGAATTCGCCTAATCGGAATTTGTGTAGGGTAGGGCAAATTCAAGGGTGGTGCATTCTATCAAAGACTCGAAATTGAGATATATGATTAAGGAAGGAGCCGTCTAATTTAATGCACCCCATTTTTTAGTGGTGAGATTATTTGTAGGTTGGTGGTAATTAGGTATGTATTTATGATTCGATTTGATTTGATTTGATTTCTAATAAAAATCAAAATTAAATTAGTATAATAATTTTAGTTATTTTGGCTTGGTCCATGGATAATTGTGTCATGTTGTTTATATTAAGAAAAATTATATCAACATAATTGAAGATAAAATAGTCAAAACAAACTCTTTTAATTATGTTTTTTAGAGAGAAACAGAAACACAATAATAATTTGAGATGATGAAGTATGAAGGTGATATAAGACACGTGCATTAAAAAAATATTAAAAGTTTGGATCATTTTGATTAAGAGGAAAGTGACACTTAAGATTAAGACTAATCGTGTATTCCTTTTCTTTACTATTTTAAGCTCTTTGTAAATTGTAAAACACAAGTAATTAATGAGTAATAATACTCAATTATATATTTTGTTGTGTGTACATATTGAGAAAATGACATTTGGATTACCTTTCAAGTAAATCAATTTAGAATTAGTGTTACAACTTTTTTATGATCTTATTTGTTGCGTGTGTAATGTGTTCATAGTACTATAATTAATATTCTTGTCTACTTGAAAATGTTTAGTTTTTATGAAGCTCCTAACAAATAGATTTTAGCAAAACTATCTAGTTTTCAACAACTAATAGTAATAGTTTTCAAATATCCTTCTTGTCATGCATACATATCTAGTTGTTATACATATATACGTACGTATATTCACTTTTACATATCTGAAATATGTTTGACATACATTGACATGCAAGGCATACTCACAAACATATATAGGAATGTATCATATGCAAAAAATACACAGTATTATATCACTTGTGTGTCATATGTATTCCACTATATGTATAATGATACGCGTGATATTATAAAATGACTTATACAAAAGATACATACACACAACACATCTTGTGTATAAGTCAATGTATATGTATTGTACAATAATATATGTGTGACATATATACACCCTACATATATACAATTATTCCACCACCACCAAAAGAAGAAGAAGCCGAAGTCAATGACACTAATGAGAAAGATGAAGGGAGACAAAAAAAATGAAAATCTTAATAGCTCAGCTGATTGGCTATTTGAAATTGCATTTTGTTAGTGAGGATTTGATTTTCCACCTTGTAACCTCCGACCCCAATTAAAAGATGGAGAGAGAGAATAGGGAAGAATGGAAGGGATTAGGTTTATCAAATTAAAATCTAAAATTAAGGGATTGCTATGTTTGTAAAATGTAAACTAATGTTATGTTAGATAATAAATTAAAAATATTGCTAAAAAGGATAGTCAAGGAACTTTTAATCAATTAGAATTTAGATCACATAATTTTCCCTTTTATGAATGATCCCATCTTTTAGCCCAATATATATAGGAATCATAGACACAATATATTAGGCCCAAAGCATTCACTAATATATGCGCATAACCCACAAATCACAATTAATAAAAAGCTAAATAATATTTTTCTTTGTTAAAATTTAAAATTTATAAGTTTGAAAATAGGACTGTTTTATATATCCCAAATTTTCTTAAATAAATTAAAGTTATTTTCTAATAGAAAAAACAAAACTCTATTTTGCGTCGGTGCCGACTTTATTGTTATAGTGATCTTCCAACTAGAATTTCCAAAATAGCCTTCAAATATTTATGATAATTAAAATCTTTTGAACTATTAGATCATCTTTATTTGAATTTTCATGTTTTTAAATTCATTTTATTTTAATAAGGTTTATCTATAGACACATTTTTAGAATGATTTGATAGTGTAAAAAATTTTTATGGTGTGTATTACTTAAATTATATACTATATGTTGAATTTCTTAGTTAATTTGAGTTTTCATTTTTTTATATTTTGAGTTTGATCTCCCCCGCCTCCCCGGTCACTAGTAAGAATTGACAAATCAATCTAATAAAATTTAACATTGAGAAATAAAAGTTCATGCTTGATTGTTAAGATTTGAAGTGTTTGCAATAACATGTCCAATGTAATTTTATAAATAGAATTTAGAGGTGAAGTTGTGTACGGACATCCTATTAGTAACGACTAAATTTGTTTATGTGAATAAAGAAATAAAGGACCAATCACTTTGAACCAATATCTATATTTGCAATCTATTGTCATTTTTGTCAGCCATAAACTTAAAATAAACACCTAACAAGATAACCTAACTTTAATTTCTTGATAACTAGTCAACTACCTTATAATAATAATATAAATTAGGGAATATAATCACTACCATTCATGTAATATTAAATGAAAAAAATCTCAACTCCAACACAGCAGAAAAAACATTTCAACTACCTTCCAGAAAACAATTAACTAGTAAAAAAGACACTTAAAATAAAATAAAATAAAGAAACCTTATTTCATTTTATTTTTTTTTGAAAAGTCAAATCTTGGATAGGCAAATAGCATTGAATGAACACTACCTTGACCACCAAGAGATGTACACCAGAGTCTCGAGTTTGAGTCATGAGAATAAAAGACCTGTTAGAAGTTGGAAGCAAGCCATTTAGTCCCCTTATCGAACCCACCTAACACAAATTCGGATTTGTTAGGCTAGTGAATTTTGCATACCGGATGCTTTAACCAAAAAAAGAAGTACAAGCTCAAAACTTGACACCTAGAAGGGACAAGACAAGAAACCAAACAAACTTAGGTTTTTTCCTTGCCATTTTCATTGCTCAATCAACAAAAAATCCCAAAACAAGAGAAACCAATTTCAAAAGTCATCACCAAGAAGATTTTAAGAAACCAAAAATAGACTAATAAAGATAGAATTTTGTGCACTTTCTTTCTTATCAAAGAAGGAAAAAAAAAGATCATTTTGTGCAAAATGATAACAAATTTTGGCAACACAAAGTCATCTTGGAGAAGATCAAAATCAAGAATCAAGCAATTATCTCCCTCTGATTATGCAGCAACCCCTCAACATCCATCTTCACTTGAAGTATCAGAATTGTCCACTCATTGTATGAAGGTAACAAGTTGTTCTGAAGGGAAACAAGGTCATTTTCAGGCAAGTCCATCTAGTAGGAAATCGTCGAGTACTTTATCTAGTAGTTCTAAGTCAACTTGTTCATCCACTCTCAAGGATTCAAAGTTCCCTCAACAAGTGGAACTCCATCCTGGATTAAATGAATCAGACAGAGTTTCAAAAGTGAAAGTTTGTTCATACCATCACTGTTCACTCAATAAACGCTCTGATGATCCGTCTCCCCCAATAAAACGCGTATATAGAAGGAGAAAACTCTTAAAACCACAGAAAAGCATTAGACTAGAAAGTGAGTCAACAAATGCAGATCACATTTCTATTGAGGAAAGCAACCTTATACAAGATGTTGGAGTTTTCGGAGTAAATGAAGCTATTGATCAGTATGCTGATCTTATTGAGATTGTGTTTGGTGAAACTTCATTTCCAGAGACGATAGATATAATGAGGAAATATTCTACACAAGAGCAGGATACACTGGTTAGTTCTGATGTAGAATCAAATTATCAGAGTGTAACAACATCAGTTTTTTGCAATATAGAGGACAGAGAAGCTGATTTCTGTCATACGGTTCTGATAAAGCCGGTTGACAATGTTGTCACCACAGGTGAGGAGGATGAGGATATCGACAGAGAACTGTCTAAGAATGAACCATCGTTGACATATGATCTTGTTGAAGCAAAATGTAGCACTGAGCTTTCCTCTGCTTCAGCTAGCAACGATACAATGAAACTCGTAGACAATTTAAAAGAGACGGATGACAAAGCTAATCCAACTGAAGATGTTGATCCCAATGCCTTAGCCAAGAAGTTGCACATAGCCCAGTTTCTGAAAGAGAAGCATAGGAGCATGTGGTGCCTGATTCATAGACATATGCTTTCGGATGAATCTACAGAATTGGACAGCAAAGTGATCCGTGGAGCTGATGAAGATAATCACAAGGATGGGAGCAACAAATCTTGTGCAGCAGAAAGCTCTGATTCATTTTTGAGTTTTTCGAAAAGAGAATCAATGACTACAAAACAGGATGCAAATAACCAAGAGATTGAAGCGCGTAAGCTTTTAGCAGTTAAGCTAGTACGAGAAGCAATCGAGAGAATTCTTCTTCCAGAAGTTCAAGATCACTCATCAGATAATCAATTAGTAACAAGTGAAGGTGAGACATGAATACTTCTACATGTGATTGTTTACTATCCTCTCCTTATATATTAAATTTTCTGCGAATTATTGAAAGAAGTGTTCACTATACAACAGTGTGTCAGACACCAAGAATGAGGAATGTGATAAGGCATCTAAGTCAGATGAGGGAAATGTTACCAGAGCTAACACTGGCAGCTCTGAGAAACAGGAAAACGAAGAACGAGTCACGAACAAAGCTGAGAAGAAAGCGCCAACACACTGGAGCAATCTTAAAAGATGGATTATTCTCCAACGATTCATCAAGGAATTGGAGAAGTTGAGAAAATTCAACCCAAGGAAACCGCAGTATCTGCAGCTGGTGCCTGATCCTGAGTCAGAAAAGGTTAATCTGAAACATCAGATAGAGGATGACAGGAAAAGTGCAGAAGAATGGATGCTTGACTATGCTCTACAGAAGGCGATAAGTCAGCTTGCTCTGACTCAGAAAAGAAAAGTAGGACTACTAGTAACAGCTTTCGAAAATGTGGTTCCTCCCTGAGGCAGTAATATCCAAGTTACATTTCCTAAATTGAAAAGTAGAAATGAAGTCAATTTGCAGACTGCAGGCAAGGGAAATACATCAGTCTCCAATGCAGATAATGTTCGTGAACATGTGGACAAAAGGAATGCAGAAGATAACAGGTCGATGTCAAAAAATGATGACACTCAAAAGGCCATTGTCCTCTGCAAGAAGTTGGATGAAGTAACAAGCACTTCGAGTGACAAGGGATCGGTTGAAATAGAGGAGTTTGGTGATTCAAATGATGATTCAACATCTTCTACTATCTCAAACTTAGGCAACGACGGTGATGAAACACAGGAAAATAACATGAATCTCTCTGAATGTGAGGCCACGGAGAGTATTCCTGTATCTAGTGATGAGAACGAAAAGATAACAGAAGCAGAAGACGACAATGGAACATACAGAAAACAGGTGAACAAACAGAAGCACATCAGCATGTGGCACGTGATATCACAGCACATTCTTTCAGATGTTGTATCAAAAATAGGGAATGAACAACTCGATGAGGTAAACAACAACAAAACACTAGCTGAAACGAATACGGACAACTCTCTTCACGATTTCTCTGAAGAAAAGGATGACATAAGCCACAATGGGAGAAGTTTCAGCAGAAATGATGCTGTCAATCTCATAAGAGAGGCAGTTAGTCAGATCCTAACAACACCGACTCAAGATGATTCATCCAATACACAGAGTGTCACTAGTAACATTGTTCAAGATGAACAGCCACCAAAAACTGATCATACAGATGGCGGAAAGCAAAATAGTACAAAGTCACTCTACGAAAGCTTCAAACATGGTGACGGTCAATTAGAAACAAAGGAACTTGCTGGTAATAATACTATCACCGAGAGTAAATTTGAGCCACCAAAGTCCAAGAACTGGAGCAAGCTGAAGAAAATGATCCTCCTTAAGAGATCAATAAAGGTATTGGAAAGAGCTCGAAAAGTCAATCCACAACTCCCTCGACTTTTGCCCCCTACACCTGATCAAGAACAAGAAAAAGTGGATTTGAGGAACCAAATTACAGATGAGAGGAAAAAAGCTGAACAATGGATGCTCGATAATGGAGTGCAGCACATGGTCAGTAAGCTAACTCCAGCATGGAAAACAAGAGTGGCTATGCTTGTGGAAGCTTTCGAAGCAGTTGTTCCACTCCCAGAAGTATGAATTCAATTGGAGTGAAGTAAACTTAGTCAAGAATATTCCTTTTACGCGAATTATGAAGGTAAGCAAATTAACTACCTACACTTCCTAGAAATAGCTAAAGGTAGTTAACTCAAAGAAAAACCTTAAGATGAACTGAAATAGAGGATCTTTTTTGCTTTCCCTTTTCATTCTGTTCCTTGAATAAGAGCTTGGAGGGGTAACTTTTGAGGGATCGAAATGAGCTCATGCACTCGTTTGATTCTTTTACTCCACAGCGAGGACGCGGACAAGAGTTTGCACCTATCATTAGAGGTTAACTGAGGATAACAGGGCAGCTTTTTTTATCATGATACGTGATAAAAAAATCGACTATTGGACAGGTAAATAAAAAGTAATTTTAGAAGCTTGATCATTGCTTCAGCACATAAATAATAAAACAACCATATGATTTTTGTTTTTGGATTTATGAATGAAAGAAACTTTGACTCATGAATAAATATATGATCAATGAAAATGTTATCTCATGTACATTTCCTACCTGTTTATATTCAGCTTATTAATTCATCACCAAATAGAACAAGCTAAATGTAGAATGATCATACTAACTATATTTATTGATTCAAGGCTCTTTTGCTCTAGAATCAATCTCTTTGGTTCTGTCGAAAAACTAACACTCTTTCCAACGTTTCTATCGTAAGAAGGAAAGTCCTCCATTAAAGAAAGCAGTCAAGCGATGAAATCGAGAAATAGAATAGTTTTGCACTTTCTTGTAGCCAAAAGGATTACCTAGAAGTAGTTCAATTCAATCTGTATATTCTTGTTTGAGCAATGGTAAAGTGTCCTACATGACCTATAGGTCATAGGTTCGAACTACGAAATCAATGAAGCTTGCTCAAGGTAGATTGCGTACATTCCCTTGAGTGTGTAACCCTCACCAAGACATACGTGAAAGTGGAATGCATCATGTACTGGACTGCCCTTTTATTTTTGGGAAGTTTGTCACTGCAGAAGTGAGTAACAGTAAAGGCATTCAATTAAGCATCAAGAGTCAAGACAATTGATCAAATTGTACTAGCTTGAAAATGATTGTCAAACAGCAGAAATTTGAAGTTGCTAATAATACAAGCATATTATGTCCTACTTTTGAACATCAAGACTTCTGTATCTAATGATCTCGACACCCAAGTAGTCAACAGGCCCTTGGACGGCCACATGAGGCTTTCCAACTTGAATGCGAACAGCAGATACCTGTGGATACTTGGTGAGGGTTGTCGATGCTATGAGTTGAGCCACAGATTCTAGCAGATTTTTAGGTGGCCCCTCCATAACCTCTTTCACTATTCTGCCAATCCATAGATTTAAAAGATAGAATCAATGAATGATCACGCCAAAACAAGCATACGAACCTAGCTAGGAAATTGATCCGTAAATGTTTATTCTTAAAGACTGCTAAGACAAGAAAAGCAACTGTAACTTACAAGCAAACACAGTCCAGGACATCAGTTAGCGCCAATAAGAAATTACCTTATATCAGTGATTAAGCTATTGGAATTTCGGGTGTTTCTTATTGCCACACGCTGTCAAGAGATTTTACTTGACTAATCAGGATCCGACCACTAGATCCCGCCCTTAGGTGCAAAGTGAACTCCTCTAAGATAAATAATAATAATAAGGCAACAGTTCAATGTTTCCTCAAGAAAGTAGAAGATTACAAGTGCCTCTAGTAGTGGCGTGAAAATTCCAATGACGGAATATCCAAGAAACTACATAGCATCAAAAAATCTGCTTCAGTGTGCTCTCGAAGATGTTTCAAATGAGTCAAGTTCTTACTATGATAACTTATAAAATCATGAGTCCTTTTACAGCTGTTTATAACCCCATTTTGAGGTCTTGTCTGTACTGTTCTATTCATCTCTTCCAGTTTAGCTTTGGTGAAACTGGTCAACCCTAGTATATTTTCTAACTGGTGAAAAGAGTATTATTTGAACTGACCTCTGAGCAATAGAACCTTGTTACTTAAACGTTCAAGATGTTTCAGTTATTAAGCTTAGAAATTAAGTTCTTTATGTTCGGTCATCTTAACTCTCAGATATGCAGAATGAACAAAATCAAAAGCATCACTCACCGGTATATATCAGTATAACTTAGAGTATCGGACAAGCAGTCAGATTCACCAGCAGGTCGAAGATCCATCCAAGCATCAACATCTACCAGGAACTTCTGACCAAGCTTCCTTTCCTCTTGCTTCACCCCATGGTATCCATGAAACTTTAAACCCCTCAGCACAAGTTTGTCTCCTTTTGGCATGTCCATGTGACCTGTCATCAGATACTCATAAAAGAAGTCGTTACAGGGATTCTCCATTCACAGGGGCTTGAACCGGATTCCTTTCCAACGTTTCTATCGTAAGAAGGAAAATCCTCCATTAAAGAAAGCAGTCAAGCGATGAAATTGAGAAATGGAATAGTTTTGCACTTTCTTGTAGCACCTTCTGTATAAAATCTATAAACGTCTAATGAAATAATGTCATAGATCTAGACTGGTGTGCTAATCTTTTGTAGCACTTTTTTGTAATGTGGTGGAATGTTAGAATGATCTTGAAGGCTGGGCTTGGCGTGCTAATCTCTGGCCTGCCCCACGGAGTTGGGCAAAGTGGTCTATTCACACTGACACTCATAGTTGATAGAATCCATTCCTGCTTGCTCCGTAATCAGTTTAGCTTCTTCAGCCTGCAGAAGCATATGCCTTTTAAGTCTTAAATAACTAGGCAAGAAACATATGCTGTAACAACACTAACCCAGCTTTTCCATCTTTTATTAATTATTACACCCTAATTTGTCTATCCAATGTTTAATCTGTTTTATTAATTATTACTTTCAATCTTTTATAAAAATATATTTAAGATTACGAGATTAAAAAGTGTTTTCATACTTTCTATATATTTTTATTTTAAACTACAAAATATAAAAGTTTTAAAAACATTGTTATCAAGTACAAACGAATTGATGGGAGGGGAATATGTCATTATGATAAGGAATGGAATTGACCGTTGCATGAAAACATACTACTTTTTCTAGTGTCATCTTTTTCTGCTTTTACAATGGTCGATAACTTGGCCACACAAGTAATGCATCTTATAAACGAATATATAGGGAGGATAAAGCATCATATTCCATTAATTTTGGCCGTTCATGTCACATTTAACAATTGTGAACGCTACTGAGTTTAAATATTGAATTTGCCTTTATATCCTAACCGTATGCCGGGATTATAAAGGATGTGAGGGACATGTTCTTGCAAACATGGGCAAAGCACTTAAGGCGAAGGTTGATCCAATGCACACCCTACAAAAAATTATATTGTAACACACCCTTCATCAAAATTTCTCTGTGTTACTACTTGCAAATAGCACAACTATGCTACACGAGTTTAATCTTAGGTCCAAATTTATATTATGGACAAACTAATTGCCCATAATTCACATCATTGCTATTTGGAGAAATGAAACTTAAAAGCTACTCTTTTTTTCACTTTTGTTCAACTGGTTTTTACAAATTTTTTTTCACTTTTACAGTTGTATTGTTTACATGAAGTTAAGCTAAAGAAAGGATATCAGACTATGAACAAGGCCAGATACAAGAGTGCCACCTACCTTGCTCTATACAAAGGTTACATGAAACTAAAACTTAAAGACTTTCTAAACTGCTGCAAACTAACAACTGACTTTCTGAAAGTAAACCAAGAGACTGGGAATTCAACGAGGCTGCTGGATGCTGCGGAAACTGTTCCTCGGGCTCACGATCTTTGATGGCTTCTCAAAGTATTTGGGTGGCCCAATGGGGGATCTTGGTGAACTCAATGTTCTTATCAGTGCATCAGATGGTAAACCTGTTAATCAAGTGGGTAAAGTTTATAAGGAAATCATCATTTAATAAAAACAGTAATAACCATAGTAAACACCAAAAACAATCACACAACTAAGACCAGGCATGTAGGAATTTTCCCATTTTGTTGCAACATGCTCACACAAATTCCGACACCGGCAGGGATTCATCCCCGGACTTGTAGAGTTTATAGTATAAAGATCTAATTGACTAAAGGTTCCTCACTTTTTTCGGTTTTCCCAGACAGGTTCTGCACTAAAACTTCAGTAAACCATGCAAACCGAACATTATCTTTGTGCTAACTGTAGGTTAATTACAAGACATAGACAGATTTTGCATACCATATTGTGGCATCGCATTGACACCATAGAGAGATGACTTAATTCCTTGTTGCCCATTTTCAGACGATTGAAGAAATTCCTCAAACTGAGCTTCCATGTTCAAGATGTCCTCATCAACATTGAGATCAATATTTTCAGGAAGCAAATCAGCAACGTCATTACCAGCACCATATTCCTCTCCCTGGTTCTGGCTCATCCAATAGTCATGGAACCATGTTGAAGTTGTCACCAAATTCCACCATTCTGGTGAAAAATCCTCTACCTGGCGCACGAATGAAGGAACAAAGAGAGGCGCATTTGGATTCAATGTTGATCTTCCTCCAGAAACTAGTGCCATATTGCTTTTCAAAATTGATGCCTGAAGTTGTTCGATGAAACAAAAAGCACGTTAGTGCATGACATACCGAATATGACCATATTTAGCATGTCAAGTTTCAACTTCAATATTAAAATCACCCACAGAACTAAAGTAGAGGTTTTTCCTGGCCTAATAAACCAAATTCATGAGCAAATTTATCAAAGTATGGTAACTGAACACTACAGAAAAGGAAAATTAACATTCTTGAGAAACATACGATTTAGTAAACCCGAATTATCTGGTCTCACATGGATAAAACTCCAACCAAACTTCAATAATATACTTTCTAATCTCTCAGCAATGATTCTATCTAGCACCTGTTACTACACAGTCAAAACCATAGCGCCACAGACATGAGGTAAACACCTCATACCTATGTTGCTCGGACTCTCCAAAAATCATGGCACACCGTGTTGGATCCTTCAAAAAACCCACACTACTGAACGATCAGACACGCAGCCAACACCATTTTTGAAAGAGTCCAAGCAACATAACCTCATAACACAAATACTAGCCTTCTTCTACTGCAATTTCAACTCGCTACTCCAAAGCCTAACTGATGCAAATCAAAAATCTCATCTTTCCATTGCCAAACATGCTCCTCCATCAATCTTTCAAATAAACTAACAATAATTAACCTCACTTACTCGAAAAATACCTCGATCCTTCACAGATCTACTCAAAATAGTCTTCAATATTTCATCAACAAAAAAGTACACGATATTGACTCAAATTGACTTCAAAAATCAATCTAAAACTACTCAACAAACAACACATATCACAATTAATCACAATTTTCAAACATATTCATCTATCAGCATATATAATTCATCAAAACAAAAGCTAACAACATATCCATTAAAGAATTAAAAAAAAAAACTAGATATGATTCAACAGATCGACAGATTAGAAGCGAGAAAAATACTTGAAAGCTTGAAAGAAGCTTTTAATGGCGAATTTACAGTACCTTTTAACGGAATTAACTTTTAAAGCTTGTATTTATAGGCAGGAATACCGAGCCTATTAGGTTTGGAACCGAACTTGAGGTTAGATAGACCGAACCAGTCCACTGATTGACCTTCGAGAATACTTAAATAATTCTAATTAAAATATTCCAGATATTCTTTTATAGCCAAACAGATATTATTAATAGCAAACCGGCACCTCCGGTCAATTTTCCATAAACCGGTTAATTTCCCCAACTAGTAAATATTCCCTTTTTTTTGGTTTCGAATTAGTATTGGAGCTCAACTAATTCGGATTTACGCCTCGTAGAGCCTCATTTAGGCGAAACCTTTCTATTAGGATTTTTTTCATATCCAAACTCAAATTTGAGATCTCTAATTAAAAAAAAAACAATCTATTACGTCATTTTGAGCGATATATATTACCCATCAATTTTTGTCATTTGAGAAAACTATAGAAAACCCTCCTAAATTTGACGTGAACGGTTGGCAAATTCAAATAGAAACTTCTTTCTAGTTAACTAACTGAACTTTAATACATCTTCATCTTAATAAATGGGTGAAATACATCTTTAAATTTTCGTTAAAGTTCAAGGTATTATCAATTTTTATCAAGAGTCTTACGCTCATAGCCTCGTACAAGAGTTTAGGGAATGTTTTTATGGCTATCAATAGTTTAGAAACAAAACTAACAATTCACATCAAGTTTAGAAGTGTTTGTAATATTTTTCTCTCGAATCTATTAATCTACTGACTACAAACAAGCAGACAAAACAAGCTGCCGGTAAAGTGATTTTTTAAAAAAGTATGTATACAGGTGTTAGTAATTGACTTGGTATGAAACTTCTTGTAGGGACCATTTAACGGTGATTGATCCTAATCATAATTGTGTGTAGGCCCAATATTGTTTTATGATGAACGGTTGATTGATGAGAGTGTTTTGATCAGACGGTGGAGAATTATTGCAGTAGTTATGATGATGTATTCAAATGAATGGTTTAGTGGGACTCATTGTTTAGCTAAAATCCCCTGTAATCCGCGTCGTGCACATGGATGAGTAGGTCGGTATGCCCACCCACCCACGTAAGTATTCATAGAAATTCTAAATGAATGAACAATTTAGGTCGAGGATAGTTAAACCTTTCTATAACGGCATTGTTTATCTAAACATCTTTTATTTTTTTATATATATTGTGATATGAAGTTTGTACATTGTTATAAAGAATAGATGTTATTGAGAGATCTAATTATATTGTTAGTAAAAGAAAAATACGAGATTGTACAAAAATTCTTGTTATATTGGTGTGATCATTGTATCAAAAAAACTTATGGGAATAAATTGTTTGAATTTTTTTGTTTTTAATATCACAATTACTAAATGCTTTGTAAAGTTGAGTATCATATGTTCACTTTATTTCCAATTTGAGGAAGAAAGCTAAAGAAATAAAAGAATCGTCAAAAATACCATAATGAGGAATTCATGGTGATGAGAGTTAAAGAAACAATAATAATATATCTAGTATAATATCAAAGTAAATTTTGGTGAAAATAGAATATATAAAAATTTTATTCCTACCTTATTAGAGTAGGATAGGGAGGTTGTTTCCGATGAACTGGCATAGAAAGAAATGAAAAGGTGAAAGTCAAGAGAAAAAGACTATATATTATTTGTTTCTTTGGGATGGGCTTTGATGATTAGTTTTGATTTACACAAAAATTTTTTTTAAAGAAAATCATTTAGAATTTGTTCCTCTTTTAAAAAGTTGTTCAAATATATATATATTGAGAAATTATCCTTCTGCAAAATGTTAGGTTCGAATCTAACGTTTACTCTTACATAAATGGAGTTGAGATTCAAATTTTATGAGTTTTAATTTTTTGGACAACTACATCAGGTATTAGTAAATTAATCTTTATACATATTTAACTAATCTTTTAACACACATATTGAACTTAAACTAAAAGCTATTCAGTTAGACTAAATTGGTTACGTATATTTATCGATCTTACAAATGAAATATTAATAATAGTCTAATACCAAAAGAGTCTTAAAGTTCCTCCACATGTTATCTTGATAAAGCATATGCTAAACGTGACTGCTCAAAAATATTAAAGTAGACAGCACAAAAGGTGCATAATTGAGAAAAGGAAGTTGGTTTCAAGTAAAATTGGTTGAAGTCTTCAAAGGACAACAAAGAGCATGTGGAAATCAATTAAATCCACTATTAATTTTTTCTTTCGAAGCCACTAACTTAAAGTCGTACTTACTCTCTCGTATGTAGGAGCGAGCTCTCATTCTTTTTGTTTTTCTTTTTTATGATTGAAACTTATAATTTTCGAATTGGAACTTGAAAGTGAATGATACTTATCATGTGAACAACTCTCTGTCGTCATCTTTTTTTATTATAATTAATTAAGCAGCGTGTAAAAGAAAAAGTAACCTGCTAAAACCTTAAAAGTCAATTAACAACATAATATAAGCAAACCTTCTTACCATATGTCTAGGTTCACCAACTTCTCTCAATTTTAGATATATATATTTAAAGATATATTTTTATCACCTTATTGACTTTTGTATAATATTAAAATATATATCAAATAAATTCAATTTAATTTCAAAATTTAGTTAAATTAATTCTCATAAAATATGACCACTAATATGATTCAAAATATACGACATGTGCGCAGCTAGCTGCACTTGACTCAATTTTTTTTAAAAAAAATATTTTGGTTTGTTTTCATCACAAAGCCACCATAATTGACCAAAAACATGTTAAATTAGAAAATAAAAGTCAAATTTGACTCGAGACCCTCTAAAATTGAACAATTTTGTTAATTTCTAGTCTAAAATATTATGCCATCACTAGGAAGAAAAAAAAAAAAACCCTTTATCTTAGTTTTAATTAATAGAGTTTAAATTTGAGTTTTTTTTAACTATAAGAATTTGAAATCGTAAAATTTACCTATTACGGTCCCAAAAAAATATTACATGAATTTTCTTAACAAATACTAAACACTTTTGCTAACCACAAGAATATGTGTAAATAAAAAAATAACGACCGAAAGTAATTTCAAATACTATAAGTTAGTGGTGTTATAATCAAGAGTCGACTGATAATTAGAATCTCCATTTTCTTAATCATTTATGCCACTGTTATTTTCTTCTCGATAATATTTTCACAAATGAGCACAAAATAAAAATTGACAAGACATGAAAAAATAGATATGACCATAGAAACTATTTTTCCTGTATTATTCGATTGGAAATTTATATAATACATATTATATGTATAACACTCAAAAAAAGAAGAAAAAATAGAAATAGAAGAAAAACAGAGAGCAAACAGAACAAGATTATTCTTAATCACACAATTAATTACTAGAGTATATGATTAAAAGAATAATCAGATCTTTATTCTTAATTAATCTTGATCTTTCTTCTGTTTTGGCACAGGAACCAAAGCTAATGAAGATGAAGAAATAGCTTTGAGATTCTTCTTCTTGTTGTTAATGACAATTTTGCCCTTTGAATCCTCATTTAAAGATTCATCATTATTTCTAATCTTGATTAAGAGATTTTGCTTTGATATGTTTTCTCCACTAACTGTTTTTTGAATTGGGAAGAAAAAATCTGTTGGAAAAAATTTGTATTGAAGACCAGCCATCAAAGTGCTAATTAAAATTTTGTTCTGAGTTTTTTTGTTGTTGTGTTAAAAATTATGATGAGTATTTCACTTATTTATAGAAAAAAAAATTAGACACCCTCAAAGGGTATTGAAAAGTCATTGCTTTTGAGTTGGATTCTTCTTATTTATTTATTTAGTTTAAAATGCTTTTTTTATTCCTAGGATATTCCAAGCAAAGGAACTAACTTTACACACTATTATCTGCCTACTTTACTTGTGGAATTATATTGGATTGTTATAGTTGTTGTTGGTATAACTATTTGATATTTGAATTTTACTGGCTCGTCTAATTTGTAAAATTTTCGTCGGTTGCCTTTTTTTATTTTGATAGTTGTTCAGTAAATAACTATTTTTTATTTTTTATTTTGTAAATTATGAACCTTTTAGGCCACGGTTTAAAAATATTTTTGAGCAAATTAAAAATCATATGAGAAAATATTGGATTGAAGTTTAGAACTTGTAGCACACCAACCTAATATTTTGTCTGTTTTAATGGCTATATTTACACATCTTTAAAAATAGAGAAAAAATCTAAATAATGATTTATTAAGAAGATATTTGAATAAATCAATCAAAGAATTTCTTTTCTACGACTTAAATATATAATATCTGATTAAAAATGAAAGAATCGATCCGTCCCGGCACCTTGGTAGGTTGTGCTATTGATCTACCTACTTGTTAGAAAGGAGAATATTTCAAACTTGCTTTTGTTGAAATAAAATAAAATACTACACTAGTCCAATTCACGAGTTTAATTGACTTTATTTGTGACACCATGCGCAAACAATACATGTCCAAGTAAACAACTACTAACTCTCTTTTAAATATTAACAATAATCTTTTTAATGAAGTAAATTTATTCAAAATATAGAGGTCATCTATTATTAAATTTTTATTTAGTAGTGTGCAAATACTTTAAAATATAGATAATACTTTTTTTTAAAAATCCAAAAGGAAATCACATAGTTGCTATCCTTCAAGTGCATATTAAGTAAATTCAATTCTGTGCAAAAAATTGCAGACAACACAAGAAGAAGAAGATGCAAATCGTATTAGACAAGTCTAGTATGGGAACTCGACTAAAAAAACATTAATAAAAGAAATCAATTATGACCTTAATTCCTTATAAGATACTACCTACTTCATTAATACATCATAAAGGGTAATACAAATAATATTTATGAAATATAATACTTTCTCCGTTTCATTTTAGTTGTCATGTTGCATTTTTTGGGAGTTAGTTTGACTAATTTTCAACTTTAAATAAATTACATTTATATGATATTTTAAACTAAAAATTTAGATATTCGAAAACTATACGAAAAATACTATAAATTGTAATTTTTTGTATATCAATATGATGAAAAATACATTGTAAAATGTTAGTCAAAATTATTATCGCTTAACTCTGAAAAAAGAAAATCGTGACAACTAAAAGGAAACAAATGGAGTATATTATATTCTGGGGTTGGTAATCCACAAAGATAAGCCTAAAATGATAGTGACTTGCAATTTCATGATAGCCTTTGACAAGGAAAAAACGGTTTTTTTTTTTCTTTCACAAAAAATTAAATAAGATTAATTTAACTAATTATTCATTTATTATTTATGTTAATTTTAAATTTATTGTAGTAGTAGTATCTATGCCGACCACTTTAATATATCACCTGAACAATGATCTTCCACGTTCGTATTTTATGTCACCATCTAAACAAATAATAATATCTTGCTATCGTAACCAAAAAATATTAATCAGACAAACGATGTTATTATAGAGAATTATTGAGAATGAATTTCATTAGGCATGTGGTTAGTGGGATTATTAAAATCATATTCTATTTTTGATTCTTTGAGAGATACTTTAAACGACCTTTGGTTTATTATAAGAGCTAATATATAAATTTTATAGATTCGTATTTGGACCAAAATAAAGATTCTCTTTCCACGAAACAATATTGTTCTTTTGCTGGCCAAATAAATCTTGATAATTGTCTACGTCAAAAATAGAATAGATTTTTTTAAAAAAGGTAAACGGTATTTCCCCCCCTAAAAAAATCAAATCATGTTCGTCAATTATATGTATTTAGTCCGTTTTATAAAACTATAATAATAATATATTGAGTGTAGTCTCATTAGGAGAGTGATACGATATGTAGACTTGCCTTCTAATAGACCCTCGATTCGAGTAAAGCATTTTAAAACAAGTATGGAAAAAAAATACAGTAATGAAGAGGTCATGTTAACGAGAAAAGAAAAATAACAATAAGAACAAAATAATAATAATATTGATGTGGAAAAGAAGGAGCAAGTAAGGTGTTCCGAACGACTATTACCATGCCTTTTCCACAACTCAATTACTACCTGCCAAACTTCTACGTCGTAATTCTCGATTTGTATAATTTTTTATTTAGAGTCATATCATTTGTAAACTAAAGATGTATCATGTTCCGCCGTCTAATCACTTTTCCCTAATATATTATCGATCTATCTCTACCTCTCCTTAGATCCACCATAGACGATCTTTCACACCTACTTATCGGAACATATGTACATCTCCTCTTCAGAGCACAAGCCATCTTAGGTAACAATAATTATACAAGT
This sequence comes from Solanum pinnatisectum, assembly GCA_035578085.1. Classification (NCBI taxonomy): domain Eukaryota; kingdom Viridiplantae; phylum Streptophyta; class Magnoliopsida; order Solanales; family Solanaceae; genus Solanum; species Solanum pinnatisectum. Next base: position 42,606,881 of record CM069085.1, on the reverse strand, counting down.
AAAGTTTTTAGTCTTATTCTAATAGCTCGTTAAACAGTAATTACATCTAAATAATTAAAAGAAGACCAATAATTTTGAAAGGGTAGCAATTCAATGTATGTGGTCAATTAACATTAGCTGATTAATTTACTCATTATTTAATTTGCATTATTGCATGCTTTTATTAGAAGATATAAGTGGAATAAAATATATATTAGTAAACGTGAAAAGTTGGCCACAATATGAAAGTTCCAACTACTTATCACCACAAAATAGTCAATGAAAACACACATACATAGGCCTAAACCATTATCAACCATTCAACTTGTATTATTGTATGAAAAAATCATGTGGAAGTTATTGCTCCATACATTATATGACACCTTTTTATGTTAGGGCTATTTGATATATTTTTTTTTAATCTCGTATTTGGTATCCACATTAAAGCTCGACTAATTTGCGTCACATAGGACCTCATTTGGAGGAAAGCGCTCCCTACCAAAGGATCTTTCCGTAACCAAGGCTCAAACACGAGACCTTTGGTTAAGGAGCAACCTCATCCACTGCACCACATCCCTTTGATGATTTTATCATTCATTTCAAGTAATAATTCAAATATACATGGTCAGTATAAAATATCTTTTTACACATTTAGATAACTCATATATATAATATTAGGAAATCCTCTTTAAACGTGAAATTTATAACCTTAAATCCACCTATTATTATACATCAATTCTACACAAGCATTTGCCCAAAATAAATCGTTTGCATTTACTTCAGAATTGAGCAACAATGGGGAAAAATGAAATTGAATTGGATAGTAGAAAGGGCTAAATATAGCCTCATGCAGTCCGCCCCACTCTAAAGGACTTTCGTATAGACCACTTTGCCCAACTCGGTGCTTGGACAGGGCAAGGCCAGAGATTAACCCCCAGATCAGTCTAACATTCCACCACATTAGAAGGCTCGGCGTTGTTGAGTCTTCTCATCTAAATTATAAACCCAAATAAGTCATTGTTCAAAAACGATGTGGGAGAAAATGACACAATGTGTACCTAACTTTACCTTTATTTTATGGTGTATAATAAAACTTGAAAAACTGAAAGTCAATCAAGTCTAGATCTATGACATTGTTTCATTAGACGTTTATAGATTTTATACGCAAGGTGCTACAAGAAAGTGCAAAACTATTCTATTTCTCGATTTCATCGCTTGACTACTTTCTTTAATGGAGGACTTTTCTTCTTACGATAGAAACATTGGAAAGAGTGTTAGTTTTTCGACAGAACCAAATCTTCCTGCGGCTAAAGAGATTGATTCTAGAGCAACAGAGCGTTGAATCAATAAATATAGTTAGTATGATCATTCTACATTTAGCTTGTTCTATTTGATGATGAATTAATAAGCTGAATATAAACAGGTAGGAAATGTACATGAGATAACATTTTCATTGATCATATACTCATGAGTCAAAGTTTCTTTCATTCATAAATCCAAAAACAAAAATCATATGGTTGTTTTATTATTTAAGTGCTGAAGCAATGATTAAGCTTCCGAAATTACTTTTTATTTACCTGTCCAATAGTCGATTTTTTTATCACGTATCATGATAAAAAACCTGTCATGTTATCCTCAGTTAACCTCTAATGATAGGTGCAAACTCTTGTCCGCGTCCTCGTTGTGGAGTAAAAGAATTAAACGAGTGCATGAGCTCGTTTCGATCCCTCAAAAGTTACCCCTCCAAGCTCTTATTCAAGGAACAGAATGAAAAGGGAAAGCAAAAAAGATCCTCTATTTCAGTTCATCTTAAGGTTTTTCTTTGAGTTAACTACCTTTAGCTATTTCTAGGAAGTGTAGGTAGTTAATTTGCTTACCTTCATAATTCGCGTAAAAGGAATTTTCTTGACTAAGTTTACTCCACTCCAATTGAATTCATACTTCTGGGAGTGGAACAACTGCTTCGAAAGCTTCCACAAGCATCGCCACTCTTGTTTTCCGTGCTGGAGTTAGCTTAATGACCATGTGCTGCACTCCATTATCGAGCATCCATTGTTCAGCTTTTTTCCTCTCATCTGTAATTTGGTTCCTCAAATCCACTTTTTCTTGTTCTTGATCAGGTGTAGGGGGCAAAAGTCGAGGGGGTTGTGGATTGACTTTTCGAGCTCTTTCCAATACCTTTATTGATCTCTTAAGGAGGATCATTTTCTTCAGCTTGCTCCAGTTCTTGGACTTTGGTGGCTCAAATTTACTCTCGGTGATAGTACTATTACCAGCAAGTTCCTTTGTTTCTAATTGACTGTCACCATGTTTCAAGCTTTCGTAGAGTGACTTTGTACTATTTTGCTCTCCGCCATCTGTATGATCAGTTTTTGGTGGCTGTTCATCTTGAACAATGTTACTAGTGACACTCTGTGTATTGGATGAATCATCTTGAGTCGGTGTTGTTAGGATCTGATTAACTGCCTCTCTTATGAGATTGACAGCATCATTTCTGCTGAAACTTCTCCCATTGTGGCTTATGTCATTTCTTCAGAGAAATCGTGAAGAGAGTTGTCTGTATTTGTTTCAGCTAGTGTTTTGTTGTTGTTTACCTCATCGAGTTGTTCATTCCCTATTTTTGATACAACATCTGAAAGAATGTGCTGTGATATCACGTGCCACATGCTGATGTGCTTCTGTTTGTTCACCTGTTTTCTGTATGTTCCATTATCGTCTTCTGCTTCTGTTATCTTTTCGTTCTCATCACTAGATACAGTAATACTCTCCGTGGCCTCACATTCAGAGAGATTCATGTTATTTTCCTGTGTTTCATCACCGTCGTTGCCTAAGTTTGAGATAGTAGAAGATGTTGAATCATCATTTGAATCACCAAACTCCTCTATTTCAACCGATCCCTTGTCACTCGAAGTGCTTGTTACTTCATCCAACTTCTTGCAGAGGAAAATGGCCTTTTGAGTATCATCATTTTTTGACATCGACCTGTCATATTCTGCATTCCTTTTGTCCACGTGTTCACGAACATTATCTGCATTGGAGACTGATGTATTTCCCTTGCCTGCAGTCTGCAAATTGACTTCATTTCTACTTTTCAATTTAGGAAATGTAACCTGGATATTACTGTCAAGGGGAGGAACCACATTTTCGAAAGCTGTTACTAGTAGTCCTACTTTTCTTTTCTGAGTCGGAGCAAGCTGACTTATCGCCTTCTGTAGAGCATAGTCAAGCATCCATTCTTCTGCACTTTTCCTCTCATCCTCTATCTGATGTTTCAGATTAACCTTTTCTGCCTCAGGATCAGGCACCAGCTGCAGATACTGCGGTTTCCTTGGGTTGAATTTTCTCAACTTCTCCAATTCCTTGATGAATCGTTGGAGAATAATCCATCTTTTAAGATTGCTCCAGTGTGTTGGCGCTTTCTTCTCAGCTTTGTTCGTGACTCGTTCTTCGTTTTCCTGTTTCTCAGGGCTGCCAGTGTTATCTCTGGTAACATTTCCCTCATCTGACTTAGATGCCTTATCACATTCCTCATTCTTGGTGTCTGACTCGTTGGAGTTTTCTTCGGTACACACTGTTGTATAGTGAACACTTCTATCAATAATTCGCAGAAAATTTAATATATAAGGAGAGGATAGTAAACAATCACATGTAGAAGTATTCATGTCTTACCTTCACTTGTTACTAATTGATTATCTGATGAGTGATCTTGAACTTCTGGAAGAAGAATTCTCTCGATTGCTTCTCGTACTAGCTTAACTGCTAAAAGCTTACGCGCTTCAATCTCTTGGTTATTTGCATCCTGTTTTGTAGTCATTGATTCTCTTTCCGAAAAACTCAAAAATGAATCAGAGCTTTCTGCTGCACAAGATTTGTTGCTCCCATCATTGTGACTATCTTCATCAGCTCCACGGATCACTTTGCTGTCCAATTCTGTAGATTCATCCGAAAGCATATGTCTATGAATCAGGCTCCACATGCTCCTATGCTTCTCTTTCGGAAACTGGGTTATGTGCATCTTCATGGCTAAGGCATTGGGATCAACATCTTCAGTTGGATTAGCTTTGTCATCCGTCTCTTGCAAATTGTCTACGCGTTTCATTGTATCGTTGCTAGCTGAAGCAGAGGAAAACTCAGTGCTACATTTTGCTTCAACGAGATCATATGTCAACAATGGTTCATTCTTAGATAGTTCTCTGTCGATATCCTCATCCTCCTCACCTGTGGTGACAACATTGTCAACCGGCTTTATCAGAACCGTATGACAGAAATCAGCTTCTCTGTCCTCTATATTGCAAAAAACTGATGTTGTTACACTCTGATAATTTGATTCTACATCAGAACTAACCAGTGTATCCTGCTCCGAAAACTCCAACATCTTGTATAAGGTTGCTTTCCTCAATAAAAAAGTGATCTGCATTTGTTGACTCACTTTCTAGTCTAATGCTTTTCTGTGGTTTTAAGAGTTTTCTCCTTCTATATACGTGTTTTATTGGGGGAGACGGATCATCAGAGCGTTTATTGAGTGAACAGTGATGGTATGAACAAACTTTCACTTTTGAAACTGTCTGATTCATTTAGTCCAGGATGAAGTTCAACTTGTTGAGGGAACTTTGAATCCTTGAGAGTGGATGAACAAGTTGACTTAGAACTACTAGATAAAGTACTCGACGATTTCCTACTAGATGGACTTGTCTGAAAATGACCTTGTTTCCCTTCAGAACAACTTGTTACCTTCATACAATGAGTGGACAATTCGGATACTTCAAGTGAAGATGGATGTTGAGGGGTTGCTGCATAATCAGAGGGAGATAATTGCTTGATTCTTGATTTTGATCTTCTCCAAGATGACTTTGTGTTGCCAAATTTTGTTATCATTTTGCAAAAAATGATCTTTTTTTTCCTTCTTTGATAAGAAAGGAAGTGCACAAAATTCTATCTTTTTTAGTCTATTTTTGGTTTCTTCAAATCTTCTTGGTGATGGCTTTTGAAATTGGACTTGTTGGTTTCTCTTGTTTTGGGATTTTTTGTTGATTGAGCAATGAAAATGGCAAGGAAAGAACCTAAGTTTGTTTGGTTTCTTAATGGTGTCTTGTCCCTTCTAGATGTCAAGTTTTGAGCTAGTACTTCTTTTTTTGGTTAAAGCATCCGGTACGCGAAACTCACTGGCCTTTTGAGTTAGGTGGGTCCATTAAGGGGACTAAATGGCTCGCTTCCAACTTCTAACAGGTCTTTTATTCGCATGACTCAAACTCGATACTCTGGTGTACATCTCTTGATGGTCAAGGTAGTGTTCATTCAATGCTATTTGCCTATTCAAGATTTGACTTTTAAAAAAAATAAAATGAAATAAGGTTTCTTTATTTTATTTTAAGCGTCTTTTTTACTAGTTAATTGTTTTCTGGAAGGTAGTTGAAATGTTTTTTCTGCTGTGTTGGAGTTGAGATTTTTTTCATTTAATATTACATGAACGGTAGTGATTATATTCCCTAATTTATATTATTATTATAAGGTAGTTGACTAGTTGTCAAGAAATTAAAGTTAGGTTATCTTGTTAGTGTGTTTATTTTAAGTTTATGGCTGACAAAAATGACAATAGATTGCAAATATAGATATTGGTTCAAAGTGATTGGTCCTTTATTTCTTTATTCACATACACAAATTTAGTCGTACACAACTGCACCTCTAAATTCTATTTATAAAATTACATTGGACATGTTATTGCAAACACTTCAAATCTTAACAATCAAGCATGAACTTTTATTTCTCAACGTTAAATTTTATTAGATTGATTTGTCAATTCTTACTAGTGACCGGGGAGGCGGGGGAGATCAAACTCAAAATATAAAAAAATGAAAACTCAAATTAACTAAGAAATTCAACATATAGTATATAATTTAAGTAATACACACCATAACAAAATTTTACACTATCAAATCATTCTAAAAATGTGTCTATAGATAAACCTTAATAAAATAAAATTTTGGAATTTAAAAACATGAAAATTCAAATAAAGATGATCTAATAGTTCAAAAGATTTTAATTATCATAAATATTTGAAGGCTATTTTGGAAATTCTAGTTGGAAGATCACTATAACAATAAAGTCGGCACCGACGCAAAATAGAGTTTTTTTTTTTTTTTTTTCTATTAGAAAATAACTTCAATTTATATAAGAAAATTTGGGATATATAAAACAGTCCTATTTTCAAACTTATAAATTTTAAATTTTAACAAAGAAAGATATTATTTAGCTTTTGATTAATTGTGATTTGTGGGTTATGCGCATATAATTGTGAATGCTTTGGGCCTAATATATTGTGCCTATGATTCCTATATATATTGGGCTAAAAGATGGGATCATTCATAGAAGGGAAAATTATGTGATCTAAATTCTAATTGATTAAAAGTTCCTTGACTATCCTTTTTAGCAATATTTTTAATTTATTATCTAACATAACATTAGTTTACGTTTTACAAACATAGCAATTCCTTAATTTTAGATTTTAATTTGATAAACCTAATCCCTTCCATTCTTCCCTATTCTCTCTCTCCATCTTTTAATTGGGGTCGGAGGTTACAAGGTGGAAAATCAATCTCACTAACAAAATGCAATTTCAAATACGTCAATTTGAAATTTATTAAGATTTTCATTTTTTTTTGTCTCCCTTCATCTTTCTCATTAGTGTCATTGACTTCGGCTTCTTCTTCTTTTGGTGGTGGTGGAATAATTGTATATATGTAGGGTGTATATATGTCACACATATATTATTGTACAATACATATACATTGACTTATACACAAGATGTGTTGTGTGTATGTATCTTTTGTATAAGTCATTTTATAATATCACGTGTATCATTATACATATAGTGGAATACATATGACACACAAGTGATATAATACTGTGTATTTTTTGCGTATGATACATTCCTATATATGTTTGTGAGCATGCCTTGCATGTCAATGTATGTCAAACGTATTTCAAATATGTAAACTGATAGTGAATATGTATGTATATATGTATGACAACTAGATATGTATGCATGACAAGAAGGATATTTGAAAACTATTACTATTAGTTGTTGAAAACTAAATAGTTTTGCTAAAATCTATTTGTTAGGAGCTTCATAAAAACTAAACATTTTCAAGTAGACAAGAATATTAATTATAGTACTATGAACACATTACACACGCAACAAATAAGATCATAAAAAAGTTGTAACACTAATTCTAAATTGATTTACTTGAAAGGTATTCCAAATGTCATTTTCTCAATATGTAAAGACAACAAAATATATATTTGAGTATTATTACTCATTAATCACTTGTGTTTTACAATTTACAAAGAGCTTAAAATAGTAAAGAAAAGGAATACAGGATTAGTCTTAATCTTAAGTGTCACTTTCCTCTTAATCAAAATGATCCAAACTTTTAATATTTTTTTAATGCACGTGTCTTATATCCCCTTCATACTTCATCATCTCAAATTATTAGCGTGTTTCTGTTTTACTCTCTAAAAATATAATTAAAAGAGTTTGTTTTGACTATTTTATCTTCAATTATGTTGATATAATTTTTCTTAATATAAACAACATGACACAATTATCCATGACCAAGCCAAAATAACTAAAATTATTATACTAATTTAATTTTGATTTTTATTAGAAATCAAATCAAATCAAATCGAACCATAAATACATACCTAATTACCACCAACCTAGAAATAATCTCACCACTAAAAAATGTGGTGCATTAAATCAGACGGCTCCTTCCTTAATCATATATCTCAATTTCGAGTCCTTGGCAGAATGCACCACCCTTTGATTTACCCTACCCTACACAAATTCCGATTAGGCGAATTCTAATCTAAATACCAAACACCAAATGAAAATCGAAAAAAAAAGAACCAAAAAAAAAGAAGGTCACCAACCTCCAAATTTAACTCATATAATTACTTGGCAAGCAACAACCTCATATACCCTAATCGTTATCTGATCCAAATTTCTGACTTTTTTTCCTTTTTCAAATCCCTATATGATTCTATTAAATCCAATCTGTGCCAAATTGCAGTGCTATTAAATTTATTATTTTCATATTTTCTCTGTATTTGTTGAGAAAGAAGCATTAGCCTGTTCTTGAGTTCTTTTCCCTTTTCTGAGATTTTTTTTTTGAGAAATTTTAGTTTTTTTGGTTGATTCCTAGAACCCCTTTTGATTTTGGTTTGTGGGGTTGCATAAAAATTGAACCTTGATGTCAAAAGATTGAATCTTGATTTCTGGGTGTGGTGGGTTTTGTGCTTTTGTCAAGTTCTTGTTGGTGTTTGAGCTGAATTGACAAGATTTTGTACAACGGGAAAGGTTGAAACAGGAACGATTGGGAATTTATCTCTTTGACTTTCCTAAATTTGAGGTATTTTCTTTGATCTAGTAGTTCTATTCTTGAACTTTAACTTAGCTTTGTTAATTTCTGGTTCAATCTGATTCCTCGAATCTTGTGAATGACCTTTGTCAAAGTATCATTAGTTTTTGTGTTACTTTGATATTCAGAGCTAGTACAAACCTTTGTTGTGCTAATCTTGTTCAATTGGTATAAGTTTAGAGCCTTTAGATTATTAGGTATTTGTGTATTGGTTGTCTTGACATTTTGCTGAGCAACCTATAGGAACCAGTTCATTTGTCCATTTGAGATGGATATAAGTAATGAGGCTACTATTGACTTCTTTGCTATTGGACCTTCTACGATATTGGGTCGAACAATTGCCTTTAGAGTCTTGTTTTGCAAGTCGATTATGCAGTTGAGGCATCGTTTGTTTCATTTCTTGGTGTATTACTTGTACAAGTTTAAGAATGGATTTTCGTACTATGTGACACCTTTGATTTCGTGGTTGCACCCTCGCAATCCACAAGGGATATTGGCATTAGTAACGCTTCTCGCCTTCTTGTTGAGGCGGTATACTAATGTAAAAGGTAAGGCTGAGATGGCTTATAGGAGGAAGTTTTGGAGGAACATGATGAGATCTGCCTTGACTTATGAGGAGTCAAGGCAGATTTTAATCTCGTAATCTTAAATATATTCTTATAAAAGTTTGAAAGTAATAATTAATAAAACAGATTAAGCATAGGATAGACAAATTAGGGTGTAATAATTAATAAAAGATGGAAAGCTGGGTTAGTGTTGTTACAGTATGATTAAGCCACTTGTGTGCTGGACCCAAGAGCTAGTGGCCAATTTAAAATTGGCAATTTGGGTCTGAATTCAGTGTATTAAAGCAGGATGTGAAAGGGACATAAATTAGGATTTGATTAGTGGAATTTGTATGCTAGTGTTTACAAATCAATTTTAAATGATTTACACCTTAGTTATTTGGTCCCCTATAGCGGCATGGTAATTAAAACGATCAATGGATTATTAGAATAAGTAAGTTTAGATCTTTTCTCAAAGTATTTGATGGGCAGAATACAGACCTTAATAATTGTGTTTAGAAAATAAAAACAAATTTGCAAACAAATTATTAGTCGGTCATGATGTAGCTAGAATTTTTACTAAAATGATGAATACAAAATTTGAAAGTGTAATTCAAAATTTACCTAATTGAAACTAAATGAGTAAATTTAGTTTTTTTTTTTTTTTAATTTCTTTCTATATTCTTATATTTTAATACAATATTATAAACATAGTGATTTGTAATTATGAGATTTTATTAAAAGATAACACTACAAAATATGCAAAATAAAATACAAAAGATATTTGTACTCATTCTCGATATACAGAAGCCCGGAAAACTTCCAATCAAAACTATTATTCAGATTCCGGCGGCTTTCTGGCTGTTCGCCTACCATAAACCACTCGTCGTAAAACCCAGCTCCGGTAAGTGCTAAAGTTTTAGGCTTTTATTATTATTTGTTCTTTCTTGATCTTATTCTCAACTAATTTGGGTCCCTGAAATCATTTAATTGTTCAAAAAAAATTTGGGGTTTGAAATATTCAATTGATTTTGATATATAAACATGTAAAGGTAGAATCTTTATGACTGCATAATAAGAATTTGATGTAGAGTAGCAAAAAAGGAATTTTCTGTTAGATGTAGTGGTTAAAATTTAAGGACCAAACAGAAGTTATGATTTTTTTTTCCAGAATGTACTATTGCTAGAGTGTGGTTGAGTGGAGGGTCTATCGAAAATAGTCTCTCTACCTCTTATAGGTAGGTGGGGTTAATATTTTTTTTTTATCTACATATAGTAGATGTCGAATCACCTTCAGCTAGTTCGTGTGTTTACTTCTTCAGAGTTTGAAAGACCTTAATGAAAATCCTGGCTCCACCACTGTTTGTGGGATCTCATGAGGGGACCAATTATTTGCAAGACTTTATCTATTTCAACTTCATGAAAGCAAAGCTGTTGAAAGATGTTTAAAGAACCATATTTTTTTGGTTAATTGGATAGATATATGTACTCAGACAAAATTTACAAGTTAAGGGTAGCACTAGAGATCCTTGATAGTTCATTGATGTAAACCAAATTAGTGTTTTGAAAGTAGTTCCTAGAATGTCTACACATACTGCGTCATTTGCAAACACCGAAGGAACTACCAAAATAGTTAGTTTATCAAAAAGTTTCTTCTTTACTCCTCCTTAGCAAGAAGGTCTGCCAACCTATTTGCTCTCGGTAGTTATTCTTGATGTCTGTAATCCTCAGTCTTTATATCAATAGCCTGCATTCAGAAGTAATAGAAGAGTGAGGAATGTGTCCTTGATTAGTCATTTTATTACCTCCGTAGGACAAAATTTCTAGGATATAATTGATCACGTGACCTGCTTTAGTTTGCAATATTTATGAGGATTTTTTTGGTATAACGATCTGGTATCCGGTTCGAGCCCCTGTGAATGGAGAATCCCTATAATGACTTCTTTTATGAATATCTGATGACAGGTCACATGGACATGCCAAAAGGAGACAAACTTGTGCTGAGGGGTTTAAAGTTTCATGGATACCATGGGGTGAAGCAAGAGGAAAGGAAGCTTGGTCAGAAGTTCCTGGTAGATGTTGATGCTTGGATGGATCTTCGACCTGCTGGTGAATCTGACTGCTTGTCCGATACTCTAAGTTATACTGATATATACCGGTGAGTGATGCTTTTGATTTTGTTCATTCTGCATATCTAAGAGTTAAGATGACCGAACAGAAAGAACTTAATTTCTAAGCTTAATAACTGAAACATCTTGAACGTTTAAGTTACAAGGTTCTATTGCTAGAGGTCAGTTCAAATAATACTCTTTTCACCAGTTAGAAAATATACTAGGGTTGAGCAGTTTCACCAAAGCTAAACTGGAAGAGATGAATAGAACAGTACAGACAAGACCTCAAAATGGGGTTATAAACAGCTGTAAAAGGACTAATGATTTTATAAGTTATCGTAGTAAGAACTTGACTCATTTGAAACATCTTCGAGAGCACACTGAAGCAGATTTTTTGATGCTATGTAGTTTCTTGGATAATCCATCATACATGGGAATTTTCACGCCACTACTAGAGGCTCTCGTAATCTTCTACTTTCTTGAGGAAACATTGAACTATTGCCTTATTATTATTATTTATCTTAGAAGAGTTCACTTTGCACCTAAGGGCGGGATCTAGTGGTCTGGATCCTGATTAGTCAAGTAAAATCTCTTGACAGCGTGTGGCAATAAGAAACACTCGAAATTCCAATAGCTTAATCACTGATATAAGGTAATTTTCTATTGGCGCTAACTGATCTCCTGGACTGTGTTTGCTTGTAAGTTACAGTTGCTTTTCTTGTCTTAGCAGTCTTTAAGAATAAACATTTGCGGATCAATTTCCTAGCTAGGTTCGTATGCTTGTTTTGGCGTGATCACTCAGTGATTCTATCTTTTAAATCTATGGATTGGCAGAATAGTGAAAGAGGTTATGGAGGGGCCACCTAAAAATCTACTAGAATCTGTGGCTCAACTCATAGCATTGACAACCCTCACCAAGTATCCACAGGTATCTGCTGTTCGCGTTCAAGTTGGAAAGCCTCATGTGGCCGTCCAAGGGCCTGTTGACTACTTGGGTGTCGAGATCATTAGATACAGAAGTCTTGATGTTCAAAAGTAGGACATAATATGCTTGTATTATTAGCAACTTCAAATTTTTGCTGTTTGACAATCATTTTCAAGCTAGTATAATTTGATCAATTGTCTTGATTCTTGATGCTTAATTGAATGCATTTACTGTTACTCACTTTTGGAGTGACAAACTTCCCAAAAATAAAAGGGCAGTCCGGTACATGATGCATTCCACGTTCACTTATGTTTTGGTGAGGGTCACACACTCAAGGAAATGTACGCAATCTACCTTGAGCAAGCTTCATTGATTTCGTAGTTCAAACCTATGACCTATAGGTCATGTAGGACACTTTACCATTGCTCAAAACAAGAATATACAGATTGAATTGAACTACTTCTAGGTAATCCTTTTGGCTACAAAAGAAAGTTGACAAAAACAATTGTATTAATTTACTAAAAATACTGATACCTCTTTAGGGCAAGAAAATGAACTCTCTTTATTGGAATAAGACAAACAAATTTCATAATTGACATTTCACCGATTGCCTGCTCCTTGCATAGTCACCACTATCATCATAATACAATTTACTTAGATTATATAAAAAAAATAAGTAAAAAAAACATTTAGTTTAAAAACTAATCGAAACGTCAATTTGTTGGAATATAATAAATGTAGTTATAAAATATCTGGAGAAGAACTTATATTTTAGATATTTGCTCAAAAAAAATAATAATATTTCAGACTATAATATTGTGATTATGCTTTACTCGAATTGATGATTTAACGAGAAAATTAGCTTCCCAACCCATGATTTATCGGGAAAATTACCTTCCCAACCCATGACTTCATTTTCAAGGTAGGAATAACACTTCATTCACACGGAGATATTTTTTTCATAAAAAATTAGAGAACAAAATAAGGCTCCCCTGCACCACTTTCCATTTCCCAAAGCCCGTGTTCTTCGCGGCGGCCGGAAAATCAAGAAACATTTTATCCACCACCAGTCTACTACCAGTATGGCTAAAATGGCTGCTGACCCTTTTTCTGTACGGACAGAAGCTACTTGTTCGTCTTCTCCATTGAACCTTCGAAGCTCAAAGACAGCTACTTTTCGAATTCGAGCTCATAATAATCAGCACACCGATGACAAGAACAGATTCTACAAAGAGCTTGGTTTGTTTCTTCTCTTCTCTGCTTGTATTCTTGTTTCAGAAATATCAAGTAAAATCAACAACAAAAAAAGGTTACTACCATCTTTAATAGTTTAAGTTTGAGTTAATACTCCTAAAGTATCACTCTTTCGCACGACTCTCGTAGTTCAACTATCTATTGTTCTATTTAGCTATCTAAACGGTTAATTTTTCGCGAGTTTCCTACCTTAATTATCACTCCGTTTGTATAAAAAACACATAGATGCAGAGTTGGCCTACGTGTGCCCTGTTGTCTATTGGGAATAGGTATTTGCCCAACTCAGCATTGAGGTGTGTTTTAATACAAAGAGAATGATAATTTAAACAGGTAAAGAGAATAATTGATAGTTGAGGTATGAAATTTATGAAGTGAGTGGGCCTACATGAGTCTGTTGTCGATTGGGAACAAAGATTTGACTAACTAAGTATTGAGGTGTGGTTTATTACAAAGGGAGTGATAGTTTAGATAGGTAAAGAGAATAATGGATAGTTGAGCTATGAAACTCGTGAAAAAGTGATAATTCGGGTGTGTTTTTAATCATTAACTCTAAGTTTTTAGAATGAGGTGGCTGCTAAGTTGAGCTGAAATTTTAACTTCATTATCAGTCTTCGTGATTCTTTTAAGAAGGTTCGTCAGTGAGGTGATTGTAAACATAAAATAAATAAGTTTACTTGTCCTTGCTTTATTAACTTTTAGATGAATTTAACTACTTTTGGGTTATGGATTATTTTGTGCGAGGTGTTGAGGTATAAATTTGAAGTATTACCAGTAGTGTGCAAAGACTAGTGTTTGAGACTGAGAGAATGGAGACAGAGAAAGCTCAGTGAGATAGTGAGGGACAATTAAGCAGGCTAACTTAAAGAAAGATGGAACCTTCCGAAGTGCTTAGTAAACTGTAAATAAGAATGAGGGTAAAGGGCAGCTCGGTGCACAAATCATCCCGCGTCAGCAGGGTCTGGGGAAGGGCCGGCACCCCAAGCGTGTGATGTAGACAACCTACCCTAATGCAAGTATTAGTGGCTGCTTCCATGGCTCAAACTCGTGACATACATTGCTCCAAGGCTCCCCTTCCAAAAATAAGAAATAATTGAGAAGGAAATGTAAAGGCGTGACTAGGGTGTAGGCAGTGCACACTGCAGCGGAGTCACAACCAATCGTTGCAGAATTATGCATAGGAAAGATATTTCTTGAAATATATTGAGAGAAGGTTAATTTTAATCCCCTTGACATAAGGAGAATTTAACTTGTAGAGGCAAAAGTAGTTCAAGGTAGTTCAAAAGTAGCTTTAGATGATAAGTGCGGAATTTTTGAATTCCCTTGTGAAAATGCCCTTACCCACAAGGGGAAGTGAAGTACATGCATTTATTTTTCCTTCACACACCAGGAGATCTTCCTTACCGGTCTTAATGCTTTTTTAAGTGGTCTAGAGAAGATAGCATGGGAAAGTGGACAATTTAAAGGGAAGAAACACTAAATAACTGAGAAGAATCTCTGTCAAGAAGCATGTGAATGCAACACAATCAAGTTAGAATCCTCAACATATTCATGTTCCTAAATCGACTCACCATTAGAAAAATTATACACAGCATCAAGATACTGCTATAAAATCTTGGCATCGAATGCGTGTATAGTAAGTAATAGTCTGTTAATTTTTTGTGGTATTGATGGTCTCATGATGTAGGCACATTTGCTTTGAAAAGGAAGATTGATGATTTGGTACTTCGTGCTGAAATGTTGGCACCAACAGCACTAGAATTTGAAGAAGCAAGACACCTCAAGCAGGAAGAAATTATTCGTGAATATGATTTGTGGCATGATGTAGCCAAGTCAAATGAAGACCTTGTGCAATTAGCTGAAAGTGCCAAAGCGGTTGATGCCCTCAAAGACCTTAGATACAAGGTATCATGCAAGATAACCCAAAGCTAATTCTCACTTGTCAGCATATGTTTATTGCTTAGTTATTTAAGACTTAAAAGGGAAAACCATCAAACTCAAATTTTATTCCATTGAGTGTGCTTCTGCAGGCTGAAGAAGCTAAACTGATTACGGAGCTAGCAGGAATGGATTCTATCAACTATGACTTTTTAAAGCAGGCTTATACAGCCTGTGTCAGTGTGAATAAGACATTAGATAAGTATGAAATGTCCAAGCTTCTTAGGGAGCCATATGATATGGAGGGAGCATGTGTCACCATTGAATCTGGAAATGAGGGCATTTACTCAAAGGTATTTATCTGGAATCTCTTGCTATGTTACCACATATACTTGCTCAGTCAATAGCAAAGGTCCATATGCACTCGTGTCCAAGCTCCTCATGAGCATCTATTTATTCTGCTTATTCAACATTGAAGAGATGGTTGTCTTCCATCTGATGTAGCTTTATTTCCTTTAGAAGTTCCATTCTAGGCAAGACTATTATAGTAGCTGCCTAGCAGAGGTTGTGAAGTAAAAGGTATCTAGTTCTGTATGGATACTTTGTACATTTGGTGGTACTGTTTGTCACTGTTAGACTTATCCACTTTGATCCAGATTTGGGCAGAAAAACTCACAAGAATGTATATCAAATGGGCCGACAAACAAGGTCATAAGGCGAGAATTGTTGAGAAACAAGATTCGGAGAGTGGTGGTATCAAATATGTGATGATTGAGTTAGAATTCAAGTCAGCATACGGCTATCTTTCAGGGGAAAGAGGAATCCATTGCATGAATGGAAGTTCTGAAGGTAAATTCAATCTTTCAAAGGTATGAATCTGAGGACTCTTTGTTCAAATTTATTTCTCCCCTGTGGCCCTGTCGCTATCAGTTGATTATATGAATTATAATATTCCAATAGTTTCCTATTTCCTACTCAACCCTTTGAGTTATGCGTTCTATGAGAGTCATAAGATGTTGGCCTTTTAACAGGAGAACATTTTTCTTGTTGTCGTCTTAAATGTCAGAGTTCCGATGCATTCTGCTCGGAGTTTAGTTTATCTTACATGAATAAATCACAATCACTAATAGTCAGTTGAAAAATTCTCTGTAATCTAATTCAGGCCTTCAAATTTGACTACTTGCATTAATGTTATGAAGGAAACTGTGATGTTCAACATTTAACTGAAAAGGAGAAGAGATAATATAGTTATCATGGTGTGGTATTACGGCATAGACAAAAATTAAGTACATTAAGTTTTGAGGAGCAAAAGCATAGAACTTGATGATTTAAGAAACAAGCGTAAATTTTTCATGGACTTAAAACATGATTGCTTTCTACTTCGGTGCAGTCCAAGACATCAAGGTATTTGCAATGAATCACGAGTTTGCTATAGTCGCTAGAATAAGGATTGGAAACTGTTAGCATGATGGACAACTAAATGATTGTATATATTAATGTAATTATATAGTGATATAAATTAGCATGATCATATACATTTGTTGTAGAATCAAAGGAATAAATATTGTGATAGAATAGCTGATTTGGAGGGATAGCAAGGCAGATTTAGAGGGATTGAATAGCAGATTTGTAGAGATAGAATAGCTGATCTTTAGGGATAGGAATGACGGATCTTTAGGGATGTGTAATCTTTATTTTCTCTATATAATGGAAAGACTCTCACTTTGAGAGGCATTCAGCAGAAAATTGATATGGTATTAGAGCCTTCTCTTGGCTATCTTGTTTCATAGAGTCATCTGTGGTTCCTTCTAAATTTTTTTTTTGAAAATCTTGGTTTTTGGTTGACTGTTCATCGACAATCAGTCCTACCACCTGAGAATTTTGTTCTTGGTCATTCTAGTTGCTTTCTTGAGTCTTTGTAGTTTTCATAGCTATTCAAAAGCATGAATTCACATCACTTTGAATCCTTCTGTGTTTGTTTTACTGGAAAAAATTATTCTTCTTGGGAGTTTCAGTTTCAGTTGTTTGTCTCCGGCAAAGAACTATGGGGCCATATAGATGGAAGCGATCCTGCTCCTACTGATGCAACAAAGCTAGGTGAATGGAAGATTAAAGATGCTCGAGTGATGACATGGATTCTAGGGTCAATTGGCCCTCTTATTGTTCTTAATCTCATGCCATACAAGACAGCTAAGGCCATGTGGAATTACTTACAAAAGGTTACACCCAAGATTATAGCGCAAGACGCTTTCAGTTAGAGTATGAAATTGCTAATTACTCTCAAAGAGGTCTTTCTATTCAGGATTATTTTTCTGGATTTTAGAACGTATGGGCTAAATTTACAGATATTGTCTATGCCAAAATACCTTTTGAATCTCTATGAGTGATTGAGGAAGTTCATGAGCAAAGCAAGCGAGACCAATTTTTGATGAAATTACGCTCCGACTTTGAGAGTGTTCGCTCTAACTTGATGAATCGTGACCAGTCTCCCTTTTTGGATGTTTGCTTTAGGGAATTACTTCGTGAAGACCAACGTCTTGTCACACAAAATGCTTTCAAGAAAGAAAATGCTGTCACTGTTGCATTTGTTGCTCAAGGTAAAGGAAAGGGCTGGGATATGAGTAGAACTCAATGCTACAATTGAAAGGAATATGGTCATATTGCTAGCAATTGTAGCAAAGAAGTTCTGTAATTATTGTAAACAACAAGGACACATTATCAAAGAGTGTCCCACGCGCCTTTAAAATCGTAGGATCAATGCTTTTCAAGCTGGGATAAATGGTTCCACTAATGATAACTCATCTTCAAGACAAGTTCTTACTCCTGAAATGGTACAACAAATGATCGTGTCAGCTTTTTCAGCATTAGGATTACAAGGTAATGATGTTACATCTAATTTTTGGATTGTTGATTCAGGTGCTTCCAATCACATGACCAACTCAACGAGCATCCTATAAATTGTTTGTAAGTATCAAGGTCCATCACAAATACAGATTGCCAATGGTAGTAATTTACCCATTACCAAGGTTGGGGACATTACTCCAACTTTCAAGAATGTTTTAGTTCACCAAAGCTCTCAACTAGTCTTATTTCAGTTGGACAATTGGTAGATAACAATTGTGATTTGAATTTTTCTCGTAATGGTTGTCTTGTGCAGGATTAGGTGTTGGGGACGATAATAGCGAAGGGGCCTAAAGTTGGACGATTGTTTCCTATACACTTTTCCATTCCTCCTGTTCTATCTCTTGGTTGTACTTCTACGGCTAGTAAGACTGAGGTTTGGCATAAGCGTCTAGGACATCCAAATTCTGTTGTGTTGTCTCATTTATCAAATTTTGGTTTATTGGAAAATAAAAATCAATTTTCAGTTGCTTCCATTGATTGTTCTACTTGTAAATTCGGCAAAAGTAAAACTCTTCCTTTTCCTAATTTTGGTAGCCATGCTACAAAGTGTTTTGATGTCATTCATAGTGATGTTTGGGGAATTTCACCAATTATTTCTCATGCTCATTTCAAATACTTTGTGACATTCATAGATGATTATAGTTGGTTTACATGGGTGTATTTTCTTCGATCCAAATCTGAGGTATTTTCCATGTTCAAGACATTTTTGGCTTACATTGAGACTCAATTTTCTACATGCATCAAATTATTAAGATCTGATTCTAGTGGAGAATATATGTCTTATGAATTCAAAAAATTCTTGCTTGACAAAGGAACTGTCTCACAACACTCTTGCCCATATACTCCACAACAAAATGGAGTTGCTGAACGAAAAAATCGTCATCTTTTAGATGTCACTCGTACTTTATTGATTGAGTCCTCTGTACCAGCTAAATATTGGGTGGAAGCTTTGTCTACTGCTGTCTATTTAATTAATAGATTGCCATCTAAAGTGCTAAATTTTGAGTCTCCATATTTTCGTCTTTATCACCAAAATCCTAACTATAGTGATTTTCATACATTTGGTTGTGTTTGTTTTGTGCATTTGCCTCTTTCGTAGCGCAATAAACTTTCTATACAGTCTACTAAATGTGCTTTTATGGGTTATAGTACTTCACAAAAAGGTTTTATTTGCTATAATCCATGTTCTCACAAATTTCATATTTCTAGAAATGTTGTTTTCTTTGAGAATCAGTATTTCTTTCCTACGATTGTAGATCCATCTTATGTTTCTCCTCTTCTTCCTACTTTTGAGGATTTATCATCTTCTTTTAAGAGGTTCAAACCTGGATTTGTGTATGAACAACGTCGGCCAACTTTATCCTATCCCGACACTGATCCACCACCTGAAACTGTACCACAACTAGAATCTGAGAATTCTTCGAGATCTGGTCCTCTTGAGCCTACTCGGCGATCTACTAGAGTATCTCGTACTCCCAATTGGTATGGCTTTTCCTCTACTCTATCCAACATATCTGTTCCATCTTGTTACTCACAAACTTTCATGCATGAATGTTGGCAGAAAGTAATGGAGGAAGAACTTTGCGCTCTTAAAGAAAATGACATATGGGGCATTGTTTCATGTCCTTCAAATGTCCGCCCTATTGGATGTAAATGGGTTTATTCAATCAAACTTCATTCTAATGGATCTCTTGATCGGTACAAAGCTCAATTGGTTGTTCTTGGTAACAGACAAAAGTATGGGGTGGACTATGAGCAGACTTTTGCACTCGTAGCCAAAATGACTACGGTGCGAACTATTATTGCCATTGTTGCTTCATAAAATTGGTCTCTGTATCAAATGAATGTCAGAAATGCTTTTCTCCATGGTGATCTTAAAGAAGATATTTATATGAAACCTCCACCTGGTTTGTTCTCATCGCCTACATCAGATGTATGCAAGTTGAAGCGGTCTTTGTATGGATTAAAACAAGCTCTAAGAGCTTGGTTTAATAAGTTCTACTTACTTTGCTTTTTTTTTTTTTCAGAGCAAATATGATCTGACTCATCTTTTGTTCTTCAAACAACATCTACAGGTTGTCTTCTTCTTTGTATGGTATGGAGATTATATTATTATTAATTCTTATTCTTCACTAATCACTAGCCTCTAACAACAACTTAAAGATTCTTTTCATATGAAAGATCTTGGTACTCTTACTTATTTTTTGGGTTTGGAAGTTCATAATGTTGCTTCAGGTGTGTTTCTAAACCAACACAAATATACTCAGGATCTGATTTCTTTGGCTGGTCTTCAAGATTCATCCTTTGTAGATACTCCATTGGAATTGAATGTGAAGTATCGTCGTGAGGAAGGCGATCTTCTTCCTGATCCAACTATATTTCGACAATTAGTTGGGAGTCTAAATTACCTTACTATTACTCGGCCTGATATCTCTTTTGCAGTTCAACAAGTTAGTCAATTTATGCAAGCTCCCCGTCATCTCCACTTGGTGGCTGTTCGTTGCATCATTCAGTATCTTCTAGGAACATCTACTCGTGGATTGTTCTTTCCAAGTGGTTCTCCTATTCGTCTTAATGCTTTTAGTGATTCTGATTGGGCGGGATGTCCTGATACTCGTCGTTCAGTCTCTGGTTGGTGCATGTTTCTTGGAGAGTCATTGATATCTTGGAAGAGTAAAAAATAAGATCGTGTGTCAAAATCTTCAATAGAGGTTGAACATCAATCCATGTCTACTGCTTGCTCTGAGGTTGTATGGCTTCGTGGATTACTTGCTGAGATTGGATTTCCTCAATCTCATCCTACTCCTCTCCACGCTGACAATACAAGTGCTATTCAGATTGCTACTAATCCAGTTTTTCATGAGAGGACCAAACACATCGAAGTGGATTGTCATTATATACGAGAAGCTGTAGATAAAGGAGTCATTACTCTTCCACATGTGTCCAGCGATCTTCAAATAGCTAATGCGTTTACAAAATCCATGGCACGGCAACGCCATCAGTTTCTAGTAGGCAAATTGATGCTTCTCCACCAGCATCAATTTGAGGGGGGATGTTAGCATGATGGACAATTAAATGGTTGTATATATTAATGTAATTATATAGTGATACAAATTAGCATGATCATATACATTTGTTGTAGAATCAAAGGAATAAATATTGTGATAGAATAACTGATTTGGAGGGATAGCAAGACAGATTTAGAGGGATTGAATAACAGATTTGTAGAGATGGAATAGCTGATCTTTAGGGATAGGAATGGCGGATCTTTAGGGATGTGTAATCTTTATTTTCTCTATATAATGGAAAGACTCTCACTTTGAGAGGCATTCAGCAGAAAATTGACAGAAACAATCATATAACGCGAAGTACACTGCTCTCTTCCTATTACAGAACTTGCACTAAGATAAAAGAATCCCCCTTTCATTTGCCTAGAAGGTATAAATCACTAGGCTATCGATTTTCTTGATGAGGTATTTGCTTTCGCAAAGAAAGAGCTCCTTATGTCATGATGTCACAGAGACTTTATATATCAGGAAAGAGGGGAACTTTAAAATGAATACTGGAATTCCTTTAAACTACTGGGAAGACAGGAACTTTAAACTTTTGAAGTATTAACCGACTAATGAAGGATGATGATTCGAGACATGTTTTGTTGAGCAGTCTTATGTACCTTATATTAACACAATGGTCTATCTGGCTACTTGTATCCTCTTAGATGTTCATCAAAATGATAAAATTTACAGGTTAATCTTAATGGATTGTGCAGGATGGAGCTGCTGCGATCGATGTTATTCCTCTTTTTCTTGAATCATCCCCTGACCTCCAAATTGATGAAAATGATCTAGAAATCACAACATCGTATGAAGAGGAACAGGGTAGGATTTCACCTTCACTCACCATTCATCACATTCCAACAGGATTGCAAGTCCGGTCAACAGGTAATAATGATTAATGGGTATTCATAGTATTTTGATGTTTTTGCACTATGATCTGTTTAAGGTTTCTACATACACACATAATCTTCTCTATATTTGTATGTTTAAAGAAAATTTTATTTGGTGTCTCTATGGATCTGAATATCCACAAAAGTCCGTCCCAACAATTGTTGCAGAGTGCAGAAGTTAGGCAGTATCGTCTGGAGAGTTGTTTTTTAGTTTTTAAGCGGAATGTTCATTATCATAATAAGTAGTCGATTAGGAAAGAAAAAGAAAACTGTTGCAGTCTGTCCTGCTGATCGGAGAGAAGTTAGGCAGTCATACAGACTAATGTAGAGACTCTAATAGATACTGATGCATGCAGAAGTTCTTTTTAAAAAAATACTTTGAAGGAAATTACCTTGCAACTCTCTTGATTTTCCTTTCTCTGAGGTTAGACTTGGAACAATGAGAACTGAAGAATTATATGTCAAGAAGCACTGTTCTCAAAGGGTATGATATATGGCATGACAAGGAGACTTCTTCTATGGTTTATTTCCAGTTACAGAATTGGATACATTTTCAACAAGCAAACGAGTTAAATGTCTATGGGGCACCCAATAGAACATAATAAGTCTACATAATACATATAAGTTGTTACATATCATTGTAATCATGTGGACATCATATTTGAGTGTGTCGTTAAGTGAACTCAAAAGAGTTGCTTGAATGTTGGGCGCATTCTTGCCCCTTGGTCATTCAAAAGTCATACTGCACATAAAACGTGATACATCACATTTTGGAGAAAAAAAGGTTGTGTTTCAAGATTCTGCAGTAGATCGTATACTACCACATGGTTGACAGATTCATGATAGGTGCTGGAAATACTGTCTTATATTCATATTCCATTGATTTTCTGATAGCTGTGAGATACAGTCCAAGATATTTGTGTCCGACACAAATGTGTTGCCGCCTTAGGAGAATATATGCTCTAAATTTGTGGCTCTGACTAGTACATTTTGCCTGTGCAAGATGAATGGTTATTTTCCACATATAAAATCTCTTTTGCTTTCTCAAATTTTTTTGGGCCACTCTCTACCATGAGAGTTTCTATTTACAGGTGAAAGAAGTCGTTTCGCAAATAAGCTGAAGGCCCTGAATCGCTTAAAGGCAAAGCTTCTCATCATAATGAGGGAGCAAGGAGTCTCAAACTTGGCTAGCATCAGAAGTAGTGATATCTCTAGTAGTTGGAACCAAGTGATAAGGCGGTATGTATTTCATCCAAACAAACTGGTAGAAGATATGAAGACGGGCGTCCAACTGTCTGACCTTACTGCTGTGTTAAACGGAGACATTGAACCATTTATCGGTGCTCACATCAACAGCAGACGACATGAAATCCCATGATGCATATAGCTTTGTACTCCTCTCACGCAAAAAAAGAAGAAAGAAAGAGAAATTTTATGATAGAAAAGAAGCAGATAGAGGTGAAGGGTGGGAGAGAAAAGCAGTCACTGCTCCATGTTCTTGTGTTCTTAAGTTGGTAGTAACTTATTAAGTAGCTATGCTCTACAAATCTGTAAAATTCTGCTCAACGTCTATCGGAAACAACCCGTCTACTCTCTCAAAGGTAGGGGTAAGATTGTGTATACACCACCAGCCCCATACCCTACTAGTGGGATTACACACAGTATGTTGTTGTAAGAGAGATTTATTTCAATTCTAAATTTCATCTTTTTCATGTATATATCAAGCCATCATAGTACAAAAGAGGTTGATTCCCCATGTGCAGAGTATGGGGTAGGACCGAATCACAATGGTCTATGCAGCCTTACCTGCATTTCTACAAGGAAACACATGACCTCCTAATCACGTTACAATGACTTTATCAGTTATGCCAAGGCTCCCCTTCCACGATAGCACGAAAATATAAAATAATTCAATTGAAAGCATTTTTATTTTTTTGATAATTAATTCGATCGAGCATGGAACTTTTGCACCATCACAAGAAACAGAAAGTTGCACCATTTCATCTCTCATCAGAAACATTATACAAGGCGTTTACATTCTTTGCAGTCTTACCAAGAAGTTTTTTTACAAAGAAGAGCAAATTTACATCAGACCTATTATTGCGTAAAATATCACAAGCTCACAAAGTGAACTAATGGGGAAAAAGAATATGACTCTCAATGAAATAAGGAGAGTAAAGAAACAAATTTCTTTAGGAAAATAAAGCTTCTAAATAGTCATCAACATAAGCTAGGCATGGCCAGTGATCTGTTCGAATTCGAACGAGTGTAGAAGTATTAGAAACTTCCATCTGAAAAAGGAGATGAAATCTTGGTGGAAGGTATATCAAAATCTGAATAATGCCTAGGTTTTTCTTACTTATTTGGACATAACCCCCTCCTCCATCATCTTCATCATCCTTGTACTTGAGGTAAAGGGGTCCCCCAACTAAACTGGTTTCCGCAATGGTATCATCAGTGGAAGAGGAACTCAAGTTAATCTCATCCCATGTAATGTCCCTTATAACTCCTCCCTCCTTCATGAGGTTGGTTAGAGAATCACCGGTTACACATACAATAAAAGGTGCCAAGGATCGCTCTACGGCTTGGATCAAAGACGCCACAGGAACCTCTAGTAACTTCACAGAGCGAGTACCACTGATTGCTACGACCCCTTTGCCTCCTTTGAGTACAAATGTCTCCCGCCCAGTGCTGGTTGAAGCGCCACATGCTTCCCACAAAGCATTGAACAGATCCACGTAGTAACCACGTTCTGCATCTTCAGGGATGTCTTCTGGAACAATAGCTTTGAGAAACATGTCTTCAATTCCTACTGTAATGTTATGCAGCTGTCCTCTAATGATCTGACCATTATCCGCATTCGTTTCAATGAAAACATCAACAAAACCAGGTATTGGATCCTGTGGTTCCAATTCAATCAGAACAGGAGCTTTGAAGCTTTTGTCATCTCCAGGAGTTTCAGAAACATCTTCCACAGGGATAATATCAAGGGAATTCGTCTGGCTAAAAGAGTAGAAACCTTTGGGGGGTTGACCTAGAAGAAAAG
Source organism: Solanum pinnatisectum (assembly GCA_035578085.1). Classification (NCBI taxonomy): domain Eukaryota; kingdom Viridiplantae; phylum Streptophyta; class Magnoliopsida; order Solanales; family Solanaceae; genus Solanum; species Solanum pinnatisectum. The sequence continues at coordinate 42,581,879 of CM069085.1, read as the reverse complement.
GAACGTGGCATGATGGAATGGAGCCATATGGCGCAGAAGAAGAGAACTTGAGAACAGTTGCATATAAGGCAGGAAGGGTATCGACTCCATTAGCTGGCATATTGTTTCCCCAAATGCGACTGAAGGGCTCTGACTCAAACCTTAAAGCACAGGGTATTTTGATCTTGGCACCCGGCATGTGTCTGAAGTCAGGAATAAATGAAAAATGCTTCCTCAAGATTTCAACAATCTGTGAAATCTTTGAATCCATCACACGTAATGGCTCTGGAGGCTGATTGTGCCGATTGGCTTCAGAGATCACTGTATCATCAGCAATTTTGTCAAACTCACTTTGCTCACTTGGGGACGCATTGTCCTTGATGGGTTCTATATAACTAGGTTTCTTGGCATCAAATCCCAGGGCTGGCAGGGATAAAGACCAAGATTGTTTAACCAACAATGGCACCATGCGCTCAAGATGCATGCAGGACGAAATATTCTTAGATTTCTTAGGGTCGTGAGAAAGTCTAGGAGACTGAACACTGAAGAAAGAGCTGGAATGTGCAGATGGAGAAATTTCAGGAAGCTGGTCCCCACTGTTTAGAATGTCTCTTAGCTTTTTCCCAGGAACACAAATCAGCATCCGCAGGTAAATTCTGCAAAATACCACCAATTGTTAGAAAACAATAGTATATTGCACACTCAATATGTTTATTTTCCCCAGTTAATCCTACAAAATGCAAGTTCAATGGTGAACAAGTTTCCCAATGTTATTGACATCTGTCATTTGCAGTGAACAAGTGACGATATAAACAAGGTGTACATCCCAACAGAACGAGGTAAGAAATGGGATGGAGATATTTCTCATAGTATTACCTGGCATTATCACGAACCTCCAGATCTGGGAAATAAAGACAAGTGAATGATAAAAGACGAGACAACCCAACAAACAATTTGGAACTATAGTGATGCATGATCATAGTTCGACAAATTCCAAGAACTTGACTCCCATGACTCCAAGACCTTAATCCTGTATCTGGACCATGTTTTTCAACAAGAACTACCATGAACCTGGTAAGGAGCTCTATTAACCCACTAGGTGAAACTTTATCACTCTCAGCAATCCTTTCCAATATACAGAAGTAAGATACCAATTTGTAGTCTATCTTGAGTTTTGGAAGCAAGTTATCATCAAATGTCTTAAGTAGGCGTTCTCCCAAAAATTGATGTTTGTAACATGTCAACAAGCGGTCTGTGAAGCCAACAATGACAGGGACCAATCCTCTATATTCAGACAAAGAGTCTATAAGTGTTCTCTGCAAAACAAAAGTCAAGCTTCAGAAACATTTAGGCAAAAAATATATGAGCATCATTGCAAAATCAGAGTACAGTATCAGTACTACTGATAAGTCAGGAGGAGATGCATCATCTGCCATTCATTTCTAAACTCCTATAAGACAAACTCCAATAACACCTCTAAGATATAGCTCCCAAGATAAACTAATCAACATCCATATTTTGACAAGAAGATGGAAGACATTAAAGCTACACACGTGGCAGGGCACCTATAGATGGCCTTGAAGGAAGAACAAGTTTCACCTGAGAATCCAACCTAATGTTATGCAGCAAAAGAGGTCAAAAGAATGATATATATTGTTGGAGAGTTACGGTGTATGCAGATTCTTTTCACCAAAGTTCTTATCTTTCATTGGAGCACATCTTCTAGACCTCTATATTATGCTACAGCTTTTTAACCTTCTTTCATCAATAATATGTTTTCCTCTATACTTTTCAAATTCAAACAGATCAAGTAAAAAGGAAAAGAAGAAAAAATATAGCAACTGTTTGCACATAGAGACACAAAGTGAAAAGAATGTATAAGCTCTTTCCTTTTAGTGAAGCACCAAATGCGTCAAACCAATGCCACAGACTCAAAATAAGAATAGAACAACAGGTTCAAAGTATGTGTACCTGCACAGTGTGGTAGATTGCTGGCTCCAAAAGGCTTTTATTGGAGATAGAATCATTTTCAGAGTGAGATGTCTGACCAATCAAAAACTTATGGATTGCACGGAATGCCACAGAAGTTTCCATACTCCAAGGAGGCAACCATTTAAAAGCTGATACACAAACAAGGCCATCTTCAAATAACTTTTCCCGAGTCATTTGTGGACTGCTTTTTGAACTCATTACTCCGTTGACATTATCAATCAGAACTGAACAATAGGCAAGCAAGTCAAGCTTCAATGATTTCAAAGCGAGGGGATCAAACACCGATGGGTAAAAGCTCAAGCTCATATCAACAACATTCTTCCTTTTCTCAAAATCCCTCTTCAATACCAACCCTATGAACCCAACTAACCAGTGCAGCACCAACAATCGAAAAAACAAATGATGCTGAGATTCTTTGGATAACAACAACAGTCGACTCGCAATTTCCATCTCCTGCCCTTCGAAAGAATCCATATAGCTTAAGTGCATAACTAAATATGCATGCCATAGCAAAGGATCATATGTATGAAGCAATCCCGAAAACTGAACCTTCAACAAAGATGGCTGCAAATCCAAAACTGCAGCAACTGGCAATGTCTTATCCATAAACTCCAATAATCCCCAAGGAGTCAAATTCTGTGGACATTCAAGCAAAAAAGCAACTACTCTCCTCAACTCCCTGTTACTCAAATCCGATAACTCCCCTTGAAAATGTCCATTTTTAACACTTTCATCAACCAAAAACCTAGGTACAGTAAACGGAACCAACGTCGAAGAATTACTGAATGAAACAGTAGGTTTTAATCTAGCAATGTTATGAACAACAGTTGATAACAATAATGCATAGCTTTGGGCAGCATGAGTACGCTCATTTTGGCACAAACTCCACAAATGTGATCCAATTTCCGAAAGCAAACAAGGAAAAGCAGTTTCTAATTCACGTAAACATTCGCAAGCAATTGATCTAGTTTGCCGGTCAACGCTATGATTTGGCCGGTTAATAATAGTTAACAAAAGCTCAATTAAACTTTCAAGAGGAGTAACAAAGCTAGAATCGAGATAATTCGATGTATAACTCACGTAATTGACGAAAATTGAAGTTGAAGAGATAAGAAACTGTTCCTTGAGAGCGAACGACGTTGAAACGCCGTCGTTTGGTGATTGGATTACTGACCGGAGGGCTTCGAGGAGACGGCTGAGGAAATTAGGTGAAACGACGTCGTTTTGGTCTGTGCTGAAGTGTTCTTCGATGAAGATGAGGAGCTGTAGTTTGAGATTGTGAGGGATATCTTTGCGGAGGAGTGAAGAAAGAGTGAGGTCAAGGAGAGGAACGGCGGCGTAGTTGATGGAGGTCCACCGGAGCCGCCGTGAACCGCCGTGGTTGTAATCGTCGATTAGATTTTCCCATTCTTGCGCCGATAAGGGTTTGAGTTCCGGTGACATCTGTTGGGTAATGACTCGGCCCGAGTCCGAGTCTTCAAAACTCGGTTGATTAATGGATCTTAGTTCTCCTCATTTTTTTGTCAGCTAGAAGACAATGTCCAAAGGTGACACTCGAACTATATCACGTTTTAATTGAACACCTGAACATATAATAATGTATTTCAACTAAATATTTTTGTGTACGTAATTGACACTTGAAAACGTATACAAAAAAGTTCAAAAGTTTGAGTCGGATATGTATCTTATAAAAACATTTCAACACGTGTATAGATGTTTAATATTAACATGTTATAGTTCGAGCATTTCCAGTCAAATTAGTTTGAAGGTCTAAATGAAATTTATTATAAAGTTTAAGGGATTGTTTGTGTATTCAATTTATTTCATTTTAGATGTGTATCTGCTTTAATCATTATCGAGTAATTGTTATTCCTTGCATTTACTTTTACTTATCTAGTTTGAACTTTATACATATCTTAAGAAAGTAATATTAATATGAGTAAGTAGAGTCGTTCTCTTCTTGTTGTGCTTACAAGGATTTGAATCTATTGGAGGAAGTGGTGGTATGGCAGACGATCCAAGATTTGAATGTTATGAATTATAAATTTTTCAATGACGACTTCAAGTGCTAATAACTACGTTCTTTAGGTTATTCAATCACATTTCGAGAAATAGTTTCAGACCTGAGTTAGTAGACGCACACTTACAGGAAAAGAAGTTCAGATATAGATAATTGCCTTATATAAGCATGTAGGATGAGTACATATCAGTTATCACGCGAAGGGTTGCTCTCCGTTCAGGTTGAGCAACGATTCGATTATTCAACTACATATTATATGGTGAGAAGATCGACAACTCTTATTCCGTTAATTATCTAGCATAGTCTAGCTAGTTGAAACTGATCGCGTATTTTGGCTGCCTGTTTGGTGTAAACAGTCCAAAATGTTTCTCAATTTCAGGGCTCTTCAGATCTTCATTCAACAGCGCGAAAATGTAAGCCTCAATTGGTTTTGATGGCCTTTTTGGACTCCCTCCTTTCACATGTCTAATCAAGTTGTTGTTGTAAGTCCTTGCGTTGTCAATAGAGGTCAATTGCCCTGCTCCAGCTGAAGGCCAACCGCTCTCTGATACAACGATATCCAAAGATGAGCCACCGGCCTTTTCAAGGGCTGAGTATGTAGCATCTAAGAGTGCATCAAACAGGTTGCGGTATTCTCTTCCATTATCATTTACAACAACTCCAGGGGCTGTAAACAACGCGTAGTCAAGCTTAATAGCTTGATTGTTTGCAATTGCAAAGTAAGGATATATGTTGACAAGTAAAGGTGAGCGGTTAGCTACTAAGAATCTGATGATGGGATCAACATATCCTCGGACGTTGTCTTTAAACTTGCCTCTTGATGGAGGGTAAGTATCTGTAGTAAGTTCGGTTTCAATAGCAGTAGAAACTTTGATCTGGTTTCCAAGACCAGCACCAGAAATAGCGTTCTGAATGTTTCTCATTGCATTGATCATGAAAGGTACATACTGCGCGTTACCATTTAATGGACTAACTTCATTTCCAACAGCTATATACCTGAACTTGACATTACCATAGTTCCTAACATTGTTTTGGACCCAAGCATTCGCATTAGCTTGGCTAGACGCGATATTCTGAAGGTCAGGATTTGGTACCCCTAGAATGAGTTCAATATTCGAGCCTCTAAGGGCTTGGAGAGTTGGTTGATGAGGATCATAGATTCTCATTCTTCGTATATTGTTTCGATTACATAGAGATACAACATCTACTGGAGATGGTAATCCATTCCCATTTCTTCCATAACAAACTCCTGTTTGTGCTCCTGTATAACAATATTATCTATTAGCTCGTGATGAATCAATGTATTACTCAATCAACTGAAATATCACGACAACTAGAAACATATAAGTTATACACACCGTCAATATAAAGATTTTTTAAGTACCTGTGAAATCTAAGGTAGCCAATATAAGTACCACCAGCAGAGTTGTCGCGGTAATTGGAAAATGTAGTTTGGTACAAGCCATAGCCAAGAAAAGAAAATTGAGTTGTGGATGAAATAGCAGAAAAGCTTACACATTTATAGTGAAATTTTTATACCATGTTACTCTAATTTCCACAGCTAAGTCAAGTTGATCAATGGAAAAAATGTTACACCTTATTACTAGATGCAGAAAAGTCTGCAGCCCCTAAATTTCCTTGGTGAAAATGACTAGATGATATGTGGACTTTGTTAGGCAGCCTTGCAATTAATTGTTGCATTAACCATTGAGGAAAATTTGTAGATATTTAAGTTTGTCGGAAACAACTTCTTTACCTTCTCAAGGTAAGGGTACTAAGGCTACGTAACACACTACCCTCCCCTGACCTCACTTGTAGAATTACCCTGGGGATGTTGTTGTTATTATTTTTCTTAGGACTAGTCTATCGGAAAAATAACTTATCTATCTTCTCGAGGTAGGGGTAGGGCTTTGTAACAAACTACCCTCCCACCAACATGGGTTGTGGTGCACTGGTGGGAGTGTTTCACCCTTAACCAGAGGTCTCGGGTTTGAGCCCTGGGTATGGAGAAAATCCTATTGGGAGCGCCACCCCCGAATGGGCCCTGCAAAGCGCGATCTGGATTTAGTTAGAGCTCCAATGTGGGCTCCGAACACCGGGTGGAAAACCAAAAAACTAAAAAAAAAAAACTACCCTCCCCAAACTCCAGTTGTGGGATTACGTTGGGTATGTTGTTATTTCTCTTAGGTTTAAACAAGAATATCCATTACTTGGATGCAAGGTAATTGAAGTCTTGCATAAGAAACACTAGTACTAACATGGCTGTAATATTTTGACAATCCAAAGTTTGGACTACTCGCATGTCACTAATTTCTAGATGCAATGAGCATACAAAGGATTATATATTATAAGCAGTGTCGATCTGTTATCACAATTCAATTTGTATACGGACTTAAGTCTAGAATTCAAAAGTTTTACTTACTATTCCAAAATTTATCATTTTTCCAAAGGTACAAGTCTACTATGCCTGCATTTAGTCATTAACTGTTTTTCAGAAATACATACATATGTGTGTCTATACGCGCCCATATGTCCCTTTAAAACGATGTCTAATGATGCAAACAAATACATGTGTCGGTGGGAGATAGCAAGTACCTGGTGGTATTAATAATTGTGAGAACAAGCTGACCTGGACACCGAACTTGTAAAAGAAATGCATTTGCTTCTACCGCTAGAGAGTTACTAGTACTTGTGTCAAATGTATCTTTGTAATATAGATGTTACTATAATTAAATTAATTTGACGTAAAAAATGGTACCATTTTAAAAGTCATACATAATACGTATAGCAATGGTTAGCATGATATTATTGACTATATTAAACACTAGACACCTTGACCAAGGGTGTGTTTGGTACATTTTTCCTTATCTATAAGAAACTAATATTTCTGGACAAAAAAATAAAACTTTTAATCAAAAAATCATTCCCTCCCTACCAAACACACCTTAATAATTGAAAATTTGCCAATTGGTTTAGGACTTGACAATAGAAATTATTCTAGATGTGTTAGGTTGAATCCATGAAGGACTTAAAAGTCAGATGGCAAAAACAAATATATAACTTAAGTTATAATATTAATCAAAATTCTCACATATTTAATTAATGAATTTCTATATATAGACATAATATAAACAAAATCAATTTTGTTCTTTTAAGTTAACCTTTAAAGCCGCCCTGATTAAAATTTATCCTGTTCTGTCTTGTCCCGCCCCGCTCTGCACCATTTCCATTTCCAGAATGGCTAGCACATGCAAAGTACTATATTATATGCAGAATGGAAAGCAACTTATCAATCACTAAAAGTCTTTATAATAAGTCATTCTATTGATGTTATCATATACACTATTTTTCACTAGTGTGTTTATATGGTATACTTCATCTATCCCAATTTATGTTACTCTTTTCATTTTTCGGGAATCAACAGTTTAAGTTTAACAAGAAATTTGCGCGTACATCTTTAATTTTTTTGAAATAAAATTATATATTTATAAATTATGTAAAAAGTATTATAAGTCACATTAATTGACAATTCAAAATAATTAAAAGATATATAAAAAAATTATAATAAAAAATAAATTTGTTTAAATCTCAAAATCCTAAAAATGTCACAAAAATTGAGACTGAGGAGTATTATATATAGATTCATGAGAGAAAAACAATGAAAGATAATAATGTACTTAAATGTCATTAGAGAAGAACCACGATTCCACCAAAGAGTATTCAAAGGCAATTATATTAAAAAGGATCTTGTTGGAACTGGGGGTGTACAAGTCAAATTGAACAGACAAATCAAATCAAATCGGAAAAAAAAAATTGATTTGTGGTTTGGTTTGATTGGTTTGGCGGTTGAAAAAAAAACCGACCACTCTTGGTTTGGTTTGGTATTAAAAGAAAAAAAGTGAAACCGAACCCAAACCAAATCGACATAATATATATATATATATATATATATATATATATAATTTTATTTATAGATAAAAAATATTATTTATAATCTACTTTGTTAATATATTTTTAGTTAGTTTATAGTTTTCAATATTTATATATTTTATTTCAAATTTGGGCTTCTGAGATTTTGTAAATATTATATATATAATTTTACTTTATTTATAGATAAAAAATATTATTTATAATCTACTTTGTTAATATATTTTTAGTTAGTTTATAGTTTTCAATGTTTATATATTTTATTTCAAATTTGGGCTTGTAAAATTTGTAAATATTTTATTTTGTATTAAGATCTGAAGGTACAATTATATTGCTATAGTTTTTCAAATTCAATGTTAACAATTTACTTTGTAAATATTTCGTTTTGTATTCAGTTTGACTGTATCATTTAATCTTATTAATTTAACATAATGAATGTTGATATTTCAAAATAAAATAAAATTGTACTCATGTGAATTTTACCGTGTTTACGAAAACTTCTATTCATTTAACATTTCTTAAGTTTAGCTTATCACACAGATAAGTGAAAATATATTTGATCTTTTTTTCAAACACCGTATAATTGTAAAAAACCGAAAGAACCGACTAAAACATAAACCGAAAAAACCGACTTTCCGTGGTTTGATTTGGTTTTTAGATTTAATAAACCGACATAACTGATTTAGGTTTTTTTTTTAATGAAAAATTAAACCAAACCGACCTATGTACACCCCTAGTTGGAACATACATTAAGCCTAGGGGTGTGTTTGGTAGGAAGGAACATATTTTCGTGAAAATTAAAATAAGTTAGTTTGCTAACTCCTATTTTGGTGATTAATAAATAAATAAAAAATATTGTCCTAAAAACTTGGAATGACTTATGAGCGTCTATATTAATTCAATACGAAAAGGCTCAAATAGACCATCAAATTTTCAAAAAAACTTATTTATGTTATTCATTAAAAGTGTGGTCCATCTATGTTATTTTTCATTTGAGAAAAGGTTCATACATGTCATTAATTATTTGTTAACTGTAATGACATAGATGAACCTTTTCTCAAAATTCAAAGATATATTTGAGTCTTTTTTCTTTTAAAAAATAATTTAATTAATAACGTGATCGAATCATAATCGAACTATTTTCAGTTATCAAATAATGGCATGGATAAGCCCTTTCTCAAACGAAAAAGACATAAATGAATCAAATTTTTAACGAATGACATAAATGTCTTTTCTTAAAACTCGATAACATAATATTTAAGTCTTTTCCTTTTACCTTATAAAATTAAGGAAAAATGGATAAATATATCCCAAACTATCGTAAATGATATGCAGATACCCTCCGTCATATTTTTGGGACTTGGTACCCCTACCGTCCAAAAACTAGAACATATATATCATTTATACTAACATACACGTGTCATAATTTTATCCACCAATCCGACATTTATTAAATATCAGATCGACGGATAAAATTATACCATGTGTCCCTATTTAGTCTTCCGTTAGAGTGAAGGGCATATATGCTCTAGTTTTTGGACGGCAGAGAAATCAATATATTAAAAATATGATAAAAAATATCTGTATAGTATTTACGATAGTTTATGATGTATATTTATCTTTTTTCCCCTAAAATTAGTTGAAGTACCCTCTCTATGTGTGGTATGTACTATGTACTATATATCCACTTGTCAAAGACACAAGCATTCCACAAAGGGGGGGCCAAGCAACTTGGTATTGCCACACAACTTGTATTACATAAATATATGTGCCTTGAATTACTAAGTCCATTAACTAACTGGATTGCATGCCCTACCAATTTAAAACTTTTAAATGTCTCTTCATCTTCTCTAAATGGCTATATGTTTTTTTGCTAAAAGTAGTCACATGTACCTTTGATATTATTGTATCTCAAAATGGATAATATCTTATCTGACATCCACCTTTAACAAGTCTTTTCAATGTTCTTATTGGCCAAAATTTAATGCATCCCACACAAAACACTCTTTGCAGAAGCTTGTGTTTTTTTTATCCCAACTACTAATGAAGCATGAAGTGAGCATTTTGTGTAGCTGATTAGAGTTATTTAAGTAATAATAATATAATATATATGGATAAATGAATTTATGTATTATTTTATGTAGATATTAGTTATGTAAGGATTAGTTATTCATAACTTATATATATATATATTAATTTTGTGGTTTTCTATTGTTAACCAAATATCGTATTAATTTTATGCATGAATACTTTATTTCTGATATACCTATCAAACATCATACAAGTTATGTAGAAATTAGTATATAAATAACTTGTTTCTTATCCAGCTACCAAATGATCCCTTAGAAATAGAGACTTTTCTCACTGTGAATTATATTAATGAAAAAATTTTGTTATAAAATAATAATTTTTTCATCCATTTTTCACTGAACTATCTCATTGGAAAAAATGCATGGTGAAAAATATATTCTCATTAAAATATTGAAATTTCATGTGAAAATACTACTATTAATCTTTTCTCATTAATTCAATTAAAATATCTATAAAAATAATCGATATACATTTTCTACAAGAAATTTCAATGGGTAAATATTGATATTTTAGTAGTGATAATTAATTCTCAATATTTAGCTAGAACCACTATAACAAATAAAGGATTTAATGTCAATAATATAGTTGTCACTATATCATATTTTATGTTTTATAATATTAATAAATATGAGTATTTAAACCAACATTCTAGCAACTCTGAATATAACGACGTTAACTTAAATATTACCGCTAGAGAAAAATATATTGCCTCCTCTATTAGGGATACTATAACCTAAATTGACCTATCATGAAGATTTCTATGAGTGATAATCTTGCAAAAAACAATGTCTTTTTTTTTTTCTATGATCTTCACGTGAAATCTGATTAAGGGTCCTATCCTGTCTGATACACAATAATACATATATTTCTATTTATAGATAAGGAAAGGTGAGAAAAAGAGGGGATGGAAAATTGGTAATGGCACCGAAAGTTTTCAAAAAATCACCCAAAATTCTAGCATATTGTACCCAAAAAGAGGCTTCAAATCCAATCATATAGATCTTGTGGGAAAACACTTATTAAGTTATAATCAACAGCATCCCTAGTTTTTTGGTATAATAATTATCTGGTGTCCGTCTATATTCATTTACCTGACTAATACAGATTTACGTCGTATAAAGTTCATTAAAGAAGAAACACTCTCAATATAAAAAAAAAACAGTTTCATTTCCAAGTTTAGAATTAAAGATCACCTCTAATTTAGATCCACGTCGTATAAAGTTCATTATGGAGAAACTCTCCCTATCAAAAACTAGTTTCATTTTCAAGTTTTGAATCCGAAACTTTTGAATAAGTGATCCCGTGGTGGTAATTTTTAGTAACCCTATATAGCTTGCTAGCCTCTTGAGTTGCTTTCACTATAAAAGTTTTCTTGATTTTCTTTTTATGTGGGGTACATAAATCTCTTAGTAGTTCCCTCCACCAATTTATTGTAAATGAATTAATGATGATGATGGCATATGTTATATTATAATTTATAAGTTGTAAAACCATGAAGAAAAACGTTTAATTCGTGATATTATAATATTTTTTTAATTTGCATCAGCATAAGGCCATTCAAGAAATACTAACCCCATTTAATAGAATATATAAAACATAAAAAAAGAAGAATGAAATGATTAATACTATGCTTCATCTTCAAACGATATATTTTTCCTATCTTAATGTAGGAACATTAAAAAAACTATATGTACGTGATGTTTATATCGATCAAACTAATGAATATAAGATTACCTACAGATATTCTTTAGATGGTTAGATGATATGAAAAATTATTTATATTAACGGTATATAAAATTTAGTTCTATAAGAATTTATAAATATTTAGTGCGAATAAATTGTGACAATCTATATATATATATAGAGAGAGAGAGAGAATCTTTCTGACCAAATTGCCAACTTGATTTCCAAACACTAAGAGAATGGAAGGCAGACATAAACCCTAGAAAAACACTTTCAATCTCAATCATCAGCATATGTTGACTACCTCAACAAGTGGAACCAACTAGTGTGAATAAAATCTCGTATTAATAGTTGAAAAGATAAATATACAAAAGTATAACATAATATAATAGCGTTCAGTTAGGAATAAAATCTCAAATTGATAGCTTAATTGATAGCTAAAGAGAATACAAAGTTACATATAATAAGGTGAAGCAATGTTTTATTGGTGTGTGAGGCTCTTTGAAGAAATAACACTCTTGATCCAAGAAGGACGATCATATTATTAAAAGTATTTTTCGATTGGTTTCATTCAACAATTAATAATTCAACAAGATGAGTATGGAGATGGAGGAAATCATGCGGATGACACAATGAATCTCCAGATTAATTAATTTTTTTTTTTGGAAAAAATCATATGGATTAAAAGCAGACTCATACCGTGGAAATTAACTTGACAAGGAGATTCTTGAGTGACCTGATAAAATATAATACTAGTATTAGTCAAAAAGAAAAAAAAAATACATGTATAGTTTTTATAATCAGTATTGTTTTAAGTTATTGTCTCTTTTTTAACAGCATAAGCAATAATGTACCTCCATGTTTTTTAAAAAAAAAAAAATTGATTTTTTTGCTCCTTAATTCCATAGATTCTTAAAAAATTATAATTCATTTGCTTCCTTTAGCACCACAGAAAATACATACTTCAATCATTAATGGATTGTAGAGTTTTATTTTTTTTATAATTGTGATGTTTAGATCAACTTAGGTATACTTTAGTTAATTGCACGAGATATTTGCTATCCTCCACCAGCATAAATACTTAACACCTCTATTTATCAAAATTAAACAGATGAAAAAAATCACCTAATATTTTTTTATCTTCGTGTTTACTAGGTCAAATAAGGTATCAGAGTCGCAATGATATTGTTTATGAGAAAAAATATAAACCGGTCTTTATATATTATGCTGATGAGGCAATTAGTGGATTACAACCAAATTTTTCTAAAAGTATCCTCTGACCTAGAAAAGAATTCAACCAAATCAAGAAACCAATCATTTTATATTCATTATTCAAGAAATGGAAATGATTTCTTCCAAGAAATATAAATCAGTCTTATTTATATACCATGTAATTTTTTCTGGATCAGCCTCTACTCTTAACATTATCGTAGATATCATAATTTATGTAAGATTCTACAAGATGAGTTCTATTTCAGTTAGGGTTCTTGGATGCTACTCTGCCCTAAATCCAAACTCGTGCTTATAAAGTAATATATATTTTCTTGAAGAGGCATCTCGAAAGTTATATAACTTCATGCGATATTCATCAAGAGATCATATGTAGCCTCCTCAGTTCGAAAAACACTATTTATCAATAGAATATTCTTGTTTCTTCATATATTTTTGTGATTGCAATTTATTTTTTATCACTTTAAAATTTGTTAAAAACAATTATATTATTGAATCCCATTTCTCTACTTCGATTTATCACTCATCCTTCTCCTTTTAACATACGATCCTCCTACTTAGTCTTTTTACATTATATTTTTTGGCTCACTCCGATCTAGTTCAATAGGTCAACGATCTCCCTAGCTCTAAGCTAATATTTATATATATTTATTAATTAAATTTCTTTAACATACATATATAGGATCTAGGCCAAAAAAGGTCGAGTCTATTAATATTCTTCCTTTTAGAGTGTGATGGATTTTAGATGACGATTTGTACTGAAAATGTCACATATGTAACCATATTGTCTCTTAGAGAAAAATATAACACATATCATAACTTTGGGTGTTTATCTTATAGTCGGGGCGGAGCTAGTTTGTTAATTATACAATTTAGTAAAATTCAAATAGTTTTGATGCAGATTTCGTATTAACGTTCAAAAAGTTCACTTAATATGTATGATTAATTTATCATGGATCTAATAACTTTATTTTTTTAGAATTTATCACTTATAAACTCAAAATTCTAATTCTGCTTTGACAGTTATAGCCGCAAGTCCGCAACAGACCATTTATTACATCATTGAGGCCATTTGCCAATTCATACAACGTTAGGCTGGCTATCTTTCTTTTTTTGTTGTTGTCACATGGAGGGCGACTAAAACCTAACCTATTGAGCAGGGCTAGATCCAAGTAAGAATGAGGGGGGTTTATTCAAATTTCTTTCGATAGAAAATTATAATATTTATATATGGTTAAAATTATGTTTAATGTATATATATAGTACATCGATAATGAATTCTTCATTTTAATTAGTTTTAGATGTATTTACTTTTTCATGCTTTTTGAACCTCGAAGTGAAAATCCTAAGTTCGCGACTACTTTTGAATTTTTAAAACAAATAGTGAACTTTGTTCATCTTATACGATTTGATCTATTCAAAATATGAAACAAGTGAAACTAAAGAAACTATATATAATACATTCCTCCTATATGTACAAGTTGAGCTTCCAAGAAAATAGACTAATAAGTGTTACGTCTCAATTTATGCAACACTTTTCATTTTCGGAGAGTCAAACAGTTGAAGTTTGATCAGAAATTTGCACATGAAATATTTATTTTTTTAAAATAAAATTTATATATTTATAAACTATTAAAAAGTACTATAAGTCACAATAATTGACAATTCAAAATACTTAAAAATATATTAAAAACTTACAATAAAAATAGATATGTTTGAATCTTAAAATTTGAAGTGTGCCACCTAAATTGAAATGTTAGGAGTAGAATTTAAGTGCTTAGTGTAAATTGTGGTAGTTGGGCATTTTAGCTCTAAATGATGGAAATGTGTTGTTTGTCCAGTTTGTAGGCTCCTTATATAGCTGTCGAAAAAAATTGTGAAGTCCGACTTATGATAGACGGTCAAGCACATATAAAAACGATTGAAATTAATTGAACAAAGAGAGTATAAAAAACACCCTCAAATTTGAGACAGGTCGAACTATTGACAGACTTAAAAACCCTTATACTTGATGAACTAAGCTTAAATATTCTCCTCCCGTGTCACATGACATAGCAAGTGATTACGTTTCTTTTTTAGTGCGTGAAAAAGGTTAGAAAAATGTCACATCAGACTTTTTTGTTTTGTTTTTTTAATTCTATTTTTTTTCCTTCAATTTTTAGTTTCCAACGGCTACAAGCCTACAATACTCTTTTTCTTCCTACTTAACTTTTCCTCCCTTAAAACTGACCTCAAAACAAGACTCAAAAGTTTTCTCATTCTTTTTAAGTTGTTTAATTTCATATGCTTTAATATTCTCTCCTATTGTATTCAAGCTTAAAACCCTTTTATTTCCATGGAAATATACGTTGTGAGATTGGAGAAAAAATTTTGGTCGGGAAGAGAGGTGAGACGCTGAACTATACCAAACGCCTCTAATTTTATTTCTTTATGTTAATTTTTTTAATTAAATTAAAGAAATAAAAAAATCCCTTTTAATTATATACTACATCAGTATAAGAAAATCCACATGTAGTGCGTGAATGACACATTTTTGTGTATGGAATGGAAGGGGTGTATTTAAGCTTAGTTCGCCAAATATTATAGAGCTATTTTTAAGTCTATCAATAGTTATAAAGCCAATAATCTGCGCCAAGTTTGAAGGTGTTTTTAATACTTTTCTCTTGAACAAATTGATATTTATTTGGATTTTTGATACAATATATTTTTTTTTTTTGAATTGGTTATTTGATATTTAGGCCCATCAATCCCTAACTATTAAAGACTAGAAAATTAATCAAAAGTTCTATTTATTGAGTAGATTTTTTTTTTAAAAAAATCCCAAAATAATAATAATAATAATAATAATAATAATGATGTTGTGTTTCCCAAATAGATAAATATTATGGAAGGTGAGCTAATGGTAGCGGTATGGGATGATAGGGTTGGGGGATTCATGAAGATGAGGCGTGTTTGAGGATGGTGAGGACACAATTATTATAAAATTTTATTTATGAAATTTATTTTTCTGATTTTCACTGAGAATAAGAAAATTGAAAATTTTTTCTGAACCGAACACACCATTAGTCTTTTTCAAGCAAAAGTGCTGTGCTTCCTTATGGTGCCAGGCCCCCACATAAACAGTATCAACACAGGTTACTCTTTAACCTTGTAAGCATAAGGCTGACAAAATTAGTCGATATGATTTGCGTGTCCAATCAGTTTAAGTTTGGGCGGGTAAGTTAATGACCCTTCTCAAATTCAGCTTATCAAAAAATTAGATCAATTTAGACTAAATCTGTAGTTCAAATTGACTAATCAGAGGTCTCATTAGATTCGGGCCTAGGAATAATGTATTAGGGAAAGCTAGTTATATATATACCCTTTCAATATCGCGAATTCGATTTAAATATTAGATGGTCAATAGATTTCAAATAATGATCAATGCTTGAAGGACTTAAAAACTAAAATAACATGCATATTCAAAGGAAAGTATCATAACATCCTAATAATAGATAAACTATGGTTTTGTTAAAAATAATCTATTGGATGTCACAATATATACTAATGTCAAATCCATTTTCATGTTTTCCTAAGAATCATAATTTTATTAATTTTTAAATCCATTATATCTAAAAACTCTTACATAATGACAAGGTCAAGTGGGAATCTTAGCGTAACTGATAAAATTAATCATTGTCATGTGATTAGGAGATTATGAGTTTGAGTTAAGAAAATAGTCTTCTACAGAAATGTACACTACTTACAATAGACCCTTTTGGATCAAAAACTTAGTGCACCGAACTGTCTTTTTACGGAACGACAAGATCAGGACCACCACTACACGTAACTCTAAAATCAAAATGAACTTAGTAGGGGCCTCCCCATTTTTAGGCTCTCAAATAACCACTAAAATCCATCAAACATCTCTATATATCTGACATAATACTAGTGGATGAATGACTATATATATAAAAAGGTCATCTTGAAGATTACGCAATATATTAAACAGTAGTACACATCAATGTGAAGAGAAATTTCAAAATTTTAGACCTAGTAAGTTGAGAATGAGCAAATAACTGTAGCCATAATATATAAGTCTATGATATATAGTATGATTCATTGAACATAATGTAAAGACTTAAAGTCATCTGCGGCAACTCAAATATATTTCACTTGAACACCTCAGCTAAGATTTGTACCTATTGAACACCTCTACGACTTCAGATTGATACTTATTTGACATTTTTTTAGTAATCAGTCCCAAATGTTAAGTGAGTGAGGTACACTCACGATGACATGACATAATAACGAATTAAATTATGACATATGTCATTTTGGTCAAAAGTATTATTAAAAAACAATGGGAAAGAAAAAAGGTATTTTAAAGTTAAAAAATAATTATTATGTAATCCCTATACAACCCACCCATCCAAACACTCTTCCCTTGTTGCCCATCAGAACCAATCCACCCGCCATTTCTTTTTCTTCTTCTTTTGTATGAACAATGGCAGAATATTGAGATTCAAAAGTAAACAAAAAAAAAACAGTAACAGTAACATTGTAAATCAACTATGAAAGATTTAGATTAAAAAATAATTAAAAAAGAAATAAATTTTGAGAGTAAAATAATGTTTCATAGATCGGAACATTAATTGTAGAAATGGTGGTGTTGTTTAAATTGCAAAGTTGTAGTTTTGCTTACTTCTATAACTCGACAAAGATTCAGTCCTAGATTAAAAGAAAAAAAAAAATGCGACCAATCGATTCTAGATCTGAAGAAAAAAAGGGCTAGGCGGCGGCGTTAATGGCAGAGATGATAGTGATTGCTTAAATGAGGAGAAAGAAACGAATGTGCTGGCGGCGATAATGGACAATCTGATCGATGATTAAGGAATTGAAGTGGCTAGAAAAAAAAATGAAAGAAGAAGAAAGGTGTATGATGGCAACAGCTGGAGAAAGTGGTGGTAACCAACGCAAGGAAGAAGAAAAAGATTTTTTTTAATTTAAAAAATGTCTGATTATATGTTTTCACGTGTTCATCAGCGGTGAATCACACTCAAAGTGCCAGGTAGGCAAAAAGTTCTCAAGTGGTATCAATTCAATATTTTATAGGTGTTCAATAGGTACAAATCTCAGTGAAAATGTTCAACTGAAACATACAAACAACTTTAAGGGCTGCAAATGACTTAAGCCTAAAGCCTAATGTAAAACACAACTTATCAATTTCATATAGAAATGACTTTCTATAAATGAAATGGTGTCATATCATCACCTAATTTGGAAAGATTCTTAGTTGCAGATATAATTCTGCTCAAAAGAGAAATAAGACAGTAAACTTTTAAATGGTAGTTGATACACTGGAAAGTACTAATAATAGAGGTCAACTTGACCCTAAGAACTAGGTAGGTTACAAGGCGAGTATTGTGCAAGTCTATATAAGGAGAGAATTGAAAACTCTCGGACCCACACACTCAGTGCTTGTACTAGTAATAGGTGTTAAGTCAATCCCAAAGACTAGGTAATTAGTTCATGAAGCGAGAATTGTGCAAGGTCATATAAGGAGACAATAGTTCAGTACATGAACCAATGTTATGTAGGACAATGTAACACTCTCGGACTCACACACCCAACTTTTGATATAGTGATAACTCATAGGGCGAGTACTGCACAAGGCCATGTAAGGAGACAATAGCTTACCAGATCAACCAATATAGGACAATCTAACACTCTCGGCCCCACACACCCAACTCTTGATATAGTGATAACTCATAGGGCAAGTACTACACAAGGTCATACAAGGAGACAATAACTTACCACCTCAACCATTATAGGACAATCTAACACTCTCGGCCCCGCACACCCAATGCTTGATATAGTGGAAAGTACTAATATATTAGTATATGTTAGTTAAATCAACTCCAAAGACTAGATAGCTCATGAGGTGAGAATTGCAGAAGGTCATATAATGAGACAATACCTCAATGCCTCGACCATTGTAGGACAATCTAACACACTTAGCCCCGACATCTAAAGAGTTGGGCCCAAATATCAGATAAATCAAGAACACATATAAGTTTGACTTTGATACAATGTTAAGAACATCGACATTGAGCCTAACTCAATCTCAAATCTAACTCATAACAATAGGTGAAATTTTCCTCTTCAATCAAAAAAAAAAAAACAAGCCAATATTTGATCATATATTTTGCATTTGCAAACAATAAAGGGAAAAAGGATAAATATACCCCCGAATTATCATAAATGGTGCGTCAATACCCTTCGTTATACTTTCGGGTTGTGTATACCCTTACCGTCAATATTTTGGAACGTATATACCCTTAAAATAAACGGAGGGACACGTGTCATGATCTTAATGGTCTATCCAAATTTAATTTAAATTTAAATTAAATTTGGATAGACCATTAAGATCATGACACGTGTCCCTCCGTTTATTTTAAGGGTATATACGTTCCAATTTAAATTACATTTGGATAGACCATTAAGATCATGACACGTGTCCCTCCGTTTATTTTAAGGGTATATACGTTCCAAAATATTGACGGTAAGGGTATACACAACCCCGAAGTATAACGAAGGGTATTGACACACCATTTATGATAATTCGGGGATATATTTGTCCTTTTTCCCAACAATAAAAACATGATAATCCTTGACCACAAATGCCCAACATTGACAATGACATCTCAAATATTCCCCTTTATATTCTCTTCACCACCCTATTTCTTAATCCACTCAAACAACTCTCTATACTATCACAAAAAAAAAAAAGGCAAAAACTTTTTTTTTGCCTTTGTTCCCTCAACTACCATTTTTTTCTCAATACATATATTGATTAAAAAAAAATGAAGTCACCAACCCAATTTTTCTTTATTCAAAAGCATATACTTCTAAAATTGCTTATATTCATACTCTTCATTTGTTCAAACAATAGAAGTAACATATGTTGTAATCATCATTTTGCTAACCCTTCAAGTCTATCATTGAAACAGCTAAAACTTGAAGGGTACCTTAGTTTTGAAAAACTAAATCATGCAGCTAAAGACTTTGGCAATAGATGTCATTTCCTTCCATTAGCAATTTTGTATCCAAAATCTGTTCTTGATATATCATCCACCCTAAAACATGTCTTCGAAATCGGTATTAGAACAGACTTAACTGTTGCTGCTAGAGGCAATGGACACTCTTTAGAAGGCCAAGCTCAAGCTTATCAAGGACTAATTATTAATATGAAATCACTTCAAGAACTAGAAATGAAGTTCAAGATTGAGGAATTGTCTTATGTTGATGTTTCTGCTGGAGAGCTTTGGATAAATGTTCTGCATGAAAGTCTTAAACTTGGGCTTGCACCTAAATCTTGGACTGATTATCTTCACCTCACTGTTGGTGGTACTTTGTCTAATGCTGGAATCAGTGGACAAGCTTTTAAGCACGGACCGCAGATCAATAACGTCTACCAACTGGAGGTTGTCACTGGTATGTTCGTGAACGAACGTTTGGATAAGCTTATAAGTCGATCAAACTAGCTTATAAACACCTTTTTTTGGCTTATCTACGCGTCTGGTGTGCTTATAAACTAATCTTATGTTCTTTGGATTTCTAGCTAATTTGTGTCCTGCCTCCCCCCGTATGATTGGTGCAACGGTTAGACATCCTAAGATGAAAAATGGTCTTTCAGGATTGGTCGTTGTGTGTCACCTTTGACATCTATCTTCTTGTAGGTAAAGGAGAGGTGATTACTTGTTCAGAGGAGCAGAATGCAGACTTGTTCCATGGTGTACTAGGAGGACTAGGGCAGTTTGGTATTATAACCAAGGCAAGAATTGCTCTTGAAACAGCACCAAAGCAGGTAGACATTGAACTCCCAAAACCAAAGAAGTAACATTACTTTATGCCAAATAAGGACAATACCTATCGAACACTCCAACCTCATCCGTCATGTAACTTTCTGAGGTTGGAGCGTTCAATATGTACTGACCTTAATCGAAATGAAAACTGGTGCCAACTTTGAGGCACCGTCAATAGAAGTTGGCTCCAGTTTTCATTTTGACATATCAACTAACGTTAGAACCTATCAAACACTCCAACCTCATCCCTTGTGTGACTTTATCTAAGGTTGTGAGTGCTCGATAGGTACTAACCTTAGTTAGAGTCGAAATGAAAATTGGTGTCAACTTCGAGGACCAAATGAAAAGAAAAGCAAGCTCATTCAGCATTGCTATAACTATTTACTTGACAGGTCAAGTGGATCAGAGTGTTGTATTCAGATTTTGCTACATTTTCGAAAGATCAAGAGAACTTGATATCATCTCAGAATACATTTGACTATATCGAAGGATTTGTCATTATAAACAGCACTGGATTATTGAATAACTGGAGGTCTACTTTCAATCCTAAAGATCCACTTCTAGCTAGCAATTTTAGTTCAGAAGGCAGAGTTTTATTCTGTTTAGAGGTTGCCAAATACTTCAATCCAGAAGACACATATAGTACTGATCAGGTAAAAAAACATCTAAATCAGTAAACGTTTCCAGGCTTCGATAACTCAGTAAAATATTGACTTGTTCCCTAAATATTACTACAGGACATTGATATACTCTTATCAAAGTTGAATTATATTCGATCAACGCTGTTCCTATCAGAAGTCTCTTACGTTGAGTTCCTCGATAGAGTTCATATCTCCGAGATGAAGCTACAAGAAAAGGGGTTGTGGGATGTTCCTCATCCATGGCTAAATCTTCTAATACCAAAGAGCAGGATTCTTGATTTTGCACAAGAAGTTTTCGGGAAGATTCTTACTGATACAAGCAATGGTCCTATACTCATCTACCCTGTCAACAAATCAAAGTACTACATTCTTCACTACTAACAAATCTCTTGATAATATGCGTTTTCCTAACAATTATATATCTTGGATGATCTATGTTACAGGTGGAGAAAAGGAACATCAATGGTTACACCTGATGAAGATGTTTTCTACCTCATCGCGTTCCTGTCATCTGCTATGCCTTTTTCAACAGGGAAGGATGGACTAGAACATATTATGAATCAGAACAAAAGGGTATTAAGTTTTTGTGAAAAAACGCGTATTGGAATGAAACAATATTTGCCAAATCACAAGACTCAAGAAGAATGGAAACGTCATTTTGGTTCTCAATGGGAAGCATTTGCTAGGAGGAAATCTACATATGACCCTTTGGCAATACTTGCTCCAGGACAGAGGATTTTCAGAAGGGCAGCTGCCTGTGAACAACAATGACTTGGTACACATGAGTTTTTAGCTCAAGATGAATGACCACAAATGTACATTCTTGAGTGGGACGGAGCGGGTTAAAATTTTGAGGTTTTAAGTTCTGCCACGTCCTATTGTCATCCCTAAATTACATGTTATGAAAAACTGGTTTTTAGGTGAAGAATTAGATACTCAAATGCACATTCTTGAGTGGTCAGGTGGTACTTCTATTTTTTATGACTAAATGAGAAGTAGTTTGTTTTCGATATTTCAATAATTCCATGCAAGGTACAACTGAAATATCGCCTCCGTTCTTGCAAAGTCATAATATGAGTGCTTATGTTCGAATCGTAAGCAAAAATTATTATCCGAAAAATATTTGTAAATAACCGAAAATAAATACCATAAGAGAGTTGGGGTGTGGTAGGAAATGGGGCTAATTGGTAGAGGCAAAGATGAGATATGTTGAAGGCTAGGAAGACGATCAATATGAAACGTCACTTGTAAACTTATTTCCACATTTTTTGAACTTGTTTACTAGATGAAATGTTTTCCAAAATATTGAACCAAAAATAATGCATGCACATCTCCTTGTCAAGCACATTAGATTCTGTGTTGTTAACACCTTCAGAAAACCTATGGGGCTCTAAGCTATCACGAGTGAAAGAGTAAAGCATCATATGAAACATAATACCTGGAAAACCCCAGCTGAAAACAAATTTGCTCAGTGCAAAACGAGTATAAAAATGCAGAGGCGCTCCACTTCCAATGGAGACGACACAAGATAACAAAGAAATAGTTATACGAAACGATGTATAATTCATCATGTATATCAAAATTTCCTCCAAGGGAAATCCAAAAAAAACAAACATTCTTGAATATAAAGGTGTTAATCAGGTACGGGAGAAATGCAAAATTGGCACGAGCTTAATGTCTTCAACCAAACTATCTAGCAAGTTGTGTTTGTGCATGTTCGAGAAGCTGGCTGACTAATTTGTAAGTGCGACCAGAAAGGGGCTTGGTGTGATCGATGAGCTGCTCATACCTGAACATGACAAGGCTCATAAACATCAGGTGTATACTAAAATGGGTCAAAAACAAATTTGCATTGAACATTTCGATAAGGTACATCTGCATATAAACTTACACATTAGGCTGATTTGGTTCCATTGTAACTGTCCCGGTTTCAGTGTCGATCTTGGCATCAAGCTTTGATGTCCTGATAAGATTCACTATCCATCGTTCTGCCTCCTCAAGGTTCAAGTTAAGTTTCTCAGCTAGAACCCTGCCATTTATGAAATGAAAGAAAATGGTTATTAAATGGGCACAACTCTGCTTTCTTAAGCAACTACCCTGACAACATCCCCTCTCAATGGGTAACAAACAAAAGGGGTATACCTAATATTACAAAAAACTATGGGTAAGGGGAGTGGGAAGGAACTCCAAAATAGATCTTAGAAAGTGACTTTGAAGAATTAGCTACATACCCCATGTCAATGCGTTGGTGAATGCGGCAGTAGGTCTCAGAGATAAAAAGCCGAGCATTTTCAAGGAATTCATCTCTCAATGGCACAGAGGAGAAACTGCCCTCTTCAGCTCTTTTTCCAAGGAATGGGTCATTCAATATTAGCTGCATATAGCATCCGTGTTAAAATGAGTAAAAAGAGTTGGCATTTGACAGGAAGAGTTCTGTGGCTATACTAAAGATACTTGGCTACGAGTATCAGAAACTAGTATGTCCAAGATCTACAAAACTTACATATATTTGCAAAGAGTCCTGCACCTCTACTTTCAAAACACAATCCTCACTTCATATATCATCTTAAAGCCAATTACAACTTATTTACAGGAAAGTTTAGTTTCTACTTCTGATATGCAAGAAATGAATCATAAAACTATGGTGCGAGCATGCATCAAAGCAGATAAACTAGGCGCAAAAGCTTACCTCTTCGCACTCCTTCATCTTCTCCTGTGCTCCATCAAAATCATAGTTGACGTAAATACATGCCAAAAACTCTGTGATGGGATCTTTGCAAGAGTGTTGCTCCTGCTGAATAACCTTTATAAAGTCCTTAAATTGAGGCCTTCTTCTCTTGTTGACAATAAATGCAATAGCCAAGTATCGCAGCAAGTGGGGAGCACTTGTTTGAATGGCATTCAAGTATCTGCAAGACTTCAATGATTTAGAAAAGCTCAAAGGGAAGAAGTAAATCCATTGCATACAAACAAAAGGAAAACTAACAGCTACTTTGATCGAGACGCATCAATAAGAAATACCATCTTAATGTATGTTACCACAAAAGAAGAGCAATATAAATTTCAAACACTTTGAAATAAGAAAATTCAAACATAACTCTGCTGTATGCAAACATAAAATACAGTGTGTTTCTGACCCTCCAGATAATGTTTCCTTCTTTGTCATTTAGTTTTCAGGGCTCCATTTTCCCACTAAGGGAAAGAACTAGGTAATTGGAGCTTCCTAAAATATTTCTCTACATCATACTCTGTAGGTGATAGTATCGGAAAAGATGCCTAGCTGAAACAAGATGGGGAAAGCTAAAATGAAGCAGCAACTGAAAACAATCATCTATAAGCAATAGCAACTAAAAGTACAGTTGGCATACTTGTCCTGGTTAAATAGGTCAATGATCAGTGTCCTGCCATTGTCATGGTTGAAGAAGATGAATAGACTCCAATGCATTAGCCATATTCTATTCTGAACTTGATTCAACGGAGTAGAGAAATTCTGCAAGACAAGTGATGCTCTTAGTACACTTAGTAAACTGAGGATCATTCAATCTTTCCTACTGCAACATATGCAATATATTACCTTTGAGTCGATAATTTCCTTCAAGCGATTGAGTTCCTCAAGTGCAATGTCCCAATTCTGCATTAGTATCTCCGCTGCAAGCTTTCCCCACAATGCACTGACGCTCCTGTCACTGTTTGTGCACAATGCTTGGTACTGGTAAAGATAATCCGCAGCACCGGAGTAGTTTCCACATTCAAACTGGAATTTGGCATATTGATACAATGCCTCTATCTGGTCCGGACCAATCTGGACAGGTTCGTAAAAGCCAAATATTTAGTAGAACAATCAGAGGGTTTGCTAAGATGAAAATATATTGAGCATTGCTAATCAAATAAAAAAAATATATTCACAAAATTAGCTAGAGACCAACTTCTGTTGGTGATCCCTTTAACAAGTATATTATTAATTATATAACAGAAAGTACTAAAGAAGAAGGAACTCTATATCATGTAAACCAAATTAGATCTACGCACCTGGTACC
The DNA here is from genome assembly GCA_035578085.1 of Solanum pinnatisectum. Taxonomy (NCBI): domain Eukaryota; kingdom Viridiplantae; phylum Streptophyta; class Magnoliopsida; order Solanales; family Solanaceae; genus Solanum; species Solanum pinnatisectum. The sequence continues at coordinate 42,556,432 of CM069085.1, read as the reverse complement.
GCTCGTGGAGCAACTGAAGATTGTGCTGTTTGTCAGCTCTCAACTCCTGCACAGCACTGGAATTCTGCAAAAAAGTGATCAATGGGGCTGCAGCTTCCTCAAGTGCTTTCAACCTTGCCACAACCTCAGCTCTCCTCTCCATCATTTCTGAACAATCAAACAGCAATATAAAGACAGTGCAGAATTAAACATGTAAAGGAACTCCCAAAATCACTTCTGCTCAAACTAAACTTTTTTAATAACCCAGGAATCCCTGAGGGCAAGTGGCAAATGGTTAGGGACTCTGTACCAACAAATACGTGTACAAACAGCTTATCTAATCTAAGTACACCAAGAAAACTAGGTTTTAACCTCCATACATCGCATGCATAAACTGTAAAGCTCAAACAGAAAATCCAGACGACCACGTCAAAATTAACTCCCATACCAAATCAGCATCTGATCACAACTATACAGATTCCCCTAGGGACAACTCCAAAAAAGACCTATGGACACCACACCAACGGAAGTACAACACCTGCACCCAGAAAAAAACTTCTATGCTAAAAAAGGCACTGCTAAGTCTCCAGATTTTTTACTCTTATACCTCAACTACACAGATTATCCCCTCTGAATAAATTTAAAACAACTTCTACAGACCAGAACCATCAAAATTACAACCACCACCATCATCACCACCCCAGAAAAGAAACCCTTTTGCTAAAAGTGCACAAGCATTAAGACTAGTAAAGCAACAAATCAATTGGCATTCACAACTACGTGGACCCATATGTAAACATAAACCAATATGAAGGGAAAAAGGAGATACCTTGAAGGACAACACTTCTACAACTTCTATAGAGACCATATCCATAAAATAAAAATAATAACCCCACCCCACCCCCACACCACACACAAAAACCGTCATTCTGAAAAGGGCACAATCAATGGGCATTCATATCGAAGGGAAAGAAAGAGTTACCTTGTCGGACAACACTTATACAACTTCTCTAGAAACCATATCCATTAACAACCCCCACCCCCACACACACAACACACAAATCAATGGTTATTCACTATTAGAAGGGGAAAAAGAGATACCTTGAGGAACAACACACAGACAACTTCTAGAGACCATATCTATAAAATTCACAACCCCACCCCAAAAAAAAGAACCCCTTTTGCTAAAAGAGCACAAGTATTAAGATTAGTAAACAAACAAATCAATTGGAAACACGAAGCGAAAAAAAAAATGATACCTTGAGGTACATCGTCGGTATGATAGAGAGACTTATGAATATCCATAGCATAATCAACCATGTTAGTGTGATTGAGCAGCTCAATCTTCGCCTTGAGTATATATTCATCTGGGTATAGTCCCTGCTCTTGCAAAAACTCCAGTAACGGGAAAATCAAGTGAATGTCCAATTGCTGCGCTATACGTGGCGTCAAGTCGTACTTCGACGCCATGATTGCTACTGTCGGAAGAGATAGCAACCAGAAAACTCGCCGCTTGCAGAACCAGAGAAACTGAAAAGAGGAGTGGATCGGTAGAAGAAAGATTTCTAGGGTTTCGTTTTTCCTGTAAAGAATAAATATTGTTGAAACTCACCCTTGGGTTTTGAATATTGATACCTTTAACCCATCTTAAATAGAACTACTTTTCCTTTTTTGTTTTGGTTTTGGTTTTGGTTTCAAATTTTATGGTAAACTTGCAATATCTCGCAATAATAGCTTGTTTGATCAAATTTATTTCTTTTCAAAAGTGTTAATTTTTAAAAAGTGAGGTGTATGGTCAAGTTTTAGAGAGAAAATAAGTGTTTTGAGGAAATAGCGGAAGTGGTTTTTAGAAACTAAAAAAATAGCTTTTCCCTAAAAGTATTTTTGGGAGAAATACACTTCAAACACTTTTTAAAAACTTGATTAAACACTATTGTTGTTCAAAAGTGTATTTTTAAAATTTATTGATCGAACACAAACTATTTCTCACAAAAATCGTTCTACTATTATCAATAATTATTAACCTTTATGGCCAACCCACTTCCATCAGACAGCCAACCACCAATCATCTTTACTATCAAATAACATTAGTTGTAACTGTCAATCATTATTATCAATCACTTATACTATGCCACTAACCACCTCCAATAACAGTCTACAACATTTTTACCAATCTGTCGTCAGTTATTACCTTTATTGTTAACGATTACCATCAACTACTACACAACCACTTATAGTCATCACTTCATGATCATCATTACTATCACCATCATGGTTAACCTTTGGAACATGCTTCAGCAAAACAATTTTACTGCACTCGAATATGTTATTTTTATAATATTCAATTATCATTTTTTAAACTCTAAATACTACTCCTAGGAGTAGTTTTAAAATAAAGATAAGTTCCATACATTCATATGCTAAAATAAAAAGAATAAACAACTTATATTAATTTTTTTTTTTTAACTAAATACATTTTATTACCAAAGTGGCAAAGAACATCTCAAAAAAGAAAAATAACACCAGACCTTACTCCAACTCCGTGGACAGGCCTAGTAAATCACTGTGCATAAATTTGATAATCAAATTGGAAGACACTATAAATATAAGAGGTCTAATAGCATTATCATTCTTGTCGTTCTTCCAGCTTTGTGTTGTTTTTAATTCATAGGGCTACATTATTCTGAAAAGTCTTATACTGTAATTCAATACCAAATAAACTCCATATAAATAAAGCACAACCCTTTAACCTTAAAATAAAGATAAATTAGCCTTTTTGGGTTCCTTAAAATAGATTTGTTTTTTTTAAAAAAAAAAAAAATAAGTCGATCCAAATAGACTTTTTTTAAGTCGTCAACATTATGATTGAATAGTAAACACATCAAAAGAAACACAAAGGATTTAGTTTTGATAATATCCCATTAACTGATGTAAAACACACTAAGACTTATACAAGTCATTCAACTTCACCCTGAAAACTGTTTACAAAAACCAACAGAAGCAAACATCTCTCCTGAAAACAAATGAAACCGAAGCTGGTAAGTCGTAGTAAGACCACCGGTAATTGTGAAATTCATATGCCTGAGTCTCTAAGCGATCAGGAAAGGCAAAACTGTTAGCATGAAGGACTCGTAAGTGAACGTAGCAGAGCCGGAATATGAAGTATCCTTCTCCTTGAATTTCTCAGTAAGCCCCTGCAAAAGAAATGAAAGCGTATATGAGAAAAACACATATCTGAATAAACAGAATGGTATACGAATGCCAGAGTAGACGAAGATACTGTAAGCTTACTTTAACAGTGAGGCAGCACCTGCATCAAGCAAAGAAAACGAAAGCACAAAAGGAAAAAATTAGCAAAAGCATAGAACAAAAGAGAAGATATAAAGATATGAGAACAATACGAAGAAAGATTTGCATTGATGCAGAAACATACTCAATGAAGTTATCATATTCAATGGCCCTATTCTTTCCACCAGTTTTGTCAAACTTGGAGACCAGCAAATCCAGGATAGAAGGTGATACAGCATATCCCAGGCTAAGTAACGCGTCCCTCAATTCAGATGAATCAATTTTTCCACTCCTATCCCTGTCAAATCTCTCGAAAATTCCCTGCATTACACAGGAAGTTCCAATCAACTTGCATAGGAAGGGAGATTTTTTTCCCAAGCAAAACGGAAAACACAAAGTGCAAAGGTGACCAGAAAAGATTCTTTAACTTACCCTCCACTCTTGAAGACTGTAAAACACTGAAGTGAATTCTTTGGGACCTGCTTACAGGGCAGAAAATAGATCAACAGGTAGAAAAAGAAAGAGGGAAAGATCTATATGCTCAATGAAAGAAAAAAGCTTCGTTAAGGTATATCTCCAACTCAAATTCGATCAACATCATTAATTGATACTCTTGATTAACTTCAAAACCCAATAACATTTGGAATAAAAATATAGAATACAAGGGAATAGTTCTGTATTCATCTTTCCTCTCGAAAAAACGTAGAGGAAAAAGGAAGTCTAGACTCTAGAGCACATGTTAGCACACAATCATTTACTATCAGATGCTGAAACTAAAATTTCTAAGTAGAATAATCAATTTACAAAGTTGCATTTTTTGTAGGCAGTTATGCTTTGCCACCCTAAAGGCTTAACACATGTTCGAATGAGATTCTAACTTCAAAAAGGAAAGAAGAAGGGAAAAAAGAGAGAAGTATAAATGGAAGTTCGGCCGCTATCACCATATTGTCACAGACTTGCTTCTGTTCCTTTCAAAGAGAACTAATAGTACAAGACTGTTAAATTAAGCAAGATAATATGCTCAATTGAGAACACCACTTCCATAAGTAATAGGATCGTCCAATCTGCTTTGTGTAAGATCTCCATGCTGAAAAAATGTTATTTCTCTTTTTATATGGAAACCCCACCCTGCATTCCCCCATCAATGGACCAACAGGGTCTTTTCACACTTTTCCTCCTTGATGACGTTGGTTCATTACATGGCCAATTCAGAATACGTAAAATGGCCAGGCAGTCATCAACTCAAGGAACAACAAACTCGATAAATTCCACATAATCCTGGACGAGGACATAAAACACAATTCATACAGGAATTTCAATGGCCATACCAAAGTCTTATAGGCCTGTTCTAGGTCATATCATCCTGGCCAACATACACTTAAGGATGACCCACCAATACAACTATAAGGGGCTGTTTGGTATAAGGTATGGGATACACAAAGTTATCCCATGGATATCCCACTGGATTAGTTATCCCACCATATATTTATCCATGGGACTAACTAATACTCCTAAGCGAATGCAGGATAAAATAATCACAAAACTGTTATCGCTCATCCCTCGTACCAAACAACCCCTAAAGTCTTAATCAAAATTACTTCTTTAATACGAATGATTACTTCAAATGACCTTTTTCAACCACTCTCAGTCATAAATCAATTGTATACTGCATATTGTTACTAATAATTGCACACAATTTAACATTTTCAGCATGAAATTCATCATCAATCCGATCATTTTCTACGATAGATGGAAAAAATTGAAACATTTCATAAGTGAATTTTGAGCTCAATTATTTGGAATTAAAATTATTACCGATTTTTCTAGTGTTGGTATTGGTGAAGAGATATATAAGCAGATGAACAGTCCTCAAGCTGAAGCTCTGATTATAAGAAGAAAGCGCCTTCTGCAGCTCCTTATCATCAATTAACCCACTCCCATCCTGATCCGCGAGCTGGAAACACGCTATAACATTCGGATCGGTTCCCGGTGGAAAAGCGGACGGCACGAGAGATGCAAAAGGGCTACTAGCTCCATAAGGCCCAGCAGGAGGTGGCGTGTGGTATCCACCATAAGGAGCAGACGGTTGTGAGTGACTATCCTTCGGTGGTTTGTTTGGATCACCGTAAGGAGCCGAAGGAGGTGGGGCAGGGTACCCTGCTCCTGCCCCACCGTAAGGAGATGAAGACTGTGGTTTATTCTCTTTTGGGGGTTTATGCGGATCACCGTAAGACGGTGCTCCGGCGCCGTAGGGAGACGGAACGGGAGCGTAAGGGGAGTGAGATTGAGGAGGTGGAGCACCGTAGGGTGATGACGAATGCGGTGGAGGAGCACCGTAAGGTGATGGTGAAGCACCGTAGGGTGATGATGAAGACGGTGGTGGAGCACCGTAAGGTGAGGCTGAAGAAGGCGGTGGAGCGCCGTATGGGGCGGAGGAGTACGGCTGAGATGACGGTGGCTGGCCGTAACCGTAGCCGGGAACATTGTGCGGGTAACCGGACATTTTTGGAAAAGTAGAGAGAGAAAATGAAAAAGATAATTTTTTGTAAATTAGAAAAATAATTATAAAATCTGTGGTTTTATAAATAGACAAATCATATAAATTAGTCCTAGTAGAAAGGTCCTGGAATTGGGTATTATTTACGCGGTTGCCACTTCTCTTCTTCGTTAAGTTACCGCGGATTTTGCAAATCCAAAGACTACACAAAACAACACTATTCTTCCCTTTTATATACCATGTTTTTTTTGCGAGTTTAGTATCTCAGCTATTAAATAAAGATACTTTAATATAAATAATTGAGATATGAAACTAGTATCGCAAAAGATATTGTCGTAATTGCTTGCATATAGAGGGGTAGAGAAGTAAATAGATATTTGTAATTGACAGACGTAGCTATAAATTCGACTACGACAGAAGCGCCGCTAAGTGGACACGCACTGGATATTTGTATTTTGACTTTAGCTCTAAAACAAAAAAGATTAGGTGAGTAAGATAGAAAAGAAATAATATAATTAAGAAATAATAAACAAAAACATACTTTATTTTTTATTTTTTTTTAGTTTCATGTATGAATTATTATATGTTTCAATGTGTTTTAATTGAATTATCACTAATTAGTTATTAAAATATCTTTCAAACCTGACTAAATCAAGTATTTGAATATAACCACTTAAAGGCGCATAATAACTTAGTTTGTTCATAAAAATTTGTTTACTTGTTAGCTGACTCATTAATTAAATTCGAGACGTGTTTTAATAAATAATTGGTAACAATTTAGATAGTTAGACAGCTGATAGTTCATATTAAAAACTCATGTGTGTATTTTAAACTATTATCTCTTCTAAATTCTTTTCTTATAAAAAAAATGAAATCCAATTAATCCCTTTAATTATCCACATGGAGCGTCATTTGACATCATTTTAAACCAAAAAAATAAATAAAAATGTACATCATGCACCATGAATTATTAATCAAGATATATCTTAATAAATAACTGATGATATTTTTTTAAAAAAATACATCAGATATGTTTTTGACTATTCTATTTTAGTATAACAAACAAATTTTATAAAAACAAATTCTAGTAGAGGAGACGGTAATTGATCAAGTCCCAATTAGTTTGATTTTAATACTCTAGATTGAAAAATAATTTTAATCCTGCATAGTGAATGATGTGTTTAATATTGTTTTATACCTAACTATTTTTTAGAAGTTTCAATCATGCTACTCTAAACTTAAGCATATGATCGAATTTCATATCATTCCTAAAATCAAGTGATTCAATATTTGAGAATTAATTATTATTATATTGATTTGATTTTTTTTAATGATCATGATGTTTGGACTTTGGACCAATTTTTGACATCTGGATTAATTCAAAGGTGTGTCTATCAAATCCTACCAATATTATTATCAAGTTACTCTGTCGATCAAGGCTAATACATATAGGAAGAATCACCTAATACTTTTTTGTCTACTATGCTGCCTAATTTGGCTTGATTGCTATTTTTATGGGATTTTTCGATTGATTGCAAATTTGTTGCTTGATTTATTTTGATATTGTGAATATTCAGTATCATTAATAACTTGATATGAACATGCATCTAAACTTGATATAAACGGTAAGTAGGAATCAATTTTTACAATATACAACCATGTTGTAGGTTGACCCATAATAGTAGGTTGAGCAAGATACTTTATATTATTTTATCTATTTTTAGTAGTAATAAAAAACCAAATACTTCCTCTAGCTATATAATCCACTTGATACATGTATACTACCAAATTCTCAAATATTCATCTTTATTATTATGGAAAAAAGCATAAGTGACTACAAAAAGGACCTTGAGTTTATTGAAGAGGTGACTAGCAATGTTGATGAGGTCCAAAAAAAATTCTTGCTGAAATCCTCTCACAAAATGCTCATGTTGAGTACTTGCAGGTAGATGATTGTGGCGTTAAATGGACGGATTGAATTGAATTTGAGTAGATTAAAATAGGTTAAGTTAATAAGAGACGGATGAATAATCAGGCTAACTCCTTTCATACTAGTAGTCATAGTATTATTCATGTCATTTCCTGTTATTCACAGATTGATCAGTTGAATTTGAGCAGATTAAAATAAGTTAAGTTAATAAATGAGCAGCGTCAGTAATTAGGCTAAATACTTTCGTACTAGTAGTCGTAGTGTTACTCATGTCGTTTCTTGTTATTCCATTTCTGTTACTAGTTATGTTTCTTGTAGTTTGACTATCGTATTATTTTGTTGTAGTTTCATGATTTATTTACTATTTCATCTTGACATCTTTGTTCCTATTGTTTTCTTTTTTCGATTCGCTTGATAATGCTTTTACTTGAACTGAAAATCTATTGGAAACAACATTTTTACTTTTCAAGTAGGGATAAAGTATGCAGGTTGATGTCAATAATCCGCCCAAAAGTTACTTGAGTTGAAATAAGTTAGGCTCAAATGAGCTTTAAAGAGAGTAATTAACCCAATCCATTCAATTCTTAACGAATCATATTTTCATAGACTAATTTTGTCGCCTCTGTTTGTTTGTAGGGTCATGGTCTCAATGGTCACACTGATAGAGACACATTCAAGATACTCATACCTGTCATCACTTACCAAGATATTCAGCCCAATATCAATCGTATTGTCAATGGTGATAAATCTCCAATCCTCTGCTCCCAACCCTATCTCTGAATTACTGGCAAGGTTCGTTTTTTGGTGTTCGAGTAAGTTTACATAGTCATTATCGTACATGGTAAAGTGTAAACTCTTCGATTGTTATTTCCTTTGCTTCAGTTATTTTATTATTTCTTGTTGATTTTGTTCTTTTCTATATTGTTGTTAGTATGACTTCTTTACTTGCTTTACATAATTGACTTTTAGTGTGTTATTTAAGTCGGGGGTTTATCAGAAACAGTCTCTCTACCTTCACAAGGTAGGAATAAGGTTGCATACACATTATCCTCCCGACTCCCTACTTTTGGGATTACCCTGGGTTTGTTATTGTTGTTGTTGTTGTAGTAATGAATGCAATGATCCATCAACTTTATATCCTTAATCCACCTCTTTGTAACAGTGCACTCATCTTCTTGAAAATTCTAACTTTCGTCCACTTAGCTCGTGTTTTTTTCCACTCTATGAAAATTGAACCTGAGATCTCATGGTGCGACAAATATTTGGATGTGCATGCAGTACTGGAACATCTGGAGGGGAGAGCAAATTGATACCAACAACAGAGGGAGAGCTTGGGAGGAGATTTCAGCTTCTGAAGCTTCAGTTGTCTGTGATGAGACAAGCAGTTCCAAATTATGGAAATGGCATAGCGATGTATCTCATGTTCATAAAGTCTGAAGAGCAGACTCCGGGAGGATTAACAGCTCGCGCTCTTTCAACAAGTATGATCAAGAGTCCTTATTTCGACTACAACCGTCATCAAAATGACCACACTAGTCCAACCGCAACAATTCTCTGCCCAGACTCTTACCAAAGCATGTACTCCCAAATGCTCTGTGGCCTCTGCCAAAATCAGCAAGTTCTCCATGTTGGCTCCTTTTGCGCGATTACCTTCATCTGTGCCATCAGGTCCTTGGAGAAACACTGGTCTCTGCTTTGTAAAGATATCCGGACAGAAAGTGTTGACGCCTCTATAACTGATCCTTCAGTGAGAGATGCAGTGATGGAAATCCTCAAACCTGATCCAAAGTTAGCTGATTTTATCGAGGCTGAATGCAGCAAAGATTCATGGAAAGGGATCATTACCAGACTGTGGCCCAATGCCAAGTATTTGAACGTTACTGTGACTGGAACCATGGCACAATATATACCCACCCTTGATTATTACAGCAATAGCCTCCCTCTTGTCAATACCATGTATATTGCATCAGAATGCTCCTTCGGAATCAACTTGAACCCTTTTTGTAAGCCTAGTGAAGTCGCTTACACCCTTATTCCCACCATGGCCTATTTTGAGTTCTTACCAAATCAGGAAAGTGATCGAGTTATCAATTCTATCTCCATGCCCAAGTCACTTACCGAGAAAGAGCAACAACAATTGGTCGATTTGGCTGATGTCAAGATTGGCCAGGAGTACGAGCTTGTCGTTACCACATATTCTGGTATTATTCAAATGCCAAATAGATATCCCTATATATTGACATACTTTCTGTTTCCTTTTCCATTTACTGTTGCTTAGCTTGAACTTGTGCCCATATCAGGGCTCTATAGATACAGAGTCAGTGATGTGCTTCGGGTTGCTGGATACAAGAATAATGCGCCTCAATTCAACTTCCTATGCCGGGAAAATGTAGTTTTGAGCATTGATGATGACAAGAATAATGAAGTTGAGCTACAAAATGCAGCAGGCAATCTGTTTCCTTTTGATGCACATGTAACCGAGTACACCAGCTATGTTGATATTGCCACCATTCCAAGCCACTATGTCCTGTTCTGGGAGCTGAGAGTGAATGGATCTAACCCAATTCCTCCTTCAGTCTTTGAAGATTGTTGCCTCACAATTGAAGATCTCCAAACTCCTTCTATCGCAAGGGCAGTGCGTCTGATAAATCCATCGGGCCTCTGGAAATCAGGGTGGTGGAAATCGGAACTTTTGACAAGCTCATGGACTACTGCATTAGCTTAGGTGCTTCCATGAACCAATACAAGACACCCTGTGTGTGAAGTTTGCACCCCTTGTTGACCTGCTGAATTCTAGGTTCGTGTCTAGCTACTTCAGTCCCATGTGTCCAAAATGGGTTCCTCGCTACAAAAATGGAACAACACGAACTGAAATCTAGCTTGCACGAGCTCTGACTTTGTTTTCCTGTACTAAGAAAAACTGGTAAACAATCCTCTGCATATTTCATATAATAAATTGCAATAAAAAGAATAGACAATTGCTATCATGACCAATCTTTTAGCCTGCAGCTATATAGAGAAGAAGTTGTTGCAGCTCAGTTGATAGTTTACGTTTTATCTTTAGCATATAGTGCTCTATTATTCCTTTTCTCCTTCACAAAAGAATTCGGAAACCATCCTATGTTTACTTCATATAAGACTGAAAATTATAAGAAATGAGAGATTGTTGTCATGACCAATCTTGAGCTTGCAGCTTAGAGCGAAGCAGTTGTTGCAGGTCAGCCTTCTGAGTTTTGGACACCCCAACTATATTGAGTTGATTTGCCAAGGCCTTGAGTTGAACCAGTGACATATTATCGATATATGCCATACGAGAAGCTGGGGTAATAGACCGCATGGGAAAAACCAACTTCAACATTATGAACATTCCGAGGCGCTTGACTTGTTCTGTCATGTGATCTTACCAACATATTTTGAGCATTCCTCTGATTGTTATTCTCTTGGACGACTGATACACAAAAACTTGTTGCGCTCCTCCTTCTAAAGTGGAACTGAGAAGTTGCACTAGTGCCTGCAAAACCACCAGCTCTTTTGGCTCCAGCCAGTTGTTGAGTTCCCCTTAAGGTGTTGTCACCGTAGTATTCACCTCCACCCATTAACTTTCTTTGTGGATTGCTTCTGTCACCTCTATAGTACGAACAGTTCCAGCATGCACCACTTCTTGTCCCTTCATTCCAGATGGATCATTAATCTGAACGGCCTTCACTCCATTCACTGTTGATTTGCTGCTATATTCTTTGGTTGCTTGTTGTGCAGCATGTCTCTCCTCTAGAGTTGTTCCTGCAAGCTGTCAAAGAACATTTTCATTGTTTTTCATTCAAATATCGCAAAAATAAGCAATGAAAGACATCATCTTAAAGTAGTTTGTGCTTGGACTTTAATTGAGAACTTCTAAACAATGCAAGTATTTTAGGTTTTGCAGGCTGTGGGTTTTAAAATAAAAGTTGCCAAAATAGTACATCAGGAGGTTCAGGCAGTGACAGAACCAGGATTTTGACTAAGGAGATTTAAATATACAAAAGTGAACACACGAAGAAGGCAAGGGGATTCAACATCTACTGTACATCACAATTCGCAACAAATGTTGCCGCACCTATATCAAATCCTTCCAAAAGTGCACTACTTTCACCCTGCCACATTTTTTAAGAGTCTGAGAAACATACGTGTTACCTAAAGAACATGCATCGACTAAAATGAACAAATAAAAACATGTGAGTATTCCCGCACACGTGTTTTATCCTCCAAAAATACACTACTTTTAGAGGATCTGTCACACACTCGGCAACAGTTTTAAAGAGTCCTAGCAACATAGTTATTACCTAAAGAGCATGTAGTGGCAAAAGTCGACAAATAAGCACAAGTGACAGTTTCAAAAAGCAAACCTGCTGATTCTCATTCTTTAAAGGCTTTAGCATGCTCTCCAGGTTAGCAATCTTCTTATTCATGCAGCAAAACCCATTTCTGAATCAGCTTTGTTTGCCTGTATCTTCAACACTTGCAGACATGATTTCTTGTTTCAAGCATCTGCCTCGATCACGTCTATGACATAGAATCAATTCAAACAGATGAGGTATGTCAATCAAAATTGATACTAAAAGATCTATATATGTGAATATTATGAACTTACCAAGCCTCGGATCGAAATAGAAGTTATACTCCCAACTTGGATAACTGCTTTCATCTGTGTAGACTACAGAAATCATCTACTTCAACACTTTCACTACCAAAAGATCTTGAAAATCCAATTAAGGTAACAACAGAATATCAAACATTGATTTTCATGTGGATCCCAAAGAGATAAATCCATCTTCTCAAAAAAGTTCATTCTGACTAGTAGAAAAAAAAAAAGAGATTACATCTCTGGTTTAAGAGATAACAAGGAAAACAGTATACAGCAACAACATACCCAGTGCAGTCCCACAAAGTGGAGTCTGTGGAGGGTAGAGTGTGTTATCTCTTGTATTTAAATTAGCAAATCAGAAATAATAAAAGATGAAAAGAAAATCACAAAGAACTATTCGAGTCCACAGATCCCACTGTGTGTCCTTAAGAAATTTAATCCCCTCAAGTACCCGAGGTTGCAGATTAATTCCTCCCAAGATAAAACGGATTAACCATTAAAGAAGTAGTGGTACCTCAAACTTCGATAATTTCAACGAACTCAAAATGATAGCAACGAATCACACACACAGACACTATCGATAGATTTTGTTTTGTAAGAAATGTATGCAAAAGAAGGGAAGAATTCGATGCAGAAAAAATGAGAGAAAACCTCTCTATTTATAGCCAACAAAGGGTAAAGGTCACAACCTTTCGTAGAAGACAACCTTTCAGAAAGAAAACAACCTTTCAGAAAGGTCACAACACTTTGGAAAATGCATAACTTTTCAAACGGTCACAACTCTTCGGGAGAGTTCACAACCCTTCATTTCCTATTCACACCTTTAAAACCCAACAGAGTGTACGCAGACCTTACCTCTACCTCAGAGAAGATGTTTCCGATAGACCCCGGCTCAAGGAAAAACAGTCTAAAAACTTCAAAAGTAAAATTTTTAAATATCTCCTAGGCTGATGATTGTAACACTATCAAGCTTCAAAAGGTCCTATTGAAAAATCAATGCTCCTATTTACTACTAAAACAAAAATATGAACCTGTAGGTATCTGTTTTCAATAAACGTGGTGTTCGAGTCAATTTGCGCATACCTCGACTATTTTCACAAGTTCCTACTACCTCTCACCAGCATAATTACCATGTAACTTTATGGTAATCTGCATTTTTTAATTTATTTTTTGATGACCATAGCGTCCAGGCCAGATTGCGCACACCTCAATTAATTCCACACGATACATATCACCTCACACCAGCAACAAATACTATTTGGCCCAAGTGAGGTATGTACTTTTGATGTTTTTTTAATAAAACTGAAAATTTAACTAAAAAAAAAAAAATTGATCATCATAAATACTGATGACCAAAGATACATAAATCAGTCTTTGTTGTTGCTCTTAAGGATTTCTGACTAAAGATCGGTTCAATTCGATTGTAAGGCCACTAAAGTAATGATTTGGGGTTCTAGTTTTTTTGGGCTCTCTTTTTAAAAAAAAAAAAAAAAAAAAAAAAAAAAAAAAAAAAACAACAACAACAAATACTAGGTAATGTATGTTTTAATTTTAGAAATATTGGTTTTTGAAGATTCCTGTGCCCATTATTAACCTTTGCTTTGATACCAATAGAGTACCCACTACCCCCACCCCCAACCCACTCTCACCACCACAAGTACCATGTAACTTTGTGGTAGTCTACATTTTTTAACTTCTTTTTTGATAATCATAGTGTCCAGGCAGCTTACACACACCTCAACTAATTTTACACAATACGTATCACCTCCCACCAGCAACAAATACCAAGTAATCTATGTTTTAATTTTAGAAATATTTGTTTTTGAAGATTCCTGAGCCCATTATTAACCTTTGCTTTGATACCAATAGAGTACCCCCTACCCCCACCCCCACCCCTACTCTTACCAACACAAGTACCATATAACTTTGTGGTAGTCTGCATTTTTTAACTTCTTTTTTGATAATCATAGTGTCCGGCCAGCTTTCGCACACCTCAATTAATTCCACACGACATGTGTTGCCTCCCACCAACAACAAATACCAGGCAATCTATGTTTTAATTTTAGAAATATTGGTTTTTGAAGATTCCTGAGCCCATTATTAACCTTTGCTTTGATACCAATAAAGTACCCCTACCCTACACCTACTCCCACCCCTACTCCACCCCCACCCCACCCCACCCTACTCTCACCAGCACAAATACCATGTAATTTTGTGATAGTCTGCATTTTTTTACTTCTTTTTTGATAATCATAGTGTCCAGGCCAACTTGCGCACATCTCAACTAATTCATCACGATACGTCACCTCCCACCAGCAATAAATACTAGGTAATCTATGTTTTAATTATAGAAATATTGGTTCTTAAAGATTCCTGAGCCCATTAATAACCTATTTGCATTGATACCAATTGAGTAACCCCACCACCACCCCACTTGGCCATTGTGTGCTGAACTTGTACATTTGAAAAATTTATGAAAATTCCCACATGATGATCAAAAATCAACAAAATTTGCACATGATTAACTACTTCTACAACATACACACATCCAAAGATTGATTAATAAATAACAAAAAAGTAAAAATACTTCAAATTTTCAGGAATCATCAAATCAAAATTGGATATACCATCTAATTTTTTTTTCTTGTTCTACTGTTGTAGAAGTTAAAAGGGTTACATAAAGTTCAAAACTTGATCCAAAATTAACATGAACATATTAAAAAAAATAATCTTGAATTTTTAGTTTAATTCTAAGAAAAGTTAAATTAAATAAAATGTAGCTAAAAAAGCTCTTGAAATTCCTTTGATTTGTTGAAGAAAATGATGAAATCAATTTAGGGTCTTGAAAACCCTAGAAAAATAATGGCAATTTGCAGTATAATTTGCTAAAAAAATAATTAAAATGGTGATTTTCATTTGCTGAGACAAGAGTGATAAGGGTTAAAGTGTAATAATTGGAATTTCAAGGGTTGATTAAGGTAAATAAGAACAATATTCTCTTTTATCTTATGTGGAAAAAGATTCAGGGCCCACTAACCCGGTTCATTTTATAATGGACATGGACTGGAGATTTGCATAAATAGACACCTTTGAGTTGTGACCATTGTTTAAGTTTTGTCCACTTTTAAAGAATTTGTGCAAATAACCTTATTGTTAAAGACACGCGTTTTTTTTAATTCGACAGGACTTGTGAATAATTTAATAAAATAAGAAAATAAAGATTGTATTAAAATTGTGATGTGTTCGTTATGACAGGTGACAATAAGGTTACTTTGTAAATAATCACTTGATTCGAGACTTGTGAACAATTGAATAAAATAAGAAAATAAAAATTTATTAAAATTATGACGTGCTTGTTACTTTGTAAATAACCACTTAGTTCAACGTTTTTTGAGAGCATTCGAAACATATTGAAATAAATTATCATTTTATAAAAAAAAAACTAGTGCAAGGTCCTATTGAAGCCATTTCATATTAGTATGGTTCAAGGAAGGATCAGACTTCAAGGGATAGATTGTCTTGTCAACAAGACGTACGTAAGTCGAGATAGCTCATACAAGTATCAGTGATGGGATTCGAGTTCATGACCTATAAAACTTTATCTTTACTCTAAAACTCCGGAGTTAATGTCCAAGTTGGATTAGGAAAACAAACTATAATTGGAGCTAGTAATAGATATGGTAGGAGTTGGCACTTTGATTTTATGCATTGAGGAATTGTACACTTTTAGATAGGAGGCTAGAGTGTAAGTGGGAGTAATTAAAATTTATTATCATGGTACTTGACAATATACATATATAAAAATCAACACAATCTTTACATGTGGAAAATAGTGAATGTATAAGTAACTTTCTTTTATTTTTTCACTCAGTGTCCAATACAAGCACTATATCTGTCCATATCGCCTTTGTAGTCCTCTTCATGACGATAACTTTACCTAATCGCACCTTGACAAAAATGTTTCATCTGAGAGTAAAACGCTCTCAACAAAAGCTACTCCAAATCAAGAATTCAAATCCAAAACACCACTAATTCACGACTAAATGATATTTACCATCCAATCACAATTCAATACTAATAAAAACATTTTTTTCCCTCCACTCAGATTTTACTTTCTTTTTCACAAGCATCTTTCATAGCTAAAGGACCTAGCTATAGATTAATTAAGAACTTCTGACTTGTGAGCTTCTAATAGCTCATGCAATTTGTATTCTGAATTTCATTCCAACATAAATTAGTAACAAAAAGTTAAATATCTTATCAAATAGAAAACTTACCTAACTCATGCCAAATTAGATTCATAAAGTTTGTTAAGAAGTTAAACTATTATAGTAATCAAAATTTTCATAACATCAAACGTTTTCCTTTAACATAACACATGCATGTAGTAATTTAGTTTGGTACTTTTTTCTATCTAAAAAGTTTAGGCTCACTATCTTCTAGTGAGTTAGGCAAATCACTTATTGCTCTCCGTCATTACAAAATATAAATGAGTTAGGTAAAAAACACACCATGAAACAATCATTTTTTCACGAGTTTCATACTTAAACTATTCATTATTTCTTTTGTCTATCTAAATCATTACTTCCTTGGTATTAAAACACACCTCGATGGTGAGTTGATCAAATATTATTCTCAATCGATAACAAGCATATGTAGGCCAAGTCGTCATCGAGATGTGTATACAAAGAGAATGCTAGCTTAAGTAAATAAATGGAATAATGGATAGTTAAAATATGAAACTCACAAAAAAATGTGATAATTAGATAGGTAAATGGAACAATACATAATTATGGGACAGAACTCATGGAAAAAGAATGATAATTGAAGTATTCTTTTTACCATATACTATAATTATCATAAGCTCAAACATTTCAATAGAGATGAGCAAACTTCTACAAATGAAAATCTAAGAAAACAAAATTCAAAATAACTAACAAATCATAATGTCTGAATACCAAGGTATAGTCAAGACTCCCCTATTTTGATCTCAAAACTTTACTTGAGCCGTAAAAATATAATATGATGTGTGAGTTAGACGCACGTCATAGAAATAAACTAACATAAAATTTAAGTGAACAAATATATAAAATAATCCATTATCCATCCAATTTCGAATCGTACACCACTAATCCTTTCTGCATTTAAAAAAAAAATCATCTCCCAATTTTATAATTGCATGATCCAACAAACATTCAGTTCAATAACATGGAAGTTTACCACACAAAATATGTGAATTACCACACTATATATATTAAAATTTTAAAATTAAACTATTTTTTTCTTTCACCTTCAAAAATTAGACATTTAAAAAAGGGTCGAAAAAATTGGATCACCTTATATGTCAACTTTAATTAGAACTTCTCTTTATCTTAAATATCTAAATACTTGAACTTTTTTTTTTCTCTATATATACAAGTTCACAAAAATAAAAATAATCTCCAAAATTTGGGACTTGTGGGGAAGAAAAGGAAGAAGAGAGGCACAAAAATAACACAGTTGCTTCTCTTTCTTCCACTTTCATACATTCCCCACAAAAAAAGTTCCCAAAAACACACACACACTGAAAATCATTTTTTTTTCAAGAAATAAATCTTGAAAATCTGTTGAGAAAAGGGTGGATTAATCAGTTAATGAGTTTTTTCTTGTAGTTTCAACAAAAGGGTACCTTAAAAATTGCATCTTTTTGCCATTTTTGACAAAATCAAGAACCCAAAAAAAAAATGTTGTCTGGACAATTAGAGAAGAAGGGTTTTTTCATAGCTACACTTATAATATTTTGGTATTCCTCAAATATTGGAGTTCTTCTTTTAAACAAATTATTGCTGTCAAATTATGGATTTAGATTCCCAATTTTTCTTACAATGTGTCATATGACAGCTTGTGCTGTTCTTAGCTATGTTTCTATTGTTTTCTTAAAGATTGCACCTTTTCAGAGGATTAAATCAAGGTCTCAATTTTTAAGAATTTCTACACTTAGTATTGTGTTTTGTGGTTCTGTTGTTGGTGGAAACATTTCTTTAAGATACTTGCCTGTGTCGTTTAATCAGGCTGTGGGTGCAACGACACCCTTTTTTACTGCATTGTTTGCTTATTTGATGACAAGGAAGCAAGAAGCTTGGGCTACTTATGGTTGCCTTGTTCCTGTTGTTACTGGGGTTATTATTGCAAGTGGGGTATGTTTGCAAACTTTCTAACTTGTTCTTTTTCTTGAATGAATAGTTAATTGCTTGTTTTTATTGGTTTCCGTGTGTTTGTATTCATTTTGGAGCCCGATTAATTTGGATTCAATTCCACCTTGGGGATAAAATGCACTAGAGTTCAAACTCTAGACCTTTGGATAGCTCCACCACGACCTTTGGTGGTGAATTGTTAATTGCTTTTTTTTTGGTTTCCGTGTTATCGACCCATTCTTTGGGGATAAAAGTACGTTAAGGCTCGAACTCAAAACATTTGGTTAAGGATGGAGAAATACTTACAATTCTACCGCAACCTTTGGTGGTGAACAATTAATTGCTTGTTTTCTTTTGTTTTTTGGTTTTGTCTTGTCCCATTTTGGGGTTTGACTAATCTAGATTTAGGAGGTTCCACTTTGGGGATAAAACATGCCTAGGGATCGAACCCGAGCTCTTTGGTTAAAGATGGAGGAATACTTACAATTCCATCACAACCTTTTGGTAATGAATAGTTAATTGCTTTTTTTTGGTTTCCGTTTTCTGCACTCATTTTGGGGCCGACTCTAGATTCAGGAGGTCCCACTTTGGGGATAAAACGAACATAGGGCTCGAACCGAAGATCTTTGGTTAAAGATAAAGAAGTACTTACTGCTCACCATGACTTTTGGTGGTGAATAGTTAATTGCTTATTTTTTGTTCTATACCCCATTTTGGGGCCTGACTAATTTGGATTCAGGAGGTCCACTTTGGAGGTAAAATGCACCTAGGATTCGAACCTGAGACTTATGGTTAAAGATGGAGGAGTACTTATAGCTCCACCATGACCTTTAATGTTGAATATTTAATTAGTTGATCAGGTTGTAGTATGTTTTGTGTAGAAAAATTGAATCTTTTTTTCTTAAAATTTCTAACCTTTTTGGGCAGTTTAATTTCATTCCTATTAAAGTTGATGTATGATTTTTTAACAATGGTAGTAGTTCGTTTAGAAGTCTAGATTAACTGATTGAGATCAGATGTGAGAATTTTTATGGATGCTCATATCAATACATTATAATGCCTCGACAATCTGTTGCCAGGCAGATCTAGAATTTAAATTTAATGTGTTCAACACTTCATAAGTTTTTATCGAGTCCATTATACAATCAATTTCGAATCTTCTTAGTAATCTTCCACCTGTATATTGATGCCCCCTGTCAAAAATACTTTCCTCTGTGGACAATTCTTACCATTTCTGTGTTTTGCAGTAGTTTGCTTTTCTTTCCATGGAAATTAAGTTATTTTCACATTCTATTTCAATTTTCATAATGATCACTTCTTTTTTCAAATGATAGTATCTCCTTGACGATGTTTCCATTGGAGATATTCAAAGGAATTGACTTTGTGTGGTGTTTCCTCAGTAGAATGTGTTTTGTTCTTTTGATAATTGTGATGTCCGAGACCCTTCGGGGTGGCCTAGTGGCTTGGGCTTGGGGCTTCCATGTTGGAGGTCTCAAGTTTGAAACCCCTTGCCAGCGAAAGCAAGGGGTTTGCCTTTTGGGTCGAGCTCGTCGCACCAGGCTTGCCTAGAGCGGGTTGCCTCTCCTATGTGGTTTGCGAGCTATTGCATAGGAGCAGGGGTTTTACCCTGTGCGCACCTAAAGGGTAGCGGCTACGCATTTCCCTTGTCATCCAAAAATAAATAAAAAAAATCGTGATGTACGAGCTAGCTTATTGGGTAACTCTGTCTACCAAAACTTGGAAAGATAGGAAAAAATCACCTTGTATCTTTGCCTCTCAAGTCTCAGTAGAGTGTGTTTTGATGACATATATACAGAATCAAACACTAGATGATAAATATACTTTGAGCAATTCAGAGATTCTCAATGTCTCATATTATTAGTTTAAGATTTTATTCAATAAGAAATTGATAGTTAAACAAGTTTACTTACCTTGTCTTTTGTTGTGTTATATTTTGAAGTTTATTAAGCCTTGACAAGTATCCATCTATTAATTGTTGAAATAGGTTTTGTTTTCTTGTTGAAAAACTTATAGTAACTTCTATTAACTATGATCAACCTCCTAAGGTAGCGGTAAGGTTTGTGTACACTCTTCCCTTCCAGACCCCAATTGTGGGATTACACCGGATATGTTGTTGTTGTTTATTGACTATTAAGTTTCTTGATTTGATGATAGGGTGAGCCAAGCTTCCACCTTTATGGATTTATCATGTGTATTGGTGCAACTGCTGCTAGAGCCTTCAAATCTGTTCTTCAAGGAGTTCTTCTTTCTTCTGAAGGGTAAGTACTTTGCTTCTTCTAGCCATCTGTGTAAACGCAAAATACTTTTACTTTCACGTCATCTAAAAGATAACTAACTACAGGTTATGAGTTTCTGATCTTCTAGTTTCCTCATTTGATTTACATCTGATAGAGATTGGGGTTCCTTTCAAATTGACGACCCTTCATTTGATTTATTTGTCGTTCGTTTGTTTTGTTGATACATTTTAACTAGTAGTTTTCTCCTTAACCTGATGCTATCTTTCAGGGAAAAGCTGAACTCCATGAATCTCCTGCTCTACATGTCACCAATTGCTGTTGTAGTATTATTGCCTGCTGCACTCGTTATGGAGCCTAATGTTATCGAAGTCACTGCAACAATCGCGACTCAACACAGATACCTTGGCCTGCTTATTTTGATTAATTCTGCAATGGCCTATGGTGCCAATTTATTGAACTTTTTGGTGACTAAGCATACCAGTGCATTGACACTCCAGGTTTGCTCCTCTCATACCCCTCTTTTTCCCCCCTTTAAATGTAGTGTTAGGTGGCAAAGGAAAGACAAAAGCAGAATGATAACCAAAGGGTGTGGTGGAGTGGTTGGAAATATATTATCCTTAATCAGAAGTTTCGGGTTTGAGCCTGAACCTAGGAATAAAGAACCTTATCGTAGATACCATTGGCCACTATAGACTTAAGTTGCTTGGACTCGGGTGCTGGTGTCCGATATGGGTGCGGATCTAGAGGTCAGATCCTTCATGATCTAATTTTTAAGATTCGATGTATGGATACGGGTGCAGGAATTCGCCTAAATATAATTAAAATATCTAAAAATAGAGTTACAAAACCTAAATTATGAGATATTATGTGGAGAACTTGAGGAGAATCTTGGAAGGAGATTAAAGGAAAATGAGTGACATAGAAATTTCTATATAAAATGCATTCCATTTTCTTCAATTTCACCTCAGCTTTTTATTGATTATAGAAATCATTAAAACTGTCTAGACTTTCTCCACCGATTTTGGTCAAAGTACCCAAAATTGGTTGACCAAATCGGACACGGATCACACACCCACACTCATGTCGTGTCAACACGGATGCGGCACCAAAAGTGAAGAGTCCGAGCAACTTAGCTATAGACTACTCCTGGATTAGCAAATGTTTTTGTGCTCTAACTTGCCATATGTCCTTAGACTTGAACACGAAAGATCACGCCTAGTCTCAGGCCAAGAAAGGTTAATTTTTTAAATACGTGTTTAAACACATATACTTCCAAATACCCTTTCAACTTCAACCAAATACTTTATTGCTCGGACTCTTCAAAAATGCTACAGAGTGTGTATCGGATCCTCCAAAACTAGTGCATTTTTGGAGGATCTGTCACGGGTGCAACAACATTTTCGGAGAGTATGAGAAACATAGACCAAATATTGTCCAAACGCCTACTATATTTTTCAAGAATGGTACTAAATTTTCATAGTAGCTGCAAATGTACATATTTTTCACCTGTTTGAAACAACTTAACTCTCTGTGGACTAGTGCAGGTCCTAGGAAATGCAAAAGGTGCAGTGGCTGTTGTTATCTCCATACTAATTTTCCAAAATCCAGTAACTTTCATCGGAATCGCGGGCTACTCGATGACTGTGATGGGAGTTGTTGCTTATGGAGAATCCAAAAGAAGGCACAAATAAGTTTGACATCAAAACCCTTTTTTCTTGTTTTCATAAAGTACCATACACTTGTGTTTCTTCAAAAGGTTTTAGATGTATTGTGGTAGAGTTAGGAAGAAATAGATTCCATTGCAATTTTGTAGCCCATAGACAGATGAAATGGTTAAAAGGGGTTGATTTCTTTTACCAATTCTTCTGTTGTAATTCCTTCTATTAAGAGGGGATCTTTACATTTGTAACTAATTTTTGAGTTGTTACAATAAAGTCAAATAACGTCTTCTTCCTTCTCTATTTTCTCTTGTATTTATTTCCTTTTTGCCTATAAACATTCTTTGAAACTAATACAACATTTAAAATCGATACATTCTGAATGGTCGTTTTATTTTATGTTTACATTTAAAATCTTTTTTTTTATATATACACAAAGTTCGAGACGAAAGCAATGAGTTCAGATGCAACACATGTGATATCACCAACTCTTTCATATTCCCTTTATAATCTCCATCTCCACTTTAGGAAAAAGGGAACCAAATATGTATGCTTCATAAGTACTTTGAACATATATAGAATGTTTTTAGACACTCTAAAGAGATACGATTCTGAACTATTATATATTCGAAATTTATCAAAATAACTTCATAAATTTTCCCTGACTTTATTTGTTCGACTACTTTTTGCACAATTTCAAAATATTCTTTCTCCAAGATTATTTTTACACCTTAAACTCATGACATTCAATATAATGATGACTCATACCGTCTATAATGCTTAAAAAAAAGTGTTTTTTTTCTTTTTTCTTGTGCGGCCAAAACTATGTACAATGACCCTTCTGGTTCGGCTCTTCTCCAAACCTCGCGCATAGCAAAAGCTTTAGTGGATCATATTGTACTTTTTATCGAAAATAAAGGGAACACTTCCAATTTTTATACTTCGAAAATTGTTTGCATTATTTGATATTGTTTAGCTAGTCACTAGGGTTTGTTATTTAAAAACTATTTAGATTCAAGTTTACAGAATTTGCAAGTGACTTGAGTAAAACTTCAGTGTCATGTTGTCTCCAATTTTAACTTTTAAAATTTTTTTATAACCATGATATCCAAACCAACTTGGACGCACCTCGACGACTAATTTCACGAGGTATCTGCTAGCTCCCACCAGGGGTAATAGGCTAATCAAGCCCCCAAAGAGAAGAAGATTAACAAAGACAGATTTTTTCCTACGATATTTTCAATAATTTCAATGTATATAAGCAAGTCAATTTCAAAATTGTGTTCATACCAATTACAAACAACTGAACTGTTGAATTAGGATAAAAACAAAAAACTTAAATGTCTAAATATCCTAGGATGATTTAGTAGCCTAAATGTCTTCTTCATAAACACTACCTTCATCAGAAATCTTGGATAGAAGCAACTATTGAGTGTATGCAAGTTATTTATTTTAAGGAAGCTCACGATTTTATCTTCTTAACTTCTGAAGTTCCGGGAAATGCAGAAGCACAAAAGGGCAGAAAATAACTACACTTTAATAGTGAAAGTATCTTCATTTGTCATTACTATGAAAACTTATCATTCTACTCATGTCAAATGTTTCAAGTAAACAACTTGGAATCAGAAACCTAACCAATTGATAACGATCCTTCGTGAGATTACACAAAAGCTCCATACCTCATCTGAGCTATGCATGCTTAAAGATCTTCATGCTGAGCCAGTGGAAATATATAGCAACAACAAGGATGGGAAGCGTTAATGGAACCAGAAAGCAATAGTATCTGAAACAGAAATACAAAATAACTCAGCACAGGCTCAAAGCGCTATTATATTTATACCAACACAAACATGATAATTTGGGAGAGGGGAAGAAGAATATTTGTAAACTATTGAACATGAGATATTCCAGCAACAAAGCCTATCAAGCATTTGGTAAAATTTTGATCATAGCATGGTGAATACATTAGGCTAACAGCCATCACAAAATCAGAACGACATCTCATAGAATCCTCCCTTCCAAATAACAATTCCACTCATGCCATAACTGCTTTTTATTGACGAAGTCAAATTCAGTTAATGAAGACTCTTGTATAACTAAAGTATTAAGATAAGATAATCGAATCAACTATTACCAAATCATCATGCCAGTACATGATATTATGCTGCAAACTGGCTAATGCCTTAACAATGAATGTAAGCATCTAGAATTGAGAATTACTAGTCTGATACTACCAAATCAACGCTTCAAATAGGCTCAATGTGATGTAATAAATAAGTAAGAAAATGGAAGTGTTTCTATTCAAAATTGATCTTTCAGGACGAAGAGTATATCTATAAGTATGCATAGCTGGTTGGAAGACACCCATGTAGTTGTAAACCTCTTAAGCGTATTAATTTTTTATTGAAACCACAAACAGTTAGATGTTCGAGTTGTAACTTACTGAAGAGCTACCAGTCGTACGGAATGCATAATATATTTCGACCAGCAGCATCGGCTTCTCAGAAATCTTCTTTCTATATCCATCATGATTAAATGCAGAATTCCAAAAAGTACTTTTCCTATGAACTAGATAAAATCTCTTTATTTTTCAAAAAGGGGAGACGAGAAAATTCTTAAATAGACAGAAGTTTCACAAATATGAATGCACAGTGAACAGCAAAAGAACATTCATAAAGAGTAAGTGAACAAAGCCATTTATTGTCCCAAAACACTGTCTAAAATCTCAATACCTCAATTCAGTTTACGATAGACACAATAATGTCGCAGTGTCAAGTTCCTTACAAATCCCTAAATTTAAACATAATCTAAACAATCAGTATCTAAGGTGAAACAGCAACAAATAATCCGGATAAGGCTCAAT
Source organism: Solanum pinnatisectum (assembly GCA_035578085.1). Classification (NCBI taxonomy): domain Eukaryota; kingdom Viridiplantae; phylum Streptophyta; class Magnoliopsida; order Solanales; family Solanaceae; genus Solanum; species Solanum pinnatisectum. Next base: position 42,531,165 of record CM069085.1, on the reverse strand, counting down.
AACAGTTTGCATTTCACTGAGCAGTACATTATAATATTTCCCAACAGCTATCAAGACAGCCAAGCATAAGCAAATTTGACTAAATAACAGAAACTGAATAAAACTGAACAAAGGGAAAGTCACCTGTCATTCTGTATGGCTGCAAGGATTGGATTATCGAATGGCGGAAGCAACTTGGAGACAATAGCAACATAAACAAATACCAAAAAGGAAATGGACCCAAATGCAAGAAACGCCAATCCCTGAGCTTTTGAACCATACTTGTAAATAGACCACAGCGCCATTTGATACTTGAAAATTCACAGACTGGAAAAAAGAAAGCACAATAATACATCAGACAATTGCAGGAAAAGAGACTGCTGATTTGGGTAATTTCATAATCAACAAACCAACAAAAAGATCCAATCTTTCATGGGATTTTCACTGATAGAAGCAAATTGAGAAACAAAATCGAAAAGGGTTCAACACAAATCGTGAAAATTTGGTCACCAAACTGCTATCTCAGCAGACCCATATCAGATAAAGCAGCAAAAAAGAGATTTTGCTGATTTGGGTGATTTCATAATCCACAAGCAACAAAAAGATCCAATCTTTCATGGGATTTTCACTGATACAAGCAAAATGGGAAAGAAAATCGAAAAGGGTTCAACACAAACCGTGAAAATTTAGCCACCAAAACTGCTATCTGAGCAGACCCATATCTATTTCCTTCTCTGTTCTTCAAAAAAGCTTCGAGTTTTCTGAATCAAACCCACCAAAGAAACACTGAGAAGAACAATTGAAGAAATCCCAATACTGTAAAACGTTTAGAGAGCACTGTAATTAGGCGTATGGAGTTTGTTCGTATTTGGAAACCGAACTCGCTTGGCTGCCTGCCATGGAGATTTCCTCCAAGGATGTCCAATAATACAAAAATAAAATTTCACTTTTATTACATTTTTATCCGGTAAAAAACAATTTTAAAAAATTTAATTACTTATTTCTAAAATTATTTTTTTAAAAAAATAAGACTTTACATTATTAATTTAAATATCATAGTAAAATATTTATATGAATTATTATTTAAACTTTAAAGTGCAAAGTTTAAAATGTACAAAAAAAAAATAATATATAGAAATATAGATTTTGAATTTCTAATCACAAGACAAGAAATTAAAATTCACATTAAAATTTCAAGCACTTAAAAATGTAGTTTTGCTCGAAGCTCGTTAAATTGTTGTGTTATATCATATCACCAATTATTATCATTATTACACAATCAATACGAGACTTTTTCATCCTCCATCAAAAACCATATAGCACTAATCATGAAATAACATAGCTCATGCATTTTTGCTTACATGAATAAGGGAAAAAGCATTAAAACACCTTAACTTTGAGTCGGATTAGAGTAACACAATAACACGCTACCGTGAACTTCTTCATAAATGTAGCCCATCAATAGCCACTTCAAGTTGGCACAACAAACTCCAACGTGAAGCATTTGAAATGAAAAAAACTTAATTGAAATATCTAAATGAAAAGTAGCGATAAATTTAGGTGTGTGTCATGGGCTCCGCCTTTTATTATCTTGTAATATGGGCAATGAAAGAGGCCATCTCTCTGCCACTGCCACCACCATCCACCACTGATTTACTCAATTCCATAACCCTCTTTCTCATCTCATCTCCTTCTGCAGAATCCATCAATCTCTTAACACATTCTGCAACTGCAACTGAACTAACCAACTCATCTCTCTTTGCCCAATCCCTCAATTCTACTCCAATTTTCAACACTTCAGTTACCAAAACTGCATTTCTTGGTTGATCTGAATGCATTGGCCAAGCTAAAATTGGCACCCCCATTGATATACTCTCCATACATGAATTCCACCCGCAATGACTCATGAATCCACCCGTCGACACGTGTCCCAATATCTCCAATTGTGGTGCCCAATCTCTCACTATAACCCCTCTTTTCCCCACTCTCTCTTCATACCCTTCTGGTAACTCAACTTCTCTACTTTCCCCTGTAAAAATGTCACCTTTATCAGCTTCCCTCAATACCCATATGAATTTTTGCTCACTTTTCTCCAACCCACTTGCTATTTCCTTAATTTGTTCATCAGAAAACGTAGTCGTCGTCCCGAAAGACACGAATATTACAGAATTTGGTTCTTGTTCATCAAGCCAATTCACACATTTATGTGAAATTAATGAATTATTTTTATCATACAGTTTCACCGGGTTTAATGGACCAATAGCCCATTGTTTATTACGCGAACTTTTCTCTTTTGCTAGCCAATCAAGATAAAATCCTTCAATTTCATAGCAAGAATTGTATAAATTACCAGAATTAACAATTTCCCTGAACTCAAATTGAACTCTGGTATACTCTGTAAACTCCGGCGTTACAGAGGATTTATCCCAAGAGTAAATCGAAAAAGCTGAAATGCTACGAAAGCTGTAACACTCAACATTTGATATAGAAGGAGCATCTTGAAGAACCCAAGCTATTAAAGAATCGTAAATAACAATTACTCTTCTGTAATTTCTGGATAGTTCTTGTAAAAGGGCAGTAATCGGATGACGAAGATGACTCGTGGCGTGGAAAGAGGGCATCAATTGGGAAGGGAATTTGGTTGTGGAATTTGGATTAGGAAGTGGGGTTTCGTAATTTGGGATTGGGAATTCGTGGAATTTGACGGTGGAGAGTGGGTTCCAGCCATGGATGCGATTTTTTGCTTGACGGAGGTGGACGGCGGATCCGGCGAAGTGGAGTGGGAGGTGATAGGCGGAGATGAGACGGGAGAGGTGGAGGAGTTGGTTTAAATGGCCTTGTGCTGGTAATGGAACCATTACTATGGCAACTTCATGATTGGTAAGTTTCGCCATGGATGAACAGAGCTTTTTTGCAGACTTGTTGGAAAACTGTTGCTTACAATTGGGTATATTTAAAGGTGCATTGGGGTAAAGCGGCTTCCTAACAAAAGAGATTTCGTACCCAAGGGGGCTCGAATTCGAGACCTCCTGAATAAGGATGAAGGAATACTTATCACTCCACCACAATCGATTACTATTTCAATTATATAGAAGAGCATTAAAGTGGACGGCCAATAATATTTTTGTAAAAATTTAACTTTATTTAAGGTTATCAATTATATAGAAGAGGATTATATTTTTGTAAAAAATTAACTTTATTTAAGGTTAAAACTATAATTATAATATCAATGGTTAATATGAAATTCTAGAAGGATTTTTTTGAAAAAAAAAATCAAGTAATTTCTACCAAAGATAAGAGCATTAAAGTGGACGGCCAATAATATTTTTGTAAAAATTTAACTTTATTTAAGGTTATCAATTATATAGAAGAGCATTAAAGTGGACGGCCAATAATATTTTTGTAAAAAATTAACTTTATTTAAAGTTAAAACTATGATTATAATATCAATTGTTAATATGAAATTCTAGAAGGATTTTTAAAAAAAAAATCAAGTAATTTCTACCAAAGATAAGAGATATTCTTAGCTTTTCTTAAACTACTACTCCATAAATGTAAAAATATGTGTAGATGTGACCCCTACATTAATTTTATTTTTTTGTTGTTTTTTTTAACTTTCTAAATTTTATTATTGTCTCCTTAATAACACAAGTAACTCCAACAAATAATGGATTAAAATATACGTAATTGGTATAATAAACAATATTACAGCTTTTTGCAATAATTTTTGTTGTGAGATCCGGTCAATATCGTGTAGCTAACCAAATTTTCCTCAAGAAAATGATTTGTACTTTTGAATAATGTGACTACTCACAGCTTGTTTGAATGTGTTGTCTGTTTTATTGGAGTCCGGAATTTAAATAAGTCATAAAAAAATAAAATTGATAAAAATAAATCACTATTTTAGTAAGTAACTAAAATAAGCTTGGTGAAAGAAAAAAATCTATTTTATTCAATATTCCAAATATTTTCTGTTAGTATCATAACGTGTATATTTTAATATATAACGGAACTATTTTCTACACTTTATAAAATGTAAGTTTTTCTTACACGTGAAATTTTTCTTTCTTCATTATAGATAATCCACTCTCCAAAATTTACTTGTTGTGTAAAAAAAATAAAGTAGAATTATTTTATATAATAAATTATAATCAATATTATTATATTATCTCTTTATCTTTTATAAAAAAAAAAAAAAAATATATGATATATATTATATTTAGCATTGTGTTTTGTTTGACAATTTAATTTCGCCATCCCAATAAATCAAACTCTAACTTTTTTTTTTAGAAAAATTTTTTTGATTGAAAAAAAAAAAAAAAAAAAAAATAGAGAGAAGAGAGATTGAAGGTGCTATGTTTGTGTTTTCAAAAAAAAATAAAAATACATAGTAAATATTTTTTTTTTTTTTATGATATGATCAATATATATATTTGTATAAAAAACAAAAAAAAATAAAAAAGTAAGTAAAAAGCAAAAAAAAATATTTTTTTTTGTTTTGTAAGATTTTTTTTTTTTTACTTAGTAAGTGTTTTTTCAAGTTTAAGAAAAAAGAAATAAAAAAAAAAAAAATAAAAAATTATTTAATTTTTATTATTATTTTCAAATTTTTTAATGAACATTATTTTACATTATTTATTTAGTATTTTAAATTTATTTATATATTATATTTTAATAAAATAAAAAATAATAATAAAAAATAAATAATAATGTAAAATGTAACGTGTTAAAATCTATGCATTAATTAAATAATTAAAGTTCTTACATTTTATAAAGTGTAGGAAATAGTTATGTTATATATTAAAATATACACGTTATGAGACTAACGGAAAACATTTGAAATATTGGATAAAGTGAAATTTTTTCTTCCACTAAACCTATTTTAGTTACTTACTAAAATAGTGGCTTATTTTGGTCACTTTTATCTTTTTGTGGCTTATTTAAGTTCCGGACTCGTTTTATTGCATTACTAGACATACCCCATGTCCGTGCTAGCACGAGCCTAATATTTATTGAGTATTTTTTTATTTTAATTTATGTGATATAGATAGAATTTAGAAAATTAATGAAATTTTAATAGAATTTTTAGATATTTTAAGTTGTTAGTTACTTTTTGTTTGAGCAAATTTAATGTGAATAGGTCCATTAAGATATCTATAAATAAAGGATTTTTCATCATCAATCGATAATTTTTTACTCAAAGTCTCAAAGTAGTTACAAAATATAACCAAGAATTACCGACATTCAAAATAATAAAACTATAACTAAAGAATATGAATTTAATACTAAAAGTCATAGCTAAAACGAGTCTCATAATTTTGAAAATATTATGCACTACTTAAATTAAAGTAGAATAAAAGAAATATTTTTTAAAATTTTTTTTTGAAACACGCTGAAGCGGGCACGTCGACGAAGACGTGTCTGCTTCAGCGTGAAGTTAAAACTAAAAGTCATAGCTAAAACGAATCTCATAATTTCGAAAATACTATACAGTGATTAAATTAAAGTAGAACAAAAAAATTATTTTTTTTAATTTTTTTCTGAAATTGTGTCTGCTTCAGCGTGAAGTCTCTCTTATATAATAAGAGAATATATTGTTATTTTATATATTTTTTTAATTATTAGGTAAATTTTATTATATTTATATCGTATTCTTAAATTTATTATTATTTAATGATGAAAAAAATAATTTATATAACAACTGATTTAATAGTTGTTCATTATTTTATTTTCCCTTTATTATACTTTTCTTCAACATTTATTCTCTTATTTGAAAGAAATTTTGGAGTAATAATATAATTATTGGTGCGATTTATAAATTTCAAGCTTGAACCTTAAAATTACTTATTGATATTTATATTAGAATAAATTACTTACATCTATTATACCTATATAACTCTTCTTCAAATCTCGAGTAAATTTGAAATACTTTATATATCAAGCTACCTTTTTTTATTTTCTTATTCTAGGTGTGGAAAAGTAACACCATAGAAAGATAAGCAAGTCAATTAGGGAATACTTTATCTTTCGGTCAAATTCAAATGTAATCAGAATTCAATATAAATATTGAATATTGAGTGAGAAACCAAAAAAAAAAGTCAATTAGAATATATTTTCACATAATGCTATTTTTGAAATATTCAATGAAGCTAGAAGGTTGAACGACTATGCAAGATGAGTGATTGATATAATATGCCAAGTGTTAATTGTTCTCTCTTATGTTGTAAACTTATGTCACCACTTACGTTTGAACATGACATTTTGATCCAAATAGGAAAAGAAAAAAGAAAAAGACAATGGAATGTGATGAGAAGAAGAGAATCATTTTATTATTAATTAGAAATTTCAAGGTCAATTTCTAAGTATAAATAAAATCTTAATAGGGAGGACTTAACCTTTAAAGATTTTTACCCAATATAAATTCGGATTAATCTGGACCTCAATGTGGATCAGTAATATAATCATAATATTCATTAAGAAAAGTCAAAATATATAAAAAAATAAAATAAAAATGACGAACAAGTTAAAGAAAAGTCTTATATATATTTACTGCTTGAGTAATAAAGTGGAACCTGCCTTCACGATCGATTAAAAGAAAAGTCATTCAAAGATATTTGTTCAAATTTAATATCTGCAGACATAATAATTCAACAAATCTAAGAAAACAAGTTCTAGACCTTTTTATCTATCGATCAAGAAAGTAATGAATAGAAGGTTTGATTGAAAGCAGTACATCTATATAAATCTGTCATTAACAATTTGACTGAACACTTCTAATTGAAAATTTAATCTCAATCTCTTTGGAATAAGCTTTAAAATAGACTTGACTTAAGTCAACAAAAGAGCTCAAAGCTCAGATATTTAACTACAAAAAAAAAAAATTCAACTTCGAGGAATCTTCCCACAAAGACTTTTATGAATAGAGATTTTCCATAAGCAATGTCCTTTTTTTATTCTACTTCGTTCTAGAAATCCGATCTCATCACATGAGCGAAGGGAAAGAAGAGATGGGTAAAAAAAACACGTTGCTATGTTCCTAGGAAGATTCCCATAAACATTTATACAACTTGTCGATAGCAAATTAGCAACCAACAACTAGCACAATTAAATACCCCAATACTACATACTCATACTTTACCAAAAAATTATAATATGGTCAAACTTAGCAATGTTGAGGTGGCCATAGTGATGATTCCACTACCAACACAAGGCCATTTAAACCAACTCCTCCACCTCTCCTGCCTCATCTCCGCCTATCACCCACTCTCCACATCCAACATCAAATTCCACGAATGCTCAATCCCAAATTACGAAGAGAAAATTATATATAATAACAAACTATTAATTCAAATTAAATGCTATAACCACAGTTTGATTTAATTGTAACCCGTAGCAAACTGTTGTCATTCGTCTCTCTCCCTGAAATTCTCGCTCGCCACTCTCCCTCTCTCGCTCGCTTAACTCACTTTATACAAACACAAATATATAAATTGTGTTTCTATTTGTACAGAGCAAGAGAAAATTATATATACACATGCAAATACATACATCTTCGTCCTATACACTTATAATTATACAATACAAATCTTCCCCTGCCCAGTTCTCTTTTGCCTTTCTCTCTTTCTCGCTTTATACAAACACAGATTATACAAAATACAATGTATAATTTGTGTTTGTATAAAGCGAGAGAGAGAGAGATTTGACACACAAACGTTTTATTTCGATTCAATTGTGTACAAATTCAAATTTATGCAAATATACGAACACATAAAATTGAATTGAGAGGCTGCCAACGATTTATACAAACGAGAGTCTGCCAGCGATTTATACAAATGAGAGGCTGCCAACGATTTTATACAAATCTGATGCCCCTAGCGATTTATACAATCTGATTTTTATGGAGCGCAATTATGCAAATTATAGCTATAGCATACACATATGATTTTTATGTTTACTAAATGTGAAAGTTGCTCAATTACGAAACTCCACCTCCAAATCCAAATTCAACCACCAAATTTCCCTCCCATTTGATGCCCTCTCTTCTCGCCACGTGTCATCTCCGCCACCCAATTTCTTCTCTTTTACATGAATTTTCTAGAAATTACAGAAGAGTAATTGTTATTTATGATTCTGTTATAGCTTGGGTTCTTCAAGATGCTCCTTCTATACCAAATGTTGAGTGCTATAGCTTTCGTAGCATTTCAGGTCAGTCGCAACTCAAGGAAATTAGTGGCTTAAAGTCAAATTCAAGTAACAAGACTCACATTATTAAACTTCTAATAATTCTTTCCTTTTATATACAAAAATTACAGGTTTTACTATTTATTCATTCATCTGTGATGCTGCTGGAAGATTACCTGCTGATGCTGAAAATGAATTTTTGGAAAAAGTTTCATCAAAGGAAGGCTGCTTCTCATCAGAATTTGCAGAATTCAGCAGAGTACAAACAGAGTTTAGGGAAATGGTTAATTCTGGTGATTTATACAATTCTTGTTATGAAATTGAAGGATTTTATCTTGATTTGCTAGCAAAAGAGAAAAGTACAGGATATAAACAATGGGCTGTTGGTCCATTAAACCCGCAAAAACTATTTGATAAAAGAGATTCAAGAAAACCACATAAATGTATCAAAAGGCTGGATGAACAAGAACCAAACTCCGTCATATTTGTGTCTTTTAGGACAACGACTACACTTTCCGATGAGGAAATTAAAGAATTAGCTATCGGGTTGGAGAAAAGTGAGAAAAAATTCATATGGGTATAGAGAGAAGCTTATAAAGGTGACATTTTTACAGGGAAAAGTAGAGAAGTTGAGTTACCAGAAGGGTATGAAGAAAGAGTGGGGCAAAGAGGGCTAATAGTGAGAGATTGGGAACCACAATTGGAAATATTGGGACACGAGTCGACAGGTGGATTCATGAGTCATTGCGGGTAGAATTCATGTATGGAGAGTATTTCAATGGGAGTGCTAATAGTTGCTTGGCCAATGCATTCCGATCAACCAAGAAACGCAATTTTGGTAACAGAGGTGATGAAAATTGGAGTAGAATTGAAGGATTGGGCTATGAGAGATGAGTTGGGTAAGCTCAGATGCAGTATCAGAATGCGTTAAGAGATTGATGGATTCTGCAGAAGGAGATACGATGAGACAGAGGGCTACAGAGTTGAGCAAATCAGTGGTGAATCGTGGTGGCTTGTGGCAAAGAGATGGACTCTTTCATTTCCCATATTACAAGATAAAACGTTCTAGTTCTGTACTAGTTGAGCTTGTTTCATGTTTTGTTCTATTAGAATTTAAAGCAGTTTATATTATAAACAGACAACATATTTTTATACCATCGAAACAATTTAATCGATTATAACAGATCATTCCACATGTTAAACATAACATATGGCTTAGTACGATAGATTTGTTATTGTAGATCAACGTAACCTGATAAATGTGAACTCATCTGGTAACATGAGCAACAAAGGAATCCATCTCCTTGCGACTGGATCCATTCTTCACCGACTTCTTCACAGCACTGCTCAACTCCATCACTCTCCGCCGCAGCTCCTCTCCTTCTGCAGAATCCATCAAATTTCTCACTGCATTTTCAATTTTCGTAGCACTTACCAATTCATCTCCATTTTCCCAATCTCTCACAACAATCCCGATCTTCAGTACTTTTGTTATCAGCACAGTGTTTCTCGGCTGATCCGAGTGGATCGGCCAAGCTGCCATTGGAACTCCCATTGAAATGCTCTCGATACACGAATTCCACCCACAATGACTCATGAATCCCCCGATTGACCCGTGTGCCAAGATTTCCAATTGGGGTGCCCAATTTTTCTCTATAAACCCAACCTCCTTATCTTTAATTCTCTCTTCAAATCCTTCTGGCAAATCAAAATTACTTCCTCTTTCAACATTTTCAATATTATTCCCACCTTTTTTGTCAGCTCCTCGAAGAACCCAGATGAATTTTTGCCCACTTTGTTCTAATCCAAATGCCAGCTCGTTAATTTGTTCTTTCGATAACGTAGTTGTTGATCCAAACGAAACATAAATCACTGAATTCCGCTCTTGTTTATCAAGCCATGAAAAACATTTATGAGTTTGTTCAGAGCTTCTTTTCTTTGAAATTTCCACTGGATTTAATGGACCAATTGCCCATTGCTTGTTTTCACGTTGTTCTTCCAGCAAATCAATGAAAACACCTTCGATTTCTTTACAAGAATTGTGTAGACCAACTGAGTAAAACTCTCTCGACTCGCGCTGCATCTTTATGTATTCTATGGTTTCTGAATCAAATGTGTTTTCCCTCGGAGGAAGCTCTGCAATTATCTCAGCCACTGGAGACGGAAGTGGCTTTTTCGTAGTTTCACAGGCAAATGACAGAGCAGTGAAAACAGAAATTGTATGGAAACAGTAGCATTCTGTATTGGGCATTGACACTGCATCTTGAACTACCCATGACATGCCTGCACAAAATTTGGTTCTTGAACTCATAATTCAACTGATATACTAAACGGCTTAATTCCAATCACTCCTTCACGAATAGATGGGAATAAGGCCTTATTACATAGAAAGAGAAGCCTCGAAATAAGAAAGATTTTTAGCAGAAATGACGTTGATTTCTCATATGGTCACTCAACTAACAATTCTTATCTCAGAAAGTCATATTCTTTGGTGAATAAAGTTGAAATCAAGAAGTAATGCAACTTTTTTAGATAAATAACTCTTAGTTGAAACCATCTGAGATATCAACCTGAGAAATCCAAATATTTGTACCAAAAATCGCTCTAATACCTCCTAAAGCGAGATAGACACGTGCACTAGTAAAATAGCTGTCATTCATGAGATTCTAATCGTATTTCTCCTAGTGTTGTTGCCATGATGCACTGGCTCTAATAGTTATTTTACTAGATCATTTTTTGTTGAGTCATTTCATAATTGCTCATCGTCTACTAATCTAGCTCCTAAAATATATAACATTCTTGATTCTTCCATTTACTAATCTTTTCAGCTGGAATCATAAATGGGCTATCTTTCCAAAACAAGTAATGAAAGAGAAGCTTGAAATCAAAGTCAAATCCATCAAATTCAAATTTTGAATCCGTCTTTACATACCTGAGTCATTAATAACCACTGTCCTTCTATATCTGCTTGAAACTTCCTGCAAAAACTCCCAAATTGGTTCACGAAGCAGCAAAATGGATGTGAAGAATGAGCCTATTTTCTCCATTACTGCTGCAGAAACAGAGGAACAAGAATCAGGAGGAACAGGTACGAGGTCATGAAATCGAATAGTCGGAAAATCAAGAATGTCCCAACCAGATAGCCGGAATTTTGCCTGCCGATTACTAGTACTAGTACCTAGGAAAAATACAGGAAATTTGTATGATGAAATTATACGAGAGAGATTGAGAAGGGGATTGAGATGTCCTTGTTCTAAATATGGAACAATTACTATAGCTGTTTGAGATGTTTCTTCATTGTAAATTTGGTCATGTTTTTTCAGATCAAAGAGGTCAGCCATTGACGAGGTTTGAGGTTTTTGGTACTTTGTGTAATGACTATAAAAATGATCAAAAGTGAACAAAAGTAGTTGTTGTATTATATAGGATGAAGCACATGATGTTGGAAGTATGTGTGAATTTAGTTGACTGAAATACCCTCTCACTTCATCATCATCTCTTGGGTCCTCCACTTTAGTCCCTCAACTTGTGATCGTTTTCAAGAAGTGACATACATATGAACATCAAATAGTTGATCAATGATCACATCTAGTAATAATGCTAGAGTATGATATCAAGAAAGTCAAGTCAAGCATTGTTTCATCCAATTAAGGATAACAATCCGCTCAAGGATTTTCCGTTCTCCATCAAATACCAAAATATACTTCATCCATCCACTTTTACTTGTTCATTTTTAACATATCAAGAAAAGATAATTTTTTTTCCTCCACATCAATTACTTATTTTGCAAGACCTTACATTAACTAATATGAATATTGTTGTAAAATACTTATATTAATTATCACTTTCTTAAGAGGAGTGCAAAGTCCAAAATAGACCACAAGTAAAAAATGAACAGATGAAGTAATAAAATTTCTTTTGATCTCAAAAATTGGACAAATAAATTGAATAACTATTTTTAATATAGGACCAAGTAATATGAAACGAAAACAGAGTGAGTATTTGATTTCTATCGTTATGCACCAAAAATGAAAATAATACTCCCTTCATTACATTTTTGATGACAAGGGAAACCCGCGGCCGCTACCCTTTGGGTGCGCACAGGGTAAAATCCCCGCTCCTATGCAATAGCTCGCAAACCACATAGGAGAGGTAACCCGCACTAGGCAAACCCGATGCGACAAGCTCGACCCAGAAGGCAAACCCCTTGCTTTCGCTGGCAAGGGGTTTCGAACTTGAGACCTCCAACATGGAAGTCCCAAGCCCAAACCACTGGGTCACCCCGAAGGGTCCTCCCTTCATTACATTTTACTTGGCTCCTATATCAAATAATTGTTTCATTTTATTTGCCTATTTTTAAAAAATGAAGAAAATTTAATTGCTTTTTATCCATACTACACTTAAGATTAAATAACCAAATAAAATAGTAGTAGTCAAATTTAAAGTTTCAAAACATCAATAATAAAATTAATTTAGTAAAATACACCTCTTATTAAAACTATCTTTTCAACATGAGTCTCGTAATATGAAAGGGGAGTAGTTATAAAGTCTTCATCTTTAATTGACGATTTTGAGTTTGAACCCCCAATATAAAGTTGATGAGGAATTTTCTATCCAAATTTAACCCTGATACAAATATCAAGCATTGAATGAGAAAAAGATTTAAAAAAAAAAAACTCCTTTCAATTCATATTACTTGATCGTTGTTGATTTGACATATCCTTTAAGAAAACATTAATTAGAGGTGTATTTTATTAAACTAATATTATTAATGATATTTTGAAAGTTTAAAATTGACTATGATTACTTTATTATAGTTATTTAATACTAAGAATATGAAGAAAAATAACTCCTAATTTGCTAAAATACAACATAACCCGTAAAATCCCACAAGTAAAAAGAGTATTGATTTACCTACCAGTTATCTTGACACCAACATGCTTGATACTTGACAAATATAATTTAACTTCACAGGTAGTTGTAGGGAAAACAGATGGTTGCATCAATTGTGATCCACTAACTTTGCCTTGGATTTTTATTAGAATATTATTATGTTAGGTCCTAGTTTTGCTCGGACTCAAGTGCAGGTGTCCAATACGGATGCGGATTTAGAGGTCGAATCCTCTACGATCTAAATTTTTAGATTCGGCAATGCGGATCCATGTCTGGATACAAGTGCAAGAATTCAGCTAAAAATAATTCAACTAACTAAAATAGAGTTATATAACTTATGTTACGAGATCTTATGTAGAAAACTTGAGGAGAATCCTGGAAGGAGATAAAAGGAAAGGGAGTGACAATAGCAATTTACATATACGAGGTATTCATTTTCTTCAATTTCACCTTAATTTTTGTTTTGCGCACAAAAATCATTAAATTTGTCCAAAAATTTCTCCCTCCAATATGGTCAGAGTACCAAAACTAGTTTGACCAGATCGGATACGAATTCCCACACACACACCATGTCGTGTCGACAAAGGTGAGACACCAAAAGTAAAGAGTCCGAGTAAGTCAATATTAGAGATCACTTGAAGTAAAGAAGGATTTATATATAGTCACAACTTCTGGCTTGAGGAGAAAACCATGTGTTTTGAACAAAGAAATAAGAGGGGGACAGCATCTATATAGACTAAATTTCATGGGTATAAATTATATGATGCAGTTTCTTCAGATCCTTCCTAAACTTGACATGTTTTCTTCAAGTACTTCCCAAACTATCAGTAGTCTTAATTACCCCCAGACTTTGCTATTTGGTAGCCTTTACCACCTACACTACTGATAGTATAGGGGATCTAAAGAAAACACCCAAGTTTAGGATGGTCATTAGGTATTGTGCATTCGAAACAATTCCTTCATTCCCCAGCTTCCATCAGAACTAGGATGGTAATAATTATGTGGTGGCATCAGCTACAACAACATACCTAGTGAAATCCCACAAGTAAGATCTGAAGAGGATAGAATGTACGCAAACCTTACCAATACCTCATGGAGGTAGAGAGGTTTGGTATCAGCAACATAAAAGCAAATAAGAGATTGGTCTTTCCCATCCCAAGTAGTATTTTTACAATATCAGAAGTGCAGCATATTCACAAGCAGACAACATCAACAACAATTTCCTTAGTTCAAAATAACCAAACTGAAACTTTTAAAGCAGCATGTTAACAACAACAACCTAACAACTATGAAATCTTTACTAAGAGGCATCTTGTTTGTCCGACTATTATGATACCACCAAAGTGGTTACTCATCAAGGAACTAAGGGGTCGTTTGGTAGCTGTATTGGAGGTGAGTTACCCTTGTATTAAATCCTGCACAAGTAATACTTACCACGTTCAGTAGATGGTTAAGAGACAAGTTATTCATATAGTATTTGGTTTGCAATTTCGAAACCCTCACGACGCGTACATGTATAGGTTATGAGGGAATTTATGAATTATTTTATGCGGGATAGAAGGTAGAATAACTAATACCTGCATAGAATGATACGTAGATTTCCCCATAACTAATACCATGCATTATTAATACCTGCATAACTCTAACCAGCTATCAAACGGCCCTAAGAGAATATGAGTTCTATCTTCTCATCGAATTGGCAGCCTGCCATGCACATACATTTACAGCTAGAGCAAACAATATGAAAATTTGATCATCCATGGGAAGAGAGACTGACCATCAACAGTAGGATTTTCCACAAAAGATTTCCAAAAGCGGTTCCCATGACTTCAATAAAGTCATCTTCTTCAACAAAAATAATCCAAATGCCAGCAAGGTACTTCTCTGCGAATGCAACCATACCTTGGCACAGGGATTCCAAACATCGCAAGACACTCGTATACTTTCCTCCGATCATGAAGAAGGTACTGTGGCTCCAATTCATTCACAAGGAAAGGCCTAATACAGAGGAGATAATATAGCATCATAAGTCGTCCACGATGGCAAAGGTTTATATAATTGTGTTGGATATTTCTTTCCAACATTTACAGGGGATCAAAAAGAAGGTTTTGTTAAGATGCCAAACTCTCATCATTACAAGAGATATTTATCCTTGGAGCTTCACCACTCAACAGCATCAGATCTTCTTGGTCTTGGGACCTTGTGTAGACAAAAGTAATATGATCAGACAGTGGGCATTATTACGTAAACCAAAACTTTATATGAGCAGAAAAGATTGCCAAACAGATCAACAATAATTTCTGGAAAATCCAGATTTGAAGGAGATATTGAGGAATACTAAAAAAAACACAGTTAAAGCAAAACGACTGTTACTTCCATTTTTTTCTAATTTCGTTTAAGTCTATTCTGCATGGTTTACTATCCTTGAACTCCTAACAAATGCTTCAGATCTGCCAGCCAATCATTTATCGCTTGCCAAAAGAATAAATCACAAACAACAGAGTTTACCCTGACGCATAATATATGTTGCTATCAAATTTGAGAAGCCAAATGATAAAAAAGAGAAGGAGATTGACGATCAGTGACATCAAAAACTTTAAGCTTGCTGTTTATACATGTTCAGACAGACAATCGTGCAATTTTATATGGCTATAGACATTGGCTGGATTATAACATCGATGTTGCAAGCATGCTAACGAAATCCTCAAATTTACCAAAATCTTGCACAAGCAAATAAAATTTTCAGGACTCTTACAATCTCTAGTGCTAGCAGTTACTTTGGCGATGTCAGTCAAAAGATCATTTATGCATGTCAAAGTAGATATTCAGAGGACAGAGAATGCCGCAAAAGAGAAAGCGAGCATGCTTGACATTGAAACTACATAGTGCAAAGGATGGATGGAACTTACTTTCTTAATGAAGCATATGCTTCTGCCTTCTTCAAAGGATACCCATTAAAATAGAAGACAATCAAGCAGTTGCACAACGACCAGCTTTCATAAAATATAAGAGTGATACACTGAAATATAGTGACATACAAGTGTATGTTGTATGAATGTAAAGTGTATTGTTGCATGCTTGTAAGTTGCATGTGTGACATTTTTGGGATGACTGTAAAGAGTATTAAAGTGTATTTAAGTTGATCTTGTATCCGCGCGACTTTCAGTTAGGCAGAGATATTGTAAGCGCGCAGATACAGTGTATTTCACTTGCGTGCAGATACAAGATATCCGCTAAATTTGAAACAAATTGTTGCTACGTTTTGTAAATTCACAAACTATCACTATGTTTCCTAATTAGGGACAAAACTATCACTATCTATGAAATTTTCTCAACTTATAACCAAGAGCTAACCTCAGAGCCTCATTTGTACAATGTGAACATATTGGTAGAAGAGAACATGACAACAAAAAGGGTAAAAAGAACACATAACTCAACTGAAAATCATGAAAAGCAGCAAACAAAAGGTATGTGGAGCTATCCGTTAGAAGCAACGGCTACATGCAGGCAAAACACTCATTGCCACGGAGTTCATAATAGATAGGACTGCACAGAAGAACAACAATGTTTTTAAAACTAAATGTTTGAAAGTTTATACATTGAAGTGCTACCATGAACCTGTCCTCTAATTCATGGTAGCACTTCAATGTATAAACTTTCAAACGTTTAGTTTTAAAAACATTGTTGTTCTTCTGTGCAGTCCTATCTATTATGAACTACATGGCAATGATTGTTTTGCCTGCATGTAGCCATTGCTTCTAATGGATAGCTCCACATACCTTTTTCATGTCTAGAAACATAAATGGGGGATGACGAAAATAAAAACAAAACGAGAAAGAAGAAACAATTGATTGATTTGAGATCAAAATGGCAGCATTGAGAAAAAATTCTCTCATTTAATCTCGATAGGGATTATGA
This sequence comes from Solanum pinnatisectum, assembly GCA_035578085.1. Lineage (NCBI taxonomy): Eukaryota > Viridiplantae > Streptophyta > Magnoliopsida > Solanales > Solanaceae > Solanum > Solanum pinnatisectum. The sequence goes on along the minus strand of CM069085.1, from coordinate 42,514,194 downwards.
TACTTAGTAGCATTTATAGCATGAACATAATCCTCATTGTTGCTGGAAGATGATACAAAATACTACAGAATTCAAATTGAGCAGAGTGAATACATTTAGAAAATGTATAAGAAGGCAATGGAGGTTATAGCCGTTGTCAGCAATATTGATACGAGGTTCACTGCATTATTATCAAGGACAGGAAGACCAGATATTCTCTTCACAGTTGGTCCTGGCTTCCCAACCACCTGCAAGGTAAGATATCATGAAGTATGAAGCATCAATAACCTACATGGAAGAAGAATATCAAGTGTCCAAACTCAATATCCTTTTTTTCTCTATATCTTTTCTGCAGGTATGTCTTTGCTTTAAATATCACATACCATGTAAACTCAACAGAAACAGCTTCAATAATTAAAGTCAACCAAAGAGAACAGCTGTGTGCACAAAATTTTAGAAAAATGATAGGTTCCTGAACATACAGTAGACTGGCTTTATCTCTTCTTTTGGTTAAGTAAGTTATAAAGACCTTTAGTTTAGGTATGCAAAAGAAACTGCTTGTATTTTTACCAAATTCCTTTCAATTGCTAAAAGAATAGTTTGATTGGATATCAGAGCACAAAGAATATTTACATAACTTCAAGAGCTTCTCAACTACCAATAAAATTATAGCCATGGAAACTCAGATCTGGACGAGAACCATCTTACACAAACATGGCATGGATTGCTTTTATGGTTTTAGGAAACATATTGACAGTCATCTTCTACTTTTTCAGTTTTCTTTCACAGAGAAGAGGCGGTGGGGTGATCAGTTACTATGTACTATTTCTTGCGTAAACAAATCAACTTAGTTCTTTTAAGAGATAAACTATGGCTGACCTTCTTCCGAACAGAACAGAATCCACTGAATTGTAGTGTTGCTCCCAACAAAGAATCAATAACACTTCCACATACTCCAGCCATTGCAGAAAGTGGTATGACAAAAAGCTGCTTTACAGTCACATCAGATGTGCACTTTGTAGTGAAAAATCCCAGGACTACAAATGTCAATCCAATGACAGTGCCTGCTGCTGCTGCAGCCAAGAGTCCTGCTTTTGTCACTCCACCATTTGTACCCCTTCGAACTGTCTGATTTTAAGTACAAAGGAGAAATGAGAAACATAATCTCTTAATCTTGAACCGTCTGATAATAGTTCAAAAAGGGTCGAGATAAAGAATAATAAATTGATTATCATGATAATCTAGTTATCATGTTTCCAAGCTTAAGTAGAGAAGAACTCAGCTTATTATGAGATTAGCTCATACTTGACTCTCAATAAACTAATTGAAATTTGTAAGGATGAAATAGATAAAGGGAAAGTTTTATCAGTCTATTTGACTCCTAACGAACACTAAAGATAAAAGACATTCTACAGTGTTTTCTCCTATGTATGAAGTGTCAGAATAAATGAAAAACTGAGGATTTAGCGGATGTCAAAGCCATGAATTCACACCTTGAAGTTTGTAATTAGTCGAGGCTCCTCATTACTAAGTATCCCAAGCTCTGAAGACCATGTGTCCCCATTGCAGCAGCAGTACTGACCAATGATACCACCAATTAAAGATGTTATCATGCGTGACTCTTTTGAATCCAGACATTTGTCCTCTGACCCAATCACTGTCCATACAGTCAGAACCAAAAGGGTTGCAATGCCACCATTGAAAAGGACTTGAATCCTGTAGACACAAATTAAAATACTAATGAGGAAAGCTAAAGCTAAGACCTCTCTCACATTACTTGTGGCATTTCTACAAGGTTACTGTGGTGTCCAATCATGAATTACAAAATACGTTCTGCGGAAATTACAACCATCTTGAATAAAGCGTCACAATGGTAAAACAAACATATCCAACACATGTACCTCCAGAAAAAATTCTTTTCCTCTATTCATATCCATAATGACTAGGTGAAGTTGTAAATTTATGATGTCAGGATATAATCACTTTTTGACAAATATAAGGGCTACAAAGAGCCATTCAGGAAAGTTTGCAACAAATGACGAAATTGGTAGAAAATATTGGTTTTATGGAAAGTTTGCAACAAATGACGAAATTGGTAGGAAATATTGGTTTTAATCACAGAGCACATAACGTCCTCATGTAAAAAAATTCTAAAAATGACCTAATATTCACATTCAAATAACTGTCCTCATGGCTCATAAGCACTCGAAATTTTTGAAGATGAGGTTTATGATTAAGTACCTTGTCATTGAAATGAAACAAAAAGCAGAAATTCTAATAGCAACAAAAAAAGGATAGGAGAAAAGGGAAAGAACTCTAACTTGAATTCACATGAAACAGTGAAAATTAAGATTTTGATTTCACATAATCCCAAGATGTAGCCCTTAACTTTAGAAAACAGGATTTCAAAATTGTCATCAAATTTACGGAGATGCAAAGAGAGCATAACAGCAACAGATCAGTCTGTAGAATTAAAGCAAGTTGATTCTGATGCACAGGTTCACCATCTTAATCTCCCAATTATCCTTCATCAGGTAATTCTTTAAAGAGTTAATATCCAGATCTATTGATCTTTCACTACCACAAACAGAGAACTTATGTTCTGCTACAGTCATTTGATCATTTAGCATCTTAAACAGGATAATGAACAGAACAGACCCTTGTGATAGGGTAACAATACTGGCTCAAAAACCTGGAACCATTTCAGTTCTAAATCAAAATCTTTTCATGCATTTTTTTTTTACATGAAACTGTATGGGAAAAAAGAGAACAGATATATAGTTGTATCACATACAACAAATTCATTTGAAGTGCTACTTGCATCACATAGAACACATTCATTTGAAGTGAAGGATCATTTCCTTAGGTCTTAAAAAACAAAAACTAAAATATAAAAAGAAGAAAGGATAAGCATTCTTCATAGAATAAATTGAAAACTCAGATGGAGGTTTTGATCCAGAAACGAGATACCATCAAGAAAACTTTTCTCTAAGTGCAGAGGTTTAGGTTGCTGAATTTCATAACACTGTGGACACCTTCAAAGGTGTATTCATAGTTAACAAGCTTACAGGATGATGGATAAACCAAGCCATCATAATCCAAATTGGCCATTGAAGCAAACTTGGAAAAATAGGATACCTTACAAAGTATCATGTTTCATATGGCTATTGGCCAAGGAAGCAGCTTTGACTAAGGACAAAAGAATTCAAAGGTATTAAAACTTATCCCAGGATTATTTTCTCTTATCCATCACACCAAACGACCCTAAGAGACATGTGGGATGAGGTGAAGAACAACTCAAAGAAAAAAGTGTTGAATGGAAGAAAGACCAAGTTTTCGAAGGATGAATGGCATGAAAAGGGCAATTTGGAAGCTCTATTCCCAGATATCTTCAATCTAGCTTTGTTCCAACAAAGGTCCATAGCAGAGCTATCGACACCACATGGGTGGAACTTTCTTTGAAACTGATAGGAAAATTACCTTTAGAAGGTAGCAAAATGACTGGAAAAAATTATGAGAGTTGCTAAATTTCTTTAACACTGTGGACACCTTTAATGTGCTTTCAGATTGGGGAGAATATGTTATGGTGGAGTGGTAACAACAAAGGTGTCAAAATTAACAAGCTTACAAGATGATGGATCAACCAAGCCATCATAATCCACATTGGCCATGGAAGCTAACTTGGAAAAATAGGATACCTTACAAAGTATCTTGTTTCATATGGTTATTGGCCAAGGAAGCAGCTTTGACTCAGGACAATATGATGAAGAGAGGGATAACTTATGCTCTGGATGTTTATTTGTAAGGAAACATCTGAGACAGTGAACCACAGGGATGGGAAATGGGGCAGAGCGGGGCCAGTGCGGGGCAAACCCACATAAACCCGCAAAGATTTTGCCCCGCCCCGCATAATTTTTTTTTATTTTATTAAAAACATACCAGTTATCAATCTACTGCGTTGAAAAAACAAATGCAACTTCATAAAGAAACAAATTCAGTTGTCAATAATAAATTTACTAAAAGAAAATAATTGGAATTGGACAAGTAAAATTCAACTTCCATTTTGAATCAGGTTGTGCAAAATTCAACTGCATAAAGTTCTGTCAACTACTTATAAATCCTTGATACATTAGCTATAACACCAAAAGATCCCAACTTTTTGCACAAACTACAACTTAAAAAAAAAGAAAAATGCCAATCTCTATTAACATTTGATGTAGTTTTGTTGTAGTATTTTAGGTTTTACCCTTTCCTTTAATTAAGTTCAAAAGAAAAATTCACCACCCGTATATCCGCCCCGCCCCGCATGAATTTTAAAATATATAATTTGTACCCGCCCCACATGAATTTTAAAAAATATATTTTGTACCCGCCCTGCCACTACAAAAACTCTTATCTGCCCCGCCCCACAACCGCTCCACCCCATTGCCATCCCTAGTGAACCATATGTTTCTACCCTGCAATTACACTCAGAAACTATGGAGAATATTTCCAAGTCTCAAAGGCATCTCCTCCCAGAGAATCATAGAGGTTCTGAAGAGCTGGGAGGAAGCAAGAGTACATGCTAAAACCAGAGATAGATGGAGAATTATCTACTGATTGTGACATGATACAAAGTTACTGAGTTAAAAAAAAAAAAAAGTGGAGAACAAACAACAACAAACCCAATGTGTTTCCACAAGTGGGGTCTGACACCAGGTAGAATGTACACAAACCTTACCCCTACCTTTAAGAAGGTAGAGAGGTTTCCGAAAGACCCTTGGCGGAGCAAAGGGTGAAAAAGTGACAATAGCAACAAACAGAGAAACCAACAAGATAATAAGACACACAAACAATAGGTAGTGATAGTAATCTAAAAATGAAAGGGAAAAATGAATAATAGTCCGGACAAAAGGAACATTAACTTAAAAAAAAGGGCAATCCGATACACTAAAGCTCTTGCTATGTGCAGAGCCCAGGGAAGGGTCGGACCACAAGGATCTATTGTACACAACATTATCCTGCATTTCTACAAGAGGCAAGGATCTATTATACGCAGCATTATCCTGCATTTCTACAAGATGCTATTCCTACAGCTTAAACATATAACGAGGAGGTCACATAGAGGTAACTTTACCTACTCCAAAGATCCCCTTCAAAAGGGAACATTAACTACAACAAATTAATATTATAATTGAAGTACAAAAAACACCATGTAAATTGATTTTCATGATAGAGCTATATTCAAAGAGTCAAAATCAGAGCAGTACCAATCGCGTTGACCGCCCTCTTTGAATTCAGCATCAATTTTCCTTTTCCTATCTTCTCCAAACTTGGTAAACTTTGAAGAAGTAAAAAAGAACACCAGCAGCATCGCTCCAAACCTAATGAAATCAATCACATGAATCAGAAATCATAAAAACGAAATCAATCAAAAAAACTAAGAATAGAGTATCTAAGCGAATGCAGCAGACCTGTAGTTAACAGCAAGGTGAATGAACATGACTATGACTCCAGCAATGGCTCCGGACAAGCTGAGAGACTTGCGCTTGTAAGATCTAAACGCGATCACCGATGAGAGAAGCGCAGCCACCGCCGGTTGAATCAAATGCTTCTCCATTTTCCACCTGAAATGTTCACCGGCCGGCGACTAATACTTTTTCCGACTGATGGGGAGAGTTTTGTGGAGGGTTTAAAGTGCGTTGAGAATTTATATTTGTTGTTGAGTGAGCTTATTTTGACTGAATTTTTTTTATTATTATTTTACTTGGGGGCTCGAAAGGCGGAAAATTAGAGAGGGGATTAGAAAGTAATCTAGTAAGATTTCTTTATTTTGACTCGATTTTTTTTAAAAAAAAATTATTTTAACTTGGGGGGTTTGGAAGGTGGAAAATGGGAAATGTGATTACCAGCAATCGAGTTACTAAGATTATTTTACTTTGATTATTATTTTAAACTATTTTCTCCGTCCCATTTTATGTGGCAATATTTGAGCAGGCACGGAGTTTAAAAAATAAATAAAAACTTTGAAATGTTTACCAAATTGCCTCTTCAAAAAATAGTCATATTAAAAAGTAGACTCACTTTTTTCTCTCCTCATAAATATATTGGAGTACTATCTTTAATATTAAGTGGGACCAACAAGGATAAAAGAGAAATTGTATCTTTAAATACTTACCATATAAAGAAATGTGACATTCTTTTTGGGACTGACCAAAAAGGAAATGGTGCCACATAAAATGGTACGGAGGGAGTAGTAAAATTACCCGCGTTTTGCGTGGGAATTTAATATCACGAAATTTATAAAACAATGCTTAAAATCTATCGGTCATTAAAATTTAAACACTATATTGTCTTAGATACAAGATTATATAGTAACAAACATTAACAATGTAAAGGAAAATGAAAATTATTACATCTTATCATTTATCCTTAATAACATGAGCATAAATTAATGACAGTAAAAATACATACCAGGATCTTTAACATAAGCAATGGTGTCAACGAGCCACTCAAATGAGCAAAGTACACAAATATTTAATTGTGAAGAAGAAGAAGAGGTTCAGAATTTTCTTTGTATTAAAATGAGAGGAAATCCTTCTATTTATAGACAACAAATGGTAGGTTGAACAAATGCTTATTGTGCCTTATCGGAAATGTTACAACTATTTGGAAAAGTTGCAACCCTTCGGGAAGGTCACAACCTTTCATAAAAGTCGCAACTCTTCATTAAAGTCACAACTTTTTATAAAAATCACAACTTTTCATATAAGTCACAACTTTTTTATTAAAGTCGCAACTTTTCATAAAAGTCGTAACTTTTTATAAATGTCACAACTTTTCATAAAAGAGGAAAGTTAGTTTTGAAAATAAATAAAATAAAAGGAAATTCTAGTTTGTGTTGGCGCCAGGAAATGAAAAATGGGAGAGGGGATTAGAAAGCAATCAAAGTAATATGATTGCTCTACTTTGACTGAGTTCTTTTTTATTATTGAGGGGATTGGAAGGCGGAAAATGAGGGAATGGTTATAAAGTGATCGAGATTACTTTACTTTGACTGAATTTATCTTAATTACAATGCGGAATCAAATATTTATGACTAATTTCCTCAATATTTATCATTTCTTGCCGTCAAATATTCTTCCTTCGTTTAAATGCAATTATCATATTTTTCTTTTTAGTGCGTCAAAATTAATATTTCTTATTAGTTCGAAACTTTCACATAATACGTGTCAAATCACAAGATTAATGAATATTTTAGTAATTTTTTTATATCCTTAGTTTAAAACTAAAAGATTTTAAGAACTTTTTTATTTATACAATTTCACATCAAATTAAAATATGACAAATAAATTAAAATAGAAGAAATATCATTTTGCTTTCTTTTTGGGTCAACATTTTTTCTATTCTCTTGTTGTGTTCCAATTTTTGTCCGATGTCTGGTCTTTATTTGTGTGCCAATGTTGATTTTATAATACTTCGAAAAGTTGATACATTTTTAAAATAGTTCTTACATAAAGTTTAAAGATGTAATAAGGTCTTTACCTGATCTAATTTAAAAATTCAATTTCAACAAGGTATAAAAAGTAGGTTATTCAATATATCGTATAATAATAAGATAGTAAAATATTTGAACGAGACACACAAAAACATCTTAGTATATTAAAACCAGCAACATATAAAATGAATGAGCTTATACCCAAGACTATATTTACGAACGAACCAGCAAAACTAATGTCTACTTAATTATATATATATCTTTGAAAAATATTTATAGTATTATTGATAAAGTCATTAAATTATTACGATCAACCCGCTATAAGGACACGTGAGGTTTTATTAGGTACGAAGAATAAATCTATTTTCCCTCATCTCAAAATGAAATTAAAGTGGAGTTCAGATGCTATCATTGACATATATTGGTTAAAATTCAACCATTTTAAATGCTCAATGATGTTGGTAAAATTTTGTGTAACTACATGCAAAGAAAAAAAAATATCTAGAGATGGTAACGGAACAGAGTGAGTTAACAATTTTATGGGTATGGGGCGGAGCGGTGGGTTTAAATATTTTTTTTTAATATTTCTTGTGGTATGAGGAGGGTCACGGATTTGAAAAAATTCTTTTAAATTTGTGAATTTATAACAACAAATTATGCTATGGAGGGTGGGTTGAAATCTTAACAGTCTTGCGTGGATTTGCCTCGTAACCACCCACCCCGTCCCATTTTTCATCCCTATTTACACATACATGCTTATGAACTTTTCATTTGAATCGTTTTGAGGTAGTACTCGGAAAAAAATGTGAATAACTTCGACAATAAAGATAGTAACTTCATGGAGATCAAAAGATTAAACAAACATACAGAATTGTGGTAGAATGATAAGTACTTTTGTCGAGACAAGGAAAAGACAAAGAGGAATTTCGCTTAGGAAACCCAGTATCAAGAGGCAAATTTCCCTATGTTCAAATGTTAATTCCTGAAAGGTTGTGTGTCCAGCAAAATCTTTTTTGTTTTAGTCTTTCCTCGTAATGAATGAAAGGTGAGAGGTAGGTTACAATTTGGATCGAGGTTTAATTTAAAATGATATCAAACTAATAATAATCCTATTGAGAGGATACCACTTGCAAAATAAAAACTAATTTAATACATATAACGTTTAGAAGAGACTAATTAATTTAAAAGTGGAATTATTGATCCATGAGAAAAAATGATTTAAAGTACAATATCTTATCACCGTAAAAATACATAAAATATGTTTCACTTTGATAGGCATTTGCTTCAATTGGTTGATTATCACTAGTCAATCAAATTGTACGAGTGAAAGGCCAAATAAAAATTGAGTGCAATTAGGAGTGACATATCAAATGTTATTTTTAGTCATCGTAAAAGAGAATATATTGTTTTACACATTCATTTTTAATAAAAAAATTTAAGTTTGAATCTTAGATATAAAGTTTATATATATATATATATATGAAATCTTATAATTTGAATTTAAATTAATTAGTTCGATTGAAAAGGCAAAAAGGTTAAAACAAGTTTTTTTAAAATTAGTATCAATTAAGGCAAATAGATGGGATGGCCTCACATCACCATGTTTGATAATTGACAAACTTTCCCTTTCATTTAATTTCACATGTGGGTGTACGGATTGGAGATATGGATATTTGGTCACGCGTGTATTATATTACTAATATTTATGTTGTACAAATTTTAAATTTTGAGATTTAAATAACTATATTTTTTATTGTAAATTTTTTATATATTTTTAAATATATTGGATTGTCAATTATTGTGACTTATAGTACTTTTTACTTAGTTTACAAATATATAAATTTAATTTTAAAAAAATTGAAGATTTCATGTGTAAATTTGCAATCAAGCTTAATTTGTTTGATTCTCAGAAAACGAAATGTGTTACATAAATTGAGAAGAGGAAGTATTAATTATTAGTGGTAGTGTTCCTTACGTCTCAAAGATGTATCACACATACACATCCATTAACTTTGCTTTTTAAACTTTAATTAAAATATTAATATGTAAATTAGTTCATTATAGATTAGTTAGCTTAGCATAAAGAAAGTTTAAACGATTTAATATAGTCATAGAAAATTCCATATATTTTGAACAAAGATATAAGAGAGTGATAGACCCTTTTTACCTTCTATTAGGCTTGTGTGCTAATTATGGGTGAGATGGATATGGTATTGAAGTTTGATTCGATAATTTTGGTTTATGGCTTTTAAAAATATTATATTATTATTATATTAAATAATTTGGTATGATTCAGCATTTTGTAGTATGGTAAATTGGTTATCATAGATTGATCAGCTATAACTTACATATATTCGTATTATAAAAAAAATGATTTTGGCTTTTCAAAAAAAAAAAATGTCTCAATTATATCATATTAATAGTTTACATATATAAAAATATTAAAATAAAAAAAAAAAATAAAAAATAAAAAAAAAAAAAAAAAATATATATATATATATATATATATATATATATATATATATATATATATATATATATATATAAAATTGATTTGATTTGATGTTTTAGTTAGATTGAAGTTTCACCAAATTGTAAACACCAATAAATGAAAGAGAATTTATCCCTTAGGATGTGTTCGATCGGTAGGGAAGATAATTTTTTCAATTTTCTCCTGTTCGGTTGGTTAAATTTTTTAGAAAATACTTTCTTCAAAAAAATAACTTTCGCAACAATGAGGAAAAATAACTTTTCTACTATAGAAAAAAATAAATTTCACTAGTGACATTTAATATTAATTGTGTCTCCACCTTCCAGCACACCTACTTTTCACCTCGCCCTCGTAACTGTAACACCCCGCTACTAGAAAGACTTAGAATTAGAAAGAAACCATTTTTGGAAATAATCAAATTTGGAAAGTTTGATAAAGTTAAGTTGAGTATGAGTTTTGGGTCAACTTAAAACAACCATAACTCCAAGCTCAGGATGAGTTAGGTGTGCTACAAGATACTATAGGAAAGATCTTCGAATTTTCATTCCAACTCCGCCGAGTTTGCTCAATTTCGAGTTCGTATGAGAGAGATATGTCCATTTGAGGTTAGGCTGTCTAGATAAGAAAAGTCAAAACCGGATTTTAAAAGGGTATTATGGTTTTTTCACTACCCAATTAATTAAATTCGTTTTTGGTAATTAAGTTGGGGTCTCAACTAATGGGATTCAGTTTACGCTATTGAAAAATAAGTTAGGGTTTTGAGAGAAGAGAAAAGAAGAGGAGAAAAGAGAAGAAGAAGCAAAGAATCACCAAGTTCTCGAAGAATTGCTTGTAGATTTCGCCAAAGGGTGATCCCTACGAGATATGTGAGATCACATTGCGTTGGGTTAGTTCACCCACGAGCCAATCATGATTTGATTCAGCGTAATTATGTTCTTGAAAGAAGATTTTATGAGTTCTTGATGAATATTGTTGAAAGTTTCGTTTGAATCTTGGTTGTTGAAGTTTTGAGAAGTTCTTGAGTTAGATTCATGAAATTAGATGTCGTTTTGAGTAGATTCTTCCATATTTTGATTATGTAGTCTAATCTAAGTGTTTGGGGAAAGAACCAATTGAATCTAGAGGTTTTAGAGTTGAAAAATGAGTAAGAGAATTCGTCAAAATTCTGGGGAAAAGGGGTAGGGCGTCGCGCCACTCAGAGCGCCCCACAAAGTGTCCTGTAGTTGGGGCTTTGGGCCGCTACGCCAGCCAGTGCGCCCCAATTGCAGTTCTGAAGTTTGCCCTCTGACGCCCTGCTCCACTCAGAGCGCCAGGGACACCAGGTCTTCTACCCTTTCCCACTTCTTCCGTACTAGTTCCCTTGAAACGTACCTATGTTTTCTAGTTGATTTCTACACTCTAGGTACGTCTAAACAACATGAAATCATCCAAACATGAGATCATGAGCCTTGAATCCATAATTCAATTCAAGGAAAGTTAAGAGTTAAGTCAAGAGAAGTTAAGAGTCAAGTCAAGAGAAGTTCATAGAGTTTTCCAAAAGTCTTTTACAAATGTTTTAACCTTGTTTTAAGACTTGAGTTTTAAGTTGAGTAAAAAGTAAAGATTGAAGTTCTTCTCTTTAAAATAGTATATGGGGACTATGTATTCCCAAAGAGTAAAATGTTTTCACATTTAAACAAGAAAGGAAACTTTGATTTCCAAAAGAGCCTTTGAGCTAGTTTTTCAGTAAAGAGTAATGCTTTCACAATTAAGCAAGAGAGGAAATTTGTTATCCAAGATAGCCTTTGAGCTAAGTTTTGAGCAATTATCTCAAACCACATAAAGAAATTATGTTTTTAAACATAAGATCTAAGATTATATTTTGGGAGTAGTATTAAGCACCGATATAGGGGAGAGTTCAAACAACTCCCAGCCCCATTAAACCATGTAGCCATCATGAGTAGAAAAGTGTCATACTTTTTAGATGATTCCTTAGTGATTTTTAGCATAGACTAGTGGATCCACTTAGTAGTCAGGTTCTATACCCTCGATAAGGTATAGGACGACCCTGACAGCGTTAGGCAAAACGTTGTATCATCACAATAGCTCTTACGTGATGGTTGTCGGTTAGAGAAACTCCCATAGAGGTATTTTGTATTATTATATACACAGAGTTACTTGTATTTTCATATACATCCAGAGTTTACATTATATCCTTGCATACATACAGAGTTACTATGATATTTTTAAATACACAAAGTTGTCATCTATGTTTTAAAAACTTTTCTTTATATTGCATTTATATTAATGCTTTATATTGAAATGAGTTCAATTCAGTTCAGTTCAGTTGAGACCAGGTTTGTTCTTTCAGTTCCTTTTAAGCTTATGTCTTGTTTTAGTATTCCCCTCGCATGCTCGTACATTCAATGTACCGATGTCATTTGGCCTGTATCTTTTTATGATGCACATACAGGTAACCAGGATCAACATCCAGCGTATCGTTGATTCTAGTTGAGCTTCAGAGTTCCTTGCTTCCAGAGGATCCTTATTATTGCTTTCATTATGTTTAGTTCATTAGGATGTCGTGAGTCTTGTCCCGACGTCCATCTCAGTTGTTAGAAGCTTCATAGACAGTCATATGTTAGTTCTTTAGTCTTTTTATTTTCATTCTATTATGTTGAGACTTGAGTTGCCACTTTGGCCAGTGAATGTTATTCTAATACATTCTCAGTTATCTTTGAGTTTTTAGTTTACTTTTAAAGGTACGGTAATGTTGAGTTAAGTCTTCCGCTGAGTATGTAAGTCAGGCAAAAGGTTCGCTTGGGGCCAGCAATAATTCTCAAGTGTCAGTCTCACCCAGGGTGTAGGCTCGGGGCGTGACAGTAACCTCCTTCCCCGCCTTCAACACACCTCATCTTTACCCCACCCTCATAGTCCCTATCCCATCCTCCAGCTCACCTCATCTCCACCCCACCCTCGTTGTCTCCATCTCCACCCTCTAACGCACCTCATCTGTAGTAGCAGACCTACCTTGGACCAAGGGGTGTCGAGTGACACCCCTTCGTCGGAAAATTACGTTGTATATAGTGGTTAAATTTTAGTTTAATAAATATAAATACATAAATTGACACCTCTTGAAACAAGTTGAAAGTTTAGTCTATTGGTTAGGGGCTTACAAACACTCCACGAGGTCATGTGTTCAAGCCCTACTTGGCCTATTAATAATTTTTTTTACTATAACCATTGACACGCACACCTCATCTTTACCCCGCCCACCCCCATCCCCCGCCAACACACCTCATCTTCAAGTGAGATACCTATTTTTTCTTGTTCTTTCAAGTTTCAACATGTGATGTGTACTTTAAATTTTATATTATTATTGAAATTTTAAAACTTCACCCTATAAGTTAAGTACTTACGTGTGGCTGGGCTGGAATTCTTCTTTATGAGTCATATAAAGTTTATTGACAGACAAAACTATATTAGATATATGTACAATTGGATTTGAATTGATTGACACACATGCTACCAACAGATAATAATTTCCCACACATTATGTAGTACAATTTTTATCATGGCTTGATGTCAGACAATATACTCAAATAAATCGTTCGACTTTATCGGGACAACTGCTACGAGTTTCCCATTAAAAAATTATAATTTAAATTATAGTATCACGAGTTTAAATTTCAATTTTATGTATACTTACTACGTTGTCCTATTGTTGACGAGTTTAAATTTCAATAATAGAATTAAATGTGTACATACAAGGCTTTATCACTCGAATTACCTTTATGTCATACTTCAATAGTTACAAATTAGCTATATTCACTTTATTAACTCGAATTTATCCAAGGCCTTACTAATTAGCGTTTAATCATCTCAGTGCTACACTTTAACAGTTATAAAATAGTTGTAACGTACAATTTGACATTTTCTATTTTTTTACTAGATATGAAAATATATCCTCGTGTTCCCTTAATATCTGTCAATTTCATTGGTAATTTCCTTGAAATTTGTAGCACTGACGTCCCAGGGCATATACTGTCTCCGTCTCAAATTATTTGTCATAATTCTCCTTATATGAATCTTTAATTAAATAGGAGGAGGTTTTAGTTATTTTATATTTTACTGATATTTGAACAATCATAACATTGCATACTTGAGATGTTTGTAGTCTTCAAAATAATAACTATTAAGAATAAAATGAGAAAATTTTGTCTTACACTTCTCAAACAATAAATAATTTAAAATAATTATTTTTTAAAATCACAATAGATAATTTAAGACAGAAGAAAAAATCTTCTTTAAGCAAGCACATTAATAATATACTACTCCAATAATACATTGAGAACTTTTAGCCTACTTACATTAGTGACATGTGACTCAACCTACTGCAATATAAGCAAATAATATGTCACATCAATTTGTTTTTTTCAATCCAAACTAATCCCTTTGTATATTTTTTTAAATTTTTTGTTCGATATTCGGAATTCATATTAGAGTTTCGATTAAATTTAGATCGCGTACTGCAGGGTCCATTCAGGGGTGGCGCTTCCAACAAGATTTTGTCCATAACCAGGGCTCGGACCCGAAAAATCCTTTTGTATTAATGTATCAAGAAATTACATAATTCAAATATACTCGTGGCCTCGTGTACAATTCAAATATAATAATTTGAGTTTATTCAAGGCCTTATCATCCTAATCATCAGAATATTATACTTTAACAACTACAAATTAGTTATATCGATCAACTACATACATTTACTTTACTAACCCTGGCTTATCTAAGGCATTACTACCCAAATCACCTCAATGTTACATTTTAACTGCTACAAGCTAGCTACATCAACTACCTATATATGTTAACTTTAGTAATTCGAGCTTAACGCAATGCTTTATTACTTGAATTATCTTAATGCTATACTTCAACATCTACAAGATAGTTACATCCACTACCTATATTTATTTTATTAGTTGAAGCTTATGCAAGGTGTTTACCAACTATACCTTAATGATACACTTCGATAGCTACAAACTAACTACATTCACTATAGTAATTCGAGTTTAAGTAAAATTCTATCACTTGAACCTTCTTAATTCATACACTTTAACAGCTATAAAGTAGTTATATCCACTACCTATATTCAGTCTATTTGTCGGAGCTTATACAAGGCTTTACCACAAAACTGCTTTAATGCTACACTTCGATAGCTACAAGCTAGCTACATCAACTACCTACATTTAATGTAATAATTCGTGCTTAATTAAGATTTTATTGCTTGAATAACAAACTAGTAATATCCCCTACATATGTTCACTTTATTATACTTGAATCATCTTAATGCTACAATTTAACAGCTACGAACTAGTAACATCCCCTACCTACGTTCACTCTATTAATAGCCAAAACTTATAATACACGATCACTTTACCAACTGAACCACCTTAATACTACACTTCAATAGCTACAAGGTAGCTATGTCAACTTTTTATATTCAATATAATAATTCAAGCTTAATCAAGATATTTTTACTTAAATCATCTTAATGCTACCATTTAACAACTACAAACTAGCTACATCCACTATCTACGTACGTTCACTCTATTAGTCGTCATTTATATAAGACTTTATCATCCGATCAACCTTAATGCTACACTTTGACAACTACAAATCTACAAGCTAGCTACACCAACCACCTACTTTAATTCCACCAACCCTTGCTTATCCAAAACTTCATTACCACCCTAGCTAACAAAATTTAGGAAGGGGGATTATTTAATTTCCCTCCACCCACAACTTTATCAAAGTTCACCAATTTTTAATTGATATCTCCAAGTAAATAATCTATTTTCTCTTTGTCCTTACTACTAACATGAAACACTGTGAATTATTATTTGTATATATAATTGCAATTTGCATACCACTAATAATTTAACTAGACATGAAAATATATTCTAATTATGACCTTTTATATCTATCAGTTTCATTTATATAATTTGCTTGAAGTATGTAGCACTGCTGTCACCAGTCAGATATTACACAAAAGTCTCTTCTTTATGCAAAGTAAATTTATTATATGATAACTAGAAATAAGTAGATTTAGAATTTTGAATTTATATTTTTTAATTGAATTAATAATAAAAAATATATTTGAGCAATCATTTTTGCGATTTTAATTATTAGTTGTTCTTTCTTTTCTATTAGAATTTTTGAACTATTATTATCTACCCCTTTTTTCAACCTGAACTATTGTCATCTATATATTAAAACACACCTAGTTAGTTAAGTAGATGACGATAGTTCAAATAGAAAAAGAAAATAGTTGGCCTAATCAACTTCGATGTATTAATTATAATAGTTGAGGTAGAAAAAGGAACCGACTGATAATTGAGTATGGAACTTACAAATACGATAGTTTATGATGTTTTTTTTATCATTATTTCTTTTTAATTTAAAAAAAGAACAAAAAAAGAGTTTTTAATATAAATATAAAATTTTTGTCATTTTATTGAACTCGTAATTAAAACTCTAACTTCACGTACCTACTTTTATTGCCATGCGATTCAATATAAGCAAATTATATCTCTGTACATATCACATGATCAGTTATTCACATGTTCTCACCGCCTCCACGCATGTTCTCACCCTCTCCAAATTAAATAAATAGGGGATAGAGTTATGAGAAAGTTTGTACCAAAAATTTTAGCCAAGAAAAAAAAAAACAAGTTCATATTTTCTCATACAAAGTTAAAAATATTCATTGGGAATTTATTTCTTCAATGGCTTCCAATCTTCATATTTGCAAAAATAACCAAAAAAGTCAAAAAATTGTTGTAGTAATAGTCCCTTTTCTAGCACAAGGTCATCTTAATCAACTTCTACAACTCTCTTGCCTTATAGCATCTTACAACAACATAAAAGTCCACTATGTTAGTACAAAAACACATAATCTGCAAGCAAAAGTTAGAGTTATTAATAGTTTTGACTCTTTTTCCAAAATTCATTTCCATGAATTTCCTACTCCAAGTTTCATCTCTCCAAATCCAAATCCAAATTCGCGAATTAAATTTCCATCTCATCTTCAATCTTCATTTGAATCATCGTCTTATCTGAGGAATCCTGTGAAAAGGTTAATCCAAACGCTTTCATCCAAATATGAGAGAGTCGTTATCATAAACGACTCTATGATGGGATCAGTTGTTCAAGATTATGTGTCAGTACCAAATGCTGAGGCATACACTTTCCATAGTGTGTCAGCTTTTACTCTGCTCCTATTTATATGGGAGCAGAAAAAGAGGCTGTTTCTTTTAGACTCTGAAATGTTGGTTGACCTTCCTTCCCTCGAAGGTTGTTTTAGTCCAGAATTTGAGAAACTTATGAAAAGAGAATATGAATGCATGAAGTTTAACTCGGGAAAGATTTACAACACGTGTAGAGTCATGGAAAGTCCTTTTCTTGATTTGTTGTCGAAAGAAGTGACCAATAACAACGAAAAACAATGGGCCCTCGGCCCATTTAACCCGGTCACATTTCCCAAGAACGGGCCCAACACCAAAAGCCACACGTGTTTGTTATGGCTCGACAAACAAGAACCAAACTCAGTGATATTAGTGTCATTTGGTACCACGACTTCATTTTCTGACGAACAAATCAAGGAAATCGCAATAGGACTAGAGCAGAGTGAACAAAAGTTCATTTGGGTGTTGAGAGACGCGGATAAAGGGAATGTTTTTACTAAAGACTCATCAAGAAAGATTGAATTGCCACAAGGGTTCGAGGAGAGAGTTAAAGAAAAGGGGATTTTGGTAAGAGATTGGGCACCTCAATTGGAGATTTTGTCACATTGTTCGACTGGTGGATTCTTGAGTCATTGTGGATGGAATTCCTGCATGGAAAGTGTCTCGATGGGTGTGCCAATAGCTGCATGGCCAATGCATTCTGATCAACCAAGAAACACTGTACTAATTACCAAGATTCTTAAAATTGGAATTGTTGTTAGAGAATGGGCTAATAGGAATGAATTGGTAAAATCAAATGTGGTGAAAAAATGTGTGGAAAAATTAATGGCATCAAAAGGAGGAGATGAAATGAGGAACAAAGCAAAAAATTTGAGTGTAGAAATTAGAAAATCAGTGGCAGAGGGTGGAATTAAACGTATAGAATTGGATTCATTCATATCTCATATAACAAGATAACTAGTTCTGGCGATGTTGTTCAGACTCTTCAAAAATATTATCGCGCAAATGCATGTCTAAAGAATCTGAGCAACATGGGGTATTGAATAAATTCAAGGATATTCATGCATGATGCATTTGAAGTCGATGTATCAAAATTCCATTTGGATGTAACTTCTATATGTTGAGAGTGTTATAAAAAAGTATAATTGTTGCTTGATGTATTTTCAGATAACTACTTTCCTTTATTATGAACAGTAACATATTGTTATTTTTCGTTTATTTGTATGTGTCATTTTTTTATAAAAGTAATTTTGCCAAGATTAAAGGTTTTAAATTTATGGATATATACTTATATTAACTTCAAATTCATTTTACAATAATAATTGAATTCACGTGCATCAATAAACAACTCTCTAGCTTCGTGTTGAGGCATGATAATCCTTTTTGTACCATTTTGATTATATCGAATGTGTGAAGGATTTGCTCTGTATTTTATCAGGTATCCGACAATTATTTTGTGGCTTGAAGTAATTATTTATTTGTATCGAGGATGTTTATATCAAATTATGTAAATCCACCATATATAAGTACTAGAAGTGTATGTACAAACAAACGTCATGCATTATAAACTTGATCCAAACATCGAATACGACTAAATTCTCACCTTCACTAATTTAGATTCATACCACAAAATTTAATTTGAAGGGTAAATTACTCCAACTTAAAATAACTTTAGTCTCTAACTAAAACTTTTAATAAAAATTGAACATATTATCTATCATTTCATTGTAATCTTTAATAATCTATTTTTTGACAACAATAATGTATCAATTTTAATCTCACAAATAAAATTTAAAAAAGATAATAGGTATATGGCCTTATCTCATCATTGATGATAGTGAGTATAAATGTGTAGTCCATTAATATGTTGACAACGCAAAAAAGAGAGAATTAAAGGATCAGGTCCCACAGACAAAGATCCATATCCATAGGTGATGGAAACAAAACAAAAAAAAGTGCTTTCAACAATTGAAGTGTCGACAACTAAGCTCAAAAATGAATAGTTGAAAAGATGGAAAATAAAATTTAATAATGAGAAGAAGTAAGGAAAAAAATATAATTTAATAATGAGGAAAAGTATGAAAAACACCTTTAAATTTGATGCAAATTATCAATTTCATTTCTAAATTATTGACAACCTTAAAAATGCTAATTTATTTAGATTTAGTTAGTCGTGTAAATTAGTGTTTTTAAGGCTATCAATAATATAGAAATGAAGTTGATAATTTGCGTCCAATTTAGAGGTAAAAATTAAGCAGCTGAAAACAAAACTTATTATGTTTGGATAAAGGTGTAAAGTCAAGATAAAAGTCATTGATCATTATTGAAACCACTTTTATTGTGTGGAAGAAAATTCAGACCTCACTAGTATTGGTATTGATTGCTCGTAGCATTTTTATATTATGATACTCTTCTCATACCATGAATTTATTCTAATCTATATAAATATTTTAGTTGAAAAGGATAATTATTAATATTTATTTTATTTATTATTTGAATAATATTTTAGTTGAAAAGGATAATTATTAATTTTTTTGTTTATTTACCATTTGAAGGTATTCACATTTGGATAGCTCTTACCTTACTCGGACTGTGGCAACAAGACTTTGATGCAGGGTTGGACATAGATCTGCATGAGTTTACAAGTCTACCATGTCCAAGTATTTTTCCTCTATTACTCAAGTTGTTTGGAAATAATTTTTTGCTAGGGATAGAAGCATGTAATAAGATCGATTCAATATAGTTGCTTTTGAATAGATGTGGGTAGAAAAGGCTCATGGCCCCCTTTTTCATTTCATCATTTTATTGTATTGAACTGTGGGCCACTAGCCTCAAAAATTTCCGAAAAAATCCTCCCACAAATAGTCTGAACAGGGTAAAATGTACATAGACCTTACCCTTTATATTGGTCTATGTACCTTAAGAAAGTAGATAGATTGTTTTCTATTAACCCTCAACTGAACAAACAATGAAAAAATGTTGCCAATGACAATTGATAACCATAAAACAGAAATAGACAACCAAAGGCCTTATCATATACATCAAATAGATTATGAAATTAATTAGCCTATCTGTATTGTGGGAGGGAAGATAAGTGGAAATAAAAAAGAATCTGATTACTAAGGGGATCAACATATTATACTACACTACCCTTATAACTTCAATACATCTATCTAATTGTCTCTATTCTGGGCACTTTCTTGAAGATTTAGGCATTATAACAGGAGATTCTATACTACATTAACCGACATGCGTCGTTATACCTAACATAGAAATCACACTTAGAAAGGGTAGATGATTAGCGAGAGCAGTAGGTGCTGTAGAAATCGAACTTCTACGCCTTGGGACTGCTTGGGCTCTTAATGTCCTTATCCTTGAGGTACCATTGAGGTATAATTTTGGAAGCATGTGGATAGAGATCCTTATATGCATTCTTCATAGTCCCTTCTGCAACTGTAGTCGCAATTGAGATATCTGCATGTACACCCTATCAGTCAAGCTACAGAGCTGGAATAAAAGTATCTTCAGTATATCTAGATCAGCACTATTCTTTACGCAACCAATAGTCGACTTGGAAACAATAAAAATATAGCATTGGAAGCCTTAAAAGTATAGCGCGGTAAACATAGTACATTCCCCACGCTTACAAAAAAGAAGGTAAATGCCCAAACCTCGCAGGGGTTTCTTTGAATCTGTAAGCTGTGTTAGCATGTATATTATTGCTGCAGCAATTGAAATAGGACTCCTGCAAAATCAGGAATAAACATTTATGTTATTTGACCAATGAGATAGTCACATACAAATCTGTGGCTAGTGGTCAAAGTGACGAAACCCATTTTCCTTCGGTTGTTTAAAGCTCTAATCTTTTCATATCCACAATCTACTTGATTACTAGACTAAAATTATTTGTGGTTAAGGCACAAATAATTAATATTTGATGACTTGATTAGAGGATAACTGCAACCAAAAACACTTCTGTACCTTATATCAAACTCTTCTGACTTCTTGACAGTTTCCTGGACAGCCTTAATCTCTTCATGGTTCATTCCAATGTTAGAACAGAAATGTCTCTGACATTCATGCATGGTCCGTGCCAGATAATACACAAATATACATATTGTACTGAATGCGCTCACAAAGAGGAGCAGACCACAACACTTGCCCTCACTCACCATATAGTCTCCAGCATGTATAGTCCCCATCTCCATTGAGTCTCCCATTTCAACCTTCAATTGTTTCACAATGAACTCTTTTGCTCGGCCAATTTCCTTTTTTGTAGCTCCATTGGCGATTGAGCATATTTCTAGTTAACACCCAAAGGTTCAGAGAAGTTCATACAGAGGACTAAACCATTAATCTACATAATAAGATATCATGGTAGTACCTTTTACAGTGCGTGCTTTGCCTTCTTGCCGACACGCAATGTATATACAAGCAGCCACCAAGGCATCCAGATTCCTTCCTCTCGTACACTTCTGGTCTTCCAGCCTTTTGTATATCTCAGTTGCTAGGTCCTGCAGAAGATTAAGGGAAAGATGCATGTTAAAAAAAGACACGGGTAAGACTTGTTCTTACGTAATGAAGGAGCAAATTTGTCCCAATACCATAGGGTTAGATAAGGATAAAGTTAAAGGTTGATTCCCATAGAATGGATTAAAAGAGTACTTCCTTGATCATTAATCCGATGCTGATGGTCGTTGTCAAGGAAAGATAGCTGGCAGCGGTGGTTACATAAGCTGTGTAGCCTTTGTGTTATGATTTCAAACTATAACATGAAAGATAATAGCACGCATGGGCATAGATCATCACAATGTGATGCGAAAGTCATCTTCTTCAAACAAGAAGATAACTCTAGACTAGAGAGAGGAATGTAGCAGTATGGCATCCAGAATTTCAGTAAAAGATTTTGAAAGACTTGGATTACCAGAATAAGAATCACCGACACCTTAGCGTATCGTGTTCAAGGTGAAGCTCATTTAGTAAATTGAAGATATATTCTTGGCAAAACTAGTAAAAAACAGAGATTTAAGACAAGCAAGCAACAGCAATTCGAAAATTTGCTCCATTTTGTATGCGAAAAAAAGAAGAAGAAGAGAAACAAGAAACATCTAACAAACCAGGAGGACAAACCTTTATGGTGGAAACAAGGCTCAACCTGCAAAGAAGGAAAAAGACAATTTAATTAATGCACACAATAATGGGGGACACACTTGACTAATCCAACAAAAATAACTCCATTCTTAATCTTGAACTTCTCAACATGTAAGACATGCAAAAAGGACAAAACACAACTGTCTAAGATCATTAGTCATGGTGTCATACAAATCACAACAATATGCATCTGAAACCAACATAATCACTTAGCTAGCCGTTCAAAAACAGTAAGAACATAAGGCGCACATAATCATTGTCTCAATTCATCGACAGCCAAGGATAAATGAAATAATTGTTATGATAACATCTCACAAAGGACTTCTCTCCAAAACCTAAAAAGCAGAAAAAAAAGTTAGCTGCTCCTCTGTTAAGTATTGCTATAGTGTTCTGGTTAGAACTGGAAGAAAAAAGCAGTGGCGTTGGAGTATTCTATAAAAAAAAAAAAAAAAAAAAACAAGGTGCCACGAAGGTGGTCCGTTTAACTTGGATTGTTATGCAAAGATCATGTCTTACTGTTGCAGCAAATGTACATTTGTGAAAAGCATTGCTCTGTATCCTACAAGATTCGGTGTATGCTTTCCATATCTTTTTGGAGTAAATGGATAACGTCAAGCAACTAAAAAGGAGCAATCAGTAGCTGGAGAGGACAAAGGATGAATCCATAGCTCAAAGTTCTGTGGAGCACCATCCCAATGTGCGTACTATGTAGACAGGAAGGAAGTCTAAAAGTTTTGAGGGAAGAGCAGCAGCACTTCATTAAACACGGATGCCTACATCCCTTGGTGTTTTGGTATGTAATATGATAAATGCAAACCATTGTGATACCTTGTTGGACTTTATAACTCCTTGCTTTATAGCAGGCTTCAATCACACAACTGGCATTGGCAATAAAAAATACTTACAAATAAACTAAGAGATAAGGGTCAAAAACATATCTAAATTTCATACCTAAACTATTGACAGTGTGAGTTTCATACCTAAACTCACACTACTATTTCCGTTACATACTTCAAACCACCCTTCTAAGTAACATTCAAATTCATTATCAGTTCTCCTCGGCTAATCCATATTCGGTCTAAATAATCAATATCACACAACACTGAACTCAATAAACCACCATATTACTCCCTCCATTTCAATTTATTTGTCTTACTTTCCTTTTAAGTCCGTTTCAGAAAGAACATCACTTTCCTTTTTTGGCGATTTCTAATTCTAACCATCCACGTGACATGTTTATAATCACACATTTTGATACATTTTATATATCTTTGGTTTAACACCACGAAATTCAAAAGTCTCTTTGACATTCCTAAACTCCGTGCCAAGTCAAAATGAACTAGACAAACAAATTGAAACCGAGCTAGTAATATTTTCTTAAATGAAAGTACTCCCTCACTCCCAATTTTTCAGGACTAGCTCAAAATTCAAATGTCCCAAACTAAATACTAGTAAAAATAGGGAACTTTTTAAAACATTGGTTGAAGTTCGATAAGTTTTACCTATTTGCCATATTAGCAATAGCTTTAAAAGCCATAACTAGGGCACGTTCAGTATCACCACCTCGATTCTGCAACCTAGCTAGAGATGAATCTCCATTACTTCCATTAGGACCTTTAGAAATGACACTAGAAAGACCGACGTCACCAAGCAACGGGTTAACGGGTCCTCCAACATGGTTCGGGTCATGATCACCGGATTCATCAGTAAACGTACGCCACTCAGAAGTCTCATCAATTGACCTCGATTCCAGTACAAGTTCACACTCCGAACAAACTGTATCACCGGCGGCATGGTCAAATACCACCTCCGTGTTCCGTTTGCAGTCCGAACAGTATGAGTCACCCATCCCAGATGACCCGACCCGACCCGAATTTATGTGAACCCGAAATTGAGAAAATCGACTTGAGGTTCTTCGTCGTAAGCTGTGAATTGAGCTAGAGAGAGAAGGATTACGTGTTGTTAATGGAGTTTTATCTCTCTAGAAAATCTTTGTTGATAACTATGGAAAAGTGAAATGTGGTCAACCGGGTATTTATAAACCGATAAAGCTGAAGCGGGTCGGTCGAAAAGGTCGAGAGTAGGGACCACATTTTGTTCATGCACAAAAAACGTGGAAATTTTAAGCTAGAATTTTAAATTTACTGAGTTCGAGCAAATTTGCACAAGGGCGGCTCTAAGGCTTGGCCAGTGAGGCCATTGCCTTAGGCCTCAAAAAATTGAAGGCCCCAAATTTGTTTAAATTATATTATTACTAATTTTATTATATATTAATATAATTTATATAAATAAAATTGTTATGGTATATTTTTTATTATTATTTGTTTGAGAGTATTTTTTACCAATAAAATCATAAATTCTTATAATATTTTCTCTCATTATTTGATATATTTGTTTTAACTTTCAATTTTAAATTAGTATATCCTTTTTATATTGGAACTAAGTTGTATATATTGATAACATAAATCATTTTTTTCAATCTTTTCTGAAACTACGTGAACACAAAAATATTCATGCACAAGTTTCCTTTTCGTTTTAATTTAATACTCACTCTGTCTCTAATTACTTGTCCATATTTCATTTTTTAGTTATCCCTAATTACTTGTCCATTTTGACAAATCAAGAAATGATAATTTTTTTTACCTATTATACCCTCAATTAATTACGTTGAAAAAAGATAGAACTTCTTGAAAATATTAAGTTTTTAATTCATCCACTTCATAATTAATAGGGGTAAAATGGTAAACTCATTATGTCAATTATTGATTTCTTAATAGGTGTATCAATTTAAAAGTGGACAAGTAATTAGGAACAGAGGGAATCTATTATATGAAATTTTTATAATTTGCTTTAGATATTCACCAATGAGTGCTACTTAATGGAATGAATTATATCATTTAAAAAGAATTATATCATTTAAATTGATCAAAAATTTGGATATTTTTGTTACTATCTATGCTCAAAACTTCAACTATTAAGTTATGTATGTTCTTTTCTTTTTCTTATTTGTAATGATAGCCAAATTAACATTTTCAATTTGAGTTTTGAAGCTTAACATCGATAATCCATCACTTTTATTTTTTGTACTCTTCTTTGTTTCTTTTTTTGTGTGAAATTTTGATATTTTTTTGTCTTAAATGACTAATCTATTGTGTAGAAAATAGATTTTCTTGTTAGTGTATAAATTTTATAAAATAAATTGAAGGGCCTCTTAATATGATTTTGCCTTAGGCCACGAGATCTGTTGAGCCGCCCCTTATTTGCATTCAAGTTATTAGCCTCATCCCTCAGGATGACAACTACATATCGAGTGTAATTTTACAAGTGGGGTTTCTTCAATTTTCATTTCCTTTGCTACTGCTTTGTGGGGTTAGTGTTAGGAAATTAGTCATGTTCTGACTATAGTTACAACCTATTTTTAGTCGTGGCGTATATTCCTATTTTAAACATATAAAGATATTGTTTTTGATAAATCTATACTCCAGTGAATAACTCACTTATCTGAAAGAGAAAAAGTTCAATGTGTAGTAACAATTCATGCAAATTGTTTTCTCCTTCTACGTTACATTCAATATTCAATTGTTCAATTAAACATAAAATTATACAAAATGATAAACGCTATGGACAATAAATTATTTTCCTTCTATTGATGTTAGTATTACTGTTTATAAACTATTGAATTTGACACGAAATTTACAAAGAAAACAATTTTTTTAAATATACCATATTAATTTTGACATGTTCCCCCCCCCCCCCCCTCCCCAAATTAACATCTATTAGATCACTCAAAATAGTGTTCAAAGTTTTGGCCCATAAGCCCCAGCCCTATCAAAGTTGGGCTTACAAAAGAGCTTATATTAGTTGGGCTGGATTTGCACAAATATGAGATGACTCTCAAATCCAATTAGCCCAAAGAAGCCCGTCCCCATTACGGCGCGCTTTGTTTGGAAACTCTAACTCTCTTTCTTTTAATTTATGTGGTATTATTCAGATTTCAAAAGTTAAACAAATTAATTTTGACTGTGAAATCAAACATGTTATCCTTAAGTTTTTGAAATAAAAATTTACAAAATTATGTAAAATGTACTATAAGACCTATTATGATAATTTAATATATTTAAGATATATATGAAAAAAATTGTTAGAAAAATACTTATTTAAATCTCGAGATTCAAAAGTTGTCATACAAATTGAGGTAGAGGTAGTATTTATCATGTATTTTATTTTGGGAAACTTCAGAAAAAATGTGATGTTTCCTCCTCATCTTCACTTCAAAATATTGGATGAGTTACCATATAATAGGTACCATGAATAGAATGAAAGATATTTAAGGTAAAATAAATAAAATATCACTGGTGCAAAGGATGTAGGTGAGTGAAATATAATGCATGTATCACTGCAAAATATAATATTAGTAAAATGAAATTAATAAATCATCAAAGTTGATAATTGAGATATACGTTCAAGCTTAAATTTTGATAAATTATTTCGAAATATTTAAAATTTCAAACTTTTATAAACTTAAGCATGAATTAAAAAAAGGATTCAAAATCGAGTATCTATACACTTGCCGCTATCAAACTTTGAGTGTTATAGATCAACAATATCATTTGAATTTCTAAATTTGTTGATTGTCGATGGATAATTTGAGCTACTCGTGATATAAAAGGGGTAGGCGTTGGTGTGTTGCATGTCGATTGAGGGATGAAATGAGAATGATTCTTCTAGAAGCTTTCTTTGGACGTTAAACAGACAATTCAGAACTAAAATAAACACAAATAATATAATTGTTTAATTAAAACAAATAGTTATAGATTCAATTGTTATATATCGTGGTGGAGCCAAAATTTTCACTGAGGGGATTAAAAAAACATGCTAAATAGTGCTGACAAATAAACTGTACTTTCAAGTTAAAACATTAAAAAAAATTGCTTGCCAATTTTGAACTCGCACGTCTACTAGTTTCTGAACCCCCATAGTCGCTGAATCAAGCCCCTTACTCGTGTTGAGGGGATTAATATTAAATATATAGATATAAAACACAAATTTGATCCTATATATTTCGTATAGTTTTTTGATTGAGGAGATTCAAGTGAACCCTGAACACCATGTAAATTCACCCCTAATTTTATATATATATATCGCTCCTAATATTTTTCATTGTAACAGAAATAGAAAACATTTAGATAGTCAAACTTGGGTCCAATAGGATTAAACTTCTTCCAGGCTAAGACAATTTTTTATCCAATTTTCAAACTTTGGTCTTAGATTGCGATTTGCGCCGAACTTTTTTCTAATAGAGCTAAGCTAAACTTAAAAAGTTTTTTTGATTTATCACTCGGTATTCAATAGATGTATTTAATTTCAATAAACTTCCAGAGGGTAAGACATTTCCAATTAACTAAGAATAAGATATAAGATAACCCCCTACCTAGCTAAGCTTAAACCCCAAATCAATAATTAAATAAAAATAAATATTTATTACTCCACCTCAATACGAAGACTTTTTATAGGGTCCCCTTGAAAAAAATATTTGAATGTGTATCTTTTAATAAATAATTATTGATTGTAGCGATACTTTTTATTTATTACCATTTATAGCAATATATATCAATACTATGATAAATCTGCAATATGCATTAAAAGTGAATTATGTATGCAATATATATGTATTAAAATTATTTTAAAATATATTATGCTTGTTTTGTAAGAAATTGACACATTGTAATAATGTATTATCAATCAATAAAATTTGTATTATATGTGTTTTAAAAATTATTCTATGTAATATGTATTAAAATTATATTATAAATATATTAAAAGTGATCAAATAAAAAAAATATTATTGTAAATAGTTTCTTAATATTACATATTTATGTAAGTTTCCCCTAATAAAATTACACAATAAATTGAACAACAACAAAAAAGCACTAGATTTAATTATGCAATTAATAATCCATCACTCCCTTTCTCTTTTCCTTTTTTACTAGTATAACCTTTTATGACTCCCTTTTTTTAAACATGATTGATTTTTAAATTTTTATTTTATTTTAAAAAAGTTAACTCAAAGTTACAAACCTTGCCCGCCCAAAAAAAATTGTCGTTGAAAATGTAGGAAAAAAGGTTAATAATCTTAATCCGTGAGCATACTCTATAATTCAATATTAATTAAAGCCGTAATCCAGGGGTTATCTTAATTCCATCAAAATTGTATGTTTCCGGCGATATTTCAGGATGTCTTTTTCCTCAAAATTCTACAACTAATTATCTTGTCATATCTGGAACTATTTTCTCCGTCTCAAAATACTTTAGTTATTGGAAATCAAGAATTAAATAATATAAATTTTAATAATATACTTATGTTCTTATATTGATATAAGAAAACAATATAATTTATGATATTTTTATATTCGACTCTTGAAAAGTAAGATGTGATAAATATTTTAGTACCAAGCTGCACTTTTGATTTCTCTTTCAACCTTTTTTTTATGTTTAATCCAACTTTAAAAATAAGGTTTTATTATTATTATTTTTTGTATTCGATACACAACAAATATTATAATAATATTTTAAAATGTAAGCATACACTATAAACATTGATAAAAATATAAGTGTAGGGGATTGATGGGGTGGGGATTAGAGGGATGAGGATAACAAATAAACTTGAAAGATTAGTTGTGAAACTTATTTTTTTAAATTTTATTAGAAACATTATTTTTCTTACTTTTTTACAGAACTCATATATTTTAAAATGTTTTGATCAATCAAACCTAACAAATTAAAAATCTTTTTATTTAACGCACCCCATTATTATTCAAAACTAGAGCCTAGACTAGGTGATGCCGTTTATATATACTAAAATAACTCTAGTACATAGGTTAACATAGATAAAATAAATAAATATTATGGGGTGGCTGGAAAAGCAAACTACTTTAGCTGAAGAGAGCAAAATAACTAATTATTGACTTTTTTTCAGTTAAAGAAACAATAATAATACAGCAGTATATTGTTACAAATATTATCAAAATTATTCATAGTTTTAGATTAAATTAATATGATTTGTAAAGGAAGTAATCAAAGACTGAAAAATCTCGTTGACTTATAAACCTTCATTCTTAATCAGATGTTATGAATTTCAATTTTAAATATGAAAATAATTTTATAAAAAACATCTTTTCTTAAATAGATCTTATATAATATAAATTCGAATTAATCAAATAATTCTTTTTTTTGTAATGTGCCCCATATGGAATGTGCAGTAGTACCATTGCCCATAACTTTTGTCTGTCCCAATCACTAGTGTATTTGCTTTTCTTCTAAAAAGTTTTAGGAAAGTGTTTAAATGTAGTTATTTCAACTCTAGGAGGAGAATCATTCACAACTATATTTCCGTGATATCTAATAAAGTATATATAATTTTTGATTAATAAAAAAATGAATTTTTATTATTAAATAGAGAGGTATGTTAAAGGATTAATTATATGATGTGAAATTATACCTTTGTTAACAAAGTGAAAATTCATACATGTAATTAATTGAGTTACTAAAATTCTCGAAATGTTTTTGTTAATCTCTTTACGTAAGAAATAATATATTTTAATTATTTTTCGAACTATATTTTTTTGTCAAATATGAAGTAACAGTATTATATATATGTAGCATAACATATGAGTCCTTAAACGATGAAACTATTAATCATAATTATGATATATTTGTGAATAGTCACTACCAAAGGATCAAAAGTGAATGCTTCAATATAAATAAAATTTAATTTTTTGAAAAAAAATAATAGGAAGTCAAATTAAATTGCGTTGGAAGATGCAATTTACACGCATAAAATGGTTAGTATTATATTGTTCTGTACAAGAAGAAGCCAACCTTGGCTTTTTCAATTTTAAAAATTTTGAATTTTGTATTTCATTTAAAAAAACTCCTTTATCTAATTTATTAAAGTATCAAAATCTTGTTAAGCACATGACTACACCTAAACTAGATGATTAAAATATCAAAAGCATATTTTAATATATGTTATTTAATTATCATTTTATTCGTTCATATTATCAATGATTAAATACATTTACTATTATCGATGAATAAATAGGAAGGTCATACCCGTTAAAATTATTTGTGAGTTTATGAATTTTCTACAGGTCTTTGTCAGGTCGTCCTCTATAATTACGTCACACGACTTATTTTTTAATGAACAAAAAATAGATCTTTCAACGCCACACAAAATTATTTCCTTGCGATGGAACTAATAATTAGTCAATAATAATCAGCTAAATTCTGTTTTTTTTTCGGCATTTTATAATTATAGTTTTGAAGAAGTCAACGTTACTTGATTATTATTATTCTTTTTTCTCCCCTTTTATTTATTAATTAATAATTAGGTACATATATTTGCTTTGAACAACATAATAAAAATTGGTTTTAATGAAAAATATGTGTCAACAATAATACACGAAACATGCAACTTCATGGGATGTAAGAAAAAAAAAAAAATAGTAAACTAAAGAGAATTAGGTAAGTGTCTTTGTTCTTTCAAATTGCTGTTTTTGTTAATTTTAAAGCATTTTGTGTATGCCATGATTAGTCGAAAAAGAAGAAGTTATGTGGCCTAAACTTTAAAGTCGTTCGTACGTTTCGTTTAGACATTTGAACATTAAGTTTTTTATTCAAGTTTTAATTTTTTTTTTACGTGTATTCAACAAACGCTTAATTAGTGCGTTGATGTAATTCATACGCATTGAGAACTCCATACACATTATTTTTGTTGTAAAACTTTATGTATGTAATTAAATGAGTTGACATATTTTATACAAGACGTTTGAGAATATGTACAAAAATTTCTTCAAAATTTAAATTGAATATATCTAATAGAAATATTTTATCATATATTTAGATACTAAATCGAAATAAGAATTACATCTAAATAAATTTTTAGTTACAAGTTTAAGATCTGTCGATCTATTAAATCATTGAGCTTTAATACAACCAATCAAATACTCACTCTGTTTTCGATTTGCGTCCACTTTTTTCGCTCTCGTCTTAAAAAAATGTTAGCTTTCTTAATGAGATGGTTAATTCATTAATGATGTTATCTTTATTTTATCCTTATTTTACTTAACATTTTACTATAAAGAAAAATCAACTAAAAATAAAACACTAAACTAATTTAATAATAATAATTAGATAAACATAATAATGTCTTGTCTCTCCCTCTATCTCATTTTATATGAGATAGTTTGACTCGGCATGAAATTTAAGAAAGAAAGGAAGACTTTTAAAATTTGTGGTCCAAAATGAATGATAGAAATTTGTATGAATATAAATCATTTCGGGTAAAATAAACATTTTATACTTAAATTGTTATTTAATATATAAATATATTATTCTTTTTGGGACTGACTAAAAAAGAAAGTAAGTCATATAAATTGTAGTATTTTTACTAGATGTTTGACCATGTTTCATTGTACAATTTGACAAAAAGTAATTTTTGTTTTCAAGTGAAAAATGATTTTTTGAAAATTAAAGTTGTGTTTGACTATAAATACAAATTGAAGTTGTTTTTGATTTTTTTTGACCTTTTCAAACTCTTGAAATTGAATTCTAAGGTTCAATGACCAAAACCTCCTAAAAAAGTAGTAGAATTTTTTAAGAGTAAACTTTAGGTTTAGCAAACATAAACATCATATTTGTATGCTATAACTATAGTTTGCATAATTGCGCTTTATAACAAATTTTATGTTTTCTATGGAGCATCAGATTGTATAACTCGCTGGCAGGAGCATCAATTTTGTAATATTTCGTTGGCAGGCCTCACGTTTGTATAAAAGCGCAACAATTGTATATGTATAAGGTTAGATAATTGTATATATATGTAACTACTATATATATGTATCAATGATTATGTTTGTATATCTGTATAAAATTTGAATTTGTATACAATTGAATCAAAATAAAACGTTTGTATATCAAATCTCTCTCTCTCTCTCTCTCTCTCGCTTTATACAACATAAATTATACATTGTAATTTGTATAATTTGTGTTTGTATAAAGCGAGAAAGAGAGAAAGACAAAAAAAATTGGGCAGGAGAAGATCTGTATTTGTATAATTATAAGTGTATAGGAAAAAAATATATGTATTTGTATTTGTATATACAATTTTCTCTCGCTTTATACAAACACAAATGCATTCATACATTTGTGTTTGTATAAAGTGAGAGAGGCGAGAGAGAGACTGCCAGTGAGAAACAAGAGTGGCGAGCGAAAATTTCAGCGAGAGAGGCGAATGACAACAGTTTGATACGGGTTACAATTAAATTAAACTGTGGTTATAACATTTAATTTGAATTAATAATTTGCTATTTTATACAGCTTTCCCATTTTTTAATGACCAAATACGCTCCTAAATTAGATCAAACGGTATCACATAAATTGAGTAGGAGAGAATATGATTTTTTTTTTGGTTTCCTATTCGATGTTCGGAGCTCACATTGGAACTTCGACTAAATTCGGATCACACATTACAGAGTTCATTCGGGGTGATGCTCCAACATGATTTTCTCCTTATTTAAGTCTCGAACCTGAAATCTCTAATTTAAGGTGAAGGGCTCCCACCAGTGGGCTACAACCCAGCCAGGTTGCAGAGAGAATATGACATTACTTGCACATAACCGCCTCATAGGCACCCAACACACCTTCTTTCCAAGTTGTAACATGTTAAGAACCAGTCTAAACCAGCCAACAAAAAATTCCTTTACAATTTGTACACGCCTTTGACCGTGAAAAATAAAAATAAAAACATACCATATTACTAGTTTAATTTTTATTATTTTTCTTCCTTCTCCTTAAATTGACAGCTCCCATTTTCAAGATTCCAATTAGTACAGCAAACCTTGAACCCCAGAAAAACCTTTCCTCAAGCACACTTTTCAAAGTTATAAAAATCAAAAAGTTTCTTCCTTTACTCTCTTTTATTCACAAAGTTAATATTTTTCTTCCTGTTTAAGCTGTTTATGTTCAAGAAAATGGTGTATTACCAGAGATATCATCAATGGAGAAAAGGGGATGTTCCTTTTGTTTGTGAAAACAACAAAAGAGTAGCAAGACCTAAGCTTTTGTTTCTTGTTCTTCTATCTTTTGTCTCTTTTAGTTTTATTTTAGCTCCTCTTTTCTTCACATCTGCTCCTACTCTTTCTCTTTTATGTAAGTTTCTTTCTTTCTTTTCTCTCTTTTTCAACTCTTTTTCTGTTTTGTTTCTCTTTTTCTAACTTTTTTTTTTTATGTTCTGTGGTGTATTTTGCAGATTCATTTGGTTTTGAAGATGAAGGGGTTGTTTATGCTTCTGTTTGTTCCTCTGTCTCTAATGGTTAGTATTTAGTTGCTTTTATGTTCATCTGTTTTTTTTTGCTGTTGTATATTTGTTACAGAAAAAAAGCAGCTTATCATTCAAAAAGTTCATATTTTTCTTCCTGCTTTTTTTTTTGGTTGTTGAATTTTTTTTTAATTGATAAACCATTTTTGAAATTTTTCATATTATCACCATAGGTGGTTTATAGGTTCTAGGCCTTTAATTGCTTTTGAAGAGGAAAGCAAGTTACTTTCTTTTTAGTTTTATACTGTTGGTTAAAATTTGTTTGTTTGGTTTTGATTTGGTACCAAGTTTTAGAAGGTAAAGAAATTTTTGAATAGTGTGTGGTTTGGGGACTAGTATTATTTAGTATGATGATTATAGAAAATGAGCTTTTATATGAACAACTGGGGATTTGTATGATCAACCCTGACTTGTTTGTGATTGAGGCGTAGTTATTGATGTTGTTTTGTTATTGTTGTTGTTGTGTTGTGTGTCTGTTGTAATCTAATCTTGTTTTGAAATGCATAGTTAGAGCACAATATCAACCTTAATGCTTGCTTTTTTTGTTTTACCAACTTCTCTTTTTCAATTGTTGAGATTTTTTTTTAATCATAATGTAGGGTCAATTTGCTGTGATAGAAGTAGCATTCGTTCCGATATTTGTGTGATGAAAGGGGATGTAAGAACAGATTCTGCTTCCTCCAGAATTACCCTCTACAGAAGCAATGGTTATGGCAGTCAAGTTATTGGGGCCTCTGGTGAAAATGAAGAGATATTCCAGCACGAAAAGATTAAGCCGTATACTCGGAAATGGGAAAAAAGTGTAATGGACACCATTGATGAGTTGGACCTTGTTACAAAGGGAGAGAATTCTGCTATTCATCAGAAGTGTGATGTTCAACATGATGTGCCTGCTGTGTTCTTCTCTACTGGAGGTTACACTGGTAATCTTTACCACGAATTCAATGATGGAATCTTGCCTCTTTACATAACTTCTCAACATTTCAACAAGAACGTTGTGTTTGTAATCCTTGAGTATCATGATTGGTGGATTTCAAAGTACGAGAACATACTTCCTCACCTCACTGAATATCCTATTATTGATTTTAGAGGTGATAACAGGACTCATTGCTTCCCTGAAGCCGTAGTTGGTTTAAAGATCCATGATGAGCTAACTATCGATGCATCATTGATGGGAAGAAACAAGACCATTAGGGATTTCCGAGACTTGCTAGACCGAGCTTATTTGCCTCGAATTAGAGGTTTGATCCAAGAAGAGGAACATGAAACACAATTGGATATGAATATATCTGCTTTGTCACCGTCAGCCAAGACAAAGATAGAGACGACTGAAGAAAAGCGGGACGTGAAGAAACCTAAAGTAGTCATCATAGCTAGAAATGATTCAAGAGCTATACTCAATGAAGATTCATTAGTTAAAATGGCAGAAGGTATTGGGTTCCAAGTGGAAGTTTTGAGGCCTCAACGAACGACTGAGCTTGCAAGGATCTATCGAGCTCTCAATTCCAGTGAAGTTATGATTGGAGTTCACGGTGCTGCTATGACTCATTTCCTTTTCATGAGGCCTGATTCTGCTTTCATCCAAATCATTCCGCTAGGAACAGATTGGGCAGCAGATACTTATTATGGACTACCAGCAAGGAAGTTAGGTCTCAGGTACATTGGCTACAAAATCCTTCCACAAGAAAGCTCTTTGTACAATGAGTATGAGAAAAGTGATCCTGTTCTTACAGACCCCGACAGTGTGAACAACAGAGGATGGGAGTTCACGAAAAAGATCTACCTTGATCGTCAAAATGTGAAGTTGAATCTTCGGAGGTTCCATAAGAGATTGCTTCGTGCCTATTACTATTCTATGGCAAAGAAGAATGGTCATCTTCATCATCAAAATCAGTAATCCTTTTCCATCTTTGCGGTTACTGGAGTGGACGGGAATAATCTCAGTAGTTATAGTTCTTAGAGTTGTACATCAATACTCACAAGAAAAAAAAAGTAATTTTTTTTTGTATAGATCATTTTGCATTCGTTGTAAATCAAGTAGGAAAAATACACTGTGGTATATACTGCATTCACTTCATTCTTTTTCTCTTTCTTCTGATTTCTGTAGTTGTGATTCTTCTGCAATTTATATGTCAATGTGATTCTTATTCTGGATATCTACTAGTACTTGAAGCGGGGGCCTTGTCATAACTGATAAAGTTGTTGTCATGTGATCAGGAGGTCATTAGATTCGATCAGTAGAAACAGGTCCTCTTGTAGATTTGCGAGATAAAATTGCTTACAATAGACCCTTTGTGGTTTGGCTCTTCCCCAGATCCTAAAATCGGAAGTAACACACAAGGTAAAGGAAAGTGCTTACACTCTCTCTGAGCCCTCCATAGATGCACATCACCAGCCTTGCCTTAGTTCTCTTCTCGTTCAATGTTGTCTTTTCAGCGCGATGGTGAACTTGACAATCTGAACTAGATTAACTGCGAGAGCTTACATCACAATCTGAGCTAGATTAACCATGAGGGCTTAGTGCATCAGGCTGCCTTTAGAAATAAGACCCAATATGCGCATTCCAATTAATCGACTAAGAAATATCTGGTACTTATGCTCATCACAGCTTATTTACCCTAGAAAAGAAGAGCCTTGACAATTGCATTTTGCTTTCAAGATGCCAAGAAAATAAAAAAGAATTAAGCTTATAAGTAACTTATATAGAACTTGTTAAATATAATACTCCTATTTGTCTAGATATAGAATAATGAATAATTGACGTATGAAATTCGAAAAAAAATATAATTAATGTGTGTTTTTTGTCTTCAACTTCACAAAAATGATTCAAGACATTTCTTGGACGACCTTTTAGTACTTTTTACCAACAGTTGGGGCTTTCCCGCTGATTACCACCGACTCAAAGACGCGACGGTGGAGTTCGAAATTCAATTCCCGACCACCGTGAAATGGCGGAACTGAGGCAGAGAGCGGCGGTGGAGATGGAAGCAACGATTGATTCAATCGGTGACGACCTTCTCCATAACATCCTCTCTCGTCTTCCAGCCTTAGCCTGTGCAAACGCCGCTTGTGTTAACCGCTCATGGAACCTCATTATCACTAGCCTCCTCTCTCTCCCTAACCTCTCGTCTGCTCTATCTATCAATCCTTCTCTCCAGGTTCTCGTCTGAACTAATAATCAAGTTAATCTGAATTCAGTACTTTCTGCACAGAATATAAATTTATGCATAAAAATTCAGTAAAATTGCAACAATTAGGTCTAAATTCGTAACTTTTGAAATGTAATAAGTTATCCTTTAAAGTTGAAACTGTTTAGTTTAAATCCTGAATCCGCCTATGCTTACAAAGAATTGTTCTTTTTGCTTGAATTTCTCTAGAATGAATGACTTATAAATTCAATTCTGATGTAGGATGCTGTAAATGAGGCTGTTGACAAGGTTTTATCGAAACCTGTTCGACCTCAGTTCGCCATTGCTTCCATTGGTCCTACTTTTAGCTTGCAACAAGCTCACCAGCTCGTATGTGCTCTTCTATCTTTTTAATTGATTAAAGATAATATATATAGTTTCTTTTAAATCTATTTGCATTTTTTCAAATGTTATATGTTGCTGTTTTTTGCAAAAGTTTTGTTCTTGATTACATTAGAAATAAGCTCTATATGCAGTTGTATGATTGATGGATGTTATTATTTTGCAGATAACTGGAAATTTAGGGTCCAG
Source organism: Solanum pinnatisectum (assembly GCA_035578085.1). NCBI lineage: Eukaryota > Viridiplantae > Streptophyta > Magnoliopsida > Solanales > Solanaceae > Solanum > Solanum pinnatisectum. The sequence goes on along the minus strand of CM069085.1, from coordinate 42,476,777 downwards.
AATTCCAATTATTACTCTGATATCTCAAGGAATTTTCGGTTGCAATGCTGTTAATGATGAATTTGAAGAGGTCAGTTAAGAGGCCAAGACTAAAAATAATTTTTTGGGTCAAATTTGTATGCTTTTGTTATGAGAATTGAAGAAGATATTTCTCCAGGTTCAATGGAAATTTATTGAGAATGACGAGGCTCATCCTGATCATGGGAATGAGAACCATGGAGTTTTACTTACAGTTGGTTTCTTTCCAGGATTGAAAGTCAGTTTGATCCCATTGTTATCGAAAACTCAGGTAACATTTTACTTTAAATACTACCCTAACATATTTTAGAAATAAATCTGTGATATTGAGAGGATGCTGAACTTTTACTGTGGGAGTTGATTTCAAATTATGGAATTCAGTTTTATGAACTTCCTACATGGGATATGAAACAAACTACTAGTTTCAATCTAAATGGAAATTGTGCTAACTTAATTTGTAATGGGTTAAATTAATTCGGTGAGCACAAATGTCAGGGAACTCAAGCACTCATGATTGATGAACTTGTGCGAAATATCAGGGAATGCTCGTCCTCTGTTTCTGGTTCCGCATCACCAGTGGCTATTCTGTTATTTTCTGTAAGTCGGTTGTCTCATTATCTTTATTTTTTTTCTTTCTATCTAAAAGAAAGAAGCTTTTATCTTTACACGTCAAATCAATGACACATTGTGGATATAGCAATAAATATAGCCTAATGCCAATGGAATCAGGACGTGTACAACACGCACGCTAATCAGTTCACACTGGATTGAGTTAAAAGTTGGAAACACTTTTGGAATACGCTGCTTTCTGCTCTCTATTTGTAATTTAGCTGTTCTTTTGGGTTCATTTTAAATCTCATAAAAGTCATTTACATGTTGGTGGTAGGATCACGAAACTGACATGAAACCGGTTCTTCAAAAGTTGGGTAAGCGTTTACTTTCTAATCAACAAGCTTTCTTGCTTTCCTTTCATAATAAACTTTATTTTCTTAAATTTACTGTTACCATAAATCACCAATGTTTTAAGACAAAAAGGAGGCAGTGTTGTCTACTCGATTCTGTGATAAACATTACGAAAACTCAAGTTATATTTCCGTGCATTCTTTACTTTTTGTAGATTATGCCTTTTGCCCAGAGACTGTAATTGTGGGTGAAGGAGGTTCACAGTTCTTATACCAAGGGGAAGCCGCAGTAAACCATTGTAATGACACAGAATACAGTTCCGCTGCTGTTGCTCTTTCCTTTCTCAGGGATACTGGCAATCCTCCTGGTATGCATTGCTTCTCAGCTGAAACTTTGCAATTGAGCTTTATATTGTGAACTGCTTTTGTTTCCAAAGAGATTAGTTTCTTTAATTAATGAATTTATAATTTTACCTTAACAATAAAAAAATTAAAGAAAATAATAGTTTATTGAAGTGATGAGAAAACCTGTGTACACTGTACAAGGTGTATACAAAAGTAAACAATACTACAAAAAGACATGAGTAGGCTTCAAGTGGAAAAGAATTGAGTTATGCTGTTGTGGTCTGTTGAGTTGTGATGCAGGCAAAGGCGAACCTAAGATTTGAGGACTGCGAGAGCATCAATATTATCTTAATTTAGGCGTTAGCAGAACTTTCAATGACGATTAACGATAATGTTGTATTCGATTGTTCACTAATGGTTTGAACAATACGGAAAATATTAAACATAAATATGAGTTCTAAGCTAATACTTGAACTTCACTTTGTTATAATAAGAGTATTGGATGGTCATGAGTTCGAATCCCTGATCTAGCAATTTTAATTAATGTTATAAATAAGCATTTTAAATCAAAAAACTATAAAAAAAACAATGAAATGGAGTTCTAGCCAGAATCAATCCCAAGTCGTGCAGGTGGGTGCTTTGGCTTACACCAACAGCCCAAGGTGCACTTCTGATCTCTCTATGGGTGCACTGTTAGTTATAAGTTTTTCAAGATATATATACATATATACCCATGTTTTTCCCCTTAAAAACTTTGAAGGACTTGACATCAAACTTGTCTTGGTGCTAGCATCTTTGAAGTTCCCAATTCCATCGAATTTTTTCTTTTGATAAAACATCAAATTACCCATTGAATTACAAAGAAAGCGATAAATTTGACTCAACTTTTCAGATCGGATTAATTCCTTAACTAATAATTAACAAAAGAGTAGAAAGCAGACAACATCTCACTTATCCTTGTACATGTGCGTAAAAATATGACGTGCTAATAAGTATTAAAGGACGAGAAAGGGATAAAAGACAATTTCCCAGCTACACTGAATGGGTATCACCTAGGGACTATGTTGTCTGATTCGGGTGCGGTTGTGAGAGTCGGATTTGGCAAAATCCAAATTTTAAGATTTGAGGGGACGTATCCGAGTATGGATACGGGTGCGGGGATTTGGCTAAATAAAATGCAACATTACAAAAATAGAGTTATAAAGATATTCTAAGTTTGAGAGATATTTTGTGATAAACTTACATGTATAATGTAAAATTCAATCTTTCATTCTTCAAGATGGGATTACTCTTCCATTCCTCCAATGAAGACAACAAAATAAAAACTAAGAATTAAAAACATATTACAATAGAATAAATATAACTAAAAGAATAAAAAATATATTGAAAGAAAAGAACTAACCTCATAACAAGGACAATAACTCTTGAAATAAAAAATGTAACTTGAAATAAGATCACTTAAAGTGAAAGTGGAAAACTAGAGTTATTAAAATTTAAGATATAAACAAAGAGATTAATTTACGATTTAGCTATTCATAATTAGTGAATCACATGACTAATCAGTATTCAGTACACCAAGTAAAAATTCACTATTTGACAAAAAACAAGAGAGCATCTCAAGTTAAGTCATAACTCATAACTAACAGAACAACAAAGTATTGTCAACTAGCAAGTTATTTAAGTTGGCTACTCTCCCGCATCTTCTTCAACTTAAAAAATACCATGAATAGTATCAAAAAAGTCTGATTGGCAGAAATGAGATCTTTCCCCTCATGCTCAAAGATTATTGTTTTAACCTTCTGGAAGAATTAAATGCTCAAAGATTATTTTCTTAACCAGAAATCAAAGATTCTTTTTTCTGGCATTTATATCCATAGCTGTAATTGACAGTGTGTAGACCTTTTCTCTATTTATCATTGCCTTGCTTTCTGATTACTCTGTCAAATTTCTGGGATGTTTATTATTGCTGCCATTTCTTTGGACTTGTAAGCAGGTGTAGGGGAAACTCAATTTCATGTAGTGCTAGCCCCTGGCATTGCCCAAATTGGGCCTACCTACAAGGCTGTTGCGGTCAAGGAGAGACCTAGAGACTTTTCTACTTGGCTCACGGCGAAAAGAGAAGCACAAGTTGAAAGTCTTGATGGTCTGACTATGTTAGATCAGATCTATGATGAGGTAAGATAGAATAAAACTTAAAACTCGCTAGAATGCAATGTAAGGGTTATGACGGATGGGACCTTAACAAGGCAATTTCTAAGATAAGATGGACAACTCGGCTGCCTTCCCCGCTAAAAATCTTTCCCGACGGTCGCTCAAGCACTTTCACGCAACAAGAAAGCAAAGCGTATTGTATCTTGCGCCATCCGAATAGGTTTCAAAGCAAGAAGTACGGCGCAACAGAGGAAACAACTTGTAATGTAGATTGTAGTCAGTTATTTAGATCCAACTATTTAAGTAGCTAGTTATAGAAAGAAGTAATTCACAGTTGGTTTTTCCCTAATGAAAGGAGAGGAAAGGAAAGAGTAGTGTATTTGAACAGCCTCATAGTAATATGTTATCTTCCGTTTCCCTTTGATACTTCCATCACAGCTAACTAACTAAGTCTTGAAGTTGAGATGGTGCTGGGTCACTGAATCTTAAAACTCCATCTCTCTATTTGACCCCCCAACACACACATAGAGGCACTGGCATTAGGCTAAAGAGCATGAGAAAAGAGGGCTGGTGTGTTTAGCAAGATGCACATTTACATATTGGTCTTAGACACACCAGAATTTTCCACATGTTAAATTCATATCCCTTCGGGGAAAGCGTTATCCCCTTCCCACCCTCAAATACCCCCACCCACAAAATCCCAGACATTCCACTGTGCCAGTTGGTACAAATCGAAGATGGCAATATCTTTTGACTCTTGGTCGCATGGAAAAGGTATATTCTAAGTGAAGCAATGATAATCGAATTATATTTCTGATTGTAGGACATCCCTAAATGGTTTAGAAAGTTATTATGTGCGAAGCCTAGTATTTTGTGAAGGTACTACCTAGTTGGAGATAGTTGACTTGTTTGTTTAAACATGATTAGGTTGAAGTTTGAAAAGGAGTAGTTGAATTGAAGTGACATACTTTATTGTTTTTTTCAAAATTGTTTAGTTAAGTAGCTTCAATTCAGTGCATATCGAAGCAATGAAGATAATTCTCACTTTTCTTTCTGATTTCACTTCCACCAGTTTGGAGGCGATCTTTATTGTTCTGCCCTCTATACTGGAGTCTCTAAAAGAAGAAAGTGCTCAATTGGGAAGGAAAGAGCAAGTTGGATATATTTGCAGGAATTCCATGAGGTTTTAAGGTAAGTTATAGTGCTCAGGCTTGATCCTTTTTTCAATGTGCAACTCGTGATATTGAAATCTTTTAGATTACATTCATGGAGAAGGTCGTCTTAACTTTTTAATGCTCAAGCATTATTTGTTTTTGAAAGTTCAAACACACTTCTTGTGGTTTTACTGGAAATGATATTTTTCTTTTATTAAGTATATTGTAAAATTATATCATTTCAGCTTTGTGTTCAGTTCTAGTCTTAATTTTCGTCACATTATTTGTTTGGGAGGTGGATAATGTGTAGAGCATGCTGGCCGTGAATAGAAGCATGGAGCCCTCCTATTCTTTGGTTTTACTTCTTTATACCCGTGGATAAGCTTGTCAACACTTTTTAGTTGAAATCAAGCAATGTTGAAGACCTATTTATGCTTTATTTTCCCTTCATTTTGTAATTCAACATAAAATCTTGCAGAGGGGATGAGGAGTATCTGTATGTTAACGGTGTTGGAATCAGAAGTGGAGACTCCTTCCAATTCTACCTTGCGAATGCTAATGCTACACGTGATTCTTGCAACAATGCATCAAACAACTTAACATGTTTGAAGCGAGATCTCGACCACCAAAATGCTGGTCGTTCTACTAGTAACAATGTAAATAGCAAGAAGAAGTCAGTTTTTGGTTGTATCATGTTCTCTTGCTGTGGTCGTGGCGAGTTTTTTCTTCAACCTATCCTTGATTGCTCACCGTTCATGGAGAACTTCCCTGGGATTACTTTTTCTGGAACTTTTTCTGCTGCAGAAATTGCACGTGGGGATTTAAGCCCATATGGACCGGTGTCTGAAGAACACAGCTCTCTACGCTGCTGTTTGCACGTGTATAGCACTGTCTACCTGATTATGTCATACACCCCTGCATCGCCATCGACATGATAGGTGCTGGCAGCATTATAATTTACACCTGTAGTTGCTACAGATCATGTTGCCATTGACATTATATGATAGCACTGTAGTTTACTTCAACAAAGCCATTGGAGCCTGTTCTGCTGCCAAATTTGGCCTTTTACTTAGTTTAATCCTTTTGTTGTAACTTCATATTTATGTAAATTAAGCTCCCGTCTCTTTTGTAGTTGAAACTTGAAAATGTCGAGTTTTAGAAGTTGTGTTTGGACATGTATTTTGTTTGCAATTTTTTAATTTGTTCTGTTTGTGGAAGTCCCAAAAATAGGCATGTCCTACTTTTTGGAATTTGAAAATATTTGAAGATCAAAATCTGACAAAATTTCATGGCCAAACAAATGCTTGAAGATACAATTATTTTAAATTTATGGTCAAAACGCCAGCTTCCTCTATGTTGGTTTGTTTTGTGCAAGCAAAGAATTGGTCATAAAAAGAAGATAATTTCCTTGCATTTTTAAACTTTCCTTGATTTTCATCTCTTTCCTTTTCTCTTTACTTTAACAAAACAAGAAAGAAACTGCTAAATTTTCCTTTAATTTCATAAAAAAATGACGAAACCAAAGTAAAAGGCTTTCTCACTAAAAGAGGAAAGAATAATTAACCTAAATTATCACCTACCCAACCACTTAAACTAAAAATAATCGGTAAATGTATAATATGTGTATAATCAAAATATAATTTATGTATACTAATTTTAAAAACTAAAACAGTGAATCTGACCGGCTATTTGTGTAAAGATCCCTTCACTCTTGAAAATGAAAAGTTGGCAAGAATGAGTATACCAAATCTATATGATATTACCTTTGTCTCATATTAGTTGTCCACTTTCTTCTTTACGCATTAATGGCGAAATCATGATTTTCAATATAGGGTTCAAAATATGAATAAGTAAACACATGAACTCGCCGAAGTTCGTTTAACATATACTCCCCCTGTCCCAATTTATGTGGTACTTTACGTTTTTTGAGAGTTGAACAGTTTAAGTTTGATTGGGAACATGGGCATGAAATCTTCATTTTTTTATGAAATTAAATTTATATATTTGTAAACTACATAAAAAGTACTATAAGTCACAATAATTGATAATTCAAAATGTTTAAAAGATCTATGAAAAATTGACGGTCAAAGATAGACTTGTTTGAATCTCGAAATCCGAAAAGTGTCACATAAAATGGGACGGAGGGAGTAATATATATACATAAAAAATAATTTTAACAACAATAGGCCCAAGCTGACTCCGCCCCTGTTACAACAACAATAAAATACCTAGTGAAATCCACAAGTAAGGTCTGGGGAGGGTAGAATGTCAGCAAACCTTACCAATACCTCGCGGAGGTAGAGAGACTGTTTTCGAAAGACCTTCAACCCCTATTACACTCCCCTTAAAAATCGTAATTTGAGATAATTATTTATAATAAAATGGACAACTAATATCGGAAGGTGGAATAATCTAAACATTCTTTTTATAGAAAAGAGAAAGAATCCATAAGTGGGAAAACCAAAAGTGCAAGACGGCAAAACCATATAAGGTACCTTACCACATTTAGAAAATCCAATATTTCCTTCCAATATTTTCCCTTCCAATTAAGGTAGTACTATTAATTAATTACCATTTACCCAAAAATTCAACTTAACCATAATATTATTTCTATATAATAGATGATGAATCAGTTCACATTGACAATTATATAACATCCATTGTATTTGTATTTTAAAAAAAAATTAAACCAAGACTCTTTTTAATCCTTTTTTCTTCCTCTCTTATTTTAATTTTTTTCTTAGGGTTTTTCAAACTTTGTAATAAAAAAAATGGGAAGAGGGAAAATAGAGATGAAGAAAATTGAGAACATAAGTAGCAGACAAGTAACATTTTCAAAAAGAAGAGCTGGACTTTTTAAGAAAGCTGAAGAATTGTCTGTTCTTTGTGATGCTGAAATTGGTGTTATTGTTTTCTCTAATACTGATAGGCTTTATAAATTTGCTAGCTCTAAATCCAGGTATACGTTTTGATTATCATATTATTTGTTGTGTTACTGGTCTGTTCATTGTAGCTTCTTTATTACTATACACCTTTCTCTTACTTGCTTTGAAATGTGTTATTTGAGTTAAGAGTTTATCAGAAATCGACTTTATATCTGCATAAGATAAAATCTGCGTACATCCCCTTCTCCAAGCCCCATGATATTATTATTAGTACTAAATTTATTTGTTGTTTAATTTGAGATTTGTTTTTCTTATTTATTTGAATTATTAAATTTAATTATATGAAGAAAAAAAAAGAATAATTTTTTGGGTGAAATCTCGAGTGTTAGGAAGGTGATTGTGATTAATCCATTTTTTTTGGCACTTATTAGATATTATATACATTTTCATTTTTTGGTAAATAAGTAGTAATTTGTCATTTAATTTGATTATTGTTGCTCTATGTTAATATATGTTTAAGCAGCATGGAAAAAATTGTGGATAGATATAACAATTCTTCACATTCATCTGAGCATCCTACCGATGAAAATTTGGTAGAGGTATTAGATTATATCTAAATTAAATTAATTAATTAAGTAATCAATATTGAAGTAATTAGTCACTAATTTGCTTGATATTCCCTTTCATTAATTTCAGCCTGAATTGAATTCCTTGAAAGCTGAAGTTGCAAAATTACGAAAGGCTACCGGGTAAGCTCTTTGAAGATCATTACTTTCTTCGTCTTTAATTTATGTGATATCTTTTAAATTTCAAAAATAAAATGATTTTTTCTTTGACCTCGATTTTTCATGTCTTTCAAATTGTCAATTATTATGCATTATAGTATTTTGTACATAGTTTCCAAATATGTTGAATTCACAATCAACAATAAAAAAATTGACTCTCGAAATTTAAACAGTGCTACATTAATTTGACTCTTGAAAAGCTAGATTAATTTGAGCTAAATATGTTGCCTAGAATGACCTATGAGAATTTTTTCAAAATATTTTCAAATTTTATATTATTTGATAGGTTATATATAACAATAATAAAGAAAAAAGAATAGCTTTGTTGGTTTCATTTGATAGTTAAAAAAAGTTATAAGAAAATAAATAAATAAAAAAAAACGGTTAGAGTTGTAGGGATTTTGACAATCTTGATCCAACTCATCTCGACTCAAATAACGTATGAGCGGATTAATATAACTCTTTTTATTTTAAAACGTCTAAATTTATTCTGACCCGTCCATTTGATACCTTGATTGTCAGTATATATAAATTAAATCTTTCTTAATATTTTACATATTTTTAAAGGAGGATGATGGGGAAAGAACTTGATGGCCTGGACTTCAAAGAATTGCAGCAATTAGAGCATCAACTAACTGAAGGCATTTTATCTGTTAAGAATAAGAAGGTAATTAATCTATCTAGCATCATTAATCAATATTAATTATGTTTCATTATTGCTAATTAAATCATCTTTTGATAATATTTCAGGAACAATTACTATTGGAGCTGCTTGAAAAATCAAATCTGCAGGTACACTTTAATTATAGTAATTACATATATTAATCTTTTGAAATTAAAGTAGATGGAGGAATATTTTAGCTAAAAAAATAAGGAAAGGGAGACAATGCAACATGTTATATTAAATTATGTTTCATCGTAGTAGGAAGACAAAAACATGAGGTGATATTTTTTTTCTATATGCCCAAATCTTGACGGACAGGATAGAAAATACAGGTTAAATTATACGGATAGTGTAAACATTATTCACAATGGTATAAATTCATAATTGGGAACTTAAACAAACACTTTTTTATTGTAAGTGTTTTTAATTTTTCGAATATGGATTATGGTCTAATATTTTGATTATTTTTTTTTCATTTTCTTTTTTTGAAATTTAAGATTGAGGAACTTGGACACAAATCCTGTAATCATTATCCTGAAAATTATGAAGCAGCAAGGAAAATTTCTGGTGGAAATTCAACAGTAATTTGTGATTTTAAATCAGTTGGAGAAGAAAATTCAGACACTTCTTTGAGCTTAGGGTAATGTAAACTCAACTTTTTCTTTCTGTTTTTTCCTTTTATTTATTTCGGAAGGTTCGCACTTTAAGGGACGTGATGTAGACAGTCTATCCTAATTGCAAGTATTAGTGACTATTTCACATGAAGATAACTTTACTGTTGCTTCAACACTCTCCCTTGACATCATATTTGATGTCGATTTTGGCTAAAAATTTTTTTTAGATATATATGTCATAAGATATACGAACGATTACTTATAGTTATTTTTAGGCTATCCATTCTTTTCCATGTTACTAAAATATGGTTTTTCTTTTGTGCAGACTGTCAGTTGCTACAAGCAAGAAGAAAAAAAATCCAAAAATTGAATGCACTTCAAATGATTCTGAGAATCTAATGATTTTAGATTAACATTTTCTTGATTACGAACTCGCATTTTTCATAATATTTATTGTTGTGTTATAAGTCTTTAGGCATTTTGCCCTACCTATAATTCTATGTTACTAGAAGGTTGTAAGACCATCACATTAATGTTGTGTATTTTTTTTTTATTTTCCATTCGAAGTTTAGTATCCGTTTTGAGACTGATTAATCACGAGTTTGTTCCATGTAAGAGTCATTTAAAAATATAATATTTTTTTTATCAAAATCTTTTTCATTAACATGGCTCAAATTCAAGACTATAGCCAATTTTTTTCTCAAACAAATGTTAAATGATCATTTTTAAAAAAAATTAATTAGATGCAAATGATAAAAGGGCTACCATATCACACTAATCCATGGTATTATTTCTATATTTTTCTCCTTAGGTCTTAGTTACTCATCAACTGACACTTTATTCATATCTTTAAATTCGATCATCGACAAGGTTCAAAGAAAGAATCGGCCATTAATAAGCCAAGTCTCCATTGTTATTTTTTCATAAACAAGGTATGAATAAGATCTACATACACTTTACCCTTTTCAAATTCTATCGATAATTTCACTAAATATATAATTGCTATTGTAATGAAACCCATCAATATTTTATTAACTCAAATAAAAGGATAAAACATTTGGATTTAGAAGTTCAGTTATTTTAGATGATCCATTATAGTAAGTTGCATCATTCCATGGCACCTCTGCACTAAATCTAAAAACGAACATGCCACATCAACAACATACGTAGTGTAATTCCACAAACAAAATCTAGGAAGGGTAGCACGCACACAAGCCGTACCTTAAACGGTAGAAAGACTGTTTTCAATAGACCTCAGCTTAAGTAAAAGCATTACAACGCAATTCAAAAAATAAAATGAACTATAAACACAATAGGTAAAAAATCACTATATCTAATCCTTGACTCTAGATTCTGAATTCGCATGTCTCCTTGCTCTAGTAGGGTCCAACCTTAGTAAGCAGAAACACAGCAATATGTGGTTTTGATTATAATTGCAAAGCTATTCCTTCTGTCAATACTGTTATGCTGACTACCAGGTCGTGAGTCTTTCCCGAGGGATGTTTTCTATTTACATTTCCATATCTTAGAAAGAACGTCTAAACAATCATGACCAGATAGGCGCAGGTTTAGATTAAACCGATAATACAACATCGCCAATAAATTGAGCTAGACAGAAATACAGCATTTCTTTGTTAGTATTCATACCGCCTTAGGTTGGATCTGCTCAAAGTCAAAAACCTCAAACATGAGGCGTCTTACATCTGGCTTTCCATATATAGCGTAAGAAAGTCCATGAATAGCTTGTTGAACGGAAGTTGTAGCTGGATTCCTGAGCCTACGATTGTGCTCGAATGCATCCTGAACCTCCTCACTGTATATGATAAAGCGATGGAGATTCTTTTCTCGCAAATATCTCCCACAGAATTTGTTCATCACAACACGCCGGTGTCTCTCCTGCAACCATCTCCCAGGAGCATCAAGATGCTTCATAAGTAACCTTTCGGCCATTACCAAATCCTGTATCACGAGAAGGAAACTATCAACGTTTTCTACAATCGAACTTGATGCTTAGCAGACTCAGCTGGCATTAGTGTACATTCTAGATTAATCGCCATCCATAAACAGAAAGGTGGCTTCGTTTTCCTGTATTGAGATCCTGTCCCAAACACAAACTAGAAAATGGAACAAAAGAAAGCAACGCAACCAAATAAATCTAGCCGAAACATTATCACATACCTGGATTTTTTGACCAAGATACTCTAGCCGCTCAAAGCAAAACCTTGGATGCTCAAATTTGTATTTTGACGGATGCAAGAAGGCGAGCTGCAGTTTATATAGCAGAAAAATTCATAGAATAGGTTAGTGTTGCAATACTCATTGATAGATTTATGGAAAGAGACATCATGAGACTGACATATAAAAAATCACCATAGACAACAAGACGTCAATCAAAACTGGAGTAAAAGAATTGAAGGCCTTTCAAACAGGAGGGGGACAATAAGATAAATCCAGGTAAACAATAAAATTGGATTTGATAATTGACTTCCGGAAGATGATTAATGTTGCATGGAATTAATAATTACACAAGGCTAAAGAGGAACTTACACTGTAAAGGCATATGCAATTTGTACTCTACTATAACTCCTCATTTGTTAAACATTTTACTAAGTTTAGAATTTCAAAACCATACAAGCAATTTATTTTTTGATATGGTAATTTGCTCCCTTGATGACTCGAGCCCACAAAAAGTAGTGGTTTTTACATGTTCCTCACAGATTGTTGTGTTCAAACTACAGCCTGAAGAGTAAATACCTGTAAACCAAGTCCAAGTTCAATGTTTCTGGCTTCAGTAATCTCAGGAATTCTATCATTCATAGCCAATGGGTACCCCAGTGTCTGCATAACTTGAGGTCTGCTCATATAATCCCATACATTACCACGGAATCTATGCATGCCTGGTGGAACACACGCCCTAAAAACCCTTGGGTGCGCAAAAAGAGCATCCTCCGGAGGCTGTCAATCATAAACACAGAAATGAATGAGCAATTTGAATTCAGATGGCCATTTCTTTTCTTCAAGTTGCAATTGTTTGCACTGATATATTTGAGAAAGCAATTTATGTTAAGGTGAATAAAAATGCATTAATATGAAGGACGAACAAGCACCCGTATACAAGAAGTGAACCAAGAAAGTAGAAAACACTACAAAAATATATCAAGAGATTCACGTATGTACCAGGTACACTACCTTTTGGCATGTGATTCTCAACTTTTACAATGCGACTGATACCAGTAAAGGGACTTATTCCTTCTCCCTACTTTTTTTATAAATAAGGTAAATTTGAAGAGTTAAAAAAGGCATCAAGAGAGTTCTGAAAGTTGCAAACTAAAGTAACAAACTAAAGTTACATTCTTTCTGCCTGCTTTTTCCCCTGTTTTTCTTCAAAAGGAGGCTAATATTGTTGCTTGTTGCAGTATTTTAAGTTATTAGGATTCAATCCAAAAAAGAACACTCTTTAAGATTGAGTGAGTAAATTAGACATTTATATAAGATAAAAAGTTCAGATCTTGCCTTATAAGCAGCAACATCTTGCCAGCTAAGCTTTCTGCCTTCAAATTCTACCGAGACATAGTCTACGTCTTCCAACTGTCTCCTCAATTTGGGCTGGCAGTCTTCAGCCTCAGGATCCATTCCAAACACTTCAAATAGGACCCGATAAACTTCAGGCATTCCAAAACACAAGTATATTGCTCCAAACAAAGCCCAGAACACAGATCTGTCAAGTAATCATGGAATTCAAGCTAGTATGAGGCAGTGGTAGTAGCTAGGTAGCTAAATAATATCACAAGAAAACAAAAACCATGCAGATAAGAAAGATCAGGACAATGAAGAGCATCATAAAACAGGTTCTACCAAATGAGAATTGTTACATGAAATAAATCCATTACTATCATTAAAGTGGGAAGACTCAAAGTGAAATATGGATAGACAAAAATGTCCATATACGGTTGATGGGCCTCTTAAAATGCATTTTTTGACATATATGTACAAAGAAACAACAACTACAGACTAGAACAGGCTATATTAATCATGTTCAAATGTATTGTGTTGTAAGGTTTTTTAGTTCAAACAAAAAATTTAGAATATGTGGTCCAAAATTCTTTAATTTTTGCATTGTACCCGTACTTGTGGACTAGTTACTTAATAGTTCAAATTTCAAAGTATAACATAATTTGGCAATTCTTGTTTGTTCATTATGATGTCTTAAAAAATGGGAGGGCAGCTGTTGAAACTCATGAACCAGAACGACCTCTTAATACATAAATAGCTTAATGCATCCTAACCTCTTATAGGGACATAGATTGAAAGGTTGATACTTCTACTTTAATCACTAATCAGATCAAGACTATATGAAGACAATAAATTTTCAATCAGTATTTAACCTTTTGTTGACCCACTAGGTGCACAATCTTGATCAAAGTTCTTCTCTTCCTAACAACACCACATTCGTTTGTGTTCTGCAAAATTATTCTGATACTTCCACTCCATGGATTATTATCATAAAACTAAGTTATAGTCATTGCCATATCCTGCACCTAAGCCTACTTAGATCATGTAATAAACCTCATACTTTAGGAAGAAAAACTCATAGATCACGGTGTTTAGAGGTTGATCATTATTTTCTATCCTCAACTAAGAAACGCCACATTAGCAAGATTATCAAGGAAAGAAGTAAGAAACTAGTATCTACTGTTGACTGCTCAGAGGTGGGAAATATAGTGTTGCCAAAGTGTAGAGCATACACACAAGGATTACTAATAAATAGTTCAAGAGCGTGACCTGACGAAATAAAACTAAACCAATACAATTACACAGTTCCACCTAAACAATGGCAAGTACATGATATGATGAATTGAAACTAATAAAGTTCAGAGCTTTCCTACACTATGTATCCAACTGAATTTAAAATAGCAACAATCAAATGCCAATCAAAGAACCAAGATATCAACTTACTTGACCGGCGGTTCCCTATCCAATCTTTTCAACTTATCCATATCATCATATGGGAAAATCAAATTCTGCAAGCTTGCATTTTTAATCCACCTAGGCATATACCTTTTCCCAATCAATGCATACACCCTTTCCCTCATTGGACCAGGAGACTCCCTAGGATACCTCTGCAAGAAAAACTCGCACATCGCCAATTCAAGAACATACTCCCCTAAAAAACCCAATCTTGAATGTCCTGACCTAACATGCCTAGCATTAGTCCTCTCACACTTAGGATGTTGAAATGCTAAATACAACAAAGTATCAAATTGTTTAGCTGGATTATCATCCCCATAGCTTTCAGAACTCTCTAAAGGGTACCCTAAACACTGTTTAGCTTCAATCAAATACTCATCAATCCATGTTTTATCAGCATTATTGAGTCTTGAACATGGTAAGCAAGAACTCAAAAGTGGAAATGACTTTAAAGACAATTGTGGGCTATTGAGAAATCTTTCAGCTAACTTAGCATCATCTAAAGGGGGTTTTAGTATGAATCTTTTTGGGGGTACTTTCCTCTTAGGGGATACTACTTTTTTACGCTCAGCTAATTCTTTGAGAAGTCTTTGGGGACTATTTTGAGGGAGCCCTTTTGGGTCTACTGCAACTGCTAAAAGGTGAAATCTTGGACCAAAATTGGAACTTTTTACATGGGTTTTTATAGAAAAGTGTGACAATGAGGATGAGAAGGAGAGATCAAATGAGTTGGGTTTGAAAGATGAACATAATTCCATAGTCATGTATAATGAAAGGGTGTCTGAGGAACTTACTGAAGTTGATAAAATTGATAAAAATTAAGAATTTTCCAGAATTTGAAGGAGGTTTTTGCAGGGTTTTTGGTAGAGAAGATGGAAACAGGAAACAGAGAAGGGGATAAGGGCAGACGATAGGCTAAGGAGAATCGGGTCGAATTAGGATCTGGTCTTGGATCACTTTTTCGGGTCAAGTTATTTTTGACAACCTTTGCATTTCTAAATGGCAAAATTACACGGTTAAGCAAACTTATATTACTTAATTACTCATCATAGCTATAGTTTGCTACAATTATCACTCGCGATTAACATTAACCATTAATTACGTGGGCTGACTTTGAGTTTGTATAATTCACCACATTTGTATAATTCACAACTAATAATTCTTCGTTTGATTTGTATTTGTATATGATGGTTTGTATTTGTTTATGACGACGATTTTCTTTGATTTTCAGTTTTGTCGTCATATACATTCAATCTTTTTGTGTATAACTTTTTAAAGTTTGTATAAACGTGTGGTTTTCGAATTTTGTATAATATAATTTATATAATGTAATTGTAATATATTTTGTATAATTATTTAAAGTTCATATGTTTCTGTTTTAGCAATTTATTATTTCGACTTTTATCATATTTGTATAATTTCAGACTTTATATTATTCAATTATACAAAAACACGCAAACTATACAAACGTACCTGCGAATTATACAAATTATTTCCCTCTCTCGCTTGGCTCTCTCCTCCCTCTCCCAATCTCGCTCACCTCTCTCCTCCCTCTCCCTATCTCGCTCGCCTCTCTCCTCCCACTCTCAATCTCGCTCGCCAGATATACAAATACATATGTATAATATACAATTATCTAATCGATATACATATACAATTCACCTCTCTGCCCCTCTCTCACTCGTCTCTCTCCTCCCTCTCCCAGTTTCACTTGCTACTCTCCTCCCTATAACATGTAGCTACAAATCGTAATTAACAAATTATAGCTATGGAGCGTAATTAGGCAATTTTTGAGTGGCTATATGCGAAAGTTCTCCTTTCTAAATGATCGAGGTATCTGGATCCGTTTTCGCATATCTCAATTAATTTGAATAAATATCCGTCATCTCCTCCTATCAATAGGTATCAGGTTACTCTGTCAACCAAAATTAGGACAGATGAGAAAAATCCTCTAGTATTTTTATTTTTTTTAGATTTAGAGTGATTTGTGTATCTATTTCAATAATACTATTGTTTCGTATTATTGTGATAGAAGATTCGAGAAAAATATACACCTATCTAGGGATGAAAAAAAAATGATATACACTTTATTTGATATTTTGATCTAATTCCCCTTTTTTCTTTCCTTACTTGTTTTGGCATGGTTTAGTTATTAAGAGTCTATAAGAAATATTTTGTTTATCCTTATAAGATAGATTAAGATCACGTGCACACCACCTCTTCAGATTCTATTTATGAAATTTAAATGAATATGTTGTAGTTGTTGTTGTTTGTCGTCCCTTCTTTTAAAATGCTCATAGTTTCTTTTGAGCAAAAGTGGAAACTTCAAATAATTAAAGGTTAAATATACTTATAAAGTCAAAAATTAAAATTTATCATTAATTGAGGGATTAAATATGCTATTAACTCATTTCTTCTTAACAAATGATTTTCAAAATTAAATATTATCATGTAGTCTAATCCTAACTTAATTAGTCACGTAAATGACGACGAGTTCATACTATATATTGTGGATTAAATTTAATCACACAATTCTTGCATTACGTTTGCATGTCTAATTTATTTAATCAAACCCTGTGTTTATTAATATTTGTTTATTCATTAGCGACGATATCTTACTTTGATTAAAATAATTCTCATAATATATTAGTTGTGATATATATCTTATACTGAATAAAAAAATTCAATTTACTTTCCTTTTCCTTGTATAAAATTACATGTCTTTAAAACATGCCCAGAAGACAAAATTTACTTTATTGGGAAAACTATCAGTAATTCATTTGTCCCTTACACCATGGAGGCGTTTGATTTGTGGGGTTAAGTGTTGAAATATTTTGATTTTAATATTTTGACTCAGTATAAACAGCTATGCAGGTGTAAACAATAAAGTAAGCAACACAAGCAGTTTACGTGGAAACACCCTTTCTCAAGGGCGGTGAAAATCACGACCTGTTCTCACTGGCTTTCAATCCAACTCCATTTCACTCAAACAAAGCAATAATTCAAATTACAGCAGCTGCAACTTAGGAATTTACCTCTAAATCCCTTCCCCTCTATGTAGTAACTCTACTACAAAGAAAGCAACTAAGCAGATACAACACTGCCCACTAAGTCATCTAACTCTAGATAACTTAGACTTCAATTAAGCAGATACAACACTCCCCACTAAACCACCTAACTCTAGATGATTTAGAATTTTGACTAAGCAGATACAACACTGCCCACTAAATCAGTTAACCTTAACTGACTTAGACTTTCAGATGAACAATGAACTAATTCCTTATAGATTAGGAATAGATTTACAATGTAAACACGTAAGATATAATCCTAAGACAACTAGACAGCTAGCAGCTCTATTAGGTCTCTGTTGCTCTTGAGGATAATACTTCTTGATAGGAGTGGTTTTTGCTTGTGTTCTTGAGAATTTCATGAATGCAAAAACTAAGGTTGTGTCTATTGAGGATAACCTTATTGAGAATAGACACAACCTTCGAGGCCATGCTATTGGCCGAGGATTCTGTCACGGTTGGAGACTGTGCACCAACCTCACCAACTTTTGTACTTTTTCCAGCCTGTCATTTGTATACATACAGACACAAGGATCATGTCCCTTTACATGGTCTCTTGGTTTGTCAAATCATCAAAACTGCAAATAACAGTGGGACAAGGGTTAATAGTTTCGCGATAAAATATAAAATTATTTTATTTTAAATTTGATAGAATTATAATTTCTCAGTTTAGTAATGACGATATTGATGTCCCTCATTACACTATGTTACGGTTGAATTTATTTTATATTTGGTTTGAAAGTATTGGCGTCCATGACGTATTTTGCTTTATTTTATTTAATATGTGAATATGTTAAGTCAAATGAAGATGACATTTGCTTCAAGAAAATAAGATTAATGTTTGATCTTAGAGATAATAATTAAAGGTCAATTGATTAACCATGCCCTCAAATATAATTGGGTTAGTTTACCAATTTGATTGGCCATAGCACCAAGACAAAGGCCTATTTTGGAACCGCCCAATATTAATTAAATACTTAAGATGAAGATTTTGATTACTTAGTTGACTTATTATAGCAATTTAATAAAAAAAACATTACTTATCAGAGGTTCTTTTATTCATGAGGCTTGAAGTCGAAATATATTTCTAAGAACGAAAAATTGTATTCATATGATATGATCATCCCATATTAAGTTACTTACCAGACTTTATGTTTTAACAAAAGGAATTTAACCTTTACTCCACACCTAATTATGAGTCTAGACATAAAATTTGAAAATTTCAAGTTTATGTGCTTTTAAATATATTTCTTAAAAATAATTTATTGAATTCTGAATAAATTATTCATAATTTTTAATTTGTAAGTAGAATGATAGTTTCACCCTTTACCTTATATACTATATAGTACTATTTTGCATTTGACCTTATATCTGCATGTTCCTCATACAGGCATGTCAATGAAGTCATCCCCTTCAATGTGTGCTTTGTTTTCATCAAAATGACCACATAATTTAGTTTGAAATTGTCAACTAAAGAGAGATCATATGATCTAGTATTACTAAAAAAATAATAAATTAATTAGCGATGAAAAAAATTTCATAGCTAAACAACAAATATCTTTCAGTGAATTAATTAGCGATGAACAAAATTTCATAGCTAAACAACAAATATCTTTCAGTTTTTAAGTGAAAGATAAAAGACATTTTTTTCCCGATAGATAACTATTTTTAATCTTTTTAAGACAAGACAATCATATTAATGTTCATGTATAGAAGATATTATTGATCAAACACAAATCTAACAAAAAAAAATTCTCAAAATAACTTAGCTAAGCATAGATTAATTCTAACAAAACTTTTTTTATTTATAGTACTTCTAAAATTAAGATTTTCCTCGATGAAGCAAAACGATCAACAATCAATCAAACTAACGCATTGAATAACTGTGAGAGTCCACCAAAGTATTCATGATCCATCTTCTCAAGCAATCTCAACCGTCCATTCTTAACCAAGATCAGAATCTTGTGGGCAAAGGCACAAAAAGGATTTGGTAGATTATGATTTATAATCATCAAACGGCAGCACGTGTAATCTTGATTATGCTTTGCAGGACCACTTAATCATCACCCCTCCTTAAAAACTATAATTAAAAAAAATAATCCTGACAATATAAATTCTTTTACATGATCTGAACATTTAATAACTTAATATAATAGGTAACTTACATCTTTATGAATAATTACCTATAATTATCGTTTAGTGATTTAATATATATAATAATAATAATATTTCTTTTTTTATAATAAATATGTTATCAGTGTATAAATAGGTTTAACTCATAAACAAATACTAAAAAAATAGTGCTTGTATTATAAATGAGACATATGAATGCATGAGATGATCAGCAGGAAGAAGAACTTGTATCCTAATTTTAATTTATATATATATATCAAACAAATTAAGTTTAATAGTTAAGGGGAAAAGGTTTGATTTCTGAAATGCATTATTTGAGTCAGGATGGAGTTAAGGGTTCATCCGAATCTCTCTCGATGAAAAATTACGTTAAATATATATGATTAAAATTATTTCTTACGTATATATAATAGATGTTGAACCCCCTTTGACTAGTTCATGTGTTTACTTTTTCATATTTTGAACCCTTAGTGAAAATCTTGGCTCCACTACTGATTCTAAATCTATCATCCTAATGCATATAGATACAAATGGTCCAATGAGAGCAAAAATTTCCAGAAACAACCTCTTTACTTTCATAAGATATAAAACAGAGCTAAATAGGTATATATCGATCATCCTCATCAGATCCCACTTGTACGTGAAATTGTTAAATGAAAAAGGTTAAGAGAACAGACTCATCATGATCCATGAGTTTTGAATATTTATGATTAGCCTAAAGGTTTGACTCCAGACTTTTTCATCATAAAAAATGAATGCATGAAATAATGAGCATTATTTAAATTTTTGTACAACCAAACAACACATAATTCTCACTATTTTCCCTTTATATAAATTGCCCACTTCCAAACATTATCATCATCATCTTTTCAACCTCTTTTTCTCCATAATTTTTTTTTCAAATTTCTTTCTTTCTTCTTTACAATGAAACAATATGAACAAACATTTCCAAGTACCCTCCCAAGAACAAGCAGTTGCAATAGCTCCAACAAGCTTATAATTCCATCAAATTACCTAAATTCAACCAATTCTTCATATACTAATTCTTTTATTCATCAAAAAAATCGCGGCGCAGTCAAAGTCAACTTTAATTTTCTCAAATCTCTTCTAAAAATTATTTCCTTCCATACCATGCTTCCAACATGCATGTTTATTAATTTTCCTACACATTTTACACCTAATTCGTGCCGGAAAGTCACCGGAACTTTGTTCGGTAACCGGAGAGGCCACGTCAGCTTCGCCATTCAAGACAATTCCACGTCATCAGAGCCGAGCCTTTTGATTGAATTCGCCATCTCAACGTCTACTTTGGTCAAAGACATGTCATCGGGTCTGGTCCGAATCGCGTTGGAATGTGAGAAAATGCCACGTGGCAGCAGGCAATTGAGGCTCCTCCAGGAACCTAAGTGGGCCATGTATTGTAACGGAAGGAAGTGTGGGCACGCACTTGCCCGTGTGTGCACGGACTCTGATAGGCACGTGTTGCACACCGTGCGGAACGTGTCGGTTGGGGCCGGAGTGATTCCGGTTGTGGGTGATGGTCGGAAGGGTGGCGAGTCGGAAGGTGAGTTGATGTATATGAGGGCTAATTTTGAACGAGTCGTAGGGAATTGTGACTCGGAAGCTTTTTATATGATGAATATCGATGAAAATGGAGGGCCTGAGCTTGGTATATTTCTTATTAGGACTTGAAAAGAAAAAAGAGGAATGAAATGAAAAGAAAAAAAAATCAAATATATGTTTGTATCATAATGTGTGTTATTTTCTATTGGATAAATAAATTTAACTCGCCTTGGTGTTTGTTGTAAATGTTTTTATTATATCATCATTTTGATTTCCATTTGATATCATATTCGTTTTGAACTTTGATTAATTTAAATTCACGCTCATTATTTAAAAAGAGAAGTTTTTCAAATTGGTAATGTTATGTGGCAACAAAACACTAGTTTGAAAATAAATTTTTACTCAATAACGTGTTGCGCCCTTCAAACGTGAGATTACATATGCTCTGAAAATGCATCAAAATGGTATATTTGTTATAGTTGAAAATGATATAGAATCCCCACAACCTTTAGGGATCCAGCTAGTCCTTTTCATTTTCTCCAAGTTTTTATGAAAAACACATGTCATGACATGATTTAAAATTAATAATTATGATTCAATTTAATTGAAACAAGGTTCTAAATCATAGTAATCCCACAATTATAGCTAGTACCAATTATTTTATCCATAAATATATATTTTAAAATCTCTCTATTCCTACTTAGTTTTTCTATATGTCGTTCTTCATTTTCGTGCTTCCTCACAAAGTCACAATTTATTTTCCAATTTCACTGTGGGATTATCTTTTAATTTACGGAAAAGGGTCTAAAATATCTTTAAAGTATTGAAAATGGTACACAACTACCCCATCTACCTATTGGCTTCCAAATATCCTTTCCATCCACCTTTGGGTTCAATTTTAGCCACCACCATTTAAAATAATTAAATAATTCTTTTAATTACATGGTGCTCATCCATTTTAACTAAACCCGCCCCAATACTTACTAAACCCGCCCGCCCCAATACAAAAAGAACACATCTAATAAAAACAACCCTAAAACTTTCATTCCCAATATACACGTCATCTCCCCAATTTATTTCAATTTTCTTCCTAGGTTTAGAAGATCAGTGTTCTTCTTTATAACAAATCGAAAGCTATTAATCACGATTATTATTTTTTGCAGCTGTGATTTTTCGTGTTGCCAATTTTATTTACAACAAATATTATTTTGGCACGAGAGGAGAAAAGAGATACATGTGTGGAAGTTCATAAATCTGGCAAAAGGAGAAATAATAGGAAAGTTCTTAAACTAATAAGTATGTATTTTACTATTGAAATCATGGTTACTATTTGCAACAAATTTTAAACACATGGAAAATAAATCAATCACACAAATAAAATCTGAAGAAACATAATTTTATTGATAAAGATGGCGGGTACAATTTTGTTCCTCCCTTGATTCTACTTTCCTAAGATTTGTCCATGATTCGAGGGCCGTTAGTGGCGTATTTCTTGAACTAGGATGATTTAGATTTGACCTCCATATGAATATTCCATGACTTTTGTGGAATATTCGAGATCTTGATCTTTAAAAATACCCAAGAGTTTATGGAATTTTTTGAAATGCCTTTTAAGGGAATTTAGTACCCTTTATATAGGCATAAACTAGGGTTTTGGGTTGAGTAACTTCCAAGAATTCTAATTGAAACTGAACACACCTTCTAGAGTCCCAATTCGAATTGAACACGTCTTGTAGAATCCGCAAAATTTCAATGTCTACTGTTACACCTGGTTTGGATGGTTGTTACACGTTGTATTATATAGTTAGTTTAAATATCATGTTTGTTTTTATTGTTACTTAAATTTTATTGTATCGTATCGTATCGTTTAAATCCATCTTTAGGTAGCAACGAAAAATCGTAACGACTAATTTGGTGTGATCACGTCGTTATCTTAATATTTTCTTCTCATTTTATCTTTACTTAGTATTTAATAATCTTATTTGATTCTTTACCGTACCTTTTCATAGCTAGCTCTATCTCGTATTCTATTTTTCATGTAGGTTTATCATTCAAACTATTGATGTGTGATATATTTAAAGACTGAAAATGATACAATCTATTCAAACGTCATATTAATTAAAACAGTACATTACGATACATTATGAAACAATAGATAACAACCATCTAAACGAAGTTATATTGTTTTAGTTGATTAAATTTAATCATTAATTTTAATTTATATCACGTGCCTTTCATTTAAGTAAGAACTTGAATACAATGAGACAAAAAAATAGAGAGGAGCTCCGTTCAAACTTTATATATATATATATAATAAAGGAATTTTATGTATTTTTTCTATAAATAAATAGTGCTAAGTCAAAAACCACATGTAAAAGTAGATCTTTGTCCTCCTAACAATAATGCATTATGTAAGATTTGCAGTACTGCAAATGAATATATGTAATTACCATATTTTTAACATATTATATAGGAGAGAAAGGAAAATATTTTTAGGTATTAATTAAAGCAAAAGAAAGGATAGAAGACACATTAGGTGTAATTTACTGTGGATGAATAATGTCCACCAATTTCATTAGGCTTAATTTGTTGTGGATGAATATTGTTCACTAATTTCTTTATTCGAATAGGTATAATTTATTGTGAATGAATAAAGTCCATCAATTTTTTTATTAGAAATCTCAGATTTATACACTTAATATTAAAAAAAAGAAATTAAAATTTTATTGAGATCACTTCCCATGGTCTTAAGCAGAAATCAAATTAGTCGGAACTTAAAGTGATAATAGACGCATAGATTTTCATTTTTCACCAATTGTCTTTTTTATATAATTATTTATTAATAATGACCCTTTGTTATATTTTTTTATAACTTATGAACCTTATAAATTACGTACGTGTAAAAATTCTCCTTACAAATTGAATATTTTATAAGAATATATTAGATCACATTTAAAATTTTGTAAATTATTACAATTAAGCATTAGACGGGTGATCTAATATTAGTTTGTAAGATTGAAAATATATAATAAAATATTAACTCCGAATCCACAGACCGAAAAGTTAATCTCTTAAGGATTATATTTACACAACTCTGAAAACAAAAACAAAATCTAAATGAAAACCTATAAAACTATATTTGCGAAATCAATATATATATATATATATACACTTTATATTAAATTTATATACAGTGGTGTAGCTACCCTTATGTAAGAGTGTCCAGACTCTTCGTCGAAAAATTATACCGTATATACAAGTAAAATGATAAACAAAGTAGCTAAATAACATATTTTGGAAATCCTAAACACAACAATATGATGTAGCCTAGTGGTTTTAGGCACCTTAAAAGTGTAAAGATACACAAACTTAAAGTGTTCGTATGTTCAAAACTCACTAGTAGCAAAAAAAATTTCACTTTTTAAGAAGAGTAGATTCACTTTAACACTTGGACGCCCTTCGTGAAATTTCTGATTCCGCCACTATTTATAATAAAGTATACATATTTATACATAATGTACTTTAGCACTTGAATACCCTTCGTGAATTTTTTAACTCCATCAGTGTTTATAGTAAAGTATACATATTTATACATAATGTAAATACCCGAGTATATATAAAATGTATACTTCAGTCATATTTAAGATGGTTGAAACGTACACGTAAGTTTCCTCTTTTTTTTTTATTATTTATTATTATAAAAACTATAAGGATGTAAGATGCATAGAGAAAATTATATTGATGGTGCCAGGTGTCAACTAGAGATATTTTCTTCAGATATTTATACAAATATTCTCGAACTACTGTCTTTGGATAAAACACATAAACATAAGAAAAATAAAAAATGAATAAACTAAGTATTAAAATATTTTCGACATGCCGTGAATTAATATATTTTCCAGCTTGGTACTTTTCAGTTGGTTTATAATATAATACAGCTATGCACTTTTTCAATATATTATCACTATAATTAGTTCTAGATATATTAAATAAACTTGGTTAAATATGAAATGGATCCAAAATGAAAAATTTTCACATGGTCAAGATGCACTTTGTTAGGCTGGCAAAAATGTCAAATTAGATCAGTACTCACTGTTTATGTTTGATAAACTTATATATAGAAGAAAACAAAAATATTATCGACAAATAGAAGGATATTTTGTTTACTAATGTTTTCAAAAAATTATATTCCGCCATACTTAATTAGGGCAGTTTGAGAAACACGTTTCAATGGGTTTTATATTTTTGTGTGTGTGAATAGTTGAACATTGTTTCATTTAATGAAATTATGAAACTAATTCAACTAGAAATTAAAAAAAATCCTTCGGGATGGTCCAGTGGTTTGGGCTTGGGACCAGAGGCGGAGCTAGGTGAGGGTTCATGAGTTCGGACTAACCCAATAGTTTTTCTGTAGACTATGTATTTCTACTAAAAAATTAATTAAATATATGTATATTAATTTGTGAACCCCTAACAAAATTGATTGATGGTTAAAAGAAAATTTAGAACCCACAAATTCTTAATCCTGACTCCGCCTCTGCTTGGGACTCCATCAAACCTCTCAAACTCGAAACTCCTTGTCAGCGAAAGTAAGAAATTTGTCTTCTGGACTGAGCTCATCGTTCTATACTTGCCTAGTGCGAATTATTTTTTTTGTGTAGTTTGCATGTTATTGCATAGAAATAAGAGTTCTACCTATTAAAAAAAAAAGGAAAGAAGAAGAGAACAAAAGGAAGTTGGATGATAATTAGTCTTAGATTAGATCGTAATAGTACAATGGTGAAAGATAGAATTTCACATGCAAGTTGAAATAAATTAAAGGACAATAATCTTGGATGTTGCTACTAAAAAAAATAGCTTCATAATCCAAGGAAGATATGTATGTATAACATAAATTATAAACAAACCAGGAGAAAATAATAGTAATAATTATGTTGTCATTACCTACGTGTCTTAAAGTGCAATTTTAATAATGTTCAAAAACTTCAAGTGATTTTGTATTGTCAT
This sequence comes from Solanum pinnatisectum, assembly GCA_035578085.1. NCBI lineage: Eukaryota > Viridiplantae > Streptophyta > Magnoliopsida > Solanales > Solanaceae > Solanum > Solanum pinnatisectum. The sequence continues at coordinate 42,450,520 of CM069085.1, read as the reverse complement.
GGAAGATATAAATATATAGTGCATATTTTAAATACAATTTTATTGAAGAAATGAATCTTGAGAGTAATATAACGTCAAAATTGTATCTTTTGATATGAAGATAGTAGTCAGATAATTATGTGTTATAGTTATTGTTTGATCATAAATTTAGTTAATAATAAAATGATGAGTTCTTGAAGTTTTTTTTGTTTTCCATCCGATGTCCGATACTCATATTAAAGCCCAACTAAATTCGGATTCTCGCTGGAAAGTTTCTTATGTTTGAAAAATAGTTCTTAGGACTAGAAATTATGTCTGAATATGTATTTTATTTAAACTTACTTTTAAAATAAAATATATATTTAAATATTGATCAAATTTCATGAATAAAATAATCAACCCATGTGGTTAACTCCATGGAAAAAAGTTGAGGGACTTGGCTTGTAGGATAATATAGCCATACGTGTTACAAGTTCGAATTATGTGCCAAGCAAACCAAATTTTTAATATTAATTAAATGAAAAAAAGAGAGTACAATAACCTGTCATCATCTTCGAGTTTCAAAAAGGTTACGCGAATTTAAGATTTTTATTAAAGGATTTAAAAAATAAAAATATAATGTCTAGGATATGCATTTGAAATGGTGAATTTTGAATCCTAATCGCTGTAGCAATCTCTAATCTTGTATTTATAATATGATTCAAAATTAATATATATAAATGACGTATAATTGATCCGATTATTGGACTCAAGATCCGACTCCGATATTTCATGAATGTTTCATTTGAAAGGTAGGCCAGGAAAATTAACGATACTATATTGGTTTCATCGCCCCTAACAGATCGAACAATAGACCTTTCAATTAATGTTTTCATTCTCCCATCGAAGGATCAAAATCGCAATAAAAAAAAAGATAGATTCGCATAGTAGGGTGACGTGCATAAGTTTCCTAAGTTAGTTAGCGAATACGAACTATGTCACTTTAATGACTTCGTTGAGGAGAGATAGAGGTTTAGGAAGAGCTTGATAGGGTCGTAAAAGGGTGTAAACTCCCATAAAATTGGGCTGGAATTAATTTGAGAATTGTATATGAAAGTGAGTTTGATCTGGAGTGAAGCTTTGGCGCGGCTATTAGAGACAGATTAAAAATTACCTTATATATACGATATCGAGGGGTTCAATTGAACACCCAGTGTCGGCGGGGCTAAAATTTTCTCGAAGGAGATTCAAAATCTGGAGAAATATAATGAATACACTAACTAGTCAGAGAATTCAACATCTATATATACATATAAAATATACTTTTAACTACATATAATTAGTAAAAATTTTTGCTAAAGAATATTTGTTTAAAGCCCTGATTATAACCTGATTCCGCCCGTACCCTCAACCCCATCTAGATCCACCCCGCGCAGACCAAAGATGGCTTCCAATAAACAAATTTGGGTATGGCATTATTTTAAAGTTTGAAATAGGCAACACATGCCATAAACGTCCATAGGTTCCCTTTATAAATATGTATGTATTACTCACCTCCAAATATTGTCATCTTCTTTTCATCCTATCTTTCTTATCATTTCTCTCAATTTTGTCCAATTTTCATATTGAACAAACATTATATTAACAATCAAATCCTTATAATCAATCTCCTTTGTTCTTTTTTCTAATTTTACAAATATGATGATGATGAGACAATATGATCAAACATGCACCCTCCCAAGAACAAGTAGCAGCGATAGCTCCAACAACTTAATTCTCATTGCATCGGAGTACCAAAGTAATTCTATCGTTCATCACGATTCAAATAATTATTCGTATAATTCTCCAATTCCTCAAAAGAGTCGTGGTGGGTTCAAAGTCAATTTTAACTTTTTCAATTTTCTTCTTGTAAAAATTATGTCCCTCCGCACTATGCTTCCAACATGCGGTACGTGGCTTAAATATTTCCCTACGACTTATCTTACGCATTACAACTCATGTCGGAAAGTCACCGGGACTTTGTTCGGGAACCGGAGAGGACATGTCAGCTTCGCTATTCAAGATAATTCCACGTCATCGGAACCGAGTTTTTTGATTGAATTCGCCATGTCAACTATCACTTTAGTGAAAGACATGTCATCGCCACTTGTCCGTATCGCGCTCGAATGCGAAAAAAGGCCACGTGGCAGCAAGCAAGTGAGGCTCTCCCGAGAACCTAGTTGGAATATGTATTGTAACGGAAGGAAGTGTGGGGACGCGCTTTTGCGCGCGTGCACTGACTCCGACCGACACGTGTTGCACACCGTGCGGAATGTGTCGGTTGGGGCTGGAGTGATTCCGTTGGTGGGTGATGGACGGATGGGTGGTGAGTCGGAAGGTGAATTGATGTTTTTTAGAGCTAATTTTGAACGAGTTGTAGGGAATCGTGACTCAGAAGCTTTTTATATGACGAATCTTGATGGAACTGGAGGACCTGAACTTAGTATATTTCTTTTAAGGACTTGAAAAAAAAAAGAATCCATTTTTGTTTCATTATGCATGTTTTCATTTGTTGAATAAATTTAGCTCATCTTCATGTTTGTCGAAAAATAAAATTCTATATAAGCCTTCAATATATGTTCTTATTAGTTTTCTTTCGACACGTGTATTCATTTTGTGCTATGACTAATTTAAATCCATATCACATAATTAAAACCTATTAAAGGGGAAGCGTTCACTAGTTGCTATTTCTAGTTTGAGATTCATACCTTCAATTTGGAATTTGACAAAAAGTGAAAAATTCAAGAATGTAATATTTATGATTTTACATTATAAAAAAAATGTTGAGAAAAAAAAATAGTGAGAAAGAAGTTGGAAAATGGCGGGTAGCAAGTCATATATAAATAGTGAAAAGTCAAAACCATATGGAAAAGTAGACCTTTGTCCTCCTAACAATAATAATTAATAATTATATAGGACAGATTATCAAAATATAAAGAAAAAAAGGAAGATATTTCTAGATAATAATTAAATTAATAAAAAAAAAGGAAGATATTTCTAGATAATAATAATAATTAAAGTAGAACAAAAATATTGGAGAAGACACATTAGGTGTGATTTATCATGGTGGGGTAAATAATAATTTCTAGTTTTTTACCACAATCTAAAGATCTCTTTGAACATATTAAAAATCTTCTGAGAATATGTTTGTAAGCTATTGAAAACTTTAGACGATGATTTAATATTTATCTATAAGGTTAAAAAATATATGAGAAAATATTAGACTGATCTAGTTTAACAAATTAAAAAAATAATCTCGTAAAGACTATATTTACACGACTTTTAAAAACAAAAACAAAATCTAAATACAAACCTTAAAAGTGATATTTGTGTAAATCACATCTATACCTTTAATCATCTAGTTTACAAAATATTAGGTTATTATTTGTTTCAATCATTTTTGATAAATTAAATGGCCGAAATGTAAACACGTAAGTTTCCTTTTTATTTTTATTTTATAATTATATACTATAAGGATGTAAGATGCATGGGGAGGATTATATTCTTGGTACCAACTAGAGATATTTTTTTAGATAATTTTATACTATACAAATCCTTAACTGCTGTATTTTGATTAAACGCATAAACAAAAAAATGACTAAATTAAGTAATCTTGGCTTGAAGATATTTTTATTATAATAATATCTCCGACATGAAGTGGATTAATATATTTCCCAGGCTGGTACTTTTTCAGTTGGTTTATAATACAGCTAAGTACTTTTTCAATATTTTATTAGTACTAATTTGTTCCAAATGTTTTAGTAATATTATATTAAACTTTGTTAAATAGAAAATGGATTAAAAAAAATATGAAAGATTGATTTTCACATGGTCAAGATGCACTTTATTAGGCTGATCAACATATTTTACTCAATAAGGTTGATATTAGATGAAAAGAAGATATTATTATCATACAATAAATAGAAAGACATTTTTTTAATTAATTTATAAAGTAATAAGATAAAATATTCACGTAGATTACAGTTTCATATCTCGAAGTTTACGTCTTGCTTCGTGTTAAATAAAACATTTTACCTTTAAGTTCGTGTTTTTAAAAGCAGCAACGGCTAATAGGAGTTGAAAAATAAAGTTTGATCATAAGAACAGTCTGATGCACTAAAGTTCTCGTTATATGTAGGATCCGAAAAAGATGGACATAAAATCCTACTTATGCTACAATAATGGGGAAAGATAAAATTTCACATGAAAAAAGGGGTCTTGGATTTTGCAACTACACAAGTGACTACATGATCGGATCAACTAGTATACGATATGCATATCATATACAATAAGCAAGCTAAGAGGAAAATAAAATAATAATAATGATGAATCAAATAATGTTGATATTTCATACGTGTCAAAAAGTGCAATTTTGATGATGTTTAAATTGTTTTATTATATTGGAAAAACTAGGTAATTATAACCAAGTAAATACATAATCTAGCGATACTTTCATATACTCATCTACTATAGCTATATTTAGAATTTTATAATATAACTCTCCTCATTCACTCACCACTCTCTTCCCTCTCTCGCTTTTCGTTATACTAGTACTTTTAAATCACTTGAGGCAATACTTGCTACTCTACTAAAATGTAATGAATAGTATAAGTGGTCTGTTTTGCATAGTTCAGGAGTATTTTTTACCCTTTTCCCTTTTAATTATAAATACGTAGTGAGAGAGAAAAACGAGTGAGAGAGACAGTTTTAAGCCTATTGGGCTTTCCTTAAATTTCCATTCTCATTCCGGATCATTAAGAATAGGCCCAAGAAAGGATCCATTTACCCAGGGTTTAAGAAACTCCATTTCTACTGTGAATGGAAGATTCAGGGTTTAAGCAGAGAGAGAGAGAGAGAGTGAGAGAGAGATAGAGAGTGTGTGTGTGTGTGAGAGAGAGAGAGAGATATGGGTGGAGGAGGAGCCGCGAAGGGGTGGTTAGGGCAAATGGGTTTCACCAAAAGTGGGGGAAGCATTAATTGGTACCCAGGGCATATGGCTGCAGCGACTCGTGCAATTCGGCAACGTCTCAAACTTTCTGACTTTGTAATTGAAGTTCGTGATGCACGTGTATGTTTTCTGTTTACTTTCTTGCTTGATTCTTCTTCATAATCCATGAATTGATCATTTGTTTTGATGAATTTTGCTCTTATTGGGTCTAATTAGTGTGTGTGCGCGCCCGCAGATACCGTTGTCGTCCGCGAATGAAGACTTGCAGCCGATGCTTTCTGGGAAAAGGCGTGTCATTGCTCTTAATAAGCAGGATTTGGCTAACCGCAACCTCATGCATGTATCTAATTTCTAACACTCCTCTTCATGTAGTAAAATGCTAGTAATTACTTTTTTTTTTTCTTTCAAATTTTAGTATTTTTGTCCTTTTTTTGGAGTTTATTCCCAAAATGCATCTGATCACCTCGAGTATCGTATCATTCATCCCCGAAAGTCATAAACAGCTAAAAAAGCTATGGAGTGAGCTTACTGGAATAGATTAATTTGTTCATGTGTAAAATCGTGTTCTTTGTACCTTTTCATTCAAGTTCTCTTAAAAGTAAATGTGGTGTTCGGGCTAACTTGTGTGTATATGGACCAATTCTAGGGGTACCTGCTACTTTTTAAAGAAATTATCGAGTGTGTTTGCTTGGATTTGAACCTAAGGCCTCAGGGTTCTCAACCCACTTCATTTGACTATTGGTATCAAGCCACACCCTTGGGGCTTGGGTGCCTATTGATTCAAGTCCTTTTCACCTTGAGAATATAACAATCATATTAAAAGGGGAAAAGATAAGCTTTCCTTTCTGAAATGAGCATCTTGATCAAGTTAATTTGTCTTAATGAAGTCCAAAGATGTGCAACATTTGGTACTTGTATACCAAGGGTCTACCAAGAATAAATAGAACCTTAACAAAGAATCCTAAAGTTTGCATCTTTTGTTCATGTATGTATTAACATATGCTTGTCTGTTAGCGAATGCTATAGAAATTTTGTTTACCTTATGAGATACATGGCAAAGACAATGTGGTTACTTATCTCATTGACATTTTATTTATTTTCTAACAATGTCTAGTTTTACTTAAAATCTCAAAGCTGTTTAGTCTACTGTATTCCTAGCATTTGTTGTGTTACTAGTTAGTTCTTTCATGGAGTTGTCATTAGCATTGAATATGTTAACAATGCTACTAGAATGCAATTATTTTGACATTATTTTTCTTATCAACTTTGAAACTTTGGCTTGTTTGTGGGAAAACTTGTAGGAATTGTATGAATCTACAAGCTGCTTGGTATTTGCTTTTCAAATTTTAGTTGGTGAAACTTCTGTTTTCATTCCATGCAGAAGTGGATTAGTTATTTCAATTCACATAAACAAGAGTGCCTCCCGATAAATGCACACAGTAGAAGTTCTGTACATAAGGTTAGTCATCCTTTTTTCCATGCTCTTATATGCTGAAAACTCATGATTCATACCCTTGGTATTCATAAACATGCAAAAGATGGAGCCATAGTTACCTTTTAACTCTTTCTCGTAATAAGAATAATAAATGCATATTGCGATCAATACATTAGACTTTCTTATAAGCATGTAAATCACATGTTCCATATGTTCTATTCAAAAATCTAGTTAATTGGATCTTCGATCAAGAAATTTGATTTTTTTTATAGGTTGCCAGTTTGCATCTCTTCTGAGAGTTATTAATCCAATTTCTATGATTCATATTCCAAAGCTTCTTGATCTGGTTGAGTTCAAACTGAAAGAGGTTATGGCAAGGGAACCTACTCTCCTTGTCATGGTGTTGGGTGTTCCTAATGTTGGCAAATCGGCTTTAATCAACTCCATCTATCAAATTGCATTATCTCGATTTCCAGGTGAGGCTATGGGAAGCTGATAGTGGCTATGTTTTTTAGTGTACTTCCTATTGAGGGTTATGATCTTAGTGCAGGAGAAGATGAAGAAGGCTAGAGTGGGGCCTTTGCCTGGTGTTACTCAAGATATTGCTGGATTCAAGGTTAGATATATTCAACAACATAGAGGGTTAGATTATGCCGTTGTTGCTTGTTTCTTAATGGCAAAGTGGGTTCCCATGTTGGACAAACTGTAGAAGGAAAGGTGTGCTCTTGTTTTGCTTATTCTTACTGATGCTAAAAATGCTATTCCATACAGATTGCACATCGACCTAGCGTCTATGTGCTGGACTCTCCAGGAGTGTTGGTTCCAAGTATTCCAGACATAGAAACAGGGCTAAAGCTGGCTCTTGCAGGTGTGCCCCACTGTAGATTATAAAATTGGATTTGCGATTAGATTTCGGGGCCTGCAAATGGTCAATTCTGTAAAAAGACCAGTCTCTTCTGGCAAAGTTTCTGGAAGGCTGGTCACCACATAGAGAGATCCATATGCCTGTCGGGAACTATTTTCTCAATTCTTATGCCCTGAGAGAAAGACCATTTCCTAACAAATCATTATTTCTTTACTTTACTAATTTTGTTGCATTGCTTGGTAGGCATGATATTGTCTTTTCTGGTCTCTGCATTATTACCTCTCTTCCCAGCACGACTATATAGCTCCCAAAGCACAGCTAAACGAAACAAATGATTGCATAAAGTTCTCTTGTGGTGTTTACATTTCTCAGTCAGATACATTGTATAAGCTCCAGTTAGGTTTATTTGGTTCTGTAATTCGCAGTTGGTCGGAGAAATAAGCTACCATAGAAAAGTGCAATGTCTTACCAAATTGAAACAGGATCCATGACTACACTTTAGTCATTTATTCTGGTCCAATATTTATAGCAATTGTGGGATTACATTGGCTATGTTGTTGTAATATTTATAGTAATTCCTGTTTGCATATATGCTTAAGCAGGGTCTGTGAAAGATTCTGTAGTCGGTGAAGAGCGAATTGCTCAATACCTACTAGCAGTTTTAAACACCCGAGGCACTCCTCTTCAGTGGAAGCACTTGGTTGACAGGGAAACTAAGGACCCTCGCCATGAGTTGGAAAACAAACCTGAAAGTGTTATCAAGGTTCTTCAAAACAAGGGAAAGAAGCCCATGAACAAATCTAATGCCTACAGAGTTCAGGTGAGAAGTTATTTTAGAATTTGGTTTTCTTAGCAACTCTACTGTACTTTCCCGTACTTTTTAATGTACAAAACAAACATAATTAACTGTGCTGATAAGCCTAGTAAAAGATGTTCACCATCAATCTGTGTTGGTTGTGTTTTCATCCTTCGCTTCTTTTTTGGTTGCCATTGTTTTTATTAGTCTCTTTTGTGCACAGGATATGGTTAGTGAAGTCCAACGCACACTTTGCATCACGCTCTCAGAGTTCAGTGGTAGTTTGGAAGATGAATCTGACCTGGAGATTCTAATCGAACACCAGTTTGAAGCGTTGCAGAAGGCTCTGAAGATACCTCACAAGGCTTCAGAAGCTCGGATAATGGTATCAAAGAAATTTCTTACTTTATTTAGAACAGGGAAACTAGGTCCTGTCATCCTAGACGATGTTCCTGATGCCTCAGATTCTGTATCTTGAAACCATCCTTTTAAAACCTATCAACTGCAACTGAAACCCAAAGTCTGTACCATAGTGTATTATCAATTTTCTTGGTATCTCGTTCCTCTACCTTTGATCTCGTTATCAAATTTTGCTCGAATAATTCACCCTTATCAATAAACTCAAGTTTATGAATCTTGTAGTAGTGACAATTGCATTGAGCATTGCTGCATGCAACATTTTCAAGTTCACTTTATAAATTTCGATGGGGGTAGTTTAGTTAATGTAATGTGAACTAAACAATTCTCTAATTTGGTAATTGATTAATTAGTGATATCGTCAAGTTCTGAAAAACAACTTGCTCTAATCCAATTGGAAAAAGATAAAGGCTACTAGCCAAAGAAATGTGATCTCAGTTTCTTGGGCATTTTTTAAATTTGTGACACAAGGAACATTTGATTTATGACTTCTATGCATTAATAATAAAGCTGCTACAAGGTATTGGGCTTTTACTCAATCAACCATTCTGAACAAAATTGATTTGGGTACCATGCATTTAGAAAAAATAAGTAAAACTTAGTGAAGAGGTAAAAAAAAATTGGAAGTTGTACAAATAATCAACAGAAAAGCATTCACTTATTTGCTTCAATAAACTCTCTATACTCTCTCTTCATTTTAACACCTGATACCGTCCTGCATATACACAAAAAAGTTTAATTAGCACACGAGTATATGTCAAGCTGCTCATGAATTCCTATATAACGAGTGGCGTAAAAACAGGTAATTAGGACAGTAGATAGAAGCAAATAATTTGCAAGTCGTAAGTGGTTCAATCAATATAATATTGCTAAATACTAGCAAAACAAAAGCAGAATGTGAGGTTCCATTGAGTTTGTTATAAAACAGTCTTGACAAATTTCATGGAAAATATTTAACAGATAGTACTCATTCCCAAAATTATGTTAAGGTGTTAGGTTGGACATGAATATTTATACTGTCGTAGTAGTGGAGAATGGAAGTGAGGTAAGGGAGTAGTGCAGCTCTTGATGATAGACTCGAGTAGCAGAGGTGAAATAGTGTCATCTTCGAAGGAGCACTCAGGCAAGGAGAATGAGCGATATATATGCAAAAGAGTTAGTTCTTTTCCCCTCATTTGCAATGAAATAAGTCTAGGACAGCCAAAAGAGAGGATTTAGTCGAAGATGTTATCTTCCTAAGATACATCAACATCACAGTATAAAGAATCTTGAGGTAACACAAGGAAATCAATTTAGGACAATGAAAAATAAAGAGTGAAGTAGCAAGAATTAGCATTTCCTATGAAATCAAGTTCATAAGACTTGATCAATGGCTAGTTAGACTTATTTTACTTGGTGTACGGTGAAACTCTGAAAGTTCATTCAGATGGAACTCTTGCAACAATGAATTCAGAGAAGACAGCTATTTTAGTCATCTAGAATATAGAAAATTAAGCAGCTTATACTTTTGGGCGAAAAAAAGAAGAAGAAGCCAAATGTTACCAACCTGAGCATCTCCTTATTTTTGAAAAACTGTACACATGGAGTACCCATAATCCCCGCTGCCTCAGCAATCTCTGGATCTTCAGTAATATCAATTTCAACAAGGTGGACATCCTTGTCAAATTCATCTATGACCTATTGCACAAGCACAACTGAACAGGTTAGGTGTATTCACTACAAAAGCCAGTACTCAACAGCAAAGCAGCTAATCTAATCAACTATTACCGAGTAGAAGTAAGAGAAAATGCAAGTCACTCGAAGGACAAAGCTCTTAGACAATTTTATCGGAGGTTCTTTAAGGTTTATCTCAAGATTTGTGTAACTTCATCGAGATCATAAGATTTCAAGTCTTCAGCTTTCCTCAAAATGATAAATTATATTGGAACAGAACCCTTCAAGGCAAATTACTACATAGTACACCACTCTTCACAAATTGGTCCATGGTTGTGATGGCTAATTGAAAGGACACGTAAATGTTAAACATCTTCCGGTAAGATTTCTATAAAAATAATTGCATACCTTGCTAAGAATCGGTTTCAAGGTCCTACATGGACCACATGTTGGTGATGTATACAGCACACACATAAGCCTTGGGCTCTCATGGTACAATTTCCGTAAAGCATACTGAGAAGGAAAACAGTATAAAAGTTATCAGATAGGGATGCAGACTATGGTAAATAGCCATTCAAACATAACAATCAGGAATATCTAAGCTTCCTAGATCTCATACCTGGCCCTTGTGCTTTGTAAGTGTTATATCAAAACCTTCTTGTACATCTTTCTCGGAGAGTTCCTTCTTAACTTCTTCAGTAGGGGGCTGATGAGATAATAAGGTTCAGGAAGATTCATTAGATCATGAACTATTGGTCTAGGAGTTCATTGAAGAAAATGCAAAGAATAGATATAAGTCAACAACGTTCAGGAGCTGGGTTAAAAACCACTTGAGAGCATGTCTATATACACATATCAAATGACTTGTAAAGAAAATATACAGGACAGCAAATCCGTTTCTTTTCGAAGTCAGATACCTGGTGGAATTCAAGAAGAAGATTTTTGCTTGTCAGATATCTCTCCACTGATAAAGCAGCTACACATCCTGAGCCAGCTGCAGTGATGGCTTGCCTCCATTCATGATCCTACATACAGAGAACATTCATGGTGATATTAGGAAGTATCTCACTATAAGAAGTAGCAAAGACAAATGCAAATCAAAAGATGATTAGAAGTTGCAAATGTTCTGTCTAATCATGAGTTAATCTCAATTCTCAGGATTTCTCTATCCAGGCAACCTAAGAATCCTTAAAGAGTGAGTCTGATAAATGGCATCACATTATATTTTTATGGGATGGCTCCCCTCTTTCATTGCAATATCTTAAAAATTAAGTTTATAATAGAGAAGACAACCATTTTCTCATTCCACACCTGCCCTGCTAAAGAGGAACTTATTTGAAACTTCTCTTGAGAACTTAGTTCAAACGTTTCAATGACCAGGCTAGAGTCATGTTGTTCATCCACACACATGATACATCTAAAGGGGCCATGCATAATTAACCTTAACTTCCGTAGGTGTGAAATTACCACTTGGAAGTACAACAGTTAAAAGAAAGGAAAAGGCACAGCAGAAATGAAATAATAAATTGCTGTAAGTACCTGCACATCTCCAGCTGCAAATACACCTTCCACAGATGTGTTTGCTGTGCCCTCCTTGACCAATATGTAGCCTGAGCTATCAAGTTGAACTTGGCCTTCCAACAGTTGACTATTTGGTGAATGACCTATGCCATAAAACAAGCCTTTTGCCTCCAGCACAGATTCTTCCTGAGTATCAGCTTTTCTGATCAAAATTCCTGACATCTGGCCTTTTGGGTTGCTGACGACATCCACAGTCTCAGTGTTGAAATGCACAGTGATGTTTGGATTGTTGAAAACTCTGAAACATTCCCCATAATCAACCTGTTAAACAAACATTTCAGGGAGTTGAAACTTGAAATATATAGATCATTAGTAATTCAATCCGCTTCAAAGAATGAGGTTACAGAAATAGGTATAGCACAAGAAGAGTAGCGGCAATAGATTGAAACTAGGGAAGAGTCAAAGTGAAAATAACCAGCAACAAACCAGCCATGAAACATTGGATTATTTATCAACGCACTCATCTGGAGGATACATATACTTTAGTCAATCACGTAATGTGATTTGCAGGTGCATACTGAACTCAATTCATGATGATACTGTAATGTGGAGAGCACATTCACTAGTGTGTACAACACAATAATGAACCCTTTCAAATTAGTATTTATTGCAATGCCTCTAGCTAAGCCCATAATACATACTAGAAAAGAGTAATTGAAGAGATAATCTTTGGTGACTCCCTTTCCAGAACATTGTGAAGTCGATATTCCAAGAACTGTCTATTGTACTTGATAAGATAATGAAATAAAGTATTAAAGAACACGAACAAGACAGGCATGGATGTATCTCAGATTGTGGCCTCTGACAAGGCCAAGCTCACAACCATCATTGGGATCTTCTACCGTAAGTGCCTCATATAGCAGGTCCTAGAAGAAGCGAAAAAGGTGGCACATATGCACATGTTGTTTTGAAGCAAAGAACCAGCACATTCAAAGTAGATAGTGATTTGACAAAATATAGGTGAAGCATCCGTCAGTGTAGATATCTTAAGAGCAAGAGAACTTCCCTAGATGTTTTTACAGATTACATTAACGTATTCTACTTGTAAGCAGATGATATGACGCTTGGAAACACTCCTATCATTCATCTCTCAGTCTGCAATGTCTTAAAGTGACACCGACAATTTTAACTTAAATTAGTCATCTCTCAGTCTGCAATGTCTTAAAGTGACACCGACAATTTTACAAATATTTAAGTTCTTCTACATCATTTCAAGTCTTTTAAACTAGGGAAAACATTATGGTGGAGGAGAGTATTATATGACCCTAACAATCCTCTCCCAAAGAAACCAAAATGGCCCATCAGATTACAACCTCGATTTTAAGATAAATTCTAATGCTAATAAATATGAAATGTACATAAACATCAATTACCTGTCTTGCATTGCTCTTGATGCTCTTAATTGGTCCTTACGGACAAGTAAATGAACATGGCGTGCATACTTTGTTAAGTATATTGCTTCCTCTGTAGCTGTATCACCACCTCCAACAACAGCAAGGACCTGACCCTTGAAAAGTGGTGATGCTCCATCACAAATTGCACAGGCACTAATTCCTCTGCTCCAAAATTCATCTTCACGGGGTAATCCCAACCTTCTTGCATTGGCTCCTGTAGCCACAATAAGGCTATGACACTTTACCTGAAAATAAAGAAGTGAGCAGTGATCCAATATATGAACCCTAATTTGGGAACTACATACCAAGGGGAGTAAGACAACTAGAAATCTAAGGAATTAAACTGGCATCTGCGACTGCAAGAACTAATGCATTTCAAGCCCAACATCTCTTACAACATGTGAAACAAACACGCCCTTCCATTTTGTTATCGCAGAGGGAATCAAAAGAGAGCCGGTATCACATATATGGATGTATGTTTCATGACCATCTCATGTATCAGATGAACCTCAGAGACTTGAGGGATTCTAGACGGAAAACAAAACCAAAGATGCTCTTTCTTTCATACATCAAAGGTACAGAGAACAAGTCAGACTCTTATATCATGGCTAAGGTACTCTGAAGATATAGATTGTTCTTTACACAATGCAGCAAATTGACCTTTCTAAACAATTCAGCAAATTGTGAGGCCTCTTGTTCTATCATGTCAGCATCTTTTAGATCTCTTAAAGGAAAGAGAAAACTAAAAAATAGAATACGACTCGTATACTTGTACTTAACTAAACCACTTCTGAATGGAAAACACGTAAACCCATAAAGAAATCCCGGTGTAGTTAAAATGTCTCTGTACTTTTTTGAGAAAAATTTTTTTTATTGGAAGGAAAATGTTTCTGTCTAGAAGAATAAGAAAACCCAGAAAGCATGAGCTTAGATGCCTTCTAAGTAATAGCATAATATATTTTTTGTCCAAGAAAAGGAAAAAAGTTTGTATCTATTTCTCTTCTTCCATTACACGTCTGAAATCTGTTTAGCTTTTCAGTTCTCACTCCAAATGAGAATACATACGTTTATATCTAATTTCCTGTAATTTTCTGGGCACTTGTTTGAGAACATATTGCAAACTTGACAAAAACATATGAACTGTTAATTAGTTCAGAAGATGTACCAACCTTAGTGACACTCAAGAAGAAGAAAAAAAATTGCTGGGGTCTTGATAAATGATGGCTATCCTTATATTCTTTCCCCCATCAAATTTGTTAAAACATCAGATATTAGAAGTCATTCTCGCGTGGAATTTTAAAAGATCGAAGCTCCAATTCAGAATAGGCAAACAGTTTGATGGGGATTAAAGATTTAAGTAGTTATAACAGAACCTAGACAGAGTAATCAGCAAATAAAGGATGCATCACCTTACGTTCACTACTGTGGACAGTAAAAGGAGCGTTCTTTACATCAATAAATTCCACATCTTCCTGATACAATTCAGCTCCCCATCTCTCAGCTTGTCGCCTCATCCTACCAAAATTACATAATTTCTCAGCCTTCAACAAAACTTTTGTCTATAAAAGGAACTTCAAATAGATATCTTAATGATGGTAAATGCTCAAACACTTGTCTTGTACCTATCCATTAAGTCAGGTCCAGTTATCCCCTCTGGAAATCCAGGAAAGTTTTCTACTTCAGTTGTTGTCATCAACTGTCCTCCTGGCACACCACCAGCTTGAAACCCCTCAAACACTACAGGCTTCAAATTAGCCCGAGCCGCATAAATTGCTGCTGTGTATCCAGCAGGACCTGATCCTATTATTACCAAGTTCTCAATACCCTGAGCTGGAACAAACAAAAACACCAGTATTCTCAAAATTATACTACCAATTGCAATTAAACTGCTGACAAAACAGTTATTTCCAGCTGCAAAATTAACCAGCATCATTTTATATTTCAAATGCAATTCCGAATTTTGATAATACTTATGCTTGACTTCAATTCAATCAACAAACGTACCAATCCTAATTCACTTCAATTGAGAAAAACAAAAATGCTTTAAAAATACACAATTCATTCAGAAATGCACACGGTAAGTCTACCTGAAGAACTAGTTCCGACCACCTCCCCTTCCGCCGCAGCTCGAATCGAAAACGAGGACGCACGGCTGCGAGTCAAGTGACCATTAACCGAGTCAACTCGAGCAGTCCCTCCTAATCGACTCGAACCGGAGTTGATAACAAGCAAACCGGTCGGAATGCAGTGACCGGTCGATAAAGTCGCCGGAGTAGCCGCCATGGAAGTTGATGCGGGTCGGGTTTTGGTCCGGATTCGGATTCCGATACAAACGGAGTTTGTAATATTGGGAGTAGTATTAGCCATTGGTTTCGGAGCATACAGATATCTCTATTTGTTCTAACTAACTATTCTTCTTTTATCTCTCACACACTTGCACACAATTTGTGTGTTTTGTCTTTGGGATTTGTGCCGTGTGTGTGAGATTTATTCGTAATTTTATGGGGTGAGGATAACCACTCAACGAACTATAATTTTTATTTTATTTTTCCCAAAAAAAATAATCATGATTTTGGTCCTTTGAAGAAAAAATATTATCCAAACGACCAAATTGACTTGATATAGTTGAATTTGAAGTAATTGAGTGTTTATTGATATTGTAAAAATGAAGATTTTGGCTGAGTTAGTTATATAATTTATAATTACAGATAGCTTATTATGTTGTTGTATCAAATTTAATATTTTTTATAAACGATGTCTTTTTTCTTTTTTTTATTTTTTTATTTTGTGTATGTTCCATTTTTCTCACTCAGATTGCTTTGCTATATTGAAATCTTGTTGTCGACGTTGATATTTTCTATTGAAAGTGTAATATATAGTTTTCCATGTGAGAAAATGGGTGGCAACAACTTTGTCCAACATTTAGTATTTGTTTACTATTTATTGTAGTCGAAAGTATAATTTTTCTGATAAATTTAAGAGGTTACCCTTCATTTTATGGTGCCAAAAATTGAAAATTTTAAGGATAATTACACAGTTTAAATCATTTAGGCCATTGATTTCTAAGATAGATGGATTTGAGCCGAGAGTCTATAAGAAGCAATTTCTCTACCACACAAAAATATTGTTAAAATCTTAATACACCCTATCCTCTCCACTCCAAACTACAATCGTATTCTCCGAACTCCAATCGTACGATTGCAGGGGAGACCAGAAAAGAAGATAAACACGGAAGAATGAAAGCAAAACATAAGTCATTTGAGCAGCATAACTATACCAACATATTCATATCATGCACCAGTTAGCTGATTTCATGCATTCAAACATCAATGAGTAAATAAAGAGACTGAAAATGGGGACTAAACTCTCCAGTAAGACTAGAGGTACCAAATTATGATACAAGAAAGTTGATTCTCAGACGATACGAAGAAGACAAATGTTAATAGTCTTAAAGAAAACATCAATAATAGAGCTATTCTAGACAAGTATTTCACATAACCGAGACCTAAATCGGAACTTCCATTTTTATTGGTACAGGTGAAGTGTCTATAGATGCATTCTGAAGCCAGTCCTTGGCACAGATGAGGGCCTCCACGGTCTCAGGTCGCAAGGAACACCTGTAATGATCCATCTCTTTGCTAACCGTGCTAAATATAGAATCAGCAGTTACTGTTGAAACAGGAACTGACAAGATATCACGAGCCATTTTTGACAAAGTTGGGTACTTCATTCTGTTAAGCTTCCACCAACCCACCACATCAAACTCATGAACACGAGGCAGCAAGGACTCTTCCAGATATTGATCAAGTTCTGACCTTGACTGCTGGCTCGAAGTCTCCATAATGTAGACGTCAAAATCAGTAAGTCCAAGCCCGTTACAAGAGGCATCGAGGCCTTGGCCATCCTCCTGCCTCATAGCACTGCCATTTACTTCTTCAACATAAGTTGGGGTTAGAGGTAGAGGAAGAGCCACATATTCATTGAAGAGCTCATGGATTCCCTCCTCAACAGTCTTCACGTAGGCGGCTGCTTCTTCCCCATATATTTTGGAAAAACTGAACTCAACAAGTTTCATTTTGAAGCGTGGATCCATTACTACGGCAATAGCCAACATTAAGCAACAGCTCTTCCAATAATTATCAAACATCTCTTGCATCATCTTGGTGAGACTGCTGGTGAATGGGTCTTCACTTGCTGCAGCACGAGCCAATTCCAATTGAATCTTCCACGCTTCATGGAAGAATGTGTTGGTTGTTGGAATTGATGGTGCAGTCAGGAGATTGGCAGTGTCAAAGAAGATTTTCAAGTAAGTGCACAGAGTCTCAACTTGCTTCCAGTCTTCCAATGTTGGGGCATCTTTGAAATCCGGATCTAATGCATCCAAGCATGAAAATACTTCCTTCAACTCCGTTGCAGCCAACAACATCTCATATGTTGTGTTCCATTGAGTTCGGTCATCAAGGGTCAGCATCTTTGTGCTAGGCACCTGAAGCTGCTGTTTGAGCTCAATAAACTTTTCCTCATGAGATTCCGATGTTTTCACATACTTAACACTATCTCTAACTTTTTTGACAGTTCCTTGCACAACTTTAAACGCATCTTGGGCAATGCTGCCTAAAGTTCGAGCAAGACAATTTCCAACCAATAATTGACCGTGAAGCACAAGTGGATTCTTCACAGAGAGTAAAGCTCTAAGATTATCAATAGCAGCATCACCCAGTGGTTGATTAATAGTGACAGAAAATAACTTCCCCTCCATACTCCAGTCAGAAAGGCAAGCCGCAACAGCGTGGCTGAAAGCTGTCTCAGAATCTGGATATGGTTCCATGATGACATTGAGTATTTTCCTATGAATTTTCCACTCACTGTCAATATACTGCCCAGTTATGAAAACATAGCCCACAGTGTGGTGGGAGGACCACATATCTAGTGTTAAACAGATCCACCCAGGCACTCCCTCAATCACCTTCTGGATGGCTTGCTTTTCTCTAAGGTAAGTTGCCACACAATCTCCTTGCACAGTGTTGAAACTCACCATATCAAAACGAGGCTGAAGATTCTGAACAAAAGTAAGAAAGCCTGCATGCTCAACCATGTGAAGGGGATAGTCATGGATGATAATCATCTTAGAGATTTCCTGGCGGCACCGGTCTGGATCAAAAGCAACGTAAGGAGTAGAAGCAGTTCGATAACGTCTTTTAGGTGCACCATTACTACCCCCATATCCAGTCATCTTAGGAGGAGTACTATATGGGGTCAATTGATCATTCTGCTGATTACGCAGGACTACCGGACATGATCCTTTGGCAATATGGCGCTTCAGATGACTAGTTCCTGCTACTTTTGACCCTGTACTATATGCAAACGATTGCTTGCACTTCTTACATTGTGCCCTTCTAGTCCCAACAGCAACATTTTCAATGGTGAAGTGCTCCCAAACTATCGATTTCTTTTTCCTATGCTTACCAGGTTGAGTTTCTGGTGTTTCAACATTGTTGGGTTGTGGCTCTGCAAGGACCATCTCATTTCCTGGAATCATCTCATAGTCCTGAACCATTCCATTGCCCGGGACCATCTCATTGCCAAGCACTATCTCGTGTTCAACCATCTCATGTTCATGCATCATCTCATGTTCATGGCCCATATCAAGTTCATGGCTCATATCATGTTCATGGCCCATTTCATGTTCATGGCCCATCTCATGTTCATGGTCCATCTCATGTTCAGGTATCATCTCATGTTCATGGACCATCTCATGGTTTTCGGTGGGAGTTGCCGGAGTAACAGGTGTTTCTGGGGTTGCCATCCTAAGAGCAGCAATACACTCTCAAATATCTGTAAAATATAATGATCAAAAGAAGAACAAGAAAAAGCAAAATATTAGTAATGACTAACGTGTTCAAAGAAGATGAGACGCAAAACATAAATAATAAGCTTCAAAGTAGCAGTGTATATACAACGACAACATACCCAGTATAATCTCACAAAGTGGGGACCAGGGAAGGTAGAGCGTACGCAGACCTTACCCCTGCCTCACAGGCAGAGAGGTTGCTATTTCTATTTCTGATAGACCCTCGGCTCAAGGGAATAGTAGTCCAAAGCAGTCAGAAAAAGAAGTAATAAAAGTACCAAGAAATAGCATACAGTAACAAAACAACAAATAGTAATAGGACAGTAACTATCACAAAATAATATGATAGTCAAAGTACAATAAAAACAACAAATAACATATATCTAAAAGAAAACTCAGATTTAGGTATTATTATATGTTATAATTTTCAAGAAAACTCAATTCTTTTGTCCGCTGTTAGCAGAATGGTTGATTACTGAATATCAATATGGAAGTATCTATGGGTCATATAAGAAGACATGGAAGTAAAGCATAAGAAAGAAGCGCTGTCAGAACAAACCGATAACATATACTACAAAGTACTAGAAAACGTAATCAAATTTTACAGTCAAAATTCTAGAAACCCCTCATGAACATCAAAAATAGTAAAATAAATGTAAAAAACACCTGCTTTTTGATGATGAATAACAAAAAAATAAAGAAAAAAGAAACTGAACGAATTAACATAATGCATTAACGGATCATTTGGTTGGACTGATGAGGAGATGTAATCTTCACATAAAATCCAGCATTATTATTATAAATGATTGGTAAAAATCAATCATTATTAGTACAATGTTCAGTTACTGCTTCCTTTCCTCATAAATAATACACATACATTATGAGGAATCCGTGTATTATTTTATGTGTGTCTCATCACAAAACAAACTTTATCTTTTCTTTAAAAAGAAAACATATTGATTATACATTGTCTATTATTTCAAATTCAAAAAAAAAAAAACATTGTATATTATTCCCTCCATCCAATTTAAGTGAGGGGTGGTTTAAAAAAGAAAGAAGCTTTTAAAACTCGTGGTCTAAAATGAGCAGAAAAAACTTCTTTGGCTAATAAATCACCACAGTAGGGGTAATATGTCATTCTTTTTGACAGAAACTAAAAAGAAACTAACATAAATTGGACAGAGGAGTAATTTTGAATACATCAAAACCAAAACATCCAACAGAAAAAAATCTCTTTTATTACTAATTTACACACACGGGAAGGAAGAGGAAGATCCCACCCAAAAAAAAAAAAAAAAATACCTTCTCTACCTCTACTAAAAAAAAAGAGGGAGGCTGACACTATGCTTTGAAAAAAGTGATATAGTGATATGAAAAAGAAAAAAAAAAAAGAAAAAAGGAAGGAAGAGCAGAGAGGAGAGGACAGTCTTTCTTGCATAACTAAACACATCTAAACAACACTAACCCAAAAACCAACCGAGGAGGTTCTAGTGGTCACAGGCAGGATGCAAAGGGGATGGGAGGAGGGACCTCAGGATAGCATCAGAAAGCCCCAAGCTTTAGTAAACCAAATGCATGAAAAATAGTTCACTCATAGCTACAAGGACTGTTCCAACTCAGCCCGAATTCACTCAAGGCCTGGCCCAACTCAGCCCGAATTTCGATACCAAGGAAACTCAATGGTCAGCATTTTATTACAAAAGGAAGTGAGGGTCAAATAGACATTTCACAAAGCATGGGCTAAGAACAAACAAGTCAAACAAACATCTAGTTAGGGAAAATGGATCAAACATGGGCTCACACATAAAATAAATCTAAAAAAGCCCAGATCAAACACCGTTACTAACAATAGATCTATAAAACAAACATACCCAGAAAATCAAAAAAACATATTCATGATTCAATTCACCCAAGCCCACAACAAGTTACCAAAAAAAAAAATCCTAAAACATTTCTTATAAATACACAGAAATTTCAATTAAACTCTAAAAAAGCTAACTTTTGAACAAACAACAATGAAGTTCATCAGATATGCAAATGAACAGAGAAAATATACACAAAACACTAACAAAAGAGGGAAATCATTCATTTTAGAGATACAAAAGAACAATCTTTACACTAATCACATACAAAAAATTAAATAAATCCAAATATAAATTTAAATCGAAAAAAACGGAGATAAACAATGGTACTATACCAAGCCAAATACCAAAACCTCGAAATTGAGCAAAACCCAGATCGTGAAAAGCTCCGGTTTGAGTGAATCGGAATCTGGGTCAACGGCGTTTTTGGGCCTCCGCCGGCGAAGCAGATCTAGGGTTTCGGTAGAAGAATAGAGAGAGGAGAGAGAAAGAGAGAATTGGGCTTGAACCCGATAAAACCTAACTGGACCTTTGTTAATGGGATTTTTAAGAAGCGAGGTCCAAACTTTTATTTTTTGAGTGTGTGTAAATTGAAGGTGAGCCACTGTGTGTTTTCTTTTTTTGGTCAATTTGGGTCGGACCACACAGCCCATTTGGTATGGTGGACTTTATGGGGCCTACATTGGCTATTTTGGGGATAAGTTTGTTATTTAGCCCATAATTGGTGGGGCAAAGTTTCAATTTTGAAATAAAAGGGGGATGTAATCTCATCCAATTTGCTATTTGTTCAAGCCCCCCTTCACTAAAGTAAATGGACCTCTCACTCTTTTGTGTTTTTGGTTCACATACATTATGTCGGTATGAGATATCTTCACCCTTTCTTCGAGATCTTAGATCAAGCATTGTGAATGAAAAAACTCGTGTTTGTTTATATCAAATCAGATAATTTAACCTTAGCAATTAATATCACAGTGAAAGTATACATCACTAAACCCATGGTTAGGTAATAAATATATGTATAAAAAGATAAATGTCTTATTTTCTTAATCTTGGTATAAATATCGGTGTGGATACATTTTTACAAGAGCACTCCTTTAAGAATTAAGTGATGTGAATTCGTATTAATCGGAGCACAAGATCTGAATATGAGATGATTATGTAACATGAATACATTGAAACTATACGATTTAAATAAAAGTGAAAGTAACTGGAGTAATAATTAAGCTAACACGTGCTCCATCTTCACATTGATTGGCCAAGCAATTCACATCTCTGTAGTGGTGTTCTCAACTTTGATATTTTTGAGTATCTGTAAGCGTTAGATGGATAATCTCTCGGGTTCATATTAAGTAAACTGTTGATATCTTGTGTTATGAAATATTTGGTCAAGTTCTATAACGAGCGAAACTTTCGTTTTTCTATTGCTGAGACAAACTCCTAAGAAGAAAATCTTTAGAACCGAAGTGAGTCGAGTGACGTGCCAGCTTTAGCAATGACTTTTCTTCTTTATTTTTTTCTCTTTTCTGGTGGGAGATATCTTTTTAAAATGTTTTTTTTAGCATTCAGAATAACCAAATATTGGAAAATTGAATGACATTGCTTTGTATTGTACAGAAGAAGTGAATATCATATATTTCATTTCAACTAACAAAATATTGCAGTTTAATGGTCAATTTTTCAAACGATCACTCAACTAAATAGCTGTCTCGGAAAATCACCTTTCTTGACCTTCTTCAACAAAAAAAGTGATTTTTTGAGATAATAACTATTAGCTGAGTGACCATATGAGAAGTTAAGACGCTAGTTTAACACGAATAAGTAGCTCAACAAACCCCTAAACATCAATGAATCACACTACACAGCTATAGAAAAGACTCTAATTCCATGGCATTCCCATATTTCAGGTCCAAATAACTTTACTTGTTACACTTTGCAAGCAATAATATTGGAAAAAATAGTAAGCATCTCTGCTTCTTGAGTGAATAATGAAACTTCAACAAACACAGAAGCAAATGGCTACTGCATCAGTTATAATATAATATAAAGTCTGTACACACCCCTTCAGTTAACAAATAAATGATACATCAGAACTAAGATACATGAGGAGGAATGAAAGAATTGACCTGACTGCTGATTTTCAACTAGACTTGACATTGTACTGATAAAGCAGCAGTATAAGAGAGACCTAAAAAATTATCACTCTTCAAGCAGGCATCACAAATTGAAGGGAAAAAAAACCAAGATCACAAAAACCTTGGTTCCATAGAAGCAGACAGCAAAATGCAAATACCAATCATGGCAATATGTACCCGTAAAAGTAGGTAGCTTTATCAAGAAACTGTGTGAAACAATGAACTGCAATATTGAGAACACAGAGGACACCACCTTTGTTTCGATTCAGATTTTAGAAGAGATCGACTTTCTTCTTCTGGATATCTTGCTTCCATTTAGGCAACTTATAGAAAGATTCTTTCGTCATTTTCAGTATGGACTGGAATTCCTCGTCAGAGAGATAAGCCTGAGAGTCCATCAATAAAAATAAGAAGGAAGGAACTCACTTTCATCAGAAATTCAGAATTCAATCAACACTCATGTACAAACCTCTCTCCTTTTGAAATCAATCCGGGTGACAGGATTTTTAGATTTAGCCTTCAGCCGTTCGTAGCTATATGTAGTCTGACTACCATCACTGTCAGTTTCCTCCTGTTCTGGTTCTGGCTTCGGTCCTATGTCTTCCCCATCAGCCTCTGCATGCTCAACTGTCTCGGTCTCCTTGAATTCTGGAACTTCTTTAGAACCTAAAACCTCAGTAGTAGAAACTCCATTCCCTGTTTGTGCAAAAAATTAAATAAAAGAAAAAAATCCTCCATGTATATCGTACTTACCCAATTAAAGACAAACTAAGTAAAACTGGTCAGCTTAGAAGTTGAAATGTCTAAGGACTCTAGGCTAGCAATGCTCTCCATCAATAATCTGTAACTGCTCTTATGGTAATACTTGTGATCAACAAATAAAGATAACTATGAATACGTACATCAATGCACATATATATACACATGCATGTGTCCACACTGCACACATACCTAGTGAATACCAATGACTCTAAAGCTTAGAAAAGTCTTGTCTGAAATACAAAAATATAGAGAAGGAAGCACTTAAAAGGTTAACAGAACATGTCTAGACAAAGCACTAGAGGAGGATTCACAACACACAATCTATAGGAAGAGAAGGATCTGGAAATAACAGTACAATGGAAGAGAAAAAAAGATTTTTATACCAAGGGGAATAGGATCTACTGATGAAGTTCTACTTAATCGGAGTGGAGAGCTGCCCTCGGGTGACTGCTTCTTTTCAGCACTGAGAACAGAAGATAAAGCAGCTATTGCAGCTGCTCTTTGTGAACCAGGACTTCTCCCTGACCTTGGTGAAGAACCAGATTTTGCTGGAGATGGTGAATTAAATGCAGAGTTTAAAGCAGCCAAAGCAGAAGCTCTTTGGGTTGACCCACCATGATTTGTACCATTGGACCTTGGTTGTTTCTGAAAGATAAGAGGAAAAGATATATTACATGCATGGTAGACTTTGGATAAATAATATATTATATTTCACAAATTAGGTTAGTCATAAGTCGTAACAGAATCAATTTTTCACAACTTATAACCCAGATAGTACAGTTCTAACATTATCCTAAATAGAACAAGAGACAGAACATGAAGCTTGGGCAGTGAACTAGGAATACAAGTTTAAAAAGTGACTAATTTCCTTGAATATGGTTCTAGTATGGACAGCTTAAGTTGGAAGAAGGATAATAAAATGACAATATGTTGTGTCCCCCAAAAAATACTAATGTTAATTAGAGAATGTTGACTAGTGGACTCGGATGATTTGAAGCAAATATAATGGTAAAAATTTGCACAGAAGTACAAACAATTTATACAGAGATCTTGCTTTTATGAAATCTAGTTACCTCTGAAGCATGACCAACTCCAAAGAGTAGCATAACCTTCTTCTGGAATGAGTTTCCGTGTGCCTGATTAAAATGGACGCCCGCAATCAATTCAGAAGTTTTCTCAGTAATGAGGACTCAAAGACAAACCACGTTAACATCAACAACAATATACCCAGCCTTATCTCACAAGTAGAGTCTGGGGAAGGTAAGATGTATGCAAACCTTACCTCTACCTATGATTACATCTATGCTAAATTTGGAAAAATGGTTCTCCTTATTATGTCAGGTATCCACACAAATTGGATTTTCCCTTTAACTATACTGCAATAGCAAATTTCTACCTACGTTTCTACAACAAATTCCTTTTGTATGTACATGATTACATCTCTTTCTAGTCCCTGTATACCAGTAGCAATTTACTACATATACCAAGTCTGCAGTTATAAGCTCAACGCTTTCTCTTTTCTCAATAACGATGTTTTGTTTATTACATGTTTGGCAATGTCTCTGGTGGTTTATGCTAACATCTTCCAACTTCGACTTTCTCTAGTTTATGCTACGTACTTGCTTGTACCATTTTTCAAGTTCCATCCACCCTCCAAAAGTTTATTAAAAAGCTTTAAAGAAGATCAATGCAACACTTTCACGTTATTTACACTCCCCGTGAATTTCATATCAAACTACATAGAAATGAGTATCAGAACTTGATAAGCGAAAGAAAGTTGTCACGTACAATAGCTTTTGCAGGATCCCAGGAGAAAAATGTTGTAAAGAAGCAAGGCTCATTTCCTTCCGTGACTTTATACAATGGAACATTAGGAGACAGCCCTTCCAAACATGCAGCCATCTCCATGTATTTCTGTGGGACTACAATGGTTAGTGAAACATAATTAAGAACAGAAACACACTTATAAATAGGCAACCTCTATGATACCGTATATTACCTGTCCAATTTCAAAAGAACTTTGCTTTTCTTTGGGATCTGATGACTGACCAACCCAAACAAACACTTCAGCATGTGTATCAAGTAATAAAACATCCTCGGTCAATAAATCATCTTGAGAGAAGTTGTAGATTTCTTCAATCTATCAAATGAGTAAAGCAAAGATTAACCAGATATACAAGAAGTTCAGGTATTAAAAAGCTCAAATTATGTACTCTAGGACCTTACCTCAAATTTTCCTGGATATCCACAAGGTCGCATGAAAGTTGTAGAAAAAATAGTTAGCACATATCACTTCTTATTCACCCCCCCCCCCCCCAAAAAAAAAAGAGGGAGGGGTGGGGGGGACATAATCTAACAAAGTTAAAACACCTTATTTGCAAAGAAAGTAGCTAATGAAATTAAGAGATCAGGGATACACCTTTATTAATGGAATACGCAAACAAGTGGAGGTCTCTGGTGACCTCTGGGGCTACTTTTTTGCTGGTGTAACTTTGTTTTCCTCCCACAGCAAACCAGAAAGATGAGCTCTCTGTTCCTTCTTTAGTGTGTTTCACAGTCACTCCAGGCTGAGTTGAAAACACCAAACAAATTGCAAAATCAGACAAACAAGATATATGTCAGTTGTAGATATCTTATTGATCATTTTGCAAGAGATGAAAATATGCATGTGAAGTATGTATTGTCTATTAAGGAGCACAACATAAGAACAAAGCTTCTCTAGATTATCACAAGCTAGAAAACCATATAGACTTGACTTCCTACTCATACATCAGAATCAGATTCCAACGGAAATTTCAGGGTTTTGTTCCCACAAAAATGATGTTAGCCTTTTTGGCATGCAATATCAGCATGCTCATTCTAAGGCATTGCTTGATTACTTCACTTAACTCATTACAAACAAAAAATAGAAAGCAATAGTTTAAGAGAGCAGAGGTGTTTGTGCAATCGATCATTTCAAAGGTACACTGCTGTTTATTTGGAAAATAGTTAAGTATAGTAGGACTATATTTCACTGCCAAGCTAGCTATATAAAAATAGGTTGTATTGAAAGGAGTTATTTGGGTCACCGAAACACTTGTACCACAACCTGGTTACCACAATATGATCTAATTAGATTCTTAATATAATTAATGTACTTTCTTCAACAGAAATCATATTTCACATAACACAGTAACATCTTATCATGAGATTTTTTTTTCTTATCATGACTAAAAAACAAGGTTTCTCACAAAATATTGAATGCATCATCATCAGGCAAAACAGAAAAAGAAGCACATATCCCATTTAAAAATGAATAATCAGATTTCAAAAACACTTAACATAGTAAAAGCTAGATCTTGACAAAAGAAAAACATCATTAGACCATTCAAACACTTCCTCAAAAACAATTACTATCTATATCACAAATTCCTAACAATTCTTGCCAAGGAAGTATAAGGGACACCCCTTCCGTTTAGAGGTAACCATCTTGTAAATGAGTAATTGAAATTTGAAAGAATAGGTCCTTCATTTGTTTTTATCAATGAGGTCATGCCCTTTCAATTTGAAAAAGAACAATGAAAAAACACATTTTGATTACAATCCATGTCACACATTCTTAACAGTTTTCGTCAAGGAAGGATAAAATGATTCACCCTTTCCCTTTAGAGTAGGCAATCACCTTGTGCAATAAAATATAAAAGATGAGGCCCTTCTAAGTTGAAAAGACCAATGAAAAAGAAAAACACATTCTCAAATTCAAGAGAAGTTCTCACCTTCAAGAATTCTGCAAGTTTTGCTGCTAATTGCTGCTGCTCATAGGTACTCTGGTTTCCATGCCAACTAAATACTGATGAGCCAGATTGCAGAAGAAAACACTCATTAGAGTGCAGTGAAGCTGCCACCTGACGAAGTTTAGAAACAAAAAAAGAGATAAGTAATCAAGGTTTTAGATTTACTTTGATAAGTTTACAACGGAGTACATTATAACTTGTGGCCATAGCCCATAATTACTGTTACAAGTTTAACTTGGAAGCGCCAGAAAACTGAGTCATACACAAGGCCAATCAAGTTGCATGGACAACATGATATGCCTCTCCTATGGCAAGTGATGTACTGATATTCGGTAATCTAGCAAATCACAAGAAATCCGATAAAAATTTCCATTTAAGAATGATATGAGCAGACAGGTCCTTTCTTTCTTCAAAACGCAGAAAACCAGTGCATGCAACAGAGAAGCACAGACAAGAACAGCAAATAGCATAGCAGCCCAAAAAGAGAAGAAATTTGGAAGGATTGCATACAGCATCAACTTGAACTGCTTTGTTGTTGTGCACAGAAGTTCCAGATACTCGAATAAGTGCCACAGAATCAGCAGTGTAGGTTTCATCATTCAGGCCTTTGTCGGCAATATAATTTTTATAGCCAGAGCTTAATCCACCCTGAAAAAATGATAGAAATTCATTATGGTTATTAAATAAATATGGCAAATTACATTCTAAAGCAGTAACCTGAATTACACTGCATAAGAGGTACCTTAAGGACCAACAAGGGCTGGAAGATTGCAACAAATTGTGGTGGTTCTTTCCCTTGATATATGCGACCCTGGATGATGTTACACGTCATACTAAAACCTCACTCAGTTTTCTAGCGAGAAAAGAGGTGTCAAGAAGTAATACCAGCACTGGTCTCCCTTTAAGTGAATTGCACATTGTACTAGCCAATTTAGCAGCCATGTTTTGGTCCTCCTGAATCCACAACGTACAATGGACTGGATAAGGCCTTCAAATTTATCATATACATGATATAAAGTAGAAACTAGAAAGGACTACAATGCAGAAATAGTTAGTCCATCAATCCCAACTTTACTTTCTTTTTTCATCCCTTCTAATTTACATTTGCTGATTTCCCTAACAGGAAAAGTTTATCAAACTCCGAACATTCAAACTAACATAAGTACTACTATAGCACTATACTACTTATCTTTCGTACCTGACATTCTAAATTTTATGCATTTCAATTTTTAACTATTATATTAGACATTTCAATAGAATTTTATTTTCTAAATCAGTGTGCTAGTCCAATGAGGTCATATCCATATTAAGTTTAAATATATGAAGCTAATTTACAAAAGATGAAACTTTTATATGATGGTAATACATTTTCACTTCCGTTTCCTTTTTTCGCATCTACAGAGGAGTAGGGAAAAGAATTTTACAGGGTCGTCCAAATAGATCCGATTCAAAAACATGAAAATACCAAGGGTGTGTGAACATTTGTTATTTTTCACTATTTACCAGCATATGATTTTTTTAGATATAATTAAAAATAAAATATAAGAGATGAATTTCCACCCCAATGTCTGAAATGGCATGTTAGTTGAAATACTTGTGAAAGAAAATGTCATATATAATGAATTATTAATAACAGGAAAAAATGTGGAGACCCTTATATTGCAAGGACAATCTATATTACCTCAACGCTATTCTTTCCAATCCACCAGCATAGATAATAATCTTCTTTCCTGTCACTGTGGTGGTATGTGTAAAGAACGATATAGCAATCTCCACAGTGAAATTTACCAATATCATCTCCGGTGACTGGGGTCTTTGCATTACCATTGATACGCCAAACCTAGTAAAATCATAAATTTTTAGCGACAATATCAGCAGACAAATTATAATCAAAAGGATTTCATAGTGATGATCAGACCTCTATTTTTCCACCCCCTTCAAGCAACGGAGGGACTTCCTCGTTTACAGGAGAACTTTTGCTAGCACCTTTAACGCCAATCCCTTGTTGCTTCAGCAAAGCTGTATAAATGCAACAACAACAAAAACATAAAACTGCTTCCAAGAAACAAAATATCAATTCTACAACATTCAAACTAATCTACCTGCTACTTTTCCTCTTCCCTCCTCGGCTGCCGGTGCAGACCCTGATGGCCAAGAGTCAAAGTTGGACTTGAATGAATATGTTTCATAGCCTTGAATAAGTCGGGTTACATGTGTTGACTTGGGTCTATTTTGACTGGAAAGAAATTCCTGTGGGTATATTTAGTCAATTAGTTATGAGAAATTTCACCATAAAAGAACTCTCTGGAGTTTAGAGCTAATATTTACCTCTGCAGCTTGAGTGGCAGCTTTCCTCTCTTCCAGTTGAGTTACACGGCCAACCCAAACAAATACCTCAGCACCACAATCCAAAAGATAGCATTTATTGTTTTCTAAGCTGGATTTTGAAAGTTCACCGTCCACAGGACTGACTTGACCATCAGTAATGCTACAAAGAGAGGGAAAAGTTCAACTTTAGCACTAACACCAGCAAAAGGTTGATTTCAAACTTCTAGATAAGAAAGCAGCAAGCACTAGGGATGCAATCAACATAAATATGCAAAATATTTTAAGATTTAACTAGAATAATTCAAGTATAAAGATCATTTTTAGTGGAAAGAAATACCATCCAACAGTAATTGGTCAACCAAGGATGTTTCAATTATTTTATATTATATGAAGTGTCAAACTTAAGTTCAATTTACATTATGCTTCAGTTAAGTGTGTTAATTATTGGATCTAGCACTCAAACAATTTTAAGATAGGGATACTTTTTCATCTGGGCAATAGAAGCCACTGGCTTAGTTGCACCTCCAAACCAAGTAAAATTAAGAGAGATAAAACAAGTATCGACTCCAGTAAAACGAACATAGCAGCAAGATATTCACCTCACAGAATAAGATACACATATTCTACACTGATGAAAACATATCCTTCATTTCTTTGATTGCTCCTAGTGTCATTATTTACGCCATTTTCCATTTCCCAATTCCCAATTATTGTAATTCTCACTTAGATCCCCAATTATGTGACCCTCCCACCACTACATGTAATGTCAAAGGTTTACCTTTTGACATTTTAAAAAAGTAACCACTTACTGCAAACAAAAACAAAAAAAATCCCGAATGAACTGGAACATTCTTAATCCAACCATAGCAATTCTATAAACGAGACACCTATTTAATTTGACACAAAGGTTATTCTAAAGCAGTTATGAATCACTTAAGGAACAAAAGCTGGTGAATATAAATTGGGTTAAGTTGAGGGAGTAATGATTACATAACTACCTTAAAGACAAGTATAGGACAGCAGGATTCAACAATACCTATAAAGTTTAGCAGGTGTCTTCTCTAGAACAATATCATCTTCACTAGCAACCTTTTTGCCAATTGGAGCAAAGCCACCAAAGAGCACCCAGAAGGAACCGGAATCTGTCTCAGCTTGTAAATTCCCATCATCTGGTGTATGCAATGGAAATAAGGAGCACTCCCACATGAATACCATGAAATATTAATAGAATAAAGAAAAGGTCTGAACTCTGAAGTTCTTCATTAGAACCGAAACATAGCATACATATCAAAAACAGATCCATATTAATTCTGTTGAAATAATTGTGTAGGTGATGACACCAATTCAAATCGAACCTTCCCTTGAAATTATAAGCTTTTAAAAGAGTTTGTTCCCTGTCTTAGTTAGTCAAATCTGCTCTATGTGTGGAACTTCTTTATTCCTTATTATAGCTGACTCACATAACTCTAAGAAGAAGAAATATTCATGCAAGACACATGCATAATATTTAGGAACACCCAATCTAAATGTCCTGCTGTAACACAGTCAAATATACCAAGCTTGAGAATAATTTGACCCATAATTTCTAATGCTAAAAAAATTATACTAGGAAGTGTAAGATAGAAATTCGCCAAATATACATGTTTTAGTTGCAAAAGAACAAAATAGACAAAGCAAATTTGAAGGCTTAATAAGGAATTTCAACAATAAGTTCAAACTAGGACAATTAAACCGGGATAGAAGGAATATAAAAAATAGCTATTACTTGCTCACCACTTATCTATGAATTTTTCAAGCCTTGTACTTACCAACAATGGCAACATCACATGTCCCCTCGTGATACTTGTCCTTCAAGAACTGAATAACTTCTAATGCTTTGGCCCTCTCCTGGATATTGGAATTTGCACCATTGAACTGATATATCTTGTCTTTAGAGTCCAGAATGAACACGTCATCATGATTTAGAGAGGACCGGGAAAATGGGACCTGATACATATTCATGCTTAAATATGTAATTTTCAACCAAAATTGTACGAGATTGCATGTTCTAAATGAGCTCATCAGTAAGTTTTATATGCTTCTATACCTGCTTCATCCTGACAACTCGTTTGCCCTTGCAGACATACAACCTTGTTTCAAATTCTTCCTCTTCTGATTTCTTGAATCCAGATGCAATACCACCTTCCAATGGTATAATGCATGGCTTAAAGAATGATAAAAATTTGTCCGATTCATGACCTTGGATTTCCCTATGCTGTACTGCTCGCCCTCCAAGAATCGCGTCAAGCTCAACAGTTTTGATAGCTGCAGTTCCAGCTTCATCCTGACATAGCATCCAAATTTTAGCAAATGGAAAAGAAAATTATAAATCTGGTTAAATAGCTGCTAAGAATGGAGATTGATTTCACACCTGACTAGTATCCTTTCCAAGCCAGAAGTGTATATCATATATATAAGAACCTCCCTTGCCAGAAGTTGTCTGCAATTATAGATGAACATGTGATTTTGTGGTATTATATTATACAGATGAACCTGACTAGTAGGATTATGTCAATACAATTCAATAATACTAGGCATGAATGACACTTTTCTGCCAAGATAAAGGAGTACATGTAAAGCCAAAGACATTCGCATCCACAAACCTGCAAGATGATGTAAGAATCACCCGAGTAGAATTTACCACATTCGGACTTTGGCAATGGAACTGGTTGGAAATCCTCAATTCTCCAAATTTCAGTCCCTCTAGATAGAGTTAAGTTTAAAGTTTGAAAAGTCCCAACAGGCCGCATTATTAACATAATAAGTTCAAACCTCAAGTTAAAGTTCTTGCGGCTATGTTTGGCAGTGGAAATAATGAACATAAACAAACAACTACTTTGGAAATGGTCACAAAATGTTCCCTTTGGTTTTTCCTCATGGAGGAGAACAAGAGGTAAATGGAATGCTATTAGATCAAATGACAAAAACATTATTGAGAAAAGATGGCTTTTCCCGGATGAAATTTCAAGGGGAAGATATGATATTAAATAGGCTCATAGATTTCCTTAAAGAATATTTTTTGCAGGCAAGGAGCAATTTCTAGCAGCACATGAGGGCACTGTTTGCATCTAGGGAAATATATAACATGTTAGAGCATAGGATATGTTGTCCTTTCTCTTTATCTACTGAGATAGCTTCTGTTGTGCACCCATTGTTTTTAGTCTTTCAATTCGTGACAGGGTTTTGGCAACCCCTTGGTGCCTCGTTTAACGGTACTTCTGACTTGTCCTCAAAAAAAACAATAATGAACACACTGAAGATGTCCAGAGATTGCTATTCTATTTTATTTTTTGGATAAGTAAAGGTAATATTCACTGAGGATCGCCAAGAATGTACAGAATATTTACCACAAAAACCCAGCCTACTCTTTTTTGTTTTTATTTTTTTAAGCACCCGCTTACCCTTTATAGAAGCAGGGTGCTAAGAAAAATTCAGTGGTGTTTAAACTGATCAATACTCATTTCAACTTTTTCTTTTTTTGCTATTTGTTTATCATTAATACCCTTTTCAACTTTGTTCCATGTAATCAGTCAGGGATCACATTTGCAGCAAAGGATACATTCTCTGACCCGCACCCTGAAATGCAGGTTCTAAGGCTTTCACAGAGTTAGACATGATGCAAAATCTTCCCTGTTATCTCTTTCAAGGAAGAAAAAGAAACTAGATTGTTGAAGCACCCGACTTCAGCTATTCTGATATTCTGAACACCAACTGCACAGACAAAATGGACATGACCATTATCATCCCAGTAACAAATTAAGAACTTCATTTAATAGCACATGCAATAAATATAATCTTCATTCAAATATAAACAGACAATTAGACAAGTGAATCTTCACAAAAAGGAAACATCTGAAACCATGATATAACTTATTCCAGTTCCCAACTTCTCTTCATACAACTCATTTTCAAAGCTACCAATCGTAACAGCAATAACAATAAATATAATCTTCATTCAAATTTACACAAGCAATTAGACAAGTGAATCATCACAAAATGAAACATCTGCAGCCTTGATATAGCTTATTCATGTTCCCAACGTCTCTTCATACTATTCACTTTCAAAGCTACCAATCGCAACTAGTTCGAGTTGGCCATATGAATCCTTGTTATCCATTTCGCTCCATTTGGTCATGTTTCATTTCAATTCTCAATAAGTTTAACTCTTAAGACAGATTAGGGGTGCGTTAACACTGAGAACTCTCTACATGTTCTACTAACATATAACTCTCTAAGCACACAAAAAGATCCCCAAAAATACTAGACCTAATCCAAGTCTACCAACATGACTAAGGGTTTATCAACTACTTTGTATTGCATATATGAATCATTTTCTTCTATTGTGTGCTATTCTTTTATAGGTCCACATAGATTTCCAAAGATCATAGGTCCTTTTAGACAACTTCCTTTCACATGATCCTAGGTATACTTTTGCCCCTTTTAACACACTTCTGGTCATCATACAGTTAATGACCGGTGCATTTGAAGTTCTACGTAGCACATGGTCAAACCATCTCAGGCAACCTTATCTCCTTTATCCTTTGTGTATTGCTTGTACCTTCCATCAAATATTACATTTCTGATCTTCTCTAATCTTTTATAACCACAAATTGGTCTTGATATTTGCATTTTTATGACACTTATCTTCCCGATATGATGGCCTCCACATTACATTGTAGGCCTTACACCGTTCTATAAAATTTGTTCACCTGAATAAGTATCTTCTTATAGCGTAACACTCACATAATGCTCCTTCATTTCAGCCTTCTTTTTTATTCTACATGTTATATCTTCATCTCTTACGCCATCTCTTTAACGCTAAGCTTAAATTAGTGAATTCTCTACATTTAAGCACCACATTCCTATGTAATCTCACCTCCATTCTTCTTTATGAGGTTAAACTTGTGGTGTATATATCTTGTCTTACTTACACTTGTTCTAAACCTTTACTTCCAAAAAGGTTCTCAAAGTTCAAGCTTCATTATCTCAATCAATTCAACAATAGCCTATAACATTGAAAATGTGTAAGGTGGTAAGTTTAATTATCCACCTGTATATGCTGGTGGGGAGATCTTGGCCGCAGGCCAACTCACCGCATCTACTGTTCAGTAAGCCTAGTCTAGTAGGAAAAATGAATCTCCTTTAATAAAGATGCAAGACTACGACACCTATCTAGAAATCAGGTTGTTTTTAGTATAATTTGGTGTGCAATCTGATATACATGTTGTCAGCATTTCAACACATTCCAGTATAGGTCTTTTAAACATTTTCATTCTTCAGAATGCCCTAAGTCATCTTTAGTGCACAAGTGGAATTATTCTGCTCCGCAGCTGGTCTGTCCCCGACATATTTTCAAGAGAACGGCTCTAGATTACAAACCTTGAGGTATTTAGCTATGTTTTGGGTGTGTGCATGCACAAAGCTTCCCCCAACCCCCTGTCACACAACGCGCATACAAAAGGTAAATAAGCCTGAGAAAAAAGTAACTTCCTTTGCGAACCTTTCTTTAACAACCTGATTCAGAGAACTAAAAAGAAACAGTGAAGTAGCTTCCTGTGATACACCTTATTATTAATGAAGCTTAATAGGTTTCTCATTTCTGTGTCTTCAGTTAGTAACTGCACATGATATACAGCCTTGTTTTAAGTAAATTGCTTCTTTCTTTTTTGCAGGTAAGTTAGTTGGTGTACTGCTTCTTCCTGATGATGGAGAGTGGAGACTCAATACTTCCAATGAATCATGTGACTAGTAGGCATCTGTAATTTCTGGCCTTGATAGAGATTATTCATGTTAACTGTCTCCTTTTATGTATTTGCTATTATGTCTACGCAGGTCAATCTGTCACCCTGGTATCAAGAGGATAACAGTAGTTTTTCTAAAATCAAACTTCTAGGAGCTCAATTCTGTAGTTTATCCCAAAATCAATGCTGCCCCTTACTGACTATACTTGTCATCCGCGAATGACCATCAATTATAAGGATGCTGCCCTTTCATTCTCAATTTCTTCAACTTGTTGTGAAGACAGGCCTCAGATTGTGACCAATAAATTGACAAAAAGATATATGAAATCTCCACAGTGAATGCAGAACTGACAGCAAACATGAAAGTTCCACTCTTGCATCCTCCCACCATAATGAGACCTCGGTTCTAGTTTAAGCAATGCCATTTGGTGAAACATTCCTATAGATGAAACATCTAGTACCTTGGATGATAAGATGCAACAAACTTTCATTACTTTGAGAAACATTGGCAATTACGTTCCGCAACTTATTACTGCAGAGTTGAGGACACCAAGATTCGGTCACTTATCATCAACTCGTAGGTATATTTTCCCAAGGGCAGGATCCACAAATCTTTTTCCTCCATATAATACTTCCATTGCTTATAAGAGGAAAAGAGCCACATCAGAATAGGTAGAACATATTAGAAGGTGTATCATCCATGTCTCCTGCCAAGGGGCAGCCCAGAAAAGGACTTTACTTTAAACTTCCTTGAATAAACTAATTGAATTCCAATAAAACTTGAAAGCAATCAAAACAAATCCTCATTTCAGCACCTAATAACGCCATATAAGTCTCTCTTCTCAGACAACGGGTTCAAGCAGGGCAAGCAACTAGTAATATTCTATGCTTCTAAACATATCTGCATTAGAACTCATAGTAAGCAAAAGCTACAAAACCATATCTTTCTCACCTAAAATCTACATCCAACAACTAATGATCTACAATGAGATTACCCAATTTCCACAGCTGCATGGTACATTTTAGCTAATCAATCATCCCACATCCAAAATTAGACTCTAAAACCACAAGAAAACCTCAAAACTGGCATTAAAAAACAAGAACCAATTTCAAACATATTATCCATATTCTATATCTGCATTAGAACTCATAGTAAGCAAAAACTGCAAAACCATATCTTTCTCACCTAAAAATGTACATCCAACAACTAATAATCTACAATGAACTTGCCTAATTACCACAGCTGCATGGTACGTTTAGCTAACCAATCATCCCACATCCAAAATTAAACTCTAAAACCACAACAAAACCTCAAAACTACATTAAAAAAAAAATAAATAACCAATTGATAACTTAAACGTAAATTAAGGAACAACCCAGACCATCATTCATTGAATTAACATAAACAAAACCAATATTATCCCAAAAAAGCATCCAAAAAAAATGTGCAGATATCTAATTCTATAAGAAAATCAAATTAAAATTGAGATCCATAAGAAATCATCAAAAATGTGGTCAAAACGCACCTCTGGAGATCTCTCTTTGAACGTTTTGAGATACAGAAAACAAAAGGGTACAACAGAAAAGGAGAAAACGAGCTGGCAAATATATAAAGAGAGAGAGAAAAGGGAAGGGAATAATTGCAGTAATGGGCTGCAACGTTTGTTTTTCCCCTTTCTCTTTCTCTCTCTCTGTAACTTTTTTGAGGCTTTTGAGAATTGATTGCAGAAAATCTGATAATTCTTTTGCAGACAGAATATGCGGAAGAAAGAGAATTGATAACTTTTTTAGAGAGAGAAAAAGACGGAGTTGAAGAGAGAGAGATGAAAATGCTTTTACTCCCACGGTTACTAAATTCAGGCGAAGAATCCGGCAACCGTAGCGACGGCGCCGGTTGCTTTTCCGGTTACCTTTGAACTTTTGGATTTTGCTGTGTTTTTACCTCTTTTTTCGAATGGATATATTCCCTCTCCTCCAATAATATGGGAAATTTTGAAAATCACTTAAGGATGGTGTAAAACATTTATATAATTTGACCATTTTATAAGGTGATTATATATAAATTTTATAAAAACAAATATTGTCATTGGAAACTTAGTAAATAATATTCCAATTGATCTGTTAAATATCGGGTTCAACTACTTTTATATTCTCCAATTTTGAATGAATACTTAAACTTGTAGAAACATGCGCTTTATGTGTCAATTTCCATGAGTACACTCGAACTGATTTGTTTATATTACATTGAACATGTATGTGTACTTGTTCAATTTTATATATTCGTACACATTCCAAATTAGAAGACATGAATATCAATTAAACTCAAACTAAAGATCACGTTTATATATTATAAGATCTGTTCGTTCTCGATTTGATAGACATATCAATTTGTGTCTTTTCCCTTTTCAAAATGAATAAAAGATGTTCTAGTATCACTATCGAAACAAACTTTTTCATCACTCCAAAATTAAAAAGTACTCCTAACTCCGTAGACTTCTTATGAATACTCTTTTTAAACTTAAATTTCGAAATATATTTTGTTTTAACTTTAATCTGGTATTATTGAAATATTAATCTATGTGATGAATAACATTTTTCTATATTTAATTATAAATCTTGCATTCAAATTATTCACATAAAAAATTCTGATAAATAATATTTTTTTCTCTTATATAATTCAAGTTATTCACATGAAAAATTCTAATAAATAAATTGTTTTCCTTATATAATTCGAATTAGTGAAGCTCAAAGTTGTCCTACTAATATCCACTGGTATTGTCACTTTTGTCATTGATTGCTTAAAAGACAGCATGGAGTGGGTCAAAGATGTTGTACTTTTACCAATTATTAATTTTGTATCGATTTTGATAGGTCTTTGAAAGAAAATTTAAATTGGAAATAAAAAATTGGACGGTTAGATTCTACTTTACATCCTCCTCAATTATAGACGACTCTTTAAAGTTGATTTTAATTTTCATTTTGAAATCGCGCTCTAATTCAACAAAAATAAATTAGATGTATTCGAGTTGGTTTATTTTTTCAATTGATCTATAAATAATAATCTCACTTTATTAAGTCTAATGTAACATATTGTATTATCATAGAGATCCAAATTGGTATCACTCATCCAATGACTTGTTGCGCCAAGGCAACGAAAAAGCTAATAGAGTAATGATGTATGCCAAAATGATTTAATATATCAAGCCAAATCAAAAGACTCATGAAGATGCGATATTGATACAAATGACATATTTCAATCAATCAAATGTGTTTTTATCACTTCTATTTAATAACTAATTGGTAATTCAATTGATCCAGTCAAATTTTTAAAAAAAAAGTTCATTCTCGTAACAACTTTCAGACTTAACAACTAGATATATAATTAAAATATGAAAGAGTGCAGTTTTCTTTCCTTTTTTAGTTAGGATAACTCAATCATAACAACATTACATGATGCGAATGAGATAAAATTAGGAACATGCTTCTAACTTCTAAGATATAGGTTTCA
The DNA here is from genome assembly GCA_035578085.1 of Solanum pinnatisectum. NCBI lineage: Eukaryota > Viridiplantae > Streptophyta > Magnoliopsida > Solanales > Solanaceae > Solanum > Solanum pinnatisectum. The sequence continues at coordinate 42,411,438 of CM069085.1, read as the reverse complement.
AAATTAGCATTGAATTTAAAATTTAATTCATAATTTCTAATTGGTGACAATTAATAATAGATGAATTTTCACATATAGTCACTCAAAAATAGTTTAATTACTCTCCATAGTTATAGTTTGATAATTACAATTCATATCAACATGTTATAGGGAGGAGAGAGGCAAGTGAGAGAGGGCAAAGAGTGGGAGAGAGGTGAATTATATATATATATATTGGTTAGATAATTGTATATTATACATATGTATTTGTATATATGGCAAGCGAGATTGGGAGAGGGAGGAGAGAGGTGAGCGAGATTGGGAGAGAGAGGAGATAGGCGAGCGAGATTGGGAGAGAGAGGAGAGAGGCGAGCGAGAGAGGGCAGAGAGTGGGAGAGAGGTGAATTGTATATGTATATCGGTTAGATAATTATATATTATACATATGTATTTGTATATTCTGGCGAATTATACATATACAAACCTGACTAATTATATAAACTCGAAGTCAGCCCACGTAATTAATGTATAATGTTAGTCGCGAGTGATAATTATAGCAAACTATAACTATGATAAGTAATTAAGTATAATACATAGGTTAGCGTTATATATAATCACTTATTAAAGTCTTGTTAAACCCAAAACATAAAAGGGCCCAATTTGAAGTTTAAAGTTCAAATAGGCCACACAATTTGGGGTCACCAAAACAAACCAATGAATCATCCAAACTTCAACACTCTCTGAATATGAGCTGATCCATCTCGTTCGGATTAATTCATATTGGTTTTCAAATTTGATGGACTTAATTGGGCTGACTCATTTTGTTGTGGGTCAAAAAAGGGTCAGTTCAATCCATAAATATGTGGGCTACGGGTTGTGTTGATGCAGCCTATTTTTTTAAAAAAATATATTTTTTATAATTTTTTTAAATCAAATTATAATTTAAAAATATTATGATAAATATCGATAAAATAATATTATATGGTGTTAGTGTTACTATTTGTTAATCAAATTCACAAATAAAATTATATTAATAATATTTATTAAGTTTGATTTCAAGTAGAAGTATAAATAGCTAAATAGAAATATTAACCTAAGTGTTTTCTAATAATCATAATTAAGCACAAAAATATGAAAATATTCCATAGGCTACTACCTACGTAGTGATTTCCTAAAAAATTTAGAAATTTTTATTTTATGTAGTACATATTTTATAAACACAATTGTATTTAAATTTTAATATTTAAAACTTTAAATGGAGTTTGAGTTTGGACTCTTGTTATTTTTAATACTCTATTTTATTTTTATTTTTAATTAATTTTTTATTTGACCCACGGACCGGCCCTACACATATTTCTCAAGCCCCACAAATCAACAAGTTTATTCCGGCCGGACTAAAAAACTTTTTTTTATTAAATAGGCTTCAAAAATTTTAGCTCAACCCTATCAAATCACGGATTGGGCCAGACTAACCAACGGGCCTAACCCATATTGACGGTTCTACTTTCATCCAACGTTAACAGTCCACCCAAGCCCAAATGATCATTTGGTGTGTTGGCCATTTTTATTTTTTTGGGAAAATTATATGAAATAACAAATTATTAATTCAAATTAAATGTTATAACCATAGTTTATTTTATTTATAATTCGCAGCAAACATCCCTTTTTTTGCAATCTGGTTCGGTATACAATTATCCATTCGGTATACAAATGTATAAAATGCGTTGTGTTTGTATAAAGCGAGAGAAAAATGTATATACAAATACAAATACAAATATTTTCATCCTATACACTTATAATTATACAAATACAAATCTTATTATACAAATTACAATGTAAAATTGAACAATTTGTATAAAATTGGATGTATCTAGCGAATTATACAAACCAAAAGCTCCATAGCAAACATAAAATTTGTTATGGAACGCAATTATACAAATTATAACTATAACATACAAATATAATTTTTATATTTGCTATATGTGAAAGTTACTCTATTTTTTTTGGGGGGGAAATCGTTCAAATTTGAATTGCTCTATATAGTAATAAATTTACTGCTGTCATTTAAAAAATAAATAAAAAAGAGTTGTGTGCTATGTACCTCTTAATTACGGAGTATTTAATTTACATCTTACAGATGAATCACAATGTTTACATCATATAAGATACTTAGATAATGAAGCCCATCCCAGCACGGACCTAATATATGTTACTTTTTCTGTCTAATAATAATTGTCTATTATATTAAAAGGGGAAAATTATTTATAATAACAAATTATTAATTCAAATTAAATGTTATACACATAGTTTGATTTAATTGTACTCCATAGCAAACTGTTGCTATTCCGCTTCTCTCCTGGTGAATCTTGCTCGCCACTCTCATTCTCGCTGGCAGTCTCCCTCGCCTCTCTCGCTTTTATACAAACACAAATGTATAAAATGCATTTGTATTTGTATAAAGTGAGAGAAAATTATATATATACATATTTTTTTGTTCCCCTCTCCCAAATCTCGCTCGACTCTCACTCGCCTCTCTCACTTTATACAACACAAATGTATACATTGCGTTTGTGTTTGTATAAAGCAAGAGAAAATTGTATATACAAATACAAATGCATATATTTTCGTCCTATACACTTATGATTTATACAAATACGATCTTCCCTTGCCTAGTTTTCTTTTGTCTTTCTCTCTTTCTCGCTTTACACGGATTATACAATTGATATTTTGTATATGTATACCAAAACAGAAACAGATTATACAACTGCTTTCTTTTGTATATGTAATAGCGAAATATACATATTTATGTTTGCTATGGAACGTAATTATGCAAATTATAGCTATAACATACAAATATGATTTTTATGTTTGCTATATGTGAAAGTTGCTCTTTTAGGAAAAATTGCATGAAATAACAAACTATTAATTCAAATTAAATGTTATAGCCATAGTTTATTTTAATTGTAATTTGCAATAAACATCCCCTTTTTTTGCCATCCGATTCCGTATACAATTGGTCATTTTCGGTATACAATTAGCCATTTTATACATTTCGGTATAAAATGTATAAAATGCGTTTGTGTTTGTATAAAGCGAGAGAAAAGTGTATATACAAATACAAATACATATATTTTCGTCATATACACTTATAATTATACAAATACAGATCTTATTATACAAATTATAATGTATAAATGAATTTATACAAAACTGAACAATTTGTATAAAATTGGATGTTTGTAGTGAATTATACAAATCAAAAGCTTCATAGCAAATATAAAATCTGTTATGGAGCGCAATTATGCAAACTATAGCTATAACATACAAATATAATTTTTATATTTGCTATATGTAAAAGTTGCTCTTTATTTTACCCTTCCTATTAAATACTATTTATCATTTACCACATTTCTATAAGCAATTAAATTTATATATTTTTTAAAAAAATATTTTAAGTTGTCAATTATCATGATTTATAATATTTTTTGCGTATTTTTTAAATATATAAAAAAATTTAAAAATAAAACAAACAAATTAAAATGAAGATCATTTTTTTTTTGTAAATGTACATGTAAGTGTGAAACCACACAGGTGAAGCAAGCATGTTACCGTCACCTGTGTGGTTATCCACACTTATATCTAAGTACTATACATATATTTATTTAATTAATTTGGAATAAATTTCAACAGCAACAACTGAAAATTAGGATCTTGCGTCTAAAATATAGTTTTAAAAATTAGCGCTGAGTTTTGAATAATTTCTAAATTAGTGGCAATTCCATTACTGAATAAGTTGATTCTATATATAATCAGTTGTTAAATGAGGATTTTCTTCGTAGCACACTTCCATTTCCAAAATCTTTTAATTTATAAGCCATGTCGAAAAATATCATAGTTATTATCATGATTATTATTTTTTATCTTTGTCATGTCAATCGATATCAAGTAATTCTATGATGCCATGGGAATTGAACGAATCACGATTATCATCTTTTGGCTCGCAGCGATTGATGCAAAATGATGAACAAAAATCAAGAAAGTTGATCGACGCGACTTGCTAATGTGAAAATTGTTCATGTGACTGTCCTTATGACGCATGCCCAGGAGTATCTGGAATTCATTCAGGGACAAAGTTAGAAGTCTAGCTACGAATTTAATCTAATTTAGAACTGCTTTTACTCAAAAAATATATTCTTAAGGTCTCGAGTTCATTCTTATAAGGAATTAAATTGTCTTCGAGATAAGGAGCATTATTTTTAGGTGTGAACAAAACAAAGTAAAAAAAAAGGAATTAGCAATAAACTTGCCACCAAATATTTATTCCTTAATAAATAGAACTTTTGATAATCTATCGCAAAATTAAACATAATTAGCAATAGATTTCATTTTGCTTAGCAAAAATATTCTTATTTATTTTTGTTCGTAATAAAATTTAGATTAAACGGATCCCAAAAAGGATACCGTAAATTGGGTAAGAGAAAAAAAAAGTTTCTGATTAGTGACAACAAATAATCAATAAGCAAGCCATTGTAATTATCAAATTATGGGTTTTTTTTTTTTATAAAATTACTCGTTTCGTTTCTTTTTATTTGTCACATTTCACTTTTTGAGAGTCAAACTACATGAATTTTGATCAATATTTTAAAATACATTTTTTTTTCATCATATTAATATAAGAAAGATCGCAATTTACAGTTTTTTTCATATAATTTTTTAATACATTATTTTAATTCAATAAATTGGCTAACAAACAATAAAAGCAGGCCTAGGTAGTAGTATGTAGAGTCAATTCCCTAAATGGTCACTCAAATTTAGGAAATTACCTTGAAATATCATTTATGTTTCATTTAGGATCAAAATATCACTCAATTATCATTATTTTCCTCCAAATATACTTACCACTTCAAAAGGTCCCTCTCTCCTAGTTGGCATGCCATGTCATTGAAGCCTTTTTTTAATAATAGACTTATTTAATTCATCAAACTCAATTAACTAAAATAATGTCTTACTATTATTATTTTTTAAATATATATATTATAGTTTATTGAGAAGAAATTTTAATACTTTTATCATAATTAAATTTTTTTTTTATGCTATGAAGAACAGTTTTTTTAAAACTTACTATAATGCCATCAATTTTGAATACTTATAAACACATATATTAAAAAAATATTGATATATAAATTACTGATGAAAATTAAATTAAAAAAAAAGGTTAAATAACAAATTCATCCTTTTTACCAACTATTTTGACAACCTTACAAATTTATTTGAATACTTTTGTGAAAAAAATTACTTAAAATTTTCAAATAATTTACTTAGAGATTTCAAAAATTCTCAGGTAACAATTGCACACAAAAAAAATTCATTGAATTTTGTTTGGTAGAAAAATATGAAGAAATTTGATATTCTTAAAGTAATTTTTTTTATAATCTTCATAAATTCTCACGTAATTTATATATTTGTTTTGTAGAGGAATAAGTTTAATGAATTAAATAGGTCTATTATTTTTTTTAAATGATGATTTAACGACATGACATATCAACTAGAATAGAAGGAGACTTTTGAGGTATTTAGTATTTTTTTTTTTGGGAAAAAAAATAGTAATAATATTATTTACTTTCTATTATTTTTTTTAAAATATTGTAAGCATGAATTTCAAATTACACAGTTAATTCTATTGTAATAGTTAATTGAAATTTAATATTATTGATTCATTTTACAATCTATGATTAATTGATGCAAGTTAACATTCATGAGTGATTTGTATACCAATATTTTTTTTGAATATATGTGTTTATAAGTATTCAAAATTGATGACAGTATAGTATATTTTAAAAACCTATTTTTTCATAGCATAAAAAAATAAAAAGTTTAATTATGATAAAAGATTCTTTAGTATGAAAATTTCTTTCTTAATAAACAAATATATATTTTTTAAATAATAAGATTATTATTTTAGTTAAATGAGTTTGATGAATTAAATGAGTATATTATTTTTTAAAAGACTTTAGTAACATGCATGCCAACTAGGAGAGAGTAAAGTTTTTGAAGTGTTAAGTATATTTGAAGGAAAATAATGATAGTTAGGTGATATTTTGGTCCTAAATGAAACATAAATGATATTTCAAGGCAATTTGCCAAAGTTGAACATATAATCACTTGCTAGAGTCCTAATTATTAGTAAGTGACAATTATTTTGACAAATATTGCCTACAAGTTTAGAACTTTTTTGCAATAATTGCCAGAAACAGCACTATAATTATCTGTTGGTTTTGGAGCATTTTAATATTATAAAATTATAGTTAAGATGCACATTCCATTTCCAAAATGTTAGTCTCTTTTGCATCATCCTTGGAACAATGTATTATGAGGCTTAATTACATTGATTTTGCCGTTTCTGACATTTTCATTTGGTGCACATTATTGTGCCATTGTGCAACTCTACATTCTGCCCGTTAGTGGCATTGGATGCACTCACTTTATTTCACTCTTTATTCTCCATTATTCTTTGTAACCTATGTAACTCCTAAGACCATTATCTTTACTATTTACTACCCCATTATCTTCCTATTCATTGTTTGGAAGACTTCTTCTAGTATAAATAGTGGTGGTCTTCATTTGGTTTGTGATATACAACACACAAGGAAAATATAGAGTGTATAAAGTTTGTCAAAAAGAGAGTTCTTATTAGTTGAAAGGAGGTGTTCTTTGTGGAGCTTTGGACTCAACTATTGTCCAGAGTTGTTGAGTTATACTTTGTGAAGGTTGTTGTATCCTGGAGGGGACAAGTCAAGAGGACTACTGCTGGACCAGTGAAAAACATTTGCTACGGTAGGCTTAAATCTCCTTAAAGAGAGCGAGATATCCGCGCCTCAGCCTGAAGAGATTTATTCTTCATTGTTATTTTCAATTGTTATCTTGTGTTATTTGTTATCTTTTAAGTTTTTTCACTAACATTATCACTCTCATATCTTATATTGATGATAAAAAAGATCAGCTTAATTTTTACTCTGAAAATAATGTTTTGCAGGAAATATCTCGTAATCGTTGATTGTTAGATGACGCTATTTGTACATGTAATGACTGTGTTTGTGATTGTACATGTGTAGGTGAATTCAGAAATTGAAGTTTGTTTCCAAATAAAACACAACGGCATTCTCTTTTGATATGTTCAACAGTTGCAATTAATTAGCCTTCACTTTAATTAATCTTCTAAGTTCTAACACGTTGCAACAATTAAATTTAAGATATGATAAACGACATGAGTTTTAATTATTCTATTGAAGAACCTTTAATTTTATAAAACTTCAAAAACAGATAAAACTTGACGTGGATATCACATGTTTGAATCACGTTGGAATTAATAAGATATATCCAACAAACTATTCAGCTATTCTTACCTATTAAATAATACATGTTGCAATACTTTTGGAATAAGTTTCACCATCAACAACTTAAAATTAGGACCATGCTTCCAATTAAGATATGTTTTAAAATTAGCGTTGAACTTTAAATTTAATTCATAGTTTTTAATAGAGAAAACAGTCAAATACCCCATCAATCTATTACTCAATTCTCAACTATACACCAATACTTTACGGAGGTCCTATTACCCTCTTGAAGTATTTTAAACAGAGATATTGACACCCTTAAGTGCTAATGTGGCACAGCAACTGTGTTCACTTTCCTGAAAGCAAGTGTAAGGCAAATAAATTAGTCAAAATTAAATGATTGGACAACTGTCATTTCTTAATTGAATTCAATATAATTAATAAATAAATTTAAATAATTAATAAATAAATTTAATTAATTACAATCACATACTCTCTATCTCTCTCTAACCATTACCTCCTTAAAAAATTACACCTTTGCAATTGAATTTTGCCATGGCTGCCATGGTAATACAATATTTTATTTTTTCATTTTTTTCACTTTTAGTCCATAATGAACTTTTTCATGACCATCACCTTCAAATCTTTCTTAAAAATAGACAGCATAACCAAAAGAAAGAAAATGATGATCCTTTAATTTATTTCACCTCCATGGAAAATACTTTCAATCCGATATTGAAAAATGATATTACAGCTTCTGCTATAGAAATCTTTTCGATTATAGTAGCAACCCGAGTTTTTTGATTGGAACTGAAAGTGGGTATTAGATTTGAAATTTGTGAGTTTCTTGATTGGAATTGAAAGTGGGTATTAGAATTTGAAATTGGGCAAGCAAATTTTCATCTTCAAATTCAGCAAAAAAAAGTAACTGGAGAACCATAATGGCAGTAAGATACATGATAAAAAGATTTAACATTCATGTCAAATTTATTGAATTCAACAATGACAACAAGATTTTGTGCAAATAAATGATCGAAAAGATAGAAGAAAGACGGAGGATGATGGGTGCGATGCAGATGGAGGTGGATTGGAGGAGATGAGAAATTTGGAAACAATGGAGAAAAATGGGATGATTTAGGAAGATGAATAGAATGGTGGAGAAAAAATGAAAAGCATCATACTTGTTGTATTTTGGTGATGATTTTTTTAAAAAAAAATTTAATTATGAAAAATAGGTGTGTGTATTACACTCTGCAACAAAGATTTGGGGGTGATGTTTTAAGTGTATCAATATTTGTGTTTAAAATACTTTAGGAGGTAATAGGACCTCCGTAAAGTACAAGTGTGTAGTTGAAAATCGGGTAATAGGTTGAGAGGGTATTTGACCGTTTTCTCTTTTTAATAATTTACTTCAAGTTAATTATAAGCAAGTTAACATTATAAATAATGTGTTGTTATGTGAGCATTTGATAACATAATAGCTAGCCTACAACTACTAAAGCTTAAGCCATACCAAAAAATGCAATAGTTGTTGTTATCATGATTATTGCTTTCTGCATATGCCATATTGATTCTACGTCAAGTTCTGTGCTGCCATGGGAACAATCAATGAAAAATGATGCACAAAAATCAAGAAAGTTATTGGTTGATTGTTTATGTGATCACTGCGGTTGTAGTTGTCCTTGTGAACCATGTTGGTGTTAAAATAAGTGATTAAGATCGTATGTACGTACGTAGTGCTATATAGCAATTTCCATGTAATTCTGATGATTGTATGTTTTTCTTTCTTTCTTTATTTTTTATGATCACTTTCTTTTCTCAATCATATATGAATAAAACAAAACTTGCTCACTTTACAATAATTTTTATATTGTTACTTCCTTTTCTAAATCAGGGGCAGAGCTAGAAGTCCAGTTACGAGTTTAACCTAACCTACTTTAGTTGTTTTTGTTCAAATAGTGTATTCTTAACGTCTTGAGTTCATCCTTAGGAATGAAATCCTCTTCGAGATAAGGAGCATTTTTTTAGGTATGAACACTACAAATTAAAAAGAAGAAATTAGCAATGAACTCGTCAGTAAATATTCCTTAATAAATAGAACTTTTGATAATCCGTCGCTAAATTGAACATTATTAGCAATAGATTTTTTTTGTTTAGCAATGAAATTCTTGTTTGTTTTTCCGTGTAGTGAAATTTCGATTAAACGAACCTCAAAACGGATACCACATTAGGTAAGAGAAAGAAAAATCTAATTGGTGACAACAAATAATCAATAAGCAAGCTGCTATTGTAATTATCGTATACAATAAATTTTTAAACCTTTTAAAATAATATATATATATATATATATATCAAGAACGGCAGCTGAATTAGCTAGGATCTTATCTCTTACCATTTTTATAAAAAAATTACTCCGTTCATTTTTTTTTTACTTGTTAAATTTCACTTTTTGAGAGTCAAATTACATGACCTTTGATGCAATATTTTAAAATATATTTTTTCATATATTAACATGAAAAAGATTGCAACTAATAGGATTTCTCACATAGTTTTCGAACATCTATATTTAAAATTTAAAATGTTAAATTATTCTAACTCAATTTATAAACTCCTCAAGTTAGTTAAATTGACTTTCATAAAGCAAATTGTGACAAGTAAAAAGGGAATGATGTTTTGCAGGAAATACCTCATAATCGTCGATTGCTAAATGACGCGATCTGTGCATGTAATGATTGTGTGTGTGGTTGTACATGTGCAGGTGGATTCAGAAATTAAAGTTGCTCCTGATGATCTTGTAGACATTGAAATTTTGTGGGACTCTACAAGATGTGTTCAATTCGAATTGGGACTTTAGAAGGTGTGTTCAGTTTCAATTAGAATTTTTGGAGGCTACTCAACCCTAAACCCTAGTTCATGCCTATATAAAGGGTACTAAATTCCCTTAAAAGACACCTCAAATATTCCGCAAATTCATAGAATATTTATATAGAGGTCAAATCTAAATCATCCTAGTTCGAGAAATATGCCACTAACGGTCCTTGAATCATGGATAAATCTTAGGAGAGTAGAATCGAGGGAGGAACATAATTGTACTCGCATTGATTTATCAATAAATATTCTTGTTTCTTCAGCTTTTATTTGTGTGATTGATTTATTTTCCATATGTTTAAAATTTGTTGCAAACAGATTTATCTCAAATAAAACACAATCCATCATTTGTAATGTTATTTTTGTAAGAAGTTTTTTTTCAGTATATTAGAAGTACCTTGATGTTATTTTTGTCTCTTTTTTCTTTTCCATTTTATTGTTGTGCCTTATGAGTTGTGATATCATGAAGATTCAAATTAGCATAGACTTTTAGGACCCTGACCCGTTTGGTTCAAGAATATTTCAGAAAAATTTGGGGAAAATTTGGTAAATATTTGGAAAGTGGTGTTTGGTCATATAACTTGACAAATATATTTGTCAAGTATCCCAAGGTCCCAAATACTAGCTAGCGTTTGGTCTCAAGTTCTCAAATATTCTTGGCAAATCATATTTGGGTGAAGTTTTTGGTGAAGTTTCACCATGTGTTTGGCCCCAAATTTTCCCAAAAATATTGAACTATTTCAAAAAATATGATTTATACCCATAAGTTTTAAAAATTATTTAAAATACTCATAAATTTATATTATCATTTAATAACGAATCAGTTCCATTAAAAAATAACCTTATAATATAATTGATAACAATCAACAATAACCAAATAACAATATAGGCAAGACAATACATTAAACGCATACTCAAACTTGTCACTAATTCAGATATAATTATAACTCATTAAACACAAATTATTCTTTTTTCTCAATTTTATCACTCAAATTAGAACTCAAACTATTTCGGAGGAAGAAGTAACAAATGTTAATACTAATTTTTTCTAGTATTTGAGAACTTGGGATACTTGGCAAATATATTTGCCAATTTATATGACCAAACACCACTACTTCTCAAGTTTTCCCCAAGTTTTTCCCAAGTATCCTTGGGGCCAAACGGGTCCCTAGAAAAACTATTGGTTGATCTTAGCTTACTGTGCTAGCCGTTGATTCATTTCGTATAGTGATAACACTTTCTCTTTCTTAGCGCTCCGCCCCTTATATAGTAAGGGCTACTTTGATTTTGCGGCTTTCTCTTATAGGGTGACTTGACTCAACTTGACATACTTGACTCAGCGATTAGAGTATCGCTTTCATACGATGAGAGTTATTGGTTCAAATCCAATAGTAGGTAAAACTGACCGAAATCCCTTAATTCACAAATATTTCTACCATAAATACTAATCCGGCTATTTTTTTCCTTTTAAATAATGCACGTTTGACTTAATTGGGAATAAATTTCATCAGAAATACCTGAAAATTAGGATCTTTCTTCTTAGATAGGTTATAGAATTAGAATTGAACTTTCAAAATTAATTAATTAATTAATATTTTCTAATTTTTAATGACAACAAATTAATGAACAGGCTCGCCTTATAGGTATTATAACATCACTTGTTAAGTCCTTGTTTTTTTTGCTAAGTGAGCATTTGGTAACACTTATTAGTCTTCGCTCTCAAAACTTTAATTATGTCGAAGAACACCATAATTTTTATTATGATTATTGCTTTGTGCCTCTGTCATATTGACTCTGCATCAAGTTCTGGGCTGCCATGGACAGGCGATGATACACAGTTACCAAAGAAAAATGATGCACAAAATCTAAGAAAGTTACTGATTGACTGTTTATGCGATAATTGTAATTGCGTGTGCCCTTGTGATGCATGTGGATGTTGAATTCAATCGGCAGAATCTATCGACATTATTAGAAAAGATATCATTGATACTTCTATATATGTACGAAGTGCTCTAGCAATTTTCTTGTAATTCTGATGGTTGTATTTTTTTCTATTATGGTTGTATACTTCTTTTTTGTTTTCTTCTTTTGTTTTGATTCTGGTCATTTGTTTCTGATTAATTACGCATAAATAAAATAAGACTTTTTTTTTTTGATAAAATCATCGGTCGATAAAGAAATGGATCTTGATCCTTAGGATCAATCATATAAAAAGTTCAAGTGAGCACCTTATCCCACTTGAGTATATGAAAAGAATCTCGATTCTTTACATATAATTTCTGCTTCCTTTTCATAATGGTAAAATTTTACCCAAGAATAAAATTAGAGTCCCTATGCCATAAGGGCGTGTCAAAGAAAAGACTTGACAGACTTCGAAGCCGATCATACGTTTATAAAGAAGAAGTGCTTATATGAATCTCACATTAAAATTAAAGAATAAATATAACATGATGAATATGTGAGATCTTTTAATTAGAGGACAATAAAACTTGGCTGTGACAAACAGCTGGTTTTAAAATTAGCGATAACTTCAAGTTTAATCCATAATTCTAGATTTCCAGTTGGTGACAAACAATACCAAGCAGGCCGGCCTTATAAAGTTATAAATATATAGTATTTTATGTGGCTCAATTTATGTGACATTAAATTTATATAATATATATGTTAACGAACATCTTAAATATTTTGTTTTTAATTATATTGACATGAAAATAATTATAATTTATAGTATTTTTCATACTATTTTAAAATGTCTAAATTAGTTTTAAAATATTAAATTGATCTAATCTAATTTAGCTTTAAAAGTTAATTAAATTGAGTCAGCTGGGGGAACGAAAAGTGTTATAACTAAGTTAATAATTACCGCAAAAGAACATTTTTTAAGTGGTGAGAGTATCAAATATAAATATTGACCTATTCTGGAATATTTTTCAAGAGCGGCAGCTGAATTAGGTAGGATGTTATCTCTTGCTAGTCGATTTTATAAAATAGTTACACTTTCCGTTTCAATATATTTGTCTTACTTTCTTTTTAATCTATTTAAAAAAGAATATCACTATTTTATATTTAGTAACTCTTTACGCTCAATATCATACTTGACATATTTAAGACCATATACAAAACTTAAAGAATATTTTGATATATATCTTTAGTTTAAGATCATTAAATTTAAAAAGTTTTTTTATTTTTTTAATACCATATCAATTTAAATTAAAACAAATAAATTGAAAAGGCGAGAATAATATGCTACTTCAATTTTCCATAGTTTCTAACAAACAGTAAGAGCAGGTCCATGTCACTATATATAATCACTTGCTAGAGACTTAATTATTAGCAAGTGACAATTATTTTGACAAAAAAAATTGCCTTCACCAAGTTTTGAACTTTTTGCGATAATGGCCAGAAACAGTAGTATAATTATCACTCTCATGATTATTATTACTATTATCAACCATAGCCACCCAACATTATCACAATATTCACCATCAATCTCTTCTTATATTGATGATCATGATGGAAAAAGTCAGCTTAATTTTCACTCTGGGAATAATGTTATGCCTCGTAATCGTCAACTGTTGAACGTCGACGTGGTATGTGCATGCGATAACTGCGAGTGTGGCTGTAGATGTACAGGCGGATTCAGACCTTGAAGTTGTTACTTGTTCCCAACGATCGATCTCAAATTAAAAGGAAAAAGAGAGACAAAATTGTTATTTTCATGTTATAATTCTGATGGTCTCTTCTAGCTTCATCAACCATCCATAAATAAAACACAATTGCTTTCATTATAGCACGTGTGAAAATAGGTGTCTGTGTCTAGAAGACTATTAACACCTATAACATTTCCCTTTTGTAATGTTATTTTTGTAAGATATATTGAGTTCTTTTTAGACCAGTTAAGTTTAAACCAGTGTCTCTGTATTTCCATTTCCATGCAAGTAATAAATTCCCCTCTTCTCTTCTATGAAGAGGGTGATCACTGTATTGAATAAAATGTAATGTATAATCTGTGTTTCGGTAATTGGATTCTTATATTGATGACTGAGAAGGGAGAAAAGTTTGAAACGCGTGAATAGTCAACATATAGTAATCGGGTTTCTGTAGCAGTGTACCACACTTATAAAACAGATTGAACAACCAAACATTGTACCCCAGACATCAGCCATAATATAGTGTATTGAGAAATAGGAACCTCAGCAGCATAATAGTAAGACGCTTAAGTACGTCTTTCTATTTTCTCCTGCTGCTCATGGGAACTAAGAAGAAACTATTGTGTAGCTCACCTAGTAGTGTATTGTGGTCAAAACAAGATTTGCATATCAATGCAGCAAGCAGTTGGATGTTTTGCAAAACGAATCAGCTAGATCATGTTCCATCTTCATTGTCCGAGAGCAAGCAGTCTTCTATTTGCTCCCTGAAAACAACGTGATTAAACTTTTATGTCCAAGGAGAGAGCAAGACGTAAAGATCAAGTGTCCTAAGTTTTAAACAGGGATGAGAAACGGTGATAAAGCTTTCATTAATACAAAATTGCGAACTCGTTCCAAAAACATCTCTAAAGTTGAAATGTTGAACCCTGGGGCAGCCCAAAAGGAGAAAACACAGGATATCAAACTGCATTCGTAAATTCAAGCCTCTGCAGCTACAAAATGGTTTTCCAAGGCAAATGTGGCAGATCAAAACTATCATGTGCTTAAGCAAATAAAATTACAAACCTTAGCTGTCTCTGAATTAGACGATCACCATCCTCTGCTTCGGAAACCATTGATGGTGGCAAGAGAGAAATGAAGTACTCCAGAGATGAGGGGTCATTGGGAAGAACCTGAAACTGACAGCTTGCACAGCATGCAGCCCCAATCCCATTAGGATTAGTTTTCCCATTGTCAAAATTAATAGAAGTTCCAAAATTGGATATTTTTAGAGGACTGTTGCAAATAGGACAGAATGACTCGGGAGGAAGGGAATCTTTAGTTTTCAGGTTGTATTTCTTTTGCCTCCTTCGAGATGCCACCTGACCATTATAGTCATTGTCCTCTGGCATTCTGTTGAAATGAAAAGGTGTCAACTTTACAGCTGTTCTCATGATTGTGCTTTCCCGGGAAGGGTTTTCCTCCTGAAACACAAAAGTTACTTTGAATTTTTTCATGTGCAAGGCAAGTTGCAATATTCATGACTAGAACAACTAAACATATAGGATAACTGAATAAAGGCAATTTTCAAAATGATTAGTTAGGAGCTCTTTAAAAAAGTAATTTCTTTCCCCTAATGTTTTTCTTTCTTGTTAGAGTAACCAGCAATCACCACAACATTAACCTTGAAATTCAAGTTTTAACATGTTTTCTTTGCAGGCTGAATATATTTCAGCTGCTGTGTGCAATTGTTATGTTATAATATTCCAATTTTTAATATTTAAAGGACCCTTTTTACAGTCTTTTCCACGTATTAAATGCCACTTCCACTGTACATGGGCCCACCTCAACTTAAATTAAACCAATAGAGTTAATCTGCTTTTACCTGCAACAATTTTACAAATGAGGATATCAGGCCATTGATACCAGCACGTGTTCCATTAAAAACTTCTACAGTCTTCAAACTGTCCTGGCAAAGTGCGCCGAACCCCACCATGAAGTAATGGTTTTGACACAAGGAAAGGGCAAAAAGAAATGAAATAATCAAATTCACAAAGTACACGAGATTGTGATAAAAATAGGATATCAAAATACTAAACCAGAACTAAATTTTGTTTGAAATCTCAGATTTCAAGTGCATCGAACCTGTCGAGGCTGCAAAGCATGTTCAACTCATGAATAGGACAATCACGGAGGGGAAGAACCACAGGTATCTTCCACCTTGCATCAACATACTGGATATCAGCCGCTAGAGAGTAACCTCTACCCTGGAGAAAAAACAAAACCTTTTGCACATTAGAGAGTTCTCTCTGTCAGCTTTTGTTCATCACTCTTATGTTCAAGTAGGTAACCGAAGTATGAGAGATGACATTGAATTCTATATAGGTGACTAGTGTAGATATTTATTGACTAGCTCTAAAAATTTGATCTTTTATACAATAACTAACATTGATTATGATCAATAAAATGAGTAACTAAAAATAGAGATCAAATCAGATAAAATAATCCACACCAAACAGATCATGACTGTGTATGAGGCGATGAGCATTTTGCTTAATTCAAGAAAGATGATCAGAAAGGAATATGGAACATGAACCTCATGTGTATATATATATATACACACATAACCATTGCTGCATATAAAAGTATTTTTGTTGCGCAATGTCAAAGTATTATCCCCCAGGACTTTGGTGAAAGTTAAGAGTGTAGCTTGTGGTGTGTGGGTTTGGCGTACGGCACAGGTTCAAACCCTAATGCAGACAAAAGCCTGATACTTCAGTGACAGGAAGAGGGGAGGGCCCATCATCCACAGAGCTCCAAACCGTGTGCCACTCTCAGGGATTTCTCGGTTATAAAAAGAACTCAAAGTATTGGATTTATAAGCAATGCGTTTAATTATTTTTTGTTCAAAAGAAACCCTCTTCTGCATGAATCATGGATAATCACATTTTTTTAGTTTTTGTTCTTTTCAACGATATGGAAGGGGATGGGGGTCAAATTTTGGCACTTCACACTTCCACTGATCTCTTATACTAGTATACTCCATCCCTTTAATCTGTTCCATCTGGCTCTAGTCAAATTGAGGTCCAAAGTTTCACTTTTTTCAGTTTGCCAGAGGACAAACTTTCTTCATCATCCATCCATGTGGATAAACATTTTCAGTTTTTTTAGCAAAAGAAGAGAGTGAGTGGTTCATTGAACCTACCTTGACAGTTGCTTCAAGTACATGACAAGCTATTCTTGATGTACAGGTTCCAAGTAGAATTTTGGTATATCCATTCTCTATAGCTATCTGCATAATAAAGCAAAATATATAAATACGGATCTATGTTTTTTCCTATAAAGCTCAAGATTGTGATTATGTAAAGTTGACAAACCTTTTGCAAGGAGAGCATGAGAAAATGCTCCAACAGATCTTCTTTTCCTGTGACATCATTAACAGTGTTTATTAATTCATTCAGTCTATCTTTTGCATCACCAGCTTTCAGTGAATAAATCGCCTCTGTTGGAACTACATGGAATTGTTTCACAGGTGGAGCCAAATCTGACACAATAAATTTCATCTCCTCAACGGCTCTGTCAAGGTTATCAGATGAGACAGCAGAAATGGCATTTTCATCAATAAAAGCAACCCCAACACCAAAAACTGGTAATGCTCTATCTCTACTGGCATCATAGTTCTTCTGAGCTTTGCTTTGCATCTCATGTGTAAATTGCAGAGCTACCCTACAAGATACAAATTGCTCAGAAAAAGAAAACATCACGGTATCACATACCTTTTAAACAACACAAACATTATTTTTTTTATAATGAGACACAAGACTAGCATTAGTACTCCACATCTCTTTTAAGTCATAACAAGCAGCAGGTCTGACTTAACTAACAGCTACGACAGACACCTTTGTTGACTCACTTTGGTGTTGCATCCCATTCAAAGAACACTATGCTCATCAATATAGAGAAAATGCAACATGCTATACAGATACACCCACTCACACATGCATATGTGTGCACATGAGCAATTGCATAACCTGAATTTAAGATCTATCAGAAAAGGGAAGGGGAATTTCAAGATGCTGCAAGATGTTCTAGATTATTAACAAATTTAGTAAACTTCGAACTTCAGATATTCGTTGCCTACTCAATCTCGATTACAATCCAACATAAAAGGATAACAATCAATAGAAACAATAGGATAAGGGCAGGGAACGCTTGAAGAACCCAAATAATGCATTAAAGCCCAAATAATACACTGCATAGGAGACAGATTTAGACAAGCTAAGAACTTCACAAAGACAACTTGTGAGCTAAAGACCTAAGAGTATGAAGTTTTTGTCTCTAACGCAAATATGAGGTGGATAACCAGGAATGGATTTTCTGGAAGTACGACTAAGAATTTGGTCCTCATCTATGAAGGAAACTCACATTCGCAACCCAAAGGCATATCCCTGTTAATTGTGGCTAATCTCTAAAAATTAGTTAGCAGCATTATAGCTGGATGATTATACGCTTAACTTAGTTAGCAAGGTGAAAGCTCAATGATCACATGCTTCTTACAAAAGTTCCAATATATGTTTGATAAAGGTCCACATTTTGAGAACTATATTATTGCATGGAAACATTTCAGACTACGGAACATGCCAGATGTCTACTGTTCTAAGGAATTATCTTTAGAATTAAATAGAGCCAAATAAACAGAATACATAGAGACTGATAAAACTTAAAAGGAGCATATATATACAATTCATATCATCTACCCCAACTTGTTTGGCATCAAGGCGTTGATAGATTATTTCTTTCACTGAACTAACCAGACCAAAGATAGAGTCTTTTCTACACCACCAGCACATGTCAAACAAATCAACTGACGATCAGGACCAAAATTCAGTAGGAAACTACTTCTAACAGAGTCGTTAAACCCTGAACCCTACATATGATATCAGAAAGCAAACAGCTTTGGAAATTAACAATACAACTAAGCAATTTACAGAGGACAATGAATACGTGAGATGAACCTGGAACAAGTACCGCCAGAGAAAGCCACAAGGACGTTATCCGAGGGCGAAATCATAGCATTAGCAGTGACAGCAAGTCTGAACTTTCCAAATAGATTACTGCGGAAGCAATCTGCACAGAACCTTCCTCCATCTCCTCCACCAAAATCACCACCGCCGTCAGTAGCGGCGGCGGCGGCGGCGATGGTTCTGTTAACCTTACATTTGAGACATATTCCATCATCCAAATGTTCCGTGCTCCTTCTACTGTTGACAACTTCGTTTGAAACTTCGGTTTTCTTAGTTAGCAGCAGCGATTCTTCTGCTCCGATGGAAGAGTCATCTCTGTAACAACCGGACTGGCAAGTTCCTGAGTTGCACGCCATTTTTGGCTAGAAAGTAAAGTGTATTGAAGAGAGCCAATTGGTTTTGTAACATTTATATGTTGGGCCAGTATAGAGTGGTCAAATTGTTAAAAATGGCGCCGGTGTCCAATTTTTGGTCATGTTCTTAATAATATAATAGGTGTGATTTGCACAAATAGGATCTTTTAGTGCTATTATTTAATTTTTGCTCTTGTTTAAAAAAACAATAATATCTATTTCACGTGAATTTCGATGGATTTTGAAGTTTTCGCCCGATCAAGATTAGGTGTCATTAGATCGTAGCTTGCTGTTGAAAAAATTATATATTTTAAAAAAGTGCTACTTTTTACTTAGACAAGATAGATACAAAAGAAAAAAGAATTACGATTGAGAAGTATCAAATTTTATTTGGGATAGACCCCGAAAGGAGATGACGGAAGACTAGAATGTGTCAACTTACTAGTGAGGAAGTCATTGGCTCTTTCGAGTTTCGATCCAATTTTTGCTGTGATATCTAATTTCTTTTCGTATTAGTAAAACTTGTCTTAGCTATAAGTTATAAACGATTGTTAAGATTTTGGCCATATATTCTAATGAATTACTGACTAAGACTTGTCTTGATAACATTTGTGTGTGTGTTTTAGTTAAGAATATATTTTATAAAAAAATATTTTTGTATTAAAAATCAATTAACAATTGACTATTTTTAAATGACGGTTGAACTTTAATTAAAGACCTAATAAATAACTATTTCTTTTATTTTAATTTATATAACATTGTTTTACTAGAAAAATTAAGAATAAAATGAGTATTTTAAAAACTTGTGACATACGTTAAATGTTGAATCTCAGTCAATCACTATATATTAAGCTAATATACTATTGGTACAATTTAAATAGGTAAAATTATAATTAGGGGTGTTCACGGGTCGATTTGGATCGGTTATTGGTCAAAACCAAAACCAAACCAACTTAATCGGTTTTAAAATTATCAAAACCAAACCAAACTAAATATAGCATATATTTATCGGTTTGGTTGTTATCGGTTTGGTTATTCGGTTATTAGGTTATTAACCATAGACAAAAATAAAAGAAATAATATATTCAAAACATGAAAAAAGCAATAACAATCCATTTAAAATGAAAATAGTTAGAATAACTAACATTACAGAACTTTCAATTATTAAATTTACTCTGACTAAAGCTTCAAAATTAATTATTTTGGCTTAGAAGAAAGAGAAAGTGATATTTTCAATCTTATAAAGAATTGTCATAGACACACTAATACACATAAAACAAATAAGATAAATATCCTTACCTTGGTCATTTTTTCCTTCATAAGTAAATAATAAATAAATTTTGATGAAAATACATATAAGATCTTTAAAATTATTTATAAAAATAATATATTATGTATGTATATTAATAATATATATGTATATAATTTGTCGGTTCAGTTATTTCTTCGATTTTTTTCGAACAAAACCATAACCAACCCATATACCGATTTTTAAAAATCTAAAACCGAACCATACCTAACCCAAATGAAAATCAGTTTATTTAATCAATTTGGTTCAATTTTTCAATTTAAATCGATTTTTATCCAAACGGTGAACACCATTGGGACAACTTATTTTTCTTACCCTTTTTTTTCTCATTTATTTAAAATTAAATAGTGCGCTGCTATTTTCTTCTCCATCCCAGTCGAAAAAAGCAAAACCTCCCACCTCCACTCCGCCGGACTGCCACCTTCGCCGTGTCTTCCGCCACCAATTTCAGTAAGTTTCTCGTCTTCCCCGAGAATTTATTTTGTACATTTTTTTTTTGTTTTCTGGAAGAAGTTAGTGAAAAATACTTTTTTTATATAATGTGTTGTTCGGGCCGGCTTGCGCCTAATGGTCTCTGTTTGCGGAGCCGATGAACTGTACAGAGTAAAGATAGGAAAAAGAATAAAAAATGAAGACTTTTGGCTTTAAAATTTGCATTATTTTACTTCAATGAGCTTCAATATGGATTTTTATTTTATTGATAGTTATTTTTTGAGCATTTTAATAAAATGGGGTGTAAAAAGGTGTTCTTCATGTCATCTTGTTATTATCTGAGCTTACCGTTTTGTTTTTCTTTCTGAAAGTTACCTTTTTTGGCTTCAGAAGTAAATATTAGTTGTGTAATTGCTGAAATTTTCAAACTTTATGCTGAAATATGATTTGTTTTAGCTCAATGTACATTGTGCCTCTGAAACTGTCTTTCAGAGAACTTATTGGAAACACTTATTCCTTATATCAACCTCTTTTAATCAGTCAAGCAACTATAGTTCAATTCCGAACTGGTCGGGTACTTGGTGTTGGACGTATTAAGCTTGATGTAGTTATACTATTTTACGGCAATTCTCCTCTTTTATCCAGGTGTTGATTAGCTACACATATCAGGTCCCTATTAGACTGTCAAATTGTTACCTGGTGATGTGAAAATGTCCTTATAACTCTGTCTGAAGTCTGAACTGATATGTGTGTTTGATCACAGCAGTTGGAAAAAAATATATTTTATGTTTCTTATGTAGGGGTAAGGTCTACGTATACTCTACCCTCCCCCCGACCTCACTTTGTGGGACTACAATGGGTATGTTGTTGTCGTTGTGTTTCTTATGTAGTTGTCTAAATTCTTCTGCATCTAAGCATGTACTATATACACTGCATGTAATGATCTAAGGTTGGAAACTTGAAAGATTAATGTCCTGAATTCTAAGAAGAGCAAAAGAGAACATGATACTGTCATTACGATATGAGCGTAGAATGAGGAAATATTCAATCTTACTGATGTTTATGGATAATTTGGCTCTATGGAAATATGTATCAGGTTCAATTATATTGCGTCATTACTAAAATTGGATTGATCAATTGTTTTCTGTTATGGAAAAATAATGATCTAATCATTCTTGTCACTGGCCTGAAAGATCTCTTTTATTATGTTGCCATTAATAGTCATTTAATATCTTATAAGTCCATATATTTCGGACTTCAAATCTGTCAAGTAGATGAACATTATGACTGTGTTACTAAATGTGTGATGATGGTGTGACATGTCCTGTCTAAGTTTTTGAAGATTAAGTTATGAATCTGATAACTGAACAAACAAATAATTTTCCACCGAGTCATAAAAGGGACTACTACATTGGGTTGAGGTTTTGGCAGTACTTCCCCTTTTCCATTTTCTTTATATATTGACCAACCATTTATGCATTTCTTGCTTGTTTTATTATAATTTGTGAAGTTCAGAACCTTAATTCTCAGTGAACAGAAGGGCATTAGGGTAATGCATCTCATTTGAATTTAAGATTTCTTGCATTCCTATGGTTGGATAATCACTAGTTGGTAAGACTAATTGCCAAGACATCTGAATTCTATAGAATGGCTGCTGCCAATGGCTCAAGTGACTTGTCTTCAGAGATGGAGGTGGATGCATTTAGACGTCTTTTTCCTTTGCGCTATCATGAACATCATCTTCTTAAATCTGTCCGACCTGATGCCCAAAAGCTTGGAAGTGCTAGAGATACAACACTTGCACTTGGTTTGGCTAATCATCATTTCAACTGATCAGTTGTTATTATATTATCTTTTCTCAGGAGTTGTCCAAACTTGCATCTATATTTTCACTGCAGGTGCTGTTGCATCTGCCGATGGATCCGCACTGGCGAAGATTGGCTCCACTGTATGTATTTCCTTTGAATGAATTGCTTCTTATCCATTGTATATGAGCTTCCATTCTTCACTCGAATTACTTCTGAGTTGATTGGTTATCTTGCATCAATCCCAGACGATGCTGGCTGCCATCAAAATGGAAGTCATGACACCAACAGTGGAATGTCCAGATGAGGGATCCATAGGTAAAAAACCTCTCATTTCTTAACTCTTATTATTTTATTGCCCATATAGTTTCTGGTCATACATATACGTTCTATTGTGATTACAGCTGTCGAATTCCACATGCCTCCTATTTGTTCTCCCCT
Organism: Solanum pinnatisectum; assembly: GCA_035578085.1. NCBI lineage: Eukaryota > Viridiplantae > Streptophyta > Magnoliopsida > Solanales > Solanaceae > Solanum > Solanum pinnatisectum. Next base: position 42,388,264 of record CM069085.1, on the reverse strand, counting down.
GGTTCGGCCTGGTAGGCCTGCGGAGGCAGCATCTGTAATTTCAAAGCAGCTGTCAGACACTATCTTGAGGTATGTAATAACTAAACTAACAATAGATAGCTTGCAGATGCCCCAAACTTGGAGTCGTAAGTATTCGTTGTCATCTAATTCTTTATGCTGAAATTTTTATACTGACCATGCCATATGCTAGTTTCTCTTTTGTTTTTATAATTTTCTGAATCTCTGATAATCTAATACAACACCGCAAGTTATATTTAAGGTCCAACAAGACCACTTATGATCTCGCAGCAAACATCACAACCTAATCAGGAAAATACTCCTGCTTCATGCATCTTGTCCGTGTTTCCAGACTTCGTGAGGTTTACTACTTATTGATAAATGAAAGAACTTTACGTTGCAGGAGTGAAGGTCTCTTCTCTCTGGATACTGTGACAGTACTACTAGATAACCAGAATTTCTGGAAGAACTTTATGTTACAAGGGAGAGTATTCTTCTTCTGCTATCTCCCATGAGAAAAATCTTGCATGAATCCTTGCTCTCCCCAGAAGGTTTTGGAACTCAATAGTCATTCAATCAACCATGCCTCAATCCCACTAGTTGGCGGTCTGCCATATGAAAGATCTAAATCCATTCGCTCTGTTTGGTGTTAGGTACTTAATCATCTTTGCTAATACCCCTCCTATGAAAATCTTCTACCAAGAAGTATCTCTGGTTGTTGAGAAAGTCTAACTTTTCTGTTGTTCTCCTTAGGGTAGAAGTAAGAGAGAGATACTTTGATTGTTAGCTTCATAGCTTTGTTTTCCCTTCCCATTGTAGTCATGTCCTTCCTCTTGAAGACATTAATTAAGTAAATACAATTGTGCTCTTTCTAATAGCTTAAGCTTTAGGCGAGATAATCACACATTTCAACCATATCTTCTTCATATTTGTTTTTTCTTCACTTTCTGATAAGTTACCTGTTCAATCTCCTTAATGAGCAATTGAAACGTTTGCAGTTCTGGCATGATTGACTTAAAAGAGTTGTGCTTGGTTGGAGGAAAAGCTGCTTGGATGGCCTACCTGGTAAGTGGTAATGAATATGAAAATCTCGTCTTCTTGCATTTTTTCCATGCACGGTGGAAAGGAAAATCTTGTTCCGCAATTGTACATTAGTTGAATAGTTAAATCGCCAGAATATAAAACAATAAAAAACCCTTGTCGTTTCTAGGTTGCCATTTTTTAAATATGTTACTCTGCAATGCTGTCTGTCAACATGTTGATTTGAACAATATGTTTTTCACTTATTTATCATTGATCTTTAAATCTTCCCCACCTTTATTTCTTCATTTTATGCTAATACAATGCTTTTAGATCGTAGGCTAAGTTGGTATTTATTCCTATGACATATAATATTTACAGGACATATACTGTTTGGATGCTGATGGTGCCCTGTTTGACACTGCATTACTATCTGCAGTTACTGCCTTTTCGCATTGTAAGTTTTCTATTGCTTGGCTTTTTAAATGTTCATGTAATGATTACTTGTCCCATGAGAGACAACAATATTGTACTTTATATCCCGTTTCTGGTTTTGAGATTGGAAATGGGCTGCATGTTAAAACGAAGTTTGGAAAATAAGGTTTTCAATACCAAAGGTGTAAAAGGGTAAGAAAAGAAGGTGGTTTCTTTATGATGACAGAAAATATCTTATATTATCAACAGGCTACGGAATATGCAAGCTTCACCAAGTAGAAAGAAGATGAAAGGAAAGAGGACCATCTGTCCACTCAAGTTCTTAGGGAAATTAGCAAGTATGTTAAGGGAGCAATGCTGTCCAATCTCTCTGCAACAATCTGGCCTGTATATGTCATCTAATAAACCTTAGAGGAAGGCGAGTCTTGAAGAATAAAAAGAGAAGAGGGGATGAACTGTTCTTAGTTTAAGCAATATGTCAAACGAGCAATCTTTAATCTATGAAGCCTTTCTTGGGAAGATGAGAAGGGATGAAGACGAGTGCACATGTTAGGTGCAATCTTGTGATTCTTTTTTAAGGTCGCAACCATCCCAGGAGGTCAATTGCTCCCTTTTATTGGGATATGAGGGAACAGTGTTTTTCCTATTAGATGTTCAATATTGTCTGCACTGAGTTATTTATAGCTATACGTGATTAGTTGGAAAAAGTTGGTTCTTGAGTGATCATATAATTTTACTAAGAATTGGATTTCTTGCAGTGAACATTCCAGTAGTGTCTTTGAATGATGATGGACGAATAGTACTTGTTTCTGAGGACACTGTCCGATTGAAATTGGAGAAGGAACATGTGAATACAGAGAAAAGAAAACTCATATTGAACTCTCTACCATTCTCCTTAACATGCATACTTCACAAGAACTACATCCTCGCAGATCCTACAGCAGAGGAAGAATATATAATGGAAACAATTGTAACCGTGGTATTGGATTCGTCTTACCAGCTTGTTTCACTTAATAAACCAGGTGGACCAGTTCTTTCCCATACATCAGTTATCCAGGTTAGTTTGTGTCGTAATCCTAATGCTTACATTTCCTAAATGGCAGGGGTTTCTTCTTCGTTTCTTTTCTTTATAAGGCAAATTTGATAATAATCTTAGTTCATAACGAAAGGGGCTATGGGACTGAAGGTAAGGAGATCCACCCCTACCTCCAACTCCACTCACCCCTAATGAAAAAAGGGATTAAAAAAAAAAGACTTAAGTAATCCCAATGCAGAAATAATGCTGCCATGTGATCATTTCCAGAAAAGTGATGACATGGTAAACGCTATGTATTGTTACTTAGATATTTCCAGTCACTCATTGGGAATACAGTAGGATAGATAAGTAAGGGAGGATTTATTCCTTTTCTTTGTCTCCCAACATCCCTCCCCCAAAGTTTTATTTCGGAAGCTTTTGGGTTGTGGTTATGGAAGTTTTGTCCTCTATCTCCCAGCTTCTCTCTGTATACTGGATGATAGTAGGTTTGGCCGCTTTAACTTGTAGTTGATATTAAGGGAGTTGACCCGTTTTAGGCGCTTTATACCCTTTTTCTCTTTTTATCATTGGGAGAAGCCACCAATAATGCATATTGATGGAATGAGCATACGGTTGGGTTTCATGTATAGTTTTTGCCTCGGAAATACTCCCTAATAGTTAACTGAATAATTATTTTTTATAAGAGCTTCAATTAAATAAGTAGCTCCCTTCCCATGGGCCTGGAGTAGTATTCTGGCGATGTGCTTCAAAAGGTGATTAAATCCACTAACGGGACATCATTAGGAGGGAGAGTTTCAGTTTGTAGCAGTGATACATCATACTTTTCTTGAGAAGGACTAGTATAAATGAAAGAAACATAATAAACATTACCGTAGGGAGGTGGGACTTAGAGGCGAAGGAAAGGTACTCTACTAATGGTGTGAACCCTCCACCTCCAATTGTATTGTTGGGAATTCAAGTTACCAAGAGAGCAAAGTGGGGAGGTGGCCACTAACCACTGTTAACTCCTCTGCTTGGGGGGGGGTGGGGGGGTCGCAGTGTGTGCACGCGAGTGAGGGGGGAGTTAACAGGTTCTGCATGAAGTTAGCAATTGATCTTGGAGACATTTTTTAATTCACATTCCGTAGTTCCTTATTGATCTGCAGAATCTGCACAATCTGCAATGGTTCTAGAATATTTCTGTAAGTATTAGTTCAAAAGATTATATCTTGACCAATTTTTTACAATAAATGTTAGTTATTTCTCCAGGATTGCATTGCACTGGCAAGACGCAGAGTGAAGGAGCTTCAGAGTGTCTTGAATGAAGCTATTTCTGATATGGAGGTAGACTGAAGGAGATTTCCCTTGCACCCCATAGCATTCAACAGGCAGCTAATTTTGCCTTTAGGATTACCTGAACTTACTGAAAAATTGCATATGGCTGCAAGTTCAATTTTGGTTAGCCATTTCTCAGTGGGAAATGCATATACCATTTCTATAACATGATAGCTTCTATTTTAAAAAAATCAGGTTGGCCTCAAGCGCATCTTGCTATTCTGTTGTCGTTGTTTTCTTGTCTATCTCGTCTTTATTACACTTCATTTGAGCCGAGCGTCTTTCAGAAACAACCTCATCCTTTCCAGATACCACTTGTGGAATTATTTGGGATGTGTTATTATTGTAGGTTGGCCTCAAGTGTGATGACTATACTATTCATTCCTGCTGAGCATCAAACTGATTTTTTTTTTCAAAGTTAAATTAGGAAATGCTAAGTGATCTTTTAGAAGTTAAATTCTTATACAGTCAAATATTTTTACAACAACATAGTTTTTTAAATGTCATAGTGAAATGTTGTTGTATATAGAACATTTAGTATAACATAACATAAAAATTGGTTATAAATATGTAAATTATATTTCAGTAAAAAATATCATATTCAAATTCACGATCAAAATTAAAAAATTCACCTTGAATTGTGACATATAATTAGGCCCTAACCCATGGACATATAGAGTGACTATTGGGCCAAGGCCAAATTAATCATCCTGGATCCGAATACCCGAAACCGCAAAGCCCAGATTATAGATCCGAAAAGCTTTAGACAAAAATTCAAATATTCCCATATCATCGCGCCATTTTCAAAAACAGAGAAAAACAAAATCAAATTTCTCTCGAAGGAACAATGATAGAAGCATTTCCCAGTAATGGTGAACATGAAGTTGCTTCTGCTCTTCTCCTTCTCTCAGCCATATCTCCATCTCCTCTTCCAAAGTAAGACGAATTCGAACTCGAAACAAACAATTCAATTCTAATTTTTCATTTGCATTTTCAGTTACAGAGTATAAGAAATTGGAATATGATCGCGCCATTGTTCCTTCAATCTCTCAAAGGAACTATAAAAAAATTCAATGCATTTTCAGTTGTTGATCACTGATCAGCTTGTGTTCTGAATTTCAGAAGCAATAGTATAATTGAAATTTCACACAAGGTAGCTCTGAGTAATTCGAATTCAGCTTTGGATTCGGATTCGAATTCGAAAAGCAAATCCTCAGTTTCCTCGATTTTGACCTCTGTTAATTGCTCGTTCACGGAGGCTAGATCACAATCTCGTCGCATGAAGATGATTGCCGCGTTTCATGATCAGATAATGAAGCTTAAGGTGATGATTTCATATCTTCAGTTTTTCCCTGCTATTGTGCTTTTGTTTTTGTTGAACTCCTCTGTTGCTAGCTTGCATAATCTGAAAATTGAAGAACATTTGAAAAATAGTGTAATGCTTTTTTGTTTGTTTGTTTGTGAATCTTCATGTATTTCAATATGGAATAATAGGAGTTATTACAAGGAATAGTGACGGAACGGAACGCTGTAACTCTTAATAAAAACTACTGAAATACTTTTGGTGGAAAGTTTGATGCATTCTGTTGCAGTCTCTGAGAAAATGACCTGTTAGATTTGAATTCGTTATCAGCTATAGTTGAGTAAATATTCATAAGATGATATACTTGGATTAATTTTCGTTGCATTAGATGGTAGCAATTCTATGCTGTTTTGTTGCTTTATGCTTTAGAATTTTGAACTTCATTACTCTGTTTCTGAGTTATAGAATTTGAGAAAATTGATGCTTATTGTGATTCATTTTTCTCCAAGTCTATTTTACTTTCTGAATTGGAACGTTTAAAAAGTGAAACACTCTTTCTTCGAAAATAGTCACAGATCTTTGTATTTCAGATTTACATTGGAGTTTTTGCAGGTTGTTAGACAGAGACGATCAAAGAGCTTCTTCATTTCTGATTGCCGGCAAAAGAGCTCAGGCAAGCCAGCCAACGCCACCACTTCTCGGACAACGTTTTGTAGGTCCACTATGGTTTCGGCTTCAGCTTCATCTTGTGTGTCCACTGACTCTGTCTTCAGTGGCATTACCAGCGCGCAAAGTCTCGCAGCTGATAGAGTGATTCGCAGGAAGAGAAACAGTCAGTTGACTAAGGAGTTGAACCCGAACGCACCACCTTACCTGCGCCACCGAGCGGAAGCCATCTTGAGGGTGTTGTCTCATGGTTCCATTTCTGAAATTAAGATTCGCCAGCTGATAGGCAATAGCCCTGACACCAGCAAAGCCTTAAGAATGTGAGCTCCTCTGTCTCTCTCCATATGTTTCTTTTAGTGTTTGATTGAATACCAAATTTCAAATTCGAGATTCAAACTTCTAAACTTTGACGTGAATTCAGACATGGAAGTTCTAAGCTTTTTGAAATAAAATTTATATATTTGGACATTACCTAAAAAGTACTATAAATTACAATAATTAACAACTTAAAATACTTAAAAGACCCAAAAAAAACAATTGATTGACTCTTGAAAATCCAACTATTCTACATAAACTGAGACAAGAGTATTATTATAATTAATGGGATTGTATCAAACAATTCGAAGAATGGAGGGAATAATGGTTATTAATCTGATGTTCATGTTAGAGTTATGAAGGATTAAAAAACTGCAGGTTGCTGAGGCAAGGAAAGGTGAAGAGGTCAGGAGCAGGGGGTTCCTCAGATCCCTATACTTACGTGGTTAATTTAGCAAGTAAGCATGATGCATTAACTTTTATCTAATTATTAGTCGAAACTGGAAATATTCTTTGCAGTTCTTTTTCTTTTGGCTGTAGATTTGTACAACGCAGTCTTCCTCTATGTTAATTTAAGCTGTCTCAAAGTACTTAAATCTCTTCACTAATAGTGTTATTCTACATAACTAGGGAGGAATTCATCAAATTCAATCAATATCTTAAGTCAAACACTGCGTTATAAAATGAGGAGGAGGAGGAAGTATTAATTTGACTCTTTAGTTGCTACTTTTTACTCTTTTCCTTTTCAATAGAGTTCATCCATTGTACATAGAACCATTGCAAAAAAGTAAAAATGTATCTGCAAGTTTACTTTTCTTTATGAAAGTTTTGTTGCATTATGGTTACAGGGAAATTCACCATGACTTATATGAAGGCAAATCTCTCTCCAATTGTTTGAGCAAAATTTTCAGCTTCTTTTCATATATATATATATATTTTTTGCTGCAGATAACAAGCAGACAGCTCTGAAACAGGTGTGAATCAAGTTACTTATTCATCTGAAGTAGAAAATTTTGATACAAAACCACTCTAATGATTAATATTTACAAGACGAAGTTTAGCTCCCCCAATTTCTGACCAGGTATGCTCATTGTTATCCAAACTTATCCATGTCAAATGTGGAGTTGCTTTGTGTCTCTTGCACTTTGGTAATGTCAGAGAAATGAATCTTTGACATGTTTGAAAAGTTGGTATTATCTTTGGTAATGGATTTATTGTCTTCACCATTCTGGAATAGATGTCATAATATTTTGTTATCTAGGACCATTTTGCCATTAAATTGGTCATATGCAAGTGAACCAAGAAATCTTGCTTTCTTTGGGCCACTGAGTGGTTTTTACTTCAGCTATATATGAGATTTGAGTGCCGTCCTTCCGCAATCGTCATGTTGTTTTGCTAAACCTGTCACTTTACATGGTGACAATGTTGGTCGATTATAGAAGCAAACATTTGGCAGTTTATATTCATTTTGTCCATGAGTTTGTTGTCTCTAGTATATTTTTGATTCTTGTGCTTGCCTACAAGAGCATTCATAGCTTTTGCTGACAACTTAACTAAACTTTCCAATTGATTCAAGATGTGTTAGTCATTCTCGATGCTATTTTCTTTTGATTTTCCGTCATATAAATTGTCCCTAATGATAAAGGATCCGTTGATAGTAAGTCCATTTGGTTCTTTGTTGGCCTGTGAGAACATTGATGCCTGCTGATAGTTTAACTTAAGTGATCATTCTTCACATTGATTCATGATATTAAGGAACAACATTCATTTTGATGTGTAAATATACGTGTGAAGTATGTATCTTAAGGATAAATGTTGGTGCATATTGTATTTGCAAGAGTAAATATGCTTGTCTCATAATTTGCAAAATTTGTGCTTAATAGGAATAAGAACCCTTCTGATTAGGATAAGATTCTCGTCTAGTCAATAACTTCTCGGATTTCCAACCGAAGGTTGTGAGTTAAGGGTGGGAGAGCTCCTAGGAAGGGTAAAGCAAAAAAAAAAATATTATTTTTTCTAACTTTTATACTTCAATTAGAGGCCTAAAATCTAAAGTTTATATGTATTTATTTAAAAATTATTTTTCTAACTCTTTAGATGTAAATTTTTGCTTAAAATTTCTTTATAGATGATTTCTTCAAATATCTTTTTTATTATTATTAGTTTTAGGTAAGATTTTATCAATTCAACATTCAAAAACACTCTTTTACTGGGGCCACTACTATATGAATTGTTAACATAATTCTTAGTAATAAGTTGACAAACTTTAAATAAAAACAAGAGTTAAAATCAAAGAATTTGATTCAAGAAGTTGATAATTTGGTATATCCTACTTTAATATGTTTGTTGCATTGCTTGAAAATTTAAGAAGAAATAAAAAAAATTGTAATTTACTTTGTTCAACACTTTTCGACTATTAATTTATATTTTTCACAGACTATTACTCTACCTTATCAAATATTTGGAGAAAAATAGTTCAAATAGATAAATAATATGAGTGTTAGCGAAAAATAATTGATTTTTACTATTTGAATGGGTTAAGGAGAACAAAATAATATAATTTTATGTAAAAAAAATTATTCTTGGTAAGAATTTGAGGCCCCCCAAAATTGGGGGCCTAAGGCATATGCCTCAAATTTTGTATGCAAGAGCCGCCCCTGAATACATCCTTAACCTGTAGTTGATTGAGGAGGAATTAGGTTAATGGATCAATCACAGCAGGTTTCCTCGCCAAGAAGAAATACAATGGAGTGAAAATGCCTTCCCTGCATCGTCCAAATTGTGGAAAGGATTACTACCTGACGCAAAACTTTTATAGAAGAAAGTATTTGCATAATGCAACACTAGTGTATAGTTTATTGTTAACATAAGCTTAATGACTTCATTACAGTTCACTGTCAAAAGCTGCACTAAATTGGCTCATTAACTGTGTTACTTCAAAAGCGTTTTTCCCTGAGGCCCTCGACCTTATTTTTGGTTCTCTTGGACACTTATTTTAGGTCTTCATAGAAGTTTAGTTGTCCTACCATCAATCAGTCTGTCCGTCAAGTAGATGGTATTTTTAGGTTGTTCAACTTTCTTTACTAGTTAAATAAGAACAGAAAGGCAGAGACAAAGAACCAAGCAGGTCTCACTTACTTTCCACCTTCAACAAGTGCGTCTGCATTTTGCTCCAAGATGGCTTGAACCTTTTGGCTTCCCTCAGGGACGAGGCCAACTCGCTCTAATATTTTGACCTAAACAGGATGAAATCCAGGCAATTTCAGTAATTTGACATCATTACATTTAATAATAAAACAGATTGATCTTTCAGATAAGAACTGATAATTGGAAAACAACATTCATATAGTTGAAGACATGTCATCTTACCATGTTTCTGGTGAAAAAGCGTCCAAACGCTGTCACACGGACATTACTTAAGGAGAAATGACTTTTATCCAGAGGCAAGTACCAAGGGAGAGGAGAGTCGATAGCGATATCCTTGTCCCAAATAATCTTTTGCATGAAGTGGAAATACAAAAAAGAAGAAAATGTTATTGGGAGATCCTATAAGGAAGAACAAAGTCTTGTATAAGTGGGATATATTAAGAAGTTTCTAGGAAATGAGTTAAAGCAAGGCTTATATATGGTTTTAAAACTTAACAATACGTGCTACTTCTGATCATAGAGCAATAATATAGATTTTAAGTACGAAGGTTCATAAGATAAGCAGCTCACCTCAAAACCCGCATGTTTCAGAGCTTCCATGCACTCGCCCATTGATCTGATATCAGGAAGTCCATTACCAAGCTCTACCTCACGCTGTTTTGTATGATCTAAGTTTGTGTTAGCAGAAAAATAAAGAGAATAAGACATTTGAGTTAAAAAGGATTTGATACCTTGATTCTCCGGTGATTCAAATTATTAGGATCAAAGAAATCGGTGATACACCATTCATAATTAGCAAAACATTGGCCTGGCTTCAAAACTCGAAATATTTCCTTGTAGCAATCAAACTACTCATCCACCACATATTGTGAAAATGATCAGTTTTAGATTCTAAAATTCAAGTATTCTGAAAGTGCCAGTAAGTATTCTGAAAGTGCGTACCACGTTTGGGGCATGACATGTAGCTTCTATGGCAAAAATTCCATCAAAACTGTCGTCAGCAAACGGCATACTCATGAAGTCTGCCTACATATTTTAGAAAGCGCGCAGTGAGAAAACCACTACTCTTTTGATGGTAGGATAAAATTTAAGAAGAGTCACATTACCTTCACATAATTGCAGGTGTTGTCAATTCCGCCAATACGGTTTAGTTCCTGCAAAACAACCAATGTAATAAATTGAAATTTAGTTCAAGCACAACTAACATCCCCAAAATTACCACACACACCAAACTACAATAAAAATGAAGTAAACAGTCATCCGTGCAGACATAAAGTACTTACTTTTCCTCGTGCTACTTGATATTCATTGTTGTTGATTCCAGTAACATATGCACCACTATAAAAGGTAAACAATATCAGATACCTGTCTGGAAATGAACAAACTCATACAACGGTAAACAGTGATTTCAGAGTAACTTGGCAATGTAGATCTGTTTTAGCCTCGATGGTAAGTAACTAAGACGGAGAAGTACTCTTCCTAACTAGTTAGAGACTTCCCCGCAGTACGTGGCTAGGAAGCAGGACTATATAAACATTCTGAGCAAAAAATGTACGACTAAACTTTCAGACAAACACATATGTTTTACACTATTCTAATAGCCATCTCATATACAGAGCTGATCTTTACGGCTTTACCTAAATCTGGCGATTTCTCTTAAGGGACCACCAATTCCACATCCAAGATCCAAAATCTGTCAACAGAACAAGAAATTTTCATCATATTGCACTTGCTAAACGAGAGCTGAATGACCAACTTGAAAAAATTTTAGAAAGGAGAAAGAATAACAGAACAAAAAGAAATCCATAATACTCAAAATAAACAACGAAATGCACCTTTTGTCCTTGCTTTACCCCTAATTGCAGAGCAAGAAAGTGTTCATGACGTTTGATACTTTCTCGAAGTGATTCCCCTTTCCATCTGTTATAAGAAAGAAACTACGATAATTGCTAGTTCACTTTTGCTGATTATTATGGGCTTCTGGCCATAAGCGCCATTCGAAAAGAAGAGAACAAAGTACCAACCTAGGAGCAAAATGGAAAGATTCACCCCAACCATACTCATAAAAGCTTGTTGCTAGATCATAATATTTGTTAACCTGTAAACAAAGAACATATGTTGTGAATTAACTATTGAATTTTTGGATGATTGAAGTCCTATATAAAAGCCACAAAGAGAATAGACATGCCTAAACTATGTTGCTCGGACTCTTCAAAAATGTCATCAAGTGTGTATCAGATACTTCAAAAGTAGTGCATTTTTTGAGGATCCGACACAGGTGCAACAACATATTCAGAGAGTTCGAGCAACTTAGGCCTAAACTATCAATAGAATATCAGAATCCCACCGACAATGGGCAAAGGTAGATCACTCACTACCTAGTTAGATGGATACGAGGGGATTCAATTGAATTCCCTTCATCCGAAAATTATAAAGTGTAAGTGGGCTAACAACATCAATTCATTCTATAATGTGATATACTTATGTTTTAATCCCCTAGTAAAAATTTTGGCTCAACCTCTGCGTGTTAGCTCTTTAACTGTTCGATTATATCTTCTTCAAATCTTACCATATCAATGTAGTTAGCTTTCCTCTCTTCCTCCGCTTCTCCATCACAAGCATGATATTTTTCATACCTAAAGTAAATTTATAACCCAATATTACATGAGCAAAATGGAACTACATAAGCCTATTAGAATGAAAAAAAATTGTCCATAGAATTTTTTCCCTTTTTACCAAAAAATGTCAAAACATTGTTTGGGTAGACATTGGATTTATTTTTTGAAAAAAAAATTAATTCAAGATGATTTCTTTAAATTTAACCAGTTTTTCAAGTGAAAAATCTTTGTCAGGCTCAAAATTTCAACTTCTTTTAAGTTAAATGTATATTCAAACATAAAACTTTAATTTTTAAATACAATTTTTTTCAACTTAACTTTAAATACTACTCCCTCTATTTCAAATTGTTTGTCTTAATTTCCTTTTTAGTCCATTTTTTTTAAAAAATCTTTTTTTTTTAACTCTTTAATTTCAACATTCGAGTGATATATTTAAGACCACAAGCTCAAGAGATATTTTGATATGTTCCAAGTATCTCTTTCCAGTGTCATGTTTAAGACCACCGTAGGACATGTGTATTTATTTTTTCGACTGTATACAAATTTAAATGTTTATTCATGAACACCAAAGTTGGACAGCATAATGGTCAAGTTTAAGGACCTGTTTTTTTTGTTTCCCACCCGGTGTCCAATGTGAGTATTGGAGCCGGACTAAATTTGAATTCACCGGAAAGTCCCACATTGAGGGGTAAATCCTTCCCTAACAAAGGCGACTTGAACCGAGGCCTATCATTAGAGGCGGAGCCAAGGTTAGGAGTTTGGGTGGGTTCTAAATTAATTTTGTTTGGGGTTCACATGTTAATATACATATATTTATTCAATTTTCCAATACAAATACAGGGTCTACGAAAAAGCTAGTGGGTTCGTCCGAACCCATGAACTCCACCTCGCTCCGCCTCTGCCGGGCTGTCGTTAAGGATGAAGGAGTAGTCACTCCACCCCAACCCTCGGAGGATATGTATATCATTTACTAACAAAGACTGAAAATGAAGAGGATATGCAACAATAAGCATCTTATCTAAGCAAAGCAAATGTACACTTGTGAACAAGATGTATGATGAAATAAATGCAGTTTCAGAAACAAAATTAATATTAAATTTGAAGTAAATAAAAAGTATGATAAAAATGATGAGAATAAAGAAATTTACTTTTCAACAGCTGAAAGTACTTCCTTCTTCTCTATTTTGCCACCAACCCCAGAAGCCAGATCCAATGTTCCAGATTTTGACATCTAAAAAAGAAAAAAAATAATCCTTTTTTCACAAATTACATACAAAAATATCACCCAAAAATCAAAAGCAAGAGTAATAATTAGCACAAAAAGCATATTACAATTACAGTAGCAGTAGATAAGAAAAATTTGGACAGCAGCTGAAAATATGTCGACTTCCCAACTTGGAGGCAGGCCCGATATATAAGCACGAGGTGTTTTGTTTTTTTTGTTTTCCTACTCGAATGTTCGAAGTCCGCATTGAAAACCAAATTAAATATGGACTATACTAGGCCCATTTGAAGGTGATGCTTCTAACAAGATTTGCTTCATATGCAGGTTCGAACTTGAGATCTCTGATTAAAGTAGAGCAGTTTTATAACTACACCACAACCTAATTTGAGGTGGTACTACTTGCTAACTAACTTTGGCACAAACATGTTTACAAGATAATATTATATGGTGTTACTATTTATTAACTAAATCTTAAAGTAATAGTTGAATGAGTTCGATCTGAAATTACGGTTATTATTCGATGTAAATATCTTAGATATAACCGTAAAAAATACTATTTTATAGGACATTAAATTTATGTGAAATTGAATAATTTTTTGTATGATAACACTCGAATCAAATGTGGATATTAAAAAGTAAAATTAAACCGTTAATGAGTACAACTAGCTAAATAAAACATTAGCATAGTTATGATTCAACAGATCACAATAAGACAGCCAAAAAAAATGATAATATTTCATCTATTAAAATAATGATTTAAGTAGATTTTGAATTTTGACTCCATTTTTATTTTGAATACTCTATTTTATTTTATTTTTATTTTTAATTAATTTTTTATCTAGCCCACGGGTCAACCTAAATGCACCATGCTCAAGCCTCAGGCCAAAAATATAGCTTAACCATATCAAATTACGATTCTAATCCATAAGAAATTGTAGTTACACTACAAGAATAAGTACAAGAACCAGTACATTATTTTATTTTTTGGTTTATAACCAATGTATCAATAATATAACCAATCTTTCTTTCTCCGGAGAATTCACAACACGAACTCATGACATGGAGTTGAGTATTGCAAGTCACGAAAAGACTTAAGTAAACCTTACCCTTACCTTGCGGAGGTAGTAACTGTGTCTAATCCTGTAGATAAATACGCTGCAACGTAATAACCATAACACTAGGGGTGTGCCCATCTTACAGAGTTTACTAATTCAGCCAGAAATAAAGTTGCAAAAAGAGCAGAGAATCAACATAACTTATCAAAGACATAAACCATTTGATGATCATGTATCCTTTCATAGTCGATTCATTGATACAAGACAACACCTGATAATTGCACAAACAGAGACAGAAAAAAAACTTGTACTATCGAACTACCACACAACTACTCAACAGGAAACTGAGACCAAACATCTTGATCAAGTGTAGGAGCGAATATCCTCGGTCAAAACTTGAAAATGTAATTTTGGCGGAGAAAGCAAGTCTCTAACAACAAAATAGACAAGCATCCTAAAAGGCTAAAGCTCAGGCAACTCGGATTATTCTGGGCAATAAATTCTGTATACTCGTGCCATAAATAAACAATGGCTTCAAATGGAAAATTATGTGATTGATGCCAAATCCTTTGGGATGCAAATTGCTGCAACATCCAAGTGTTAGTACCATAACAGATCAACGCTTGACCCATTGGTAGCTCTTTCTTGCTTTTGCTTTACCAGGTTTTTTCCTCTCCACAACTCTCGAGTCTCTCGTCAAGTAGCCACCTGCAAAGACAATGATAAGCAGCTTTGATCATACAAACCCAATTTACATATGTTTGGGATGCAAAACAAGTGGGAGCTCGATTGCAACTGTGGCATTATAACAATTACCAACATATATATCTTCGAAATAACATTATAGGAAAGAAGGAAGTCATAGATTTGGCAAGCCAAGAACCCTAACAAAAAAAAAACACTTAGGTGAGGCAGTACATGTAGCAACTGTAAGTATTACCTTCTCTGAGGGGAGGTCGCAACTCTGGGTCCCAATTCTGCAATGCTCTGCTGATGCCCAGCTGAATTGCACCAACTTGACCTGATTTGAGCATATCAATTATCCAAAACCACATAGAGAAAAAATTTAGAGCTTAAAAAACATCAACTTAATGATAAAATAAAGAACACTCTACACACACTGAGAGTTGGGAAGAAAGAAGTTCATATTCCTACCTAATTCTGGAAATATAAAGTAGTTCATTTTATCTTCTTTTTGTTTTTGGGAATGACGGAGAGGGAGCATGGTAAAATCACGAAGGCATAGACCAATACCCAATCACATAACTTTTTTTGTCAAATAAGTGGGATCCAACAAGAGTAAAAGGTTGATATTGTCATTAAATATTTGCCAAATAAGGAAATGTGTCATTCTTTTTGGGACTAACTAAAAAGGAAAGTATGTCATACGAAATTAGGACGGAGGGAGTAGTTATTTAAACCCCAATAGATGAAGGGAATAGTCAAGCTGAGTTCTCACTTATTTTCTCTTCCGCTTCACAGTTTTCATGATTATTCGTTCAGGGATCACTCTCTCAAGTAACGTCATACTATTCACCAAACTAGACGAAGCAAGTATACAATTAATCTACAAAGTACTCTCCACTAAAAGCATAACATCATAATGGACAATCTGATAAGAAGAAAGCAGGTCAAAATACAACTACAATAGAGAATTGCCAAGTTTCAAAACATTAAAAGATATTTCATGCATTTCAAAACATCAAAAAACATTTCACTCAGTAAAAAAGGGAAGTTTTTCAGTCCCTTTCCTTCTCAAAAGAAAAACAAATCTCATATCACCTCTAAATCTTTTATTTGGAGATTTTGGGTACAACATGATTGTGCTAAGTTAAAGAGAGTACAAAAGAGAGAGAGAGAGATGAAAGTGAATAAGGCATGAGGTATAGGCCTAATGAGCAAGGAGCAGAGAACGCATTTTTTTCTTTACCATCTCACTTTCCTTAAATTCACATGCTCAGAGAAATGGCTCCCAAGCTGCAGTATCTAGTGCTGCCTCCCAGATGAGGTAAAAATATGTTTAATCAAATCCAAAAACTGGGAGGAATTGTTCAAGGATCCTTGAACTCTCTATGGTGAAATGAAATGGGTGGAGTCGATGTGTGTATCGGTAAAATGTGCACTTTGTTTACAAAGAATTCATCAAGCATGAGGAAGAGAGAGGAAAGAAAGAAAGAGGAGTTCTGAAATCAGAAGAAATTCATTGTGTGAAAACGCATAATCAAGCTTCCAGAAATATGGATATAACACCACGGAAAGGGACTCCACCATTGAGCTCTCCTAAGTCTTCTGCTATTCCAGATAGATCGATTTCTGGGTCGAGAGTAACGAATGAAATGAGCAGCCACTTGACCCAGAAATCCATGACTAAGAATTTCATGTCTCCCGCCTTATCTGCAGCTTCCAAAGCTTCAGTTCCAATCAGAAATAAAATTTTGGCAGAAAGGAACGAACTTTCCAGCTCTTGTGAAAGCCTTCCTCACAGAGCCTCAAATCTTGGGTCTAAACCCAGTTCCCTAAATTCAATCTCGCGTCGTTCTGGAAAATTATTCATTTCTTCCTACAATTAGCCTCTGAATCCGATAATGATCAAGAAAATAACTCTGTTGCTGACTCCTCTTATAAGCCATATGACCCTCTCACTAATGACCTCAGCCCTAGGATCCTAAGCAAGAGAACCTTGAAGTATTGCTTGATGACATTTCAAGTACTTCTCCAAATGAACAGTATACTGCTGATTCAAGCTCCAAATTTGAGCTAGAAGAAGCTGACAACAAGGTTGAGAAGGTCAAAAAAATCACCGAAATATCAATCAGGAGGATCTGAAGAAATTGAAATCAACAATCTTGACAATGAAATAGATTCAAGTTACGGGCGGACGATTTTAAAGAGGACTCCCCATTCATTAGATAGAGGAGATAGCGGAAGTCAAATAAATTGGACCGAGTAACGCTGTTATTATTATTGGAGTTTCAGTAGCTTCAGTGTGGTGACATCTTTGGTTATCATCTATGTTACAAGAAACCAGAAGCTTCTATTGAAGCTCCTCAAGCTGAAATACCCAACAACCTAGTTATTGCTAGTGTTGAAGAAGAACTCTTAGAGTGGAAAACTGAAACTTCTGCAAAGGTTTTATCTTTGCAAGAACCACTGAATGATCCCTCGGAAAATCGCAGGAACTCTCACCTTGAGAGAAAACCTGCCATTGGATCCATTAGACAAGCATATTTGTGTGGACCAATAAAAGAAGCTTCGAAAGAGATCAGCCACATCAGCGCACCAAAAATTGAACTACTAGGTGAAATGATGGTTGGAGAAGCCAGAAACTACTCCCATAGAAGCTGCATTAGGAAAAACAACATGATTGAAGCAGAAGGGAGCAACACTAATTTATCTAAAGGTGTTTTACCACCCAGCTCAGACATCTGATGTGGAACATACTACAGCAGATTCTCCATCATATGAAAGCTTTACAGCTGAAAAACAGATCTTAAAGAAAAAGGTGGAGAAAGATGGAGAAGAGATCAAGAAAGTGGTATTGACAACTCCAGTTAGAAGATCAAGTCGATTCGAGATTGCGTTGGCATGTCTCCTTGAATGAATATCTACTGTGTGAATTTTTGTTTGTCTAGTGGAAACAACATCTCTGTTGTTTCATATTCTTTAGTCTTCTTTCAGATCAAATTCTAAGGATTATGTAGTAGCGTATCAAGTGCAAAGGCATGTAACTTGTAGGAAATGACTAATCTTAACTTCCAATGGAGGATTCACTTATCTTAATCAAAAAAACAAATTTATCAAGCATGAGTTATAGGCCTAACAGTTTAAAGGACGGTCTGATTCATAACGTACTGTTGAGATTTCCTATATTTTCCCTTAGTAATACACTGAAATTCATGTAAAAAAAAAAATAAGGGCTCCGACTCCCACACAGAAAACAGGTGGTCTTAATGCAGTTGCCGAAACCTCCTACTTTCGCATCTCCTTGTTTGATTACCGTTCTAGACTGCACCCAGTAATACATACAAGCAAGAAAACTTCATAAGGAAATGAGTAAGATGTCATATTCTTAAAGATAAATTAGCAGCAATTATTATCAGATTAGAGGGCAGAAAAAGAAATTATTGGTAAAGGTACCGACGAGTGCAACTCATCAGCATGCATACTGTTGCTTACCTGACACACCCCCTCCTTTTACAGTACATCTCACATCCCACATGCCCAATGTCTTAGTTTCAGTAAAAGGTCGAAGAAGAACAGCCCGGTGATCAAGCATTGGGAAGTATACATCAAACTCTTTGTCATTCACCATAAATTTCCCACCACCTGGTTCAACCCAAACACGGGCTATACTACACTTCCTCCTTCCTGTCCCATAAGCCCTTCCCTTTTCATCTACTTGCTTGACTCGCGCCTTGGCTACTTCCTCTTGTTTTTGGCGCTCTATGTCAGCTCTGGTTGACTTCCTACTATTCTTTTCATAACGCAAATCTTCGATTTCACTTAAAGGAGGAAGTCCTTTAATGCCATCTAGGTCTTTCAGTGCAAGCAAACTGTCCATCATTTCGTCCGTGATTCCAGATGCCGCTATTAGATCTCCAAATGCACGATTAGGACCTGGAACCAAATGCACTTTGTTAAGAAAATTCCCGAAACAGGATTAAGGAATAATTGTTGCAATGGGAAGAGGTGCAGGATAATGTTTTGCATAACCAGTGCGAGAGCATGTACTGGCCACCGCTGACATCCCTCGAACTTCCCTAGGGATATTCTTTCTCAAAATCTCTAACCTAGCGAAATTGAAATGCACTTGATGGGAGAAAATTTTTATTGTTAAGTTACTATAACACAGACTAACCTAATCAGGAAATAGCTACAAAGCCTAAACATGCATATCAAGTTCTCCAAACATCAAAGCACAATGGCGTCAAAAAAATTGTTACTTCCAAAAAAAAAAAAAAAAAAAGAAGGATCAAACTCATTAGATTATGCACTAAAATCTTGACTAACACAATAGGATGGGAAATATAATCAAGCCAGTCATATAGTAACTGCCACTTGGTTTAGGAAATTGTTGTCACGTTTTGGAAATTAAAAATGTTTACTGTTAGCTTGACCATTTGATATTGTACTTAAACTATTCGTTAAAACTTAAGTTGAAAACTCAAATTTGTTATTATTGACACCAATAAGTCAAAGCCTGCTTAGGTGATACTCTCCAGCCACGATAAGTATCAGACAGCAATTTGCACCGACAAAAGACTGGAGTTCCTAGCTGATATCTCCTACCTTACCTCAAATTCTATACACTAGAAAACATGACAGATTAGCCTAGTCATTTGCTACTCAACAGAGACAAGACGCCACCTAATATAAACAAATCAAAGGAAACATTAAAGCATAAGGGTGCCTTTTCACAGTGCTGTTTAGATTAAGAGTATAGCTGAAAAGTTGACACCTTTGCAAGAAAAATAAGCTAAAATTACCTTGAGAGAACCTGACAATTTAGGCTAATCACTGCTCAACAAATAGTACTCAAATGAGAGTAAACATAAGACTTCACAACCAAACTATAAAGCACAAATCTTTCAACCTGTAATAATGTTAAGTATCGCGAAAAAAATAGCTAAAAACTACCTTTAAGAATCCCAGTAAGAACTTGCTCTTCCAATTCAAGCAGTTTTTTCTCCTCAGCACTCTGTCTTTTATCCTCCTCTTCAGAACCCTTCAGTTCACTTTCTACCTTAACATCTTCTCCAATATCAAACACCCGTTCTCCTTCCCCTTCCACATCAAAATTCCAAGGTTTATACCCTTCAGCAGTAGCCCAAATCTCCTCCCCACCACCAACACCACCCTTCACTTCACCAGCTTCCTTAAACACATCACCACTCTCTTCTTCTCCATTAGCCCAACTCACATCATCCTTTCCTATTCCCTCGACACTTTCTGAGTCTTCAATGAACACTGATTGCTCGGTTTCAGAAGAGAGTTTCCAGAAATCAGGATCCGAATTTCTGCCATGACTGTTGTTATTGGTGTTGTTGTTGTTACGCGTGGAGAAGAAATGGGGGAACAAATATGGTTTAGGGGAAATGGGTTTAGGGTTTATGAAGTGGATTTTGGGAGAAATTAGGGTTAACAGCCGGAGATGTGAGGATTTGGAGATGAAACGAGAGAGCATTGTGAACAACAAACAGAGGAAGAGAAACTTGAATTGTTACAAGTCTGAATTTGACTGCTTATGGTAGGGAAGACAAAGGTGATGCTTCTAATGGTTGTACTTAGTGCAATTGGTTTTTACAAGTGCTATGCAATTTACCCTACTAAAAGAAAATAATTATAATAAGCTTTATTGGTATTATAATTAAAAGGAAATCCCTAATTAAAATGTCACTTTTTAATAAAAATAAAACATGATAATTTTGAGACATTAAACAATAATATGATGATTAATAACAAATGAATTACGTAAAATTCAGAAATGTTAAGTGATATTCATCCTTATGGTAGTGTTCTTATTTGTTATTTTAGTTATTCACGATTTTCTTATTTCTATAGAGAAAGAAAAAAACTACGAAGCATGTTTCATTTTTGAAGAATTATGAGGGTCAATAGTGTTAACTAAGAATTTGATACATAACGAAGTGGATGAGATAGTAGAGAGGCGAGCGAGAGAGTCAATGTATAAATACATGTGAATGATAGTAGATACAGGTAAATGCATCCCACATTCATTCTAAAATATAGATGTATGGTGAGAAATGCGAGAGAGAGAGTTAGGGATCGTTTGGTAGAGTGTATTAGCAAAAATAATGCATGCATTAGCTACATGTATTAGTAGTCCTTGTTTGGTGCATTTTTTCATGCTATGTTATACACTCTATTGTGTATTGAGGAGTGTATTACTAATACCATGAATTTCTAGATATTAGCAATGCAAAAGATTTAATATATGTATTATTATGGTTAAAGACTCAATTACCCCTCAAAAACACTTTTACATCTTTTCCACCATAATTGTGAAGAATACTTTTGTAAATAAATATTTTTATACAATGCATACCATTTTTAACACACAAAACCAACCAGTATAACTAATACAAGCATTACAAATACACTCTAATGAGCATTATTTTTATACACTCTACCAAACGACCCCTTAGTGTATCCCAAAATACATGTGTATCACCCTCGGTACATGTATCTGGATTCCAAATTGCCAGTTACATTCTAAAATACAAATACACTGGAAGATACATCAGAGAGAGAAGAGAGAGGCACACGAGCAAGTTAGTGTATCTCAGATACATGCAAATCACTCTTGGATATAGTGTATAATTTAGAACAAATTACACATTACTTAACCCCCATATATATAAGTTACTAAATACATGTATATGACGAAGTAAATATGGTACAAAATGTAATTTTGAAAACTAAAGTAACGACATGTAATTAAGCCCTAAACTAATAGATTTGTGTTGTCTGCTCAAACATTTAAGGAAAAATTACCTAAATACACAACTTATTTTATTATATTCTCTAAAATTTCCTATCATTTGAAAATTAAAATACAAAAATTTCACTTTATGCGATGTATCGGGAGTATGTGATGTATCGAGACATTACTTTATGCAATGTATCAGTCGGATACATCACTTTACACGGGGTATCGGTTGGATACATCACTTTACGCTACATCGAGACGTACGCGATGTATCAGGACATTAAGTGATGTAAGCGAACCGATACACGATGTATCAAGACGTTGAGGGATGTATTCAAAACCGGGACGCAATGTATTGGGCATTTTGGGATGTATCAAGATTTCACCAAATTTGAGAGATTTATGTAATTTAGAAAAGAGTAAAAATAGAATGTAATTAGCTCTTAAGACTGAGATTTGTGTAAAATCTACAAAGTGTAAATGATATTTGCTTAAATCAACAGGACCCATGGACATATAGAGTTACTATTGGGCCAAGGCCAAATCAGTCATCCTGGATCCGAATAACCGAAACTGCAAAGCCCATACTTACAGCTCCGAAAGTCTTTAAACAAAAATTCAAATATTCCCATATCATCGCGCCATTTTCAAAAACAGAGAAACAAAATCAACGTTTTCTCTCAAGGAACAATGAAAGAAGCATTTCCCAGTAACGGTGAACGTGAAGTTGCTTCTGCTCTCCTCCTTCTCTCAGCCATATCTTCATCTCCTCTTCCAAAGTAAGACAAATTCGAACTCGAAACAAACAATTCAATTCAATTTTTCAGTTACAGAGTTGTTATTGATTACTGATCAGCTTCTGTTCTTCTGAGGTGTATTTCAGAAGCGACTGCATAACCGCGAATTCGCACAAGGTAGCTCTGAGTAATTCAAATTCGAAAAGCAAATCCAAAGTTTCCTCGATTTTGACCTCTGTTGATTGCTCGTTTGATGATAATAGATCACAATCTCGTCGCATGAATATGATTGCCACTTTTTGTGATCAGACAATGAAGCTTAAGGTGATGATTTCATATATTTAATTTTAAGCTGCTATTGTGCTTTTGTTTTTGTTGAACTCCTCTGTTGCTAGTTTTTATGATCTGAAAAATGAAGAACATATGGAAAATAGCGTAATACTACTTTTTTGTGAATCTCTATTATTTCAGTATGGAACAGGAATCGAACATTATAGCTCTAATAAAAACTACTGAAAGTACTTTGGTGGAAAGTTTGATGCATTCTGTTGCAGTCTCTGAGAAAATGATCTGTTAGATTTGAATTCACTATCTGCTGTGGTTGGGTAAATATTCATAGGATGATAATTTAGATTAATTTTCATTGCTTCAGATGGTAGATTTTCTATTCTGTATTGATTGCTTAGAGTTTTGAATTTCATGCTTCCGATCTACGAAGTTTCATTACTCTGTTTCTGAGTTTCAGGATTTTAAAAAATTGATGCTTATTGTGATTCATTTTTCTCAGAGTCTATTTTACTTTCCGAATTGTAACGATTTAAAAGTGAATAATTCTTTCTGAATTAGTTTCATCACTCTAATTTCACCTAAAGGTGAACAGAACAATAAATTTTTTCTTTTTCAAATCATGAAAATAGTTATCAGATCTTTGCATTTCAGATTTACATTGGAGATTTTCGCAGGTTGTTAGACAAGAGCTTCTTCATTTCGATTGCCGGAAAATGAGCTCAGGCAAGCCAGCATCGGCTACCACTTCTCGGACAACATTTTGTAGGTCCACTGCAGTTTCAGCTTCATTTTTGTCTTGTGAGTTGCTGCTTCTTATCCTTTCCTTTTCAGTAGAGTTCATCCATTTTATATAGAACCACTGCAAAGAAGTAAAAACGTATCTGCAAGTTCACTTTTCATTTTGCAAGTTTTGTTGCATTGTTGTTACAGGGCAATTCACCATGACTTATTATGGCAGCAAATCACTCTCCAACTGTTTGAGCAAAATTTTTTAGCTTCTTTCCATCTTCTTTTTTTTGGCTGCAGATAACAAGTAGACACCTCTGAAACAGGGGTGAATCAAGTTACTTATTCATATGGAATATACGATTTTGATACAAAGCCACTCAAATGATTATATAACAAGACGAAGTTTAGCTCCCCAGATTTCTGACCAGGTATGCTCATTGTCAGCCAAATTTATCCTCGCCAAATAAAATGTGATGTTTTGTATCTCTTTCACCCGATCTGGTAATGTCAGAGAAATGAATCTTTGACATGTTTCGAAAACATGTTATTATCTCTGTTCATATATATTAATGTTGTGGATTTATCGTCGTTACCATTCTGGAGTAGATGTTATAATATTTTGTTATCTAGGACCATTTAGCTATCAAATTGGTCAGAATTTATGTAAGGAGAAAGTGAACCAAGAAAACTTAACTAAGCTGATCTTTTCTTCCAATTGATTCAAGATGTGTCCATTTGGTTCTTCGCTCGCCTATAACAGCATTGATTCTTGCTAATAATTTAACTAAAGTGATCTTACTTAACATTGATTCATGATATTAAGGAGGTTTCAGAGAAAAACTAGACAACTATAGCTACTTGAATGCTGGTTTAAAAGAGTGTGGCACGATATTGAAATTTTCATGGATAAACAAATAATAAAAGAAGTTGGACACACTTCCAAAATTCCTATTTCGTTCATATATCCTATTATGAAAAAAGGTGGGGAGACACTGAACCAAAAATATGAAAATCCAACAACTCCTCACCATATTTCCATTGCAGAACTGATTCATCCTTGCATGGTTTCAGACCATGTATTCTTCAACCTTCTGCACTCATGTCAACAAAACCATTACCAGAAATGAAGCCAACTAAATGATAAGAGTGACATCTGCAACTTTATGTAAATTGCATTAATAGTAACTGAAACTAGGAATTGGTGAGAACCATTCAGGCTTTTACCACAAACAGGGAAGGGCACAAAGGATTCTCTGTTAAAAGAGAAGAGGAGAAAGTCCTTTACCAAATCATCTTGCCATACATTGGAAAATACTGTTACATCAGAAAACTTTAAGGAGGAAAAATAAAGCATGCCTTTGAATGTCTCATACTACACTAACAAAAACATTTGTGGCTCATAATGCCAGCTGTATCCAAACTAACTATGCATCATGGTAATGATGCAACTTGTACAATAACACTTTTCCTGCAGCATTTCCCAGAGCCATGAATCCTCCGTGAGGACTAAAATCCAAGCAGCGAGGATAGTGGACAGCCCGATTTGGAGAGGGCCAGTTTGAAAAAACTGTAAATGATGGAATGTGAATTAGCTTTGAGCTATTTTTCTTCATGCCAGAACTGATGGCTAATATTTTAGCATCATGATTAAACTTCATAAAATCCACTTTTGTGGTCAGATTCTCAATTGCCTTGATTGGTCTTCTCTTTCCCCCTAAAAACTCTTGTTTGTTATAAATATTTACGATCCCACTGTCTGAACCAGAAGCAAACAAACTTCCATTTGGCGAAGTGCAAAGAGCAGTACCATTTATGGACCCCTCATCAACACCTTTGTGAATGCAAGTCCTTGTCCTCAAATCCCAATGGTAAATATGGCCATCTCCACCAGAGCTCAGTAATTGTTGTCCGTCATCAGAGAATGCCGCTGAGCGGACAGTTCCATTCATTTTTAGTGTCCCAATGAGCTCCTTTGTTTTGGTAGAAACTAGCAAAATATATCCTTCATTACCAAGAAAAGCAATTGTATCTGAATCAGGAGATACCTCAAAACTTTCCAGGCTCTTTTCTTCCCTGCCGACTAGAGGACCTACTTTATCTACACTTGCTTTGACCAAGTCTAAGACATGGAAGAACTTCCTTCTTCCTGATATAATAACTTGAGATCCATTGGGTAAGAAAGAAGCCTTTTTAATTGGAAAGTCTTCAAGAAAGATGCTTTGGATCTTCGTATTTCGTTTCCCGTCAATCTGAAAAAATCTGAGTTTTTTATCCAATCCACCAACAAGGAGCAACTGAGAATTCTTGTGGAACTGAACAGAATTTATCGGTGCATTTGAAGGATCAACTGCATTAGCATCAACCAGTCTTGAATATTCAAGAAGCCCCGGCAACAATTTCGTGCGACTTTTGACAACAAGATCTTCGTTTGATTGAAGAATATCATCCACCAACTTGACATCCTTGGAACCATAGTCATCAATATGTTTACCTTCCTCGTCAGAATCTTCATCATCAGAACTGTAGTTTCTGCTTTGATAATCAATTTGGGCCCATTCAGTGCCTGGATTAAGTTTAGCATGTTGAGCCCTTAGTCTTTCCACGTACGTAGAACCAGATACAACATCTTCGCCCTCTTCTTTCCTCAGCTTCCTCAATCTGTTCACACTTGCTATTTTTATACTAGCCTTCTCTTCTTCATCATCTACCCACACAGGTTTCCGCTCTTTCTCCACTTCTACGATACCTTCTTGCACCAGCTGTGCATCTCCTTCATAAACAGACAATGCACTATCAGCAGCCCGGTCCACAAAGAACATAGCAGAATCATTTCCGCCATCATCTCGCTTTTCATCTTCATCATCCTTCCCGAAACCAACAGGGTTATACAACGATCCAAACAATAAGTTCTCAAGCTTCTCCATTTCCCTCTTATCCTTGATTTCTACTTCTTTATTCTCTTCATTGTGCTCTTTCTTTCTCTTCCTATTAATTTTTTTCTCACTTTCTTCCTTCCCTTCACCTTTAGTCTTCCTTTTAGACTTTTCATCCCCTATCGAATGAGTAATATTCTGTGATATTAAGCTGGCCATTTCCCAAATATCCTATCACTGCAAATACAGGGAGACTCCAAATTATTACACTCAAATTGGAAAACTCATTAAACCTAACAAAGGCAATGCAAGTACTTGGCAGCAGTTCATTCGAACCAACAAAAAAAATAAAAAATTCAGCTTTAGATAATCAGAAAAAAAAAAGACAGGAATACAAATCAATTTATTTTTTCTTTTCCAACTTCCACCAATTCCACCAACTACAACAAAGAAAACAATTGTATTGAACATAATAAACTAGAAGATTATCACATAGCAAAACTTTTAATGTTGCATTCAACAATCACAGAGAGGTTGATGCAAAAATCATAAAAGAAATCGGAAGAAAAAAAAAAAAGAAAAACAATGAGGAAAGTAGAAAATTTAGCAGAAATTGTTACCTGAAACGAGGTGTTTTGCTTCTTTTTGTTTTACTGAGGAATGAGCGTTCTGGGAGGAATTAAATGAAACTAGGGCAAACAATTATAGAGGGGTCGGCCGTTTGGGCCTAAAATATGGGCTAATGTGAATTACAAGTACAAACACGTATTGAAGTATGATAGCCAAAAAATAAAATAATTTAATTAATTGGCACTAAATAACCAATTTTTATTTTTTTTTTGAAAAAAACATTATTAACGGATGGATTATTTTTTATACCTGAATTTAAGTATTTTGATAAGGCGTTAAATCAAAGTGAATAATGATATTTGAAAATTCAAGTTGTATTTGATTATGAATACAAATTAAAGATGTTTTTTGAATTTTTGTGAAGATTACTCTTTTTAAAACTTCTTATTACATTTAGCTAGTCTAAACAATGATGGTCTATTTCTTAATCATTGTGAGGAGTGTTAAGCTAAATAAAAAAATTGAACCAAACACACTAGGTGATGAAATAACGGGTGTGGCCTAATGATCAATCAAATCCTGAAGTCTCAAGTTCAAAAGTCAGTGGAGAACAAAAAAAAAATACTAGGTGATTCTTCCTATCTGTCCTTGCCTTTTGTTGTCCCTTTGGAAAGTGGAAACATCCGATTACAAAAGAAAAACACACACATATATTTCCGGTATATCATCTACTGGTCTCTTTCCTACAAAGACAATGTAACATAAGATCTATAGCACTAGGGGTATTCCCATCTTACAGAAATTTTACTATTTTAGCCAGAAATAAAGTTGCAAAGAGAGCTGAGAATCAACATAACAAATTATAGACATAAGTAGCTACTTTTATCCATTTGATCATGTATCCTTTCAAGTTTCATAGTCGATTCACTGATACAAGACATAACACCCATAGTTGCACAAGCAGAAACAAACGTTTATTACAATCGAACTACCACACAACTACTCGAAAGGAAACTGAGACCAAACATCTTAATCAAGACTTGACAATGTAGTTTTGGCGGCTAATAGGGTTCATGACCACTGGGGGACCAGCAGTGCGAGGCCATGCCTGAAACTTTTTGTCAGTCTCTTTCCACCATTCGTTGTTTGCAACGGTATGTGGAGTAGTACCTGTATGAAACGACACGAGTGCATGTAAGCACAACCAAATTCAAAATTGAAGTAAATTGATAAATAATTTGTACTTGCCTCCAAACACCTTCTTGTCTGCAATAACAACATCACAAACATATGCAACTGCAAATGATGCCAACACTGAACCAACAATGTACTTTGTTGCCATTGTATTCTTGAACTCCAACAACTGAAAGATGACCTAAAACACAATAAGACAGTAATTTGAGTGCTTTAAGAATAGAAAGGCCTTGGGCCCTTTAAACTCCACTTCAAAAGAACAAAGAACTCATGACGATATCCAATTGATTTCAGTGCAGCAAAAGATGGTAATAAAACGCAGTCGCTGCATTAGATATGAAGAAGTTAAAAAATCATAATATTGTAATATCAAGATCTACCTGGATGATTCTTTACCCACTATCATAAGCTCTATAATGTAGTGACACATTGATGATACAGGTTGTCGAAAGGAACACATGAATCATTTTGAGAACTTCAGTTTGATCAGTAAGCAAACTAGCACATGATATACCATATGGACAGACAACAAAAGATAGTTATATATTAGAACAATGTTTGGTTCAAGAAAAGAGAAGCGAATGGTAGTGTTGGTGGTAAAGTGTTGATTACTTCTCCAAAAAGGTATTCACATTTCCCGTCATGTTGTTTGGTACATCTGACAGGGAAGTAAGAGAACATTATATCCTCCTTTCCTCCTAAATTAAAGAAGGTGTTGCGTAACCCTGGTATCTTACCTAACCAAATAAGGGAAATAGCCGTTATCCCAATCCTAAACTCCTACTTTTCCAACCCGACAAAGAAAGTGTAAGTCAGCACCTAATATGAGAACAGAGTGTGATGATAATTCAAAACCAATGTTGCTTAGACTCTTCAAAAATGTCAACAGGTGTGTGTCGAATTCTCCAACAGTAATGTATTTTTGGAGAATCTGACAGAGGTGCAGCATCAAAAGTGAAGAGTCTGTGCAACATAGTTCAAAACACTTAACTCTTGCACATTCACAACTTACTTGTAATTGACCCTAGGAGAAAAAAATTAACCAAAAACACAAAAACCTAATAAGAAAATACCTTCACAACAAGACCAACACATTCACATTCTTTTGCCATTTCTACTAACATGTCTTAAGAACTCCGGGAATTCATTGCTTATCATAAAGAATTCACCTAATATTATCACCTAAACAGTCTCATTTTTTATTAAAAAAAAAACTCATCTTTTTCCTCTTTTTTAGTTCAAAGGCCTTAGTTCAAGTCCAACAAAATCAAATATTTACTCAATGAAGAAAAATTCTTTATAGATCCATATTCCCAATATCTACCAAGCTTCTGTAAGCAAGTTCAATTTTAGAAAATACTTCCAAAAAAAAATAGAAGTTAAAATGAACTTTAACCAATCCAACATACAACAAATGAATATTCTTTGGAACTAATTTCAAGAAGCTTTAGCAATTTCATAACAACATTTTACTCATCGGGGAAATAATCAATAGCAAAAATCAATAGTAATTTTACTTACAGAAATTAAAGAGGAACTAGGAGCTTACCACGATGAGCTTGAGGTGGGAGAATTGATAATGACTAATGAGTGTTCTTTGCTCAAATGTTCGATGAGAAGTGGATAGTGAGTGCTAAATACGATGCCGTTTGACTCTAGTCACTTTTTTTTTTAAAAAAAACATGTAATATTTTTTTTTTTGGATATGTTATTCTAATTATTTCACAATTTTAAAATCACATACTCACGTTTTTCTGAATATTTTATTGAAAATAACTTGTTTTATCTTCACAAGTTGGATATGTTGTTATTATAGTAAGGTTGTTTTAGTGTATCCCATGTTTTTCAATACTAAAGTCTAAATCATTTAATATCCTAATAATAAAATGAATATATTATTCAAGCTTATATTTGTGTAGAATTTTATAGTAGAGAAGATGTAAGCATTTGATTTTAAAAGTAGTGTATGTATCTACAATTAAATCATATTATAAAGGTGTTTATTGCTTGTTTAATAGGAGGGATAAGAAATAACTAATCTCAAAATTAATTTTAGGATGAGTTTATACCATATTTAGTTGTGATAAAATCATGAGATAACTTATCCCTGATTAGGTATCTCAAGATTGAAGTGCTATTTTTATTCCACAACAAGTATGGAATAACAATCTCAAAATAACTAATCCCGAGTTAATTAATTTTGAAATAACTTATTCCCAATCAAATGAGCTCTAATGTAATTTATCTCAAATATGAATAGAGATTACGAGCTATTCCTTTTCAAGTGAACAATGATATGATACTCATAGGTTCCTAAACACATAACATTTCGAACCCCATGAACACAAGAATTTCTTTTCTCAGAGTCAGACCACGCCTTATAACGAAAGGAGAAGAAAGAACAAATCAACCCCTACCCCACCACCAAAAGAACAATGCAACAGTGAAATTCATAAATGTGCTGATAAAAAAAATAACAAGAAGGCTGCAATTTCCCTTCTTTACATTGACCTCCCTTGTGCCTTTGAAGTTCCTTTATGTTCCCTTTCAACATGTTCTACTAGGGACACTGGATCGCGAAAACCTTTACTACATCTGGGGCAGACATCGACTGTCAAGTTCATGACACCGTTCTTTTCATGGACTTTCTGTACGTGGCTCACGAGAGCTGTGACTGAAGAAAACCTTAAAGTGCATTGCGGGCATTGCTCAACTTGCCCGTTAGCACTCCCACTATGGTTTGTGGCATTGCTGCTTTGGCCCCTTCCGCTGCCTAATTTTGCCATTCCAGCTTCAGCTGCCTTGAAGAATGATGAGGCCCAACTAGAGGATGACGTGGCTGGAGCTTTCTTGGGCTCGTCTTTTCTACTGCCAGTTCGAAAGTTCATAAACGAGAATGCTGCTTCTGGTTTCTTACGTCCAGGACATTTGTGATCAGGTCCAAACCGATGCTTCAAACAATGATCTACAGTACACTCCCGACATTTGATTGTGTTTGAGAAAGTCAAGAACTCTCTGCAGCCAGGTACGGGACATTTTCTTTTCTTTGTGGCTTTTTCGTAGTTTGATGGATCACATTCCGTGTTTACATGTGATTCCCAAGTTATATTCGGGTCTTCATCAGGAATAAGGTGTACTCCTTTTGCACAGAGTGGGCAAACAACCACAGTAACATCATTCTTGTTCGCTGTCGGACAGTGGTGTCTATTATAGCTCCGATGCTCTAGACAATACACCTGCCAAGTTTCATAACCCACATTAAACCCCTTTTAGATCCACAAGAGGGGTTTGGGGAGGGAAGAGTGTACACAGACCTAACCCCTCCCTCTTAGATCATAGAGATAGAGAGGTTGTTTCCAATAGACCCTCGACTTAAAAGAATAGTAACAACAACGAAATACTGTGAAATGGAAAACAGTACACAACAAAGATTGGCACACTTTTGCAATGTCAAAATGCCATCATAAGGAAAATTAAGTCCATTTTAAGCATGATCAACTTGCAAATAGTTTCAGAACAACTTTAACAGAGAAGTTACTTTTTAATAAATAACACAGAAAGAAAAGGGCTCAAACTTTCTACGAAGGTGCTATACAGCAAATGCAAAGATGAGAATATAGCACAGAAAAAACTTGTCATAGCGCATTCAAAATGATAAAGATACAATGGAGTTCTACCACTGCAACACATTTGTAATCAGAATCCCATTTATTTTTCACATCTTCAGCAGACAGCAAACTTACTCACTGAAAAAGCTATGAATAATTTAAAGGAACCTCAGTCGGATATAAAAAACCAGATCATTATAAATAATAAAAACAAAAAACAAGGACATCTTACTCTCACTCAAGCATCCCAGCTAAAATAATCAACAATGTAAATGATGTACATCAACTTCTTAAGTGTAGCAGATTTATCGCTACTGCTTCGATGCTAGAGCCGAAGTAAGGAAAAGTTATGACACTCGATATCACTTTCTCCCACTTGCTAAATTTTCAAATACATTATCAAGATCAAATTTTTATGTCCGCAAACCCCACGAAGAAAAAGAAACACACCAGATCAAAATAAGAAAAACCTTCAAATGTAGCTTGACCAAAAAGATCTCAACTTTGATTAATGGATCAACTATGTTCTAATACCAAATAGCTGGAATCAGCTATATGAATCCTCTAAATCCCTTCCACACTATTCACCACTTTCCTTTTCAATAATCAATAATTTCTCTTTTTAAGACAAACTGTAGATTCTTAATTCTCAAATTATCCCCAAAAGTGACTAACAAATCTACAGCCAAGAAAGTCCAGGAAACACTGAATGCACCTAACGTGAGTATAACAAATTTACAACAACAACTAAACCTTAATCCAACTAACTGGTCCCGCCTATACCGAGAAAGATTTCAACTTAGAACACTCAAGGTCGTTTTCTCCCACTAACTGAATTTCCATAAACATCATCAAGATCATTTTTTATGCTCGCAAAACCCACAAAGAAAAAGGAACCTACCAAAGCAGATTCAAGAAAAATCTTTAAACATAGCTTGCAACCAAAAAGATCTCACCTTCGATTAGTATATCAACTATGCTTCAATACCTGGCATCAGCAATATGAATCTTCTTAATCTATTCCACTCTAGTCATCCCTTTCCATTTAAATACTCAATATTTTGTCTTTAAGCTCATACTAATACCCATTATCACTTACAAATCTATAGCCAAACTAGAAAATCTCCAACAAACACTAAATACACCTAAGGTAAGTTCAACAATAACAACTAAACCTCAATTTCAACTAATTGGTCTCACCAAAATATAAAAGATTTCAACTTTAATCAAAATAAGTACCAAATAACAAACAAGGCTTAAACACCTAAAGTCAAACTAAAATTTCAACTAATTGGTCTCACCAAAATATAAAAGATTTCAACTTTAATCAAAATAAGTACCAAATAACAAACAAGGCTTAAACACAAGGGGTTTAGCATTCTGGGTCGAGCTCATCACATGGGGAACGCCTAGTGCGATTTACCTCTCCTGTCTAGTTTGTGAGCTATTGCACAAGACAATACTCAATAATTTGTCTTAAATCTCATACTAATCCCTATAGTCACTTACAAATCTAAAGTCAAACTAGAAAGACTCCAACAAACACTAAATACACCTAAGGCAAGTTCAACAACAACTAAACCTTAATTTCAACTAATTAGTCTCACCTAAACATAAAAGATTTCAACTTTAATCAAATAAGTACCAAATAACAAACAAGGCTTAATACACAAGGGGGTTAGCCTTCTACGTCAAGCTCGTCACATGGAGCTTGCCTAGTGCGATTACCTCTCATTTGTGGTTTACGAGCTATTGCACAGGAATGGGGTGGTTGCGGGTTCTCTTGTCATAGAAAAAAACACGCAAAATTGCCACTACTCATCCCTTTCCATTTCAAAACTCAATAATTTGTCTCAAATCTCATACTAATGCCCATAGTCACTTACAAATCTATAGTCAAACTACAAAGACTCCAACAAACACTAAATACACCTAAGGCAAGTTCAACAACAACAACTAAACCTCAATTTCAACTAATTAGTCTCACCTAAACATACAAGATTTCAACTTTAATCAAATAAGTACCAAATAACAAACAAGGGTTAAAAGTTAAAACACAGGGGGGTTAGCCTTCCGGGTTGAGCTTGTCACATGACGCTTGCCTAGTACGGTGTACCTCTCATGTGTGGTTTACGAGCTATTGCACAGGAATGGGGTGGTTGCGGGTTCCCTTATCATAGAAAAAAACGCAAAATTGCTACTACTCATCCCTTTCCATTTCAAAACTCAATAATTTGTCTCAAATCTCATAGTCACTTACAAATCTATAGTCAAACTAGAAAGACTCCAACAAACACTAAATACACCTAAGATAAGTTCAACAACAACTAAACCTCAATTTCAACTTTAATCAAATAAGTACCAAATAACAAACAAGGGTTAAAACACAAGGGGGTTAGCCTTCCGGGATGAGCTCCTCACATGACGCTTGCCCCTAGTATGGTTTACATCTCCTGAGTGGTTTGCGAGCTATTGCACAGGAACAAGGTTGCTAAAAACACACAAAATTGACCATAGTGAATGTAAAAATGAAATCAGGAGGAACCTGGTGACAAAAATCGCAGGTAAAAGGCAAGAAATCAATCTGCCGGCAGTCATCTACAAAGCAATGTTTTCCAAGATTTGGAAATTCTGGCGTCCCCATTGAAACTTATCAATCAACTTTTTTTAAAAAAAAAATAAATTAAGAAAAGTAAAAAGAAAAAATCAAGAATCTGAAAATGATTAATAGATAAATTATACTGATATATCTAATTAATTCCCTTGATTTTTTAGAGAATTGGTAAAATGGATATTGAATTTGCCTTCAGAAAATTCTGGGAAAGAGACGAGACAACAACAGAATTGAGAATTAAGCAAAAGTTCAATGTTGGGGTTTATCGATAGTCGTAATTTTAGGTAGGGGACTCAATTGTAATTTTTTAATTCTTGTTGGGTCCATTTTAATTTTAAAAATTACGGAATATTTGGCATATTAAATTTAATTAATTTCGCTTGAGAGAAGACATTAAGGTTAAAACGTACTTAATATGTGCTTTGATTGGAGCTAGTGAGCATGCGTTTATCCATGAAAGATTATAAATATGTTTAGATGATGAATTCTCATATCGATCCCAAACAATTATGAGTAATAATATTGATACTCACATTGAATTTTAAGTAATTTTATTAGTGTTTCCGCTTGTTTTAATAAAAGAAAAAAAAAACAAAATCCTTATATATAGTCACAAAGTAATACACGTACAATATTTTATCCCTATATTATCTATTGACTTGCACAAAAAATAGTTATTAAATAATGACATCACAATTCAATAAGAAATACCAAAGGGATATATACATCATATAAACAACCATATATTTTTTTTTGTATATTAAAAGAGTACAATTGTGAATCTTTTGACTAGAAAATAGAAATACATAGTAGTCTTATTAAAACTTCAATCCGTATATATTAATAATATTCAATAGGTATTTGTTTATTGTGCTATATCATATCTGCTATAATGAAAATCTATAGTATAAATTAATAATTATACAAAAGAGCTTCATCCTCTGAACTTTCTGCTGAAGGGCACTTTGGTGACACATCTTCAATCTTATTAAAATAGACATTTTTGCACATAGCCTTTGAAGTTCCCTTTTCCCCTACTAAATTTATATTCTCCATTATAATTCCTTCACATGGAAAGTTTTTGCTGCAATCAAACTTTATGGCCACCTTTGTTGCACTTGTGCCCTTGATATTCTCATACACCACATTTTTTACTTGAACTGCGGAATACTGGAACAAACAAAAGAGATTTACTTTAGTACAATTAACGGTATAGTGAGAGGTTGAGTTGTATCTTTATGATTAAAGTTATAATTTAAGTTGTATTTCTATTTTTACCAGTTGTGCATATATAACCTTTAACTATTATATTTCCAGATAAGATTTGACTCGAACCTAATGTTTGCTCATATATATGTTTCTTAATCTTACATACAAAATATTAGATATCATCTAACGTTTGAACAACTTACAAAATTTTAGATCATCATCTAATATTTTCTCATATAATTTTCAATTTACAAAATATAACTAATTGTTCCTTCATTAATAATTACCAGTTGTTTACATGGTTCAACTTGATCACAATAGTTTTGGTCTATGATTATGGGATTCTCAACGTCTTGCATTTCCACATTCTGAAATTTGATGTTGCTAGCTTCTCCCGATCCTCCCTACATAATTAAACCACATTATATTAATTAATATAATGCTTAATTACATGTTAATTAAATCTGTAAATAATAAGTTCTCACCCCCTCTTCATTAAAAGTTTGGTTTAACCATAACCCCAGAACGGTAACGCGATGAGTATATAGATAAATCAAACTTCTAACGAAAAACAAAGATATTTTTACATAGTACGAGTGCAATAATCTGAACTATTTTTCCTATATAACATAGAAAGTAAGTATAATGCATACTTTTATCTGAATGTGGAATATTTTAGCATGAATTTGAATTTAGTCAGACTTTAATATCGATATCCAAAAATCATTTTGAAAAAAAAAGTGGGGGTGGGGGAGCATACCTGCCAAGTCTTGATCCTAACTCCATTTTCGGTACCAATAAATTTGGCTCCATTTACAGTAACATGAGACACATGAGCTTTTGAATTTTTAGATCCTAAGCTTCCAATACTAATCCATGAAAAAAAATAAAAAATGAGGGTTAACATACACAAAAAGATTATAGGTACCAAAATCATATTTCATCAATATTTATTTCATGTTTTATTAGATTATAAAGCACTGTTAATTAGTTAATTTAATATAAAAAAAGCTAATAGTATTTTAATAAGTTAACAACATTTTCGATCCCTCAGTTATTAGTTCTTCTAATTTTAGTCCTTATGATATTTGATAAACACTTAATCTTCAATTATTTGAAATGTACACTTTGAACGATCCCTTTTCTTGTGAATAATCAAATTCACAAAATTATTTATCATTTCGTCTGTTGACTAACTATATGTGTTATGTTAAAGCATGTATTGTTACGTTGCTCCAAACTTGAGGATAATATACTACAAAAAAAAAAAAAGTTCAAATATAACACATCTGAGCACACATCTCAACTATTGAAAGTTAAATGTGCTTAAGTCATAAATCATAAAGACAAAAACAAAAATTTACCAATAAATAAATTTAAGGGATTTAAAGTAATTATTATATTATAGTACCTTTCAAGAAATAGAGAAAATGGAAATAAATAAAATTTTAAATACCTTATACCATGACCTGGACCACAAGTAATATTTGTGGCCTGCACCTTTTGGGATCCACTAACAATTGAAATACAATCATCACCTATCCAACAAATTAAAAATTAATTAATTCGTTCATAAAATAAAAATACTCATTTTTTTCTAATTAAATTGGATAAATAAAAATTAAATAAATAAACCTGTTCCAATAGTAGTATCAGATATTTGAATATTTTGAGTATTTGTTACATGGACTCCATCAGTATTTGGGCTCTTTTTTGAAGCAGTGATCATCAAATTTGAAGCTACAACATTAGTGCATGACTCAAATTCTATATGAATTTGTTGTGCATCTTTACTCTTTAGATTCTTCACTTTCAAATTATTGCAATTGTTGAAGGTTAAGGCCTGAAAATTAAACAATATTAGTTTTAATATGTAACTAGAAAGTTAATAATCATTCATCCATTCTAAATCAAACGTCTCGAGAGTTAGAGGCGGCAGAGATAAAGTTTCAGTATATAGATTTGGCAGAATCTAATAACTTTGATCAAAACTGTTAGAAAAATAAGAAAATATAATCAAAGAAGGTAGGCTTTGAGGTGTGAACAAATCGATTTAATGTAAAGATTTTGGGCCTAACTCAACCCCGAAAGCTTGCTCACGAGGGGAGGATTGCCCAAATCCATATAAGGAGACCACCAGTCCATTCCCCACCAATGTGGGACTTTTACCCACTCTAACACCCCCCTTCACGCCTAGGCCCAACTGGCGAGTGGACCGGGAGCCCAAACAGGGATGGACCTGGGTCTGATGCCATGTAAAGATATGGCACCTGAGCCTAACTCAATCCCAAAAGCTAGCTCATGAGGGGAGGATTGCCCAAGTCCATATAAGGAGACCACCAGTCCATTCCCCAACCAATGTGGGACTTTTATCCACTCTAACATATTACGTATATAGTAATTCTCTTTAGGATACAACAAAACGCAAATTTCATTTCACCTTTGGTTGTTGGACAATCACATTATATATAGTGCAGACTATGTAATCATTTTTATTTGTATTATATTAAGAGATCCATTGAAATAAACAATATATCAACATTTGAGTAAGTTGATTTATGGGAAAACGGTTCGAAATATATCTAAATTTTGATTGAAATTGTTGTAACAATCCCAAATTTTGGGCAGGCCATAAATATTGTATCATTATAAACAGTAACTTATCCAACTAGACACTTATATATCTTTAAAATACACTATTAAATAATGCAGGAGGGTAATAGGTCCTGCCCAAGTTTGGAATTGTTACAGCAATTTCGATCAAAGTTTGGATATATTCCAGACCTTTTAAATTCACCTTCACTCGGATTCGAATCATGAAACCGAATAAATCATTGTAGAGGACGTTTCTTCCTTTAATGAGCTTTATACCATACATATTTAAATTAATCAGACCCAAAACAAATACCAAACACATATACATACAACATATTTCCAAAATCAAATGAATTAACGTACCGTTGGTGCATCCTTGCATGGCTGCATGAAGAAAAAAAAGGGTAACAATGATCAGGCAAGGATGCTCTAAGAATTAGTTTGCATAAAATTAATATTGTTCGGATTCTCTAAAAATGTGATGCATTCGTGACACATCCTTTAAATATACATTATTTTTTATTTTTGGAAGAAGTTTAAAGAATCCGAGCAACACAGCGTAAAACTTATAAGCAAGGTTATAAAATTACCAGTGATTTATTAATTTTGCAAGAATATGGCCACCATACATTTCCATTGCCATTGATAGTTCCTGCTCCTCCAACAACTAAATTTTGAACACTATCAAAAAGAATCCAATGCCTTCTATCTGTGTAGTCTGAAATTTTATCACATGCTTCTAAGGATCCAAAAATCTGCATAATAATTTGAAAAATATAAGAAGGGAAATTAAAGAAACAATGAATAATCTAAAATTATGTAGTACTAAAGCTTCTAAATTATCATTTATCACTATTATTACTACTGTTATCTTTTTTACTTCAATTGTTTTTATTTTATTTTTTAATGTCGATATGTTCTTTCTTAATATTTTCATCATAACATTTCTTTCAAACTTATTTAGAATTTTTTTTTCTTGAGCCAAGAGTCTGGAAACAACCTCTCAATCTACCCCACAAAAGTCTTTGTAGGGATAATGTCTGCTTACACCCACTCTACTTGGATTCTATTTGTAAGACTTTCCTGAATATGTTGTACGCAGTTATTGTTTTCTTTACTATAGAGTGTCGTTTTCTTTTTCCTATAATTAAGTAATATACTCCCTCGGTTTGAATTTATTTGTCAATACTTTGTTTACTTCGTTTTAAAAATAAATATTTCTTTCTTTCTTTTTGACAATTCTTTAGTTTGAACTATCCACGTGACATATTTAAAACCATAATTAGTATGTCTGTTCTACACATCTTTACTCTACAAATAAATAAATAGAATTAGCTACAAACTTCGTCACTAGCTAATTCATCGCTAAGTTGCTCACACCTAACATAAATCTATGATAATTCCTCACTAATTCACCAAATTAGCGATGAAATTCGTTGTTTAGCTACAAAATTTATCCATCACCTTTCAGTTTTTTAGTAGCCAAGTGTTAGTAAGATTCAAAAGTCTTCTTTGATAACTTTGAAATTTCATACCAAGTCAAAACCAGACAAATAAGTTATTAACGGGGAGGGAAGTAATCAATATGCTAACCTGCACTGAAATAGAAGATTTGCATGGACCTGAAAAAGTGATTTGTTTGAGAAGATAATTCTTGTTTTGAGGAACCACAAATTGAACAGGTGTTTTAGATGAACATGCTTCTTTCCATGCTTTCTCAAATGCCTGAAAGATAATTGAACACGATAAGAAACACTACCAAATGTAGTGGTAAATTCTTACAAGAAACTCTCGAGTATGTGTTCGATCCGATAAAAGTCATTTTTTTAAAAAAATAATAACATTTTTTGATAATTATGTTTTATGAAAAATATTTTTCTAAAAAATATTTCTTTGATATTTCAATATTGGTAGATTGAAGATATTTTTTTAAAAAAAAAAAATACATATAAGAACTATGCATGTGTGAGCTCGTTCATATGATTGGTCTCAAAGTTCCAATAAAAGCGGTTGTTGAGGATCCCAAAAAGATAAAGTTAACAACTGAGTACATCTTATTAGATTACATTAAATTTGTTATTTTGGTTGAAAAGTATACATATAAGAAATTAATAGTAATATTAGCAAAACTAGAGAGATTTTGATGAAATTACTTTTCGAGCACTAAACATCAAAAACAGTGTCTTATTCTTAATTATAGCAAATACTATGCCGTTATTAAAAGTAAAAAAATATAGTTCCATGGAAAATGACTTCCTCACTTACGAGAAAACTCATTTTCTACATTTTGATAACTAAACACGAGAAAATAATTCTCTACATTATAAAATATAACTTATCGACGTTCCAAATATCCCTAATATTCTCTATCATTTTCATCCCCATTAAATATATTCCAATATTTAAATACTTACCTTATTATCATATGTTTTTCCATCACCCTTAGCTCCAAAGCTACATACATCAATCACTCTAATCCCATTTTTATCAACCTTCTCAATATTATTGAAATCATGAATATTATTTTTGCTTTCAATATTTGTGCTCAAATAAGAAAGATAAGCTTGAAAATCATGAGCAAATTCTTGTTCAAGAATATTATTATAAACTTGTTTGAATAAATCATCATCAATAAAATTGCTTCTACAAGTTGAAATTGATAAAACAAAAATAATAATGAGGAGAATATTATTCCTTTGGATAACCATGATATATTGTTATATGGTATGGTTTTTAAATTTGTCTATTGAAAAAGATTTTTGTGACAAAAGAGAAGTATGGATTTTATTTTATTTTTTATAGTAAGAGGTATGGAAGTGATATAATAAAATTATATGGGAAGGATTTGTCTATTTATAGATTTTTTTAGGGGGTTTAAATTGATCAATATGGTTATAATGGGTATTATTTTAGTTTCGATGAGAGAGATTTAGACGAAAGAGTTTCATCGACAATTTGTCGACTTGTATTTTCCCCGTCTCAAATTATTTATTATATTTTTATATACACTTCTTAAAAAAATATTATTTTGGATGATTCGAAAAAATTATTTTACCACTTTTTGTCACTTGAGATATAATCTTTCTTTGTTAAATATTTATTTTATTTATATGTTTGTAATTTTTTTTAAAAAATAAGATAATTACTTTTAGAAAATTACAATGAATAATTTAAGACGGAAATAATAGATTATATTCGATGAACCAAACGATATAAATTAAAGAAAATTTATATCAAGTTAAGTTTGATTCATACATAGCGCATAGGTAGCCTTTCAAATTATGGTTTCTTAAGGTGCTTTACTATTGGTTATAATTAATTACTTTGACATCAAATTAATTAATTTGCGTTTTGAAGAAGTTTTAATTTGATAATATTAGTTCATTGTGATTCAATTGAATCAAGAAGCAATCCCTCGATATCAATTTCAAATATTAAATGTTTGATATTTTTGGCAATCAAATTATATATAAAATAAGAGTAACAGAAATTGTTTTTAATTTTTTTAAAAGCTGGTCAAATACAAATTATTTCTCATCAATTTTATTTTTTTAAAAAACTAGCTGATTTTAGAAAATTGATCAAACAGGCTAGCTAAAGAGAAATAACATTCCATTTAGTCTGAGTTAAAATGTTAAGAAAAATAACAGTACAATATTCTTAATCCAATTTGTTAACAATTTTCGTTGATTAAAAAGTTTGATAGCAAAGTTCGATCTCAGTACTGATACACACACAATTTCTATATTATCAAAAAAAGTTATATAATATGATTCTCATCACCAAACTCTTTTTTTTTTTTTGAAGAAACATAATTTTATTTATCAAGATGCGGGTACAATTCTGTGATCCCTTGATTCTTCTCAAGATATTTATCCATTGATTCGAGGGCCGTTTGTGGCATATTTTTCAGACTTATAAGATGATTTGGACTTAATCTACATAATTTGAGAGCCGTTAGTGGCGTATTTCTCAAACTATAATGATTTGGACTTGATAT
This sequence comes from Solanum pinnatisectum, assembly GCA_035578085.1. Lineage (NCBI taxonomy): Eukaryota > Viridiplantae > Streptophyta > Magnoliopsida > Solanales > Solanaceae > Solanum > Solanum pinnatisectum. The sequence goes on along the minus strand of CM069085.1, from coordinate 42,346,266 downwards.
TCACAATTCGAGGATCGTTATTGACATATTTCTCGAATTAAGATGATTTGGATTTGATCTCTTTATGAATATTCCACGAGTTTGTGGAATACTTGAGATATTTGAGATCCTCTCATCACCAAACTCATCTTTAAAATTAAAATTAAATAAATTTTAAACACGAATAAATTCATTTTCTATTGTTTTGGTCTTCCGTTCCATTGCATCATGAAGACTGATAATGCCGGAATAAATATTACCAAAGGATGTAGTACAATGAATGTGATTATCCTTTTCTTAATCAGATATTTCGGTTCCGAGCTTTGGATACAAAAAATCTTATGGTATATGTTTTCTTTCGAATCAGCTCCTATACGGTGCAAATATAAATTAGTCGGGCTTCAATATGAATACGGAACCACAACTGAAAACCAAAAAGAAACGTCGTGAATAACTTGAATTTGTTTATTTGTATACAACAAGAACTTCCCTTGAAGTAGGTTTAATTTTATTTGTTTGTTTGTGTTTTTTTGGCACTTCTTTTAAGCATTTATTTATCTTTTAAATAGGAATTACCTTTATAGCAGTTTACGTGTTTTGTTGCCTTTATAGAACTTTACATGTTTAGTTACATTTAATTGATTAATCTTCTCTAAATGGAAAAATAATCTCTAATTTAATCTCTCCTCATATGTGTATGGTTTATTACAAGGAAGAAAAAATGGGATGAATCTACAGACGGGCTTTCGGGTGACATAAGGCTCTATAGCTATGATTTTGATAATTGTACTCTATACGGACTATACCTATAGACTCAGAGGCATATTCAAAATTTCGAGATGATAGGTGCACTATTACCAAAAGGTGGATCTAATCGATTTGACATTTAGGTTTCTATCATTGATCAAACAATTATAGGTTCAAAATTAAAATGCTTAATTAATTAAAACGTTAAAAATACTATCAATAACCAACTTTTAGATAGAAAAATAAAATAAAATAAACCTCATTAAGAGGTGCACCCAATCATCATCACATTATATGATATTTCGAGTGTAGGTTCACACATCTATATTTAACAAAAAAAATTTTAAAAAAATAACATTACTATATATGATTTCTGGAGGGAAACATGGGTTCACGTGAACCCGATGACCCCTTTCTGCATACGCCTATGCCTATAGTTTCATTTGCTATGGAGACTACAATTTGTATATTTCGCTTGCTAATATCCAATTATGGTAAGTGTATATAAACATGGTAAACATAAACATTTAGGAATTTTTTAGAACATCGTTTGTATATTTCACTTGTCAATATACAAATAGGTTAATTTATTATGATTTTTTCATAAATCATAAACAAATAGTTAAGGTAAGCATATACAAATTCTGGATTTATACAATTAGGAACCGAATTATACAAAATTTGGATTTAACAATCAAGGACTGAATTATACAAATTATACAATTAAAAAACCGAATAGCAAATTTTCATGAAACAATAGCCATGAATTAAAAACAATCTAAAACTATAGCTATATTACATAATATACTTTAGATGTTTGCCATTTCGTGTATTTTTTCCTAAAAAGAACATAATTAACTAATGTCGTATTTGATAGTGTATTTTAACTATAAGTATGTCAAATAAGACGTTTGCATATTAGTTTACAATCCTCATAATTAATATATGTATAATTAGTTACGAGAGAATTTATGTACATTATTTTATATATGTAGAGTAAAAGATAGAATAGCCGATATTGTTGGGTTTTGAGTATTTTTCTCTTCCTATGTGGATAAATAAAAGATCAATTTGGACCAGCCCACTTTTGTCCATAAACCTAATACTATGGCCGGTGCATATGTAAGTCTTCTTTTATGTCTTATTTTCAGATTATTAACAAGACATTTATCAGCAGTCATGTAGAGAGAAAAGTGAGAGAGTGCAGATTTTCGCACAAGCCTTACCAATCAATTTCAAATCGCGATTCTCACTTCGTTCCTTGTCCGATTGAGCTGATTTTTAGACAACTTATTTCTTTCAAATTAATCTATGATTGGGAACTGAGAAAGGTGAATTTGGAATCTCGTAGCTCCAGATTTCTGCTCATGAACAGTAGTTGTGTGTTTCGGTGATTTTATTCCTTTTATTTCTCTAGTTTTTGGTGTTATCTTGTAGTTTTTGTTATTGTTTGACACTTCTTTGGTGGTAATTTTGGAGAACACATTTGTAACTCTTGTTGATTTTAATGGAGCTTTGACCTTATGATTTTTTACTCTTCACCCCGAAGAGGTTTTCCATACTAATCTTGGTGTCTCGTGTATTGATTTGATTTTACCTTGCTATACTATTTGTTTTGGTTGATTTGTTTGCTACCCTGGACGATATTAGTTCTTGCATTATGTCTTATCTTGGTTCAAATAGAAGAAAAAACTTTAGATTGAGTTTTCTTCCGCCACCTTTGTTTGTGCTTGCCTTTCCCGATAGATATATGAATAATTAAATTTCGCATAACAAATTCCTATATTACTTATAATACTGCGGATATTTGGTGAAGAGAGGTCATATTGAAGACATAAACACTTCAACAAATTAAAAGAGATATTTAGTGGCAATAAATATTTCTTTTAACGACATTACTTATTGTTACAAAACTTCTAGCGACAATATAATTGAGTTAACATCACTATAGTCAGAATCAATAAAGCCTTTAACGATATTTATACAGAGTACTGATCATAAATATCTATATTATATTATTGATGTTAAATATAATATAGCTACAATTATAATATTATTACCACAAATTAATCAAGATAAAATATTTAAGAACTTTCAAATTAATATTTTATTTAGAAACGTGTAAATAAAAAACACAACAAGTACTTTGATGTGTTATCTCTATCTTGATGACATTGGACACTACCGCAAATCCTAGCCACTAAAATAATTAGTATTAAGAAAAAAACAATTAATTATTAAGAAATGATAATTACTTAATTAATGATGATAATGAAGAACTTCCTTATGTCCAACATAATTTCATTGAACTTATAATTACATATAATGTTCCTATATGTTTGTTTTCTTTAGCAAAACATGTGACACGTAGTTAATTTCATTTTGTAGATAAGATAAAAAGAAATTATGGGAATTAGCAAAGATTGGAATAACTAATATAACATCTTTTATTGTGACATTTTCAAGTTAGTTAAGTGAAGGTAATAACTTCTCCCAGCAAGCTTAAACTTAAATAACATAGGTCACACACATTATAGCTAGAGTACAAGTTATAAGTTTGATCGAATCGAGTAATTTTAGTTTAATTTTTATAATTGTCTCAAAAAAGTTATTGAACATATGTTTAAATTATGAAATTAAAATTCAATAACTTAATAAAAAGAGTAAAATTGTGAATCAATAAACTTCAAATTTTGGATATCTACGAAAACTCAATTTCTACCCAGGAGGAGTCTAGATTATAAGAGATAGGACGCTATAAGTTTGTTCAGAATAGAATTGGGACTGTTTGTCCGGTTCTTTTTATGAACCGTAATGTCTACTTTGATAATAAATAAAATCTTTATTTACCAAAAAAGAAAAAAAAACTTCAAATTTTGGACCAAAACGCGAAGCCAACCTTAATTTTATGAGTTCAACAGAGCAAAATAACTTTTGTTTGTTCGGTTTGTTGTTAATAACAAATTATGTACTAGGAGTCAACCAAAAACGTATTTGTTAGGCCAAATATTAAATTCGAGGAATGGAACAAAACATTAGTATTAAATTTAAGAACCAAGTTCATATATCAATCGTCACCTGTGTCCATTTTGGACAAAATTACTATTTATTAGAAGTTAGGTTCTTTATTATTATGTGAAACATAATGTTATTTTATCATATTCTGTTAATCTGTTAAGAAAATAAATATCTTACCTAATTTTAGCTTAAAAGTCAGTTAACGAGGTAAAAATTGTCCAAAAGCTATATATAAAGGTAATTTCCTTATGCCTATAGACTCCTTGGCATTCCTCATCTTGGGGTAGTTTTCCGAATCGAGTTAAGTCTAAGATCTATTTTCTTAACATGATATCAACATTTGGTCCGGATAAATTCATTGTTACTCTTTATTGAGTCCCTATCTTATAGTGTCCACGCTTCAGATGTTCAGTCCTGAACGTGCAGAAAGTGTTTGGGAGGATATTATCGAACTCTTTATATGGTCTCGATTAGTTCTTATCTCTTGAACTACTAATTTAAATTTGAGTTAAATCAAAATTCATTTTCTAAACAATATCCTTATTTCATTTTGTTATTCCAAACTTCAAATCCTCGAATATGAAGTTAGATTTTGACACAACAAAATTACCCAATAAAGTTTGAATCTGACCTTATACAATTTGGCTGAAAAATAATTTTAGCCCATTGGGTTTGGGGAATTCTAATGTAGCTTTGAAGCCCAAGTTATGTAAATATGTAAAGGAAATTGATGCAAGTTTTTGTATATGATATTAATTAATGTAGCTTAATATGTAATAGTAAAACTATTAGTATATCCTTATAAAATTATCAACAAATGTAATAAACTAACTTATAGATAACTTGCTATGCCAATTATGGATAATTGGATATACTAAAAATCAAAAGAGGACTTGTCTATGTTTTACTACTCAAATCTCCTAATCTCAGTTGAAGAATAAAGCTAGTTCATATCAACTCAATATATTGAACATAACGTAAAAATTTATACATAAAATTTAATTATACTTGTTATAGGTGTATATACAAATCCATAATTTTAAATATATAATGAATTTATCCATCAAACATGTCAATGAGTTTTTGAATAATTCAATATGAGCAAACTCTAAAACGTCATATGGTCTGTAGTGATTCATTCGTAGTGCATTTGAACTAATGGAAAAGCCTCTCTATAACTTCCTATAAGGTTCGAATTGCCAACCAACTCTTTTGACTACGAGTCATTCAAGCCTAAATATTTCAAATGTCGTATTCTAAAATCTTGGACACTTTTTTGTGGGCGTCCGTTAAGACCTTATTAATGGCTGAGTTAGTCCGAGGGGAAACTGTCCGCATTTTCAAGTTCAAACGAGGCCCAGAGCGGAAAAATCCAAATTTTACAATTTTTTGTGTGCTATAGTCCATAAATTTTTGGTGATACGGCATTCCCGGTGAATTTTTGACCGAAATTTTTTGTGGGCGTTAAGACCTTATTCCTCTAAATGTGTGTGTTGAAATTTGTTGGGAGTATAAATTAGACTCTGCCCACACTAATTTCAAATTCTTGATTAGCCTCCAAATAGTGCCACTCAAAGTTCGAAGAGCTGGAAGAAGTAGAAGAAAGACTCGTTTCACTGGTTCAAAAATGTCCAAATCTGAGAATCCTTCAACAAATCCATGGCCATATAATCACTCATTCGTTTCTTCCATCTTCAACAATCTCCTTCGTTCTCTCAAAAGTTCTCACTTTTGCAGCTCTTTCACCCCATGGCAGCCTCAATTACGCCAAACGGGTCCTTACCCAAATCCCAAATCCTAGTATATTTTCATATAATTCTCTCATTAGAGGTTTTCTTGAATCCCATATCGCTTCTAACGAACCCCTTTTCATATTCAAGAAATTGCTCAAGAGAAATTACCCGAAAACGAATAGTTTCACTTTGGCGTTTGTGTTGAAGTCGTGTTCTATTTTGGCGGCGTTTGATGAGGGGCAACAAGTGCATAAACATGTTGTTCAATCTGGGTTTGGATCGAGTCCCTTTGTTCAGACTTCGTTGTTGAATTTATATGCGAAATGTGAGGAAATTGTGTTGGCGGAGAAGGTGTTTGATGAAATTCCTGAGAGAAATGTGGTTGCTTGGAGTGCAATGATTAGTGGGTATTCAAGACTTGGGATGGTTAATGAGTCTTTTAGTTTGTTTAGGGAAATGCAGAAGACAGGTGTTTTGCCTGACAAGGTGACAATGGTGAGTGTGATTTCGGCTTGTGCTATGTCTGGGGCGTTAGATTTGGGGAGGTGGGTGCACGCGTATATCGACAAGCAATCGATTGAGAATGATCTTGAGCTTAGTACTGCGCTTGTTAATATGTATGCAAAGTGTGGATACATTGAAAAGGCAATTGAAGTATTCGAAGCAATGCCTTTTAAAGATGTAAAGGCTTGGAGCTCAATGATAGTTGGCTTGGCAGTAAATGGGCTCGCGGAATATGCACTGGTGACCTTTTCCAGGATGAAGAAAGCTAAGGTAATGCAATGATTATGAACAATGCTGTAAGATGCAATTTTTCTTGCTAAATCGTATGAAAGTTATCATCTTGATGCACATATAACTTTTAAGGAGCACATGACTTTGATCTTATTAGGCTTGGTGTTGAATGTTTGCGTAAAATCAGATGAATTGAGATGTAGTATTTTGTCTATTTACTATAACCGATCATTGAATGGTAAAACTTTGATGTACTGACTATTAGCAACTTATCTGTAATCTATTTTTGAATTTTGCTTTCAGGTAGAACCTAACCATGTGACACTAGTTGGGGTTCTTATGGCATGTGCCCATAGTGGACTAGTTTCTGAAGGGAAAAGGTATTGGACACGCATGATTGAGTCTGGGATTGAGCCATCTTTAGAGCACTATGGCTGCATGGTAGATTTGTTGAGCCGCTCAAACTTAATTGATGAAGCCTATTCATTCGTTGAATCTATGCCACTTGCCCCATGTCCTGCAATATTGCGTACATTACTTGTTGGGTGCAAAAAGAACAAAATCTTGGACAAAGGTGAAATTCTAGGTCAGCATCTCATTGAATTAGAACCGTGGAATGCAGAGAATTATATCCTACTCTCTAGTCTGTATGCATCAGTATCAGACTGGGAGAAAATGCGGTACGTGAGGAAACAGATGAAAGACAAAGGTATTAAGGCTATGCCAGGATGCAGTTCCATTGAAGTTGACGGTTTTGTGCACGAGTTTGTGATGGGTGATTGGTCACACCCTGAAGCAGAGGAGATCAAAGAGTTCCTAAGGGATATATCTCAAAGGGTATACTCTGCAGGACATGAACCTTGGATTGCTCCTATTCTGCATAATGTGAGTGATGAAGAGAAGGAGATTGCACTTTGTGAGCACAGTGAAAGGTTAGCTATTGCTTTTGGCCTTTTGAAGACAAAAGCACCAACAGTGATTAGGATAGTGAAGAACCTTAGGGTTTGTAGGGATTGCCATGAAGTGACGAAGATAATTAGTAGATTATACAACAGAGAGATAATTGTTAGGGACAGAGTTAGGTTTCACAGATTTGTAATCGGCGCTTGTTCTTGCAGAGATTTTTGGTAAATATCATTCCATTGACAATATAATGCAAAGACCCTACTTCTGGAATTGCCTCTTTTTTCCTTTGGTTTTGGACAGGGGAAGAAGGGGTTGAGACTTGTGATAAGAGAGTAAAGCCAGAGAGCTATGTTGTCGAATTCTTCAAAATTGTCGAGTGGTGCATGTTGGATCCTCCCAAAGTAGTGCATTTTTGGAGGAATAGATACGACTGCTTTTTGGAGAGTCCAAACAATGAAGCCAGAGAGATCTTAAATGACATAGCAAGGGCTAAATTAATTAGATAAAGGCTAGATGGAAGAGGGCAAATGTGGGAATGATATTAGATGCTACAATCCAGATAGCTTTACTATAGAGAAAGAACTAATTTTCCCTGAGGAGACCTAATCAGCCTCATTTTCTGACTCACATTTCTCTTGCACAATACAAAAGCTTTTATCCAATATTTGGTCTAACCAATGATTAGGTTCATTTGAGTTTGAAATATTACTATATGATTATTCTGTTAAATGTCATTTGTATATCTCCTCTTTTGGAACTGGTATATAGTCATGGTCAGCAATCCAGATTCGTTGCCAAGGTTAAAGTCAGTGTCTGCGCCATCAACTGAGCATTTCAGCAGGCACTGGGAAGTGTAAACACCAAAGCAATCACATCCCCTGACTTTAAGTGAGATTGTTGCTTGTTGGAAGACGGGATTTCGCTCAGAAAAGTCCCTACTTCTGAGGTATTATCTCTATCCATGTTCTTAGTTTCGAAGAACTAATCAGGTGAACTTCATATTGATCAACTGCTTGAACATTATCTTGTAATCCAAGTGGAGAAAAAAAAGATGTTTATTGTCATTTCCTGCAAATCAGGGAATTATTTACTGTCTCAGTAAGATGTGTTATTTGCTTAATAAGTTAAAACACAAAGGAAAAGGTGGTAAGCTCAATCTTTAGCAAAAGCTCACCTTGAAGTAATCAAAGTTGGTAAACAGGTTTAGTGTGACCCCAAGAAATGAGAGGAATGCTGGGTTGGGCTCTTCTCAGTTTTAGTCCATAATGGTTTACTTTCATTCTTTGAGCCGAGGGTGTATAGGAAGCAACCTTTCTACTTAAACAAATAGCGGATTATATATAAAATCCTATATTGTCATAGGGGTATTTTAGGCACATACTTTACAAAATATCTTCATTTCTAGTATGTACTCAAGGATGTGGCTTAGTGATCAAATGAAGTGATTGGGAATCATGAGGTCTAATGTTCAAATTCTAGTGGAATCAAAAGAATCCCTATGTGCTTTCTTCTCATTTGTTTAAGTCTTTGTGAACAGAGTTATTCAGTACCTGTGCTAGTGAAAGGTAATATGTATCTTTTATAATTAGTCAAGGTGTGTCCAAGATAATCTTGATTCTTGACCATCATTATATAAAATAAAAATACATGCCCATTTCTCAATCAACAAAGTATATACAAAAAGTAATGGCCTACAAGATGATAAAAGGGTAAAAACCCTACATGTTTCAAATTGCACAAAATCTGAAATAGGTTAGGATATGTTTGTTGTTTTGTGAATAAAAAAATTTTAAAAAGAAAGGAAAAAGGGAGGGTGCTAACAATTTTGATAAATCCATCTTTCATCAAATTAAAATTCAGGAAAATTATATCACTAAGAATTTTCTTGATCAAGTTTACGCGTTAATTTTCTATGATGACATCGTCCCCCTCCCCTGTTTGAGCTTTGGATCAACAACAAAGTTGTTTACATTTAACCTATAAATCACGAGTTCAAGCCGTGAAATCATTTAGTGATGCTTGTGTTAGGATAGGCAACTTACATCAAACCCTCAGGGGTATGACCCTTCCTTAAATCCTACGTGAATGCGGAATGCTTAGCACATCGTAGATATCGAAATGTAGAAATATTAGACAAAATATCAACTTCAAATGTCTACTATCATAAAACATTAGTCACCATGGAGATCACCAACTATAATAAAAATAAACAACAAAACAATTTTTAAAATATTTAAAACATCCTTTTCATGTAATATGTTCCAGTATCATAGTAAACACTTGTTATCTAACTTTGTTACAACAAACAAAATTAAATAATTAATGGACGAATGTCATATTCCACCTTCTTTCTTCCCACTCACATTTACATCACTATATTTGATTGGAAAATTTATAAAATTACAATATAACAAAAAGTAAAAATAAGCTTCTTTGATTTTTCTTAAATGTCTTAATCGTTAGTTATTATAATATTATTAGTCCTTTTTTAGTGATTTGATAATGTTGATTATTACGTGTGACGTGGGCATCTTTAAAGCCCTTTAATATTTTATTTATTTAATTACATTTAATCCTTCAATTTATTGATAAATTCTATTTTAGTCCGTATGATATCAGACTAAACACATCTTCAATTGTATACTCTTTTTTATCCTTTTGTTGATCGTTTCAGTTCAATTTCCTCACGCCTTATGTTAAGTTTGTATTTGTATACTTCATATTTGATAGGACTAAAAATACATATTTATATTAATTAAAAGTTAAATATGTCGGAATCATATATCATAAAGACGATATCTAAATTTATCAATACCTTAGGGATTAAAATGATATTATCTCTATTTTATTTGTAATTTATCGTAGACGTGCCAATCTTGTTTTATGAAATTGACGCAAGACAATAGTTTAGTATTATCCAATGAATGGACTCCACATGGAGATTTTGTTTTATCGTTTATGATTTTGACTGATAAGGTACACGCGTGTTTGAGTTTATATGGTTCGATGTCCAATACTCTATTTGAGATCGATAAAATTCAAGTTTGTACATTTCATGACTCATTTACTTAGGTGACACTTCCATTTTTCTTAATGGAAAAAGGACAAATATATCTCCGAATTATCGTAAATGGTATGTAGATACCTTTCGTCATATTTTTGGGACATTGGTGCCCATGTCGTTCAATAACTAGAGCATATCTATCCTTTATACTAACGGATATACATATGTCATAATCTTATCCACTGGCCCGACATTTATTAAATATCGGATCGACGGATAAAATTATGATACATGTCCCTATTTAGCCTTCCGTTAGAGTGAAGGGCATATATGTTCTAGTTTTTGGACGGCAGAAGCACCAATGTCCCAAAAGTATGACAGAAGGTATCTGCATACCATTTATGATAGTTCGGAGGTATAATTCAATGTAGGTGAAAAATTTTAATAAGTAGAGAAAATGTGCATGGATATTAAAATTATTGTATATAGTAGTTACTTATCATAGGGAGATAGAATCTCTAAAGATTACTCTTCCTATTATGGATTTTGGCGTATTTAGATTATTATATGATAAATGTCTCATTAGTGTACTCTTGTTTTTAATTTACTTTTTGAAATAATATTTCAAATCGATTGTTAGTTGTTAATTCAGAAACTGCAATTTCAATTACTTTTTAGAGCTTGATTATTGATTTTTTTAAAAGTATTTCATGAATTTGATATCAACATGTATAATAAACGTCCACTTTATGAGAATTAGGTCGTAAGTGATTATTCTCCTTTTCTTGAAAAGAATTCATTCTCGAAATCAAGTCTTAACGTGAGAAAGAAAGTATGAATTAGTAATTAATACTTTATTTAATTCAAAGCGATGGAGATATGAAAAATAATTTATTTAATTAAATTTCCTTAAAAGAAAAGCTAATTATAATAAATATATAGAGTAATTAATTACCTGATAAATATTATACATTGTCATTTATATACTACTAATAAGTTAAACTACATTAGTTATATTTTATTTATTTATTTCTAAATTATTATTGGACAAAACTTTGACCAAACACACTCTTTAAAATCTTAATGCAGAAGAAAGCACCACTAATTTCTTGGATTCTCATAATTCAATTACTATTCCTACGTGCATGTGTGGCATCATTATTTATTCACTACTATTACCCCTCAACCCAAATACACTAAAAACCAAAAAATAAAGTAGAAAAATCTCCGATATGTTGAATTATCAAACACCTAATACCCTAGCAAACACTACTACCAACAACAACAACAACAACAATACTATAAGAGAAAATCATCAACATGATCATCAAGAAGAAGAACAAATCAGAGACATCCATGCTTTAACCCCACCAAGACCTCCATCAAATCGTGGCCGTCGAATCGAAGCTTGGGAAACAAGTAGCCATAGATCATCGTCGATTTCCGAAGTAGCATCTAGCGAGAATTTCTCTACTATGAGCCGGGAATTCAACGCCCTCGTTCTCGCGGGATCGTCGGTTAGCAACAACCACGGGAGCGAGAACGAGGTCAATAATCATATATACAATAACAACAATTATAATAATAATTTGGGGAGCATCGGCGAAAACAACGATGCGCCGATAGAAGAAACAAATCCGTTAGCTATTGTGCCGGATAATTATAGTAATCCTTTGGATCCGATTATTATTAATCCTTCTTCGTCTCCGAGAAGAAGGATTAATAATAATTTTTTGAGAAATAATATTGGAGAAGTTAGTAGTGTTCAAAGGGTGAAAAAAGAAGAAGTTGAATCGAAGATTAGTGCATGGCAAAATGCTAAAATTTCGAAGATTAATAATAGGTTTAAACGTGAAGATGCAGTTATTAATGGATGGGAAAGTGAAGAGGTACAAAAAGCTACTTCCTGGATGAAGAAAATTGAGGTACGTTTCATTTATTTTTTTTATTTTTTATTTTTTGTATTTATTTGTATTATTGTTTGAAAAAAATTATCTTTCTTTCATCGTGCTTTTTATCAAGAGACGGAGTTAGAATTTATTAGGTTTAAGGGTTCTGGATCTTAGAAATGATAATTTACTCAATATATTTCAATCGAAATTGTAGCTCTGCCTCAGATTCTAAATTTTTTTTTTTTTTTTACATTGTGGATGTGTTCGATAGGAAGGAAAATGTTGTCATGGAAAATATTTTTTAGAAAAATAAATAAGTTTTTCTTAATTTATTTTTTTATGTTTGGTACGTAGCAAAAATATTATGCTAAAACATTTGTATACTATAATCTAGACAAATAATATGGAAGGTGAGCTGGGGTGGGGTGGGGATGGAGGCTACGGGAGGATGGGTGAAGATAAGGTGTGTTATAAGGTGGTAAGGACAAAAATATCATTTGTAAAGCTTGTTTTCCATATGTTCACTAATCACTAGTGAAGTTATTTTTCTTATTTTTTGAACTTGTTTTCTAATGAAAACATTTTTCAAAAAAATTGAAGTACAAAAACATCCCGTGTCATGAAAATCTTCTTTATTTTAAATTTCTTCAAATTTAATTAATTATTCTTTTCCTTCAACGTAGATCTCTTTTTTTTTTTTTGTCCATGGGAGTTTATTTGACTCTAATTTTAAATTAACTACCACCACAAATTAACTTAGTTTTACCTCTCATGCTTCTTGTATGCGCTTAATTGTATATTGAATCGATTGAATATTATCTGACATAAATCTATATTAATCAAAATTTCGATTTTTATATTATACATCCAATGAAAAGAAGAATAAAAAACAATATTGAGTGGATAATGATGTGCATCATATAGTTAAATTATTAGTGGTTTACATGATTGCTAAAAATCAGGAGCACTCATTTTTTCTCCCTACGATATATTGATTGTGCATGCACATGATTGGTCCAGCATGACTATGATTAGATATTAAATTAGTCCAATAATAATAATAATAATCTAATAATGCAAACCACATGTTCTTCCCTTGCAGGTTGGAAATTCTTAAATTGAACTTTAAAACACCCCTACATATCTAATCTAAATTCTTTCCATAATTATAAATTTCAAATTTCACTTGAATCAGAGTATCAAAATAAATACTAAACATCGAATGAAAATCAAAATAAAAAATCTCATAAAAAAGTTCTAGTTATAAGTACTTTATATTAAATTTGGCGTACCGTTATAACAGGTGAAAAATTATTTTGTTATTCTAGGTTAATTTAACTTGATAGTAATAATAATAATAATAATAATAATAATAATAATAATAATAATATAGAAGTTGTGACTCATTATTTTGAGTGGTTCTTGATGAACTTTTGCCCGCATCTTTTTCTAATTCTCTACCTACCTAGACTCTAAAGAAATAGGTTACCTATTGATCAAGTTGTCTATTTTATTTTCCAAGTACTAATTAATTTCCTTAATTACAACTGATTATATATAACTAGAGAAAAATGATATTTATATTAACTTTATATAATATAATTTTTTACGAATGATGTTCAGATAAACCCCTTGCACCTCTAGCTCTTCCCAGATATATGAATCTAGAATGTTCACTAGTAAGGGCTTACCGCGGATGTAATGTATATGTTCATCCAAACTCAATAGATATTTTTTTGGTAGGAAGCGTTTTTCATGAACCTTATGTTAATAAAGTTTAATTTCTCAATCCGTCTCTATTGTTTATCAGAGGAAGCTGGAGGAGAAGAGAGTAAAAGCCCTAGAAAAGATGCAAAATGATATAGCAAAAGCACACAGAAAAGCAGAAGAAAAAAAGGCATCAGCAGAAGCAAAGAGAGGAACAAAAGTTGCAAAAGTTGTTGAAATTTCCAATTTGATGAGAGCTGTTGGCAGAGCTCCAGCTAAACGATTCTTCAATTAAGGATCATTAATTTTGTTAGATTGTCTATGTCACATTCCCTGGGATGCGGACCCTATAAGAACGTATGATGTTTTGTGTACCAAACAAAAAAGATTGTTAGTGTTAGAAAAATTAGTTTATGTAATATATATGTGTGTTTGGAATTAATAGTAGTATGTTAATTAGTCTAAGGAGTACTCTTTCTATTTTTTAAATGATTGGGTACCCCTATTGACATATAAAAATATTAGTTTGCTAGTTTGTGCTTGAATTATTTAGTTGAATACTTTCTCTCAAGTGTTTTAGAAAATTGTAGTGAGAATTTTGAGTGATTTGTGTGTTAAACACTTATGTAATGATTTTTGGGAAATTAAATATATTTTCAATGAGCTTAAGAAGAAGATATATAAATGTACCATTCTATTTCAATTTGATTATTGGGTGCGGCATATTCATGGAATGGCAAAGCAAACTCTCAATCCTATTCTTGAATTTCGATTAGTGTGACCTTTTCTCTCGATCGATTTGAATTTTTATTTTTTATTTTAAGTTAACTTGAGAAGTCAATAGTTAGGCGGATTTCAATGTATACGACATTAGATATCACCAAATAAATTAGATGCGTCTAGAATATAGTGTATGATTATTTCCATTTGTAACCGATATATAGTTACTAGCAAAAGGTGATGATATGCAGTGTTTCAAACTGTCATAATGTTTAAGTAATGTGTATTGTTGGTGTAAATAACTTTTACATGAATAAATCGATCGTCTTTTGCTATAACATGTAACATATCTTATTTTGACAATTTAAAATCTCGTATTTTTGAAGACTTACAAATAAACACCTTTTGAATGACCTTAAATGCTTAATTACCAACGTAAAAAAATGACTCACTTGAAGATTAGGTATACCAATTTGAAGAAAAAAAATATTGATTGATAACAATTGAGATTGCATTCTCATTTATATATATTATTTGTTATGACTTTTTTTTCTCTATACATTCTTTTATTATACAAACTTTTGTTTTAATAATTCTCAATAAATAAAAAAAGGCATTGGTCTTTGTCACGATTGGTAAGCAAACTAGAAATATCACCAACCCAATTTATTCATTGTAGCAGTTGCTAATTTGTTTTCTACTAATTGTATGTGAGTTCAAATATCACAAAAAGAAAAAGATGGTAGTTCCAACTATCCAATTGTCATACAACTAACAAATTATATTTTTAATAGATTACTAAAGTTTTTAATCAATAAGTCTTGTCACAAGTCTTAACGATAAAGTGTATTGTAACTTTAGACGTTCATAAGTTTTTACGAATATATCACTAAAATTTGCATAAAAATTAGGGACCAACCTGTTTTTGCTTCTCAATTTCAATAACTCCTAATGACTAGATTAAATCCAAACCTTCGAAATTGGACGTGAGAGGTAGTGGTTTACCCTGCGGCGGATGTTAACAGTTTGAGTCCGCATATCTCTAACTCGTGAACTTAGGTGATACAAAGATTCATGGTCTTTTTTAATAATCAAGCTCACTATGGCAATTAATATATATTGTTGTTTGAGATAAGCCCAAATTAGGCACAGGGTAGCTCACCTTGACTCTTGAGGCCTATGGTATGTGATTTAGTAGCATGAGAGGCCCAAAATATTGATGTAATTATGTCATTATTCGGAAATTATACTTAGTGACGTCGAGATAGATAATTTTGGACTTCCAACTCTCGTTTGTTTTATAGGTAAACATTTAGGTTAAAAGTCAAAAGTTATTCAACGGTGAAATTTTGCCCATGAAACAAGCAGGATCGAAAAAAATCAAGACAACCTACGTACTTCTCTGGTCCACCCCTATTATACAAATTAGTTCAAATTATGTAGTCCATACCTAACAAGGAGGGATAAATTATACACCTAATCTACAAGTGAGATTGCACTCTCATTTATTTATTATGACATTTTATTATCTATATATTCTTTTAGTAATTAAATATTTTGTTCTTATCATGATTAGTAAGCAAATTAGAAAAGAAAAAAATTGTCACACAAAATTTCATCGTAGCAGTTGCTATTTTGTTTTCTACTAATTGTACATAGTTTTTGTTGTATTTTCATTGCTTACATTAGCAAAAACTCACTTTCCAATTTTCAACTATTTTCTTGGATAAAAGGGACAACATGAAAGAAGAATAAATTCGTACTAAGTGAGATTTTTGTTCATTACAATCACCTCCAAAAATTTTGGAAACCAAAATTCTAGTGCTCTAACTTCTTGATCAGATAAAGATGCTCGTCTTAAATATAGAGGAAGTGATGAAACAAGAAGTAGTGCATGAATATTCGTGCATGACGCCTAAGGGGAAGAGATTTCGGATACCGGAGAATTCATCGTGTCCACCGGCTCCGAAAAAGAGAAGGCCGGTAGGTACAACTAATTCATGTGTGTCAAAAAGAAGAAGATTATTAGATGATACATTAAGTTTTTCTCCTACTAAGATCGAAGTCTTTTATGTTTATGCATTTAGGAAAAATAATATTGTCAAAAGCTCAAATGATCTTTTTAACTGAAGAGGATTAATTCCCCCTTCTTAAATTAGTAAGTGTTCCTCAAACTATATGTACATATATATGTCATGCATTTTCGATTACTATGTTATGAAAATTTTGATTGTGTTTTTAAGATGATTAATTCCCCTTCAGAGTTAAATTAGTAAGTATTGTTGCTTAAACTATATGTGCATGTCATGCATTTTCGATTTCTAAATTAAAAGTTCGGGTGAAACCCCTGGCTATCCTTGAGATCCGCCTTTGTTTGGGTCTAAATATGACTTGAATAGCTTCATTTTATAGTACGAATGGTCCCTAAGCCCATCAATGGTTGTAATCATGGATATATTCAGAAGATGGGCTTTTAGCCTCGTTATCTTGTTTTTCAGATATCATAAATTTTACAATTTTACCTCGAGAAAAGATTTAAATTAAATATGTCATCAAACTTTGAGAAAAGTCATATTTATATAATCTGTTAAAAATTGAGCTCATTTATGTTATTATCGTTCAACAAAATGTCCATATATAAGTCATTATTTTTTAGTCATCTATGAAACAAAACAAATAGGGGTAGATCTCACGTAAATTCAATCATTATCTAAATTTATTACTGTCATAAAAAAAACTCAACTAATTTTAATTTATAAATTGTAATCTTTGTTACAAATAGTCTTTAATCGAATCACTACTATGAATTGTCGATTCATTCTTCTATAGGCACACGATCGATAGTAAAAATAACGTTTATTCTACAAATATGAGTAATTTTGAAATTCAAATGCCTCTTAAATATTGCTCATTTATTGGCCAATGTGGTCCAATTAATTAGCAATTACTGAACTTGATCAGAAGTCCTTCACGTTATGCCTCTCACTCCATTTTTTATTTTTATTTTTTATTTTCTTGGATTTAATTTACACCATTCAATAATATTGAAAAGTTTCATAACAAACACAAAATATAATTTTTAAATTTTTTTTTTTAAATTAGCGAGCATAATATTGTATAATTAGTATGTATATTGATTATATACTTACGGTTTTGTTCTTTTAATCTACTGAGTAAAAATGTTAAGGTCCTTTTTCTTGTCGCTCTACAATAATACTTAGTAACTATAATAAATTCAATCTAATTCCATAAGTGGGATTTAGAGAGGACAAAATGCATACATCAGTCTTACCTCTATCTTTTCGGATAAAGAGGTTGTTTCTGATTGATGATCCTCGACAATTCTCTTTTTTAATTCAAATTAAAAATCGACAATTCGAATGAGCTCAGTGAGAGTTAATAATTCTGAATCCAAATTTGTCATATAGCATAATGTACTCCTCTAAAATGTCATGTCATTTATAAGTGGAGAAAATTTGGCAAAAATATCTAAATTACTATTTGACTACATAGAACTAAACTTTAGAAAAGAAAATATTCCATAAAGTTTTTTACCCAGTGGAAGCAATATTAAAACTTTTCAAATATTTTATAAAGTTTTTTTACCCAAGTGAAAGAAATATTAAAACTTTTCTCTTATACCTGCCACTCAAAAGATAGGGACGTTACAAATCTCTTTGGACAGACAACCAAATAAATACTTGAATAAAACAACCGACAAAATATATATATTTAGACCAGTAAAAAATAGTTGAGTCGGTGCCGTAGGTGGTATTCCATAGGAAAAACTGGGTGGTTATGTACTTATGTTGATGTGGTAACTGGTGGTATCCTATAAGGGAAGTCAGACATCAATAACCCATGTCAACACCTTCTCAATCGAGTTCGTCTCACCACATTTGTCTAGTGCCGTTTAACATTTCATGACTTCATGTGTGATTTGCGGAGTATTGCACAGGAATAGATTTACCAGTTCGCCTTCGAATAGAAACAATTGTGGATTTTCATGGTTTCAACAAAAAATAAAATTTGGATATATTGTGGAAATCGATAGATTTGACAATATAGTCAATTTGTTCAATTTTCAACTATAGTCAATTAATAATGTACAAATGTGTGGACATTTTTTCTTAGGTAAAATTAAATCATATATTTTGTGGATTTCCAGTTTTTGGTGCAGTTTTTAATAAGATTACAATATACGCAGTTGATTTGAATTTTTTGTATGTAATTAAGCAAGAAGTAATTAAGGGTCTAATTAATCATGGTCGTAATTAATCTGCCTATTGAAGGAGATGAAGGTACATAATTGAAGTGATGACAGCACTTTAATTAGCATGATAATCTTTAATACTTGTATCAGTTTGATAGTAATATGTTACTCCCTCTGTCTCTAATTACTTGTCCATTTTTTCTTTTATAATTGTCCCTAATTACTTGTCCATTTTGACAAATCAAGAAAGGACAAAATAATTTTACATATTATACCCTCAATTAATTATTTTGAAAAAGGTAGAATTTCTTGAAAATCTTAAATTTTTAATCCATCCACTTTATAATTGATAGGGGTAAAATGATAAACTCACTAGGTCAATAATTGCTTTCTTAATAGGTGTGTCAATTCAAAAGTGGACAAGTAATTAAGGACAAAGGGAGTAGTTAGCAGATATTCTAAAATAATATATAGTAGTATAATATATTAGGAGATATTATGATATTATGATATTCTAGTACATAACGTTCCTATAAATAAAAAAATACACAAAAATCTCGTTATATTCGGAAAGGGTTGAATCGTATAAGGTCTATACAAGTTAAAATCGTTTCTATGTTTCGGATATGAAGTCTCCTTTAGAAGCTTTAGACAAAGATGTTATATATTGAGATATTGAGTGCTTATGATATCTTGTACACGATATACATTTCGATAATTAATCGAGCGAATAAGTCAATTGAATTTATTGTGCGAAGAGTGCGTTAAGACCCGTGACCGCATGTTAAAGACAGTCGGAGAAGATATGATATAGTCAGTCCATCCCGATTGCAAGTATTAATGACTGATTTTACTGTTCGAATTCGTAACATATAAATCACACATAAATGATATGATTGGTCAAGAAAGTATATTAGGCATGCATTATATTTAGGATTAATGGAGGTGAAAGTGCTGACTCAACAAGGACAATTGTTTAAGAATGGATAGAATAAAATATATATTTCGAAATACTCATCCACAAATGTCACACACACTGTCATTTCGACAAGGTTAAAATTAAAAAAATAAAAAAATGCAAGTGCCTTAGAAAATATAATTTTTTTCATTTTTTCATATGAAAGAGAAAAAATATTAGGAGAAATCCATAATATCTTAAACATCAATAATATGCTTTAGATCACTCATTAGCCATAACAAAGAGGCAAAAGGACCAAAACCCACAAAATGAGAACCTTGTTGAGAATGACAACTTTATCCTTTTAACATAACATTTGCGCAAAAGGTCGAAATTAGAAATCGAGTAATTCTATAATTTTAATTCAAACACTATTTTTATATTAAAAGTTGTTAAAATGACAAAACTAGCACTCATAATAAGAGATTAAGGACTTGCTCACACCCGATGAACTCTCTACCTTCTACCGTTAAGACTTGAGATGAAAAATCAAATGATCTTTAAAGTCACAAATATTTTAGACAATTTGTCATAAATTTTTAAAGGTAAAATTACAATTTCCATCTTATCTTTATTTAAGGATTATAAATACGATAATAAAAATTATATATACTAAATATAAATAAAATAATTTAAAATGAAACACCACAGATAATTTGAACGGTAAAAAATATATATATAGTGTAGTACTAATTCATAATATATCTTACAAAAATAAGTCTCCGCATTACTGAAAGAGAGCGCGCATAGAAAATGGCGAAGTACTAAAAGAGGGAGAAGAGAAGTTCTCTGTGTTATCATAACTTTCTCTCTACTTCTTGTGGAAAAAGTATCACTTTCTCTGTATATATACATACACATCCATAGCTATATGTAGAAAAATGGTGGAGAGGAGCTGTTGATGGTGCTAAACACTTTGCTTTTTGCTCAGAATTTGGTGAGAAAGAACTGATTTTTCACTTTAATTTTAAATATGTTTCAATTTCATTGCAAAATTAGGACTTTGCTTTAGTTTGAAATGCTTTTTGATGGGTCAGTTTTGTTTTTGCTTTGATGTTCTTCAATCTGGTTTGCCCCTTTTTTGAATTTTAACTAAAAACATAGATGAATAAATTGGTATGCTTGTAAATTCTTCAAGATTGATTTTGATTTATGGGGTTTTATTTGGGTTTTTTTGGTCGATGTTCTAACCCCTTTTGACCTTTTTTGCTATATCTGTAATAGTGGGTAAGTTTTCCTTTACTTGTGATGGAAGAATTAACCTAAATAGTCGTTCGCCCCGAAGTTTCAACTAAAAATAGCGGGCGGATGTATGATATATGTTTAATTTGTATATATCGGCTATGAAAAGTAAATAGTGAATTCGGGTAGCTATTTGTGCAAAGATCCCAATTTTTCTATGGTATGAATGGTCCCATTAGGTTACCTAGAAAATGAAGGGAAAGGGGAAAGTCTGACTTTGAAATAGTGAAAATGATATTTTCAATTCAAAGAAGTTGTAGTTATGTGAATTTGTCAATTGTTTACCTAGGAACAGATTCTTCTGTTTTTAATGTGATGTGTGCCTTTTCTGTTGTCTTAAGAGTCAGAAATTAGGCTTGAAGCTCCATCGTTTTATTGTCTTCTCGCGAACCTTAAGGGGCTTAGTTCCTTTTTCTCCTTATTAGAATTAATTAATGGGAAGATTATTACTGTTTATGAATCTCTAGCATTTCATTTTGTTGTTAGAGCTCTAACAAGTTGTGTCTATGTTTTGAAGATAGTACTCCCTCCGTTTTATATTACTTGGCCCGCGTTTGACCTAACACACCCTTTAAGAAAGCTTTAAATTAGAGGTGTATTTTACTTACTTAACCTTATATGATTTTAAAAATTCAATGAACATAACAATGATTTAACATGGTATTTGGTGCCAACTAGGCTTGGAAGTCTTAATGTCTTAATAGGAGTAAAGAAGAGGGGTCGGTGAAGCTACCCGTGTACTTAATAGGCTCTGGAAATCTAAAATTGTGACTTCAATAAGTTGGGAGTGTAGATACTTAATACTCCTACTATGGGTAGAAAGGAAAATGTAATAATACTCTCTTGACTTTCTAAGTTGGACAAGTAAAATGAAACGTCCGTTTTTGGTATAGAGGCCAAGTAATATGTAATGGAGGGAGTACTTGGTTGTACACACAGTGCATACTGTCTAATTCATTCCGAAGAAAAACTTTAAAAAATCTAACAGCTTTCAAAATATCTAACCTCTGGTAAAGTTAATCTTTCCATATATGAATGATGACGTCAAAGAAGACCCCTTCCTCTATGTGGTATTTCAAAAAAAATTCTCTGGTTCTCCTCTTTGGCCATTTTCTTTCATTTCTTATTGAAAAGATCTTTGATCGTTAGTATTGTTATATTTCTATTGTACTAACGGTAAGTCTTTTTTGTTTTGTTTTGTTTTAACATCTTTTTCCCAATGTTTGAATGGTTCCATTAGATTTCAAGAAAATGAAGTTCAAAAGGAGAACTCTTTTGAGCCTGAAATAGTGGAATTTTCCCTTTATTTTTTGACAATGATATTTTCAATTCAGAAAAGTAGTACTATGTAAATTTCTCACTTGGTTACAAAGGCAGATTCTTCTCTTTTCTTTTTTATGTGATATGTGCCTTTTCTGTTGTCTTGGAAGTCATAAGTAGGCGTTCAAGCTCAATTCTGTTGCTGTCTTCTCACCAACCTTAGGGGGCATAGTTCCTTATTTCCTTATTAGAATTCTTTGGAATTTTATTACTGTTTATGAATCCATAGCATTTCACCTAGTTGTTAGAGCTCTGTAAGTCGTGTCTATGTTTGACGAGAGTACTTGGCTACACACAACGCGTATGGTCTAATCATATGTCCACAATAAATAGATAAATACATGAAATCTAACAGCCTACAAAATATGCTTCCTATTGCAGCTCTTAAAACCCAGATTGTAACCAACTACTTTGGTATATGTTAGTCCACCAACATGACTATGAGTAATCCGATTATTGAAACTGAAGATACTTTTGCCAGCTTGCTTGAACTTGCTGCCAACAATGATATAGAGGCCTTCAAAATATGGATTGAGCGTGACCTAGCTAGTATTCATGAGGTTGGACTGTGGTATGGGCGCCAAAAGGGCTCAAAGCAAATGGTTCTTGATCATAGAACTCCTTTGATGGTTGCTGCTACGTATGGAAGTATTGATGCTCTAAAGCAGATTCTATCTCTACCTGAAGTTGATGTGAATCGTTCTTGTGGCCATGATAAGAGCACTGCCCTTCACTGTGCTGCCTCTGGTGGATCTCTGAATGCTGCAGAAGCTGTCAAACTTCTCTTAGGAGCCGGTGCTGACCCACACTCTAAAGATATCAATGGTCATTACCCTATTGATGTTATAGTTGTATCTCCTAGCTTTCACCCGGTTAAATCATGCCTAGAAAGCCTTCTGATGACTAGTACAATTGGGGACTGCAAGCTGCGGGTGTCAGTGTCCACTTCAAGCTCTTCTCCTCCACGTTCGCCTTCTCCTGGAAATAGATCACCATCTTCTGCTTCAGACTCAACTTTTTCCCCAAAGAGTGCAAAGTCCAGTGACCTCCCAGCATATTCTATACCAGAAAAGAAAGAATACCCTGTTGACCCCTCCTTGCCTGACATAAAAAACGACATATATTCTTCAGATGAATTCAGGATGTTCTCATTTAAGATCAGACCTTGCTCTCGTGCATACTCGCATGATTGGACTGAATGTCCATTTCTCCATCCAGGCGAAAATGCTCGAAGAAGGGATCCAAGAAAATACCACTACAGTTGTGTACCTTGCCCTGAGTTCCGCAAGGGAGCTTGCCAACGTGGGGACATGTGTGAATACGCTCATGGGGTCTTTGAGTGTTGGCTGCACCCTGCACAATATCGAACTCGGCTTTGCAAAGATGGTATAGATTGTAACAGAAGAGTTTGCTTCTTTGCCCACAAGCAGGAGGATCTAAGACCACTTTATGTCTCTACTGGTTCTGCTGTTCCCTCACCTTGTGGGAATTCTGCTGCTGCCAATGCTATGGATTTTGCTGCAGCCATGGGCCTAATACCAGGTTCTCCTTCCTCTGTCTCTGTCATGTCACCATCACCTTTCACACCTCCAATATCACCTTCTGCTAATGGAATTTCAAGCATGGGTTGGGCCCAACAAAACGCCCCACCCTTGCATCTTCCTGGCAGCTTTGTTCATTCGAGTCGCCTACGGTCATCGCTCAATGCTAGAGGTATACCAGCTGCAGACCTGACTACATATCCAGATTTTGATGTGCAACGACAGCAGCTCCTAAATGAGTTTTCCTGCCTATCCCAGCGTAGCAGCATGAGTTCTGATTCTTTGGACCATTCAGCTCGTCCTTTGACCTTTACCCGTGCAAATCTTGAGGATTATTTTCCTGCAGAGAGCTCATCGCCTAGATTTTCTGATCGAACAGTAGCTCAATCTGTTTTTTCCCCTACCCACAGTTCTGCAGTTTGTAGTCCATTTCAGCAGCATCAACAGAGCCTGTTATCTCCCATTAATACGAATTTCTCGCCAAGAAACATTGATAATCCTCTATTACAGGCCTCATTTGGAGTTCCATCATCAGGGAGGATGTCTCCCCGAGCAATGGAGCCAATCTCACCAAGAAATTCCCGTGTGTCAATATTAGCGCAATGTGACAGGCAGCAGCAATTTAGAAGTCTCAGCTCTCGTGATCTTGGCTCCAATGTTTCTGCTATTGTTGGGTCACCAGCTGATACTTGGTCAAAGTGGGGTACAGATATGGGAAAGCCAGACTGGGCTGTCAATACTGAGGAGTTGGGTAGGCTAAGGCAATCATCATCATTTAAGCTTGCTAACAATGGAAAAGAGCCTGATCTGTCATGGGTGCAATCCCTTGTCAAAGAATCACCACCAGAAATGATGAAGGATAAATGTGTTCGTCATGTCTCCGAACCCGAACTAACAGGTGCTGGTGCAGATCTTGGTGAAGTCTCTACGTCCCATTCCCAGATTGATCAATTGAGTGCATGGATGGAGACAAAAAACACTAACTGATTTCTTCTATCTGCCCAAGCCTTGGTGGGTACTGCTCAAGCTGGCTCAGACACCACCATTATAAAGAAACATTCTAATTCTTCATTTTACTGATCCTTGACATCTTCAAAAGTAAGGTTCTGGTAAATAGTAACTGCATTTTATTCTACTTTTCTTGACATGTTTTCTTAGGAGCAAGACAACCGTGGAAACCGAGAAACAACAAGCAGAGCAAGGAGGTCCTGAATTCGGAAGAATATTGACCTTTTTTTTGTTTTCTATTTGAATTTGATTCTTACTTTTCTTGACATGAATATAAGCTTGTACCTTGTTTCATTGTACTATCAATTGATGAACTTTGACATGAAGCTACTTCATTTGAGATTTGACATTTCTTTTGATTTTTCAATCTACTTCTATGATGTGTTGGCTTTTGGAATGAATTTAGTGGTAGTAAGTTTTCTGATGGAAAGATATAAGGACCATTTGAGTGGTTTCTGATGCAAGATGCTCAAAGTTATGAGAATTAGTATTCCATCCTTAAATAGCCTTATCTAGTTATCTTTCTGTGTGTTTCCAATAGTATGGTGATATATGTAGATAAAGAATAATGGTGAATTCTTGCTTACTCGTGGGAATTTAAGTTGTGGTGTCAACTGTCAAGTCCCATAAGTTGGACTTGGGTTTCTTGGATGTATTTCCTTTTCATATCTACTTTACTTGAGCCAAGGTGTATCGAAAATAACCTTTCTACCGATAGGGATAAGGCTTGCATATATACCATCCTCTCTAGACCCCTATGTGTGTGTGAGGAGTGGTGGGGGTGGGGGTTGGCATTAGTTGAGATGGTACACCTATTAATTTCAATGAAGGACTAATATTTTTGGTTGAGCGGTCAAATATGTAACTTTGATCATACTAATTTTAATGTACTTGATATTTCCTATGAATTCTGGTACAAGATACTATCATTACCGCCTGGACAATTAGACATCCAACTTGTAATCACTATGATCCAATTGCATGAGCGGAGCTCTACCAACTAAGCTATATCCCAAGCCAAGTGCACTTTCAATGAAATCGCATAAACGTATAAAGATTACATACTTGTAAATACAAAAGCAAGTATAACATCAAAATTAATTGTATAATTCTCTACCTGAATCTTGTATACATTTGGGCCATTGAAACCAGCCCAAACCCAAACAATTCGATTCGACATGCACAAAATTGTTGGAATGTTAAAATTTTATAATTGACATATATAGGACTGATAATTTCAAGTTATAAATTGGACACTTATAAATTTCCCTTATAGTCCTAGTTAAATTGTATGTTTTTTCCTTCAAATGAATTGATTTTTAATTTTTCCCCTTTAATAAATGAATTTATGCCTAGAAAGGGCGCCCTAAGTTCTTTAGAAAATGAAGTCACATGATGACATAATTTATGTGATATTATGATACAAAAATACAACTTGTGCCTTGCGAAAAAAATGTTTGTTATAAGAGACATAAATTGAAAACCAGCCCAAAATAGAGGCAAAAGTGCAAATGGCCTATAGTCCTATCCTAATGTTTTATTTTTTAATAATAATTGTTCATAAATTTTAAATATATGCCTTTATGTTAAAATGAAGTGGTGTATTGGTATTAAGTGGCTTTGAATCTCCATGATTTCTTTTACACAAAAATGCCACGAAATGACCTTAAGATTATTTGAACATTTCTGAATTTTCTTTGGTATTATATTATTGGCAAGAAAATTCATAGAATTGGACCATATATTATAAAAATAGCAAGAGTTATATTTAGTTATAAATAAAAGCATTTTCCCAGAAGTATCCTAAAATTCAACTCAATAACTTATTAGTCCTAAATTAATTTGACTTAAATAGTAGTAACAACATAATTTCCTCGACATTTCCTATGTGGATATATTAGCAAACGAGAAAGCCAAACGTGAGAGAAAGTCACCCAATTATGCGTCAATAATTCTCTACTTTCTACTAATGTTGGTTTTTCGTTTCGATTTTTTCGTTCGATATTTGATATTTGCTTTTAGGTTAAGTTATTTAACCGAAGTAAATATGACTGAACTAAATCAAGATCAAATGTGATACTAGGACACAGAAATAATGTAGATTAGCAAGTATAATTGTGTACTTATCTGATCCATGATCACTCGAATTGATGAATGACTAGGTCTTCGTCTCTATCACTATTTCACGGCATGACAACACAATGAGATATATAATTATCACTTTGACTAATATTTATATAAGGACTAGAGAATAATCTAACTGTAATTAATGAAATTTTGATAGATCTCTCATTACAAGTCTTGTCATGATCAGGTTAAATACGATTCACGATCCAATACCTAATTATCACACATCATACCCAAATTATCTAAAATATACATTTAATAATGTAATAATTGACCCTTTAATTTTTTTTGACATAGGTCATAACTCATAACCAATAACATTTCCTATAAGAAACCTTTAAATAACTCAAAAGCCATATGTAATAAATTATATTTTCATACATATTTGAGTCCATTTCAAGTTGTAATTTGATTTATCTGAGAATATTAAATCACATTGTATTAATTAAATTTCAATTGGCATCTTATTTCTTATAACTAAACTTTATCAACGAATATTCCAAAAAGTACCGGCGAATACATTTTTTTTAATTAAACCAATCTTCTCCATGAACCTTGCTCTCTTTAATTTTTCTATATAAAAACCACATAACCTATAACCTAAAATAAACCATTTTTTTCGAATCCAAACCGAAAAAAGCCGTTATACTAGCATTTTTTTGTTCTTTTATCAAGATTCAAAAGTCTTCGATCATTTTAATTTTATAATTTAGATCTATTATCATAAATCATATCGTTTCTATAAAATGATACAGATGTTGTTAGCGGCAGCCTTTATGGCAGCTCCACTAACGCTATTTTTACCACCAATTCGAAGCTTGAACTCGTTTGTGGAGTCGTTAGAATTTTTACACTATGAAACTACGTCAATATGTAATTTAAATACCGTTCTTCGCTTCCGCGGCTTCTTCTTTAGATACATGGCCATTCCTCATGTACTTTTCCTCTCATCTCCTCCACCTCCAACTCTAAGGTAGTACTGAATTTATATAACTTGTGCATTGGTTTCTCTCTTTAATTTTATGAACAAAGTTTATTTTGAGTTGTAACATGTTCATAAAGTTGAAAATTTATGTTGCTTTTTGAAGTGTAATAAAGTTTGAATTTGCTTTGTGAGAAGAAGACCAAAATACCTTCATTATCTATGAGACTATATATTTTGCTCTTTGTATATGCCATTGATCATATGATGTAAGTTCAACAACATTTGTAATGTGTAATTTCACAGATGGAGTCCGAAGAGGATGATGCGTATAGCAATGTTATTTTTATCTTCAAAAATAGAAAGTTGTTTTGATAAATCTCAACTCAAAAAAATAACAAAAATGAAGAAATCATATGATTTAAGTTGTTGTATTTAATAGTGTAAATAAATTTATTTAACACCATCAACATAATTTAATTAATATGTGAAAAAGAATATAAGAGTAATAATAAAGTTATTTTCGTATGATTTAAAGATTACAATTTACGAGTTCAAATCATGAAAGTAATAACTAATGTTTGTATCAAGGTAGGTTACTTATATCACACCTTTCTAAAGTGCACACTTTTTCGAATCTTATGTGAATACAAAATATTTTGTGCATCGAGCTATCTTATTTTTTCCTTTTTAGCGTAACTTAACATGTAATCATAGATTACTTACCATTTATAACAGTTAATGATCAATGCTCATTAAAATAAAGTTACATATAATTATTTTTTAGTAATAAAATTTACATTACCATTTATATTTCTATTTATTCTCATATATTAAGGACTAAAAATACACCTTACAACTTGCCCAATACATTAGCAATGTTTTAAAAAACCGAAGCGTGGGATGAATCTTTTAGTTAATACTAGACGAAACATAAATGTTTAATCTAATTTACTTTGTTATCATCTTATTTTACCTCCAAATAAATAAATAATATGTACTATGTTCCTCTGATACTTTTCATTTTTCGAGAGTTAAATAATTTAAGTTTAATTGAAAAATTACGCATGGAATTTTAATTTTTTTAAATGAAATTTATATATTCGTAAACTACGTAAAAAAATATTATAATTCACAATAATTGGTAATTCAAAATAATTAAAAAATACATAAAATATTTATGATAAAAAATAGACTTATTTAAATCTCGAAATCCGAAAAGGGTGACTTAACTTAATAAGTAACTCTCGACTTCTTTATTAGATTTGAAGCCTATAATCGGGATAAACGAGGATCCGACCCAATAACCCGAACCCAACTTATTTCCTACTTGGTTCTCTCTTTTTTTTCAAATCTGTACAATTTTCTGCTCTGATAATTTGAAAAACGCTCTTTAATGGAAGCTCTGCAATTTCTGAACTAAAGAGATTCATCAGTTTTTTCGCCTCTTTCGCAGCATAGAAACACTACTAGAAATCGAAGGTTCCAGAAAAATCTAGCCTTTCTATTTGTATTTCAAATTTATGGTGTATTGGGAAGTTGGGGAACTTGCTGAATGTATATCGAAGGAGAATCAGGTTCTTGAAAAGCTTTTATTTTTACTTATATTAGTCTATTGTTTAATTAATTTCAATTTTTTGAAGAATTTCTGTATATTTATCACTGTGTAGCAGAAAAGGTTTTAGATTTTTGTGAGTTCTTCAGTGTTTTTACTACCTGTTATTATTTAGCTTCGTTATCTTATTTTCTTGTTGTTGTTTCTGCTTGTTACTGTTGGCTCTTTTGCATTTTGTTCAGTCGTGGGTCTATTGGAAACGACATGTCGAACTTCTCAAGGTAGGGGTAAAGTTTAGGTATACTCTAGCCGACCCCACATGTGGGATTATACTTCTCTACCTTCTCAAGGTAGGTATGAGGTCTACGTATACTCTGCCTGACCCCACATGTTGATTACATTGGGTTTGTTGTTGTT
Source organism: Solanum pinnatisectum (assembly GCA_035578085.1). NCBI lineage: Eukaryota > Viridiplantae > Streptophyta > Magnoliopsida > Solanales > Solanaceae > Solanum > Solanum pinnatisectum. The sequence goes on along the minus strand of CM069085.1, from coordinate 42,316,522 downwards.
GTTGTTGTAGTTCTTTAGTGTTTTGTGGTATGGATTTTCTGAGTGACAACTGAGAATGTTCTTGACTATTTTTATCTGAGTTCCTATAGATGTTAATAAAGCTAAAACATATGGGAAAGGATTTAACTTTATTTACTTTTGTACTCTTACCAAGTTAAGTTGATCATGTTCCTTTCTTTTGTTGTCCCAATTGATTTTGCTTTCTCAAGAGGGAATAATGAGTATTATTGGTTCCTGTGGGGAGGCGGGATACTTCGTGCACCGATCTGCGTCTTTTTTGTTTGCCATGTCATTGGTTCTTGTTCGATCTGTTGATTGCATATGGGCAACCTTTGCTATCTAGATTGAGTTAGACGAGAGGAGAAGGATTTTATGCTAGGGTGACTGCCATTCTATCTAGTATCTAGTACTGGGGTTAGTAGAGTAGAGCGGTCATAATTTATTTCTAGCCTAATAATCTTCATTGACTTGACGTAAAAAAAAAGATATACCCAGTTTTCATTTGATGGTTCTTACTTAGCTAAAGCATGAGCTTCTCTATCTCCACGAGGTAGGGGTAAGGTCTTCATACATTTTACCTTCCCCGGACCCGACTTGTGAGATTTCACTAGGTATGTTGTTGTTGTACTAAGTAAAAGCATAAAATTCAATTTGAGAAGAAAAGACTAGTGTAGAAGTATGATCTAATTAGTTGAAACATAACATCGTTTTTAGTCCTTCTTTCTATCCCTAAAGCTCATAAGCTTACTGATTACAAGGCTGATGCAACTGACAGAGGTGAGTGTATAGTGAAATAAAGGAAGCTATTATAGAATTAGCATTGGTAGGACTAGAAGGAAATCCTTGATCCAAGAGGCTGTAGTTCTAAGTATGTATCATTGATTTTATTTGAACTCGTATGCCAGCTGGGATTGTGAGTTTCTAGTAAATTCGCATTGATACGTTTTCAGTTTCAGCTTTTTAATAGGCTTTGATGGGGAATCTTCCATCTAAGGAAATGAAGAAAAGTGTATGATATGTTTACTTGCTCAAGGAATTGTTTAATTATGTTTACTTGACATGTTTTACCATTTCTCAACAGAAGCCCCAATTTGATTTGGCTTGTTTGAGGCCTTGGATAAAGTTTTATAATTTTCCGTTTGGAAAAAAAAATCACAAAGAACATCATTTGGTTATTGATTTAATGGGTGCAGGAATCTAATATTTTGTTACTTTTGTCATTATTGTGTATTCATTGCGCTGTCATCCCTTCTATCTCTATGTCAAACAGCTTTATGAGCAGAGATAAGTATGAGGTAGCTGGGAATTGAAATAGCAAATTTATGGTCTCTGAAGCACTGCAACAGTCTTTCATGGCTACCAAACTTGCATGTACATCATCTCTGCCATGGATTTGGGTGATTGAAGCACTGGCAAGTTCCAGTGAGATAGACACATCTTTACTCATCAGTATGTGTGAAGTTACAATTGCTTTATTTTGTGGAAGCTGTTGTTGAATTGTGGGCATCAGAGTTTTGACTTTAATAGTTCATGCATTACAGATTTGGTTAAGAGGACTCCTGAAATCTCTGATGATCTGGGGAGAAATGCAAGGGAAATGGTTTCCTTGAGAGTTTTAGAGAGCTTATTTGTTCGGAAAAACTCAGATGCAAATAGTGTCGCTTCAGTTCCAGGTGACAAAGTCGAACTTGATCCATCAAGGGACTGTGAAGATGTCCTTCGCTGCATATTGTTGGAGGTAATTAGTTCTGTCTTCTACTTATATATGGTAGATTATTTGATTCAGTTATTTGAAAGCTCTAAGCAAGGGACCTATTTTCAAGGGAATGGTCTCCTTGAGAGTTTTAGTTACTTCTGTTTTACATATGCTTAGTTGTGTCTTTGCATGTAAATGTAACACAGGTGTCTGCATCAAATCTAAAAACAGCTACGCTAGATATGTTAAAGTGGGATGTTCTGTCATTCATTATGAAAAAGAGATCTATCTTGCCAAAGTGTCACTTGCAACAAGTAAGCTAGTTTTAATAGTCTTTTGAATTTGATTGGTTGGAACATATGAAAATATTTTGTCTGATTGGGACTTGCTGTATTTTCTGTTGATAAACAGTTTAAAGATGCCATTGTGAAATCGACGAATCCTTTTTCCACTTCCTTGAAAGAAAGAAGTGGATTGGAGTTGGGGAACCACTACAGAGACAGTGTTACTGCTGATGCTATTGATTCTGATGGCTTTAAGCAGGGACATGAAATAGGAGGTGTGAATACCCGACATGCTGCACCAACTGAGAACTTGGATACTTCAACACAGGGCAACAAGAATGGCCTGCAAGAAAATCAGCCTGGAAGCACTCTGCTGCCTGTTAAGAGAAGTTTTAATGCCCCTACTGCTTATGAAATAGAAGTCAATAAAACTAAAGCCACACCAGAGAAAAGTTCTGATCGATGTGCAAGGGCTGCCAAAAAATTTAAGCAGGATGTTGCTGGTCCCATTCAGAACACTGTTCCTGATTTGATATCGTCTCAAAGAGATGGAGTCCCAGCAGAATCATGTGGAGGAAGTCAATCTATTGTTCAGAAAAGGAACTCGGAAGATGATGGTACCCTCGAAGCAAATGGATGCCTGAAGGATGGTAAAGCAAAGCATGCTGCATCAGCAAGTGTTTTATGTGGCATTGACTCTAGTATCAAGGATCTGTTGCCTCAAAGAATGAGTTCAGACAAGAAGTTCCAAAATATTGGAAGTAGCAGCAATTGCTGTGCTGAACTGCGAACATCAAGTGACTCATCCCTGTGTGTGATTCAGCAGGATTCTCGCACTTGTGGCTCCAAAGGTGACCTGGATTATAATCTTCCACGAGATCTGCAAAATGGCGAACCTTCTAATGCAGACAAAGAGAATATTGAGCAAAGTCGTGAATCTGAGTTCTCTGGTGATACTGATGAGTATCACAATGAGAGTACTGATCTTGCTTCACAGAAAAATGATTTCTTGATCTTGCAATACGCTCAGGGTGAAGATTCTTTGGCAACTGTTGATTGTACAGAGCTTAATCTTTGTGTGAAGTGTAACGAGGGGGAAAACTTATTAGTTTGTAGTTCTGATACTTGCTCTTTGGTGGTTCATGAAAGTTGCTTGGGTTCTGTACCCAACTTTGATCACAAAGGAAGCTTCTATTGCCCCTTTTGTGCATATTCTCGAGCCATTTCTGAGTACCTGGAAGGTAAGAAGAAGGCCTCACTTGCTAGGAATGATTTGGCTGCATTTATTAGCTTGGGAGCTGGACAACAATCAAAGAAGTCACTACCTAGGTCACAAGGAATGAAGAAGCATCAATCTCGAGAGGATACAATTGTACAGTTGTGCCTCAATGTAAAGGGTAAGAATTCATTGAATGAGGTCACAGAAGCAGGAAGTGCTCCAGCCGACAGGAGTTCTGTCGGAGCTCAAGTCATGCAAACCAGTGCACCTCAAACAGAGCCTTCTCTACCCCGCAATGAAAATGAGAGGAATTCATTGAATGAGGTCACAGAAGCAGGAAGTGCTCCAGCCGACAGGAGTTCTGTCAGAGCTCAAGTCATGCAAACTGGTGCACCTCAACCAGAAACTTCTCTACCCTGCAATGAAAGTGGGAGGAATTCGTTGAATGAGGTCATAGAAGCAGGAAGTGCTCCAGCCGACAGGAGTTCTGTCGGAGCTCAAGTCATGCAAACCGGTTCACCTCAACCAGAGGCTTCTCTACCTAAACAATGCTTAGTAGCTGGTCAACAACCCGACAAATCACCTCTTAGATGTCATAGATCAAGACAGAATCAGTCCAGAGAGGAAGAAGAATTGTGTCATGATGAGAATAGAAACAAAAATTCTTTGGAGAAGGCTGAACCAGCAGGAAGTCGTCCAGTCACTAGAAATTCAATGCGTGCCGAGGTCACGCAGATCCATCCACCTCAACCACATGTTCCTCATGAATATGTGTGCCAAGAAAGTTCTTCTATAGAAGTAAGTTCTGAAGAAGAACAAGATGAGATAGGTTCCGGATACCATGTACAATTTAGGAATCGAGAAAACAAGTAGTAAGTCTTTTGCACTTCTCCAATTATTCAAATCATGTGGTCACTTCATATATTCTTCCAAAAAGTGTCATCTGATTCACTTATACTTTCAAGTGTCTGCATTTATTTCTGTTTTCTCATCTCTTTTACATTGAATCAAAACATTTTGTTAATAGTGATAATCAGGCACGTGAATTACTGCTGTTTTATTTTTTTCGGTTACGATTTATATCTCTGATTGTTTGCTGTTCATTTTTATTGTTAGAGCGAGTAGTTGGAAACTCTGTTGATATAGGATGTACTTTTAATTTGCAGTTCCTGTCCCTGGATTCCTCAACTGAGGAGGAAGAAGCTCCCATGGACAAAAATGGAGGAGGAAACATTAAAGGTACATGCATATTCTTTTGTCTAAAGTTTGCTTGTTTACTGCCTCACGCTTATTCTCTCCTTGAAAATGTGGTAAGAATGCACCCCCTTTGTTCAAATAGAAGGTAGAATCATGCATATTCTTTTGTCTAAATTTTGCTTGTTTTCTGCCTCATGCTCTCTCTCCTTGAGAATGTGGTAAGAATGCACCCCCTTTGTTCAAATAGAAGGTAAAATTCACCTCTTTTTCTGTAAGTGCACATATATTTATTTATGAAAAAAGAAAAGATTGTCCCATTCAATAGGGAATAAGGGGTTTCTTTTTGTTGGTTTCACCTGAATGTTGGAGGAATTTACATGAAGCTGTGTTTTTCCTTTCATGTAGCGTATATTAAGGGAAATATATCAATTTTAGTGATTTACTGTAGTCATTACTTTTCTCTTTGGCCATCTATTGGTACTAGTCTTTGTTGTCGCTTCTGCAGGAGGGATTACTACGATTCTCACATTTTCATGATCGATGGAAGAGGATTCTGGAATTTGGAGGTGATGTTTTCCGGAAAGGTCGGACATCCGGGGACCTCAAAGATAAGTGGAGAAACATTAGCAAAGCAGGCGAGAAAGCAACATAAAGGTTTCTTTTTAAAATGGACTCTCTGTTTGTGTATTGTTGTCTAAAATTGTTGGCTGCTTTTTTTGGAAGGGCATACTATTGTGCATAATGCAGTTACTGTTAATATGTGGCTAAAGTCTCTCCGATGGTAGTTTTTGTTAGGCTTTGAGGTCTCTTGCGCCTTCTGTTGTACCCCCAATGTCCGTGTTAGAAGTTCCCATGTAGCTTGCAGAAAATAGCATTTTGTGATAAACTTTTCTCTAGGTGAAGTGTAGAAATGCTTAAATGCTCTGCTTGTAAATGTTCTGAAGATTTAATAACAACCTTGTTTAGCTAGTCTACCAATTTGTTTGATCCTTTTATGATGTCAATGATATGAAATGGTCACTTTTTGAAGTATGAATACGACATCGTTTTATGACAGTTTTTAGTTCTGTTGCTTCGAAAGTAGCTGTTTTAGCTTCAGCCACTCGAGTTTTAGAAATTTCTTTTGATTTCTTATCAAATGAGTGACATAAAAATTTAAGAAATTGACAAGGCAGGGATGCACTGTGCAAGAAACATGTTTTATTTCTAAGTTCCTTATATTTGTAAATCTAAAGTTGACACAGTATGTTTATGGTGAGTGTATATAATCTGTATTTTTCTATTCCATGTATGTACGACGTGACGTGCATGACAATCCTCCACGAGGTAAGGATAAGATCTGCGTACACTATATCCTTTCATTTTTTAACAAGTTGGTAAGCTTATATTTTGTCATCATATATGCAAAGGGGAACATAAGCCCGTGTTTCTCCTTTTAATACTCTCACAGGTTTACTACTACATATTACTACTAGTCTTCTTCAACTAGTTTCTTTTCTGTATTCCATCTTTTGTCAACTTGTCATTAAGTTGTCAAGAATGCCACGTGTCGTCTATTTACTGGATCGATCAAGTCCCTGCTGCGTCCCTATTCCCCTGTAACTTTTTTCCTATTTGTACAATGTAATTCTCTCCCTCTCTAGGGTGGATGTTGGATCCAGAAAATAACATGTAGATATACGTGAACTCAATAACTTTTGTCGAGACTGTTAATTTATCAAGAAATCCATTAAATATCTATAAATACCCAACTAAAACCCAATTGTTAATATATAGTATAACTTGAGTCCATTATAAAAATCCAGAACTTCAAATTTTGAATATGTTGCCACTCCCGACCCTGAAGAAACTCATAACTTCAAATTCTGAATCCGCTTCTGTCACTCCCCGAGTCCATTTCAGAGTGTGATTCAAGTTGTCTTGTGTGCGTACGTATATGACTGCATGGGATAAAGATGAATGTAAAGGCTCGAGAATCATGCTGTGAATGTCCGGAAAAATACATGTGAATTTAGAGGCTCGTGAATATAAAAAATTCTTGTGAGGTGCTTTTTAATACTTATACAAAACTTATTAGTAAAAATTCATCACTGGCAAGTATTTCTTCTTCTGTGACTTTTATGAGAGAAGAAGAGTGTAGTGAGTAGACCATTTTGAATTAATTAGAGAATCCAAGGAATGTGAGGTGTCATACTTCATTTAATTCAAAGCAATTTCTTTAGTTTGAAATTTACAATAATGATGGATTTCATTAGAGTATTGTCTTTCTTTATAATTCTATGATTTTGACTTGACATGAAGCGAAGCTTAAGAAAATAGAGAAGGTATTTTATCTTGAGGTCGGTTTTGCTTAAGAAAATAGAGAAGGTATTTTATCTTGAGGTCGGTTTCGCTTAAGAAAATAGAGAAGGTGTTTTATCTTGTGGTCTTAAACCAAAGATAGGTAGAATAATGTGATCAAAATTTCGTTCAATCTTATGATCTTAATCATGTCATGGAAAGTTAGAATAACGGACAGTAAGATAAATAAATTAAAATGAACGGAGTGAGAATTTTGAATTACACAAGGAGGATGTTTCTTTTTTGTTTTTTTTAAAAAAAAAAAAAAAAAAGCAAATAAGAAGAGAAGAATTAACCTAAATGACACCCACACAACCACTTAAACTAGAAGTTATCGAAGGATATATAATATATTATAATACATGCAATATATGTGTATAAAGTATATAATCTATACATTTCGGCTAGAAGAAGTAAATTATGAATCTGATCGGCTATTTGTATAGAGAGGCGCGTAGTTGATTTATCATTATCGTCATGACATATGTTATAGAACTACTTATCATTTACCTTAGGTTATCTGTGATTAACTTATAAATGACCTGATTGTGTAGATTTTTTATTCATTATCGTCATTGCGTATAACTTAAACTTCATAAATAAAAAGAGTAAAATGAAAGAATGAGAGAAATTAGAACTAAAGTATAATGTGACTTGACATTATATTCAGTGTACAGAGTTTTCTACTTAGCTCAAACGGTCACATGCATGAGCTCTTATAACACTTACAAACGTGAAAACATTTAAATCAAAACTACAAATTCTTCCCTTACACACACACACACATATATATATTCCCACTCCTTCCAATATATAGCCCTCACACTCAACACTTAGCAAAAAAACAATACTACACTTTCCCGTACGACACTGATAATCTAGTCTAGAGTACTGAACGGGCTTTATGGACAGCTACAAAAGAAATCCACTAAAACCATGGAAGAAGGGCCCGGCAAGAGGGAAAGGGGGCCCGCAGAACGCGTTATGCGAATACCGAGGCGTTCGACAGAGAACATGGGGGAAATGGGTAGCAGAAATCAGAGAGCCTAAAAAGAGAACTAGGCTATGGTTAGGATCTTTTGCTACAGCTGAAGAAGCTGCAATGGCTTATGATGAAGCAGCAAGAAGATTATATGGACCAGATGCTTACCTTAATTTACCTCATATGAGAGCTAATTTCAATCCATTGAACAAATCACAAAAGTACAAATGGTTTTCATCAACCAACAACTTTGTTTCATCATTAATCCCAAATACCACTGGCTTACTCAACTTAAGTGCTCAGCCAAATGTTCATGTAATTCACCAAAGGCTTCAAGAACTCAAGAGAGCAGAGGCCGCGGCTGCAACAGCCTCATCTTCGAGTTCATCAATCAGCGATATTCCCAAAAATGAAACTCAAAACTATAGTAAATTACAACCTGAGTACTTGACAATGACAAGTCCGCAAGTGATGATCAAGGAGAAGGAAGATGAATTCTCATCACACAACAATGTAGCGGTTCGTGGTGATCAAGCTGAGAAGCCTCAGATTGATCTGAATGAATTTCTTCAACAGATAGGAATACTGAAAAGAGATGATCATCAACAACAGCCTGATAAAAATCAAGATCATGATCATAATAATAGCATCAGTAGTTTCACAGAGTCGGGAGTTTCACTAAAAGACGATAGTTCAATTGCTCATTTATTTGGTGATACAACAAGTTACAATTGGGACACATTGGGTGCAATAACAGGTATAGAAGATCATGAGGTAGCAGCAGAAGAGGCTAATAGTTTTTATAATGTGAATGATGAGCTTATGTTTCCATCTTCAATATGGAACTTTTGAAAGAATTTATCTTATATACACGTATTAAAGTATCTTTACATTGTCGGTGTATTTTAACAGACTATAATAGGTTATTTACAGATCGTTTTTAACTTTAATAGAATAAAAACTTATTCAATATCAAGTGAGGCAATTATAAACCAATTGTATTTCAAAATAGAGCGTCCTCTATCACGTGGAACTCAGATTCAGTTCCTTTTTAAAAAAAACTGGGAATTAATTAAGATCATGTTCTATATATTTCACAGTAAACCATATCATAAATTGATTTATCGTATAGTTTCATATAAAAAATTATATTCTGAAAGTATTAAGAAGCCAATGTCTGCTGAATCCATTCTGTTTAGACCCAGCAGAGCCTCCTAAGCCACGGCGAGACTGCTAGTTACACATCTAAATTATGGGGGTCTGCTATTAACAGTGCAGTGACATCATCTTAATAGACACCACAGCTTGAACACAAAAATGAGTGCAAGCTTGATAATTAAGTTCCGGGGTAATAGGACCCTCGTATAGTTTAGATGTGTAACTAACAGTTTCATCACAGTTGACGGTGGTTCTCATGCATTATCCCGAGTAAATACGTTTACCAATAGCAACATCTAATATAGATCAACAAGTCAAAAATTAAAAGGCAAACAGTTCAATACAGACAGAAGCGTCATCACTCAAGCAAGCTAGTGGCGTTCTTAACTGACTTTTCCTTGGGAGGTTCAACAAAATCCCGAAAGGAAAACAGGGAGGGGGTATATCTAGCTTTAAAAACAACAAGTACATTATTGTTACATTAAGCAACGACATCAAATTGATAATGCCTAAAGTTACTACAAGCTTAGCTAAGGTTTACCAGCAATTTGAAGAATATGATTCTGGTAATATGACGGAAGTATCTAAAATCACTTGTAGATAAGGGCGTCACGACCAGGTCCAATACCAATGTAGTGGATAGGTACCCCAACAAGCTCCTCTATCCTTTCTACATACTTGCGTGCGGCCTTGGGCAAGTCAGAATACTTCCTGATGGAAGAAATATCAGTCTGCCATCCAGGCAAAACTTCATACTCCACCTACATAGATGAGAAAAAGGAAAACATATAGTATTAGTCACAAACACACAATACAAGAAAATAGAAAACGGTAATAAGATACAAGCAACATGGGCAATTAAAGAAGTATCAATATGAATACTGAAGGTCTACTGATATGAACAGCCAATAGAAAAAAATCATGATACATGGGAGAGAAAAAGGCAGATTGAAAGAACAAAAGAGTTGCAAAAATTAGGGAATTTCATTTTCATCCACCTTCCGATAATAGGGTAGAGGAAATTAAACTAAAGTTGACTCCTCACTGAAAAACAAAACTTTTATGAAAAAAGATTTTATGTTTTTTCCACACATCAATGTGTTGATATGGCTCAATTTCCCAAAACATTCACATGAAAGTTGGAACTAATAATCTGGTCTTCCAAACTCCACAAAAATCATCACGTAAAAAGATGTTGAAGTAGAACAAAAAAAAAGAAACTTACTTTTATTTGTTCGAGAAGAGTTAGATCAGAAGGAAAAGAATTTAATGTTGAACCATCAGGATGCCTGTAAGTAACACCCAACTGAATTTCTGATAGATCTGACAGCACATCTAGTTTTGTCAGGTTTAGAGAAGCAAATCCATTTATTTGACAGCAGTATCTCAGTGCAACTATGTCTAGCCAACCACAGCGACGAGGGCGTCCAGTAGTTGTGCCAAACTCCTGCCCAGCAGAACGAAGAAGATCACCATCTTTGCCCATGAGTTCTGTTGGGAAAGGACCAGAGCCAACTCTTGTCGTATATGCCTTAACCTGCAGGAAAAGCATCAATTAAAACAACTCAATATTTGCTGCTCAACGCTTAAAGTGCGATAAATGCAGACTGAAGGACCATGCAGTCAATTGGTTCCTAAGAGCTAGTTGATATGAGGACCATATTCTTCTGGCTAAAAGCTGGGTGTATCACACGTTTAGCTGATTGACAATGATAGATGTACTGCAATATGTTTTTGGAAAGATAAAACTGTTCTTCATTCTTCAGTATAAAAGGAAAAAAATTCTTTTAAGAAAATAAATCAAGTTTGCTTACCACACCAACAAGATCACCGACAACTCTGGGAGCAATTCCAAGACCTGTGCAGATTCCACCAGCTGATGGACTGGATGAAGTGACAAAAGGATATGTCCCAAAATCGATATCCAGCATAGTTGCCTGACCACCTTCTACCAAAATCTTCTTTTTCTGAGATATAGCATCATTCATGAAGTGCACGGTATCTGTAACGAAAGGTTCCAACCTCTCAGCAAATTTCTTATAGCGTTCCACTTCCTCCCTGAGCATGTCAGGGCTATACTTGAAACCTTGGAATCTTGAAGCGGCATCTGATAATAAAAGATCAAGCTTTTGGGGGAATGTGTCCATATGCCTTAAATCACTTACCCTTATGCCATTTCGAATAACCTTGCTCGAATAGCAAGGCCCAATGCCTCTCTTGGTGGTTCCAATAAAGGACTTATCTAGCTCAGCTTCTCTAAGCCCATCTACTTCTTGGTGAAAATCAAATAACAACTGAGCACGATCGGATACCAAAATCCTTCCTTGGCAAGAAACTCCATTAGATTCAAGATTGTCAATTTCATTAAAAAGTCCTGGTAGATGTACCACGACTCCATTACCAATAACACATATAGTTTCCTCATTGAGAATCCCTGAAGGGACCAGGTGCAGAGCAAACTTCTTCCCCTCAGAATTGTAAATAGTGTGCCCAGCATTGGCTCCTCCCTAACAACCAAAAACATTATTAAAAAGCTCAGCTAGCGTAGTTAACAAGCTTATCTATCCCAAGCAATATAAAGTGAAGTAGAATGATAGGATGGCAAATAAATAGAAACAACAAACTTAAAACAAAATGGTATAGATAAGAAATACATATGAACATTATACAAAAAATATTTGATCTTGCACCTAAAGACATGACCTAGTGGTCATTGGGTTGAGAACCCTGAACTCTAATGTTCAAATCCCTTGGAGTCGAAAACAGTATGTGATTTCTTCGTATTTGTCCAAACCTTGGTGGAGTGGATAGAGTTATGTGGTACTTGACAGTATGTGATTTCTTCGTATTTGTCCAAACCTTGGTGGAGTGGATAGAGTTATGTGGTACTTCTAGCAGGTACTGAATGGGAGGAATCAAGTGATCAAAAAACAATACGCGGAAACTCTAGAATCAAAAGAAACTATGATCCTAAGGTAACACTGGGGCTTCTTTTGGAGGCCTCTTGTATCCTAACTCACCCACTTACTGAAACCAAGCATATCTAACAACAAATTCCAAATAATGAAGCAAATATTGTTCTTAATTTGGCCTAAAATTTACTCCAAGATGCTAACTATACAATATCAGTGTTATTTAACCGGTTATAGGAAGTTATCACTCGGACATAAACTCATATAGCACCCAAGGCTGTGGCCTAGTCCAAATTTCAGCAGAGACAAGAACACTAGGTGATTTCTTCTAGCTGGACAGAGTTGCTGGTATCCCGTTGAATTAATCGAAGTGATAATACTGATAATAAATCCATATAAATATACCTGACAACGAGCGACAATATCAAATTGCTTAGCCAATATATCAACGAGCTTTCCCTTTCCTTCATCACCCCATTGACAACCCAGCACGCCTGATACCTGACTCAGTGATTCAATTCGACTCAGTCCTGACTCGTTGACCCCTTGACGATCCACTACCGAGGCAAGCGGCTTTGTCGAACAAACGATCATTGAAGAAGCCTTCATCTTCCTTTGCTGGAACTGAATGAGCCTACAACTATTGGTCCCATTGTAACCGATGATCCCACTCCGGTGACTCACCTTCTCCGATGCTGTAGCTGTCGCCGTTGTGATTGAGCTGGCATCGAGCCTCATAGTTGAGATGTTCATTGTGGTGGCGCCGGGCGGCGTGCGGCTGCGCTGTGCACAGGGAAGAGGAAAAATGTTTTTTCAGGGTTTAGGTTCAGGAGAATTGTTAGTGGGTGCAGAGCATGGGACCAATTCATTACGTGCGAGAATAATAATATATTCGTAGACTCTCATTCTTAATTATTAGTCTCAAATTAATTCGTACATTATTTTCAATATAAATGAATTACTTAGCTTACAAATATATATCAAACACTTTCAACGTGAATTTAACTTAATCAAATATCAAAACATGTATATAGTCCAAAAGAATTAAAGAATAACTTACATTGTTCTAGAACTTTTTCAATTATCTCCTTTCGTAATGTCTTTTATGTGTGTACCTTTTTACCGAATGCTTTTTTTTTTTTTTTTTTAGAATCCATTCTATTTGACTTCTAATTGTAGTCCAACAACATACCCCATGAAATCTCACAAATGTAGTGTGTGACCTCTAATTGTAAACAAGTCTAATTATTTTAAATTAACATGAGATAAGAAACCAATATTAGATTACATAGTGTCGTTGGTAACAAGTCTTTATTCTATTTAAAACCAACGATAACATAGTGTATTCCACAAGTGGAGTCTACGAAGAGCGATGTGTATACGACCTTACCTCTGCCTTTGTGAAAGGTAGAGAGGTTGTTTCATCCCGATTTTAAACCAAATCCATATTTTAACTTCCAACTTCGTATCTATTTTATTGCAAAAACAATCATCCAACGACAATTTATTACCACAAGAATGTTTATAAATAGTCTCTCTATGAGATAGGGATAAGGTCTGCGTACCAAACCCTATACCTATTGTTGTATTTCCAAAGTCTTACTGATAAAGAAAGAATGTTTATGCATGAATTATGATTACAAAGAATGCATCCTCTTTAATTTAGTATTGTCATTTGCAGATTCTGCATCAGTGTCGAAGCAAGACTCCATTATTGTAGCAATGGAATCTACAGCTGCAATACCGCACTCGTTTTGCCTTCAGAGACGCTGCTTTTCTCCCCTTCAAAGTATAAAAGTTAATCAGACTACGTTAAGTAAGAAATAAACTCTCAGCAGCATCGAGTAATCCAAGAAACACGGAGAGTTTAATCTGTAAGCATAGCAAATTGAGCTTGGTGATAACATCGAGTGAAGCATTTCTTACCTGTTGATATAGCAATAATGCAGACGAAGAGAAGTACATCTGGGGCAGCTGCCAAGGAAACAAGAGATATCATTAAGAAAAGAAGGTGAATCGTGATGCAACAGACAACATATTGATGAAAGAAGGTGCCACAAACACCCTAGTATCATTAAGTTTGCTAGCAGTTCCAGACATTTCGTTTTACAGGCACAGGCAGGCAGCCATGAGCCATTTACTGAGACCAAAGGAAAAAGGGGTATAAGTCGGCTCCAATAGCAGTGGCTATAGAATGAATAGAATATTTAAGTAGAGGCAATCGAATGAACATATATGAAGCATCTGAGGGGAACAAGTGGTCTCTAAAATATGCTATGCTTCAACAGTAAAGAATGGAATTGAATGGGCAAGTCATTATTGCATATGTAGAACAAATCTAATATTGCAAGTTCAGTGAAATTTTAAAGCTAACATGATGACTTCCGCTACGTACAATCGCAGATTCACACTGAAGTTAATGATCCTAAAGTTAAAAAATCCAGCTTCTACTTCTGATAGATCAGGCACCAGAATTCAGATTGTAAGCAAACTGCTAACAATTGTGACCATTGGTTCTCTGACAACTAGGATATACCAAATGTTAATATAATCCAGAACAATTTGAATTTGTATTCACAAACCTCAAAAATGACAAGCAACTCTGCCGTATCTACATTTCAGGAAGATATATTCACAGGTTAAATAATGCTCCCTATAAACAAGGCACGAGGAAGAGCTAAAACAGATAAGCTGCACAAAAAAGACAGAAGGCGGCCAGATCAACAATTTAGCTAAAGCTTTGCAACAGACAAAGCATGAGTTGTGAGACTGTAAGGAAAACAAAATATGGAAATAATTACTAAGCAGATCAAGGACATTATCTTACTTGAGCATCAAAGTCCTCAAAGATTACAGTGAGCAGCATCAAAAGTGTTTTTAGTTTCTGGTGCTGTACGTCATCTTCTGATTGAAGAAACTAACAAAACCGCAATACAGCCTAATAAGGCTAACTACTTAAACTAACAGTGTCTCTGTTCAAGGATCATCAATGCTGATTGCAACATTTCTCTAGCCTTTCTGTCTGGCGTACATCCAGTGGATTCCATTTCACTATATATCTTGGGGACCTAGCAAGTGACAACAAAGTAGAGCCACATAAATGTTGTTAAATACAAAAAAGTAAGTCAGCATCTAATTTCCATGCTTTTCACCACCTTTGCTACACTGAAGCCCAAATTACTCATTTTTTATGCAACAAGTTAATCATACATTTTTCAAATAATGACTTTGTTTAGTCACATCACATTCAAGAAAAGAGTGAAAGCCAATGGCTCATAGCAATATTAGAAGCCAAACCTGATCAAACTTCTTAGCCCTCATAAAAGCCTTCATTAAAGTGCTATAAGTAATCACATCAGGAGTAATACCCTACAGAAATAGCAGCACCACTATCAGCAAAGTTTATGACAGGAAATATGTTTTAAGGAAATTTGGAAATTTCAAGGACTTACCATCTCCTTTATATGCTGGTAAATTGATTGTGCCTCCATATGCCTACCAGCATTCCCAAAAGCATTTATCAACATATTTAGCATTACAAGGTTTGGTTCCATCCCTTCGGCTTCCATTATCTGCAGAACCTTCACAGTCTGCTCACATAATCCCTGCACATAAGGCAAAAATATTACTCCCACCATTTCAATTTGTTTATCTTACTTTCCTTTTTAGTCCGTTTCAAAAAGAATGTCTCTTTCCTTTTTTTGGCAACTCTTTAGTTCTAACTTTCCACATAGCATGTTTAAGACCACAAGATTAAAGAACATTTTGGTACATCTCACATATCCTAAGTTTAAAAGCACAAGATTAAAAAGTTTTCTTTACTTTCTCAAACTCCGTGTCAAGTCAAAACTAGACAAGAAAATTGAAACGGAGGGAGTAAAAAGATGGAATCTCCTCAAAGCTACTTAAAGATACTATCTTGAACATAGTAATACGAAGGGAAAGGAATCATTAACTACATATACAAATGAATGTAAAGAGAGACCACAAATGTGTGTATGAAACACACATGTCTTGGGTTTTGCCTAAACCCCAAACATGTCTTGGTGAGAGAGTTTTTACTGTACTAGATGGAAGACATTTATGACTAAATATCAACTCAACTACACAACCATTTCCAAACTTATCTAATCCAAGATTAGCACTACCATTATATTAAGTGGCAGATTTACAGTCATCTAGCTCCCGACTTTGAAAATATTCACCTCCCAATGAGAGAATTTGCTTTTGTAACCTAAAGACAACTCCTGCCCTTCTGAGACCACTCCAGTAGTCATTCCTTATACTGTCAATGTCATGCATTCCTTTTATACTGTAAATGTAATTCACACCTTCATTTTCTTTAATGTAATAACTAAAAGCGAATCAGTCTCCTTCGAGAAGGAAAGATAAAACAATTCACCTGCTGAGCATAGGCATGGGCCAGGACACAAAAGATGCTAGGTGAAAGCTGAAGGCCTTCCAATTTTAGGGCATTTAAACAATATTCTGCATCCTCAAATCTCCCGTGCTGGCCATAAATATCAACCAAGACAGCGTAAATAGCCCCGCTCTTGTGATGTCCTCTCCCTTGCATATTCTCGAGAATAGTATCAATAACATCCCACCTGCCCTGCTCCACTAAATGGGTAATAATGATAATGAAGATCTTAGGATCAGGGTATAGTCCTTGATCTTGCATCTCATTGAACAATTCTATAGCAGTATCTAGATGCCCAAACTTGCAATGCCACCGGATCAGAGAATTCCATGTTCTAAAATCAGGTTTTATGCCCTCTTGGTGCATTTTGTCAAACATTTCTAAGGCCTCTCCCAACTCACCATACTTGCCAAAAGTATCAATGATGCTATTAAAGATGCGCTTATCTAGTCGTAGCCCCATCTCGCGGATCTCTTCCACAATGCCTAGTGCTTTTTTCCACATGCCATTGTCCCTATACAGTTCAATTATTTTACTATACACAAAAGAATTTAAAGGATAACTTTCTCTCCTCATTTTGGCAACAATTAACCAAGTATCTTCAAGCCGCCCAGCACTGACATAATACTCAAGCAGGATCTCATAAGTTTCTTGGTTCCTGTCAATAGCCAAATCATCGAGTAACATCAAGACCTTATCTGCTAGCCTTAAGAGGCCTTTTCTCAAGAAGCTCCTAAGTAAGATGTTGAACACCTTTATCCTTGGTTTGCGACTAGCACATAACATTTCTTGAAAGATTGCATCAGCTTCTGAAGTCCTGCCAACACTTCCAAGGGCAGCGATCAGGCTGCTATAAGATACAAAACTTGGATGAAAACCCAAAGCCTCCATCTCGGAAAGCAGCCCCATTGCCTTATCAACATCGCCTTCAGTACACAACTCACATATGGACTCATTGTATAAATCATATGACATTTCCTCACCATTTCTATAACAAGTCTGGTGCTCATTATTTGAGTTTTCAATGGTTCCATTAAGACAATTAACTGAAAAGCCAAATCTTTTACCTCTACTTTGCAATATAAGCTCGCATGACGTATGTAGCATCTTGTGTTTGACTGGATTAATGTGATGCTTTAGACAAACAGGCACAAAGCCCCACACACTATGAGGACATATAGCTGGACTGGATCTAAAAGGGAGCTTTTGCCGCATCTGCATGTTTCTATCTTCTCAATGCAAAAAAAAAAAAAAAGGTTAAATAACCATAGCTACTGAAGAAACAGATAGTGGAAGCATAGTAGCTCAAATAGTTAGCAAGCTAACTGAACTTTCACCTTGTTGGTGAGGCATTCGATTCCCCACCTTGTAATCTCCTCCCTTATTTTCCCCTTCCCCTACCCCCAATTTAAAAGAACAAAAGAAAAACTGAAAAAGGGTAATTTGTAAACAAAATAATCAATTCTTTCTAGTTATATCCACACATAAGACCTAACAAATGCAAAATTCTCCAGAGGAAGTGATGAAGTTATGCCACATACAAATTACTTTACATGAGGACAGATTACATCATTTTCGCTTCTTCACATTTTGAGTTCATACATAGAGGCATACACTTCAGAAGCAAAACAAAATCTGTGGCTACTAAGCTTAAATTTCTACCTGTCAGCTCACCTTTTACACATTTTATCAACACAACAAAGTCAAATCCATTACAGATTTCATACATTATACCATATCTTCACCTTTTGCTACATTATACAAAAAAAGAAAAAACATAATACTCTAGGTTCAACGCTCCAATGTTCCCCAGCAGATTTCTCTTGTATCAAAGCAAACAAAATTAAATGTTTTTTGATAAACTAATTATCTATTTCACTATAATTTTGTCCAATTTGCAGCATGAACTGATTATAATTTCCTCGAGTAATCTTAGTAGCTTAGTTGATTGACTACCTGAATTTTCAACTTGTTGCGAGTTCGATTCCCATATTATAATCCCCTTCCCCTGCCAAAAAAAAAACTCAACATTCATTTGAGTACAAAAAGCAGATAATAAATTCTTATGCATGACTGTTAACCACAAAATCATTGGAGAAAAGGAGTTAGCAATTGCTTACAATCGGATTTCGACTGTTCGAAATTGATGAAACGGAGCAAAATTGCAGTGGGATTTTCTGGAAACAAGTTTTTAGGATGATGATGATGATGTGTAATGGCGAATCTACCCTTGTGATCTTGAAGAAAGAAGTACTACGTTTGATCACGGTTGCTTTTGTAAATGCAAGGTTATTTCTGAGTTTTCACAGATCGATTTGAAGGGATAATTTGAGGACACTTTTATATTTTAGTCCCATTTAAGGAAGATTTGCAAAAATAGCCAAACTTTTATACTCCCTCCGTCTCATATTATTTGTCTTGTTTTGACTATTTTATCTTTACTTGTATCTTAAGATATAATCTTTCATCATTAAATATTTATTCTATCATTTATGTGTCATCACCCTATAAATGAAGTTTATGTAGTCTCCAAGAATACTTACTATTATAGGGTAAAAGGAGAAGGATAATTGATTTTATTTGATAATTTGAGACAACTATTTTTAAAATCACGACAAATAATTTGAATTGAAACTAAGGGAACTATTGAATTGGTCACGAGTTTGTGGAATGTGTAAATTTTTTATGTATTGTTAACCTATTTACAAGTTTGCTAAGATGGTCATAAATTCATATTATCTTCATTTTACCTGTCTTATTAAATTGTTCGCACATTTTATCGAATGAACAACTGGTGTATGTTCTTTTCAACTTTATAAAGATTTCTAAAAATCATGATGGATGCAAAAAGAGTTGAAAATGTAAATTTTGTCTATTGATACATCTAAAAATCTTAGCATCATATGATAAGAATTAATGCTCATGAAATTACATGATTAAAAAAGCATAGGAATTTTTCAACTTCAAGCAATTTGTGAATCATCATTAGTTTTATCTTCTACTAGCCACCTCTTCACTCTCTGTTGAGCAATTAAAACCTGTATGGATGAGAAATATCTTGATTAATTTCCAAGATAATAACAAATCCAAAGCTTATAATATAATTAAACTTAAGATAATATATTAGTACCTGTTTATTCCAATCAGTTTTCAATGTGATTATAAGTAGTACAATTGTCTGGACCAGTGTACCAAAAATCATTCCAACCCAAACACCCTATAAAGACATTTTCCAAAATTGGAGAAACAGTCAACACAAAAGAAAAGTAGACTTTTTTCCGCTGCTCGAATTTTTCAAAAATATCGAAGAGGTGCGTGTCAACGATCCGACACGAATGCAACAACATTTTTGGAGAGTACGAGCAACGCAGAAGAAAAGGGAATGAGAGAACTCACTTTAACTTGCAGTTTGAAAACATAACCAAGCACAACTCCAACTGGAATGCCTACTAAATAATAGCAGCCTATGTTAACATAGGCTACAATGCTCTGCCATCCGGCGCCAACAGCAACGCCTGCATCAAGAAAGTCTTGATTTTTTTGAGCGATTCTTGAAAATGTTATTCGTAGGATGAACATTTGAAACGGAGAAATGAAGTACTCACCAGAGAGAACTGGTTGAATACTGTTCATGAGTATGGAAAATGCTAATAGAGGAGACAATTTTTCGACTTCTCTAGCCACATCTTGACTGTCTGTGAATAAGTAAGCCAGACGTCCACGCAAGAAGAGAAAGAACAGAAACAGAATGAACCCAATGACAAATGATGTTGTTGCTGTATTCCATATTGAAAAGCTTGCTGCTTTCGCGCTCCCTCTTCCCAACTCATTTGACACTCGTACACTAAATGAAAACACTCGATCAAGAAGAATCGTCTAAAAAAAACATAAATGGATTACAAACTATGATTATATTGCCATGCTGCAGCTAAGAAACCAAGAGATACCATCATTTCCCAAGCATTGATGTTAAGGCTGAAAAAAAGGGGTTAAAAATTGATCGATAGGTAAACGAAGCTAGCATGAACAAAAGGTCTAATCGAAATAAGGAAGGAGTATAACAACATTACCATATAGAAAGAGCATTAATCTGAACCATAGCATTTTTCAAGTTTCCTGTAATAAGAACTAGTATACTATTGTACCAGAATTCAAGACTGCCAAAGAAGAAAAAAACACTCGAAAAATTCAAACTTTCAGGTTCAAAGATGTTTTCGTGACATGATACTCCCTATATCACGAGCAATTGAATGATTCTCACCAAAGCATGGCACCAGAAGAGAAAGAAAGCTTGATAACAGGCCAAAGATCCTTGAATGCCAAACATGTAAAGCCTTTCCAAGTTTCTTTGCATCCTCCACACATTACAAACATTAACTGACCAACATTGGGAAGCCAGTATGCCAAAATTGTAGATATCATGGCACCGGTGATTCCAAACTTAAACTTCACAGTTAAAAGCCAGGAGAGGGAAATGTGGATCGCTAAGGTACAAGCTGCCAAGTATGTAATAATCTTGTTTTTGCTTTGTGCTTGTAAAAACATTTGACATGTATATGATGCAACGAAGGAGTAAGTCACCGGTATTAACCATAAAGAAATGAGCCCGGCCTCTTTTGCTATCTCTTCATTTTGTCCTAAAGCTTTTAGGATTGGCGTGGTGAAGATATAGAGTGGTAAAAGCAGGGTTGTAGTTACTGTCAAGACAATCCAAGATCTTTGGAGATAAATCCCGAGCATGTGATATTGTTTTGCACCATACGATTGTCCACACAAAGTTTCTAATCCACTTGCCATTCCCATCTGCAGGTATACAAATCATAATTAACGTTTTAATTCATCACGCAACAACTCAATGTAATCCCACAAATGGGGCCTGGAGAAGGTAGGGTGTATGCAGTCCTTAAACCTACCTTTGAGAAGGTAGAGAGATTGTTTCGGAAAGACCCTCAACTGAACTATCAGTGAAAAAAGAGGCAATAGCAACAAACAGATACAACAACAAGATATCGAAGTGAAACAACTAGTAGAGGTAGAAATCAAAAAATAAGGGAAAGAAACAAATAATACTAAACTCTGGGAAAACGGAACAACTAATAACTAACCTTCTACCATAATTCTCGGCTACACACCCTCTCATGTCCTCGGTAAGCTGAAGTTGCGTCATATCCTTTCTAATCATCTCATTCTCACCACAATATTTCATAGGTCTACTTCTACCTTTCCTCAAGCCTAATTCAGTCAACCTGACCGGAGCATCCACACATCTCCTCTTTAACATGTCAGAACCATCTCGGTCTCCCTTCCCGCATCTTATCGTCACTAAAACAACCACTACTGTGAATCATGATTACTATTGTTAAAGACATTTCAATTCTTGTTTAGAAATAAGTGAGATAGAACAGAAAAAGTACCAGAATGCCATTGCCAAATCTCAGGAGGACAGTACTGACTAAAGCATAAGCAGCAAGTTCATTAGGTCCAATATGACCAACAAATGAGTGAGTAATAACAGTTACTCCAAACGTCGAAAACTTTGTAAACATGGCTGGAGCAGCTATCACCCACATCTTCTTCGTGTCGTTCCATAACTTCTCCTTGAAATTCACTTCCTTTTCACCATCCTCCACAGCTTGCACTTCACTCAGCAACTTCTCACTGATATCAGCTTCCATTTCTGCATAAAATTCCAATCTTACAGACTCAAATCCTTAAGCAATGAATATATATAACCAAAATGGAGTAACTTTCTAACAAATTGAGTGAATAAATATCAATAAATCTGTCAAATACCAGTAAGTGTGGCCTGCTAGAGTGCTAGTATCCTCTGCCTTTGACAAAATGTTAAGTTTTAAGGAATGCAATGGAATTGTAAAATTCAAATACTTTCAAATGTGTTCTATAAAAAAGCTTAGAACTTTATATATATGACATTTGAAGTTTTTGAAGGACGTGACAACAACATATCCAGTATAATCCCATAAGCGGGTCTGGGACTGGGAGGGTAGTGTGTTTGCAATTGCATCCTCCTTACCGTAAAGAGGTCGTTTCCGATAAACGCGACTCAGGATACATCCCGGATATTATAACAACTTTTACACTATCAAATTACCTAAAGATAACTACAGACTACAGGTTTTTTTAGTTGAAAATTAGGTTGTCATATTTTATTATGAAAGCACTTAGAACAATGATACATAATTACATAGTGCTCAAATCTTTGTCGTGAAATAAAAATAAATTTTAAAAAGATGATGTATTCTTAATGGAACAACTTTATGATAAGCACATGAATTTTGCTATAACTTTGTCCTTTTTTTATTGCTCAAAGAAAAAGTTGGATTATTAAAGAGAAAAAGAGATTAAAATATATATTTGATTCCATCTTTCTGATTTCACCCAGACAAAAACTTTATTTCTTTTATTTATTTATTCCTCCTATCTTATTCATCACACCAAAAAAAATAGAAAAGGAAAAAAATAATTAAGTTATTGGTACTATTCTTTTCTCCATTATTTTCTATATATGATTATTGATTTGGATATGCATTACTTGAGTCAAGCATTTGTCGGAAACAATTTCTCAACTTTCACAAGGTAAGAATAGGTTGCGTACATGTCTTCCTCCCTAGACGCCACTTATGTGGATTTCACCGGGTATATTGGTGATGACGTACTCCAACCAACCTTTCAAACTTGTATTGTTTTGTAGTTTCTTCAATGAATGATAATTTTTCAATCAACTTTTGAATGATTTACTAGTCAAAATTTTCTTGTGATTCGAATGTGAAGTCTCATTCGAAATTTTAGACAAATTAGTTATTAAGATATTGAATCCTTATGATATCTCGTACACATTTAAAGGATTAGTCGAGTGGAGAATTGTCTATTATATTTGTAATTTCTAATAAAATATGAAGAATTCTATAAAGAAATTGGCTGAGCAATATTACAAAAGTGGAAAACACAAGTATGCACTGTACTCTAATTACAGTTTCTTAAGAGTGATTATCTCTATACTTTTTTAAGTTAGAATGACTATAATACCGTGTTCGTATTACTTAATAGTTAATGAAGTGAGTTGATAATTATGAGGTTTTAAATTTAAATTCTAAGAGAGATAAAATATTAGTTGATTTCTTCTAATTTATTGAAGTTATAATGAACAAAGTTATCAAATACTTGTGCGGATAAGAATATTACTAATCACAAGATGAGAATTTTTTGGACAAATAAAAGAATGTTACTAATCACAATATGAGAATATCTATAAGACCAAACGATAATAATAATCCTAATGCAATCCCTTCACAGACAAAACCATAAAGATAAGGACAATTTCACATAATTTAAATGCATTTTCAATATTTTTTCCGTAAATATTGTATAAGAATCAGATTCTTAGCATGTCTCAAATAAGAAAATCAATGATATGTATAATCGAACTACGAAAAACCCAGATCCTTTATCGTGTCCACTTAAGGAACATGTACTAGACAAAGATTATCTTTATGGAGTTGGTTAAATATGTCCAATATTCATTGTCTCCATGAACTTGATGATTATTCTGCAGACTGTTCAGGAAAATTACCCGTATAAGTAAATATATACTAGTTAATTAGTTAACATAGCTATAGTTTGCCTTAATTACAATTTGCGACCTACTTTTAGCTATAATTACGCGACTCAACTTTTTAGTTTTGTATAATTCGCACGTTTGTATAATTGTATAATATAATTTGTATAACTTTTGTATAATTCGTAATTGTATAATATAATTTGTATAACTGTTTATACTTCTGATGTTTGTAATTGAATAAATTCGTTATTTCGAGTTTATACAAAAATAACTAAATTATACAAATGTACTCGCGAATTATACAAATCTGCGAATTATACAAATCCACGAATTATTCAAACGAAACAACTTAAACTGTAGCTACAGCCCGTAAATATGCAAATTATAGCTATAAAACATAATTAAATTTATTTTAGTGGATATTTGCGAAAGTTCCCCTTTAAAATATATGTCAACTGTTTTAAAATGGCCCCTTACGGCCTACACTTTTGTGATAATTTGGTGAAAAGATGATTTTGCCAGGCCCATGTTTAGGCCCATCGATCTACTTGTAAATTGATCTTTTAAGGAACACTACATAATTAGACATATTTCATTTTCATGTATACTTTTATTGTCTATACTTTTAAAGTGTTGCGTATCTTACTACTAATTAAGAGTTTCATATGTATCTTACACTTAAAAATATGTATTTTTGCTACCAAATACACAAATAAGGAGAGAGGCGAGTGAGGTTGAGGAGGGAGGCAAACGAGATTCGTATGTATCACATATACATGCAAACCACACTAGATACACACTAGATACATGTATTTGGAGTGATTCACGTGTATCTAGCGAGTGGTGAGCGAGATGAGAGAGGAGCGAGGGAGGCGAACGAGATTTACTATGTATCCTAGAAACATGTGAATCCACTTGGATACAATGTATCTAGAACAAATTATACCTAATTTTGACCTCATGTATCCGAGATGCATGCATTTGGATGTATCTGTAATATTACAAATTAGACTGTATCTAAGTAATTAGCTCAGAAACTAGTGAGATTAATGCAAGTTCCCCAAAATATGAGGAACTATGTCTTCTTATACACAAGTCCTTAAGATTTTAAATGGGCTTGGGCTCAAGAAAGGAGAGAATTTTTGTGGTTTGTTTCGGGCAAGTACACAAATATCCGATTTTGATGCTATCTTTTAGTTTGTGGCCATTTTTAATAACTATTACATATGTACTCCACTTCCAATAACTTGAGATAAATAACTAAAATTCAATTGTTCAGTCATTTTTTGCTTAACTTTGGTCATATATAACTGGAATTCAGGCTAATTTTTTGTTTGAACTTTTGATAGAAATACATGAATTTCTAACATACTAGTTTTGACGCACGTGAATATCAAACCATGTACCACACTATTTTTAAAAATAACGTGAATGTTATTAAGAAAATATTAGTCACTCTTAAAATCTCTTAGTTACACCTCTTAAATATACTTTCTCATCCCTTCTCTATAGTGCATTACTTTGTTATTATTGTATTGTTGGTGTTCTTGCTTTTAATATAATAGAAATAAATATTGTTATAAAATATAGAAGATATACTAAATTTGATGTTTTTAGTTGGAATATTAGATTAATTTAACATTCATGTTAGAGAGTGTTCTAATTTCAGTCACATTTGAGATTGTCAACGTCTATAAATCAATCTTGAGGGTTTAAGAAAAGAAGAATAGAAAACATAAAAAAATGTAGTTTATAAATGTGAGGAAACCCCTTCATTTATAGTTAAAATGTGTAGTATTAGTATGTGCATATTGTTCCTTATCATAAAAATATAGAAGATATAATAAATGGGGTGTTTTAAGGAGAGGGTTTAAGAAAAGAAGAATAGAAAACATATAAAAAACGCAGTTTATAAATGTGAGGATGAATATTTTTTTTAAAAATGTAGGAAGGAGAACTACTTATTGTGCCCTATCAAAAAGATATCACGACCCTTTATATAACTCACAACCCTTCAGAAAGGTCACAACTAATCGAAAAAGTCGCAACCCTATAGAAAAGTCACAACCCTTCAAAAAGATAACAACTCATCGGAAAAGTTATAACTCTTCGAAAATGTCAAAACCTTTCAATGTGAAAAGGTGCATGTCTTTAATATAATATAGTATAATACACATAAATAAATATAATACAATATAAAATATAGAAGATATACTACATATAGTGTTTTAAGTTAGGTAGTGTAGATAGATAAAAGAAAAAAAAAGATAGATATAGATTGGTCTAATTTTAATTTGATATGAATTTTTTTAAAAATAAAGAAGACTTTTAATTTAAGGTTCATATGTAGAATATATAAAAATGTCTTTTCATTTTGTGGTCTTAAAGAAGCGCCCCCACCCCAAGAAAAAAGAACATTCTATATTAAACTGAATAGAAGTAAAAGTACACTAAATAAATTAGAAACGAAAGAGTACTTATTAAATGTAGTTTGGAATCTTCAAGCAATTTTTTGATCAAATACTTTTTCTCCAACACTTTGAGACTTTTCAAATTCTGAACACCAAGTTGTAGTTTGTACAGCGGAAAATCATTGATCTTCTTGTCAAGTAGAAGTTGCTGCAAAAATATATTTTATGGCTATGAAAATGGGTATATATCAATTATCAAGATAATCTTCTCATTTGAAGTTGATTTATTTCATTCTCCTTGTTGCATCAATTTTTGTTGATATAACTAATTTACCCACAAAAAATATTGTAATTGCATAACTGAACATCTCTCACAATTTTTCTTGTTTCAAGAAGAAGAATAGTAAACTTACAAAATTTGTAGTTTAGAAGTGTGAGAAACCCCCTTTATTTAAAGACAACAAATGATAGTATGAAAATGTTCTTATCGTGTCTTTTCAGATAAGTCACAACCCTTAAGAAAAATCACAACTTTTCGAAAATGTCATAACTCATTGAAAAAGTCACAACCATTCGGAAAAGTCACTACCCATCAATGTGAAAAGGTGTATGCTTTTAATATAATATAGCGTAAATAAATATAATATTAAATATATAATTTATACTAAATTTAGTGTTTTAAGTTGGGGGTATTATAGTAATTTAACATTCAAGTTAGGGAGTTCATGCTTTTAAGGTAGTATAGATGTTTACATGTCCCGCACAAATATATAAATAAAAAAATTTTAAAAGGTGAATATAAATTAAGCGACGATATCAAATAGGTTTTTAAAAATAGGCTTAGATTGGAATAGTGTTATTGATGCAAATTTGTGAAGTCTCAAAGAAAGATGTTAACACGAGGTATGGTGAATCCAAATGGTTAACTATTTTGAATTTTATATAAAAGAGATAGCAAGTTATATTAAGATTTCGCTATTTATATTTGTATAGTCTTGGAAAAGAAAAAAAAAAAATTTAAAAATTAGATTCTTAACAAGAGAAATTTCAATCTTGCTAGCAGATATGCGTATTTTGTTGATCCTAAAATGATTTTATTATTTAGCTACATTATTAAAGTAAATTTATATTGGATTGAGCTAGAATTTTATGTGGACCAATAAAGAAAAGTCATGTATTTAATCAAACACTATATAATTACAATTTACATCGTTAATAGAAGAACAATTTAAGGTTTGAGAATACATAATATTAAGAGCAAGTTTGATCCAAATAGTGGAAAGAATGAAGTTTTTGAGACAATTTTAATACGTTAAGAAATATTTTAAATTCAACAAGTAAAAAGATACCACAAATTTAATACAGTAATTGGAAGATGTAAATGCGTATTAGTTATGGAGATTTTTAAATTGTCAATCGAACGTCGTATTTATTTTATATATAAATAACTTATTTTTCATCCACCTACCAAATATTTTAAAAATTATACTAAAATTAATACACAAATAATTTATTTCTTATCCAGCTACCAAACAACCCAGGTCACAAAGTGATAGACTTAATATGATAAATTAGTGTTACCAAGCAAAACTTGAGAAATTCAAACAAATTTAAAATAGAAACAAAAAAAAAAGATTTTTTTATTTTATTAATATTAAAGCGTCCAAAAAAAAAAAAAAAAAAAAAAAAAACTCTACTAGTGCTATTTGGACTTTTTACTAAACCCTGTCTTAAACCCATTTCTTCAAAACCTTTTCTCCTCCCCAGCCTCCAAACGAACCTTCCGCCACAAAATATACAGCACCCTTTAGCTTCTCTAAGCTCCAAATTGAACCTTCAGATTCAAATTTTCTTCCAACTGGAACTTCAAGATGAATCAGGTATTTTTTTTATTTTTTATTTTTTGTATTTTCAGTATTTTTTTCTCGTTTTTGTTGTTGTTGATGTTTGGTATACGTCAATGAATTCAATAATATGTAGAGTTGTTGATTCTCCCTGTTTCTCTATAGTTTGATTGTCAAAATCTGAACTTGTTTTATGTTTTAGTTTCTGGTTGAGCTTGTTTTCTACTATTATCCCCTTCTGCGGTCGAGCTAATGGTTTATGATGTGTGGTGTATGCTTCCACATGTTTCCGCTACTGTTTGCAACTTGTTTTTTTAGTTTCTAGTTCTTTATAACGCTGTGTCGAGGCCAATTTTGGCTACCTCCACCAGGTACCTGCCACCTTGCACCTATCCTAGTTACTGAGAAATTACCTAGTGTTGTTTAGAGCTGAATCTACTTTGATTTGCTGCAGTTGAACAAACCTCTCTACCTCCACGAGGTAGGGATAAGGTCTGTATACACTCTACCTTCCCCCGTTCCCGCTGGGTATGTTGTTTTTGTTGTTGTTGTTCTTGTTAGATGAATGCTGGTCTCTCATGGTCTATTCCACTTTTGTTGACCCTAGGCCACATTGCTTGCAACATGTTAGCTTCATGTGGATGATCCATGCCACTAATTTCTTATGATTGATGTACCACTAATTTCTGAAGTGCAAATAGGGTGATAATATCTGTAACACTGGCTGCTTTGTCTGAAAAATACTTTTGGGCTACATGTTCCTTTGGATGTTTTTGTTTTGGTGGTTATATGTAACAAAAAAGATTACTGCTTACAGGGTGCATCAGAGGCCGTTGAAGCGGTTCATTTCAGTTTCATGACAGATGAAGAAGTTCGTAGGCATAGTGTTGTAAAAGTCACAAGCCCTAATTTGCTTGATGGATTACAGCTACCAGTGCCTAATGGGCTCTATGATCCGGCAATGGGCCCCCTTGATCATTATTCTCAGTAAGTTTCTTAAAATGTGCATGCATGTTTTGAACTAATCAGGTACTACTGGTTAGATGAAAGAATTACCACATCTTGTTGTCTTTAATCATAAATAAGTATACTTTTTTAATAAGTAAATTGATGTATATATTGAATGTATACTTCAAATATCACAATAGATCTTCATGTTATAATTCCAATATAAATTATTCATAAACCAAACAACCCGTAGTAATGTTTAATTTACTATTGCATTCATGAGTTCGGAATTGATTACAGTGTCTTATATGCCTAGTGTCTATATATACAAGTATGCATGGTCTTTTTGCCATCATAATTTGAGTAATTATTTTTCTTACTATGGAAACCGAAACTTGAAGGGGAGGTGTAAGCTCTTTTAAGTCCCACAATATGCTGGAGTGTAGGTGTAATGATTTGAATTTGATTTTTATTCAACTGGTTGTCTTTTGCTTAAGTTAATATGCTTGTGAAATATATTTTGGTAAAGTATATTTGAGAAATATATAGACACCTGACTGTAGGTATAGTTCGTTTTACCCAATTTAATTATTGAATATAATTACGTATTTGCAGTATAATTACTAAAATTTTCTTGTAGTCACTATGTTCAATTTGTTCTCGTTCTGTTGGATTCTCTTTCTTTGTTCATGTCTTTGTGTTGATTTGTTTATGTAACAACTTGTTCAGATGTAAATTTTGTTGCCAAAGTAACTGCTCTGGTCACTGTGGTCATATTGAACTTGTTTCACCAGTCTACAATCCCTTGCTTTTCAATATGCTGCACAATCTTCTGCAAAGAACATGCTTTTATTGCTTCCATTTTAGGGCATCAAGAGCAGAGGTAAGTTTTTTTTTTTTAATTCTTTTTCCTAGCATTTGTATAACCATATATTCTTTTCCGTACTAATACTCTACATTTCTTTTCTGAGTTAGGTTGAAAAGTGTGTTTCTGAATTAGAGTTAATTGCAAAAGGTGATGTTGTTGGGGCCAAAATGATTGATGCCCTTTCTCCTGATAACTCTACTGATCGGGAGGAAAGTGAAGGGAGCCATATGTCATGTGCAATGGATGATTTGAATATGCAAGATCATCGTGAGTACAATAAGAAGCCATCTTGGGACAACTTCCAGTTTACTGAAGCCATGTCAGTTATTGATAGAATTCTCAAGACAAAAACTGAGAAATGTAGCAACTGCAAAGCAAAGAATCCAAAGATCAGAAAACCTAGTTTTGGACGGTTTCATATGGTATGTCTCTTTTCATCATACTGGTGTCTTTAATGCATTGTTCAAATTTCTTTTAAAAAAGATGCATTGTTCAGATTTTTGAATGTTGTGTTGTATTGCCTTTCTGATATTACCGAATGAGTATTGATTCTGTTACGAAGTAGATGCTTTTTGTCCTAAGCTTGACATATCATTTTCTAATGCCCATCTCATCTAAAAGCTTAAGCATTTAGGGAGAGAACACTTTTATTTACTTAATTATGTCTTCAACACGGCCCGCCATGCGCGGGCTTGATTCTTTTTGATGGGTAAAGTATGTGGAATATTCTTTTGATAATGGGTGGCAGGGAGACTCAACCTAGGACCTTTGCTTGCTTTGATACCATGTTGAAGTGTGTGACCATCTTCTCAAAAGTTTGAGCATTCAATTGAGATCTCAAAAAGATGGTCACAAAAAGTTGCAGTCTCCTTATGTGGTGTTGGACAATCTTCCATTTTTTTTTGATCAAGTAAAAGATTCCATTGAAAACAACAAGGCTAACTTGGTAGTATACAAGTGGTATACCAAAAGGAGGAGGGCCCTACAACATTTCCTAATACCATATCTCTCACCTCTTCAAACAAGACACTCCTTAGGCCAATACCATTTACCCACCTCTATGCCTAGGGAGAAACCAGTTG
This sequence comes from Solanum pinnatisectum, assembly GCA_035578085.1. Classification (NCBI taxonomy): domain Eukaryota; kingdom Viridiplantae; phylum Streptophyta; class Magnoliopsida; order Solanales; family Solanaceae; genus Solanum; species Solanum pinnatisectum. The sequence goes on along the minus strand of CM069085.1, from coordinate 42,285,582 downwards.
AAAATGTAAGTAGTTTCATAAATGCTTAGTTCATGTATTCTAGGTTGTTAAGTTTGAAAGCATGACTGGGGAGATGTTAATCTAGTTGTGGTCAAGGAGTTGTTATTCAAACCCAATGCAGTTTTGCCTTGGGTTGAAACAATAGTCCTCTCTTTCTAGTATAAGCTATCACAAATTCACATTTATTAAGTAACCTCCCCCCCCTCCCAGCCTGAAATACACAAAAAGGTGTGGTCAATAGTTAACCTCCCCCCTTCTTCTGTGTTGCGGGTTTTCCATGAGATTATGGTGGGATATGTTAGGATGGTTTACCATCCCTTGGGTAATGCCAAGAACTGTGAAAAAATTGATGCTCAGTTGGAAGAGTGGGAGAATGAGGAGAAACCGAAGGGCCTGGAACGTGGTTTCAATTGCGTTAATGTGGGTAGTTTGGAGAGATAGAAATAGGAGAGCTTTTGAAGGTGTAGAGTCGAGTTTCTTGCAGATGAGAAGTATCTATGCTCCCTTATTTTCTTTTGGTGTAAACAGAGAGTTCCTTGTTGTATAGAGGATTGGATGGATTTTGTAGAGTATCATATTTTTAGAGGCTCGATTTTTTGGTATAACCTCTGTATACGGCCATTCTGGTCATGCTTATGAATGAAAATACTTTTACCTGATTTAAAAAAAAAAAGAAAACAAAAAGAACCATATCTAACAACAAAAAAAGAGTTAATGAACCAAATAGCTTAACAACTGCCTTCTTCTCAGTCTATTTTGCATAATTTGTAACTATTAGTGTTGCTTTAGCCATCCTACACGTTTCCATAATTGTGATTTCCTGTATCCATGTTCAACTTCTTTTTGATGAAGTAAAGGATTTCATTAAAGAGCATCAGGGTGATGCTAAAGGCAAAAGTGTACAAAGAAAGAGAGTTAGTTCCCTTACATGAGCACTAAGCTAGGATCAAAGAGCTAACAAAATCCAAAAATCTGTCAACACTATTAACAAGAGAAAAAGTTCCAACTAAACAGATTGACTAGGCATCTAGCTTTTAGAGTATGGCTTGGAGTTGAGATCCCATCAAAGCATCTGCGATTTCTTTCATTTCCAGATGCTCGAAAAAATTAATGCTGGAATCATTCTCCAGATCTTCTTGATGGTTGTATCAACTTTCCAAAAAATCCAACTAGAGTAGGCTGCCTTGTGTTCTGAGGGAAGACCCAGTGTAGACCAAACACAGTGATGAAGAAGTTTCGGATGTATGCTACAAAAGGGCATTGCAAAAAAAGGTGGTTGACATTTTCAGATGACTGATGGCAGAAATGGCATTACTGAGTAGAACTATTTTCTTTTTGCAAAGGTTAACATGAGTTAGCACAACATCATTAAGAGGAAGCCATGTGAAGCATGTTCCTTTAGGTGGATCCTAATTTTCCAACATGCTTCCATGACCAGTTGTCCAGCAACCCATCCTGAGAGCTCGTGAGGCAGTAATTCTTTGACTGTGTATTTCCCCTCCTTGGAACTGCCCCATACCATTCTCTATTCTCTATCCATGTTCAATTTAAAATTCTCTATTTGGATAAGCTTTGTTGTTCACATATTTTAATTGTGGTTATTTATTTTTTTCTGCTAAATACTAGGTAAAATAAGCTATCAATCCCTTTTCCAGCTTCACTGCTACCTTCGTTTTTTTTTTGTATTAAACTTTCGAAGTACTGTTGCCCATCCTGTTTTAATTCTGGACTTCTGGTTGAGCATTAGTTACACATATTTGTGCTTTCTATATACACTCTTTAAATTGTCTTACTATGGATCTTTCAGAATGGATGGTACTTTTGATTGGGTTGTCTGCCTTAATTATATGTCTGTTCTATGAATATAGTTCTAGAAATACCTTATTTTGGTATTGATGTCATTGGATAATGTTCAGATGCGGGCATCATGTATCCTGAAGATTTTTCTGTTGATTTCTGGAGTTTGCCAGTTAGTAGCTTTGATGTTTGATTTCTGTTAAATGTTTTCTTGTGTCAAATGACATCACTACTTCTACAAGCATTGAGATTACCTCGTAGTTATGAAAGTATTCAACTGTTATTTTCTGCTCAATTGGATTCTTTTTGTAGGATATCTCAAATAAGCAAATTAGGGAAAATTATATCAACAGTGGTCGCAGGTTCAATCTGCATGACACTGGTGGAAGTGAGGAAAATCCTTCCCCTGAGGTTGTAAATGCCACCGAGCCGTTAGGGGAAGCTGAAACCAGCTTATGTGTGACTTCTACTGATGGAGTAGAAAATTCTAAGGCACGCAAGAGGCAAGGGGGTGACCAGTCTGATGTGGTTGAGCAACAAAAAGACTCATTTTCAGTAGCACATTTACCATCTCAGGTATGGCTTCCAAGTTCCACCGTGAACAATAAGCTTGTAGCTTACATGTATTCTAGTTGTTCCTCTAATATGTTGTTTATCATCTTTTGCTTGATTATTCTGATGATTATAATATCTTAGCTGCTATATAGATTTGTAGTTCTGTTTAGCAATCTTTTTTGTTATAATTGACAGGTCAGGAGTATTATAGAGCATTTATGGGAAAACGAAGCTCCTCTTTGCACATTCTTCTGTGATATTCAGAGCCAGAACCGTAATACATCTGGCAAGGTGGCTGGGCCCTCTATGTTCTTTTTGGATTCTATTCTTGTACCACCAATCAAATTCCGTCCTCCAGCCAAAGGGGGTGACTCTGTAAGCATTTTGAACACCATGTCAAATTTTCTTATATTTGTATTTATGCCTTTCTCTTGTCAGTCTGGCACTAAGAACCATGTAATGCAAGATGTGTTCTTCAAACTTGTGTATAATAGTCCCCTATCAAAAAATGTGTATAATAGTCCAATTTTGCTCGCATAGATTTGCTGCTAAATTGCAGGACAATAATGAACATACACTATTCCTTGTCAAAGATAATGAACATACGCTATTAGAGCTTTTGACTGGTAGAGCTTTTTGGGAAGTTATTTGGCATTCACTTTTGTCAATTGCATATAGTACCCTATTTGGTTGATATTGCTATATCATGCATGGATTCTAAAAAGGTGTTTCACATTAGTCTCTATCTCAAGGTTACTTGAATCTCCCCTCCATCTTTATCCAATACTCAGCAGCAGAAATGAAAATCAAATTAAAGATGATTGATTGAAGGATAAATGATAAGATGTTATAATTATCATTTTCCTTTACATGTTCGTTACTACGTAATCTTGTATGTAAGATAATATAGTGTTTTAGCTTTAATGACGGATAGGTTTTAAGTGTTATTTTATAAATTCTGTGATATTAAATTCCCACGTGAGGCACGGGTAGTTTTACTAGTGAAATTAAAAATTCAGAATCTTTGACTGTTGGTTTTCTGTCTTTTCTGATACTTTTGGTGGATATTATAGCTTTATGTTTCTACCTGTGGAAGTATTCAAGCAATATCTATGTTTGCGTTCTATGTATCCTCAACTCATTCATAAACTCCCACATATCTACTTCTACGCTCTTCAACACCTCCCTATTCCACACCCATAATTCCCCTTTTAGGATTTTTACCTTCTTTGCTAGCCAGAATAGATGTCTGCCTGAGACATCATATCCATTCCACGTGTCCGCCATTCTATCCACAACAGTGGTTTGTGTCAATTTGTTCTATTGGCATGACAAAAGTTTTTTCTGTAAGAGAACTTTTCCTCAAGGGAACACCTTTACCTTTTTGGCCCTCTATGCAGCTCATAGTACACTTCATGGTCCAAAAGTTGCAGTTTCTGCATTTGACCAACCTTCATATGCTTTTCAGGAAATAATTGAATATATTTTGGAACAGTAAATTTTCAGTAAAATAGTATCAGCACTAAGATGGTGCTGGGTTATGTACAACCAAGACAGTAGAAAAAGCACAGATAACTTTTCTCATCATCTATAAATAATTGTGATAATGTCTATATTGGTTTCTGGCTCTTCTAGGCAATCCTTCATCCACTGAAAGGGAAGTAACAAAATGCAATTGTATTTGATCATGATGATAGTATTCACTCCGGTAGTCATGCCAGAATTCAACCTTTAATCCATTTCCTACATACAAGATATCCTTTCAGCAAATATTGCCCATAAAGCTCTGATGTATTCCATAAACTCACACCATTGGCCCTATTGCTTCTTTAGTACTCCATTGGTTATGCATACCATATTTCTCCAGTGTCACCATTCTCCAAAGAGCTCTTTCTCATGTATCACCTATTACTTTTATTTTGTAATCTTAAAGAGTTGACCTCCAAGTCTCAATTTTTTCTTGGGTTAATGACTTTAATTCTTTTCACATGAAAACATTTATTTTCTCTCTTACCTTCCCAAAGAAACCCTTCTTATTTTATCGATGTTTTTCAACACCTTGGTAGGAAATAGGCAAAGTAATGTCACATAACAAGGGAGTTAATCTAATACGCTATTTACCAGGAACCAATCTTCCTTTCAAGTGATAAGTAATGTTTTTTCCCAAATGGCTAGGTTTTCTCAAACCTTTTAGTTACTCCTTGTCAGATTGCATTAAACTTTTGTTTTGCTCCAAGAGGGAGTCCTAAATATGTTGAGGGAAGGACCCCACCCTAACACTTTTGTACCTTGTACCTCATTGACTAGATACATTGAGCTCTTCTTATTGTTTATGTTCCATCCTGATACTAGGAGCGCACCCTAAGATTTTGGCTTGCTTCAAATCTGCATTACATGTCACTAAAGTGCCATTTGGATACACCAATTATGAAATGGATAATGTGTTCCCCCTTTAACCACATTTAACCCCTTCACCCACCCTAATTGCACAGCTTTAGCCCTTGGTTTGCTGAATCCTCCATGACGAGAATGAACAAAATGGTGAAAGAGGGTCCCCTTGTCTTGATCCTCTTTGTTATGCAAAAATTCTTTTTGGAGCACCACTAATTAAAATGTAATACTTAACTGTGATGATGCAAAAATACCTCTAGTCCATCCATTTCTTACCAATCCCATTTCTCTATATTCTTAGTAGGAATTCCTATGACACGTGGTCATATGCTTTTTTAATAACTAATTTGCACATTAGACCAGGTCTCTCCTCCTTTTTCCTTTGTGTCATGCATTGGATTTTCTATTTCAAAGTTATAAGTTCTTGTTAACGGGTTGGAATGCAATGGATTAAGTTGATGATCATGTGCATACTATGTCTTGGTTAAGTACACAAAATAAAGGAAACATAGAAGTAATACATAAGGGGCAACCATGTCCTTTTGTTTTTTTGGATGACCATCGGCCCAACTTTCGCGCACCTCGACTAATTCCACAGGATACCTGTCACCTCCCACTAACAACATGTACCAGGTAATTTTGTCTGCCAAGGCTAGCCTGGCAGGACAAATGGGAGGAATCACCTAGTGTTTTTTTCTCCGTTCCGCTGGGATTTGAACATGAGACCTCATGGCTCTCAACCACTACATTGACCCCTAGGCCACACCCTTGGGCAACCGTGTCCATTTTTAAGTTGCACAATAAGTTTGTTATACTAAATATGAAAAAGGAAGGTTGTGTATCATTTGAAATCACATGGGGTGATAGGTCTCTTACAAAACAAAACCTCATGGGAGGTTTGTGGAATTTCTCATTCTATCTTTATATCCCTTGATTACTTACATTTTAGAGTTGATGTTTCTTCAGATTATGGAACATCCACATACTGTTCTTCTTGGTAAGGTCGTTCAGGCAAATATAGCTTTGGGAAATGCTCATATCAACCGGGCTGGAAGGTCTAAGATCATTAGCCGCTTGATGGATCTTCAACAATCTGTAAATGTGCTGTTTGATAGCAAAACAGCTTCTGGTGAGTTTATTCCTCTCTTTTGTGTTGGCCGTGCTGCTTTTAAGCAATGTTATTATAAGCAGTCACTTAAAGCGATGAAACAAGGCGAAGTGAGGGCCAGGGTCATTCTTCCTGGGAAAGCCATGCACTTTATATAAATATATGCTTCAAAATGATGCGCAAAGTGGTCCCAACGAGAAATGATTGATTCTTTGAACCTCAACTTTGAGGAGTTGGATTAATATCAACATTATTGTATATGCAATGTTGAAACAATTAGTTATTTTGTTCTAAATTCATATATTTATGATACCTTTTGATTTTCTGTAAATTACGTCTTCACTTTAAACTTTAAAGAAGCATGTGTCTAAGTTCTCGTTTTTCTCTTCAAGCCTCATGGACCATGTCAATTGTTTTAGCTTTTATCTTTTAACACCACTGCTTCTAAATGTGTTTGGGTGGGGGTGCTTCCTGCTAAGTATTCTTTCTAGAACCTTTGGAATGCAGTATTTTATTTAATTTTCACTTGCCCTTCTTCTATTTTTTTTTTGACAAAAGTACTGTTGTATTTCTCAGCATCCCTATGCTGGTCACCTTCAAAAACTTTTTACAAGGAGAGAGAATAGAGTCTAGATTTACAAAGCTCCTAAGAAATCGACAAATTCATCCATTTCCTCCATACAGTTCTCCTTACACCAAAACAATAATGTGACTAGACAGCTCCATTTCACTTGCCCTTCTTCTTGATCCGAAAGATCCATGTGTGGCTTATACCTGTAACCTGGAACTTCCCGGAACTTAAATTGGTTAAGTACTAAATGTTGGGAACTTTAGGGTTTCAACCTCTATTGTAAGCTTAGTTGGCAAATAATGGATGGTTGTAAACATTTATCTCGTGGCTCTTCTTCAAATCAGCAAAGAACAATTTTCTATTGCTGAATTTGGCCATTGGGACAATTAAATCTACTCTGCTGTTCTGGGGACTGTCTGCAATCATTTTTGGGCTTATTAGCAGTATCTTCTATATCAAATTGCAGGTCCGGGTCAAAAAGATGTTGGTTCGGGCATATGTCAAATGTTGGAGAAGAAAGAAGGTATTTTCCGCCAGAAAATGATGGGGAAGAGAGTCAATTTTGCCTGCCGATCAGTTATATCCCCAGATCCTTATTTGTCTGTCAATGAAATTGGAATTCCACCATATTTTGCTTTAAGGCTAACCTATCCCGAGGTATGGGTGAAGATGCTAAAATTTTTACTTATTTTGGAATAGCTGTGCTGTGTCTACTGTTCTTTACCTATCGAGAAAGTTAAATAAGAACAAGAATACAAGTTTCAACAAGTTCTATACCTATATATTTAGTATTTTAGGATTAAGCAGATATGGATATCTATTATTTTATCTTGTTGTTTTATCAATAGTCTTAGACGTTATTGAATGGACGAAAATGGAAGCTGAAGTACTACGCATGCATAATTTTCCTCTTTTACTTTGCTGATGACCTCCCTCTCCTCTTCCTGGTGCTGCTGTTTATTTATTTTTGGTTTTCCCTTCGGTTGTGGGTGTTGGTGGGAACAGCATACAGAAACGCAGGCCTAATGCTAATTGAGGTTTTGCTTGTTATTTCTCTGGCAAAATTTCTACTGCTAATTGTACAGGCTTATTGTTTCTCTACTTGTTTGTGATCAAAGCTTTTCTTGGATGGTGTTTATTTTTGCTTCTATATTCACATATATAAGAACTTACTACCGTTGCTGGAGTTTAATGTGGTTACCAGTCTATTTAGATGCTCAGTCCATCGTGTGATCAAAGTTTCTACAAGTGCAATTGACACTTTTTAATGAACTCCTTGCTAGCTGTGGAATGTTGGCTAAAATTATCAGGGGAAGATACTTTCATCTTTTGCAAACTGGAATATGTGTAGAAATTTTCAGTTTGTAGCTGCTATGCTTCTGTGCATGGGTGTGCTCTCATCACTGTCTCCTGACCTCCTCCGCGACTTTTTTGTATCTCTTTTATATTTGTGCTTTGGTGTTTTTTCCCACTACTTGTATTTCTCACCATATTCTGAGAAACTTCTGAATTATCTTCTATATTATTGTACTCAGGTATTTAAGTAAAATTTATTCAAATTCCTTTTCTTGAAGGTCTTGGTTAAATCACAGAAAGAATAAATTACCTAGTTAGCTTGCATAGACTTCAACCTGCACAAAGCTTTCTCAAACTCTCTCATGCACACTTTAATCTCGCTACCACCCTACCTGAAATCGATGTCATCCTGAGTGGCTAGGAGGAGGTTAAAGGCAGTTTGGTGTTGTTTCCCAAGAACAATTGGAAAACAACTAAAGATGAAACTGGGGATAGTGTTGGCTTCTGTACCAATGAGATTCTCTTTTCAAGCACATCTGAATCTATCAAGTTATACTGGCCATCCTTGTAACCATGGTCTCAAGCATGCATTATTAACTAACTTAATTTGGAAGGACTAAGACGACATATTCAAGGTTCATGCTTTCTTATTATTTATTTTGGGGGGGAGGGGGATACTAAGTCTTGTTTTTAAAAATTCTGACCCGAAATTGAAGCACCTGTAACCTGTACTTCTGGTGGAAGGGAAGGGTTGATAACAACTGAGTGGGTAGCTTCCAACTGTTTGTTAACTGTTACATATAATTCCTTGTAGAGAATAATGTCAGCAAAGCTTCATATACCAGGACTGTGGAAAATAATGGTCTCTTTTGCTTAAATATGTGCAAGGTTCATCTAAGCTGCTTAGATGGATCAAATTTTAACTGGTGTCTAGGATTTATAATATAGGATTCCTTATTCTATGTTACATGGGTTGAATAATGAACTAGTTAGAGCTAACATATATCCCAAACCCCATTGCTCAATAGCCATGTTTTATTCATGGAGTTTCATTAGGCTAATATTAGGTACTTTAAATGACAAGAAGATGAAAATTAAAAAATGACAAAAGAGGAAAAGAGAAGAAAAGTATTCTTGACATCTTTTTTTTATATGTGAGCTGAATGCTTAACTTTTAGCACTATCCGTATTTGCTCGGTCTCTGCTAATATCTCATTCTTTTATCAGAGGTTGACTCCTTGGAATGCTGTTAAAATGAGAGATGCTGTCATCAACGGGCCTGAAAACCATCCTGGTGCTGTCTCTTTTGCTGATAGAATAGCTACTGTGAAACTACCATCAAACAAAAAGATGCGTGTAGCAATATCTAGAAAATTGCCTTCTTCAAGGGGGGCAGTGACTCAATCTGGGAGGAACAATGAGTATGAATTTGAAGGCAAAGTTATTTATCGGCACTTGCAAGATGGGGATGTTGTTCTTGTGAATCGACAGGTAAATCTTTTTTGCTTCAGTCTTCAGAACTAGTTGTATGCAGTATTTCATGCTTCCTTCTAGGTGTATTTGCTATTTTCAAATTAATAAAAGAACCTGCTGTTTAACAGATTAATCATTGGCAACTTTGATGCTATGTAATTAAGGAAAAAGAAGTTCTAATGGATATATCACTGTAGCTTTTGCTATCTATAACATGGATCACACAAGGATATCAAAGTTGATAAGTATGTGATTGCCGGGGGTTTGAGGCAATGCAACAATGTCAGTAATTTAGCTCCAAAAGTATAATTTGTCCTTCCGTTTGTGCTTCTTCATTTACATTTAACATTTTTGCTCTTTTTGTTCGTTTCCTGCTTCACTTAGCTGTCTTAGCCAGTTGTTCTAATCTTGGGAATCTATTTAGTTGGAGTAGCCTATCCCTGTAAATGATGTTTTTCCATTTTTTTTTTTGGTTAGCTACCTGCCCTGGATAATTTACTTTTTGTAATGGAGCTAACCCATCTTCTTTTGTACTGTTTTGCACCTTCTTGATGCGTTGTACAACACCTTACTTCATAAAAAGGAAAACCTGATAGTGTTAATACAAACAATCCACACTATCCATTTCCTTCCAAAACCCATATCCTCTGGTACTTTAACATGAAACACCCAATTTACATGATAATATGCTTTTTCAATGTCTAGTTTACATAAAATCCTAGGTGTCTGTCCCCTTATTCAGAAATCCTCACATTCATTAGCAATCAACGAGTCATCCATTATCTGTCCCCTTAGTGAAGTCTATTTGATGTTTGTCCACTAGTTTGTACACCACCCATTTGAGTTTCTCAGTCAAATACTTAAAAACAATCTTGTAACCACTCTTCAGGTCTGAAATCTTTCAACTCTTTAGCTCCATTCTTTTTAGGAATCAAAGTCACATGTCTCATTGAAGCTTTTCTCAAAGTATTGCTGTGTGTAGAAATTATCCATAGTCTCCATGATGTCCTCCAAGAAATCCCGACATGAATGAAAGAATTTGAGTAACCACTTCTAGTACTTTTTATTTTTATTTTGTATAATATTGGTTTGAGATGAGTTTAAATGGAGCGACACGACAAGCTAGGATTCACATAGCCGAGTCCAACTTGCTTGGGATTGACACACATTTGTTCTCGTATCTCATAGATGGATTAACAAATAAGGAATACGTATCCATAACTGCTTCGTGTTGCATTGCTACTCGTTTTTTCATAGCTGCACAATGGTCTAACTGGAAAAAATTGATACAGCCTACGCTTCACAAGCCCAGTATAATGGCTCACGTTGTCCGCGTACTGAAAGGAGAGAAAACTCTTCGCATGCACTATGCTAATTGCAGGTTGGAATTCTCTATTTGATTTTCCATGTACATAATGATACAAAATTTCCTTTCCAGGACTAATCTGCTCTTGTATTGCTTCAGTACCTATAATGCCGATTTTGACGGTGATGAAATGAATGTCCACTTTCCACAAGATGAAATCTCTCGTGCTGAAGCATATAACATTGTAAATGCTAATGAACAGTACATTGTTCCGACTAAAGGAGATACAGTTAGAGGCCTGATTCAGGTTTGAGTAACTAGACTGCACATTGTCACCTAACAACCTTTGTGATTCATTCTTGTTATCTGTTTATTCTATATTTCTCCTAATAATTCTTTGACTTATTCATCTTCTTCAGGATCATATTGTTGGTGCAGTGATTCTTACCATGAAGAATACTTTTTTGACCCTTCATGAGTTCAATCAACTTCTGTATGGATCTGGTGTGTTTGCCGCTGGGCCTGCTCCAACTTCTGGAAATCATTCAAATAAAGTTTCCGTAGTAGATTTTGAAGGTGTTGTGCAGACTGTCTTGCCTGCTGTGTGGAAACCAAAGCCTCTTTGGACAGGGAAGCAGGTGAAGACTAGCGAAAACAAGCTCATTATGCACTCATTTTGAGGCCTTGGGTGTGATGTTAGCTTAATCATAAAGATCAACTTCGTAGAGAACTGATCATTTTAACTTTGTACTTGTAGGTCATCACTGCATTACTAAATCATCTGACAAAAGGTTGTGCACCTTGTACCGTCAAAAACAAAGGGAAAATTCCATATCCGTATTTCCTGAGCGAGAGTCGCCTAGTTGAGTATCAGTCAAGAGAAGAACAAGAAGATAGAACCGCTGAAAATGAGTTCTTAATTTGGAAAAATGAGCTCGTGCGTGGTGTAATCGACAAGGCTCAGTTTGGAAAGTTTGGTTTAGTTCACACAATTCAGGAGCTTTATGGATCCAACAAAGCAGGCATTCTACTTTCTGCTCTGAGTCGTTTATTTACTATTTTCTTGCAGGTTCGCTATGTTGTTTTATTTCTTCCTTCTCCTGATACGTTTGTTTTCCTTGCCATGCCTGCTTGGTGAAATCTTCATCTTAATTCACTCATTTTCTTCAGCTGCATGGTTTCACTTGTGGTGTTGATGATCTTGTTATCTTACCACATTACGATATTCGGAGGAAGGAGGAACTTGAAGGAGATGATGTTGGTGAAGAGGCTCATTGTGATTTTGTGAAGTTCAAGCGTGGAGAAATAGGTGAGTATGTCATGAAGAAGCTCTTTGAGGTTGTAAGTGTTGTTTTATCTGTCAAGTGCATATGCTATTAAGCGTTACCAGTCAGAACTGTTGTAACAACTTTTTCATTTTCCATCTGTAACAATATATATATATATATATATATAGCTTTCTGGTAAGGAGCTTCCTGTAATGTTTGAGTTTGAGGCAATAGTTTGACTTTTCACTGACTAGATTAATTAGGGACATTAGCTAGGAATTTGATAGTGACATTAAAATCGAAGTTATGTTGAGCTGTAGAAGCAAATATGTATCAAGTCTGAAGGAAATGATTCCATAGGTCCAGTGTATATGTCATCAGTTTGCGGATGTTTCCCAAACTTATGTGTAGGGTGTCTGTATCTCAGTTTTAATGAAGAAAATTATCATTTAGGTCTTGTATGCTCCATATGAAGAGACATTTAGTACCAGTGTCCTGTACAATTGCTTACTATTGAATTTTTCTTCGGTATGTCCATATCAATTGATGATTGATTCTGGAAATTTGGCTTGCAGGTCCTTTGGAGCTCCAACTAGAAATTGAGAAAGCAATAAGCAGCAACAAAGAAGCTGCCACAGCAGCCTTAGACATGAAGATGAAAAATAAATTGGCAAATAAAGGCTCACAGTTTAATAAAGAGTTGCTGCTGAAAGGATTGTTGAAACCTTTCCCCAGAAACTGCATCGCCCTTATGACAATTACTGGGGCGAAAGGGAGTACGGTAAGTTGGTAAAATTTGGGAAGCTTTCTATTTAGTTGTAATTCACAACACTCACAATTTACTGTGATGCTATGTTACTGTCTCATCCATATGTCTTGGAAGTTTTCAGTTAAAAGAAAAGGTCTCCGTAAGTTTTCACTTTACTTCAAGGCACGCGGTTTGCTATGACTAATCATAGGTCATAAACGTTGGCAAAATTAGCTTCTTCTGAACTTTTTTCTACATCATCTCTGTAGTACATCCTGCTTATGCGTTTGGTAAATTTGGGAGTGAAAGAGTTTGTACGAGGTTAATAAATTTCATATGTGGTAATACTTTATGATGAGGTAGAAATTGTTGAAACATGATTTTGTAGTGTGCGTCTGTAAGTTTCTGTAATCATCATCTATGGAACATGATCTTGAACCAAAAACAAATGTTTGGGAAAGTAAAAGCTAACCTATTCACTTATCTAAAAAAGGGTAAATGTACTATCATATAATAGTTGCTTGTTATGCTTAACTAAGTTATGGTTTTCATAAAATGTTACATTAACATGATCTGTAATCTTGGAAGAAGCTTGCATCTTCGCTGTCGCAGAATTCCTTAATAGATTTAGGAGCTCATGTAAACAACTGAATGTTTGCCCCTGTTGTGCACTCAAAAAGTTTATAAGGTCACATAAGAAATTGTTAATACCATAGAACTAAGAATGAACTACCTTGCACATTCAAAATTTGAATTTCGATAAAAATAATTCGAGAAAATCTAATTGTTCGTGATCTTCCCGATTGCTTTCCAGTGAAGATGTTTGTGAATTACCGGGGTTTACATGTTAATGTACTGTAATGTGTAATGATCCGCATAAGCTCTCTGATACAAGAATAAAAGGCTCATTTAATAAGAAAAGAGTCGCATGTTAAGCATGACCTAAAAAGTTTGTAACAGGAAGCACTCTATTAAAGCTTAAATTAAATGGTTAAAACTATCATTTTTAAATGCTTTTGTATCTATCTACTTTCATGTAGGTTTTGATGTTATAGTCTTTTTTTCTACTAAATTTGTTAGCACTGATGATACTTCTTATGTTTTGGATATAGTGATATGCTAGACTATATGATTGTACATGTTTAACCTTTTCAAAAGGTTAGACTCTTATTTTGAGAGAGAGTGTGCAGCATGCGATAGCACAGGAAAGCATGCAGTTATAGATTTTTGGATCCTCGTCTGGTGTACTATTTAGAAGTATGTACTTGTTTAGGATTTGTAGAGTTTGTTCTGGGTTGATCTGCATGATTTTGCAGGACTTCTCGATTGCTGATCAGAAATTTTTTGTTTCCATATCATTTTGCCTACACTTCAGCTTTGTCATAACTATCATTATTTTGTTGTCTCTGTGCTGACTGATGGGTATGTGTCATTTCTTTAGGTTAATTTTCAACAAATTTCTTCGTATCTGGGCCAACAAGAGTTGGAAGGAAAACGAGTGCCACGAATGGTTTCTGGGAAGACTTTACCCTGTTTTCCACCATGGGATTGTGCTTCCAGGGCAGGAGGTTATGTCAGTGATCGCTTTCTTTCTGGACTTCGTCCCCAGGAGTACTATTTTCATTGCATGGCTGGTCGTGAAGGGTAAATATATGATTTGTTCTCTCTTCGTTTTGTCATTGCGTCTAATTACTACTCATTTTGATCCGGAAAAATGTAGCCATTTTGAGCTCAGGTTCTCATTTGAGAGAAGCCTATCCTAGGACATGCAATTTAAGAAAATGAAGCCATACTTTTCTGTACAGATGGCAAGGGGAGTCGGGATGAGGGCCCACATATTCCTTTGCTAAAACAAGCCACTAAAATCCAATGGGAAGATCCTTATTTTTTTTAAAAAAAACTCAAAATATCAATGGGAAGATCACAATGAAGATCAGCTAAATTAAACTGAAAGTAGTGCCTTGTAAACGGACTGTACATAAAATGTGGAAACTTCGGTATATGGTGACGGTATATGTTTCTATATATCTGTACTCACACACAAACATGAAGCGACACGCATACACATGCATTCTCTCAAAACAAGAGTCTAGCCTTTTCAAAACTGCGAAGTGTTTTTCAAAATCCTTTTTAAGCCTTCAAACTTTATGGTTAATAGTCCTTCCGTCTTTTCCTATGGATTTTGATTAGGGTGTCTGCCAGATCTAACTTCCACCTTCTGGCCGTACTCTAGTTTTTTTCTATGGATTTTGGTGGTCTGTATGCCACATCTTTTGCCATCCTTGGGGTTTGTGCGTTTCAGACTGGAGGTGCAATTCTGTTGAACTAGTTGAGTAGATTGTTTTTTTATTGAAACAAACTTCAATGTTTTGTTGAAGCATAAGCTAGCTATTAAATGGTGGCTTGACTTCTTATTAAATAACACCCATAGTTTAGAATACATCTTTATTACATTCTCTTTCTGCTGGTGAGGAAAGGGTTGAAGACTACCTATATCTCTTTATTTAGTGTTTGTGAATTATCATTTTCATGTACTCCTTCTATCACTGTTCTGTTGGTCATATTTGCATGTACTTGCCTGACTTTTGGCCCCTTGTCTACAGATTGGTTGATACTGCTGTCAAAACATCTCGCAGTGGTTATCTGCAAAGGTGCTTGATAAAAAACCTGGAATCTCTTAAAGTCTGTTATGATTATACTGTCCGTGACGCAGATGGTTCAATTATCCAATTTTATTATGGAGAAGATGGTGTTGATGTGCATCGGACAAGTTTTCTCAAAAACTTCAAAGCACTGAAAAATGTAAGAACTGGAATTCGAATTCCTTCATTGATTATGAACTACCTTGATAAAATGCACAGATAATCCAAATTATATAAATTATTAACTTGATTAGAGATGTATCTTACTTTGATTTTCTTATTGAGTTGATGTAAAAATTCATGTCAACTGCTATTTATTATACATCATTTACTAAAAGTCAAATTCGCTCTAGTATCTTGACATTATGAATTCTAATGCTGTTTTCAAGTTAGAATTTTTACTTTATGTTACAGTTGATTTTACATATGGAACTGGATGGAAATAAAACTATTTTGTGGAGGGACTTAGAGCCTGTCTGGATTGGCTTTTAGCTTTTGGCTTATAAGCCAAAAGTCATAAGTTAGAAATTTCCAACTTATGGCCTTTGGCTTACTTTTTTTTTTTAATCATTTTAGCTTATAATCAAGTGCTTATAAGCACTTTTTTAATTTACCCAAACACTAACAAAATGCTTATAAGTCATTTTGGCTTAAAAGCACTTCAAATAAGCCAATCCAAACAGGCTCTACTTCTGTTGCTTTCTTTATTGAATAAAATTGGATTTTGTGGATGTTATTTTGTTATTGTTTGTGTAAGGAAATGATATATAACTTAATAATGTGTTTATTATGCCATAATTTCTTTAATCTTTGTGTTATTAATGAACTGATTGCTTGGCATTTTTCATTTTTTGGTATTTTTGTGATTACTTCTTTGATGTTCATAAGGATTATTGTTATACATGTATATAAACTGTATCCTCTGTACCTTGACTCATTTATCCATTTTTTGATGTTTAGAATCAAGAAACCATTTGCCAAAAGTTGCGTCACGGACGCAAGCTCAATTCGTATATTGAGAAATTGCCCGATGGCCTGGAAGAAAAAGTGAAACACTTCTGGGAGAAAAGGACAAAAAAGTTAGAGAAGAAATTAGGGAAGCTAGTGAAAAAGGAAGAGATGGTGAAGCAACTGAAAGAGGAGGAGGCGGACTTTCTAGAACTAGTGGGGCAAAAATACTTCTCAAGTCTGGCAGATTCAGGAGAGCCAGTTGGTGTTCTTGCTGGTCAGTCAGTAGGTGAACCTTCAACCCAAATGACGTAAGACAATATACTTCTTGTTACTTCTCTAAGTATGTCATTTACTCTGTTGTGTTAAGTACTTTTGGACCACGGTGAGATGGAAATACGAACGGATTGGTATCTCTTAATGAAAATGCTAATCTGTGATGCCAAAGAAAAAATGAAATTAAGGTCTTCAGAACAAAATGTCATGTTACTGTAACAATCATTCCTTGAGTTTTAGGCATTTTGCTCGAGTATTGTGCTCTTGTAGAAAACAGGTCTATGAAATAAGTAAGTATGGCCGTACTTCAACTTTGAGTACCTAGAGTGCAAGTTCAGTGACATAGCATGTGAGGCGGTGGTGGAAGTGAAGATTGATACACAAGATATACTCAGGAGAAGCAGTTTCAAGTATCTTGGGCCTGTTATTCAAGGTAACGGGGAGACATATGAGTATGTCACACACCGTATTGGAGCAGAGCGGGTGAAATGGAGGCTCGCTTCAGAGATTGTGTGTGATAAGAATGTGTCACCAAGGCTTAAGGGTAAATTCTACTGAGCGGTGATTAGACCTGTTTTTGTTGCATGGGGTTGAGTATTGGGCAGTCAAGAATACACAGGTTCAGAAGATGAAGGTAGCGGAGATGAGGATGCTCAGATGGATATGTAGGCATACTAGGAGAGAGATGAACGAAGCTATTCAGGGCAAGGTGGGAGTGACCGCCGTGGAGGATAAGATGAGAGAAGTTAGGCTGAGATGGTTCGGGCACGTGACAAGTAGGTATGCAGATGCACTGTGAGGAGGTGTGAGAGGTTGGCGATAGTGGATGTCAGGAGAGGTAGAGGTACGCCAAAGAAATACAAGTTGGAATGGGGATGGGAGTAGGTGATTCGGCAAGACATGACACACTGTGGACATGACCCTAGATATGAAGGTTGGAGGTGCAGGATTAGGGTAAAAGGTTAATAGGTTGAGGAGCGTTGTAGCACATTTATGTGAGAGAGATGGGCTAATCTTCTTTTTCCCTTCTCCTTACTAGCAGTATTCCTGTTTAGTACTTGCATAGTATCTTCTACTTCGTCCATTGTTATGTGTTTTTTGGCTGTCCATCTTGCCTCTGCTTTATTCTTACTAATCACAGAAAATGAATGTCCCTGTTATTTTCTTCTTGTTTTGGATCTCTGACCACTCTGCAGGTCCAATTTTTAAGGTCTCCTGGGACCCTGTCTAAGTCAGTTAAATTGATGCATTTCAGATACACTTGCTTGAATTATTGTGGCTTGCTATGATCCGAGCTAGTCTAATATTAAAATGGTTCGTTATGATTGAGGATTTTGTACGTCAGTATTGATGCATTTCAGTCTTGAAGCTTAGTCGTTCAAAAAGTCTTGAAGCTTGGTCTTTCAACTTCTTGCAAATTCCGCCGAGCCAGCCTAATTCTTTCGCTTACTTGTCAATTACTGTCACAGTAAAAATGTGTTCAAAAGTACTGCTGTTGTTAATGAATTCTGGTGAAAATTAGTTAAAATTGATATCAAAAGGCAAAGCGAGACGGAAGAAAAGATACTGAATGCACCAAGTCATCAATGAAACTTCTCGAATATTATGCTTACATCTCAATGAATAATGTATCTTGTTGGAACATGTGTTTTGCCTAAATATTGAAGATCAGGCTAGATTTTTCAGATACACAATGTTTTGAAATCCACTCATTCAAATGCAAACTCAAAGTATTAAATGTTGTTCTCATTTTCAGACTGAACACTTTTCATCTTGCGGGCCGTGGAGAAATGAATGTGACTCTTGGAATTCCACGTCTTCAGGAGATTCTGATGACTGCCTCTGAGGCTATTAAGACTCCCATCTTGACGTGCCCCTTCCTCGGCTGGAAATCAAAGTAAGTTGAACTCTCCAACAATCTCTTCATTGTTTCGAGATGTGGAAAAGTATTGACTTTTCATTTGAATCTGTTTGAGCTAATAGGGCTCTACTCCACATTGGCAATATACAGTAAAACCTCGATAAAGTAATATTCGATAAAGTAATAATCTCGCTAAATGAATATTTTTCTCCGGTCCCGACTTGGGCCAGTTATATTAAAGTAATATTCTCGCTAAATGCATTAGATAATAATTAAAAATAAAGTATTAAAGGCCCAGAAAAAATATAAAGTAATAATTACTAGAATACATCAAGAATTTATATATATTTAATCAATCCATAATACTAGATCAATAACTATTTCTTTTTAAAATATGATTCCATAGTTGATTGTTTTTTCTTCCCACCAAAACCAAAATTAATCTCATCCTTGACTTTTTGAAGAGCGAACACAATTTCCGGAATATTTTGTTCGTGTTGTACCAAATAGTTTGACAATGTAGTCATTGCTAGAAATGCCTCCTTTGACGATACATGTGGGACAATGCTACTATCATCTTGTTCAGGATCATTCTCATCATCATTATTTATTATAGATTGAATAATCTCTTCCTCTGTAGGTGATTCCATACTGTATCATTCTCGATAACTGCAAAATACTCTCTAAAATAATAAATATTTATTTATCGATAAATAAATATTTTATGCATTTATCGATAAACTAATAATCTCGATAAATGAATATTTTTTTCCGGTCCCAAGCATATTCATTTATAGAGGTTTTACTGTAATGTCTTCTTGATTTTTCTCATGGATAATGATTCTATGTAGTCTTTCTTAACAACACTTTCTTGAAATCTGTGGCAAAATCTAAAAGTTTCAAATGATCTTCAGGAATGATGCCCAGTCTCTTTTGGCAAAAGTGAAGAAGATCACTGTGGCAGATATGATTGAGAGTATGGAGGTCAAGCTTTTGCCATTATCAATCTACAACCATCAAGTTTCTCAACTATACAAGCTCACAGTGAAGCTCAAGAAGCATGATTTTGTGTCATCAGAAGATTGCGAGTATACCCTAAAATTTGTGTTCTTAAGGGAGTTGGAGGATGCAATAGAAAGTCATTTGGCCTTGCTCTCTAAAATTAATGGCATACAGAACTTCAAGACAAGCTCGGAATCAGTGGATTCAGATGAGACTGAAGAAAATGCTTCTAGCACCAGACATGAAGAAGAGATGCTGGATGATGATGATGAGGATGAGGATGAAAGAACTGAAGATCTCAGTTCAGACGCACAAAAAAGGAAGCAGCAAACCACAGATGAGATGGATTATGATGATGATGAAAATGAAGATGAAGCTGAGACCACTGCAGAAATTGAAGATGAGAAAAGTGAACAAACAGATGAGATTGATAATGGTGATGAAGAACAAATTGGAGACCGTGGCAATGAAGAGCAGACATCTAAGTTACAGTCTACGGAAGAGGACATATCAAATACCAAATCTAGTAAGTCAAAGACCAAAACAACTGTCAAACAGAATAAAAAGAAAGAAAGACGTAGCAAAAAGGATTCGGATAGGTGTGTCTTTGTTGATGTGGAGGGACTGCATTTCGAGGTCCACTTTAGATTCGTCAATGAACCTCATATCTTGTTAGCTCAGGTAATCTTCAATCAATTTTGTTCCTCTTCCAGTGATTACCTAAAGAAAGTCGTAGAACTACTTTCCTTTTATGTTCTTACATGCTTTTCTTTATTCCGCACTTCATTGAGCACTTCGCTATGCACTACACACCATTTAGTTATCCTTCAGCTAGCTTATTTCGAGTAGACTATGAGTTGATCAACTGAAACTTTATTGTACAAATGTTATTTTCTTTCTGATCTCTATGCACCACTGGCAAATTGTTTGCTTTGAAATTCATTGGTCCATAATGCTCCTTGTTTTACCAAGTGTTCTACTTGGCACTGCCCTGGCATATCATCTAAATGTCTAACTCATGCAGGTTGCCCAAAAGACTGCAAAGAAAGTGTATATTAAGAACTCTGGTAAAATCGACCAATGCAGAATGGTCAAGTATGAAGTAACTGAAAATAGTGTGATGTGGGATGAATATCAAACAAAGCAGCAAAGCCAAGATTCTGATTCTGCTTATTGGGCCCTGAAAGCAGCTGGAGTGGATTTTGGTACCTTCTGGGAAATGCAAGATGACCTTGATGTTACTCGTATATACACGAATAATATTCGTGCTATGCTGAACACCTATGGAGTTGAAGCTGCCCGGGCATCAATCTTAAGAGAGATCAAAACTGTTTTCGGTATCTATGGGGTGGAGATTGATTTTCGACATTTGAGTCTAATAGCCGACTTCATGACCCATACGGGTGGATACCAGCCAATGAGCAGACATGGAAGCATATCCGAGTCTCTGTCACCGTTCCTTAAGATGTCGTTTGAAACGGCTTCAAAATTCATAGTCGAAGCAGCAGCTCATGGTTTAACTGACAACTTGGAGACACCATCCTCCAGAATTTGCTTAGGGTTGCCAGTAAAGATGGGTACTGGTTGTTTTGACATAATGCAGAAGCTAGATATTTGAATATTTTTTTATGTATAACAGTATTAGCATATGATAAGTATTATTTGCAAGTGTCTAATATAATTATTTATTGGTTGATTTATGTTCTCCCATTCTGTTCACTTGTGCTGTTATCACTATTATGAAAAAAAGAAATTTAAGTTCTGCCCCCAGGACTTGACTTAGATCAGATCTCACATGTTTGAGTCTTGCGCCATGTGAACTAAACTTCATATTTAAGTAGAGAAGGATAAAATGGCGACTCACTATCCCCGAGTTTTGAAGTTTGTAGTGGGTCCTACACACTTTATATATCCATCTCTAGCCAATCAAAGACATTCATGCAGTATAGAATCAGGCTTGGTGAGAATGAGGAGGGGTTCAGATAGATTTCTCGATTATAAAAAAAAGGGATTAACTTCTCTACTTACTGACAATGTAATGTAGTGAAAATATGCATTGATTAATCAAATAATTAAGTGATAGAACTTTGTACCATGTGAATGGCTTTCAATTATTTCTTATGGCAGCATAATCTAAGAATGAAATGACTGTTTATATATTGACAAGTTTTGTATTAATTATTTTATACCAAATAGTTAGGGATACATTCTTTTGCTTTATTATATTAGGCCATACAAAACAAACAAAACTAATTTTTGAAAAATGTTTATATAAAATAACAACAAAAAAAAAGACAATAACACACACACACACACATATATATATATTGTGACACTTCACCCACCAAATCAAAAGAGTAAACAATATCTTACCTACTGATATTTGTATACACACACAAATATACTTCATATATTAAGGAAAAGAGAAAAGAAAGAAAAGCAAAGAGATCTATTTATTTATTTTTCAAAAAAATAATAATGGAGAAGATTAATGAGAAGGGAATTGTATGTGTAACTGGTGGAACAGGTTATGTAACATCTTGGTTGATAATGAGGCTACTTCAATCTGGCTATTATGTTAATACCACAATTAATAATAAATTGGATCAAGGTATGTATGTTTCTTGTAATTATTTAACTTTAAATTGTCTTGTATTGATTAACTCTTGATCTTAATGGAGTTCCAAGTGAATTCTATGAGTTAAAAAAAAGTGAGATAATGATCAAAATCACAGATGTATTATAATTTTTTTCGCGAATTTTATATCTCATCTATCGACTGTTCTCTTTTTTCTATTAGAACTATCATCATCTATGTATTAAAACATACCTAGTTGAGTTGATGGTGGTAATGCACGTAGAAAAAGGGAATAATGAACAGTTGTCCCAGTCAGCTTCAAGATGTGTTTTAATACCTAGATGATTATAATCTAAGTAAAAAAAAGAAACAACTATTAGTTAAGAGTATGCAATTACTCCCAAAAATTTGATAGTTTGGATACGTGTTTGACCATTAATAATTAACTCTAGAAAAATCACTTATTTTTTATGAAAACATTTTCCATGGTACCAAAGTCTAATTTTTTTCCATGTTATGTGAACTAATTGGAACATGCATTGTTATGTTATCAAAAGGAGCAAGTTTCTTGAAGAAATTACCAAATGCATCACAAAAACTTAAAATTTTCACAACAAATCCTGAAGATCATGAAAGCTTTAATCCAGCAATTGAAGGGTGCAATGGTGTCATAATTGGTCACTCTGTTGATTTCGAGGATAAATACGACGATGAGGAGAGGAAAATTCAACGATCCATTGATGGAATTTTAGGCATTTTGAAGGCATATTTAGATTCAAAAACAATAAAACAAGTCATATATACTCCAAGTGATGATACAATTGGTTTTATTGAAGGGGGTCCAAATGTAGTAGATGAAAGTTTGTGGAGTGATATAGACTTTATCAAAAAGATGAATCCTTTAGGGGCTTTTTATTGTATAAGTAAGACTTTAATAGAAAAAGAAGCACTAAATTTTGCACACAAAAATGGATTGGATCTTGTGTGTGTTAATCATGCTTGGGTTTTTGGCCCATTTGTTACTCCTCAATGCCCAATAATTGTTCTTCACAACACGGCCATGATTCTAGGTAATCTTTCTAACACTTTTTCTTCATTAATCTATGAATTTCGGGTAACTTTCTGTATTCCTTAAGGTTACAGGTGAAACTTATTTCCTACAGTAGCCCCTTTGAACCTTAGCCTCTTACAGGTTGTGTTCTAGTAGGGGGTTCTTGGGTCGTCCTGACTCATATTTGGTAAAAATGGTGATACGGTGATCCCTACACCCCTTTATCATGCATGTCTGTGGGAGCAATTTATGCTAGTGCTTTCATGATTGCCTTATGGTTCTCAATCCTCTTTCGTCGAGATGCCTTTTAAATTTTTTTTAACATATATTTTTCTTTATCCATGTTTTGTATATAAGATAATGATACTGTAAAAACTTATCTATACTTATTATATTATTATGTCATGAATATAATGAAATTTAACTATATGTGAAATATTAAGTACCCTAAAAATAAGTTAAATTGTATTGATATATAGTGTAAAATTTTATTTACACTTTCAATGAATATAAGATAAAATTCTAAAAAAGAAAAAAAGAAGATAAAATTCTTACTATTATGAATTTATACTTTATGGAAGATCGATTCTAAACCTAAATAAGAAGGTAAAGTGTACGCAGACCTTATCATCACCTCTTAGAGGTAGAGAAGGTATGTAAAGAGGCTATTTTTAAAAGACCCCTCGACTTGAGTGTGTATATATATATATCTTAAAAGACCCCTCGACTTGAGTATAACATATTTGTCATATTAATTTTGTTTAGGTAATTGGACAAATATAGACTATGATTCTGGCGTTATCGCATTGGTCCACGTGGATGATGGTGCTGGAGCTCACATATTTCTTTTGGAATCTACTAAAGTTAAGGGGAGGTACATTTGTTGTAATGCAAATAAAACTCCAGATGAATTATCTCAATTTCTAAGAGCTAGATATCCTCAATACCAAATTCCATCTATTGAGTAAGTTTCGTTCGATTATTTTTATCTGTCGTTTAAGATTTTAATGCACTCAATAATTATGTTACTATAAGTATTTAATGTACATATACACGTTAAATTATTGAGTTTTTTAAATTTATTGCAGTTATTTGAAGGTGACAAAAGCATTCAAGTGTCCTCGCCCTTGTTCAAAAAAATTGTTGGATGTAGGTTTCAAATACAAGTACAGTCTTGAAGATATGTATGATGGAGCCATTGCTTCTTGCAAACAAATTGGTTTACTCTAGAAACATATAAATTTTGATACAACCTTATTCCCTCTTGGATACATCTCTCCCCTCTCGGATACATCACTATCCCCTCTCGGATACATCCATCCTATTAAGTAATGTATCATTCGCAATCGGTGAGCTATGTATCCACAGGTTTCCTGATGTATCCAAGATCCTTGTAATTTGAGAAAGAATAGGAATAAGATGTAATTAGCTCTTTAACATTATGAGATTTACGTAATTTTTACTTAAATTAAACCAATAGTGTAAATCGGTGTATATAAAATAGATTCTTACTATTTTGAATTTATATTTATATACATTGATATAACAATAATATATTCAGTGAAATGTCATAAGCAAAGTTTGGAGAAGGTAGAGTGTCTGCAGACTTTATCACCACTTCGTGAATAATAAGACCCTTACATAATTTAGAGAAGTAAATAATACTAAAAAATTAAACTCAAGAAAGTAATAGAACCCTCATAGAGTTTAAATATATAACTGACAATTTTATTAATATAGTTCCGAAAGGGGAAAGAGAGTGTTCTTGTGTATTATCCTTTCTCCCTAATCTATCACTAATAGCATTAGTGATCAATTTTATTGTTTATCTACAAAACGTTGGTTTCAAATACAAGTACAATCTTGAAGACATGTAAGACAACTTTATAAATATATAAAGAAAATCTATGCAAAGTATCAAAAATAATTTCTACCCATATCAAAATGAATGAGAAAATTTAGTAAATATAAAAGTGCATTTAATTATGCAATAACATTATATATCTTAATAGAGACCACAAGTTAACCAAGTGGATTACTCAGAAATATATAAACAAAAATAGCAATTGGATTAGATAATACGATTGCATTATAAGGTTTCAATTAAATAGATCAAGCAAGCTCACAAAAATCAATACTTTAAGGATAAATTTTATATAATTTAGACGTGTAACTAATAATTTCTAAGTAATTCAAAAAGGTTCATGTGTCTTATCCAATAAAAAAAAATTACTCCCCATGCATTTCATATTTCTTATTCCACTCAGACTTGAGATGTGTGCACATCACATATAGTCCCATTCCATATTTCACAGCAGAGAGACCCTACCATGTATATCAGCATGTGTAAATTATGGGTCTCCATTGGTGATGAGTGTATAATGTATATAGTCTTCTATTTTTAATGACTTTTTTTTTTTTTTTTTTTTTTTAGAATTTTCATATATAGCCACTAAAAAATAATTTAATTATGCTTCATAGCTATAGTTTGCTAATTACAATGCATAGCTACATGTTAGAGGGATGAGAGAGGCGAACGAGATTGGGAGAGGGAGGAGAGAGGCGAGCAAGAGAGGGAAGAGAGTGGAGAGAGATGAATTGTATATGCATATCTATCATATAACTGTGTATACATATGTATTTATATATCTGGCGAGAGAGATTGGGAGAGGGAACAGAGAGGCGAGCGAGAAAGGGCAGAGAGTGGAGAGAGGCAAATTGTATTTGTAATATGTCATATAATTGGGTATATATGTGTAATTTGTAGTTGTATATGTATAAAAGAGGACATGCGACGTAGTTATAGCTAAAATTAAGTTGCGAGCCGTAATTAATTCAAACTATAGCTATGTTAGCTAATTAATTAGTATATGCTTGTTTTTCCGCGTAATTTTTCCTTTTTTTAATATTAAGAGGTGTAGATTTAAACCTAAATAGTAAAGTAGTTATACTAAAGGGAGAAAATAAAAAAAATAAGAGTAGTTACATGGAATTACAAGAAGAAAATTTTGAAAATGAGAAGAACAAAATGAAGATAAATAATGTAAGAACAAAAATATATTTCAAGAATAAAAACTACTTAAAAGGTGAAAATAAAAAAAATAGAATAATAGAAATTAAAAGAAATACTTTTCTAAAAAAGGAAAGAAATTAAAAAATAATCCAGAAATTACACTCCCTTTATTTACTAGCAATTTTTACCTTCCCCTAATAATTGAAGAGCATAATAATTACTCCCCTCAATTACACTCAAATTATTTTGTCAGACAAATATATTAAATTTTATGGCTTTCCAAACACGATTCACATTCAATTTTTTTAATATATATGTCATGTATATATAGGCATACACACCCCAATATACTTCAACCTTAAGAAAAAAATTTAGACAAAAAGAGAGAAAAATAAAAAAGAAGAAAAATAAAAAAGAAATATGGAGAAGATTAATGAGAAAGGAATTATATGTGTAACTGGTGGAACAGGTTATGTAACATCTTGGTTGATAATGAGGCTACTTCAATCTGGCTATTATGTTAATACCACAATTAATAATAACTTGGATCCAGGTATATTATGTTTCTTGTTATTAATAAATCGACTCGTATTAACTCTTGATTTTAAGTGATAGAAAAAATGTGATAACTGTCAAAAACACACTTGAAAAATTATTATTTTTGTATGTTTTATGTTTTAACTATTGGTATATTGTACTTTTTCTCTATCTAAACTATCACCATCTGTCTCATTTTATGTGACAGGCTTTTTAGTCTTTTCCAAAAAAAATGTCACCTTACTATTATTAGAAACAATTTAACTTTAAAATTCTTCTTTTATCCTTAATGAAATGATTCTCAATCACACTAAAATCTAAGGATTGTTTTAGGCCACAAGTTACAAAAATCTTTTCTTTTTTTCTCAAAGCGTGTCATATAAAATGAGACGGAGGGAGTACCTAATTGAGTAGATAATGATGGTTCACGTAGGAAAAGAGAACATACTGATAGTTGGCCTAGTCAGCTTCAAGGTGTGCTTTAATACATAGATGATGATAATGCAGGTAGAAAAGTCTGAAACACACAAAAAAAAAAATGATAGTTTAAATGTGTGTTTGACCGTTAAATCTTGAATGTCACTTATTTTTCATGAGAATATTTTTCGTCGTACCAAACACACGTCTTGCTAATTTTCTTCCATGTTATATGAACTAATTGGAACATGCATTGCTATGTTATTAGAAGGAGCAAGTTTCTTGAAGAAATTACCAAATGCATTCCAAAAACTTAAAATTTTCACAACAAATCATGAAGATCATGAAAGCTTTTATCTAGCAATTGAAGGGTGCAATGGTGTTATTATTGGTCCCTCCGTCGATTTTGAGGATAAATACGACGATGAGGAGATGAAAATCCAACGAGCCATCATCGCGATTTTAGGCATTTAGAAGGCATGTTTGGATTCGAAAACAATAAAACGAGTTATATACACTTCTAGTGATGGTGCACTTTGTTTTAATTAAGAAAGTCCAGATATAGTAGATGAAAATTGGTGGAATGATACAAATTTTATCAAAAAATTGAAACCTTTAGGAGTTTTTTATTGTATAAGTAAGACTTTAATAGAAAAAGAAGCACCAAAATTTCGCACAAAAAAATAATTTGGATCTTGTATGTGTCAATCATG
The DNA here is from genome assembly GCA_035578085.1 of Solanum pinnatisectum. Taxonomy (NCBI): domain Eukaryota; kingdom Viridiplantae; phylum Streptophyta; class Magnoliopsida; order Solanales; family Solanaceae; genus Solanum; species Solanum pinnatisectum. The sequence goes on along the minus strand of CM069085.1, from coordinate 42,258,031 downwards.
CTTGGTTTTTGGCCCATTTGTTACTCCTCATTGTCCTATACTAGTTCTTCGACATATGCCCATTATTATAAAAGGTACGTACTCCTTTATTCGTTATTTTGTATTTACGTACATTTTTATGTACTGCCAGTATAAATAAATTTGGGAATTTATAGGTAATTGGACAAATATCGAGTATGATTCTGGATTTATTTCATTCGTCCACGTGGATGATGTTGCTCTAGCTCATATATTTCTTTTGGAATGTTTAAAAGTTAAAGGGAGGTACATTTGTTCTTGTGTAGATTTAACTCCACATGAATTGTCTCAATTTTTAAGAGCTAGATATCCTCAATACCAAATTCCAACTTTTGAGCAAGTTTCGTTCTTTTTTATCTGTCGTTTAAGATTTTGATGCACTTTTAGCTGCGTTACTATAAGTGTAATATTATTTGGCTCATTTACAGTTGTTTGAAGGTCGTGACAAAAGCATTCAAGTTCCCTCGTCTTTCTTCTAAGAAATTGTTGGACGTTGGATTCAAGTATAAATATGATCTTGGAGATATGTATGATGTAGCCATTGCTAGTTGCAAACAAGTTGGGTGTCTCTAGAAATATATCTTGGGGATGATAATTCGATAACAATAAATTAATTTTGATATATCACAATAAACATGATAAGTGCTTATGTTCCTAGATGTTTTGATGATCTCCTCACAAGTGCAGGGACCTCATCCTCTGCAGAATATGAATACTCGTCCAGTGGTCAAAGTGCTGAACAGCTGTAAAAGCTGTCCGTGTCAGGAAATTGGTGAAGCTGCATAGTACTTCACCAATCAGAAGCGATGAGGTTGCTTGTACGTTGGATAATAATTCTTCATGATATATATTCAACAACAAACAACAACATTACTCATTCATTCAAAGAGAGAAATTTCAAGCTTCAAAACAGCAGGGACCTGATCGATTGCTTCAAGTGCTTCTTGTACCAGCTGTTACTTTGTTTACTTGTAATCGTGCTTATATTGTAGGATTCGTTTCACTTGTGAAGGAAACGTTTCAAACTTGTGTGAATCATTGTAAGAACTAGGTTAAGGGCAACTTAGTTTCTTACTCTAAAGTCTATATTAATCGGTTAGGATTAGTATAGTGGGCAGTGTTGTATCTGCTCTGGCTCAGCTAAGTGACAGGAGGTATTGTTTAGTGTGGAGATTAGCAGGCTAATCTCATTATGTAAACTGACTTTTACTTTTGCTTAGAGAAGATTAGTGAAAGCAGTTTGAAAAGTCCTATTGAGAACAGGTCGTGGTTTTACTCCCTTGAGCAAGGAGGTTTCCACGTAAAGTTGATTGTCAATCTTTACTTTCAGTATTTGTTCTTTACTGTTTATTACTGTAACTGTGTTGAGAATCTGATCCCATCTACATAGGTGAACGCATACATTCCAACAAGACAGTGTACCTTTAATCATAATTTGTTACTAGTATTTAATTTCTTAAAATCTTATGTTTTATGAATTTAAAACGTCGTCCAGACGTTTCTTATTGTTATGATTTTAGTATAATAAAGGACTTTATGATAATTATATAATGATATTAATATAATTATCGTTATATTATATTTAACAGCAATAACAATAAAAATATAAATATTTATAAGCAATGCTATGTTTAAATAAAAATAGGAGTTGTTGATTGATAGTAACATGCTAGAACATGGTGGTACTATCTATATTATGGTTGATGAAGTATCTTTGAACATTGAATTTGAACAACACATGTGTGCCATGTTGTTTATGAAGAGAGATCTTTTTTATGGTACATTACAAATATATTTTATATAACATTTCATCTCAAAAATATTGACAAATGTAATAACATATAATATAAGTAAATAATACAAAAAAAAAAAAAATCTTTGTTCAATCTAAAATACAAAAAAGACCAAAAAAACTATTGTATAATGGGAGGTGTCTAATGAACGAATTGAATTGCATTTGAGCAAATTAAATTAGATTGAGTTCATAAATAAACCGTCATTAATATGCTAAAATTACTTAATTCTTGTAAATTGATCTCTAAAATCTAAAATAAACACTAAATATTGTGAGATTGTACGTACTGCTCCCCCTATCCCTACGGAGGGTTTGGTAAAAGTTTCTCAAAGAAATCATGCAGAAATCAAATCACCGAAAATCCAAAAAGATTTTATAAAAAAATCATCCGATAATCATATCACAAAAATATTGATAGGTGTAAATATACCTATAAATTGGCCCCTAAATGCCTAAAAATAACTCTAGAAATTGTGAAACTATACGTATTGTTTCTCCCAACTCCCTATAAAAGATTCCAAAAATATTTCGGTAACATCAATAGCTCACATATCACACAAAATATGTAAATTGCGACAAGTCGATACACAAGCTTGAGTGAGAATTGTTGTATGGAACATGATCAAGAGATGCAACTAATAAAAATCACATTCATTTGCAAATTTCTCGACGAAAATTACAAAGAGAGTTGAGATATCAATGAATAACACTCAATACACAAACACAAAAGAATCAATCGAATAATAGCATTTCGATTACAATAAATCCCCAAATCCAATCACAACAAACATAAAATTGAAAAAAAAAATTAAAAATCCATAGCCTGGAGTTTCAATTTCTCAATGAAGCGAACAAAGAGAAAAGCAGAGAGGTTCCGATCAACACACCAGAAACCGGCACAGAGCATCCAGCTCCGGCATCTGGAGACGGAGCTGGAGCTAAACCGACCTCCTGTGCTGAACCGGCAACGGCAGCTAGAACTACAACGAGTATGAAAGCCTTAACGATGCTGCTAAATTGCGCCATTTCAATGATTTTGTGATTGTGAAATTGAATATAGCAGAGAGGAGAAAGAGTGAGGTGAGTGATGGATGAAGAAGTGAAGAAGAGGAGTTTATTTATAGTGGAAAAAAAAGGTTACAGCTGGCAGAGGAGGAAAATTGAGCCGTTGAAGTTAACAGCTCAGATGGAAACATTATTATTGATGATGAACTGTCGTTTGGTCTGCCGTTAGAGAGACGTTTTGAATATTTTTCCCGTTGGATTCATAATTGTATGGGTCCACCATTTTTGTAGCTTTGCTTTTGCTCTGTCTTGCAGTAAATTCAGGAGGAAAAACAGGGACGAAGGTAAAGGGCAAAAATGACTTCATATCTCTTTTTCTTTTTACCCGCTGTGTTTTCTTTCATTATTTTCTTTCTATTGTATTTCGAAAATAATATATTTATCTTCACAATATAGTACTAAAAGTCTACGTATATTCGATCCTCTCCAAATTAGATAAAATTTCATTGAATATGTTATTGTTCTGTTCGATCCATTTTCTTAGATTTGAGTGATATGTACAAAAATAATATACTGAATTTGTTATTATTGTTAGTTGAAAAAAATATCTAAAAAGACTGATGTGAAACCAATATATTTAGATGTGTACTTATGGTGTGATATCACATAGTTGAAAAAGTAAACAAGTTACACATGAGGTATAAAATAGTATTAATAGTGTGATGTTTTGGAGATAGGGGTTAAATAAAAGTGATTAGTATCATATTATGTTTAGAATATTTCTAAGCTGGATTAGCTCAACAACTAATACCAAAATCGATGATTCATTTAGACGAGTAGAAAGATAACAAAGTAGTAATTAATAGTGTGAGCCGGGTCAAGAAAAGAAGTGTTCAAATAAAATTGACCCTTTCAATACAAACCTATTTAGTTGTGGGATTAGGGGTGTCTGGCCAGAGCCGTCGATAAAATCAGCCAAAAAAAAAGTTATTGATTTATTGTTATTGAGTTATTGGGTTAGCACTTATTTTAATTATTTAAAAAAAAAATTTATTATAGGGTTCCTTATTGGTTTTTTTTTTTTTTTTATTTAGGTTAGTATTAATAGCATAATTATAAATATAATTATTTTTTTTTTTTTTTTTTTTATATATATATATATAATATATATATTAAACAAAAATAATAATAATTAGTAGTATATTAGAAAAAAAAAAAAAAAAACTCCATATTAATAATTCTTTTTTACTTTATTCTCTTTATTACTTTTTAGTTATTTAACCTTTAGTTATTATTTTTTTAGTATTATTACTTACTTATTAGTTTATTTAAAATTTATATTTTATAATGCATGATTGATTGTAAATGTTATTTTGATTTTTATTGAAATTTATTAAAAAAAAAATTTTAAAAAAAAAAAAAATTTTTATTTTTTTTATCATTCTCTTTTCTGTTTCTTCTATATTCATTTTCTTTTTGGCTATTATTGTTGATTATTTTTTTTTTTTGTGATTTCTTTTTTTTGGCATTTATATTATTATATTATAATTATTGAATTTAAAATTAAGGATTTGTTGGATTGGCAATTGAAAAATATTTTGTATTGATTGTTGTGATTATCTTTTATTACTATTTGAATGCTAATTAGGAGTACCTCTTAGTTGCAAAATTAAAGTTGAATAGAACACTTTTTATTATCATAAAGTGGAAAACTTAACCAAAAGAATTAGTCAAAACAGAATCAAGGTTCATGAGATACGATTAACCATCTAAATTCACAAAGTTCAATAATCATTTTGCCGATGCTTAAAAATGTAATTAAACTCTATGAGATCAAATCTCAATGGAAAGGTGAGTTGCACATTTTTCGGTAGTAATGCCTCTTTTCTCTCTCCTTAAGGACTCGGTCTCTCGGGTATCTATCAACATATAAAGAGAGGGTGATCTTCAAACTCCGAGTTCGAAGGTAGAACAAGGGAAGGTTAAGCTTGATTCGTTTGACAGAAATGATCAAAAGTTAAGAATTACTAATAACAGTACCAAAAGTTGAAAAACTAAAATTTCCCAAAGCTTTCACAGAAATGAGCACTAGTTTCATTTTTTGTTCTTCAGCTCAAATTTCTCGTGTTATTTGATATGTTTTTTCAGCAAATTAACAGCAGAAACACCAATGGAAGACGAAATAAGAAATATGACAACAAAAGAATACAGCTTTAATATTAAAATATAAATTTATTTCTCATATATACCGCAAAAAGAATAACAATAATAATACATAACAAACCAAACTTCCTAAATCCATATAATCACTCCATCGCTCTGTATAATCAAATCTCGCAAAATCAATACATGAAAACTCAGTTCCTCAAGAGAGCAACAGCAGAAACAAGTAGAGAAGAAGCCACCAAAGCACCAGATTGAGCTAAAGAGAATCCAGCTCCGGCATCAGGTGCCGGTGCTGGAGCCAATCCAATCTCCTGAGCTGAAGTTGTTGCTGAAAAAACAACAACAATCAATGCAACCAAAAACGACATGATAATGCTGATTTGTGCCATTTCTACAAGATTTGAACAAAAATTGAGAGAATTTTTTTTTGCTATTTTGCTTTGAGATGCAGAGTGAATTAGGGTTTGATGAAAAATGAAGGGGAGGAGGGGGATGAATTTATAGGGAGGGAGGGACCGCGTGAAGAAGACAGCTGGCGACAGAGTTTTTTGATTGGTTTGTTGGGTAAGGGAAAATTGGTGCGGCGAGGCATGTGAAAAGAGGAAAGTTGGTAGTGGTGGGTTGCGGCGCTGGAAAAAAATAAGGTGGACACGTTGCATATATTATATTACTGGAAATGGCTTGCTTAGCGTTGGACTCTTTCTCTATGTGAGTTGTCTTTCTTTTGCTTCCGACTTCTTAAAAAAAAAATATCACTCCTTCCGCTTTTATTTATGGTCTTTAATTTTGAATGTGTGTAATTAGATATTTAAATTTGTATAAAGTTGAACAAGATGACATACGAGTCTATGTCGTATGTGGCATAATACATATAGGATGTCATATAGAATTCAAATTATCATGTAGGATGTTATATAAGACGTGTGTGTCTATTAGTTCAATTTTATATAAGTTTAAATGTCTATTTGTGCACACCCAAAGTTTGAGGGCTTAAATGTGAATTGAGACCAAATTAAAGAATATATTTATGTATTGTGCCTTTTATATAAGTTAGTTTTGAAAGGCATAGAGTTTAAGAGAAGAAAATTTAAATGATGCTTACTGTTCTTTCGAGTTGACAAAATAGTAAGAAAAATTGTGTTTTTGTGAATTATTAAGTTAAATTATTAGGTATTTGTGTTATCTGGTGGTGCGTGATGTATATTCTCTCTTTTTATTTAAAAATTCTGGCAAATGAAGAAATAATTGATAGAAACATATTTGAAGTATTATTTTTTGTTTCTGAGTTTTCTACTTAAATTATTAGGTATTTGTATATTCTATCTGAATTATCATTAACTATTTCTGAAAACATGCCTCAAAATTAATGAATCAATTTTTATGTGGGCGGAATTCTATGGACAAATTAAGTTGGCAATTGTGTTTAAACACTTGATATACTAGTTAATTTTTAAGTATGTCTAAATACTTGATGATAACTCAGATAAAAATACAAACACATGACTAGAATCTGTTTGAATAAGCTATAAGTTAGAAATTTTAATGTACAATTTTTTTAAACTTATTTTTATTATTTTAACAGTTAAAACACTTTTTATATTACTCGAATAAAAATACTTAAAAACACAAAATAAATCGATTCAAACCGACTCCAACATATAAAATAAAGGTCCCACATTTACTTTGTAATTCTACCGTCTTTTATTACTTTTTACAAATTACAAATACAAAAGCATAAACAAAAACACCAATCAACTTATTTATACATTACATTAATATCAACAATACAAGCAAATATACTACCAAAATAATACAACAAAATTACACAAAAGTATAGTACTCTCTCAACATATATATCCTCACCAACAATAATTCTCTTCATAGTAATATTATTCACCATTAATTCCCCTCAAAATCTTCTTTCTTGTTTTTTTTTTTCAGTGAAATAAAACAACCAACATTGCAAAACAAACCATTGCCACAGAAACGGGCAACCCGAATCCGTTGTTGCCCGTGTCCATGCCGGTTTCCATAGGCGGTGTTGGAGCCACTGCAGTGTCTTGAGCCATTGCGGTTGACAAGAAAAATAAAATAATTATAATCATGGCAATCGCTAGCAAAAACTTCATAGTTGAGTTACCATTTTGTGCCATTTTTTGCAAACAAGTTTATTTTGCTTTTGTAGTTTTAGAATAGAAAAGGAACTAGATTAGTGGAATAATTGTTGTTAGAATAGCCACAATTTATACTATTTTTGGCAAAAGTAACCACTTTTATTTCATTTTGTGTGTTTTTTTTTTTCAAATTTGATTGGGTGAAATTTAAGGTAGTCTTTTTAGTCACGAAATGTGGGAACCACAAATTTGATATCTCAGGTGAGCAGTAGGCCTCTCATCTTACTAAAAAAATAAAAAGTTTGATATTTGTATTAGAGTCTGATTAATTTGGATTCGCGTCGCGTAATGCTTATTTGGGAGAAGGTTTTCTAACAAACAAAAAAATCATAGTAAAAGCCCAAAACTGAGATATTTGATTAAGGAAAGAGGAGTCTCGTCTGCGATTTTATATTCTTTATTAATCTCGTAGTATAACAAAATTGCACTCTCTTTTATGTATAGAAGTTCAACTTTCTATTGGAACTTGGTGAGAAGTAACTTTCTTGTAGTCCTCATCACAACAATAGAAATTGACATTTGAATTCTTCCAATGCATCTGTCTAGAAAAATCTACACTATTTCTATTGTTAAAACAAAAATTTTATCGATATTAAATATGAGCGAGTCAAATATTTCATTCTTGTTTATCTAATCCATGGTCCACACATATTCGATCTCATCCGTCCATTTGCCAACACTATTGTACATTTTCACCTTTGTCTTTAATCTATGTATATATAGATCAAGTATGGGGCTAATAATAGTTTGATGGATACACACTCTTTTAGGCAGGCGAGAGTGAAGGAAAAATAATATAGTTTATATAATAACGAGTTGATTTCTCATATGGTCACTCTCCTTCTTGATTCTCAGAAAGTGACTTATCTAATTATGAGGTGAGTGACCGTCTGAGAAATCCAACTGCTATAATAACACAATCATATCTAAGAAGCTGAGGAAATGTGGTAAATATCATAGAGTAGAACTCAACTAAGAAAGTACATTATGATCTTCACAACTTCATCAACTGTCCTACAATAATAGAATCAAAACTAAGGGAAGCTCAACGTTACGTCGAGCCTCTAGCAATAATGGAGTCCAACACTTGCTGATTTAAGTAAAATATGAGCTCCTTCAATAGGAAAAAAACATATTTTGTGCAACATCACGACCCCTTGGACAATTTTTGTGCAGTCATGAGACTTTTAGTCAACCAGATTGCTGTCTCTCTAGATGACATTCCATCATCTCCGAATGGTTTCAACACACCAGCAAGCTCATCGATTTTTTCCTGCTTAAGTAGTCGTGCACAGACCTCCAAAAGAGACTCTAAAGCTTCAGCTCTTTGTAGAGTAGGATTCCCCCAATCGTCTTTGTCCTCCTTACTAGCTAACGCGGCTAGTGACTTGAGCTGTGAAACCTTATCATCCAGTGCTCGAAGAGCATCTTTCTTGGACTGTTTGGTGTCACAAACCATGGTTGTTTTCTTTTCTAGCTCGTCTTTATGTAGAAGTGAACCATCGCTTTCAGTTGACATGCAGTCAATAGCAACTTCTCTACACTCGCTACCATTTTCAGTTTCAGCAGCATAGCATCTTGGTGCTGCCTCTGTATCTGGTTTTGCCGGCTGTGAATTTGATGAAGTGCTTTCTTCATCAAAGGATCGTGTTTTATCGTTGGATCTTCCATTAGACAATGTCATTCTGCTAGACTTTCCGGAGATACGTTCTACTATATCTGCATCCTCATTGTCCAGTGGACTGATCAACACCTCAAGCTCTTTTGTCTTGCTACTCTTCCTATCATCCTCTTCAAATCGTCTAACATGCTCCAGAGAAGCATGCTCTTGTTCCTCGGACCATATTTTTGCCCTTGAACTTGAAGAACTTGGAGTAATCATTGTTTCAGTTTGCGAGATTGTCTCCGGTTGATCATATCCATTGCAAACAGCTGCCTCACTCATTTCCCCACTTTTAGAATCCTCACTATCTTGAGAGATCCTAACTGAGTAGCTTGTTTGATCAACTCTCTTAGTTTCAAGTTTAGCTCGGAACGTGTTATAATTATCCGATAAGTTTCTTGGCTGGATGTTATCACTTTCATCAAAGTAAAGGACAGTTCTTTTCTCTTTTAGCTTCAGCTGTCTGTCTCTGCTATCTCTCGGAGTGATAGATTTTCCAGGTGATGGTCGTGTTTTCTCTTTCGTGCTGCTTGGGGACTTCACAGGAAGAAACACAGATGAAGGGTTGTGACACGAGAGGAGGTTATCTGATAAGTTTCTTGGCTGGATGTTATTACTTTCATTGAAGTAAAGGACAGTTCTTTTCTCTTTTAGCTTCAGCTGTCTGTCTCTGCTCTCTCTTGGACTGATAGATTTTCCAGGAGATGATCGTGTTTTCTCTTTCGTGCTGCTCGGTGACTTCACAGGAAGAAACACGGATGAAGGGTTGTGACACAAGAGGAGGTATGGCTGCAAATGTTGATGCCTTAACAGCTCGGCAGCCTATAAATTGAGGTAAAAATCATATCAAGATGAATCTCAATTTAATACTCCCTTTATTTCAATTTGTTTGTTTTGTTTTGACTTGGCACAGAGTTTAAGACAGTAAAGAAAAATTTTGAATCTTGTGGTCTTAAACTAAAGATATGCAGAATGTACTAAAATGTCATTTTATCTTGTCGTATTAAACATGTCATGTGGAAAGCTAGAAATAAAAAGTTGAAAAAAAAAAGAAGAGGCATTCCTTTTTAAACGTACTTATAAGGAAAGAATGAAAAACAAATTGAAACGGAGGGAATAACACATTTGAACATATGCAGCTTGCACTCACTGTTGGTCTGTGTTCTGGATTTTTCCTTAGCATGCTTTTTAGTATCTGTTTCCTGCAAGAATTAAATCCGCTTTGTCAATTGAATGATTTGTTATAATTGTAGCGTGACGAGAAGGAAGAAACTTACAAGGTGGAGGAGTATATAATCGGAATTGGTGAGAACAAACCCCGGTTTATTTTGTTGATAAGTCCAGTCTTGTCCTGTTGGATTTATATCTTGTCAGCAGATCATATAGAAAACATCAGGATAAAGAATGTCTCCATTTTTATCGTAACAAGGATAACTTTTCGAGGTATTGTTTACAAAGTTCAGATAGCTGAAAAATCAACTTACAGCAGCTCTAAATGGTGGTTGATGTGCAGCAATCTCAAACATGCAGCATCCTAAAATCATGTTAACGTGTTATACCAGTATTAGCTGACATTATGTGAAGAGTGGAAATACATTGCTTCGTGTCAAATTTCTTACCAAGTGACCATATATCAGATTTGTAGCCATAGGGTATACCGGAAAGGAGCTCAGGGCACATGCCGTTGGGAGTGCCAGGTACCTGTTTGAGCCAACAAAGTTATTGCATGATACTAGTTCCAAAATTAAGGATTAGCTGTACAACTCAACGTCTTTTTCTCAAATGCATTAAGCTAGGTGGTGTGGCGGCGGGAGCTTTGTAATATGATGTCTACCACAGTATTTTTGTTTTTTTTATGTAATGAAAGATGACTACCACAAATTTTAGTCCCTATGACCGAAAATAAAAGCAACTTAGGTTTTCTCAGTCTTGGATCAATTGTTTAGGTGATAATAGTTGGTTGGGAGTAAGTAAGAGGTGCATTTTGCTACTAGAGAAACTCATACCACGGAAGCAAGGCCTTCTGCATCGAGCAATTTTGCTAAGCCAAAATCACCTGTGAAAATCAAGTGAATTTGATTATGGATAATAAAGAAGCAAAGACGCCCCAGTTGAGCAATTGTTCGGGCATTCTTACCTAACCTGATGTCGTTATCCTTTGTGATGAATATGTTACATAACTGAATTCGAAATAGTTCATGTTAAAAACATTTCATACTAAGAAGGCTTTTCTATTTCACTGATTACAGCATGTTTATACCTTGAGGTCTCTATGCTGAACACGTTTGGAATGCAGATACTCCAAAGCTAACAATAGCTGAGTCAGCCATTTGCAGAGTTTCTACAGAGGTAGGAAAAAACACAAAACGAAAACACATTATCTTTTAAGCTACCAGGAAGGCGCAAAGAAGCTTCGGAGTTATTGAGATTTGAGATTGCATTTAACTACCTCTTCAGGGAAAAATGCTCCTCTAGACTTCTTTATGATCTCTGCCCTGAATACCGGGAAAAAGAAAATATGCCACTATCCTCAGATTACACCGAAAAGAAATTCTATAATCATCCTATTCATTTCTTATTTTCAACTTCATTACCCTCTCTATTTTTAGTGGCACTATTACTATTTGGAGAGCAAACAGTTAACTCTTTAATAGCCAAAGTTCCGGACATCTTAAAAATAATTTTCACTATAAAAACTCTATTATATACTCCCACAAGTGGGGTCTGGAGAGGGTCGTGTGTACGCAGACCTTACCCTACCTTGTGAAGGTAGACAGACTGTTTCCGATAGACCCTCGGCTCAAGTAAAGCATATAAGCAGGTTTGAAAAGAAAATATAGTAGTGAAGGGAAATGTTAGCAATATCAGGGATAATCACTCACACATTTCCATCTTCACAATAATCAGCAACGATGCATATACAGCTTCCCTGAAAGAAAAAGAAAGTCAAGATTTTCTCTGGTGCAGCTTATGTATTAGATAATTGCTCCTATAAAGGCTACTTGTTGCACTTTCAGATCCTATAAGCAAAATCTGAATGATAGGATACCTTGTCCACCCAAACATCTTTGTACTCAAACATATATGGATGGTTTAGTTTTGCTATCAAATTCATCTGCAACAAAAAACAACTGTCTACCATCAGATAGAAGAATATTTTTCAAGCATATCTTGCCACCAAGTTAAACTTTTCATGTAACCAATCATAAGATGAGTTAAGATTTTGTATCTAAATGTGTTTGGGTTCAAAAGCAAGACTGAAGTAACTATTTGATGACATAACTTCTTCCACTCGACATACAAGCATGGCAATAGTCTACATTATCCGCTTCTAGAAACTAGAGTTATTCATAAGGGAAAATCTTGGGTGCAAAGTACAAACTGGTCCTTCTTTTCTGTTTTGTTAAGGGCAAAGAAAACTACTTCACTTGTGACTCCCAAAAGAAAGTTCTAAGTTTTTACTTCAGTTCAATCCTAGTTGTCAGCTCATGTCATTTTTTTTGGAAGCCCATTCCAAAAGCTTTTTCCTTCCAAATCAAACCTTAAGCTAATACACTTGAGAACTATATTTTTCCCTGTCGAAACGATCTTCTCCGAAACCTAAGCTCATTGGGTGCAAACTGGCCTTCACACCGAGAAAATGTCGATAAACATGTTTAATGTCTACTCTACTGATTATAGGTTTCCACCAACAAACCTCATAGGATGCTCCACTTATTTCCTCAATGTATTGGTCAGGACTATCACTCCTTCACATGGTCCAGCATACTAAACACTTGCAGTTTTATCCCATGATTCAACTATTAAGAAAAATTTCTTCAAGAAATAAGGTTTAGCATGGAAAACATCCCTCCATAGTATACGATAACATTCAATAGTGAAAATGTTGATACCAATGGAAGACTGATGTGGTATGAGAGTGATGATCCAGTACGTTTAGACAAACACACCAACTGAAATAGCAGATTGTCATGCAAATTAAACTGCCAATCTTTGCTTAATATCACCTTGTGTCAGAAGCAACTGGAGTAGAAAATAAAATTAGCTTCACATTAAGGATGGTAAGAGAGACATTGATGAGGCTGATTAGGAGAGATGTGAACAACACAGATAACTAATCATTGGATTGTTGGTACCATTAGACCATTAAGAAAATGGCAAAAAAGAAAGAAACAAAATAAAATAAGTACATAAAAATAGGTTTGTCAATTCTTTATGATGGAACACCTCATACAATGTAGCTCGCTATCGAAACTATGAGGAAAACTATTCAACTAGACAATCTAAGACTAAATTGCTGATTGGAACCACTGGATTGTGTCATAGATCTGGGGACATTTCATTGGTGGCTAAAGTTTGTGATCAGCCAACTTCGAAGAATAATGACCTAAATATTATTGGTCTTCAATTAACGATAGTACTAATTTTTTCACAGAACAAAATTAAGAGAAGCACTTGAAATGACCTCCTGATATGCAGTGCGCTTGGACTTTTCTGTTTGTTTTGCTAATGGTATCTTCTTCAGAACATACCTACAAGGAAAAGGAAAATCAGAACTCCATAAAATTGGATTTACATTACTCGTCTTAAAGTCAAAGTAATTGTTTTATTGAAAGAATGATAAGTCAATATAATCTTTCTATCATAATTACAAAAGTCAACAACTTGGATGTTAATATACAACAGATTCAGTTCTACTTGCTGTGCAACTTTGCATCAGTAAGAAATAGGATCATTTACGGTTTTATTCTCAAGTACACTGCATTTTGAGTTTCTTAGTTTCTGTTCTTTGATGAACACTAACTAACAGAAACAATCAAACTTTAAGTAGAAGAAAGATCGTTGGCACAAAACAAGTTTTCCTCTATTTTCTTTTAATAGATAGGACCAGCCTATATATTTGGCTGAAACCATACTTCATGAGACTGAAGTTCAGAAAAGCAGATGCCAAGTTCAACAAATTTGTAGAAATGCTTATCAGAAACCTTACAGATACAGTAAAAATAGACATCCAGTTCCTACATGAAGCAAAATCCAAACTAAAACATAAAATGGTCTCTCAGACAAAAACAAGAAATATAAGGGGGATTATTAGCTTACTTCTTCTTCTCAATTCGATGGAGAACAAGAAATGCAGTTCCAAAAGTTCTTTTTCCCAACTGTTCTATCACTTCATAATCATCTACCTTGTTATCAGTATCACTCTTCTGAGTCTCCATTCTGCCACTGAAAGCACAAACATTACACTGTTTGGTCAAATTACAGTTAAAGATTCAATCTTTCTGTTAATTGAACTGATTCTTGAACTCACCCAATTCAAAACTTAAGCAAACATTACACTTCACAACAAAATACAGTTAAAGATTCAATATTTCTGTCAATTGAACTGATTCTTGAACTCACCCAACTCAAAACTTAAGCAAACATTACAATTAACAACAAAACTACAACTAAAGATTCAATCTTTCTTTTAAAAACTGATTCTTGAACTCACACAACTCAAAATTTAGGCAAACATTACACTTCACAACAAAATTACAGTTAAAGATTCAATCTTTCTGTCAATTGAACTGATTCTTGAACTCACCCAACTCCAAACTTGAGCAAATCTTTACAGGGTTAACAGTGAAACCCCTGCAACAACAACAAAAAGCAAATCTTCACTACATTTCAGAGAAAAAAAAAAAGCAATTTTTTGAGAGTAAACTAAGCAAAGCTGCAACTACTACTTACTGTAAGTGTGTTGTTTTGAGAGGAAATGAGAGGGCCCTAAGAAGGAGGATCTGTTCTGTAGGGGCTAAGATTTTAGGAAGGCAACAACACTAATTAAAGCAGCATTGGATTCGCCAATATCTATATATATTACTGTAGTTTATAATAGAAATTTAATCCACACTGAAAACAGATAAAAATGAAACCAAAAAAGAAAAAAAGCTAATTAATTCAAATGCTGACATTAACATAATGCACAATTCAGTGAAATATAACAAGTGAAGTCTGGGAGGATAGCAGACTTTATTACTACCTCCTGGAGGTAGAAAAGTGGTTTTCGCAAGATCTTCGATTTAGATGCAATAAATTTCGCTACAAAGAAGAATAAACGGTGAAAAGAGTATAATAAAGAATAAGATAATAGTGCAAAGTCTATTTATTTTATTTTATGTGGCAGTGTTTGACAGTAATTGATTCTAATCATGACGTTAACATAATGCACCCGATTATAATGTTAAATTCAGTCAAATAAATTAAAACAAATGTGGCATTACAATCAAGATATAATTATTATTGGCAAAATGTGTGCATGAGGTAAATTATATTTTATAATATAAAAACAAAAACTTAACTTTTTGGCAAAAATATTAAATTCATTGCCTTTATTCATTTCACAAGGGGCTTGAGATTGGGGAATGGAATATTTTGTTAGGTCATTGTCATAATGTCATCAATCACCATCCTCAACTACTAGTCTACTATACTATTATTTCTTTTTAAAAAAATATTAAAAGTAATAAAAATTGGTATTATCTCTTTAATTATTTTTCTTTATTTAGGCTATTAGCAGCCTATATTTGCATCTAATTGACAATAATTCTCTTTGAACATGGAGTATTTCTGGTAGGCCTAAATTGTTGTTTTAAGAAGAAAAAATAATAATTAAAGTCAAATTTCAACCACCAAAATACAAGAAGTCAAATATTTAAACCTAAAAAAGAAGAAAAGGATAAGTATTAATTGTACTTTAATTAAGTGATAAATTGATCACGTTCTAAAAAAAAAATTATCCAAAGAAGATTATATATTAGCTAATCTTGATTACTTACACCAAAAATCTAATTAGAATGTTTTAAACTCAGTACATTATTACACTAATAATCAATCACGTATCGAGAGAGTGGTATGTATACAGTCTTAATCCTATCTTATGAAAATAAAGAGGTTGTTTTTAATAAACCATCGATTCAAGAAAAAAATACTATAATAAAAAAGTAAAAATAATGTTAATGTTAGGGTTTTGCCCTGATTTTCTTTCCTTGTTTGAAGTTTATTTTTTTCTTAAAGAAAAGTCAAAGTATTACCATAAATGTTTGAATTTTTTCGAAAAATATAATTTTCTTCCATATTTGGTGTATTCTTTCCTTAGAGGAAAAGTTTGAAGATCTATAAATTGAAGATCCCTATTCTCATAGCATAACGCAATAACATCCACAATGTAGTCATTTAGAGAATCTTATTTATGGGGAGATATTCTCCTAAACATATTTATGTTTTTCAATATTAGTTTTATAATATGTAGGTCGCTTGACCAAACTATATTAATAATATGTTTTTAATATAATTTTATTTGTCGTCTAATTTATCGTCATATAATTTGCAAATTATAAGCTTTCGCATGATGTCCTAATCACCCTTCATAACCCAACAGTTAATTAGAAAATTGGGCAACGCTCGACTATCTGCTTACTTTCTCCGGTTATTGTCCACATTAATTTTGGATTAGTTTTGCATTGTAAGGATTATGTTCTTGAATTTTGTCGGTGGAATAGATAAAAGGGCAATTTCCTTTAAAAGGTAACATTGAAATATGGAAATATTGTGATATTGTGATTGATTTTTGTGACCCACCACTTGATGATAATGCTAGAAAAAAGAATAAATTATTTAAGAAATCAAATGTTGGACATTATTCATAAAAATAAAAGAAAAATGACATAAATGACTTTGTTTCTTTTCTTTTTTTTCGTAATAGTTTGATATTTGAAATTTACTGATCGACTTTTTTGGATTCATAATTTACAATATATATAAAGCTTATTGAAATAAAAGCATTCCATGATAAAGCTTTGATCACTCTAAGGATTCGAATTTTGATTCACGCTATCTAATACTCATTTTTAAGAGAAAAAATATTTATAAAAAGGTTCACATAACTAAAATAGCATTTGTGTGCTAATAAAATTGTTATGTTATCAAGTCATCTGGTTAATTATTACTTATATAGAACTTCACATAATTAAGTGAAACTGGTTATCATTAAAATTAAGATATACAATTTGTTACAAATTATATAAATAGTTCTAAAAAATTACACTATAAGCATGTATTAGACTAGTTTTTATATGATGTTTGACAATTCTTAGCTTATGAGTTAGTTTTTAAGTTAAATTTAATTTAGATTCAAGATTTATTTTTCTTTATCATGACCAACAACTAAACATTAGACTCCTCTCAATATTGAATATACGGTGTCGTATTCTATTATTCACGCTTCAGTTATCAGGCATGAACGTACGAAATGTCAGATATCCACATAGACCACATCATATTAATAAGTATATAAGAGATATGTTGTATACATGAGTGGTGTAGCTACATGTAGTGAAGGGTGGTCAGTCGAATATTCTTTGTCGAAAAATTATATCATGTATATAGAAAATTATACAAAGTATATAGGTTAAACATTATTTTTTATACATACATATTAAATTTTGAACATCCTTAACGAAATTTCTGACTCCGCCACGACTTATATTGAAATTTTGGGCGATAGGTCATTTTTGGATGAAGAGTGAAAAAAGCAAGAAAATATGTACATCATATAATATGGGTCTGATTGCTTACAATAGACACAAACAAATGCATCTTACGTAGCCCATTTGCATTATGTTTGCCCATGTATTGTTTGAAATTTGTTTTCTTGTTATGGTGTCATGGTTCATATGTTCCCTAAAGATATTTATAACGATGGAGATTCATGACAAGTTCATTCATCAAATTAATAAGAGTTGCGATGACATAAATAGGGTTCAGAGGCAAATATAATCTACATGGAAGGGTGGAGGTGCACATGCACGCAGAGGTGGAGCTAGCTGGGGATTCATGGGTTCGGACGAACCCACTAGCTTTTTTATAGACCCTATATTTGTAGTAGAAAATTAAATAAATATATGTATATTAACATGTGAACCCCTCCAAAAATTGATTTAGAACCATCAAACTCCTAACCTTGGCTTCGCCTCTGCATGCACGTGCACAAATATCTCTAATTTGAGTTTTGAGTATGAAAAGAATTCTATTAGGAACCGTTTTGTATTTTTTGTTTAAAAAATAAGGATGAGTGGTTCTAAGAATATATATATATATATATATATATATATATATATATATATATATATATATATATATATATATATATATATATATATATATATATATATATAGAGAGAGAGAGAGAGAGAGAGAGAGAGAATTTAATTTTTTCTTTTCTTTTTTAGAAGAGCATTTAATTTTCAAATTGTGGATGGGGTTAAAAAGGAAATGAAGATAATATTTTATTTTATTTTTTTAAGAAAAACAAAAGATACAGCTAGCAATATTCTAGTCATGGTTCTTTTGATGGCAATCTCCTTGCATGCGTTATTTGAGGCTACTAAGATAGGCGATGGACTCTTTTATTAAGTAATGAAAAAGGGGTTTAAGCACGATAGATGTTCTACTGTGTGTAGTTGATTTTGTCTGTTTAGTGTAAAAGTGCATAAAATAGGTCTATCGTTGATTTATAAAGATCTTGATTTTTAGCTATCTTAAATAAAAAGTCTGTCTACCCTGCCCCATTTACCTATGCCTTGCCCTCCCCCCATCCACCTCAATTGTCATCCCTATATTTATAAAGGCTTGCACCAAATGTATGGTAGTCGGGATTTTGATTTAGTAGTAAGAGTCCAATCCATGGGGTAATTAGTCTAATAGTAAGAATTCATCACATGATGGGTGGGTTAATTAGCACAACGTCATTGGTGCAATATTGGTCACTATCGGATTAGCCTAATAATAAAAGCGCAACACATAATGTGTGGATTATGCATGTCACAAAAATAGCCATGATGGAGTTAGTCTAATAGTAAAAGCATAACATATGATGTGTAGATTATGTACGTCACATATTCAAACCATGCCATATATAAAAGTTTAGTGGCCGATCCAGCAAAATAGTAAAAAAACAAATACTCGTAGTAGAAATTTAGTAGTTAGAAGTATTAATTAATTAATTATGAACTTATGATCAAGAAGATAATTCACAAGAACTAAAGATAAAAAAATTGACAAATTCCTTACATATTATTAAAATCGTAGGCCGGCATAGCCTGCTGTGAGCTGAGCTCCATTCTAAACAATAAAAATATCCTGCGTATATAATAGCGATTCAGAATTTTCACTAAAAAAGTTCGAAAAAATGAAAACATAAGCTTGAGTTTTGAACTTAAAACCTCAATTAGTCCTTAACCACTAAGTTAACTTCTAATCTTAAGAAATATAATTATAATACCGTTATATATATAGTGTAATTCTTTACTGAGGGGACCCCTCGCCAATGTCGTAGCCACATATAGCTCAAGGTAGCCAAATGGACACCCTTCGTTGAAAAATTATATTATATATATAGAAAATTGTACTTAATACACATATAGTTCAAAAAATATTTTTCATACATAATTATTAAAATTGGATTCCCTCAACGAAATTTCTAACTTTACTGTTATCTGGATCCACCCATATGTGTGTATATATATATTGCAAAAGAATCAACAAGTATTATAGAAAAAAAAACTATGGCTAAGAGCTTGCCAATTATAGACATGCAAGATATATCAAGTGATAAAAAAATAGTGAAATCACTTGAACGTTGGGGTTGTTTTAGGCTTGTTAATCATGCCATTCCACCACAACTCTTGTCGGAAATAATGGCGATTGGCCGTACGTTAATGGAACTTCCGGTGGAAATAAAGGGGCTAAATGTTCATAAAGATAGAAGTTTTGGTTATATTCCGGTAAATATGACTAGTTCCATGTTTGAATCTTTAGGGGTTTATGATGCAACTTTATATGAGGATTTAGATTATTTTTCCTCTCAATTCACTCTATCTCCTCATCAAAGGTATGTAGTCTGTTTGTCTCGATTTACGTGACATTTTTTATTTTTTAAAATTTATGTTACAGGAATTTTGATTGATATTTTTAAATATATGAAAATATCTGTAATTTATAGTAGTACTTATCGTGTAGTTTTTAGATATTCAAAGTTTAAAATATTGAGTTGATATATGTGGTTCAATTTAACTTTCAAACTTAACTAAATTGACTCTCGAAATGCAAAAGATCACATAAATTGAGACGGAAGGAGTAATTCCTAAATTTAGTAATATTTCAGTCATTTGAATCATGGATCGGATTTATAGTGTGTTTGGCCAAATTAATTTTCGCATATTATTTTAAAAAGTAATTTTTCTCATCTTAGTGTTTAATTTGTCGAAAAAGTACTTTATAGTGTAGCAGTTTGTATTTGACTATTAGTCGGAGCTTCAATGTGGGCTCCGGACATCAGGTGGGAAATAAAAAAAAAAGAAGTTTATATTTGACTAATCAATTTAAAAAATACTTTTTGTTGATTTAAGAGCAACAATTTGTGCTTGATAAAGGTTCCAAAAGTGTTTCTGAATTTTTACTTTTTTTAGCTTCCAAAAAATAGTTT
This sequence comes from Solanum pinnatisectum, assembly GCA_035578085.1. Lineage (NCBI taxonomy): Eukaryota > Viridiplantae > Streptophyta > Magnoliopsida > Solanales > Solanaceae > Solanum > Solanum pinnatisectum. The sequence goes on along the minus strand of CM069085.1, from coordinate 42,237,683 downwards.
TTGCTGCTACTCAAAAAAAAAAAAAAATCTTTCTAAAAGTTTGATCAAACACCTCAACTCTCTGAAACAAATATCTTTTATTTGAAAAAAATAAAGTACATATTTGTATCTTCTTAGAAACTTAACCAAACAGGCTAAGACTCATAGATCGAAACTATTGAGACATATATTTTACTCTAATTGTACTATTTTTAACTACTTATAAGATTAAATTATTTAATTTAGTATAAATATCGAGTTTGACAATTTTTTTATCTTTTTGAGACTTCATTCATGAGATTAGATTGAATATGTATTACTGTTGTTGTTGACTAGCCTTTCATTTTTGTTGTAGGGAGGTAATGATGAAGTATTCAAAAGCAATTTATGATTTAACAAAGAAACTTGGGATTAAGCTCATGGAAGGTCTTGGTTTAGAAAGTGAAGATTTGTTTAAGGATTGGCCTTGCTTAATAAAGTTTAATAAATATAATAATAATCCTGAAACAGTTGGATTAACAGGAGCTATAACACATTCTGATAAAGGATTTTTTACTATTTTATTGGATGATGAATTAGTTAATGGCCTTGAAATGCTTGATGACCAAACTAATGAATTTATTCCTGCTAATCCAATTCCAGGATCATTTCTTGTTAATGCTGGGGATATTGCAAAGGTTAGATAAATAATTATGTTTTATTAGTTATTTTCTTTTTAAAAAAAATATTTATTTCTTCTTTACTAATTGGTTGTTACTAGAAAATTCGTTTTAAGTAGTTTGTGGACAAGATTTTCTAATTGTTATGTGATGCTATGAAGTTCTACTTTAATCTCCGAAATAAAAGATGAGGAACATGTTTTTTGTTCGAGTTGGGGTGGAAGCAATAAAGGAGGCGAATTTCTTAACCTACACGGGCCTAAAGCAAAGAGAGTTTAGTTAGCTACGGATTTTTATTATTTAGCAACAAAAAATTGTTCGTCAATACTTCAATACTACTTTTTATTTTATAGTAATAGAATCAAAACTAGAATATAGGCAACTATAACTTTGCTAGGAAGGGAATTATATGAATATTTTTAACACGAAAGTTTTTTTTTTTTTTTTATCTTTGAAATTGTTACACATTTAAAATAATAAAAAACATAAATAGTGATCCTTCTCTAACCGTTTAAATTGTTAGATAAGATGGTTTAAGTAGTTGAATATGTTATTAGAGTAGTAACATCATGATTCGAGTCTTATCGTTATTTGATGATATAATATCTAAATATGTTTAGCTCATACATCAAAGCTCACATGTAAAATAACGTGTTACAAGTCAAATACAATAAACAATAATGTCATCACTCGATGTTTGATATATGTACTTGTATTTGTGTTAGGCATGGAGCAATGGAAGAATTTGCAATGTGAAGCATAGAGTACAATGCAATGAGCCAAGAGTACGATACTCCATTACATTCTTTGTGTTGGGACCAAGAAATGCAAAAGTGGAAACACCTTCTAAATTGGTGGATTCTCAACATCCTCCTCTCTATGTTCCTTTTCATTTTGAAGAATATTGTGCCCTAAGAACTTATACTAAATTCATACAGGGTGAAGTTCTTGATTTGTTTCGTGAAAAAGCTGACTTAGTTGTTGCAGATGTTTATGACGAAATTTTCGTTGATAATTAGATTTTTTTGAAATAGATGTGTGTAGGGGATTCACATCTTTTTGTACGCAAATGGTCAAGTGTACGTTTTAATTATAGTTTTGATTTTAAGCAAAGTCAACTTAATTTGTTACACTAGCTTTCTTGGTCGATGCATTAGAAAAGCCTTTTGTTTATGCATCAATCGACCAATATCATGATGTGCTGTATAAATTGTGTTCTATCATGTACTTCTATAATTATGAAGGAAAAACTACGACATACATCACTATCATATATACTAATCTTACCTCTAGTTTCAAATAATTACATACATTATCATTTTTAATATTTTATACCATGTATTTTAAAAGATACAGTCAGATAGACAAATCCCTTTAAAATGAGATTAATTAGCTTTACATTTAAACATCTAAATTAATGGTCAATTAACAATTTGAATTTTTTTTTCTCTCTCCAGCAATATAACTCTGCCAATCACCTTACCCAACCGTAACTCTCGTCACCCCCACGTCCTCCACCACTTAGCTCCACCATCTCTCTCATCCTTCAACTATCAAAACTGAATCTTGGTAATCAACATTATTTCTAGAGGTTTTTAACTATTGTAACATTATTATCTTGTATCTGATATAGGGTTCTTCCTTTTCATGAATCTAAGATATTAAGCCTCAATTAATTCGATATTTTATACATGTATCTTGAATATTCAAACCGACATATACATATATCTGACGAGTAATGATACATGTATCTAAATGACAAAAAATGGCACATAAAGTAATATGGTGATATTGGTCATTGTTGAAAAACTCACAATGTCAAGGAACAAAAAAAGAAGAAATTAATGCCAAGAATATGAAGTTTACAATTAAAGAATTATTTCAGTTTTATGATTTCGTTATTTTAGGATGATTTGTTAAAGCTGATACACTAAGAAATATGTAGATATGTTAGAGTTGTTAATTAAGCATCAATTACTCCTCTAATTAAGATAATTAGTTACATACATTTAATTCAAAATTAATAAAACGTGTATCTCCAATATTCAAATTGATGGATACATGTATCTGGTGAGTAATGTTACATGTATCCAAAGGATAAAATATAATATAGGAAGCAATATTCAAAACTATCGGAAATCATATATAGTAATTAGGACCTAAACTAGTGGAATTTATGTGGTTTGCTCAATTATGAATCACTCTAAACGTTCGTTTAAATAACGTGAATTGCTTATGAGATTTTTAAAATCGTTTATAAATCTTGTGTTTGTCGATACATTTTATAAAATATATTCGTTAAATTTGAGTTCAAGTTTGGATTAAAAAAAAAAAGTTCTAGTTCATTTATAAAACATATTCTACCCCAATGCATTTTATAAATCATATTCATGATTGCAATTTCTAGTTAAGTTCTTTGAAAAATCGTATTCGAAAGAAGAAAATGATTCGATAAAGTTATAACTAGGCCCACTTAACTTCAACAAATGGAATCAACAAGCTAAGAATTATATTGTTGTGGATATATCGCTTTTTTTAGCTTAGTATCTATTGAAAACAACCTTATTACCTAACAAAGGTCGGAATAATCCTAAATCTGCACAAACCTCACTTGTGGAATCATGCTAACAACATGCTTAACAGATACAAATCGAATGTGGAACCCGTAAAATCATATTTTCAATGGCGAATGAGTGAGTATGCATAAGAATCTCCTTTTGGAAGGGGAACAACAACTCGAAAATCTTGTTAATAGCCCATAGGCTGACTACCAATGATGGGTTGGATCACTCACGTTTGATTAGCTAGTAGATAAGACAATAACTTACTAATGCAATGATAAATAGCTAATTTGAGAGAATGACCAACCACACTAAAGGCTAAGACACGACCCTAACTCTTACAAGACACAATAATAGAGAAATTTTCGCAATAAGCGAAGGGGAATATTCACATATAGCCACTCAAAAATAGCTTAATTACGCTTCATAGCTATAATTTGCTAATTACAATTCGTAGCTACATGTTATAGGAAGGAGAGTGACAAGCGAGATTGGGAGAGGGAGGGGAGAGGCGAGCGAGAGAGGACAAAGAGTGGGAGAGAGGTGAATTGTAGATGTATATCGGTTAGATAATTGTATATTATACATATGTATTTGTCTATCTAGCGAGCGAGATTGGGATAGGGAGGAGAAAGTCGAGCGAGACTGGGAGAGGGAGGAGAGAGACAAGTGAGAGAGGGCAATGATTTGTATAATTCACATCTCGTTTGTATAATTCGCAGGTTTTTGTATAATTGAGTAATGTAAAGTCTGAAATTATACAAATACGATAAACTCAAAATAACGAATTGATACAAACATAAACATATGAACTTTAAACAATTATACAAATTATATTATATAAATCATATTATACAAAATCCGAAAACTACACGTTTATACAAACTTTAAAAAGTTATACACAAAAAGATTGAATGTATATGGTGACAAAACTGAAAAACCAAAGGAAATCATCATCATACACAAATACAAATCAAACGAAGAATTGTTAGTTGCGATTTATACAAATGTGGCAAATTATACAAACGTGACTAATTATATAAATTCGAAGTCAGTCCACATAATTAATAGTTAATGTTAGTCGCAAGTGATAATTATAGTAAACTATAATTATGATAGTATAAATTCGTATAAATTTATTTAACCGCGTAATTTACCCATAGGCAAAAGCCTAACAGAGCAGTGCCGCGTAAAGGTAGAAGGCCCAAGAATCCGATTTGACAATTAAAACGGTTTTCGAATTTGAAAATTTGAATCTAATAACACATCACGTGCTTCCCATTAAATTGCCACCCTTTTTTAAATTTTAAATTCAAATAATTAATAGACGTCACGTGCTTCACCATTTTCAAATTTTTTCAAAATTTTCAGTTTGTGAAAATTTTCATTTTCATTTTGTTATAAAGAACCGCCCAAATCAAATTTTGAAAATTTGCCAATGTGCCTATCTCTCTCTAAGCTTTCTATCTCTTCATTTTCCACTACTACAGAGCCTCCTCAAGAACCCTAATACAAACCCAGAAGATTTTCAAGGTAATTTTTGTTTTATTTACTTCTTTCAGATCGTTGGAAGATTCGTTGTTTACTGTTTGATGTTCAGTTAGCTACATTTTCCGGGTGAAATGGTGTTATGGGTCATCGGAAATTTTCTTTATTTTTGTGTTAGAGATTCAATCTGGTAGTTGTAATTGATGTGTTTGCAATCAGTTAGCTATATTTTCCGGTTATAATGGAGTTATGGGTCATCGGAATTTTTATTTGTTAGAGATTCAATCTGGTAGTTGTAATTGATGTATTTGCCAGTTGACTAATGTCCGATAGTTGGAAGATTCAATGTTTTCTGTTATGTTCAGTTAGCTACATTTTCCGGTTGAAATGGTGTTATGGGTCATCGGAAATTTTCTTTCTTTTTGTGTTAGAGATTCAATCTGGTAGTTGTAATTGATGTATTTGCCAGTTGATTACATGTCCGATCGTTGGAAGATTCTCTGTTTACTGTTTGATGTTTAGTTAGCTACATTTTCCGGTTGAAATGGTGTTATGGGTAATTGGAAATTTTCTTTCATTTAGACAAGATATTCAATCTGGTTGTTGAAATTGATTGTATTGTTATCAGTTGGATATATTTCTGGCTTAATTGGACTTCTGGGTCATCGGATTTTTTTGTTTCTTTTAGATAAGAGATTCAATCTGGTAGTTGAAATTGATGTATTTGCTAGCAGTTGTCTACATATCGGGCTAAAATGGTCTTCTGGGTCATAGGATTTTTTGTTACTTTTGCGAAAGATTCAATCGGGTAGTTGAAATTGATGCATTTGGTATCAGTTATACACATTTTCCAGATAAAATGGTCTTCTGGGTCATCGGGGTTTTCTTTACTTTGCATAGAAGATTCAATCAGGTTGTTTGGGAATGAAATGGGTTTAGATAACATTTCTTTGTTTGCTTTTTGGTTCAGTTGAATATTTTAGAAAAATGGCCGAAGGAAGAGACCGATTATCTAGGCAAGAAGACCCAATAGACATCTACAGTCGTCGTCGTCGGAGGTCAATGGGCAGAGGTGGCATTGAGATCTTCGAGGATGAATCACCAGAAAGCTCTTCCAGAGCTCCAGTACAGACTACAGCGGAAACAGGGAGAATGACAGGCACCAGTCGTGGTGGCATTGGAAGGATTGGTTTTGGGTCACCAAGGAATAGGCGTGGACGAAATTCACTTCGAACTCCAACCAGGGTGATTGGTCGTCAGAACATTTCGCCAGCAGGCCAGGGGAGAAATCGAGGGCGTCACAGTGTCCTTCCAGCTTGGTATCCAAGAACTCCTCTCCGTGATATTACTTCCATTGTCAGGGTAACTACTTTCTTGCCTATTTAGAGACTGAGCTTCTTTTGCAGAATCTTGATTTGCTATTTCTCATACATATGATCCAATGAACTACAAGAGTAACTGGTTATAATGAGAGATGGATTTAGAATTTAGAAATAGTGCCTTCACATTTCAATATGCAGCTAAGAGATGGATCTGCATGATGATATGGACATAGACTTAGGTTGCTTATCTTATATTTGTGTTTGTAAGTCAACATTTGATTGCCTGATAGAGTTTTGATTCATCTAACAAGAATATGTTTTGATCATTTTGGGATTAAAGTAAAGCTCAATTGTTGACTGCTATCTCACTGTTTGTTTGTTTGGTGAGTATACAACAACAACAATATAATGAGTGTAATACCACAAGTGAGGTCATGGGAGGTTAGTGTGTATGTTGTCCTTACCCCTATCTTGCGAGGTAGATAGTTTGTTTCCAATAGACTCTCAGCTCTAGCAAATGTCTGATGAGCATATAAGTGATCAGTAGTTACAGTTCAAGCTTTCGCAACTTGTTTGCAATAGCCTTTGTGGATTAAGATGTCTAAGCTCAATACAGGAAGTTCCACTACTTGCATTAGCCTGTACCCAATTTGAATTAGTGTGCCTACACGTATCTTAAACAAGTAATGCATACTGCGTGTATTATGCTCAAAGATTAAGTTACTTTTTTATTCCCTATCTATATAACATTTATGATGTAGTTAAGAATTTTATAGTAGTCCAGAGTTGCATCGATAAATCACTTTGATCATGGTTTAGGAATTCCATTAGTGAAAGGATGGAATGAGAATAGAGGTGCCATTATCATTGAGCGTGGTGGGTGCAAGGAAAAAGTAGCTACGCCAATATAACTATATCTCTGTGACCTTTGAAGTTTGAAGAGAGGCAAAAAAAATTTCCTCCATAACATAGAGTTTAAGTTGACCTTTGAAAAGAGGCAAAAGAAGTTTCCTCCAGAACATATAGTTTGCTAAATCAATGAACATCAATAACAAGATCTTTGATGTATTGAGAAGTGGTAGAATGAGATATGCAAATGATAAAGAATCTAACACTTAAGCATATCAGACTGGAAGAAGAAGATAAAGTTGAAAAGAATAGGACAGAGGAAGACAAAAGAACGAGACAAAGCTAACCTGATAGGCTGATACCATGAAATAAATTAATTTCACCTTATAATTGTGAATGGGCTCATGAAATACATATAAAGTTTGCATTTCTGTATAAAGATTAAGTTATGCTCACATATAAGAACTAATCCAATAGTTATCAATTACCTCTTAATTGATTTTGTTTCTTTTTATTTTTCCCTTTGCAGTTGTATGACTTTTCATCTATGCATTTTATTGGCCCAGCATGTCTCTCATTACCTCCACTGTTCAGCTACTTAACTTAAGTTAGACAAAATAAATCAATCTATATCAGTTGCTGAATAATGCTATCAATTCAAGTTTCTATTATAACTACAATCAGAAACTAGAAAGAGTTGGGAGAAATTCTTTGCTTCTCTTAATAAAGGTTTGATATGCTTGTGGTACTATTATGCCAGTTAAGTAACTTAAAATCCTTAACACTGCAAGTGTGGTATGAGCTCACCTTGAGCTCTCCCAGTCGCAGGTATTACTATAAGCTAGAAACTATTTGGGCTTGACTTCAATGCAGTTGCACTTTTTGTGTATCTAGATACATGTCAGGATTTGAAATTTTATTACATCTTAACACTGCTGAATACCATCAAATTAAGTTTTGCTTTATATAGTTCTGGATGAGCCTGATTATAATTGGATTTCCTCCATAGGCCATTGAAAGAACAAGAGCTCGCTTGAGAGAAAGTGAAGGCGAACAACTTGAGAGTGTTGTACCCCAGGACCATACTGATCTTGGTCCTTCTGAATCAACATCAGGTGCTCAACTTGAGCACACTAATTCTTTGATCACCCCACGTCCAAAAACCAGAAGCAGATATCATACCAGATCTGTTGGTAAAGTGCCAAAGATTTTGCTTGATATCACCAATCAGAGTACTTCAGAAGACTCTGAATGCCTCACACCACAAAGAAAGCTGCTGAACTCAATTGACACTGTTGAGAAAGATGTTATGGAAGAGCTGCATAAATTGAAGAGGACCCCAGGTGCCAGGAAAGAAGAGAGGGACAAAAGAGTTAAAACTTTAATGTCAATGCGCTGATTTTCCATTTTGATGTTCAACTCAATCAAGGTTGAGGCTCACATACTCGGTTATTTTGGAGAAAGGAGGTAGAGCTGCTGAACAGGGAGGTAATGTGGATCATCTTCTGATGATCAAACACTTAGTTGAATTAGGATATCTTTCGATATCTTTCTGTTCCTTGTTAGAATGTACCTTTATAGAATTGACTTTTACATCCTGCTGAAGTTTTTGTTTTGGAGATATGCATTTGAATATGCATTCACCATACATTGGAGATATGCATTTGAATATGTACATAGTGTTTGATGCTGGTTTCATACTTGAATTGTGTTTAATAAGGAGATGCAGTTCTATGTTTCGATGCACTTCTTTTTTTACCCTCTTAAACAGGATCTGTGAATGTTAGGTTTCAGTCTGATGCTGTTCATTTTAAGCCTCATTTGCCACTTATCTTTGAGGTTAGAAGAAGAGATGATGAACCCTATTGAGTTCATTATATGAAATTATGAATCTCACTTTTCATTGTTGCAAGAGATTGATTTCATGTCGTGAACTTGTTACCTGATCATAGAAGTTATGATCAATTAATATGAGTATTGTGATAAATGATCATGTGATTATGCAAAGTCTAAACTGGACAAGTAAATGTGAACCGATGGAGTAATTAATTTGTATTGTTTGACTTTGTGTTAAGATGTCATACATTATCAATTTAGATCACCTAATCTCTTCTTAATGGTCTCAATTGTCTCCATGACTATTGAGAAAACAATGCCTTCTTGAAAGGGACAACACAACATTTTCATGCTCAATTCAATTATAAGTTTGACATTGTTTTAATAAGTTCTTCTAGATGTCTCATAGTTTAATAGAGTCAACTAACCTGAATTTTAGTTGAGAGATAAATATTTTTAAAAATTAAATATTTTTTGGGAGGTAGGCAGGGAAAGCAAGGTAAAAGAGGGGTATGAACTTTCATGATTATAACTCTTATATCAAGTTAAAGTGATGTTGTAACACCTAAAGTGGCGAAGCCAAAAATTTTATTATCATATTCTATGAATATGAAAAAATAAACACAACGAATTTAAGAAGACTCAACGCTGAGTGAGTTGATTTATAGCCATACAAATTCTTAAGATTTATTTTTAAAATCTTTCTTTTTTAAGCGTTGCGTTCGATCAAATGTTGTTACATAAATTAAGATTATCAAAGTACTATTTTATCATTTTACCTATAACTATTTTTCATCTATATCAACACAAAAAAAAGTAAAAGAAACATTTAGGGGGGAAATATAGGTGAAGAAATTAAGATTACAAAAGGCTAATTATTAACTAGCTAATTAATTATTCATGACGAGGACGCGCCAGCCAAAGCGAGCTGAGAGCTCGAAGCCGATGGAAATAATCGCCGATTGCTATAAAACTCCTCGCGGCTTGACGAGTAGTCAAGATTTGGTGCAGCCCATGAATCGTTTGGTGCCTCAAATTATCTGCCTGTAAGAGAAAACAAATAATTTATTTCTTCATCTGTTAAATAATTTGTAGTATAGTTCATCCGACAAGTTTTAAATCACAAGATTTAAAATTTTATGTTCAGTTAAATTGATATACGTAAATTGAAAAGGAGAAAGTTGCTAAACGAACTTTTGGCTTAACTCTCACTTCAAAACAAGTTCTATAAGAGAGAAAGATTGCTCAAGCCATATATATAAGGAGTTCTAAGATCTTGTCCCGATCTTGTGTGAGACATTTCTCTGCAACACCACTCGTGTGCCAACACATTTCGGACTAGCGCATGCACAATCATAGATCAAGGAATATGCACACCCACGAAGGACACAATGAGCCTAACTCTGATACTAAATTAAATCGATTTTAGGCCTAAATCATACTCTAAAAATTAATTCAAAGAGTATATATGATTGCTTAGATATCAAAGCCAAACCCATTGAGTTCGATGTTCCCCACACAAGAGCGCTTGTGAATAAACCTAATCCATGATTGTGCACTTTCCAGTCCAAAAAGTGTGTGAGCGTGAGGGGGTTGTTGGAAGAAAATGTCTCATATTGAGTCGGGACTTTTTATATGTCTTGAATAGTCCTCCTCCATTTAAACTTGTTTTTGAAGTTGAATTAAATTCAAGATTAATCGTTTAACAAAAATAACTTTTTTTATTAAAAACGACTAAAAACAAGATCACATAATCTATGGACAGATGAACTATTATGATATAATATAATATAATATAATATAATATACCTGTCTAAGGAAGCCTTCAACAGTGGAGAGTTGGTTAATAGCAAGAGCCATGTAGTTTCCCATATTTTCATTATTATTACCCAATGCTAATGCATCTGAGGCAATTATTGTATCTGATAATGACTGATTCAAAGCTTCTAATCCTTGTGACAAAGCATCCTCAGCTTCTTGTGTTGATTTTTGTAATCCACACATTCCCAACAATTGGTTTTCTGTTAATGCCTCTATCTGACACATTATAATCTGATTAACGAGAGACGGATCAAGAATTTTTAGTATATCAGAACTTTGAATGAATTATTTATGCATATTCAATGTTAACACAAATACAGGATTTTAGTCAAAATTATTGAGTCTAGCTCTGTTTCTGCAAGACCATCATCTAGTGTAATTTCATAATAGGGTCTAAGAAGTATAGGAAGTACGAAAACCTTACTTCTCATATTGTGAGGTAGAGAGGTTGGTTCTGCTAGACCATCGTCTCAAAAGAAAAGTCATCGAAGCAAGATATCAAAAAAATATAACAATAAAATAGCAGAATACAAAGAAAATTAAATAACAAATACTGTATATGAGACTACGCAATTAAGAATAACTATATTTTTATAATTGTTCATATTAAGCCAAACAAGTTACCTAGAAAATAAAGTAAGACAACTATTGTACTATAATAAATTGAATTACACTGACTTAATATAAGTTAAGTCCATTCATAAAATACCAAACAAGGTTAGTTAGCTATCTATCTAGCTAATCCAAATATAAACCTCCACAACAATATCAAAATGACCTAATTAATTAAATTATAAAAGCAAATAGTGTGGTAGTTGGACATAAAATATAAAGTACAAGAGTCCTTTAATTTTGTTTCTAGTTAATTAATTAGTACTTAATAGGAGTACCAACTAAAGTTAATATATAGATCTAGAAGAAATCATGACTGTTTAAAAATAGTAAGAAACATATATAGCTTTTTGGTTGAGTAGGTAAATATATCTAACAGGGTTCTATAAGGGAAAGTCTTGTAATCCATCTCTCTTAATTTATCTACACAAAAGTCACACAACATCATGAAAGTATGCCTACAATATATCGAGACAGATTCAGAATTTGAATTTATCTAAATTCATCTTACTCATAAGTCCTAACTAGAAACAGATACCAGGTAACTCTGTCCACCAAGATTAGGACAGATGAAAAGAATTACCTAGTGATTTTTTTTGTCTTCGCTAAATTTTACACCCCACTTCACACTGAACATTTGGTGTGTGGACAATTTAATTAACATGATGGTCCAACATATCAATACACAATAATTGAGATGGATCTTGCTCAAATACTATATATAATCCTCATGAAAACTAGGGTTTGAACCATAACTCTTTTTGTGTTATGGGGTTCATGATACATTATTTATGTACATATTAATTACTCAATTTATTTTAAATATAAATGAAAAGTTTGAATTTAAGTAATTGGTCCGCGCTAGAATATTCTCTCATGTAAAAGTAAAGCGCTCTTTATCAAAAAGTTCTGATGACTTAAGTGACAATTATACTTATTCATTATTAATTGAAGTCTCGTATTATAATTTTGAATATGAAAAGATAACAACATATACCCGTTCAGTACTTACTTTGAGAAGTTCGGATGGACGAAAATCGCCGATCCACAAGAAGCAACGTTCAGCCGGAGACTTCCACAAGCCAGAAACCAAATGAAAAACATCAGATTTTGCAAGCATGCCCTTCAAGTTCATTATATTGTCATAATGTACCACACAATTTTCGACGTAAATACGAAGTTCATCCTCGTGCAATTGTTCTTCATGTACTGCATTTCTAAGTTCACATATGAGTCTATGATGTTCTTCCAGCCATCTTGCATACTCCAAATCGAATACCGCAGCATCTAAATTCATGCAAAAAATAATTTAACTTATATATACATCGATCGTATAAGAAAAATACGATTTTAGTTTGACATACTAGAGAAAAAATAAAAATGTATATATCTTACGTATATATTAGTCCACTTGTTATGATTAATTTTATGTATATCTCTATCTTTTTAAAGTGATCTGATAGTAATGTTCGGATGGACTTCATTATTCTTTCACAATTAAAATTGAAAGGATTGTATCAGATGGAGAATTGGAATATAAATAGTACCTGAGCTGATATTGGTCCTATTAATAAGTTGAAAGCCTTGGTCTCCTCCTAGAAGAACATTTCCTCCAACATGAAATCCCTTTTAACACATAAACACACAAAAATATCGAAGATTATTAATTTCCAAAATATCTTCCTAGTAAAATGTTAAGAATCACTACTAAAAAATCATTTATTTTCCATTGAAATTTTCTAATGAAAAATGTTTAGGGATTATTTTGCAGATATTTTGAATTAATTCAATGAGAAAAGAAAAAAAATAGTAATGTTATTGTACCAAAAAATAGGAATTTTCCACTATTTTAGCGAGAATCTATTTCCCACTATTTCAGTGAGAATATGCTTCCCACTATGCATTTTCCTAGTGAGTTGGTTCGGCGTGGAAAATAAGTGAAAATATTATAGCATAAAATTTCTCATTAATTCGTGATAGGAAAACTTTTATTTCTAATTGTGAATTGAAATAATTGAGTAGATATTATAATAAGAGAAATTAAAGTTAATTACTTGAGATCTGGCTCTTTGTATTTCATGTTCCAATTGAGTGAGCCTTATTCTACTTGACTCTAGCTGTTGAACATAAGCCTGTATGATTAAAAAAAAAGTTACCATAAAATAAAATAATTCTCAAGCATATATGAAGCCATTATTTAATTTCAACATTTACACTTAAAACTATATAGTAAATTTAAAGAGTTATAATAATTAATTAATGAACCTTTTTCCTAATTCTGCTTTTCCTTGCTGCCTCTCTATTCTGAGCAAGTCTCCTTAATGTCTGCATGCAACAAAAAAAAATAAAAAATATTAATATTATCAAGTTTAACTTTAATATATTCACCATTTTTTACACTACTTGATCATCTAAAAATATTTAAATGACTCGATACAAAAAAATTTTTAAAAAAATATTTTTGAAACTTGTAATTTTACAGAAAACTAAGTCCCACCTTGGGATCTGATGTTTTGGGTGCGTCTTGCTCAGGACTTGAAGTTGGAACCTTACGACTTCCCTCTCCCTAAAAAAATAAATGAAGAAATGACGTTATTATTTTTTAAAAAAATAAAAATAAAAATTGGCAATGAACAATTGTTTGTCTGGCAAAATTTTATCGCTAATTTTATTTGATTATGATTTAGTGATGGTTTATCGAGAAATCATATAGAACTTATATATAGACTATTTAGTGACAGATTACGAATTTATAATACGAAAATGAGAATTAATGATACCTTAGTAACTTTGGGTGGTTCACTTTTGTCGATTGATGGTTGAGATGATTTTTTGGAACCATTTGTAGCTTGAGAAACTAGTCCATTATTATTTGCCTACCAAACAAATTAAAACATATATAGTTAATTAACTGCAAAAAAAAATGAAACATTATTAGCTATATATATATGTACGTACACATACATTTATGATTATTTGAGTAAATATCGTAAGGTGTTATTTTATTTTCGAGATTATCATGTCAAATTTGGGAAATTACTTTGTCGTTGGTAAGTTGGTCAAACTTAACCTGATGATATAAAAAGTATTTATACTTCGATTGTATTGAGAAGTTAACACTCTTACTCCACTAATTATTGATAACGTTTATGTTATATACATTGATAATGTAAAAAAATTATATGTATATATATTTGGCTTGCTTATGAAGAATTACAGTATATAAGTGGGAAGGATAAGATGTACACATATCTTATCATATCTTTGTGTAGGTAGAAAGACTGTTTTTGATAAACTCTTGAACGAAAAATTACGAAGAATAAGAAACTACACGATTACTAAATAAATATACCTTTATTGAAGATGGCTCAATATGCATTGGTTGTGATGGAAAAATGTTGAGAGTTGGTGGCCTCATTCCATAATTATTCTCTGCAAAATATATCACAACAAGAAAAATGCCTTTATGAATGGTCATGCATACAAATAATTTACAGAAAAAAAAGACAAATTAATTGAAAAAAGCTAAACTTGCAAAAAAAAAGAGAAGAAACAGAAAATCTTTTAATTTGTACACTTTGGATTAAAATCAGAAATGGAAAAAAAATTCTTTATTTTCTTGTGAATTGTGAGAAGATCTGGTCAAAGTAAAGTATATAGTACTATATATTCCATCAGATTTTAATTTGTCAAAAAAAAAACATGCTTTCCTCATGAAACTACTCCTCATAGAGAATCTCAACAGATTATTTCAATGACTGTTTCCACCGTTCGAGCTCGTGATCTATGAATTACACGAAGATAATGTTACTGTTGATCGGAGAAAAATGAATTAAAAAAGAGTTAACATACGTCTTTGATCTTGAATTGATGAAGAAGAAGGATCTTGTCCATCCAGATATAGAAAAAGTGCTTGATCTAGTTCACCTAAATCATAAGCTCCACCATTATTCTCTTTGCTTCTGTTCCTACAAAAAAAAAAAAAAATTGAATTAATTACATAAAATAATTTTATTTTTTATTTTTATAAATGCATGATTTAGTAATCAATAAAGTAAATCAATCAGAACCACTAGATCTCAGTTTCAAATTCTAATAAAAGCAAAAATACTTGCTCGATTTGCACTTCTAATTAATTCGAGTCATCCTCAACCCTAATAAATAGAGGATTGTTTCTCATTTCTTCAAGCTTTGATAAACATACTTATCGATATTTGTGCTAGTGGGAGCTAATCAAGCTATACACAAGCTAGCTTGACGGTTATAAAAAATAAAAAAAATATATTAATTCAACAAAAAAATGATCTAAAAAAAAAGAATTACATGAAGTTCTCAGGATTAGTTGACGATAATCCAAAAGAAATCTGATGATTCTTATGATTTTCCATTTGTTGTTGTTGTTGTTGAGGATCATGAAAAAACTGATGTTGATTGATGAAAGAAATTTGATTATTAGACGAATTCATTCGTCTTTTTTTTCTCTTTTGTGGGTGTAAATTGGGCTTGTGAGAGCTCGTTTACATGATGAATGACTAGTTATATAATAAAAATAAAGACAGATAAACCGGAGTTGGTGTTGTTATTGATAATGAAACGAAAGAAGAAGGAGAAGAAGAAGAAGAAGAAGACGGAGTTGTATTCAACCAAAAATAAATTGGACTGAGGGAAACCACACAACGATTTTGCAGAAATCTATAGAAACCGCTTTTGAGCTTACTTGTTACACCATCCTTCTCAGTCTTATGTGATTATTAAATGACTTTAATGCCCTTCTTTCTTCATCATTATTCCTATTGACATTTTCTTTTTAGATGATGACCATGGTGTTGTCATCCAGTAGTTTGTGTGTATTTCGATTATTTTATTGAGTATATGTGCGACTTGTAGTTATAATTGTTGAGATAGTTTTTGAGTTTGAGTTACGTTCAATTCTGGTGTATGGAGTGTTGAGTCTTGTATATACCGATGGGATCGAAGTTATAATGTATCTATTTAATAATATGATTATGGATTTAGAAACTAGCTCATGATTAAGAGATGAGGATTATTCAAGATAATGATATGAAAAGATATTGATAATATCAATCATTTCCCATCGATGTAGGGAGTCGAGTATCACGCGCTACTCCCTAATACGTTTAAGACTGAATATCTAGACTATGAACAAAATAAGATAAGGATCCACTTGAGGTAGATTATGAATTGTTATATGGGCGTCGCTTTAATACATATGAGTAAAAAATAACTCTCTCCCTTTCAATTTGACTAAAGTTAAGCAAAACAAAAATACCAAAGTAATTTTTGGTGGTTTTAACACATAAATAGCTCATAATTTATTTATTATTATAAAGAAAAGTAATTTTAATAGATAAAAATACATCAAGTTAAATGTCCATTTGGAGAATATTATTATAGTTTTAACTTAAAAAAATATAGAAAATACCATTATTGTTTTTTTTTAAACAAGGAATTAAAAAACTTAATTGACTTTTAAGAGTCAAACAATCTCTAGACATTAGACCTGATCAGGGGGTTCAGAATTAAATTAGTTTGTTTGTCTAATTTGTTTAACACTATTTTTGTCTGTTTTAAAAAATTCCGTAAATATTTTTTTTCATATATTAAAATTATGTATAATTAAAAAGATATAACTTTTTTTAAAAAAAAATTTCTAGGCTCAATCAAACTATACAAACAATTGAAATTTGAGCTGAAGGTAAGCAATAATTTTCTCAACTCAAATACAATATAAATAATTATTTATATTCGATATTTGAAAATGTTTGTTGTTCAAAGTTAAGGGAAGAATTTAATTTTTAAAATAAAATTAAAAATATCGTATATTCAGACGGTCATTATCAAGATGTTTTAGCTTTTAAAATAATGAAATCCATTGTAAAGAAGGAGAAGAAAGGAATATCATTTCTCTTAATTCGTTAAAAAAATAAAAATAGTATCTAAGTTTTCAATTAATATATATATATATATATATATATATAGTATTGACTTGTTTTGGATTAGGTATATCAACAAAATCCTTAAGGATTATATACTTAAATTAATTTACTTTTAAGTCGCTTTTAAGACAAATAAATTAAACACTTTTATTTCAACCAACTCCTCTAATTGGACAAGTCTAACACTTCCAAGCACAAGATGATCAACTATAATGAATTAATAACGATATATTCCGTGTAATCTCACAAAGTATGATTTAGAGAGGATAAAGTATTTACAAATTTTATTTGTAATTATTGTCTTAAAAGGCCCTCGACTAAAACAAAACAATCCAAAGTAGTATAGGGAGAAATAACGAAAAAGAAGACAGTCATAACAAAAATACTATTGACAAATCGTCCTAAACAATACAATAATAATCTAAGTCTAAAAAAAACGCAAATATGATAACGCCATGACATTTATCTTTTGCATATATATTTTTTTTCACTTACTATAACTAATAATTAATATATATTTTCATCTTATTTATTACTTTAACTATATATAGTAAAATACATTAATTAAATATCAACACCAAATATATATAATTTTTTACTGGACCTTATATATGTCACCTGAAAGAATGGAGGAATATGAAAATTAGGAATTTGAAATTCCAACAATATAGTTTATTTAATTTCTCTTCTTTATTTCTTATTTTTCATATTGAAAATAATAGTTGGAATACTAATTTATAAATGATAAAGCCTGGAATTCTCGTAGAAATTTCACTTCATTATATAAATAATATTAACTCTTTTAAATTACTTAATTTTAGCTGCTCATTGAAAATTAGGTCACCCAACCTTGTCAATTTCATCATTTAAAATAAGCAAGACTTTTTATTAAAATGGTGAATATAATGTATATCTTCTCTCTCTCAATTTGAAGTTGCAAGAGTCGCCGTTTTGTTGATGTAAATTCGAATTAGTCAAATTTCAACGAGTACGGTATGAATAACCAAAAATAAAATTTGATCAATAGAACTTTATACAAGTATAATGATTTAATGAAAAGAAAAGAAAACAGTTATATATATGGATAAACATTTTTAAATTGTTAATATATAGTTAATGTATTTAGTAAATTGTAGTGATAAATAATATTTTTACTATTAAAATGGTAGCAATATAAGCATCATGAGATTAAATAAATTTACCGGTGTTATATTGAAAATGGCAGCCAAAGTAAATTATGTTTCTATTTTCAGTTCTTCTAGATAAATTCTTTCTTTTAATATATATATATATATATATATATATATATATATATTAAGACAGTATTAGATTCAATGTATCACTAATATTTACATTATTCAAATGGTTTTCTTCTCATGTTTTGACAATCCACGATAATATATAAGTATAACAAAGATTTTCAATTTTTTTTGTTAGACTTATTGAGCTTGATTTTTTAAACAATGATGGAACAAGAACATTTATTAAAGAAATTCATAATACGAAAAAGTAAACATATATATTAGTGCCCTTTATTGTTAAGTAATTTGTCTAGTAATTTTTTTCGAATAATTGACTCCCTATGAAAATAGATAATACCCCTCTATTGTTAAGTAAAACCTTGCTTGTGTTTAAATTTCATCGAAGACGAAAATAGTACTTATAAAGTAATTTTTTTCTATCTATTTAAATTTTGATGGATTAAGTACCACCCTTTCAAGTACTAATAGAATCAGTTAAGATACCAATAAGGATTATGATAGAGTGGTACTTTTTTATTCTTAATTAAAGGTGTCTCGGGTGAGTCCTCCTGAGTCCTGTGTATGAACTATGACGTCGCCTTTATTAGGGAGCGTTTTACTCCTAATGTGAGACTTCCCGAAGAAAAAAAATCAACTATATAAGAAAAATTATTAAAAAAGAAAAGGAAGTTCATTGTTTCCATTTCAAATGTCTAATTTTTATTAATTAGGCACCTTTGAGGAAAGTATAACATGCCGTATACCCTTTACCAACTTGCATTTAATTAAGGTCAGCATCATATAATATAACAAATAATTAAATGATTAATTATGATTAGTTCATACATCCAATCTTTCATATATTAAAACATCATTCTGAAAAAAAAAAAAAAACCTTTTTTCTACGCTTTAAAAATAATTTAATTCAAACTTTTCATTTAACTCGTAATGAGAAACTTCAATACTATAAAAATATCGGTTTTATTTAAACTCTGTATCTATTTAAATTTTGACACCTAAATTGCAACAGATGGAGTAGAGGAACTAAAAATTCCATAAATAGTAATTTTCCAAGTTCCCAAGTGAGGCAAAATTAGTTATGCTAAACGACTTTAAATATTAAAGATAAATATAAAGGGGTTTAATTAGGTGAGTATTAGACTTTGCTTGTTTGACCGACACGAGTCGCGATTGAGTGATAAATATTTCTTTATTCTTAATTGGAGATTTTAAAATCGAGTTGTGAGTATGGAACTATCTTTATTAGAGAGTACTCTACTTTTAATATGATATTTCTCAACACAAATTTGAATTTAATCTGACATTAATATATATATCAAATACCAAATGATAAAACAAAAGACTTTGCTTGTGAGGGTTAGAAAACTCGACAATTTTGTCAAGAGTGTTTATTTATCTTTTATTTATTAATTTTTTTATGTTGAATTAATGGTAGGAGGAGATAAGTTTTTTAAGGCTAAATATAAAATATGTTCTTTCACTCTTATACTAGAGATTTTAAATTCGAGCTCTACAAATAAAAAAATATTTTTATATAGAGCGATTTCACCTTCAATGGGTCTTATGTGGCGTTACACAAATTCGAATTAATCAAAAATTTAAAGTAAATAATACCAATCATCGAACGAAATCAACAAAATAAAGCTAAATATAGCAAAACGTTTTCATGGACCCCACCCCCTCAAGAAAAAAAAAACTTGCATTTGATATTTATTCAAAGAATATAAATTTACAATAATTACGTAATAATATATAGTCTTAATTAACTATCGTTAAGCAATAAAAATGTGTATAAAATTCATATTTATATATTTATTAAATTCATATTTTATATATTTATTGATTTAATATAAATGAATAAAAAAAAATTCATGAGCCATGAGCAAGAGCCCTCTTTTTCTGCATTCCAAAAATAGAAAAATGGTGATCATGTTGGAAAGACCTAAGTATGAAAAGTTCAATGTCTAAATTTGGTTTCAAGACAAATGACTTGTTCTTTGAGTTTTGTTGTTTAGTCTAACGTTTCACATTGTACCTTTGTTTTTTTACGTTCGGTCTAATTTATGATGATCATGTAATTCTAATAAGAGGCTAGAAGCATGCACCTCTTAATTGACGTATCTGCTTGTTATATCAGAGATATCTTTAAAATTTTAAACCTTGTCAGCATATTTGTTTCATGTTGTATTTTTGGAATTTCAATTTCTATATTTCAAAGGCCCTTTATAGATGTTTTTCCACTGATAATTTGGTTCCATCAATAAAGTTAATTTTTTTGGTCAAATAAGTGAAAGGTAAAATGTTGATAACATAATCAAACATTTATAAGATAAAGAAATGTGTCATTTCTGGGACGAACTAAAAAAAATATATCACATAAATTGAGCTTACGTAAGACCACTTTTAATGTGATCTATTGGACTATGTTGACACGAAATTTTGCTAGATTTGTGGACCTCAGAATGTCATCTCTTTGGGCCTAAAAAGAGGCCTTCCACAAGTTCTTTGGGCTCAAGCTGTTTAGTAAATGTTCATTTTTATTATGTTTCTCGTAATATGTGAACCTTTTAGATTACGATCTAAGGATTTCTTTGAGAAAATACTTTTTTTTTACGAGAAACATTAGAATGGTCTAAAACTTTGTAGTTATTACAAATGTTAGACGATAGTTTAATTTTTTATCCACAAGGTTTAGAAATATATGAAACAAATATTAAATTTGAGTCTCAATAAGTAATTTTGTATGGGCTAAGCCTAAAAAGGGACATTTGCATAAATTAGCACAAAGTATTTGTGGACCTTAAGAGTGCTATTTATTTGGGCCGAGAAATTGGGCCTTCCAGGGCTCAAGTCCTTGCTTTCATCTGATAATATATCCGCTACAATTAAATTCGAATTGCGTACTATGGTCAATTCTCGAGGTGACACTCACAACATGATTTTCTCCATTCCCAGTGCTCAAATCGGAAACATCTAGTTAAGGGTAGAGCTGTCAAAATGGGCTTGGCCCGCTAGGCCGGCCCAACCCAACCCTTGAATTAAATGGGGTTGGGCTCAATTTTTTTAGCCCATTTAGGAACAAGGCTTTTTAGCCCAGCCTCATTTGGCCCGCTGGCCTCGTAGGCCCAACCTGCAAGCCTCATAGGCCAGCCCACGGGCTATGAATTTTAAAAATATTTATTATATATATTTTAAGTAGTGTTTTACTTGTTAAGATTTTGTCAATAAATATTTTTAAAATATCAATATAAAATCAAGACTATATTTTTTACATATCTTTTACATTTTAGGGTCATTAGCCCACTAAATTTTCTTATTAGCCCAAGTTCATTACTCCATTATAATTATGAATCTTTGACCTCTTTTACTTTTGTTTTTATGCCTAAATCTTCACTTCTCCTTTGTTGTCTTGTTTATGAAAATAATGATCATGTAATGTTTTTTTGCTCGAATGAATTTTATGAATGTTGTATCTTGGCTATTATGTATTTATTTTGTAAATATTCACTAAAGCTTGTGTAATTCATGAATGAATTTATGTATGTATTGATGTCATCTCCACCGGACATCAACGTTCGTATTCTTTCTAAGAGGAAAATGTTGTCTGTTTTTTGGTTGAAGGGCCAACCCGTCCCAATCCGTGGCCCGCTTAGGGCTGGGTTGGGTTGCTATTTTATCGGCCCTTTAATTAAAAGGGTCAGCCCGTCCCAATCCATTTAACTCTCTAATTATTTGGGTTAAATTTTTAAATTTCATTTGATAGCTCTAGTTAAGGGTAAAACGATCTCACCACTGCACCACAACTCATGTTGAATATTCTTTTCTAATTTGCCAATTCACTCCTCAATCTTGTAACATAACAACATTGATTAATAATTCTTTCTTATAATCGTGATGTCTAAATCAATTTTCATACATCTTAACTAATTTACAAAATATCTATTACCTCTTATCAGCAATGGTATCAGATAACTCTGCTTATTAAAATTAAGACATATGAAAAGAAACTACCTAACTGATATGAATGCATTATGAAATAGTTGAAATGTTGAATTTTCTATTGTATCCTACAAATGATCATCATAACATAAAAATTATTATTATTTTGGCATTTAATGCATATTTTTCTCACTTACAATTGAAGAAATGTCTTACCTACCTAATGAAACTATCGTAATACCAACAATTTGAATTTTATTAAATGCAAAGCTGGACTACACATTCTCAAAATGGTCGCATTATTTTTACAAACTTCAATTGAGAAACTATCTGAGTTTGAAGTTTATAAATTGTTATAATAATTTTAAATTAATATTATAATATTAAGTGTGTTTATACTTAAATATTTATAAAGATTTTATTAAATATCACTATTTGCATAAAAAAAATGATAAAGACCCACACGAAAAAAAGATATTCGATAGACGCAAGCACATGGATATATATATCTATGATCTCATAAAGATGGTGATTGAATAAGGAAGTTATTTTTATTTGTAATCAGAATTTTCGAATTTAAACATAGTTTATGATGTGCTCGTGTTGGCTTTCCTCTTAAAAGGGGCACAAATTTAAATTAATCGATCTTATTCAAAATAAATTTGAATTAGTTAGACTCTAGAAGCATTGGATGATGAATTTTTTTATATTTTATTAGACTTAAACTTTAAAAAAAATATGTTTGTTTATAAAATCTTGAAATAATTTCAGAATATCTTAAAAAAACAAAAAAAAATTTCTCGCTTCAAATTACGCTTAAAAAAAAACTCTAATTTTTATTCATGATAAAAAATACAACTTCAGTTTTCAAATATTTTTTCACTTTTGAAAGTGGATGCGGCGGCTCCTTCTTTAACTAAAGGTCTCGGATTCAAGCTCTGGGCATGGAAAAATTCTTAGTAGGGATGTTTCGTTCCTTTTGAATAGGTCCTTACGCTTTGCGAGTATCAGACGCCAATGCGGAAACCAAATACTAAATAAAAAACCAATTTTTACTCAAATTTCACAATGAAGCCAGCCAAACGCCACTACTACTAGGGATTTTTTCACTATGAATCTCAATTAGTCAGGCCTCACTATGACTATACACCGCACGAAAAATGTAGTTTCTATATCTATATCAGGTTTAGTGTAATACTAAAATCATAGCACCAATAAAAGTTAGGGTAGAGTGGTAAATACTCTTTTACTCTTAATTAAAAATTTTGAATTCAAAAACATCTTTGATAAAAAATATTTTATCCTCAATATAAATCTAATCTCGATATGAATATCGAACCTCAAATAGAATACGGAAAAAGAAAGAAGAAATCTCAGCATATTCATCCCCCACCCCACCCCCACGCCCACTCTTTCCCCCACTATGTCCCCTCCCATTGATGAACACAAGAAAACAGAGTCACCCCCACCACCCTGCTCTGTCTTTTCCTATCCTTTTCTCTCTCTAACTTTACTCTTTTTTCTCTCTATTTCTTTACCCTTCTTGTTGTCTCTTCACTTTTTCTATCTACACCTCACGATACCATTCTCCATCACTTTGATACCCAAAAGCAACCAAACCCCTTTTGCTTTTTCTCCTCAAAATTCCAATCTTTACAACCTTATCACCAAAATTCCCATCTTTTACTCTCATCTCCCATGAACCCTTCAAGGTATATTCATTTCTCTTTCTGAATATTTTTTTATTTCATGTTGAAAAGTTTAATAAATGCCTTCTTGAAAAATCCATATTTTTTTACATTCTTGGTAGTTATTGAGCTGTAATATTGTTATAATCTTGATATTAGAAGTTTTAATTATTTTTTTCCTCTTTTTTTTATAGGTAAGGGAGAAGGATATTTTTTTTATTGAGTTTGTTGATATTTTTTAAATTTATTTGTATGGTTTTTAAGCTTAGTTTTTCATATATAAAAATGGTTTTGCAGGGTTAAGCATTCAGGTGAACCAGATCTGAGGTTGTGAATGATTGTGGCAGTTTTGGGGTTATCCTTCATGAGGTTCTTTTTAAACCTTAAGTTAGAATTAGGGTAAAAACAAACTTAGATTGTATTGTATATGAAGTTTCTTGAGTATTAGTGTAGTTTTGAGTTGTTTCTCAGAGATATTATTTAGGAAATTTGGCTTAATTGTGGTGGAGAAGTAGAAAGGTTTGAAAATGCAGAGACCTCCTCAAGAAGATTTTTCACTAAAGGAGACCAAACCCCACCTTGGTGGAGGGAAGGTCACGGGTGATAAGCTTACTAGCACCTATGACTTGGTTGAGCAAATGCAGTATCTTTATGTCCGGGTGGTGAAAGCAAAGGATTTACCAGGGAAGGATGTTACGGGTAGTCTTGATCCTTATGTTGAGGTTAGGCTGGGAAACTATCGGGGTACAACTCGTCATTTCGAGAAGAAATCGAATCCTGAATGGAATCAGGTGTTTGCTTTTTCCAAGGAGCGGATTCAGGCTTCTGTGCTGGAGGTGAATGTGAAAGATAAGGATTTTATTAAGGATGATTTTGTTGGTCGTGTTACGTTTGATTTGAATGATATCCCTAAAAGAGTTCCCCCGGATAGTCCTCTTGCTCCGCAGTGGTATAGGTTGGAGGATAGAAGTGGTAACAAAGTGAAAGGAGAGTTGATGTTGGCTGTTTGGATGGGTACTCAAGCTGATGAAGCGTTTCCTGAATCTTGGCATTCGGATGCGGCTACTGTTAGTGGTGCTGAGGCTCTTGCAAATATAAGGTCTAAGGTGTACCTCTCACCAAAGCTGTGGTACCTTAGAGTTAATGTGATTGAGGCTCAGGACTTGATTCCTGGTGACAGAAGTAGGTTTCCAGAGGTTTACGTGAAGGCCATCCTGGGAAATCAGGCATTGAGAACCAGAGTTTCCATGAGCAAGACTATTAATCCCATGTGGAATGAGGATCTGATGTTTGTAGCAGCAGAGCCATTCGAGGAGCCATTAATTTTGAGTGTGGAAGATAGAGTTGCACCAAACAATGATGAAGTACTTGGAAGATGTGCTATTCCTTTGCAGTACATTGAAAGGAGGTTGGACCACAGACCTATTAACAGTAAGTGGTATAATCTTGAAAAGCACATTATCGTTGAGGGAGAAAAGAAGAAGGAAATCAAATTCGCAAGCAGGATTCACATGAGGCTATATTTGGAAGGAGGATACCATGTGCTGGATGAATCAACACACTACAGCAGTGATCTTAGACCAACTGCAAAGCAGCTGTGGAAGTCCAGTATAGGTGTCCTAGAATTAGGTATTCTGAATGCTCAGGGCCTTTCGCCGATGAAAACAAAGGATAATCGGGCAACGACAGATGCCTATTGTGTTGCGAAATATGGGCAGAAGTGGGTCCGAACGAGGACCATTATAGATAGCTTTGCTCCCAAGTGGAATGAGCAATACACTTGGGAAATATTTGATCCCTGCACTGTCATAACTATTGGTGTATTTGATAATTGTCATCTGCATGGAGGAGATAAACCTGGAGGGGCTAGGGACTCGAGGATTGGAAAGGTCAGGATCCGTCTTTCAACTCTCGAAACAGATCGTGTTTACACACATTCTTATCCGCTACTGGTCTTGCATCCTACTGGGGTAAAGAAGATGGGTGAAATTCACTTGGCAGTAAGGTTTACTTGCTCATCGTTAATGAATATGATGCATATGTACTCTCAGCCGCTGTTACCCAAAATGCACTATATTCATCCTTTAACTGTTACTCAGCTGGACAGCTTGAGACATCAGGCCACTCAGATTGTCTCTATGAGGCTGAGTCGTGCTGAGCCACCTTTGAGGAAAGAGATAGTGGAGTATATGTTAGATGTTGGTTCTCACATGTGGAGTATGAGGAGAAGCAAAGCTAATTTTTTTAGGATTATGGGTGTTTTAGGTGGATTAATAGCTATTGGAAGATGGTTTGATCAAATATGCAATTGGAAAAATCCCATCACAACTGTTCTGATCCATATCTTGTTCTTGATACTGGTTCTATATCCGGAGCTTATTCTGCCAACCATTTTCCTTTATCTCTTCCTAATTGGAGTTTGGTACTACAGATGGAGGCCTAGGCATCCTCCTCACATGGATACTCGTCTTTCTTGTGCTGATAATGCTCATCCTGATGAACTGGATGAGGAATTTGATACTTTCCCTACTTCACGTCCTCCTGATATTGTTCGGATGAGGTATGACCGTTTGAGAAGTATTGCTGGAAGGATTCAGACTGTGGTTGGTGATTTGGCTACTCAAGGGGAGAGGTTACAGTCTTTGTTGAGCTGGAGAGACCCTAGAGCAACCGCGCTGTTTGTCATTTTCTGCTTGATTGCTGCCATTGTGCTCTATGTGACGCCCTTCCAAGTTGTGGCACTCTTGTCAGGATTTTATGTACTGAGACATCCAAGGTTCCGTCACAAGCTACCATCTGCTCCACTTAATTTCTTCAGAAGACTGCCCGCAAGAACAGACTGTATGCTATGAGAACCGTACCTTTGCCTTATGTTATCTTTATCATACTATGTGCTTCTCTCTGTGTCTCGAATTGATGAAAATGATGTAAATGACTCTGGCTCTTTTTGCCTTGCACCTACTGGTGAATGTTAGGTCCTGCTTTGTGTGTAAGATCTCCTTGAACTGTTTAGATCTAGTAGATTTACTGTTTATTCATTCTAAGTTTGTTGAAAGTTTGCTGCTTTGATGCAAATCTATATTTGTTGTCTTGTGGGTGTTTTCTTTTTGAAAAACAAGCTCCATGATTAATTCAAAGTACTCTCTTCATTCAAGTTACTGTTTCTATTTTTATTGACTTGATATTGGATGCATCTTTGCTACTGTATTCCCATGCATACCTGTTCTGAAAGGCTTTACTTGAGTCGAGAGTCTATCAAAAACAACTTCGCTATCTTCTCAAGGTTAGGGGCAAGGTGTGCGTACACACCACCCTCCTTGAATCCCACTCGTGAGATTACATTGGATATGTTATTGTCGGAATGGAGGTGCAAGCATTCAAAATCAGTTTGATTTCTTGATAAATTTGTTTTCCTTAAGGATGAAGCATTTTTTTGTGTTTTTGGAATGTCTGACAATGATGTTTCTACAAATATTTAATGTAAAGAGAGAATTATTGTACTTAGCATTGTTGTATATTGCAAGGTGACATTATTTAAACTGGTGATGTTTGTCTGCTTATGAAGACAACAATATAAAGATCCTGCAACTATGTTTTTTTTATATATATATATAATGCCGTTGGATCTGGAAAATTAGTGCACCTACACAACCCTATAAATGGGGAAGTTGGTAAAGGTAAAATAAGAAAATACTCGGGTAATCGCACAAGTGGAGTTTATACGCAGTCTTGTCTGTATATTGTGAAGGTAGAGAGGTTGTTTTCGATAGATCTTCTACTAGAGTAAAGCAACATTTCAAGTTCCAAAGGTGTTGAACTGTATCTTTTGTCCTCCCCAAGGGAACTACATAATAAATTAGTACTAAATTTTCTTTGGATACACTAACTTTGAATATTTGCTTCTTTCTCTCTCATTTAAAATTGATGTATGTAAATGATAACTCTAGTGATGAGGGTAAATATTAGGCGATTTCTTCCTACCTACTTAAATATTGGTGGAAAAAATTGCCCAATGAAAAATGTAAGTACTTGGCGGAATAATTAAATATGCAACAAGTTTGTCTTAACAACATCACAATTATTGTTCAATATGTTAAGTCTTACGCATTTTCGTTGGATTTGAGAAATGGTTGCATTCCTAAGGAGTGTGATTGTAGGCAGTCTATCTTGATGTAATTATCAATATCGATTTCACAATTTGAATTTGTGACCTATAGATTATAAAGAGACAAATTTACCATTGTTTCAAGATTAAAGGTAGAGTTGATATATATAGAAAAATGTATTTTTTTTTCCTTTTACTTTTTACAATAAGTTATATTTGCTTTGATAGGTACTATTATTATTATACTAATATTCCAGATCCAACATCATATAAAGCATCACAAAAGGTTGCAGGAATCTATATTGTTTTGTTATCAAGTTGTATTATACAAATATCACCAATTTGTATTATACTACAATGGTAAACACAATTATTGTTCATTAAATTAATAATGATACAATAATTAATATATTACAAATCTAAAACTTCAATGCTTGACATTCTCAACATCAAATCTAGTAAAATAATGAGAACTCATAAAATATCAACATGTCCTTTCACCTACCCTAAGAAATTGAGAATAAATAATATTAATCTTCACAACAGAAGCTAGGTACTCAAATGGTATCTAATTTTCCTCATCTTTACTTCGATTTGATTGTTACGTATTGTTTCTTTGCTTCTGTTATCATATTATTTGTTGTTGTTGCTGTTTTTCCTCTATTATTAAAGTCTGTATACACACTACTTTTTCCAGACCCACTTGTGAAATTACATGAGAATGTTATTATTGTACACTTCACCAGAAAAAGCAACAAATTTATGACTAATGAAAAGAGCAATACATTGATTAATCATTGAGAGAGTTCAGAAAAAGAAGATTACTACTACTAATAATATGGAATTGCATCTAACAGCCAAATTTCAACAGAAAATTCACTACATCTAAGCAGTTTCATAGAAGAAAAAACCCAAAGCCTTGCTCATTTCTACATCAATTTCATCAACTAGAGACACAAAAGGGAAAATGGATAATAGCAGCTGAAGTACTCCAGCTCATAGCATACAGTCTGTTCTGGCAGGTAATCTTCTGAAGAAATTCACTGGAGTAGATGGTAGCTTATGGCGAAATCGTGGATGTCTCAGCACGTAAAATCCAGTCACGAGAGCCACAACTTGGAAGGGCATGACATACAGCGCAATGGCAGCAATCAAGCAGAAAATAACAAACAGTGCGGTTGCTCTAGGGTCTCTCCAGCTCAACAAAGACTGCAGCCTCTCCCCTTGAGTTGCCAAGTCACCAACCACAGTCTGTATCCTTCCAGCAATACTTCTCAAACGGTCATACCTCATCCGAACAATATCAGGAGGACGTGAAGTAGGAAAAGTATCAAACTCCTCGTCTAATTCATCAGGATGGGCATTATCAGCACAAGAAAGACGTGTGTCCATGTGGGGAGGATGTCTAGGCCTCCATCTGTAGTACCAAACTCCGATTAAGAAGAGATAGAGGAAAATGGTTGGCAGAATAAGCTCCGGATATAGAACTAGTATCAAGAACAAGATATGGATCAGAACAGTCGTAATGGGATTTTTCCAATTGCAAATTTGATCAAACCATTTCCCAATAGCAATTAATCCACCTAAAACACCCATGATTCTAAAAACATTAGCTTTGCTTCTCCTCATACTCCACATGTGAGAACCAACATCTAACATATACTCCACTATCTCTTTCCTCAAAGGCGGCTCAGCACGACTCAGCCTCATAGAGACAATCTGAGTGGCTTGATGCCTCAAGTTGTCCAGCTGACTAACAGTTAAAGGATAAATATAGTGCATTTTGGGTAGCAGTGGCTGAGAGTACATATGCATCATATTCAATAATGATGAGCAAGTAAATCTTACAGCCAAGTGAATTTCACCCATCTTCTTCACCCCAGTAGGATGCAAGACCAGAAGTGGATAAGAATGCGTGTAGACACGACCCGTTTCTAGAGTTGAAAGACGGATCCTGACCTTCCCAATCCTCGAGTCCTTAGCCCCACCAAACTTATCTCCTCCTTGCAGATGGCAATTATCAAAAACACCAATAGTTATGACAGTGCAGGGATCAAATACTTCCCATGTGTATTGCTCGTTCCACTTGGGAGCAAAGCAATCAATAATTGTCCTAGTTCTGACCCACTTCTGTCCATACTTGGCAACACAATAGGCATCTGTCGTAGCCCGTCCATCTTTTGTTTTCATTGGCGAAATGCCGTGAGCATTCAGAATACCCAATTCTAGGACACCAATGCTGGACTTCCACAACTGTTTTGCAGTTGGTCTTAGATCACTGCTGTAGTGTGTTGATTCATCCAGCACATGGTACCCTCCTTCCAAATATAGCCTCATGTGAATCCTGCTTGCGAATTTGATTGCCTTCTTCTTTTCTCCCTCAACGATAATGTGCTTTTCAAGATTATACCACTTACTGTTAATAGGTCTGTGGTCCAACCTCCTTTCAATGTACTGCAAAGGAATAGCACATCTTCCAAGTACTTCATCCTTGTTTGGTGCAACTCTATCTTCCACACTCAAAATTAATGGCTCCTCAAATGGTTCTGCTGCTACAAACATCAGATCCTCATTCCACATGGGATTAATAGTCTTGCTCATGGAAACTCTAGTTCTCAATGCCTGATTTCCGAGGATGGCCTTCACGTAAACTTCTGGAAACCTACTTCTGTCACCAGGAATCAAGTCCTGAGCCTCAATCACATTAACTCTAAGGTACCACAGCTTTGGTGAGAGGTACACCTTAGACCTTATAGTCGCAAGAGCATCGGCACCAGTAACAGCTGCAGAATCTGAATGCCAAGATTCAGGAAAGGCTTCATCAGCTTGAGTACCCATCCAAACAGCCAACATCAACTCTCCTTTAACTTTATTACCATGTCTATCCTCCAACCTATACCACTGTGGAGCAAGAGGACTATCCGGGGGAACCCTTTTAGGGATATCATTCAAATCAAACATAACACAACCAACAAAATCATCCTTAATAAAATCCTTATCTTTCACATTCACCTCCAGCACAGAAGCCTGAATCCGATCCTTAGAAAAAGCAAACACCTGACTCCATTCCGGATTCGATTTCTTCTCGAAATGACGAGTTGTACCCTTATAGTTTCCAAGCCTAACCTCAACATAAGGATCAAGACTACCCGTAACATCCTTCCCTGGCAAATCCTTTGCTTTCACCACCCTCACATAAAGATACTGCATTTGCTCAACCAAGTCATAGGTACTAGTAAACTTATCACCCATGACCTTCCCTCCACCAAGGTGAGGTGTGGTCTCCTTTAGTAAAAAATCTTCTTGTGGGGGTCTCTGCATTTTCAAGACTACTTCTCCACTACAGATCAACAAATCTCAGCAGAGACAACTCAAACTACTCTAATGCTAGCAATCTTCTAATACAACAGTCTTAAGCAAGCCTAAAAGATGAAATCAAGAAAAAACTAAAGCTTTTCA
This sequence comes from Solanum pinnatisectum, assembly GCA_035578085.1. NCBI lineage: Eukaryota > Viridiplantae > Streptophyta > Magnoliopsida > Solanales > Solanaceae > Solanum > Solanum pinnatisectum. The sequence continues at coordinate 42,206,146 of CM069085.1, read as the reverse complement.
CCCTGCATAAATCAAAAATCAGAAACAAAAAGTTGAGAAACCACACAAATCAAATCAAAGGCAAAATAACAATAGCAACAAACAAAGAAGTTTATATGAAAATGGTCTAACTAACTCAATCAAGAAAGACCCTTTTCATTTCCACACAAAAAGATAGAATCTTTAATGCAGAAAAATACAACTACATTACAGCTTAAGAAACACCATGAAAGTAAAACCAGACAAGCATTGAACAAAAACCCAAAAACAGCAATTTTTAAAGGCACGTTTATATTAGAAAGAAAAAACAAATAAGCCAAGTTTATGTGATAAATAAATGCCATAAATGAATATACCATGTGGGTTCATGGATGCTGATGATGAAAAGATTCTGAAAACTGGAAGCTTTGAAGAGAAAAATGAAAAGGGGTTTCGGTGTCTTTAGGTATTATATGAAAATGATGGAGAATGTAGTATATAGTGACTAGAGAGAAAGAAAGAAAAAAAAAAAAGAGTAGTATAAAAAACTGCAAAGACTCATCACAGTGTGAGAGAAAAACAGAGCAGGTGGCACAACAGCTTTTTCTGTGTGTTTCAGGGTGGTTGGTGGAGGTAGCATCTTTTTTTATTTTTATTGCTCGGTGTCATTAGAGTTTGATTAATTTAGATTGATGGTTGCGTAACTATTTCTTAGACAACATTCTCACTATGATATTTTCTCCATAAGGGTTTGAATCAAAATTTTCTATTAAAGGTGAAGAGATCCAAAACATTTTGTCTTCTTTCATTTTTTTAAAAATGTTTTTAAGAGTAAGTTATAAAAATTCCACTAGTTTAGGTGAAAATTACTTAAACTACATAATAATATGTAATGTTATGAATTTTAGCAATTTTGGTGTGTCTATATACATGTATCTCGAGATATATGAGATCAGAAATAGGTGTAGTTTGTTCTATATATATTATATCCAAGTGAATTCGCATACATCTGATATACATACATAAATTTCACTCGCTTCCCTCCTATTTCGCTCGCGACTCTCATATATTGCATATCTAGTATTCTAGATACATGTATAATGTATATGATGTTTATTTGTGTGTTCATATATATCTGGGATATATAAACAAATCTCACTTGTCACTTTTGTATTTTATTCGTGTATTTGATATCTCAAATACATACGAATCACACAAGATACTTGTATATCTAGTGTGATTCACATCTATCTGATTTGAAATTTTGATATAAAATTATTAAATATAAAATATAATATAATTATTTTAAATTGTAGAGAGAATTAATAAATACGATAAAAATTGTATAATTAGATACTTGCCCCTTTTTGTTTTTAATTGGCAATTTTGGTAGTACTTATCTATCCTATATTGTTTGACCATACGACACGAGTCGCGGTGGAGGATACTGTTGGGACTTGCTTGCATGTGTGAGTTTTATTAAAAAAATATTTTAATAATAATAATAACAATATATATATATATATATATATATATATATATATATATATATATATATATATATATATATATATATATTAAGCATTTGTACATGCGATTTGAGAAGAATTCATCGTTACAAATTTTATTTTAAAAAAATAAAGAAGATAAAGTTGTGTTTAGTGTGAAGAAATTATTCATTATATAAAATGATTACATTAAAAAATAACTAGTTATTATTAATATAGTTGATATTGTAACTTGTGACACGAACATGACATACAAGTATAATTTGATATTATTTTCATTTTAAGTCTATCTTGTTAAATTATTTACAAGTAACTGAAATGGTGCTATTTTTATTACACTTAATTTGTTAAAATTATTTACAAGTCATATCAGATTAATACTATCTTCATTTTTCTAATTTTGTTCAATTGGTCGCAAGTCATGCTAGATTGTATGATTTATGTTTTCTTTTTATGAACTATTAAATTTAGTCTAAAGCCAACAAGGTCACGTTCTGAAACGATTTGGCAAGATTAAAAATATCTAAAATAACTATATAATAGCTTTAAAATCAAAAGTAGGCATTTCCTTACTTTTATTTTTTTATTTAAAAATCATTTAAATTTTTTTTTATTTTTTAACTTAAAAACTATTTTTTTAAAATCAATCCAAAGGGTTCTTAGATTATTTTCTGAAAAAAAAATTACCGTCAGAACAAATACACGTGACAATGAAACAACAAATAACATTATTAATTTGCATACCGAATGAAGTGAGGACTTAAAATAAAGCACGCTTAGGTCACATTTGTTTTTATTTAGATTAACAAGTCTGAATTTGAATGCACATTTAAATAATTAAAATGTTATTGAACACTGAATGATTAAAACTGTTTTTTTTTCAACATCTGAATATATATAATTTATTTGTTTATAAAGATAACAAATATACAATTCAAATAGAATAATAATTAAATATTTAAAAAACTAAAAGTTCAATAAAATAAGTTTATTATTTGATAAGAAAAAATAATAACATAATCAATATAATTTCATATAATAAAGTTTCAACAATATGTTAATAATAAATATTATATCAATAATATATTTGAAAAATATTAACATAATATGATAAGATCACTAAGCTAATAAAATATACTCCCTCCATTCCATATTAATATAATATGATAAGATCACTAAGCTAATAAAATATACTCCCTCCATTCCATATTAAGTTAATTTAATTAACTTAATTGTTCAGTTTTCAAGACTACTTTTAGAGTGTTCTTTCAATTTTACCCTTCATTAGTTAGTATTGGAATTAGTGATTAATTAATATTTAGTTATTTTAATCATAAATTTAACAATAATTAATAAGGGTAAAAATGAAAAACTAGGTTTAATTTATGTCTTAATCTACTTTTCTTAAAAGGTGTAAAACATCTCAAAATTTTAACTTAATATGGAATGGAGGGAGTATTAGTTATTACTACTAATGTATCTATATTATATCAAGCATTGTATCATTTGTTGTTTAAACATTTATTTAATATTTCCTCCGTTTAATACTTGTCATTATGTACCTTTCTTAAGAAACTATAAATAAAAGAGTAATTTTATTATATCACGCTTTGACTATAATAAATTCACCGTCTTGAAAAATATAATAGAAAATAATTATAATTAATAATAAGGGTAAATTAGAAACTAAATGTAAAATTGTCCATTACTTTTATAAAGTGGACATTTCAAAATAATATAATGGACAATTATTATTAGACGAAGGAAATAGTTGAATAAATAGCATTGAATGATTTTAAGACTAAAGTTTAGATCTAATCGAATTGTACCTCTTTTCAAACCTTCATTAACGACAAACAAGTGAGACATTAAATATTTTTTTATCTTTTTAATTAATATAATGATACAAAAAAACAAAAAATATTTACTTTAATTTGATTAATTTGTTTTAATAATAAATATTAGAAGTAGAATTTATGGTCATTAGGCCGGGTCAGGCTGGATCTGGCCCGTAAGTGAACCCGAACCGGGTAAATTATTCCTCTTTCAATGACATTTGATCTCTCCCATTTTCTCAACCTCATTTTCCGTCAATTCACTCACAAAGCCATGCCGGAATCCGACGAACAACCACCGCCATCGACGCCGTCAACGGCGTCCACTCCACCTGTTTACATACATCCGCGAAGAGAACCTTTCGAACACGGACTTCTCCCTATCCCTAAACTTATCTTCACCGATGGAGCCCAAACTCTTATTCCAATTCGTGATAAGCTCTTATCCTTATCATCTGGATCGGCACATCGAGTTAATTTTGAAGCAATTGCTGAAGCATTTCAGATCTCTCATGACCATGCTCGTCTTGTCATTGAGACAATCGCATCGGTTCTTCATTCCGATTCTGATCCTAGCGTCACTGCTAAGCCGTCAGAGATCGGTTCCGTTGGTGTAAACGTGTTTGATTTGATGATGTTTTTGTACATTCAGAGTTATAAAAGGTTGCTTCCTAAAGGACATAAGGATTCCGCTGCAGTAGCTGATGTTTGGCCTTCTACTTCTGCATTCGACGGTTTCTTATCGGCTCTTTCGCCGTTGCAGGTTAGGCATCTGTGTTTTGTAAATCCGATTCTATTTTATGATTCTGTATATTCGAATTGGGAAGTGAATGGATTTATCATTTAGTGTTTTAGGTGATAATGAGTTATTGGATACTCTTTTGTTCTTAAAGATGCTTTCTTTAATAAGTAGGTTTTAAACACGTAATGAAGCTGGAATTGAATTGTTTTACCGGGTTGAGTCGGAATTTGAGGATGAAGTTTCTATGCCTGCTGCCAAGTTTAGTTGTATAAGTTTGTGGTCTTTTGATTCTAACTTCCGATGGAGGTTGCTTTATCAGGAAAAGGCATAGTTCATTATTCCTTGTTTTGTGATGGTAACTTTGAAGCTGCGCAATACTGTATGCTAGTAATTCATGGAATTACCTCCCATGCTCCTCCAGTGTTTTATTTGAGTAGTTTCTGGAGGCACTTTGAATATTTGATTCCAAAGCCTGATTCATTTGTGTGATAAAATCACTGTTTCTTCATCAGCTATCTTTAGTACCTATCGACATGGTGCTTAGTTTTAAGGACGAGAATGTTCTAGCAGTTGAATCTTTAACTTTTAGTTCAGAAGCAGGGACCAGATGAACTTGGATTAACCAAAGTCTTTCAACTACATTATTTGTCTATTATCGAGTCCCTTACAGATCTTAATAGTGTTTAGTTTTTCTAATCCTTCTTATATTTTTCCTTTTGACAAGCCCCTCCAGTCTCTCTGTTGTTGGTTTTAAGATCTTGTCATCTTATTTATCTAATCAAAGTATTACCTTTTCCATGATGCTATCTAGAAAACTTTTATCTTTTTTATTTCTACAAGTGCAGAGTATGATGAGAATTTAGGTGAAAATAGATTCTATATTATAATCAATTACTGTATAATGTAATGATTTATAAGTAATACTTCTAAAATCTGATGGTATTTTTTGGGGCTCCAAGATGGTAATTAACTATCTTAATCAAAGATTATAAGTAACCATAAGAGTCAAATGTATGAAGGCGGGCCTTGGAGCAATGGAGAAGCCCTCTGCATTTAGGGTGACCAGAATTCCAAGGCACCAATCTCTCGAATGAGGAGGTAAGGCTGTCTACAATTCCCTTTACCTGAGCCACTTGGACTGGAGCTTGTGGCAGTGGAATCGCTCCATTGACAGTTAAAGGCATATGAAAGTTGGAAGGCTGAATTTTGGTTTTGTTGGACTAAAGAAATGGTAAATTGTTTCAGAATGGTGAGAATGATGTAGAAAGTTGTGTTACCTGTTCAAAAAAGAAAAGAAAAGAATGATGTAGAAAGCATTTAAAGATCTTTCATTTGTCTTTTTGGTATAACCTTATTGTGTTGATAGCTGATCGAGCTTGAGCTCGGGGATGACTAGAAATTTTGTACATACTTTTTGACACCTCTTTTTCCTTTTTTATTTTGGAAAAAAACTGGAACTGTCTGATCAATAAAAGTTTTTCGATCTTACTGGTTCAGCAATTTTTCACAGGTCATGGTTTGTTGAAATCAAGATTTATTATGTTGATCTCAATTAACTATTCATCACTGACAATTAGTTTCAGTTTTAACAATTTCACTGAGCATGTGTTGTTTGTTGCTGTTAATGGATTATAATTTAATTGTCAATTTCTCATGTTCTTCTGAAATGTATTATCCAAAAGCTTTGTTTTGAAATTGCAGCTTGTGCGCAGCAATAGTCGTCGGTCTATGCCATCACAGGCTGATGAAGAGGCTCATCAATTATCCTATTTACAGAAACACTTGGGAAACATTCTGTCTCTTCTGGCAGAGTCAGTGGAAGGAGATGGTGAAGAGTCACTGGTTTGTGGATTGAATACTGTGCTATACTTCCATTGTTGTTGTTTTATATATTTAGGATAGTTTCCTACCAAATTTAGTCAAATTTGATTCGTGTGAACTTCACGAGACATGCTACTCAATATGTATTCTTTCTGCAAATAAAAATTTTACTCACACAAAATGTACTAAGATAGTGCACAAGAAACTGAAACGTGCTACGTGCTAGAACACTTGTTGCTTGACTAATGAGGATGCCTAATGACAGACCCTCTATATGCATCCATTGTGTGCCGTTGTTTGTTTTCATACAGTTTTGGCTTAAAGGTATGCTGAGAAGCTAATCTAGTTGCTTGACACATAGGTCTTGTCTATGGAGAAATTGGAGCATCTTGGCTTCCTAATCTATTTTGGTGAAAAGGGATCTGAGAGAATCCCATTGAGTCAGAATGCCCCATTTTTTGCCAATTCAGATCCAGAGATGCCTGCTGTTCCTGTTCCTGCAGCTCAAGTACATGACTGGCTTGTAGAAAATATGGCCTCTGCTTTGACACGAATAACCGAGAGGGCTTCAGCAAAGGAAAATGGACCAACTAGTGCCTCTGATCAGGATGTGCCAATGGCTGATGTCTCTGCAAGTTCAGTTAAGAGTTCACCAGGTCCTAGAGGTCCAAGTTCCATTGAAGGAATTTCTAAATCATCATATGTAAGGCTGCCAAATGATATTAAAGGCTCCTCTGTAAAGGTAACTTCCAACTTTGTGATGTGTGTTCTTTTTCTGGGAAATGTGAGTTGAATGATTCATTTTAGGATTCTATGGAGCTTTTGTAAATGGGTCTTTTTTCATGCCATCCGATCTGATCGGATTAGGAATGGGAAGATCTCTCCTTCGAAAGGAGACCGGGAATTCGTTATGTATGGATGATGAGATTCCATCAATACAGAGCCTCAAATAGACTTATTGGAGGGTCCCATTGGCGTTGTGTGTGCTAAACTTTCTTAGTGTTCTACAAGATCTTAATGACATCAGTTGGAAGGGGTCTGCAGGAATGGGCTTATGCTGGGTGTGCTCCTTTAGGTCATTTGACTGTAATACGTTTTCTGTAGTCTTTAAATTGCATCAGAATAAACTTGCTCATGGTTTGGTAGAGTCTGAACAGTGTTCTCCCTAGAAATAGTTAGCATGCTGTTGCACCCATTGTGAAGTTATTGACAACTAGTAACTCGTTATTTGTGATGATTGCAGTGTAGAACCATCAATAGATACACCATCCTCAGAAGCTACTGCTCTGTAATTTGGTGTGTGCAGTGTAATGAGTAGGCCGAAAGCATAACTTGCTTTTTTTTTTTTTTTGTGTGTGTGTGTGGGGATAAAGCAGAAACTGGTGAACTTGTTGAATCCTGATTGTAAGATCCAGTTTATCTTTGTAAAATACCTGAAGCATATTTAACATTTATATGATATTTAGTGGGACAATAAAACATATGTCGCTGGCACGGGATGTTTAAATAGCAATATATTATAAATAACTTCTAAATCTGAATTTGACTTGAAGTATGGTGGAACTATGTATGGAGAAAACAATGGTTGCTCACGTAAAGCCCCCTATGTGGTAATTCAGATATTTGATATGTGATATATGGGAAACGAATTTAGGATAAGTAGATGTTAAGACTGAAAATATGTACTACAAGTTTAGGCAACATGAGAAGAGTGAAGTTGAGGTGAGACTAGACATGATTGTTGTGCTTAAGTACAAACCATTCAGATGTTTAGGCTCGTTGTTCCACGGAAAAGGGAATGATAGATAAAGATGTTGCTGATAGAATTGAAACTGGATGGGTGAAATGAGATGCTACTGGGGTGTTATGGGATAGATAAATGTCTTCCAAAATGAAAAGTAAGTATGGTAAAACAGTTATTAGGGCTGAATTGTTATATGGTATGAATGTCGGGCCACTATAGTACACCATATCCACTGGATGAGTGTTGTAGAGATGTGATGCTAAGATGGATGTTTGGTCAAACAATAAAAGTTGAGATAAATAATGATGACATTCACCAGAAGGTGCAAGTATTACATATTGAGGATAAAATGAGAGAAGGTCGCTTGAAATGGTTTGATCATATCCTGTGCCGACCTACCAATGTACTGTTACATAGGTGTGAAACCATGGTGAGTGAAGATGCTAAAAGGGGATGAGGCAGATATAATATCACGTTGAAGGAATTTAGATGTACTATTTCATAAATACAATTAGACTTGGCTATAAATGAAGGGGGAGGTTATACCATTAGCAACCTATAAATTATCTTCACATTTTACATAGTTATATTGAATAGTTGATACTTCTGTCTATCATTTCTTACTCCAGAGAATAAAATTACCATTCATACAAAATGCATAATGCAAACTTCTCTCCTTCATATTTAATACCTTCTCCTGTACTACTTCATTGCCTTTTATGCTATGAAATATTTCGTACTCATTTGGAATTCACGAATCATGTACAAATTACTCACCCATTATCATCTGAGCAATATGCCATCCTACATTCTCCTGTATATGCATTCGGTGCTTTTTATCTGAGAAATCGGCCATGAGATCAACTTGCTGCCCCACAACATGCGAATTCACAAAGAAATGATAGCACTGTTATTGAAACACCTCCCAAATTTATTTATGTTGGTGTAGCCTTACATGTCCTTTGAGCTTAAATTTGGGAGGTGTTACAATAACAACACTATCATTTCTTTGTGAGCTCGCATGTTGAGCTGATGGCAGATTTCCTGGCAAAAAAGTATTGGATGTATATATAGGAGAACGTAGGATGGTATTTTACTCAAACGATAGTGAGTAATTTGTACATGATTCGTGAATTCCAAATGAGTACGAAATATACCATAGCATAAAGGACAATGAAATAGTACATGATTCGTGAAGTAGTACACGAGAAGGTTTTAAAAATGAAGAAGAAAAGTTTTGCATATTTGAAGTATGAATGACAATTTTTTTCTCTAAAATAAGAAATGTTAGAGAGAAGTACCCACTATGCAATATAATTATGAAAACTTATAGGCTGCTCATGGTATAACCTTACCCCTTCTTAGGTCAAAATTTTGCTCGACACTTCCGATCGTATCTGTTGTGATCATATTTGAATGATGTCACTGGAAAGTTCATTTGGTTTGGAACATGTAAATTGAAGTTCTAGATGCATGTTTTACCTTTTAAAAAAAAGGTTCTAGATACAGGACATGGATAATATGGCATTGCATGATGAGCTGTAGCACACCATTTATGGAAGAAGTTGGATGTAAATTGACATTTACATGTTGTGTATAGGCAGGCTTCTTTTTATGTTATGAAACTCACTCTGTGCCAAATTATTTCAGAAGTTGACAATGTGGTCAAACTTCTTTTAATGCCTTTACGCTTTTGGAATTCTAACCATTTTGTTGTAGTTTTGTCTCAGTTTAATAAGTGCTCATCTAAACTCTGGTAAGTGGTGGGCAAATATTACTACATAATTGTCCCAACTGATTTTTAAACTCAACTTAGGTCCTTATGATCGTGTGGAGTTTTTATGGTCATAATTTTATATATATAGAAAGGAATGTAATTCTACAAATTTTTGAATGGAGTGTCTTTACATGCAAAACTGTTGATTGTGGAAACTGACTTTCAAACTCAACTTAGGTTCTTTGCGATCGTGTTGAGGAGTTTTTATGGTCATAATTTTATTTATATTGGAAGGATGCAAATCTAGGAATGTAGAATGGAGCATCTTTTTATGCAAAACTGTTGATATAATACGATTTAGACGGTTATAGCAGTATTATGTCTGTTCCAACTCACTTAAATCATAGAGTTACTATATTGGCATTGGCTATGCTATATAGGTCGAGATGGTAAGACATTTTTGATCAATTAAAGTGTAGTTTCATTAATAATGGGAGTCGAGATGGTAAGATTTTAGGCTAACTTTTTTTAATAAGTGGTAAGACTTTAAAGTTATTAGCAAGGAGAATTTATCACGTTGCATCATCTTTTGTGAAACCTCGTCTCTTGCAGAATTCGTTAAAGAGGATTTTATGAACTTACGTGGTTTTATTATTGCCTCTGTGTTGTGTCTGTTTAGTCTCTAACCTATTGATGTGAACAACCAAATCTCTTGAATTCTGACCGTTCTTTTATGTATTTACTGACAGCTTTAAAGCAGAATCACACATTTGGTCAAGGAGAGTCAAGGACTCTAGAAATTTGTTCGTCATAAAGTCATAGCATAGGCGATTCTCAAGAGTGTCTGAGACTACGATTAAAGAGTATTCCAGAAGAATGTGAAAATGAAAGGAAGCAATATTGGATAAGTGGTCAGAATAAGGTTCTCTGTAGTGTCTAATTGAAAGCTAGTCTTGTCCATTACTTGCAACTGGTTGATCAGTTTGTTTGCACCTTTTCTGTAGCATGCTGAGATGTTTATGTCTTTGAATATCTTAATACTCTCAACTTCCAAGAGCTTTTCAAGTCCTTAAAGTTGGGCGCTTAGAATTTTGGGTTATGCATGAGATGATTTTGCACTGTTAGAATTCATCTTTCTTTTAGAAGTGGTATTAATGAATGTGATTTCTTCTTTCGCTTTGTCTTGATTTACCTTGTACCCCGACAAATTATTAGCTGGACAGATTTAAATTTAGTGAAACAAACTTCCTACAGGATTCTTGATATTGAATCCTTTTTCTTTTTGGCAGGTTATCAATTGCCATGAATCAGTCATTTATATTTTAGCTCCTTTGAAATATGCGACAGTATATGGATGCTCTGATGCAACTATTGTCCTGGGAGCTGTAGGCAAGGTAGGTACTAACCTTCAGGAAGATTTTGCTTGTTTCTTCTCAAGGGTCGGTTAGTTGTGAAATTGTAGAAATTCTAGTATGACGTAAATTTAATTCCACATTACCTGTTACTTGTTGTAGATGTCTCATGTACTATATATGAATGAAATGTGTTCTTATTTCTTTGCTTCTCAAAAACAGCCTGCACTGTACCTTAGTATGGGGCTTTGCTGTTTAGCAATTTCAAGGCACAATCTAGTTAAAGGTACATGTTTGGCCAAATGCCATCTTCAAAACGTATATAATCTAGCATTTGCACATTATTCATCTCATGTACTTGGAGACAAAGATTTGCAGGCTTCTGAACTTGAATATCTGAATTGTCGGGAGATGGGGAAACAATATCTTTTGTAGGAAAATCATTACTGTTAAAGGTTGAGCTTATTTGTATCTGAAATTTGGTTTTATCTAAGATTTGATCCTGTTGGGGCTGTTTGGTTTGAAAATTTCACTTAGGCTGTGCTGGCATCAGCTACAGTTATGTAAGCATTTTGAACTTTGTGATTCTGGATGGTATTTAGACTCTTCATGTTACTTGGCAATATAAAGACAAATTACTTTGTACTAAAACAACGTGGTCACGAAAGGAGCTGAATGAGTACATAGGATTCATATAGCCAACTCCAATTTATATAGAACTGAGGCATATTTGGTGGAATAATTGATATAGATTTTCTTCTATAGTTATGGCTTAAATGCTGTACACAAAAAGGTGACCAATATTTGCATGGACTCCGAAGATGATAAGGAAGAAACTTATGCTTTATGAAACTGATATTTGCTGCTTTCTACTGCCACTAGAAAGACTTTTGATTTCAAAATATAATGGCATAAAAAGTAGAGAGTTCCTCGAGCTATTTTTTGAAATGGAGTTGCTCAAGCAATTATTTTATTTACATCAGGGTTTACCACATAACGCATGAACTACAGGTTGCCACTAGTTTTGTATTAATTGATCCATTTTACAAATGGTTTACCATCGTCTGTTTGATCCTCTAAATTAATTATTTGATTTGACCTTTAATTGTATAATGTCTTTTACAGGCTGTCAGAATTGAGCACTGTGAACGTGTTCACGTGATTGCAGCAGCTAAACGTATTTGTATTGCCAATTGTCGTGAATGCGTATTCTTCTTGGGAGTTAACCAAACACCACTTCTTGTTGGTGATAACCATAAATTGCAAGTATGTCACTTTTGTGCTGCTGATCAAAAGTTCAGCTTACTCCTTGGATCTCCAAAATCCTTATTTGACTCATACATGCATGGTTTGCCATTATCACTCTGCATCAAATGTCATTGCAATCTCATATGGCTTTAGAAGTGAAATTATTCATTCAGCTTTTACCCTTTTCCTTATTTATCTTTCTCAAAGCCTTCATTGAATACACACAATGAAGATAAGAGGGTGCTAAGTTTATAGGATGGACAATTTTCAGTGCAATTGAGACGTTTGATATATACTAAGTAAACTTTAGTTGGTACTCTTGGTGCAATTGAGTGCTAGATATGTAACTTTTGGGTTTTGGGACTCTTGGTGTACTTTTTTTCATGTGATAAATGGGATTGTTGGTGTAGTTTATATCACTTAATTGACTGGCATATTGTTTTGCAGTGGCTATATAATTTGTATCCATCATCTAATATATGCTGTGAAATACCTTGTGCTTCTTAAGAAGTAGTGCATTCTCTTTGTAGTAATGTTTATTCTGTCAAGATTGCTTGCCACTTGGTGGATTTCTTTTCTTCTTAGAATAGTTTGTCAATTATGAACTAAATATTTTGCTACGTTGACTAGGGCTTGGTAATACATTTCTTTTATAATGTTAATTGGATATAAGAAATGAAGGTATTCTGCATTTCCTAATGATGTGCATTCTATTTAGTAGTATTTTCTTATCGTGCTGGATAGACAGTATATATATGATGTTCGACTTCTTTTTCTGGGGAAATTTTTGACTTCCCCCCCTCCATCTTTTTTTGATGATTTTTCAGGTGGCTCCATACAATACTTTTTACTCGCTACTGGAGGAACACCTGAAGCAAGTTGGTGTTGACCCAACCATCAACAGATGGGATGCACCTGTAGCACTTGGTGTCGTTGACCCACATGATTCACTGTCACATCCTGCTGGTGTGTCTGAAGTTCAAACGGAGTCTGCTAGTCCTGTGGACCCTGATCAGTTCACTAACTTTTTGGTATGTCTATAGAAGTAGGGACAAGGACCTTAGAGTTCTAACTAATCAACCATTTATGATGTGTTCAGTATGGAGGAAAACAATTTCCAGAGAATGTTTTCTGATCTGTTGGTAAAATATTTTTCTAAATTATATATAAATGTTTTTTAGGACAATATCTTTTGCTTATGTACTGAAACAAGAAAATGAGTAAAAACCCACTTATTTTCATAGAGAACATTTTCCTTCGTACGGTCATACCAAGCACACGCTTAGTACCCATTCTTTTTCCAAATGTCTTCAGTTCTGGAAAAAAGTGTATAGCTGTGCCCTATTATTTACTAATGGAATATCTGCTCAAGATCTGTTGGTAAAACAACTTTTTTTCCTCACTGGATTCCTTTTAGATGCTTATATGTACGTCTCTAATGGTCACAGATTCCAAACTGGTTTGAAGGGCAGCAATCTGGGTCCACAAAAGATAATCCATTCCCCTTACCGGAAGCTTATATGGCATCCCAGCAGAGAAATGTGCGTTAAGACTCCAACTTAAACTTGTATCATTTTGCGTCACATTTTGTGCGACTATGATTATTGATCTTCCCTTTATGTAGTATAGCCCATACATGTTTAATATTTTTGGTTGAATCATCTAACTTTTGGAAAACCATATTTCACACTTGTTTACCCTTTCAGCTCAAGAACTTGGAGGAGACTAAGAATAGTTTGAAGGACATCAACCTTGATGAGAGCCGGAAGCGGGAAGTAGCAGCTGCTCTCCATGTGTGCTTTAAAGACTGGTTATATGGTAATGGTGACAGTTTATATATCATTTCTTGATATTTGTGCTTGAACCTTTTGTTCTCAACCCCTGTTCTGCCAATATTTGACAGCTTCAGGAAATATACGGCAACTATACTGTCTTCAAGGCGAATAGTGTTCTGCACAATGTTTCAGCAAATGTAGTAAGGATGGTATTGGTAATTCTCCCCTTCCGTTGTAGATTTCAGTTTCATCCACCACAGGTTCCTCCCTGCCATTTTTGTTGGTGTTGAAAGCAGCCGAGAGTTTGATGGTATCGCAATATTTGGCCATGCAGCTTACAGACAAGTTACCCTCTAGAACTCTTGTGCAGTTTATAACCAGAATGCCTCATGACTTGAAACCGTGTTACATTTTTTTTCGAAATTGAACTGTCTTGTACTAATATGGAAGTCAAAATATTTGTAGTTTCCAGTTTCCTCTTTTTCTTCGTCTTACTAGGTTCCGAACTTTAGCTGAGGATTAATCTGTTGTTATTTGCTTTGTCTGGGTTTCTGTATACAAATAAGAGATGCAGAATACCTTTCGGGGTAAATTAGAGAACAGTATTTCAAAGAATTGGTGATTATTGGTTTTTGCCTAGCAGCTAAAAACTCTTTGACAGCAGAGCTACAATTCTATTTATGGGTTCAATAGAGCTCAGTAGCTTTGACTCAAATTTTGTATTTGTGATCTCGTGTTTAAAAAATCCTTTTTAGAATTCGAAACTCATAAGTCAAAATTCTAGCTTCGTATCTGCTAACATGTTATATGCATTATGTTATTTTATCACATTATAAGAGCCATCCATTTGGAATCAAAAACTTAAAAGCCAAGGAACATCATTTTGTGGAAAACCATATTACCCATGGGACAATATCCAACATCTTGTTCTATTTTCTTGATCAAATTCAATGAAGATTCACATGTTCATAGAAACAAAATATAGACCATGGTGGCGAAGTTAGAAAATTCACTGAGGACGTTCATTAACTTCTATTTTAATATACAGAGTGTAAATATCCAACAAAAAGTGTTTAACTGACCATCCTTCGCTATATTACTCAATTTGGTAGACCTTTATGGACATAAAGAATCAATAGATTTAGTTCTATTATCCATTATCCCAACCAAGGAATTATATCCCTGTCTGTAATATTGTTACCTTTTAGACAAACAAGATTGAATGTTTTCACACAAACAAAAGAAAAGGCATTTGTTACTTCGGAATAATCTTAAATTCAATAGTATATGATCCCTATCTTTATTTTATTTCTGCAACTTACGAACCTTTCTAATTACAACAACATATCCAGTGAAATTTCACAAATAGGATTTGAGGAAGGTAGAATGTATGTAAATCTTACCACTACCTCGTGAAAGTAGAGAGAGATTGTTTCCAAAAGATCTTTCAGATTATGTTCTAAATATCTTTTTTGAACAAACAAAAGAATCTTCAATATTTTACTGTTAAATGAAACTTATTTAAACTATTAATTTGACAATATTATATCTTTGAAGAAATTGTGTCATTAAAAAAACGTGACTTTCTTTTAATGTAAGGTCACATCTACTTAAAGACAAACTTTTTTAAAAATTTATTTTGTTTCCCACTTTGATGCTCCTGTAGTATGAAGCAGCACTAAAATTGTCTCTACTATTTATGCACTACGAATTTAAGCTGTGAAATCAATTATTGATGTTTGTGTCTAGTTGACTATCTACATCATACCCCCTATTGTTTCGTGCACCGTGCTGCCCTTTTTTTCGTACTTGGTGGCAATACCTACCTACTTTGGGACTTGAATTTCCTGATTTCTAGTTCCAGAATGTTTTGAGGCTCCACTAATTCGAATTCGTTCCAAATTTTTACTTTGAGAGATAAAGGGATCTCCCACCAAATGCGACTTTTTTTTCAAGATTCGAACCCAAGACTTCACGTACCACCCCACCACAACCTTAGATGATAAAGACAAACCTTCACAAAAGATGATCATTCATGGATGAGCGTCTGTATTGGTGAGTTTGCATAAATTCTTTGGTATTAAACCATCTGTAATGAGAACATCTTAATCATCTTGAAAACCTTACCCCTATAGCTACTAAATGGGGTAATCCCACAAGTGGGGTCTGAGGTAGGTAGGGTGTACGCAGACCTTACCTCTACTTCGTAGAGCTGGAGAGACTGTTTCCGAAAGACTCTCAGCACAACTGCAAAAAAATGGTACAAGGAGGCAACATAAACAGGCCAACATATTAAATCCCCTTTGGCTTCTTCTTAAGTACACAAGGACCAGTTTCCTTCAGAAATTTCTTATTATTCAGAAGAAATCGAAATAGTACTAGTATAAGCTAGTACATATACTGCATTGAACATGTAAGAAGCAAGATGCATTGTGTCATCAGACTACCTTTTTCCAGTTATGCAAAATCACCACACAAAAAATAACAGAAATAACACGATATCACATGTCATATCCGATGAGCTGAGAAACAAAGACGAGTGATAAACACTAAAGAAGGCAAGATGTGAAATGTCTAAATGCAGAAAGGAGCCATATTTCAAAGAGAGTAAGATCAACATGATATCACTTGTCTAACAAATATTCGTCCCTCTAAACGATTTTGACTGTACATATACTGAGAAGAACTTTAAATCCGCAAGTTCAACTGCTTTCATGTAAGGTGTAAACCAAGTCACGATCCTTAGTTGACAGATTTCAGAAGTATAAAGCAACATCCACATTTCACTAGCAGAATATCTTGTTAGACCGTTTTAAACGAACAATTAGAAATGTCAAAGTTATCAAATCAGTCAAAACAAAGCAAATGAGAGTATGATACTGACGCTAACCTCCAACGAGCATGTTCCCTCCATTCAGTAGTGCAACATTGAGCCTTCATGTAGCTTCACTCACCATCTTAGCCTGTCAGTAGGAGTTGTTCCGTTGACAGTTGAAGTAACTAAACAAGAGCTAAGTCATGTTTCTAAAGTATTTGCCATTCGATTAATACATCTCAAAGAAAACATAAAACAGATTCAAAACCAAAGAAGGGTATCATACATATAACATCAAAGGCGACAAAGATTAGAGTACACAGGAAAATATTGCTTAGTTTTCCAAGACATATGCAAAACAAGGGAACCTGCTAAGTGATTAGCAGCAGCAGCACATTGAAGTCTACTAGAATTTGAACAAAATTCAGTTCTTCAGAAATTTTTAGCTAAATTTCAAAAAAAAAACAAGAAACAATAGCAAGGGGCAAAATGAAAAGCAGATATAGATCAATATAGAATCAGGCCTCAATAGCAAAAGAGCTGTTCATCTGCACTCAACGCCAACTTCAGCAGCTCGCCTAGGCTTGTTTTTCCTTCTACTCCCGTTTTGTCTAAATCCAACCGACTTTATTAACTCATTAGAGTTAGTTTTGTTCCCAACACCATTTTCCACTTTCGTCGAATCTACTTCCTTGACTTGTGAAGTTCTCTTCCTCTTCTTTCCATTCACAACAGCTTGGTTCTTGACATCTTTATTAAAGACAGAACCTTTTGTATTCTCACTGTCATCTTCTTCTTCTTCTTTCACTTTCATTGCTTCTTCTTCTTCTTCCCCTATTTCATCCTTTGATGGCTTCAGTGGTCTTCCCCTTCTCCGGATTGGTATCTTCTCTTCTTCACCACTTCCGAGATCCTCACGAACAGATTGCTTCTTTCCCTTTCCTCTTCCTCTACCCATTGTACAAAGTTCAAAATTCTGCTGGTGACAACTTCAATAAATCCAAATCTCAGAAGCTTTAAACTAGTATGTGACACTCCAAAAAATTGAAAAAATCCTATAAATTATATGAAAACAGCAGATTAGAATTAGACAGAACCTCACAATTCTAAGGATCAAATATCAACATGAACAGTAAATATAAAATGTTATCTTTGATTGAAGTCTATCCTCAGAACTTAAACTGATATCAAATAAATAAAAACAAAAATTTAAGAACTTTTCTTCACAAACAAACAAACTTATGACTTCCAACTTGACTATAATTCATACCAGGACAAGAAATACAGATAAGGATTCAAACGAAACACGAATCCGTCATAAACTATACAAATACTAGAGCTTAAACAAACTAAATCCAGTGGGCTTTAGAAGATTCAGGACAACATATGCAACAACAAAAAAGAATTTTTTTTCTTAAAGATTAGTTCAAAACACAACTTCCCATATCCAACATTCATCAGACAACAATAAACACAGATACTTTCAGCCATATCTATAAAAACCAAATCAAGAACATCAACAACACAAAACAGAAACACACAGTAGCTTTTTACATTCAAACTCAAACAGGATGACAAAAACT
The DNA here is from genome assembly GCA_035578085.1 of Solanum pinnatisectum. NCBI lineage: Eukaryota > Viridiplantae > Streptophyta > Magnoliopsida > Solanales > Solanaceae > Solanum > Solanum pinnatisectum. The sequence continues at coordinate 42,188,048 of CM069085.1, read as the reverse complement.
CTAATGTAACTTTTCAGTACAACAATACACAACATAACCTCAACCATATCTATAAAAACCAAATCAAGAACATCAACAACACAAGAGAAAAACATAGAGTACCTTTTTTACATTCAAACTCAAACAGGATGACAAAAAATTTAAAAATGAAAACTTTTCAGTACAATAAATCATAAAGATTCAATCTTTTCAAAAACCCCACAAAGAATCTATCATCAAACATCAGTTTAATGATGTTTTTGAAATTAAAACCAAGAGAAACATACCCAAAAAAAATCAGACTTTTCAAGAATCAGCCACCATTTTGCATCTTTAAGCAAAACCCCATTTCTTTAAATCTCATAAAACCAATCCAAACAAAAGGAAATCTCAAGAGTCTGATGGGTTGAAAAGTGATGAAAGTAGAGAAGCTAAATATTATTTTTATAAGTGATGAAATGAAAGAAGATTTTTTTTTGACAAGAATGAAAAATATAGGGAGAAAACAGATCAAAATGAAAACTTTAACATGTGAGTGAAGTTTTGAGGAATATGAATCTTTGCCATTAGAGAGTTGAGAGGTGTGATAATAAGCTAAAGGTAGAGAGGCAAAGCCAAAGAAGACTACACAAATGAAAAAAGAGAAGAAAAATGGGACAAATAGTAGAAGTAGTAGTAGTAGAAGAAGAAGAAATTGTTGAAGAGATAATTTATTTATCTCAATGGGCTATTTTTGGCAAAATTAGGGTAAAAATATTTATATATATATGAAAAAAAATTGGAGTGTGGGTATTGAGAGTTAATAGGGAAAAAAATGGAGTGTAGGTATTGAGAGTTAAATGGGGAAAGATTGAATTTATAGGGGTGAATTGAAGTTTATAAGTTTTGATAAGGACTTTAAATTAATATTATAATAATAACGGGTTCGCAGTTAAATATATATTAATATTTAGTGCACTATATACGTGTATGAAAAAATAAATGAATTAGCGTGAATTTGTAACCAATATAGTAACTGTCCAGAGTTGTTTTATGTGAATTTCTCAGGTGATGTTTTTATCAATATTCTCAATCCTCACTTTTAGTGAAGTTCTTGATACATAAACCAAATTAATATAGATTGATTAATTAATATTTAATAGATGTTGTATATAATTTTGTTTAAGAAAAATAACTTGTAGTATCCGTAGGAGTTAGGACTTTTCAATGTGAATTTGAATTTATTCAGACTTTAATGTGAATAAGCAGACATTTAATGAGAAATAAAAAAAACCCGTAATATGTGTCATATCATGAAAAATAAGCAACAAAATACAATTTGGATGAGTTAAAAAAGGAAAAGTATAATAAGGAAAATAATGATTTTTAACCTTACAATACTTTCAGTTCTCATGATTATCTTATTAATTTTATTTATATAAATTATCATGCAATCAAAGGGTACTTTTGTCTTTAAATATTAGCAATAAATAGTCTTTACATATTTGAATCCTTTTAGAACCCAATTAGTATGTACAATGGCTAAATTATTAAATTCTACTAGAAATGACTAAAAGCCCTTCTCTTTGTTGGGCTGTCTGCTTCACACATGTCCATGGGTCCCACATGTTGAGTTGGTTACTGCTAAGCTTGATGACTTGTCAAAAGGCAGATACTTGAGTAGGTTGGTTGATATGGGCCTATTACTAAGCCCAATTTAGTAATTGGGCCTATTAATAGGCCCAACAATGACATCGCGGTTAAACCCGGTCCAGTTTACGCTTGGCCCAACTCGTTGATCCGAGATAATAGGGGTGTGCATACTTTGGTAAATATCAAACAACCACTGAAATAGTCAACCTTGCATTATTCAACCCAATGTTGTAGTCAGGTCGGGCAACCTAGACTACAACAAGGGTGTTGTCTTAAGGTGAGTGAGTGAGCAGTCTATAATCTTTCACCTCATGAGTTTAATGCAGGTTCAGTTTACGTTTGACTCAACTCCTTAATCCGCGATAATAAGGGTGTGCATACTTTGGTAAATATTGAACTACTACCAAAATAGTCAACCTTGCATTATTCGACCCAATGTTGTAGTCAGGTCAGGCAACCTAAACTACAACAAAGGGTGTTGTTTCAAGGTGAAAGAGCAGTCTGTAATCCTTCACCCCATGAGTCAATTGAATACTTGAGACCTTATATGAATCATTTCATTACATTACATTTTTACCTATGCAGCCAACAGAATCATTGACATATACTAGTTTGATAATAAACAACCTAATTTTCAGCACAACTTCATACTGTATTTTACATTTGTTACAAGTTGCTTGACAAGCTAATTATCGGAGTCTTCTACTACCAAAATTTCTACACCAGGAGATGAAAGGTTTGAATTTCGCGTCTCCAACAGAGTCCTGTTTGTCTTTTGTTGTTGATCAAGTATCATCTTCAACTTCTTTGCTTGTTCTTCAATCCTCATTTGTAACGTTCGTTGTGTCTATATAACAACATGAGGAGAACATGATTCCGAAAGATTGGTTGGACATGTTATTTTGTTATAGCAATGTACAATGTTTTGTTAAGTATGTTAGAAATGACATACCTCTAGTTGCTCATGAAGACACCTTTGTACTTCTAGTTGCATTTTCAGTGCTTCCTTGATTTCTCTTCCACTGCAAACAAGTTGGACATCAACTAAAGTGATCGACGAATTGAGTAAAGAGTAAACTTCTTCCGTTTCAACTTGATTGTCTGGTTTTGACTTGACATAGAGTTTAAGAAAAAAAAGAATACTTTTGGATCTTGTGTCTTAAATTACACGTAGGAACAATGTACGAAAACGTCTTTTAATCCTGTGGTCTAAAACATGTCATGTGAAAAGTTGATACTAAAGAGTTGTCGAAAAAGGAAAGGAACATTCTTTTTGAAACGGACTAAAAAGGAAAACAAGACAGTATACGTTTTGCTCTCAATATCTGTCATAGCATCCGGGCTGTTTCTCTTTTCGGATTTCCCTGCAGATTCTGGATGCTTTGCATTCCGATATTTCTGAAAAAAGGGAAATAGTTATACAAGGAGAACACTTCATCTAGTAATCTGAAATGCACTTGTGGAATAAGTACCTGTAAATGGCTTTTAACATGATCAAGAGTTAAGCTATCTGAGTCCATCAGATTTAGTATTTGCTTCGGCGTAGCCTCTGAAAGACGAATGTAATGACAGTCAACAGCAAAAACGATCGATTCTAGAGAAAGAAAGATAGTTTGGAATTACTTACTGTCAGCTCCTCCAAGGCGATTTACGCACTCAAGAAATTGATCGTGGAGATCTTCATTCCATCTGATTCTTGTCTTACTAGGCTTATGAGATACACCAGAAGATGCAGAGTTATGAAAAGCAAGTGGAGGACTTGCGGATTGCTGCCTCGTATTTGCCAATTGAGAGCAACACAAATCATGAGAGAGCTGTGGGACAAATATAAGAAGACGCAGAAGAGTACGCAGTCAGACATCTCAATAACAATCATGTTTTCACAGGAACCAATCTTTCATATTATTATGTTATGACAAAGTAAGTGAAAGACTCGCGGATTGTTGCCTCGTATTTGCCAATGGAGAGCAATACAAATCAAGAGAGATTAGTGGGACAAATATACAAAGACTCATAATAGTATACAGTCAGACATTTCTATAACAATCATCCTCTATAACAACATTTCACTATAAAAACAACGCTTTCTGTTGAACCAATCTTATTATATGTTCTTTATAACAACATTTTACTATAGAAGCCAAAAATATATCAGAAGAAATGACGTTGTTATATAGAGGTTTGACTAAACTTGAGATAGTACTCACACAATAATCTTGATTTCCATCAAAAGGCAATGAAGGATGCCTTCGATATGAACTATCGAATTCTCCCAGCAACTCATTTTTCAGATGCAACAAACTCTCTTTCTCTGCTTCTGATACATCAGAAAATGGACTAGTTGAGAATTCTGTCCTGATGAATGATGGCAGAGAAATCTCGTGTCGAAAATATGCCTCACCTTTTGCTAATGGATCTTCCAAGATTCCATTTTTACATTGTTGAGGATCAAATGATGACATTTGAAGATCACAATTCTTGATCAATTCTGAAGTATCATATTGATTATCATATTGTGTCAACCCAAGGCAACGTTCTGTAGCGAAAAACGCTGAAGAAGGGGAACCAATACAGTTGATTATGCTACTTGAAGATGAACTAACAACAGGCAAACAAGTTTCCATGTATGATGAATACTGTAACTCTTGATCAACCAAATCCTGAGCTGAATTTTTCGAAACTCCTAAACTATAATCACTCGAAAAGTACTCATTCCCCTGAGTACTAATAAACCCCTGGATACTCATTATGATCAAGAACCAACTGTGGATTTGCTTGAACTTTTCAAGATTCAAAGGGGTATTTCAATTGAGATTTTTGTGTCTCAATAAATCCGATAAGGTTAACAGGAGACGCGGAATTAAGAAAACGAGTATGAATATTCAGGAAACTGAAAATGCAGCAGCATTATATCTCAGATTGACAGCTCCTGAATACATATTTTCAAATTTTTATACATCTAGAAGTCTTTAGAAACAAGATATACAATATGTCAACGACTCGAAAATGCCAGCTTTATTGATTATTCTGTAATGTATAATACTGATAAGGACTAATAAACAATCTCTTTGACAAAACCAAAGCCAGAACATTATTATTTAGTAATAGAAGAAAACAAATGCCAACTTGGTAAACCATAGGTGAAATGTTACTTCAAGCATTCCACAGCTCTAACTTGGGACCTATAGATCAAGCATCAATTGGTGATTCCACAGCTCGAACATGTGACCTATACATCAAGCATCAGTTGCTGATTCCATAGCTCAAACATGTGACCTATAGATCAAGAATCAGTTGCTGATTCCACAGCTCGAACATGTGACCTATAGATCGAGAATCAGTTGCTGATTCCACATCTTGAACCTGTGACCTATAGATCAAGCATCAGTTACTTGCTGATTTCACAGCTCGAACTTGTGACCTATAGATCACACATAGATAATGTTATCGTTGGGCCAATACTTCTAGAGACCTATAATGACATTTGTTGTACTAATAAACAAATTAAAAATGGGAATCTTGAATGAGCTAGACTATGTTCCAACCTAATTTTATATTTTATATTTCATAGTTCATGTACTTGTTATAGAAAATAAGATCTAGTTTGATTCTCTAATCATTCCTATTTTTATTGTTTATTTTTCTATGATTAGAAACATTCCCACCTCAATAATCCTTCTTCATATTATATTTTGGACCAGTTATTTTCAGTAAGCATGATAATTAAAATGGACCGGAGAGAATATGTGAATTGTTATAGGTCTACATCAAGCATATGCAAAAGTCATTACCATGTATTTGGGACAAAATAAATTGAGCCTAAAAGTAGTTTAAATCTCTTTGTAAAAATCAGCATGTGAAGGTGACAGCAGATTCTTTCACAAGGCTTTTGGACATTATTGAATATTCAAAGATTTGTTTTTCTTTTTATATATAAATAAAATCAAATCATTATAATATATAGTATTATATTTAAATATTATAAGCATGAAGCCTTTGGAAGTTCCTCTAATTATAGCATCTCATTAATCAGTATTTATCTGAATATTGGTCGGGAAGATTCCTTATCAAGGACGTAATTTTAGATAAAAGAGCCTGAAAGTTGAGGATTATGATAGATATTTATGTAGATGAGCGATTTCTCGCTTCCTAATGGTAGAGCTTGGTTTTAGCCAAGAGCACTTATCTACTCGATCTCTTACCAATATATTACTATTATGCTAGTCTTACTTTATTCTTTAATTTTATTATTACTATTATTTTTTTACACTAGTTATCTTTACTATTTTTGATATCAGTACCTTTCTGTCTTCGATATTTTCATCATAACCTTTTTATTACTATTAGGGGTGTGCACTATTCGGATTAAACTGAACAACCAAACCAAATTTTTATTTAGATTGGTTTTTTTGGTTTTTTGTTTTTTCGGATTGGTTTGGATTAATAAATTACTTTGTTTGATTTCCTGGTTTGGTTTTGGATTTTAAAAAATAAAAACCGAAAAATCAAAAAAACCAAATTATATATATATAAGTTGGAGTTAACCACTTTTGTCCCATTTTGGTTATTGCCTTTCATGATGATTACATTTATTTTTTATGTTTGAACTCCTATAATAGGTATACTTATAAGTATTGTGTTTTAAGTTTACTTATGATTTATATTAGAAAGTATATTTAAGAGATTCAATATTATTACTTTGGTTATGTTATTAATTATTGACATAACCGAATAACCAAACCGAAAAAAGCCGAATTGAATAGAGGAAAACCAAACCAAACCAAATTTATTTTGGATCAGATTGGGTTACACATTTACAAAACCAAAAACCGAAAAACCAAATGCACACCCCTAATTACTATTACATTTTCTTTCAAAACTTTTGTAAGCTTTTTCTTAAGCCGAGAGTCTATCGGAATTCTTTAGTGAAGGTCAATAAGAAATGGTCTAATGTGTACTTGTGGCCTCCAACTTTATAAATCTAAGAATAAATTGTTTTAAGATTATAGTAATGGAAAATATTAAAGTCAACTATGATTTACATGTATAAAATTGCACGACCTTCCCCTTGTTTGATCAAATTTGTCAAATTCAACAATATTGATACTCACCAAAGAAAAGGTTGGCATATGTGTGTGCACAAAATAATTTTTAAAATATATAAAATAAAACCATATTCATTCTACGCACGCTTTAGATTATATATTTTATCTCTTCACGTATCACGTAAATGAGAAGAAAAAAACAAATCAAATATCTTGTATGAACAATATATGCTAATTTTTGCCTTCTAAATTGTTTAAAGGACAATTAAAGTATAAAATCTTCAAGTCGTTGGCCAATTTGTATATACTTGAAAAGGCAAGTCAAAGCATGCAATTTTATGATACATTCATTTTTTTAATCTTTGATTATAAGAAAACTATTTTTATCCGTGTATAATTAGATTTCCAAAAGATCTTGTCATTTTTGTATAATATGTAGTAATTTGATCATATAAATGATGTTTTCTAAAATAAAATCTATAAATTCTTATCTAAGATCAATAATGCCTCAATGACCTCCCCGCATCATACAAAACTTTTGCAGCTTTAAAATCACACGTCTGAAGTTATCTCAAAAGGGCTAAACTTATAAAATGTTCACATACGAAAAATATGACTTAAATAGTGATTCCAAAATGGGCTAAAAGTGCAATTTTAGATAGACCAGTTTTGTACATATTGACTAGACCCATTGATCAATGTCCATAACTGATAATCCAACTCAATTGATAAATTGGATACGCATATTGGGCCTCATTAACGGGCTCCGTTATTCTATGCTTCTCCACTTAAATATCAAGTTTTTGAGTTATCTTAGAAATTATTACTAACCTTAGCATAGTTAATAACTGAGAAATTCACGAGGGTCTATACTACAATTCAAATTTCAATTAATAGCCCTTTACCTTAGCAGAGTTTGAACTCATAATATGCGTATGAGTCATACCCATATCATTGTTTAACTCATTTTCAATCGGGTCATATTCATCTAGACCCATTTGAGGGTCCATACTACGATTCAAATCTCAATGAATAGCCATTTAACTTACTGGAGTTTGAACTCATGATATGCATATGAGTCAGATCCATATTATTGTTTAACTCGTTTTCGATTGACTCATATTTGACTCGACCGGCCCGAGGATTCATGCTGCGATTCAAATTTCAATGAATAACCCTTTACCTTACTAGAGTTTGAACTCATGATATGAGTATGTGTCAGACTCATGTCATTGTTTAACTTCTTTTCGATCGGCATATATTTAACTCAACCCGCTCGTTTGCCACTAGTTATCTCACCTACACTTATGCGCTCACTAGACTAAAGCCACGAGACAAGGAAGATAAACTAACCATTAGGGCAACACCCCGGACTGATGAAACAATGGAAAGGGCATGCCTCTAGCTACCTTACCTAGACATCACGTATTGTGCTTTAACCATCAGAGCAAAACCCCAGACTATCATTGTAATCCCACAAGTGAAATCGGGAAGGGTGGTGTGTACGCAACTCATGATAAACGAAATTATAATAATCCAACAATTGAACTTATAAACATAGCAATAAGTACATTTTAAACCATAATTTTCCCTCCATATTATACTATAAAGATCTTATCAAAACAAGATGTTTTCTATCATTACTTCACCTTAAACCCCTCAAAAACCCTTTTATCAATAATCAAACATTACCCTATCCACCATAAACAACAACATAATTCGATCGAAACAAGAACGATTCTGAAATAATTGAAACCTTTAAGCACGAAGCAATGTCGACTAGTTTAAGCCTTCTTCGAGTCCTCATTGACATTGACATCCCCTTCCGTTGATTTCCCATTGCTCCTCCGATCACCGGAGTATTTAGCCTTGGTGTTCTCTGCATCTCTGTTACTCCGGCTATTGAATTCATTCGTCGGAAAGTTGAACTTTTTCGAAGCAATTTCAGATCTTAAATCATTCAAAGCATTTCTCAACAATCCATTTTCAGCTTGTATGGTCTCCAGCTGCTGCTTCACATCCAAACAAGCTTGTGTCAAATCAGCATTTCTGGGCAAATTGTTAGATTTCTTCAAATCATCTTTCGCTATATGTTCGATACCGATCTTATTCATCACCAGCAGTGGGCAGTGACGGAACGAAATGCCCGCCGGCGATGGGAAGTTGGTGTTCCCCATGTTAGCAGTATCCGGATCCTCCACTGCAGGAACTTTCGGAAACCTGAGACCCCATCGGAAATTCACCACAGCAAGGTTTCTCACAGGGAACGAAGTCCGGGCACTGACCACCGCGCCGGAGAACAAGTTTTCTACAGCGACGGCGACGGCAGATTCTTCCGGGAAAACACCGACTTTGCTGCCGAGAAACGCTGCTTTCTCTTGGAAATAATCGGTTTTCATCACCGGAGTCTCGAAACCGTTTTGAATCGGATCAATCCCATTCGATTTCGAGTTCAAACTCTTCGTAAGAGCCGAAGAGGAGTGTGATTTCTTCACACAAAAATCCCCAAATTGAGGTTTGAAATGAATGAAGAAACTAGGGTTTTGATTCCCAACCAAATTGAACTCAGCACTCATGGTAAACGGACTAGATACCGGAGACCCAAAATGCCCAATCCCAGTTTTGAACACAAAACTAAACGGATTGAACGAATCATTCGGCCGATAAGCAACTTTGAACGAAGGCCCAGAGTCGAACAAAGTTCCTAGACTCAACGATAACTCCTTCGATTCGCCGGCAACGATTCCTGATTGGAACGGAAAGTTCAACACGCTCAGAGGAACTTTAGCTCTGATTAATGGTTTTTGTTCATCGCGAAACTTGATTGAAGCTTTCATGTTTCTTTCTGTTTGAAGAAGACCCAATTCAGTAAAAGGGACTAAGAACAAAACCCAATTCTCCGATTTGGATTTGGATGAGTGATGAACAGAGAAAGTGAGGGTTTATATAGCTGGATCTTCAAGAAGAAAGAGGGTTTAAGGTTTGCGATGGAGCGGAGATTCAGCGCTGGCAGTGGTGAATGGGTTTTTTGGATTATTTGGGGAGTCTAATGACTAAATTACCCCTAATCAAATCATCATTAAATGGAAAAATATAAAATTGGACATAAATTCATACCATATATGGTATTATATAATTCAATCTATACATTTAAACAATTACCTATTATTCCACTATTTATTAATTATGTACCAAATTTGGAGTAAGATATATCTGTCCTTAAAAAAACATAAAATGAAGTTTACCCACTTAGTTATTTTTCTAAAATAAAGTTCTACTCAATTTATTCATTCAGTCCAAATAGGTCCTCCCTCTCATTTTTAATCCTTTTGCTCTCCCACGTTTTGACTCCAAGGATTCTTACGGGAGCAACAATCAAGATAGATAAGTTTCAATTTATCAACACCGTAACAAACAAAAATACCTCCTAATTTGAGTTTTTGCTGGAGACGATAGTCTTTTGATAGAAGAGTAGAGAGAGACGAAGGGGAGAGGAGGAGAAACGGTCCAACATAATGCCCCTTTGCTAGTTTGGTAGAGTTTTTCCTAAAGACGGTGGTTTTTGGCTGGAGAGGAGAAAGAAAGGGATGAAGGGAAGAGGAATGAGTGACGATGGTTAAAATATGTATTTGATAAAAATATACACGTCTCTAAGCTATTTCACCGGAGACAACAACCTCTTGCCGGAGAGGAGGAAAAACAATTTATTTCACCCTTAATGTGGATTAAAAAAAACACTACAATCAAATTATAAATTATCTCATGATTCTATTCCAATCAAAGATGAATTAAAATCATACTAAAATTAATCTCAAAATTAATTATACCTTACCTTTCATATCAAATACGAGTCCTTAAAGTTCTAAATCCACTTTTCAATTTGGGTTTATTGTATGAACTAACTAGTCATGTTTAAACAAAAGGACAAAAAATGTTGTTGATGGCTTTTTAGGAATTTAACAAATATATGATGATTTGGATTGATGTAAGTGGGATTTTAGAGGGAAATGCCATGTTTTATATTTTTGAAATTCAAATTTTGTATTTGTTGCAACTAAGAAAATTTGTGGCCACCTATCTGTAACTGATTGAAATTCAAATTTTAAATTATTCCAATCATTTATATTTTGACTTTTTATAAGTTTTTTAATTAATTTATTAATACTGAAGTTGTGTTTGGAAACAAATTTCCAAAATTTTAGATTTGATTTGAAGTTCACACTTAAATTTTTAAAATATCTGTGTCATTTAAATTGCGTTTTCATTTTGTGATTATTGTAAATTCACATGAGAGACTGAGCCTGTTTATTGAAAAATTATACAATATAAATAAGGCAAAAGTGTATTTGTTTGCATGTATATTCAAATATTCTGACACGATTTTTAATTTTTATTTGAACTTTTTACTCTGATGAATATTATTTATACAAATTAATTTGTCTATGATTAATTATAAATTAAGTAAGAATATGCATAAATTAGCAATTATAATTCAGACTAGTGTATGATAATCTGTGTTATGCGTTTACAAGATTGGTGTGAAGATACCAACATTCAATTGGCTAAACACATACACAAACTCTTTAACCCGTCTCCAAATTTCATTTTGGCGCTCCAACTCAATCTTATTTCATTTTAGCCCTCCAATTCTATTTCTCATATACCATTTAAACACAATATACAAGTAAACATTAGACACGAGTTGAACATCAAGTTTTTACACGGATTGCCCCTATTCCGGGTAGTCTTTAATTTTTGTCCATGTTGCTCATGTAATGCAAATATGTGGGCCAATATGCCCTTATTATATATAAGTTGAGAGAACTTTTGCCTTGTTCTGTAATCGTAAGAATTAAATTATCTGACATAAGTTGTGTAGTATCTAATTCACTCGACATAAGTCACTCCTCTTACGATATAACTTGTGGAATCTGAAACTTAAACCTCACTAAACATCAATTATATAGGTATAAAGTTATGCCTTTTACGTCGTAACTTGTTGATCTTAAATTGAACTTTATCTCAATTGACATATACATTTGTGGAAATTATCCAAAAGAATATATTTACCTAACTTCCTAAAATAGCCACAAAATCTAATTGAACTTGTGCTTAATAATGGGCCTATTACTTATTATGGGCTATTAACCAACAAATAAGCCCAAAAAGGGAAAAAAAGCCCTAAAAGAGTAAAGTCCAATAATTCACGTGCTACGTAGACGCTCACATCACAGCACGTGACTTTCCCTTATTTAAGATTTCGCTCAAAAAAAAAATTCAGAAAATCCCGCGCGGATTCCAAATTCCCACTCTTAACTAATTTAAATCCGAATATTCAAATCCGGAAACACTAATATACACTCACTGCGCCCCCCTTTCTTCACCAAAAAAAAAAAACCCTAGTTCTACTGTTCGGGCTACCGGTTTGGCCCGGCAATTTTGCTTCTAGTTCTTAATTTTTTGTTGTTTAAAGTAGATTTTTGTTAGTGATTTTGGTTTAGTTGATCTGTGAGGTAAATTTGAAGCTATGGATTTCAGAAAAAGGACTAGAAATGATGTTGGTGCTAATGTTAATGGCGGTGTGAAGAAATATAAGCCAGGTGAAAATTACGCTGTTTATGTATGGTTATAATTGTTTTTTATTTATGTATGTATAGTAGATGTTGATTCGTTGTGTGTTAAATTTGTTATATTTTGAGACAATGAGTGAAAATCCTTACTCTGCCACTTTATGTCTAGTGTTTAGTTCTTCGGTGATGTTTTTTGTGTTAGTTTTAGGGTGGTTTATTTGCTATGTTATGTGCGGAGTGTGGATTATGGAGTGTTCATTTGAATTTCTATTGGTATTAAGAAGTTAGTAGATTTCATAGTATTTATGTGGTTTAGAACCCTAAGTTCTCAGGTTTGAAACTCAGTGGAGACGAAAAATATATTAGTTGATTTTTCATATCTTAGTCTTGGTGGAGGATAGGGTTACATGATATCTGTTGCTGGTGTGAGGTGATAGGTATCTTGTGGAATTAGTTGAGGTGGGCAAAAGCTGCACTAGACACCATGATTAACGAAAAAATAAATAGGATTTACTCTAGGGAAAGAGAGAAATCAAATTCTTGTTTTATGAGGTGAAATTCTTCTAGCTTTTTGAATATATAAGAGAGGATGAGTAGAATGTAATAGAGCACTTCTTGTCCACTTCTGTGTACTCAGAAAGATGCAGAGCGGATTTTGAAGTTTATCTCATTTGTGCCAAAGGAACAGATCAATGAATGTTCTGTTATGGAATACGAGGTTTAAGCATTGTAGTATCATGTGCATAGGAGATGTGTAGATGGACCAATGAGGATGTATGAGATGTTGACTGAGGTCGGCCTAAGGAGAGAGAAAAGTAGGCTTAAGGAGTTTTGGGGAGAGTTGATTTGGTATGTCATAATGCACCTTGAGTTTACTGAGGGTATTACACATGGCATGAGGGTGGAGTATGTCATGGTAGAGTGTTAGTAGGCTGCCAAGTGATCCCCCCCCCCCCACCCCACCCCACCCCAAAAGTATTAGTTTCATTTTTACGTTTGCTTATTCCTAAATCTATAGTATTACTTGTTTGTTTCTTCCATTTCGCTTAGCTTATTATCTTGCTGTTGTTACTTGTTACTGTGCAATAAGGTTTGTCTATGCTCTACGATCCCCATACTCCACCTGCTGGGATTATACTTAGCATGTTGTTGTATCCTTGTTTTTTTGGAGTCCAAAGACATATCTATGTCTCATACATAGTGGTGATGGAGCATGTAAACATCGTTTCAGCTGAACCCAACAAATCTTAAATATGTGGAGAATCATTAACAAAATTACATTTTCAATTTATAATTTCAAAAATATTATGGGTTCAAATGTAAAAGTGTTAGCATTGACCCCATCAAATTTAAAATTTGGATGCGTTTATGCACATCTTACTTATGATAGAAATATTAATATACTGATTTTCGTGATGCAATATAGTTACCATTGCTTCTCTGATGAGATGGACTTGAGAAGATTTTGTGAATCCTCTTATAAATAGTTACATACTTCCTGGAGTTTATACTTCTACCATATTAAGTTGTTTGTGCTGGAAATAAGAAATATGATATCTGTCTAAGTTTCATCTAGAATAAATGTTAACAGAAAGATTTCTAACTGGTATAAATAAATAATTCGGTTCAACAGAAATGGACTCATTATCAGGTGGTGTAGGCAGCAAATCAAAGCCATGCACGAAGTTCTTCAGGTTCAAATCCTTGTCTACTTAATGAACTTTAATTTAGTATGGAATTTAAGTTATGTCAAGTGCAACATTTACAATTGCTAATAGTTTTGTTGTGACACAAGCTGAACAAATGTAGATTTATGCTGGTCAGCTTGTGAGGCTGTTAAATGGTTAAAATGCTGTAGATGTTTAATGATCATGCAATTGTTTGTTAACAATTTTTGTGTAGATTAATATTTCCAGCTACAATGCACTTTGGAGAAATGAAAAATGATTTCTAATATACCAACAATCTTCTTAAATCTCTACCTAATTTGTACTGTAATGGCGTGTGCCTTTTAGTTATACATTTGAAAACAGGTATGCGACCTACTTTCTTTTAATTAGACGGACTATGTCTATAATGATACTAAAAGTTATCTCTTATGGCCTAATAGGGATAGTTGTCAACATTTTAATGTCTGTCACACATGATATTCTTCTGATACTCAGTCTGGTAGTGAAGTTAATCTTGAAAACCAGTTTAGTGGGTCTTCCAGTTAGTGAATTACTGGTAAAAATTTTTAGATGCAAAATAATACTCAGTGGCACCTGTGAGGTCCAATTCTGCTTCTTTTGTTTGATGTGCTTCTTCAGTGTACCCTGTTTTCTTTTGTAGTTCTGGGATCAACTTTCTTCATGAGATTTAGCTGTCACTTTGGTGCTCATGAATATAAGGGTTTATATGATACTGTATTTTCATTTGTTTAAAAAAAATGATTAGGTCTTACTTGTTGGTTGCTTAGTTGTTTTGTTGACAAGCAAAAATTATTTAAATGATTAATGGAAGATCTTGTCAAGTTTGGCACTTTAACCAGGTGCAATTACTGTGTCTGAAGGACAGTTCCTTTTATGGATGCTGTGCCTGTGATTTGTTTCTTGATTTATGTATTCTGAACAATGTTCCTTCTTTTTTGCATTTTTAGCTGTTAGTATATCTTCCGGTTCTTTTATGCATAATCCAGATATTCATTCTGATGAATATTTATCGTCCCCATTGTGCTGAATGGGCAAAAGGACGGGATTTTGTTGGAAATGCTGGTCTTTCTTTTGATAATGATCTCATTTATTCTTAATTGTTCTGTGTTGGTAAGAATACAACAACATACCAAATGCTATCCTGGAAGTGGATCTCTTATTATGTTTATTACATAGTGTGGAGCAAAGTGAAGAGGTTCTCTTCCTGTTCCTGAAAGTTGGAACCTAGGACTCTGGACTCTAAACACCTACTCTCTTCATATCTGTCTTGCTTGTATGTATTGTTTTCCCGGAATCATAATTGTTAGACCTGTTCACTTCCCCTTTATGCAAAGTGAGACCCAGGTTTTATTGTTGTGCAATGCATTTCCGCGTTGTGTTTGGGAAAGTATTGCAAATGAAATATCATAATCCAATTGTCTGGAACTCTTATCTGCTTTCATCTGCTGTGCCTGCATTGCCCATTCTGTCTAATTGTGATGGGATATTTGGTTTTGGAATGGTTTGAAGTTCATTTTTTATTTTTTGGGTTGCAGCACTGCTGGATGCCCCTTTGGTGAGAGCTGCCATTTCCTTCATTACGTCCCTGGTGGCTATAGCACAGTGACCCAGATGATGAAATTGACACCAGCTCCATCTTTGAGAAATGCTGCAGCACCCCCTAATTCCAATGGAAATGCTCCTTCTATGAAAACCAAGCTTTGCAACAAATTCAACACGGCGGAGGGATGCAAATTTGGAGACAAATGCAATTATGCTCATGGGGAGTGGGAAATTGGAAAGCCTACCATTCCTTCACAAGAGGATCCACGTGCAATGGGGTTTGGATCTATGTCAGGTCGTTTTGGTGGTGGGCGGGGGGAACCTGCTGCTAGCTTTGGTACATCTGCCACTGCAAAGATCAGTGTGGATGCTTCCCTGGCCGGAGCCATCATTGGGAAGGGTGGAGTGAATTCTAAACAGATTTGTAGGCAGACAGGAGCCAAGCTGGCAATCCGTGATCATGAAACAGATGCAAATCTCCGTAACATTGAGTTAGAGGGCATGTTTGAACAAATTTCCCAGGCTAGTGCCATGGTAAGGGAGTTGATCAACAGCCTTGGTCCTGTAGGTCGCCCTGGAAGAACGCATGGAAATTCTGGTGGTGGCCCTGCTCCTCCAATGAACAACCTCAAGACAAAGTTGTGTGAGAATTTTGCCAAAGGATCTTGCACATTTGGAGACAGGTGCCACTTTGCTCATGGTGCTGCTGAATTGCGGAAAACAGGAGAGTGACTGTAATAGTCCACTTCACTTTTTTTAGTACCTAGCTCTTTAGAACGCCCAGTTGTGTCCCATTGTATGATTCTTCTTAATTTTGGGCTCAGGTTATGAAATGCAACTTCGTTTGAGGAATTGAGCTTTATTTTAGTATTCAGGCAGGGTTTTTGACATTTTGTAAAATCAGAAATTGTAGTTTGCAGTAATGAATGCTTTTGTTAGAAGTTTATTTTCTCTGATTTCCTTTGATCCAAGGTTTGAATACATCTTACCTTACGTGATTACATTTTTTTTATGGAAGCTTTAAGTTCTGGAGTGGCTATTGGGCCTTTCTATGTGAAGATAAGGCCATGTTGGGATCTTTACAAAACTTTCCAAATGCCAATTCCTTGTGTGGTTGATAGAGTACAACATAAATCAGATCTTCTTGCTATCAAAATAATATTCAGGCTAACAAACATAAATTATTCCTGAGGAGTCTGAGTTTTAACTTTGATGCTCATAACTCACTCAACCTTCAATTAAATGGAATGTCCATTTTTAGTCCCTTACATAGAGAAAAATGTCAAGATTTGACGAGGGGTAGAGTGTTTTCACATATAACTATCCCTATCTTGAAAGGTAGAGATGTTGTTTCTGACTCAAAGAAAAACACATCAATGTAAAGAAATCATGATGAAATACATTCTGACAAAATATTAAACTACAATAAAACAGTGTTATAATCAATATACAAGAAATAGTATTAATATAAATCAAAGTAGAAGAAATCATAGAAAGAAATACTATTACTACCACCATAAAGAGATAATCAAACAAGACAACGTTCTTACTACCTATTAATCATCTATTCTAATTGGTATCCAATAGAACGAAGTTTGCACGTTACAGTGGGGTGAAAAAAAGTGTGAATTCAATAATAATATTCCAGGTAAGCAGCAATCGTGCACCCCAACGGCCGGTTGTGAATGATACGTCACTAAAATATGGTCCCCACATTAAAAAACATTTACTACCTCCTGTGTCACTTTTCGAATTTCGAATTTCAAACAACTCTATCTTTCTATTAATTTTTTTACAGATCTTTTAAATATTTTGAATTATCAATTATTGTAACTTAATAATAATTTTTACATAATTTACAAATATATAAATTTCATTTCAAAAAGAACTTGAAGATTTCATACTCAAATTTTCCATCAAATTTAAACTGTTTTACTCTCGAAAAATGAAAAAAGTGCCACATATATTGGGATGCTTCCACTTGGGGAACCCTAAATGATTTGCCACGTGGAGTCTTACAAAAGAACATGCGTGTGGGCCGGCACACGAGCCTCGCGTTTTCCTAATGGATCCAATATGACGTTACCCGAGATTTTCATGGGCCTCAATGGGCCCAATACAAAGATACCCTTATATATTGCACGTGCAGATCCAACCGTTATTTTTTTTCCTTTCAATTACGAAATTTCAACTTTATAGATTCTGAATTTTATAATAACGATTACAAGTGATAATTATACAATCGAGTTAATATTTATTTATATTTAATGAATTTTACTAGCACAAATATATTATTTGGATAAAATCTACTAAGGTTCATTTGAACGTAGTTACCAAGTGAAGCAAACTCGACCAAAGAAGCATGCAGGGTTAAATAACTTTAGAAGAAGTCTATCATAAAGACAACATAGCTTTTGTTTGTTTCACTTTTATAATACTCTATTTCTAGTCAAAGTAACTTTCATGGGTCGTGGTGTGGGAGATTGGGAGGCTTCACCTTTAATTAGATGTCTCGAGTTCAAGCCCGTGGTATGGAGAAAATCTTGTTGGGAGCGCCACCCCCGAATGGGCGCTGCAGTGTGCGATTCGGATTTAGTCGGAGCTCCTATGTGGGCTCCAGACACCGGGTGGAAAAAAAAACTTTCATTTTGATAGCAATGACCAAAAAATGCTGGATTTTTGAAAAGGATTGTCAAGTGTTTTTTTAAGAACAAAAAGATCCTTTTATTTCATCTTTCCAATAATAAATCCAAACTTCATATAAAGTTCATTTCTTAACTTTTCAAAAGAAACAAATTTATCCACGAAGGATTTGACTGTTTCAAATTAAGTACGTACATAACTCCCCTTCGTTTCAATTTATGTAACATTGTTTAACTGAATAATTGAAGCAACACTACTATAAATCACGTGTTCAAATTTGTTAGAAAGGGTGAATTGAGAAATTTTCAAATTTTTAAAAGTTACATATTATTCTTTTTTAAACAGATAAATAAAAAAAAAACTGATGCAGAATTTATAATAGGAGGAGTATAAAATTAGTAAGTAATTAAAAAGCAAGATATATATTAAATAATTGTAGATTATGATAGTTACGTTAGGATTATTATGATATTAGTTAATTAGTGATTATTAATTTCTAACAATGCAACCGGCACTGGAATTGATCACATACAGGCAAACAGAAAAAAATATTAACTAATTGATTTATTTTTTATTTTTAAAATTGTGAGTTGTAATAGTAAGTATTATAACCTATAGTGAAGCTCAGATTATAATAATACTTATTAATATTACAACTCACCATTTTTAAGTTATTGTAATTTTAAGGTCTTGTTAGAATTTTTTTTTCATTTTTTGAGACTTAAGAAAATACTCTATCTCCATTTTAATTTGTTTGCCTTACTTTTTTAGTCAGTTTAAAGATAAAGTCATTTTCTAACTTTAAAGGATACTTCAATATATTATTCTATATATCTTTAGTTTAAGATAAAGAGATTCAAAAGTTTTGTTTACTTTATTATAAATCTTCCTGTCAAGTTAAAATTAGACAGACAGATCATAGGGAGTAATAATTTTAAATTTGCACTTTGGAATATTTGTTTTAGGTTATTGGAAACATGTTGAGCAATCAGCAGTGGTGATATATTTTAATTAATATCTTGGCTTTAATTTATATTATATGCAAAAAAAAATAGACATATATTGTTGTACTAAGATATTTGGAGATTATGTCTGAATCTGAGAAATTGGATATGTACTTACAAAAAGGGCCACTCTAATTAATGCAGGCCATGACCACTTATATTTTCTTGTTACAAAATTATGAGAATATTCATGTTATATAGTGATTGGAATTACCTACTTATACATTTTCTATAGTATAATATATACATGTTACCAATATAATATATAGCTATTATTTTATACTTCCATTCCAAATATGCAATATGCCCTTCTTAATTCTTGGTGTTTGTGGGGGTGGGGTGGGGGGTGGGGGGGTTAGTCATGGTCACTATTTTGTTATTACCGCTATAGATTATTACTCCCCTTGGGTTGTTCATACCAAGTCGGTTTAATAATGATGTACGTAATTAGGGTTTTCAAAAGTTTTTTTTCTTAATTCTCTCCTAACAAGTAAGACGATGGATATCATCATTTCTTTCAGCAATAAACTATGTCGTAATATTAACCTTCGATGTTTCTTCATTGATTCTTGAACCTCCGATGAAGAGGTGTTGTTAGTGTGGTTTTGATGAAAAAGTCACCATTTCTGATAGTTTAATAGACGCTTGTTGGTATTCTAGCTTTCAAGGTGACATTATTCAAGTGTGCTTAAAGGCTTAATATACTAAGTGGCTTACATAATCTTACCTATAAGAAATAAATATTTGAGAGTTGTTAATTTTTAAATGTTACTACTAATTAAGATTATATTAATGTAATTATGTTAAACTTTGTGATGGATAAGCATTAATGCTTATATCTGTTTGTATAAAAACTACTGAAAAAAATAAACCAAAGTTCAAACACCTAATCTTAACTGCTTTAATTTTATATTATGATAAAAAAATCAATTTCCCCAAATTTGGGAGAAAAACAAATTGTTTTTTAATACTACATGCATGTGCCAACTACTAATTAGTGGTGGAGGCCATTTCTTGATATTTCAACAAGTTAGCCACTATGTTTTTATACTAATCATAGAAAAAATCACATTAATTATATACATCATATGATACAATTATATGATTTTAATAAATGAATAGGGTCATCCTTGTAATTCTAAGTAATGATTTCTCCTTGATAGACATTTTTCTTTTTACATATAATATATGATCATGGGATTGGGAACCACCAAAGGTTGTGGTTATGAAATTAAGTGGTACGTACTCCTTCATCCTAAATTATAGATATCACGTTCGAGTTATGAATATGAAATCATTGTTACTGGAGAATGTTTTTACTCCAAAGTGGATTTTTTCGATTTGAATCCAAATTAATTGCCCTAAAGCGGATTTTTTCCGATGTGAGTCACCCTAAAGCGGATTTTTTCGATGTGAATCCAAATTAGTCTTCTTAAAGCAGTTACTAGACATCGATAAAAAAAAAAACCAAAAAAATAAGATTGTCATAAAATGGTAAATACTCTTTCACTCTTAACTAAATGTTTCATGTTTAATCGTCTTTCATAAAGAGCATTTTACCCCCATCATGAATTCAAATTCATCAATCCTAAAGCGAAATACCGAACATCGAACAGGAAAATAAACAAAAAGAAATCATTGGGGGACCATTTAGTTCAATTATTTATTGACTATCTCTCCCTTTGCACTATGTCAGAAAAGGGTTCATCCAATCCTTGCCTCAAACGTACATCTTGTTTTTCTTCTTAAATTTTCTCCATTGTCCAACAAATTTAACATAAAAAAAATAATTAAAAAAAATCCTCTATTTTTTTTAATTAATTCCCCTATATATATAACCTTATTATAACTTCCTTCTATCTCAATCATATTCTATATCTCATTTTCTCCACAAAATTTACACTAAAAATGATGTACAACATAACACAAAAACAAAACCAAATTTCAAGAACAAGTCCATCAACACCTCTAAATATTTTGAACAAACATTCACAAAATATATCCAAATTGAAACCAAAAATTCGAATAATTCATATATTTGCACCTGAGATTATCAAAACAGACGTAGCGAATTTTCGAGAACTTGTTCAAAGACTCACAGGGAAGCCATCAGAGATCAAGAAAAGATCAAGAATTAGTAGTAGTACTAAAAAATTAGTTCCAAAAAAATTGGAACTAATTAAAGGTGGATATAATTGCAATTATCCATCAGAGTTAATTATGAGAGAAAGGATTAAAGGTGAAGAACAAGAAGATATATGGAGAAATGCTAATTATGGTGAAGGATTTTTGGGTGGATTTCAAGAATTTGATGGTTTTATGCAAGATTTTAATCAAATTCCATTACTCCCTTTGGATACTAATAATACTACTAATCATCATTTGGATAGTTATGGAGAATCTCCGCTAGCTATTCAGATAAGTGATACGTGAATTGCTCATAAAAAGTTGATTTGATAGACGGATTGAGATGATTCGTGAGACAGTTCGATTTTCTAGACCTATGATTTAGCTTGAGAGAGGAATTTAATTTGATTTATTGATGTTAGGCCAATGAGTAGTATTAATTTGTTTAATTTTTTCTAATTTTTTGTTGTTGTTGTTGTTTCATTGTTTTTTTTAGAGTTTTAACTTAATTAATTAGTCTTATTGGTTAATCCAATTCTTGATCATTATTCCCAATCTTCTTTTCTGGCTAATTAATTCATGTTGAAGTATCTTCAATTATGTTAAGATTAAGAGCATTGTTGTATTAGTATATATACTCACTACATTTCAGTTTATGTGACATATTTTTTTTTAGCTTATTCGGAAAAAAAATGACATAATGTTTAAATTTGAAAACGATTAATTTTATACTCCTCATTTTATTCTTAATAAAAAACTTTTATAGGTCGAGAATCTATCGAAAATAGTCTCTTTACTTGTGTCTTCATAAGGTAGGAATAAGACTCCGTACATCTGCATCATCTTTGTCAGACACCACTTATGAATTTATGCAGAATAAATTATTGTTGTTGTTGTTGTTCCATTTGGATACATTTTATTACTTAATCACTAGTTTGTTTTGTTTCTTCCATGTGGACCTTTCTTGAAGTATATAATATAATATAAAGTCTCCTCTTACCTTATCAAGTATCTGCAATTTGGCAAACCATCAAAATAAATATTAGAAAATGATTACTTTTATTATAAGTTTCAAACATTTCTTTTCTTATATAATACTCTATCCGGTTTATTTTAAGCCTGTTAATTTAACTGAACATAAAATTTAAGAACGTAAAGACGATTATTTTTTAATTTTATCATCTTAGATTATGATTGTTTGGATTCTGTTAGCTGTATTATAATTAAGTTTCACTTAGTGATAAATAATTATTAATATTTAATAATCACAACGCAAACGGCAAATAGAATTTCATCGAATACCTTAATTGCAAACTGATAAACAAATAAAAACAAAAACAAAAAAAAGAATCAATTGAGTTTTACTTTTTGTTTGTTTATTTATGACTGATGAAAGCTGAGATTGTGTTACGTAATTGAAATTCTAATGTCTTGTTAGTAGTTTTCATTTTTTTTTTTCTTTTACAAAATAGGTACGTATGTTATTTATAAAAACGACAACTCAGTATATTAAGCCTCTGTTATGTTTGAAATTCGAGTAACAACTGAACTACAAGGACTTGTTAATACGTGAGTTTTTATAAGAGGTTGTTTTCAGAGTTTGAATATGTGACCTTCCAATTGAGGATAATTTTATTTGTTTTATTGCAAGTTGGAATATTAACATTTTACGTTATTGATACCAGTCTTACAAGAAATTTACCTATAGGGTGTTGTTTGAATTTTAAACCTTGTTTTAGTTTATATTATCCAAACAATGAAGTGTTAAGTTGGGTTTAATGATCAAGTTGGCAACTATGATGTATACTAATTCAGTGAACAATTAGAATTAATTTCGATATTAATACTCTCATTTAGTAGAAATAAATGGCATAGCCATTCTTGTAATTGTAACTGAGATCACACAGTCAAACGTCTCTATAACAATTCTTCACTATAACAAGTTAACAACCAAGCATTTCACAGAATCGATTTTTTATGTAATATTTTATCTCTCTATAACAACAACCATCATTATAACATCGCGTTCAATGCTCATCATCTTGACATTCAATCTATACAATACTTGGTGAAAAAGATGTAATAACAACATTATGTAGATGTTAAATACAGCATCTGAGGGTGATGAGAGAAATGACCAGGTTTTTCGGAGAAAGTTGAGCTCCTCAGCTCTCATAATCCGATAATGGTTCTGGATCAGGGACCAGATCCAACCTTGTTAGGACCTCGGGTTCTCCAGCAGTGTTCCTAACTATCTGTTTTCAAACATGAACAACCAACACCACAACTTTTCGGTTCAATGCATTAGCATAAGAATTGGCATATCATTTTGGTTATACTCGACAATCTTTAGTTTAAGACCACAAGATTTAGAAGTCTTGTTTACTTTCTTAAACTTCGTGTCTAGTCAAAAGCAAACAGACAAAATGAAACGGAGGGACGAGGGAGTATTAATTTTGCAAGGCCAATTATTGTGGCTCTGTTTTGGCATTTATAAAAGGATTGCTGCATTTTCCACTAATAGAACTAATAAAAAAGGACTTACCAGTATCTCTTCATCAAGGTAGGAAATTATAATGAGTCTTTGAAACACCTCGCCTGTAGAAAGTAGTACTAACTATTAGACATGACTAGAATAGTAGCATAAATATAAATTTAGGAAAGTTAAGCGTGTCAAATTTGATTGGAAATGCAGCTAGCTGAAAGGGAATGATCAACCAGGAAGAGAAATCTGATTTGAACCAAGTATATTGGACGGATGCTGTGAACAGGTGAATGAAGAACTCAAAATTCGAGACGAAAATGGGACAGACTAAGCGAGATGAAGTGGTAATGTTGAAAAGATAATGGCTCAGACTTTGTCCTTAGTTGATAGCAAAGATTAAATCCTAAAGATATATTAAATGCTTACCAAGAGGAATTTTCAAGCCACGGGACACAGTGTCTCTGATGGGAACAGGAAGTTGTTGGAGAGTGTTAACAGCTTGATCCAAAGCACCCTCTAGTTGTTCAGGCACGGTATCCTTATCTACCTTCGGAGTTTCAAATATCCCTTCAACATATTCCTCTTTCATCCGAAGAGGTCCCTCAACAGAAAACTTGCTGGAGAGAACAAATTTATTTTCGATCTGCATTCCACCATCATTATATTTGTTACCTGCTAAAATACATGATCGGGATATATGCAACTATCTCTTCATGATAACCAAAACTAATAAAAATGTACGACACAGCGCCTTGAGACCTTGACAAGATTGAGCTGAGCTGGACTAAGTTGCTTAGACCAAGCAGGGTTAGCTAATTGTTCATAATTTTGTAATAGGGCTACGCTTTGAGTGTCAGGCTAACTGAGCAGTGAGCATTAGCATGTAGGTTGCATACTCAACCCAATTTAAATTGGCTAAACTAGAAAAACTTATTTAGTAAGTTAATATGTTCCTATGCCCTAGCAGTCAATGGTCTCCCAAGGTCTGCATTTTAGTGCTACAAAATAGTTAGGTGAATTGTTCTCATCTTCCTATCTATCCTTGGTGGCAGAGTTATCCGCTACTAGTGAAGTGACGTAAGTGCTCAATAGAATAGGTAAGCTACGTGCAAACAGAACATGATACCACCCGTTATAAAATATTAACTTCATAGACAAATAAAAGACAGTGGCAGTGGCCATAAATCCAACATTTGTTTGCCGAGATTTACAGCATCACAATTCACATCCATCAAATGTCTAGTACTACTTTAATTGGTCTTTACTCTCTGACTGGTTCCATCATTACTATATGCTAGTTCCTAAGCAATTCTCTTTGTTCCTATCTATCCTTTCTTTCTTGATTATTATCCATGGTGTTAGTTTACACGAAGCACCGATTACAAATGATATGCGAAGCAAAGGAAGGGAAAAGCTAGAATGCATGCTAGCATCTGCTGGCACTCTTTTCCTTCTACCTTCTAATTAGTAAAGAGATTTTTTTTTTGTTTCTACTTGGCTATAGTATATGTTCTGCATATGAAATATAATCACATAGATGAATTACCGTGTTCAATAATTTCACATGCGCAATAGCAGTCCCATATCCATTTCTGATTAGCAGATCTAATTTTGATAAATTTGCCAATGTCGATGGAATTCTCCTGCAATAGCACAATATTCGAACATTAGCAGCTATTAGAATCAAACAGAATTTCCACTAGGAAGCTAAAGCTCCACCAAAGGTAGCCAAATCGGCTATCTCTGAGTATTATCATTCCAGTACTTGATAATTCGTCTTTTGGGGCAAACTTGAGGTTCTAAAACTAGGAATTCTCTAAACCTCATGATATTTAACATAAGTGGATGTAATCCACCAAAAAGAAAATACTTGCCCAAATAAAAGCCTGGTAGCCAAGAACACCGGGCTTGAAGTTCCAAACCACTCAAAATTCCATAGACCTTCCAAAAAGGGAGACCTGGATAGCTGAAAATACAAGTAAATAACTAATCAAGAAGCTTGAACAATGAAATTGCTCAATCAGATTTTAAAGGCCTTACGTTGTGGGTCGTGGTGTCGGATTAAGCCTCTCAAGGGCAATGATCCTCTCGTTCACATCAACGCGCTGAACATCTGTTGTCCTCCCAGTGATCACTGCCTCAAAACCTCCAGCATCTTTCAACTATTGCAGAATGAACAACACACACAAGTGCTTAAAGGACTTAAAATTGAATTCATGTTCTACTTCTTTTGTCCCAATTTATTTGACATAGTTTAACTCAACACAGAGTTTAGAATATCAAAAGTGCACTTGTACCAAATAATTTGTTTTTGTATAAACAAGAACCTAAATAGGAGTATAAAAGTAAACTACTTTCTAAATGACCGAACACATCGACAGCCCATCAACTTGCTGATAAATTTCATTAAGATACTCGAATTATGACACTAAGATGCTTTCTTCTCAAATTTTGAAAAAGTATTTCTTTTCATATTCTCATGCACCCATTACGTACTTTCACTCAACAACCCATTGGTGGAGCCACCTTATGCTGAGTGGTGTCAAATCGCCAAAAAATTACACCGTTTAGCTAGGTCAATCTTTTTTAATACTATATGTTGACTCCCCTTATTAGTTAAGTATGTCTACTTTTAATATACTGCAACAATCTTACTAAAAATTCTAGCTCTACAACTGAATAATCATCAAATTTTAACAGCATTTCTTCAGCAAAATAGGCTAAATATTGAAACTTTAAGAACCAAATTCATAATTTTAAGCTAGATGTACGGAAAAAAAACCCAAAAAAGGGAAATTGAGTAGGTACAGTAACTCACAGCAAGAAGTAGAGATTCTTTAGCTGAAAGTCTTTCAATTTCTTTAACAAAAGGGGAAGAAGCTCCTTCTGCCGGCGTCTGCTCAGTCATTGCTCTGCAAACCCTCAATTTCTTCCGTACATTTCGGTAATTTCCCGGGAAAATTGTGATAGGGAGCAGAAACGACGACGTATAGAGCGAACGCCGGCATGAAAACGGTGGTGCCAAGTTTTGAATTAACATCGCCATTGAAAAGGGACTGAATTTGGTTGGAGAAGAACAGAAAATCTCTTCAATTTTTCTACTCTTATTTTTTTGAAACTGAAATTCTTCATGGGTTCATCTGCACCACCCACCTCTAATTTTTTTTATTTTTTGACTGGTTTTTATTAACCAAAAAATAATACTAAATAGATGCAAATATTATTTTTTTTCCGTTTAATCTAATCATAAACAAGCTATTCTTCTAATTTTGATACTAATATCAAGTTTGCTATAAAACCTTATCTATTATTAAAAATACTTTAACTTAATTATATGAATAAAATTAAGAACTAACCGTTTATATAATTAACATTTATCGTGAGGTCTTTCATCTACATAAATAGTTTAATGTGCTCATTGTCGCATGATCTTGAGATCTGGAAGGCAAATTAACATACGTACTCTCTTCCTATTTGAAACCAAATCCCTTTTTAGAAGGATAGATAGGGCGATTCGAGTGAGATTCAACCTTAGATTCTCTTATAAGATCGAGGCGTTTAGGGAGGGGGGACCACAACTCCCTTCTTCTCGAAAATCAATATATCCTTTTCTCAAGCATAGATTCAGGTTTAAACTCAATGAAAAAATAAAACGAAGCACCTAACAATGGCTCTCGAGAAAAAAGGAAAAATTATCTGAGCTCGGCCTACATATTACTCTTTGTAGTGAGACTCCTTTGATAAAATTTCATAACGTAGTGAGATTATGCAATTTTATAACATATATACACTTGTACATGTATCTAAAGTTCTAGACACTTCTAGTCTCATGCCCACAAACATATTTGGTCACACATACATTCCGCTTCTATTTTGAAAACACATACATTATGATACATATACAGTTGACCACACATACATACATATACAATTCTGATAAATATTTTCCTTTATACCAAACACACCATTGATGTTGTTGACAAGTGAAGAATTGGTAATGAAAAAGAAGATTCTCAAATAGTTTTGGGCTTTCTCATCAATCTATAAGAAACAAGCCCATCTGAGGAGCCCAGAACTTGTATGGTTATTCTTTCTCTTCTTTCTAAACAATTGCAAATATTCAAGAATGATTTTGAAAGAATAATCACAAAAAAAATAATAATATATATATATAGTGGAAAGGTCATAATTAATTTATTTTTAACGAGAGGTCTCAGGTTTGAACCACAAAATAGAGTCATCTTTGGTTTGGTAGAAAGTGTTTTATACCCTCCCCTAGTGAGACTTCCCTAAGAGAGTGCATACTTTGGTACATGAATTATCGTACCAAAACCATTTTTTCGCACTTTGATAGTCAATGAAATTTATTAAAAAAGCATTAAAATACATATTCCTATATTAGTATATTAATTACATATTCATATATTAGTATATTATTTACAAAATAATAATTCAATTGAAAATATAATTCAATAGCTAGAAGGCCTAAAATTCTTTATACTAAAAACTTCTTACCTTTACTACTAACTATTCAATTACACAGTCTATATAATATAGATTACTCAAAATATGTGTGTGTCGTTTTCAGCCAAACACTAGACACTTTTCATTCATTTCAAACATGAAAGAATTTCCACCACTATCGAAGTCATGCTTCTTGACTATATATATATATATATATAAATTGAAGTCTAACAAATTATGATTATCCACTTATCGCATAAATTAAAGTCAAACTTAAAAATATTGAATCATACCAAACTAGTTTGACATATGATGATTCATTTTCTTAAAATCAAAAATTAAAATTATCGAATCAAAATTTTCAAAGCCATGAATTTCTAATCTTTCTGATTTACTATTTATTCAACCTTTTCTCATTTTTTTCAATTGTTTTTTGTAAAGAAAAAACATGACCTCTTTGCCAAATTTCTACGTCAAATTAACAGTAGGAACTTTACTTCTAAGAAAAGGATCGTCTATGTGTATAAAGAAAAAAACCTCCACTATAACTAACAACATTATAATTGTCCAAATCACTATAATAAAAAAAAAAAACTACCATCAAAACAACTTTAATGTTATAAAAATTAATAAAATTCAATTATATTATGTTATGTATGATTTTAATCACTCACTCTCTCTCTCTATATATATATGATGAATAAAATTCAATGACCATATGTGTATCATTAAATTAATGATAACAATTTGATAATTATTTGTAGAGAGAAATTAATTAAGAACTAATAGAATTCAATTTAATCATTACTTTATGACACTTGAAGTTGACGGTCAACATAAAATTTATTCCATATAAACTTTATAATAATGACCCCTTTGAATATTAAAAGGAAATTTTTTGGAATTTAAGGTGTTTATATATTTGATTGATTGACTCTTTCATGATTATTTTTAACCACCAACAAAAAGATCAAGGTGAATAATTACTTGGAAAAAAACGAAGAGGAAGAGGAATAAAAAATATTGTTATGGACGGATTCAAAATTTAAATTGTATTTCATATTGATCTCAACTGCAATGATAATTATGTTCATAATTAAATAAATTTATAAATATTCACCAAATTTCGAATGTATATATACAAGGTTTGTGATATGAACTGGTATTGGAATTCAACATTTATATAAAGAGAGTTAGCATGGTAAGAAGAATTTCAATAAAATTCAATAATTCTAATCTAAATTTATATATTTTTTAATTTTTTTTACAGAATATGTACATATAATGAATTTTAGTTTCTGAATTCATATTCGATTGGACCATCAAAAGCTTTTGAATCATAAAAGAGTTTTTATTAAAAAGTGAAAAGAGGTATTACAATATATGTTGCATCGAAAGTGTTGTTTAAAGGGCAAATTGATAGTGACAATCATATAGCTATGCACGTCTAAAGATTCATTTTCTCACATGAATTGTCTATAACTTTTTAAATAATAATAATAATAATAATAATAATAATAATAATAATAATAATAATAATAATAATAATAATAATAATAATAATAATAATAATAATAATTCTCCACAACCATATAGTTAGATGGATATTTAGATTATTCTTCAGATATTTTTTTATTTTCTTCAAGGATTATATTATATGCTTTTGAAATCCAGCTTTCAACATTATTGATCAATAAAGGATTGCCATTTTCTTTTAGATAGATTTTGCTAAGCAATTTTATGAATATCAAATTTGACTCATAAAAATATAAATTTTTTTATGTATATCAAATTTAACTCATGAAAATATAACAATGTGTCTTATTGTATCGCATAGATTGAGCTATAGATATACAAATAGTATTAATTAATTTGTCAATTTAATGTGAGTGGACATCCACCCCCACACGTGAGGGAAAGAGGCAAACATGATCTCTTGAAGGTGGTAGGGACCATAATTCTTTGCTGGCAAGGTCCACCTACCAATTCTTAGGAGGATTGTTTTTTTTGTTCGCGATGATCCGAATCAGAGTTTAAAATTTATGAGTCATGTGCTTCTTTCATGATATGCTATAGTCTAGATACTTTCACTACTGTCACCCCTACATATTGCATTATTTGTGAGAGTTCGGTCATTTGAAGGCTGGATGTCCAACAAACATTTCGAATTCATTCACCATAGCTTTTCTTACGAGCACATGAAACGACTCCATTATAAAAGGGGAGATGTTGAGAGGTTTGATATTATTGAGATGAAACGTCTCTGAAATCTCGAGTTTCTGCAAACGAATTTATTGAATTTTCTTTAATTTTTAAAAATGTTAATATTAAACTTACCACATGAATTCAAATTTAATATGTTTATTAAATTTTTAATCAATTAATTTTACGTATATACAATTATTACGAATTTCTTATTTGAACTTATCAAATATTTATCGTGGACATAGATATACATATCCATACTTACTTCACTATAACAATCATAATTATAACTGTCTAATATAATATATCTTATAAAATAACCGATCAAACCGTCCCATATATTGATCCTTAGTGGTAGGAGGCATTCCTACATTCCTTTTCCTAATCGTCCCCCACAACGTGTCATTATTATCCTCACCTACCCCACGATGCTATTGACAGTTAAAATCACTAGGGCTATAAAAATAACATATATTAAAGTATATATTATGAAAAAAAATGTTGGGTCACCCTTCACATGTCAAATTTGCCCTTTTGTCTACACTACTTTGGACAATTATGTCTCATGCATTTTTCTTAATTTTGAACCAATTATTTAAACAAATAATTTTAGAAATTTATGATCTTAAATATAATAAAACGTTCATGTAATTATAATTCTTTTATAAACTTGTGATTTGCTATAAAAAAAAAAGTGTAAAACAGAAATGTAAGAATATATCATTCTTTTTCGTAAATGAGGTAATAATAAAATAAGAGTAAATTTTAGGAATAACAAAACATAAAAATCATATTAGCGCCTGTAGCTACACTTTTGCTATTTACGCTCCATAGCTAAATTATGTTTGCTATAGAGCATCTGATTTGTATAAATCGCGGTGATTTGTATAAATATTGCAGCGATTTGTATGAAAATCGCGTTTGTATATGTATATGTCCTCTATATTAGGCTAGAGTGATGAGCGAGATTGAGAGAGAGGCGAGCGAGAGAGGGCAAAGAGTGGAGAGAGGTGAATTATGTATGTATATCGATTAGGTAACACTAGAAGATTCTGTAGTCTTTTTTATTTTCTTATACTCCATCCGTATCGATTTAAAATCAGATAAACAAATTGAAACGGAGGTGACGCGATTTACGGGATTGGTAGGGGTAAATGTGTCCTAACATGAAATAAATCAAGGCAAAAGTCAGACAGCGTATATCCACCATGAATATGAAGCTGTCATGAGGTCCACTCACTTGCTGATATAATGATAACCAACGAACGAACAAATTCCTCAACAGAAATTGGAATTTGAGCCTCATTTTAAGCTCAATTTTCATTTGTTCTTAACATACACTTTTTCCCATTTCAAAAAACAAGAAACAAAGGAGCAACAGGTACTATTTCGTGAAAATTTCATTAAAGGTACAATCTTTACTATTGAATCTTGATTTTTTTTCATGCACTATACATGTTTGTGGATATTCCTCAATAAAGATTGATTCTTTGGTGAAAGAATTTTGTGGGTGCCATTTCTTTTGGATTGATCTTTTGATTTGGTGGTGTATGTGAGTTTAAGATCCTTCTTACTGTCAATCAATGTTTGTGGATGTTTTTTTATAAAGATTGATACTTTGGAGGAAGAATTTTTTCGGTGTCATTTCTTTGATCTTTTGATTTGGTGGTGTGTGTGATTTTAAAATCTTTCTTATAGTCAATCAATGTTTGTGAATGTTTTTCTAATAAAGATAGATAATTTGGAGAAAGAATTTTGTGGTTTTCGAACCTATGTTGCTCGGACTCTTTAAAAATATCGAAGGGTGTGTTAAATCCTCCAAAACTAGTGTAGTATTGGAGGATCCAACATTGATGGGACAACATTTTTGCAGAGTCCAGCATTTTCCTCTCCTTGGATTGATCATTTGATTAGGTAGTGTATGTGATATTATAATCTTGCGCTTATCCTCAATCAATTTTTGTGGTTATTTGCTAATAAAGATTGATAATTTGGAAAAATAATTGTGGTTGACGGACCCATGTTGCTCGGATTCTTCAAAAATGTTGAAGTGTGTATGTCGAATCCTCCAAAAGTAGTGTATTTTTGGAGGATCCAACATGAGTGCGGCAACATTTTTTGAGAATACAAGCACCATTTTCCTCTCTTTGGATTGATCATTGATTAGATAATGTATGTGATTTTAAGATTTCTCTCATTCTCAATCAATGATGGTGAATATTTCCTAATAAAGATTTATAATTTGGAGAAAGAATTTCATGGTTTTCTCCTATGTTGCTCGGACTCTTCAAAAATGTTGAAGTGTGTGTGTCGATCCTCCAAAAGTAGTGTATTTTTGGAGGATCCAGAAGTACGACAACATAACTGGAGAGTCCAAGCACCTTTTTCCTTTTCTTTGGATTAATCATTGATTTGGTTAGTGTATGTGGTGATTTTCATCCTTTTAGTTTGTTGATTTATTTTTCTGAAAATGGATAATAGTTTTACTGTTGAAGGTGGATTCTTGGATCTGAAAATGGGCATCTTCCATTTGAGATTTTGAGTGAAATGTCAAAAGCTAGAAATCATTTTATTTAATTGCTTTCTGGTTTGTTTTTTCTTTTCCCATTCTTTTTGGTAGATCTACTTTCTTTCAATCTGTTCTTTCAAAGATATACTATTGATTAAGCTTGCACCTCAATTGGCATTTCTGTTATTCTTTTATTTTTCAAATGAATTTTTTTCACATAAATATGATTTAATCCAATCATATTTATATCATATGATTTCATCCAATCAAATTGCACGAGATCTTTATATGTTGCAGAACCATTTTTCTGTTGGAGAAAAATGAAAGAGCTTAGCTCTATTTGTTGCTATTGTTCTGTGGATTAGGATTTTCTCACTTATTGTGGTGTTTGATTTTCAATATTACACGAAATCTATGTATGTTTTTGGTTTTAGTAACATGAATATATCGTCTATCTAATTCCAGAACACATAAAAGATGGCAGAAGGTGAGGATATTCAGCCTCTTGTCTGTGACAATGGAACAGGAATGGTTAAGGTAACTATGATATTTCACTGGATTTTCCTGAACTTTTGGTCTCATTAAAGACGGCATTGGCCTTATTTGATCTGAAATACTGATTGTTAATCTTGTCTTGAACTTGTTAGGCTGGATTTGCTGGAGATGATGCTCCAAGGGCTGTCTTCCCTAGCATTGTGGGACGTCCTCGTCACACTGGTGTGATGGTTGGCATGGGCCAGAAAGATGCCTATGTTGGTGATGAGGCTCAATCCAAAAGGGGTATTTTGACTTTGAAGTATCCGATTGAACACGGTATTGTCAGCAATTGGGATGACATGGAGAAGATTTGGCATCATACCTTTTACAATGAGCTTCGTGTGGCTCCAGAGGAGCACCCAGTTCTCCTCACAGAAGCTCCTCTTAACCCAAAAGCCAATCGAGAGAAGATGACTCAGATCATGTTTGAAACCTTCAACACCCCTGCGATGTATGTTGCCATTCAGGCTGTTCTTTCCCTCTATGCCAGTGGACGTACAACTGGTAAGCTCTGCCTTCGCTCAACCACTTACAAATATTTTTGTCAAATGCTCGAAACCAGCATTTCCACTTAAGTATAAGATTGATTATTGGTTGAAACATTGTGTTGAGTCCTGTTTATTAGGTAGAGAACAGAATTAATGAAAACGAATTATTAAGTTAGTTGTGTTCTTCAACTTAAAATCACACGCGTCTGACTGTGGAGTGTGCATTTTGATGCTAGGAATTGTGCTGGACTCTGGAGATGGTGTCAGCCACACAGTGCCCATCTATGAAGGTTATGCTCTTCCACACGCCATCCTGCGTCTTGATCTTGCAGGGCGTGATCTCACAGATCACCTCATGAAGATCCTCACAGAACGAGGCTACTCTTTCACCACCACAGCCGAGCGGGAAATTGTTAGGGATGTGAAGGAGAAGTTGTCTTACATTGCTCTTGACTATGAACAAGAAATTGAAACAGCAAAGACCAGCTCATCTGTTGAGAAGAGCTATGAGCTTCCTGATGGACAGGTTATCACCATTGGTGCTGAGCGTTTCCGTTGTCCAGAAGTGCTGTTCCAACCATCAATGATCGGAATGGAAGCTGCTGGTATTCATGAAACCACATACAATTCCATCATGAAGTGTGACGTTGATATCAGGAAGGATCTGTATGGAAATATCGTCCTCAGTGGTGGTACCACAATGTTCCCTGGTATTGCTGATAGGATGAGCAAGGAAATTACTGCATTAGCTCCTAGTAGCATGAAGATCAAGGTTGTCGCCCCACCTGAGAGGAAGTACAGTGTCTGGATCGGAGGATCTATTTTGGCCTCCCTCAGCACATTCCAGCAGGTACGTAAAATCTATCTACTTTTTTGTAGTCTGATTCATTTCAAAGTTGCACATCTAAAAGCTTATTCACTATCTTCATAAGCAGTAGATTACTTTAGCATAAAAACCAACTTGCTTCGATGACTTTACTATGTTTGAGAAATCCGAATTATCTGAGAGCAAATGCTGACCAGTACTTCCTATGCTAAATGCTGAGCTCTTTCAAAGGAATGTGATGAACAATTGTTAAGGACGTGTAAGATATTTACTTACGAGATTTCTTATTTCATTGATACAGATGTGGATAGCTAAGGCAGAGTACGATGAATCTGGACCTTCAATCGTTCACAGGAAATGCTTCTAAATACAGCACGTCGAGTAAGAGATAACTGAAGAAATATACAAACTTGCATTTCCAGAGCAGCTCCCCGTCGATTGGTTGCATATAATATGCTTCTCATTTGTATTTCCTTTTGATTTATTTTTGTTTCAATCTCAAATATTTGGTCATTGGTATGATTAAAAAAAAAGAACAAGCAAGCAGTTCATGTTAAAGTCAATTTACCATTAATATTTTTCTGTAGAAGATTTGTATTTCAAAAATGTTATGATTTGGATTATGGATAAAAAGCTTTGTTGATTCATTTTATATTTACTTTTGGTCTCAATTTTTATGCACTCAAAATAAGAAACATTTTCCATGAACAGTGGTCTACCTTATGTTTTCTGGGACAATATGCTTATGGTAAAATTATGATACCTGGACCTAATTCAATCTCAAAAGCTAGCTCATGAGGATTGCCTAAGTACATATAAGTAGCCCACCAATCCGTTCCCCGACCAATGTGGGACTTTTACCCACTTTAACACCCCTTTCACGCCCAAGCCCAATTGGAATTTGCATTGAGAACCCAAATGGGGATGAACCCGACTCTCATACCATGTAAAAATATGACATTTGGGTCAAACTCGACCCCAAAAGCTTGGTTGGAGAATGAATGGGGTCTGTTTATATGGACTTAAGCAATCCTCCTCTCATGAGCTAGCTTTTGAGTTCGGCCCATATACAATATATTAACATTTTTAGCTCGGAATTTCGTGAAGTAAGACCAAGCGTAGAGGAAAATTCAATACCTCTGAAGTGTCATTTAAAGTTCTAATGAACAACAAAGGCAAAACTTAAAGACTGTCATATTTGAGCACACAAATTTAAAAGCGCCAACGATAGTTTTTCAAGAGAAGTAACAAAACTTGTCAAAATTATCGCAACTTCATTGTGATTTTGGTAGAACATTTATGTTCTGTAGGAGTAACTCATGTAGCTAGCTGCCTTTGTTGCAATGCTCAGTTTTTACTTGTAAAGTTGATTATGGCATTATGTTATATGTACAACTGTGGGAAAAGTTGATTATGGCATTGTCTAAGTAGAAAATTATTTACAATGCAGAAAAGCGAAGGAACCTCCCTCTGTCCACCACATACACAGAAAGAAAAAAAGAAAGAGACATTCATGCCTTTACATATGTGAATTTACAAGTATCTTTTGCCTCCTAAAGATTTAGCTGTTTTGACAATGAGAAACCTTGTTGAGGTTCCTCAAACTCTGCAGTCATCTGCCACTGAGTACTGTAATTGGTGTAAGTTGGCCTTCCTGGAGAGAGTCACAAGCAGCTTCGTTAGACGATGGAGCTTTGGCTGGCCATACAAATGCAGGTTTCTCAGTTGGGATGTTTGGTAGAACTAATTCCCCTGTAAGAATCTGTAAAGCAGTTTTCATGCTTGGCCTTTCGTAAGGATTTGGATGGCAACAAGCCAATCCTAATATTAACACACACTCAGCTTGTTCTTCATTGAAGTCTCTATCCAATCTGACATCTATGGCATCAATGATCCTTCCAATCTTGTACAAGTCCCATACATATTCAATGACTCTGTTAGTATAATTATTCTCCTCATATCGATTTCCAGGTTTTCGACCACAAGCAACTTCAAGAACTAGCACTCCAAATGCAAAGACGTCTGTTTCAACTGTGGCTCGGCCTATATGGAAACTCTCTGGTGCCATATAGCCTATAGTACCAGCAATCTCTTTTGTTGAATGGTGAGTCTTTCCATTCACTTGAACTGTCCTAGCTAATCCGAAATCTCCTAGCCGAGCATTGAGTTCTGAGTCAAGCATGATGTTGCTGGCTTTTATGTCTCTGTGAAGTACTCTTTTTTGACATCCATTATG
The DNA here is from genome assembly GCA_035578085.1 of Solanum pinnatisectum. Classification (NCBI taxonomy): domain Eukaryota; kingdom Viridiplantae; phylum Streptophyta; class Magnoliopsida; order Solanales; family Solanaceae; genus Solanum; species Solanum pinnatisectum. The sequence continues at coordinate 42,151,065 of CM069085.1, read as the reverse complement.
CAGATAATCCAGTGCTTGAGCAATCCCACAGATGATACCATGCCTTATTTCCCAATTCAGACTCAAACCTTTTTCGTTTTCTTCGCAAAATATCAACTTGTCTAAGCTCCCATTTGGCATGAACTCATAGACTACAAGGAGTTCATTGCTCTCATAGCACCATCCTATCAATTTGACAAGGTTTTTATGGTGAAGATTGCCTATAGTTGTGACTTCTGCTATGAGATCTTTTGCCCCTTGACTTGAATCATTAAAGGATCTCTTCACAGCCACCTCTTTTTGATCAGCTAACAACCCTTTGAAGACTACTCCACATCCTCCTCTTCCAAGAATGTTCTTCGGATCAAAGTTCCCCGTTGCTCGTTTCAAGTCCTTCAGCTGGAATCTCTGAGGTGCAGTAGCTGAATTCTGAATCTGAATCTCTATATTCTCAGATTGGTCTAACACTTGCATCCTCTTCTTTTTTCTCCACCAGCTGAAATATACGAAAACCCCACCTAAGAACATAACAAGAACAGATATTACTGGTATCAAGATCCACAACCATAACAGGCTAACTTCATTACTGTTCCCAATATCTGTGCTTGTAAAATTCCATGCCTTTATGCAGTTCAGCTGATTATATATCCCAGTTGAGGCTGAAAATCCTACGAAAACATCCTCGGGGAGAAAACTAGAAAGATCAAGAGGCATGGAAATGATGGGATTTCTCTCATTGTCTCCGGTTTGATTGATCATGAATGCATAAACCTTCAAGATCTTGGATTCTCCATCATACCGGACACTTGCTATAACATCAACAGCTTGTGAAAGGTTAACACCACGATCAATCAACGAGACTTGATTGACAGAGTTGATGCTGTTTATGTCAATGCCAACATGATTATCATCAAGATCATCAAGGTAACTTTTCCTTGTATCGAATTCAACTGCAAATATGTTGTTTGAAGAAGATCCATTAGTACTTCCATTCACAATCCCAAGCCATTGTCCATAACTGTTATCCGGGATTGAGTCAGGACCACTTTCTTTAGTCAATATGAAAGCCAATCCTTCACCCCATGGATCACTCTGAGGTTTGATATTGATCACAAACGTTGAATTAAACGAGGCTGTTCTGTTTTTCCTTCTGTTCCATAGATTCATAGGCTGTGAATACCATATCCTTCCAGACAAATTACTGATGGAAGTACCACGAGCATCGCGAGTTACTTGGAAAGCATCATAGGCTATGTTGGAATCCTCAGTAGTAATGAAATCGTTTTCGTTTTGCTTGGTGAATTTTTGGTAGCTGAAACTCATACAATCCACTCTAAGAACCAAAAATATGAATATGATCAAAAGATGAACAAAGTTAGTTAAATAGCTAATCTTGCCTAGATAATGCATATCAACATATAACAAAAAACTATGTTTTTTTTTTATGCCTCAAGAAGGAAAATGTGGTAGATTTGTAGTGAAAATTTGTTTCTCCATTTTATGGTGAAAGTTTCTATGTGATTTGATCAAAATGTTTGACTTGGATTAAGAAGAAACTTCCTAGGTGTTTACACTAATTTTTTTTTCTTAATATTCTTATAAGCTTGTTATTGGTCTGCATGTTTATTTGTACTTTTATCATATTGCCTTGTTTGTCAAGTGTACAATCTTCCAAAGAGAGAGAAGTTGGTTATTAACAATATAATGACAATGACAGATGGAGCTTTTTTCCATATTTCGTTAATTCATAAACATGATCTATACATCTGGAAAGGACGTGTACATTTTGTTTTCTCCTTTGGATTTTATGTGATGCAATACATATATTTTTGGTTTACGGTCAACGTTTATAGTTTGGTAATATTAATGGAAGTCTTCCATGCTACAAGTGTGACTTCAATTCTCATTATCCTGTCCTACTTTGCTCTTCATCTTCGCGATTCACCAATGCAAAAATTCTTTTTTTAAAACGTTCACTTTAATTGATTGATTTGACGTAAATATCAAGTGTTATTCTCCAAAAAAGGGTTGACTTCTCAAGATTTTAAATTGTGATAATTGAGATTTTAGCTGGAGAAAATCCTAACCTAATGATTTCATCATATATAATTTAATCATGGAAGACTTAACACATATTTTAAAGTATATATCTTATGTCAATACTGAGATAAGGCGCCACGTTTTTCTGGTATTATTACTTGTAAGAATCATTAGTTTAACTAGGAGCAGGATCCGAAGCAGTGGCTGCTACAAGAATAGAATATTCCAAAGCATTCGCTTTTGTAAGATCCGGAGAAGGTATAATATCCACAAAGTGCAAATCTTACCCTTACCTCGTAAAGATAGAGAGCTCAACACGAAAAGATCTAAGAGAAAAGGTCAAGTTGAATGTTGTGCTCTTTAATTCTATTTTAATTGGGTAACCTTATTCTATATAGAATAAGGCAAAACTCCTTTTGTCATGATACTGACATACATTCCTTTTCAACTGTGGAATTAGTTGCCAATAGCTAAAATTTAAAAGATAAAAAAAATAATCTTTGAGTCATAGTATGAGAACCACACATTATACTTTTATAACATTATCAGAAACCTCCAGTAACATTAATAATATTGTCAACTTGTGGTAAGGATACTGAAATTGTAGAGATACTTAAAAAGTACTAAGAGGTACATGCACAAGACACTGAAATTTTGGAACATAGGACTATATTGACTTGCCACAGGCATATTACTTCTGAAAATCTCACTTATTCTACGGCGATTACACCGAAGTTTATCTCAGGTTGCCTTTGAACCGAGCATCTAGTGTTTACACCAAACTATATGATAACACACATTGTTCTTATTCGTCCTCAACTATGTAGGAAAAGACTTCATTCGGGCAGCTGAGTCAAGTTTCTTTCTTTTCAAGTTGGCTGTTGAGGAACTCGAGCACTGATAGCCGCTGCAAGAAGACACAGGACCAAATCAGGTCTGCCGGATAACGAAAATACACCAGTGAAGTATAAAATAAAATTAGAGGTAGATGAGAATTACCCGTTGTTCAAGGCTAACTTCTTCGGGTTTTAGTTCAAGGGATTGCAGTAACTTTATGCCTTCTTGAAATCCTTCAACTGCGGTATCCTCATCCCCGAGATTTCGATCAATATCAGCAACTTTGGCTAAGGAAATGGCCACATCGACCATCTGGAGTGACGGAAGAGAATTATATGAAGCAGGAGAGGCCAATGCTTTGAGTATCAATAAAAGAAAAATGGGATGTGCTGAACAAAAAAGGGCAGCCCAGTGCACAAAGCATCCCCATCAGTAGGGTCCGGGGAAGAGCCGCACCCCAAGAGGTGTGATGTAGGACAAAAGAACATCAAAATCAGCATGCATGTATAAGTTGCTTAAAGTTAGCTGTACTCTTTTGTTTTGAGCATAGTAGATGTATAAGTTGCCCAAAATTCAGCTTAATTTAATTTGGAAAAAGAAATGTCTTCCCCATAAGATCTAAAACATAAACAGCAGAGCAAGTCTTCTCTGTATGAGCATGCCAGCATTATGTGTATGGACTCTGGTCGAAGATCCGAAAATAGTGATTTCAAAAGTTTCTTCCAGCATACGGATCAAGCATCAAGGCTTTTTAGGCAAAAAAAGAAAATTTTGTTTTATAACCGAAAAGTCCCCAGAGGACCGGCCAGTTCGTTGTCTAACCTAAAAATGCCTGGAGGACCGCCCAGTTGTGCATGGATAATAGCCAGCTACTCTACCCTTCTCCACTTAAACACTAGGTTTCTGTTTGTTCGGACCTATGACGTGAGCCTATGCCACACACAGCTTTAGGCAAAAGTAGAGATGACAAAATGGGTAATCGGGGGTAAAATGTTGATCCATCACCCCTCAGCACCAGAAACCATCAGCAACATCTTATCCATAGACAAATGTTAAAACAAATGAGGGTAAAATGTGGAACTCATCAGCGTTTAAACACGAGATGAAAAATCTACATGTGCCAAGGATGCCACACATTCAGGGAAAGGGGATGAATCTTTTAGCTATCAAAGATGCCACAGGTTCTTTGACAGGACCGTTGCCATAAATTTATATACTTCCAACAAATAGCAATGCCAATAGTGATGTTCATCAGATTAGGAAAGGTACACAAACCTGAGATGGCACAGACTGTTGCTTGATGGCATTGCGGCGAACATCCAACGCCCGAAAATAATGTGATCTGGCAGCTTGCAAATCACCGGCATAGTATTTAAGATCTCCAATTTTGTTTAGTGAAACAGAAAGTGTATGTGTGATCTGCAAAGATTTTTTAAGGAATTAAAGAAAGCACAATCATATATGAAATGATATGCATTATATCATCATAGCTTATAGCAAAATCAATTAGGTGTACTGCTTAGTTGACAAAAATATATTAGATACATATGTAAATACAATACATCTGTGTGTTTGTGTGACATCATTAACAGTTACCTCTACATCATCTTTGGGTACTTTCAAAAGGAAATTGACACTCTCTTCAAAGTAAGCAACTGCAGATACAGCATCTCCTGTAGCTCGACTACAGTATAGCTCAAGTTATTTCTTTTAACAAACTAAATGTCCAAAACTACTCTAATCACTTTAAAAAATAAATACTTAATATCATTGATAACACTTGTAAATGACCAAGGGAATGACATATTTTTCATTCAAGAAGAGGCTTTGATAGAGACACACCTGCAGTCACCAAGCATACCAAGAACAGCTCCAAGCTGTGAGCACAACTCTGATGTATTCCCCATTCTCTGAAGCTGTTCTCGGATGTCATCTGCACACATAGTAAATCTTGATTTTGCACTATCAATATTATTGGCACGAAAAGCCTGCAAGTTAAGCCAAAAGTTAGTGTAAACCCTGAAATGTGATTCACTAGCTAGTCTCAGATTATACAAGAAAGAGAGATGCCAATATGAATCAGCTAAGTCAGTCTGAGAAGTAGAGGACAATTCTGCACGAGAGACTAGTGAGATTTATGGTAAACATACCCGCATGGCTTGTTGAACCAGGAAAGCTCCCCGCTCCAAAGACGCATCCTCGTATATAACAGTTTTCTTTTCCACTATATCTTCTTGCTCATTATTAGACCTCTTAATCCTTGCATGCCCTTCAATAAAGCGATCAACAACATTCTGAAGATTCATATCGGCCTCAATCTTTTCAATATCAGCACCACATAATGGACAGTCCTTAAAGCGGGAGAGACATGCCCTGTTTACCAAAAAGATGTACTACTTAAAAATGTCCAGAAGAATCTTGTTTTTACCCTTATTCTTGCTTTTAAAACGGGGGAGTGGTGTATGTGGGAGTAGAAAGACCATAAAAGAGTTATTAATTTACACTTACTTGCAGAATACATGTGAACAGGGCACACATCTGCTGCTATCATAAAGAAGTGCCTGACATATCATGCAGCTAAAAGGACCCAGTTTAAATGCTTGAGAATCATAACCAAAGGGGCACTTAGGTGACATTGTCGCAGATTCTCCAGAGTCTTGTTTAGGCTTGCTCTCCTGGCCATCATATCCAAAGGGGCACTTAGGTGACACAGTTGCAGATTCTCCAGAGTCTTGTTTAGGCTTGCTCTCCTGGCCATCCTGTTGTTTATTTTGGTCGTCACAAGGTTTCTTAAGAGTTGAATCATATCCAAAGGGGCACTTAGGTGACACCGTAGCAGCTTCTCCAGACTCTTTTTTAGGCTGAGCCTGTTGTTTATTTTCGTCATAAGGTTTATTAAGAGTTGCATCATCGGGTCTGGAAGCTCCAGCAAAAGGGCAAACCGGGATCATCTTGATAAATTCCCTGTAAATGCTACAAGTTATTCATATCTTTTGAGAGAAAAAGACCGCAGATCAGACAACAACTGAAAAGATACAAATCCAGCAGTTCAACAAAGAAAGTGCACATGCTTTGTCAACAAAACTTTGCAGGAAACAGGTGAGGGGATGACTTAAGAGCAGAATTCTGACCAAGAACTAGCTATTGCTTTTTATTCTGTTTCAGTCTACATAATGTAGTTAAAAAGCTTCTTCTACCTTAAGTGTGCCATCTGGCTTCAAACACTGCAGACTCAATACCTTAGTAAAAAAATTCAAAGGCAAGGAGTGCCACCTCACATGGACATTTCTAGTTTAATCCTCAATAGAGATCAACAAATCTCTACCCTCATTCACCTATAACTCTCATAGTACTTAAAAGGTCCTTCTTTCTCCTTTCTAAAAGAGTTATCTATTTTACTTTTGCTACTTCAACTCGTCACCAAGGAAAAACGGCTCTACTTTGTGACAACGAAAATAATTCGAATTGCAAATCAAGTTTGAGGAAATATAGGATGTTAAAAAAATTGTCTTTATTAACTTAAATTTAGACAACATACTGTAACAAATATCGTAAAATTCCACAGAAAATGGATCATCCATCACTGTCTGTGCAATAAACGAACTCAGGAACTTTAGCAGTCACTATTGTGCTGCTTAAAATGTTAAGGCCAGAATTAAAGGAAAAGAAAAATCAGTTCTCACTTTAAAATCCTATAAGCATCAAATCAAAATGCCAATTGAATCTATCAACAACATTCCCCAGTGGTAGTCTGAAATTAAAACTAGTATAAACAAACCACAACAATAACAACACTCCTAGTATATTCCCACAAGTGAAGTCTAGGGAGAGCGGGTGTACACAGACTTTACCCCTACCTTTGTGAGGTTGAGAAGCTATTTCCGATAAACTCTTGGTTCAAGAAAATCATTTGGAGAAAAATGCGAGAGTAAAAGCACTGACATAACAAGTACAACCAAAGTAAAAGAAACAACCAACACTAAGTAAAATCAAAGCATAAGATAATGCTAGCATAATAGTAATAATACTGATAAAAGGAACAAATAGATGCTCCACGCTAGAACCCTACTCTTACCACTATGAAGACAGAAAACACTCTACTACCTACTAATCATCTACCCTGATCTTCGACCTCCACACTCTCCTATCTAGAATTATATCCACGGTAAGCTAAACATATCATACCTCTCCTCAATCTACCTCAACCTCTCTTCAAACCTATCTAACTACACCTACCCTAATCTTCTACCATCGTACTCTCCTATCTAGAATCATATCCTCGGCAAGCTAAACATATCACGTCCTGTCTAATTACCTCTCCTCAATCAACCTCGACCTCTCTTTAAACCTATCTAACTACACCTACCCTAATCTTCGACCATCATACTCTCCTATCTAGAATCATATCCTCAGACATATCATGTCCTGTCTAATTACCTCTCCTCAATTCTTCCTCGATCTACCTCGACCTCTAACTACACCTACCTATATGCAGATAACAAATCCAAATAAGTAAAAATAGTCAAAAAAAATCTATGCACACCTAAAAATGTCGGTGTTTTTTCTGGGTTCTTCATAAACGGATCATTTCAGCTCAAAAATGGATATTAGGACAATAAAAAACAAGCAATATCGGAAAAACAAGAATTAAAGTTGAAATTTTGAAGGAATCGAATGAAAATCAATGAAAATTGAAACAAAAATCAGATTTTTTTACCTTTAGGGTTTTGCGTTGATCGAAGCAGACTTTGATTTATGTGCCCCCAAAATTATTGGTGAAATTAGATTTCAATTCCGATATAGTGAAAATTTTCTGATCAACCAAAAGATAAATCTTTTTCTTTATTATTTTTTCCCCTTTTCTAATAATTCAATTATTGTAAACCGGGATATATTATATTCAATTTTTTATATTTATTTATATAAATATATATATTATATGCAGTAATATCGATAGAATCACAACTCAGATTTGTAGGTGCAATTGATAGTCGGTTTGGTCAAGTTTTTTTTTTCTTTTTCTTCGTGTTGGGTGTTTATATTAGGACTTAAAGTATAATATATCATATACTAAAAAGTATATATTTATTATATGTAAGAGTGATCGCGTTAGTTGAGCAGGTGGTCTTTCAAATGAGAAATTTCAATTTTAATTCGAATGAAAGGTTTGCATATTTTTTCGATCGAATTAGTCGGATGAGACTTATCTAATGTAATTTATCTCTCTTTCATAATTTATGGACTATTATACTAATTGTACTGATATAAAGTTTATCTTATGTATATTCGAAAAATAACGATTGCAAATTTCCGTGTAAAATGAAAAAGTATCAATTGATTTTCAACGTGTTATATTAATTTGTATTTGTTGTTAGAGGACTGCATTCTTCACTAATTAATTATGTATTCCCTATTTGGGTTACAATCACTAAACACATATTATCCCACTTTCTCTCTATTAGATTTCTTAAGAAGTTTTCCTTAATTGGAACCAAAACAATGTAGTATTTGATGAGGGCAATCAGAGGCGAAGTTAAAATTTTAATTTTATGATTTCTAAATTTTATAGCGACCAACTTCAAGTTAAATAATTGAATTTTTTAAATTCTTAATTCAAATGCACTATTTAAGAAAAAAATTACTGGATTTGCTCGAACATCTAGCTCCACACCTTCTTGTAAATCTCCTTTCTTGTTTTCTTTTGGGACCGTTTATTTTACTTGTCATGATTATTAAAAATATTTAATCCAAAATACTTGTCATTTCAAAAAAATTAAAATATAATCCATCTATATTTATTTCACTATCTAGTTAGCATGTGAATGAATGGGTGGGTGGGGGATATGAAAGGCCAACAAAAATAAAGGTCCCATTTTGGAAAACAATTTTTTGCTCACATATGTGATAAGCCATCAATTCATGCAAGCTAAGCTTTATCTCATAGTCATATATTGTGACCCCATTATTTTACCACTTTTTGGTTTTGATGTTATATATATATGTGGGGTCCTTATTCTCAAACTTCCAATAGATATATAGATCCTTCCTTGTATTGTAGTTGGAATCCTATTGGATGCCATCATCTTAAATGCTATCCACAAAGCAAATTATACTATTAATTGGTTGCTTTGCAGCATGAAAACAGCTAGCTAGACATTTTAACTTTATATAACATCATGTCTTATTTATAGGAACTTAGTAATTTTCTTTTAGTAATTTTTATGTATTTTATAAGGACAATTAATGTTATACGATAGTGAATGTTGTTGGGCGGCTCAAGTACTCCAACATATTCACGAGATTATGAGTGTTGTACGTAGAGAAAAATGAATATGTGTATAGTCATGAATATACTACGATCACACCTTAGAAGAATGTAGATGACAAGTTGAATGGTCTAATTCCACTAAATAGCTTAAATCCGTGTACCCCTTACACCCAAGTACGTACATTTTAGCTACTAAGCTTTGAAGTTAACTCATAGTTCGAAGTAAGAAAATGATCATATTTGCTAGAAGCTGGAAGTAGTACATTTTGAAAACAAAATGTAATAAAATGCATCTTAAAATTATTTGGACATGTTTTGTGTCGACTTACAATTAGTTACAAATGCAGTATTATGCGTGAAACTACAAAGGATCGTAATTAATTAAATATCTCGAAAAATCTACAAATCATTGGTATAATAAAAATTGGGGATGAAGAATATGAATGTTAACTTTTGTTATTTTTCTCTCTTTAGTTTTATTTACTAGTTGTCCCATGCATCTGTTTGTCCTTTTAATCTTTGATAAGTCCATTTTCCAAACCAACAACAACAATATATACTTAGCGTAATCTCTCAAAATATCTACGTAATATTATGTACACACTATTCTTTCAAGTCGACCTCATATGACAAAGTATAATTAAATATAGCTGGACTAGCTAGGTCTATATATAGAGAGTCTTCGCTTACCTGCTTAACCGCACCATCCTATTGTACCTATATAGCCTTTCTTTCAGTTATATCCAGTTTCAGTTCTACTTCTAACTACCGATGGAAGAAGACTCGGACATATAGCAATATTAAATTCTTGGACCACGTAGATGAAGAGATATCAATATAAGTCGATTTGACGATTAAGGTTCTAAAAAGTCAAAATGTTTGACTAAGCTTGAATATGCCATTTGCCATTAACTAGTGGCTAGGTCATTACAAAAGAGATACTAATATATTGTTTAAAATAAAATGAAAGCCCTCATCTTCATTTCCTTCCAAGGCAGGTGGAGACAAAAAAAAAGTGTTTGGAGTTTTTAAATTGAGAAAACACATGCACAATTTTATTTTTTTTATAATATGATGACAAATATTCTGGAATAAAACAGATGTTTTTAGTTGTTTATATGGAGGTTAAATTAAATTTTTTATAAATACATCTAAACTATTATTTTTTTACGAATTTCATACTTTAACTATCAATTGTGTTATTCTTCTACTTGAACTATCACCATCTATGTATGAAAACGCACTTCAAAGCTGATTAGCCCTACTATTGGTTTTTCCTACCTAAACTTTCACCATCGATCTACTCAAGAAGATGTGTTTTAATACATATATAGATTTATAGACTATTATAGTTCATATAGGAAAAGAAAATACAACTGGTAATTGAAATGTGAAACTTGAAAAAAAAATAGTTCGTATTTTTAACCATTTATCTCTTACTTATTCGAAATTCATTTCCATCATTGAATTTGAAATATCAAAAGATATATACAATATAATAGAGCTACTTCAAGAATTAACTTGAGAACTGGAATATAATTTTTCCACAAATCAAATTGACCATAGTATAAAAAATATTCATCACAACTATCTGCACATTTCTTTCCTTTATTGATGATAAAAAAAATAAAGTTATTGTTATTATTGTGTGTTAGTATTAATTAGCATTATTATTTTAATAACAATATGGAATCACAAATGTGGTGGCTAACTTGTTGCCAGCATAAAGCTAAACTCAAGAATAGCTCCAAAAAGAGTAGAGAAAATAAATTAAAAGGTGATCAGCAAATTAAATTAAATAAAAAGCAAATGAACAAAATTCATGCAATTAAAGAAACATATTATATGAGCAAACTGTCTTAGCTACTACATCTTGGACAAAAAAAAAATAAAAAATTAATTCCTAGTTACTCGAATTCTTCAATAATACTATAACTGTCACATGCATTCATGCATGTTGAACCCTTAACATATATAATTGCATAAGCATAACATTTTGAATAATCTGACACGAACGCTTGCCATAACATCTATAAGTACATGAAATAATATCCGATCTACATCTTCATAATTTGTTACTCGTTTTTATTATCATTATCAACTATCATCATTGCAACTGCATTGTCCGTTTGACCGAGTAGACTACTCAAAGATCTAGCTTTCACCATTCCAAGCTTCTTCTTCTTCGTCTTTTTCTTGTCATCTTCATCATCATTATCATCATCAACACCATAATATTCGTGATCATTTGTCAACACGTACGATTCCTTATCCTTTTCTTCTCCTTTATTCTTCTTTTTCTTATTATTCATCGAGTTTCGAACGGTAGTACTATTAATGCTTCTAAGTCTTCCTTTACCCAAGTGATGTTCACACAATGAATATCCCACAAGGGTTTGTTGACAACATCTCCATCCTCTCCCATTAACACGACTACACCTTGATCCCTCTAATATAACACTTCCTCTTTTGTTCTTCTTGTTTACATGCTCAACTTTATGATCACTATTAATTCGTTGATAATGTTCCTCGTGTTCTTGCTCCCCCTCGTTACCATTTTCTTGTGGACAATTCTTGTTTGTCTTCGATTTCATCATGTTAATATTACTTGTGTCGTGCTGGTGGTGATGGTGATAATTGTCTCTTGATCTCTTTTTCAATGGAATTACCTTATGATCTTCTTCACACCATCTACCATCTATTATATATGTGCATGTACACGTTCAATATCATAGCATATGATAAAAGAAGAATGATAAAATCAAAAATATACTACTCCAATATATTGTATATATGAATCTCAATTTTGTTTATGTTGCTAGACTCTCCAAAAATATTGTTATACTTGCTTTGAAAAATCACAATCTCAAATCATTTATGAATGACTCTACTGAGTAGAAGCCCGAATATCTTAACATCTTAGTAGTACTTTTGGAGGGCTCGATCATACATGACAATATTTTTGGAGAGTCAACTAAGCAACATAGAATTCTGGGATCTATGAATTGATTTTAGCTATGTTGCCAAACTCTTCAAAAATATCATTGCACCCATATCAAAAACCTTTAAAAAAAATATATAGTACTAGTTTTGGAGGACCTAACACACAATATTTTTTTGAAGAGTCAGAGTAGCGTTATTGGATATTGGGATATATGAGTCTTGATTTTAGCTATATGTTGCTAGAATCTTCAAAAATATTATTGCACCTAAGTCGAAAACCTTAAAAAATACACTATTTTTGAAGGACCAAACACGTAATATACTTTGAAGAGTATGAGCAATTAACTACATGGGATGTTGGAATATATGAGTCTTGATTTTAGCTATGTTGTTGGAATCTTTAAAAATATCGTTGCACCAGTGTAACCTTCAAAAATAAACTATTTTTAAAAGATCCAACCTGCAATATGTTTTTGAAGATATAATCTTTTTGAAAAGTCGGAGCAACTTACCTAGATCAGAAGATGATGATGGTTGATGAATCAAAGAACCTATTTGTGTTGTTTTCAAAAAGCTTAATTCTTTCCTGAAGAAGCAACAACAAGAAGAACAAAAACAAAAAAGTAGTTTGTTAATTCCCAAACTATATTAATATAAAAAAAGAAAGGTGCACAGTGCAACATTCAGAATTTTCCCGTGTGATACGTTTTAAAAAATATAAATGGGGACCATTATAAATTAAAACAAAAAAAAAAATATGAAAAAAATAAAAATAATTAAGATGAGATGAGGAATTAAATCATTGGATGAGAATAAAAACCTAAACAATATTTTTCTAGTTACAGTATTATTATTATTTCTTGTTTAATTTCTTCTATTATTATCATTCACCTTTTTTTTTTCATGAAAAAAATAAGAATTAAATGGAACAATTCTTTTTATGCATTACTATTATTCTTACTTGTTATCATTGTCAATATTACTATCAATACTCTCTTTTTTCTCTCTCCATAATTTCCCATCTTCATCTTCCACATCCTACAAAATCAAATTAAATCACAAAAATTAGAACCAAAAAGTTTTTTTAAAAAATACTACTATACATCATTGGTGCAAAACTATACATATTCTTTTTTCCAGTCGAGCGTCTGTCAGAAACAATCCTACTACATTCATAAAAGTAGAAATAAGGTCTGCATACATTTCATACAGAGTCTATTTATAAAATTACACTGAATATATTACTGTTATAGTCGTTGTATCATGGGTGCAAACAAAAAGTATGGTAATAATAACAGCAAATATTTTGGAAGTCGAACTATTTATTAATTTAATTTAAAACTAACCTTTTGTTCTATTTTTGGTGGATTATTGTTGTTGCCACCAAAGAGAACCCAGCTGATGGTTGTTTTAGCTCCGGTGACGGTCGCCGGTTGATCAGACGTTTGTGGAAGACTTAGATTTGGAAGATCAGACGGTAGAGATTCATTTTTGGAGTTTAGTTGGGGATCTGACGGAGGAGGAAAACGTTTCCTTATTCTCATTATTACAAACCAAAAAAAAAAAGAAAAAAAAAAGGGGAAGAAATTAACTAAATAATTTTCTACTATGTGTAGTTTTTTTGGTATTATTTATATTTCAAAAGGTTGATCTAGAAAGAAAAATTTGTGAAGAATTTTGTGTTTGAGAATTTGCCTCTCTCTCTTAAAGTTGGGGTTTTTCTCTCACTAACTTTTATTTGTTGCACCACACAAACGTAAGAGAGGACTATATGAGACCACTAGGATATAAAGAAAAGAAAAAGAGATGGAGAGATATGGTGTGAGTAGTGGCACGTGTGAGCAGCTATAGTAAAAAGTGGTCAGTTAAACATCTTTTGTCGATCAATCGTGATTGTGGTGGAGAAGTAAGTATTTCTTTATTCTTATATAGAGGTCTCGAGTTCTAGTTTGAGTTTCACTAAGTATGGAGTCGCTTTTGTTAGAGAGCGCTTTATTCGGACTCCAATATAAATACCGAACACCGGATGAGAAACAAAAGAAACATCTTTTGTAGAGAAATTTATGGATTATATATGTTAAATATTATTGTATATTCATACTAAAATTTAAATATTCTTAACGAATTTTCTGACTTTATTATTGTGCGAGGTGATACGTATAGTGGCACGTGTGAAGGGGTGAGAGGGAAAAGGAGAGTACAAAATGATGAGAGGGTTTTTTGGGGTTGTTTTTATGGGTTTTTATACATTTTTGTTTAGGGGAAATAGAGAAAATAAAGAAATTTGTAGGTACCAATATATCACCAATATGTCAAGATGCTTTGCTCATGAAAACCCAAAATTAAGCAGTCTAACCAATTAGATTATAGGATTTTTCTTTTTTTATTGATTTATCAAAAATAGTCTTTCTATTTTCACACCAGATACAATATCGTATTCACATTCAAGCATTATAGGGCTCGTTTCTAAGGCGACTCTCCTAACAAGTTTTTTTTTTTTTCATTTTTAGAGTTTGAACTCGATACCTCTTTTAAGGCCACAATTATTCATATTGAAATCTGTAATAATGTTTGTTATTAATTTGTTTAAATTAAGTGATGGTGTTAATTTATTCCTAGAACTCGAATATGAGATATCTCGTTGAAAATTAGAGGGAGGAACGAAAGGAAATGACATAATGCATTAAGAAAATGGAGGCAGATGACATATTGGATTTCCAATTTCTTCTTTAAATAAATAAATATCAATTCTTGTGAAATTAAACTAGCAATCATGCATATTACATCATATATTGGTGAGCTGATTAAAATTGTAAATTGTGGTATATAACTGATTTCCATTTGTTTAAAATAAAATTATATTTTGGATCCTTTATTTTTCTTGGATGAAAAATCATGATAAGTCATATTTTCTTGGATTTTCAGTATAATATTCGAAGAATTTAACTTCTAAAAGTTTAAACTCCTGCTTGAAATTCACATTCAAGGAGTCGTTGAACTCCACTATGCTAGAATTTTACATGCAAAAGTCTCAAAATCCAATATATTATGTTGGATTTTCATGTTTTAAGTATCTATATTTTTTTTCAAATTTTATTTTTGCATTAAAAATTAGTTATTTTTCAATTATCAATCCGAAAAATGGCCGTCGTATTTTTTTTTTTAAAAAAAATATTTTATTGAGAAGGAGTATTACTTAGACACACTATAATTTGTAATATTAAGTATCTTATTAGATTTGTATGTTTCCAGATATGTCCAGATACATGTATCTCAGATACATGAGTCAAAATTTGATGTAATTTGTTTTAGATACATTATATTCAAGTGGATTTGCATGTATTTAGTTTACATAGCAAGTCTTGATCGCCTCCCTCTCATCTCGCTCACCACTCTCTCATGTAGTTGGTTTCCAGATACATGTGAATCACTTTAGTTATATACAAATATATGTATATAGTGTGATTCACATGTACTTGGATACATATGAATCTCGCTCGCCTTCTCCCCAGTCTCACTCGCTCACTCCTTATTTTTGTTTATCTAATAGCAAAAATACATGCATCTAAGTGTAAGATACTTTTTTTTGTAAAAGTATAAATAATAATAATATATATGGTAGTGAAGTATATCGTAGTTTTTCCTTATTTCTAATGTTGACAAAAAAAAGTCCAGCTAAGAAAGTATGGGCTTAGCCCGTTTTATATGGTCTGCCAACTTTGCATGAACATCTGCAAAAATCATGCATAAGAAAAGAAAAAAAAAAATATACTCTTCCCATTACAAGAAAAAAACTATTTCTTATAAGTAATTTTTTTAAAAGAAAATAGAGACAAAAATATAAATTATTTATAGGAAGTTGTGTACCTTTTCTAATGGACTATACGTTAGAAAATGGCAATGAAGCAAATACAAATTATTGGAGATTGCTCTATTGAAGATGATAAGTATCTGATGAAATAGTCGAGGTGCATGTAAATTGTTCTAAACAACATTGTTATTCACGAAAAAAAAAGAAGGTATTTTGATCGTTGGTTAGAAGAATGCAATCCGTAGGTATTAGTAATGCAAGTATTAATTATACAGAGTCTTTTTAGTTATTCAATATTCTACCGTACGTACAATAATATATAAATTAACTCATAACTTATTGTACTACACATTTTACTTATGTGGGATTGTAAAACGATACACTGTTACTTAGAGCCAACTACTTTTGTCTTGGGCCAGGGCCCAATAACTTCTTGTTGAGCTGCTTTATATGACCTTTATAATGGGCCATTCCTTGAGCCCAACAAACAATAAAGCCCAAATTCATGACCGCCTTACTAATTCAGGATCCAACAAGTCCAACTTTAACATCTACTCTACTTCTTCGGCCCAACTTTTCTAGCCCAAATACCATCACATATGTTAAGCTTGCGTTTGAACATGCGCATGAAATCAGATTAATATGTAGTCGAAATTTTGTTTGTACATCCATAGTTCATCAACAACATATGGAAATATCATAAGACACCATTTTGATAAATCATATATCTCTATGTTTCTTATATAGATAAACATTTGCGATTATAACTTTCAAATACACATAACATTATAAAGATCCACTAATCAATACTCAACAATACTGAATACTGATAACTAGTTATTCTTTAATATAATCATTTCACATATATAGTACGATCAATGCATGAGTCATTTTTTTTGTTTGTAAAATTTAAAATAACGAATCTGTTTTATACAAAATATAAACTTGTTGACCAAGTTTTACATTTTAGAAAAATTAGTTGAAAATCCAAATCATGCTATTAGAGGATTTAAAAGCATGATTTCAAATTACACATCCAAATTATGATTTCATATTGAATGTCCAGACACAAATTTACTTTTAGAATTTGCAAAAGGAATTGTAGAATGGGATTTCATAATTCCCTTTTGGTGCCTTGGATCATTATCTTGTGCAAATAAGGCTGATTAATTATAAGCCATTAATAATGTCCATTTTCTCCTTGTGTTTTGGGCTTATTGTCCCTATTCTAATGATGAAAATTTATCCTAGCATGAAATATTTATATATTATCTAAAAATTCTAAAGTGAAAATAACTTTTAATTTGGCTCAGAAAAAAAAATTTCATGATTGAGTAGACCACACGAGGAAATTAAGGAGTAAACTTAAAGCAAAAAATGGTCAAACATTTTTCATCATTGCCTCTATTTAAATTGGAAAAAAAATATTAAAAATGATTTTTCTCAATTAATATCAGAAGTTGTTTTCAATCATGCACCCACAATCGAAATGATTATAGGGTTTTTTCATGCATCAATTATAACAAAAAATGATCATTTAAGTAGGCCATGTTTGTTAATTTGTTTGATCAATATTATGTAAAATTATAGTCCACTTGAAATCTTGAAAATTACTTGTTTGTTTTGGGATTGATTGAATGATGACCATTCAAATTGCCAATCAACTTATTACAATTAGGGGTCGTTTGGTTATAAGAAGAATCAGACCATAAGAGTCTATTCTATACAATCTTACTTTATATTTTTATAAGAGTTTGTTTTCATAACTTTATGAATGTGTAATCTCCTGATCACATGACAATAACTTTACTAGTTACGTCAGGACGAAAAAAAAACTATACTAAAATTATCTATCTTGATTATAATATGAAATCATACTATTAGGATAACCTAGATTTCGAACCAAACAATCCCTAAAGATAGTCTTCAAAGTCCTTTGAATAAATAAGTGTGCCTTTTGTTTTCTCTCTTATAAGTTTAATGGTGGGACTACTTGAAGGGAAAATATGTTAAGTAGCAATAACAAAGAGTCAAAGATACTGATTACTAAGGGGTTGTCATTCCATATCATTTCAAAAAAAAAAAAATCTTTATATTTATATGTATACATCATATATTATACTTAAAAGAAATTATTATAATATATATCCATCGCTTGAAACAATGTTAATAATAATTTGCGACAAAATATATAACCTTAAAAACTAACATAAATTCAAAGAGACTCACAAGACCAAGTGTAATACTATGTTTAATTACAACAATAATAATATACCCAGTATAATTTATCAGTGAAATTTGAAATTCTAGGATGCTGTTGTTCATTGAATAAGTTCTTTAAAGAAATTCTTCAATGAGGGATTTATTTGTTAGACACTTTCTCAAAGCTTTAACACCAGTTAATTCATTTCTTTTGAATTAAAAGGACATAACTCTTTTGTGGATATCAAGGACAAGGTGGAAGTGGCTTTGGTGGAGAATAAGATGTGGGAAGCGAGGTTGATATGGTTCAGATATGTAAATAGTAGATGCATGGATGTTTAAAAGCAGAGGTGTGAGAGGTTGACTATAGGTGGTTTAAGAAAAGATAGTGGTAGATTAAAAAGGTATTAATTAGACATGACATGACATGTACAATTTCAGCTTACTCAGATCATCAACTTAGATAGGGGTGTGTGGATCACACATATCATTGTAGAAGGTAACTCGATGTGCTTTGCTCCATACTAGCTAATAGTTGTGGTATAACTTGTGTCTTTCGATTTCTGTTTCTATATGTTGTTTCTTGTATTTTCATTAATTACTTCTCTTTCTGGACTATTTTGGACAGCTTTTTCTTTAAGCAGGAGGTCTATCGGGAATAACCTCTATCTCTTTACCTCTGAGGTAGGAATAAGATCTATGCATATTCTACTCTCTTCAAACTCTACTTTGTGAGACTACCCTGAGTATATTATTGTTGTCGTTGTTGTAACTCTCATGACCCAAAACAAAATTATGAGCGAAATGATTCGGTAAATTTTGATTTTTCAAAAAAGTAGCTAAGGAGAGATTAGATTGATTTTAATTGGATTAGTGAGGCAAAATCAAAAGAAAGTAAATAAGATTTAAGGTAAACAGACAAAATCTAAACAAGTTAATTCATGATTTGAATTATTTAACTAAGAGGAAAACAACTTTTAGCATAATTGTCAACATTATTGTTAAGATAAGTGATAAAGCAATTGATTAATGTAATAATAATAATCAAGACTTTTTATAACCAATTGAGAAAAGTGATGTTTTTTTGCTTACTAGAGAAAAGACATCCACTTCTTTTTTTTAAATAAATATAAGAAGAATATTGTATTTTCTTTAAGAGACAACATGATTATTTAATTGTCATGCTCTTCTAATTCCCCTTATCTAATCATTATGAGATTTACTCATTATATATCTCACTTTTATGAACTTGGGATGCTGTTTAAATGTTGTCAAATTAAGAGACAAAATGCCCTCAAAAAATTGCAATACATGAGTTGGATGATGATGATACAAATCTGAAGAGGATAAAGTGTACATGGTCTTTATTATTATCATTCCGAGATAGCTAGGGAGGCTATTTTATATGACTTGTCAATTTACAAAATATTCAAACATAGGTATCAATCGTTTTGGAGTACTTGTTAAGTTTTTGTTTGATCTCATCATAGTATATAAGAATAATATTTACTTTTACAAGATTTTGAAATTGCTAGTACTACTATAATTATATTGTCTCAAAGTAGTTAATTACTCATTTATCTTTTAAATGCTTTGGATTTAACCCTTTATAATTGCCATAAGAGAAGACAATTATATTTAGATAATAGGTTTAAGTTGAAGGGTAAAATCGTAAACTCAGATATTAGGGTTTAGGGTTAGGGGTAGGGTGTGGGGGATGGGGGGGGGGGAGGGAAAATATCATTTTAGAACATATTTGACATAAACATATTACATCTTTTTATAAACTTTTAAGTATGTATTTTAATGCATATAAAGTGAATTTTTTTCACTCTTGGAGTCATGCTTTATATCAAGTTATGATTATAGAATTGAGATGTATGATAAAAGTAGTGAAAGAATGATTGACTATTTCTTTTCTGACCACACATAAAGAAAAAAAAAGAATTCAACTATTGACGATTAATTTAAATTTATATTGCATAATAATTATTTTTTTATACTTAAAATTTAAGTTCAAAACTTATTCATGGGAGGAAAGAAATTTTATTTGTCTCAATATGATTTTTTCATGGTTCAACATTTTATTTTCATGAAAGGGTTCACATGACACCTGATTGTTTGATTCTCATACAAATAATCAAGATCCTTAAAAATGAAAAATATTTTATAATAAAAGTAGGAAAAATAATTTCCACAAATAACATTTTACGTTAATTGCATTCTCCCTACCCGCTAACACACGTCATCTTCATCCGAATAGTCCAACAAATCTAGAAAACACTTCAAATTTCGATTATATAGTAGAATTTTTTTTTCATTATATTTAAATATTTTTTAAACATAAATAAATAAATATCTCACTTTTTTTTTTTTCATACACACCTAATATATACAAATGATTACTAGTAAGGAATTTGTCTGCTGTGTATGATGCAACTATCCCCATCACAACTTAAGTATTTCAGTACATAATAATTATTTCTACCGTTTATTTATATATAATATGTCATCTTTTAGGTGAAGTATTTTCTTTACCTAATTATTGCATGCGTCACTCACGTGACATGCCCTTTCACATTTATTAATTTCACATTTTTCACCGATAAAGATTGTAGTGAAGTGATAAGTATTCCTTCATCCTTATATCAAGAGGTTTCGATTTCGAGTCTCCTTTGTTAGGGAGCGATTTACCCCCAAATATGAAACTTTATAGGACATTCTGGCACAAATCTAAATTTAGTCATGCTCTAATGAAAATATTGGACAACGAATGAAAAATTAAAAAAAAATGTCATTTTTCATATTTCACTTTTTTGGTTTTAAATTACCATATTGAAAAAAATCATTGAGGAAAAGATTTCACTAATCATGAGTATCTCTCATTATTATAATGTCCTTTCTATTACTGCATTTTTTCTTCCTCCTTTTTTGACCTATAGATATTTCATTCAAATGTGATTAACATTGAGATTATTATATATATATATGATATTATGACTAATCAATCACAATACATTTTATTTACTATGTTTGAATTTTTTTTCCTTCTTCTCAAATTATATATGATCTTAGGTAATGATTAAATCTTAATTGCTAATTATGCCTAAAGAATTAGGTGTGAAGACTTTAATGTAACATAACTTGTAACCATTGCTTTACTAAAATATACAACTCCTTTTCCTTTCTTTCTAAGAAAAAAAATATATTTTTAAGCTAATGAATTATAATCAGATTTTTCTATAATAATTATTCTTTATAATAATTTTAAAAAATTATAACTGAATTTCTTCAAATTATATTATATGTTTTTAATAATATTAGTTTACTATAATATTAAGAAAAAATATTCAAGCAAATAATATTATTATAGAGATAATTTACTTTATGAATTGATAGAATTAATAGTACATAGCAAATTTGAATAAAGGGTGGCGCCTCCCTAGTTTTGGCCCTTTATATAGGGGGCAAAATCCCTCTAATTAAAATCATTTAAATTTTATTAGCTAACTTTACACTTTTGCTTAAATTGTGATCAGAAATTTGGCATAATGCATAAATAACTAGTTCTATTTAGTTATTAATTAAAAAGGACTACTAGAAGGATACTTGATTAAAAAAATGTGTAGGCCATTAGCGGCGAAGTTATTGTTCTATTTATGAATTTAACATAGATATAGTTCAATTTAATTATTTTTAGAAGGATGCTTGATTTAAAAAAAGCGTACATAGATTATTAGCAGCGAAGTTATAGTTCTGTTTATGAATTCGATATAGTTCGTTCTATTTAGTTATTTAAGGATGCTTGATCTATTTAGACCATTAATGGTGAAATTATGTTTCAATTGATGAATTCAATAGTATTCAGCAATTTTAACTCAAAGTTTTATAATTATATTAAAAATTAACTTGATTATTTAGTTATTTAATTTTCATTTTTTTTTTCTTTTTCATGGGTGGAGAAGGAGAAAGGGGTAGTAATTATCTCATGTTACATTTATGATTTTATTTATGCCATTCATACTTAATAATTTCCAATAATTCCATCTATATATATACATGTAATATATTGTTCCATTTAAATATGGAACTTATCATTCTTATCATTAAAGACGATGCATGAGTTCAATAATTGCAAGGATCCCAAAAGCATGACAAACCTGACCTATATTCCTGGCCATGTGTATCTGTTTTTTTTTTTTAATTATAGGTAACAGACAGGACCCTTCATCGACTATAGTAATGAAATGATTGAGATTCATCTATTCTTAATTAGAAGACTTTAATTCGATCGCTATGTTGAGAGTATCGCCCTTAGAAATGAGCCTTGTACCTTACAACACACATATTAAAATTTAATCGGGCTCTAATAGGAGTACGAAAATAATAATTTGAAGGACCCTTCTTCATATAATGAATCAGCCAAATCCCATGCGTTTTGTGGACCCCCACCCATCCCCTTCTTTAAACCCCCACACATTTTCTTGTTTCTCAATTAAAATTCAATCAAATTTACTCCTCTAGTGTTAAATGGACCACATTTTTTTACTGTACTTTTTACCCCTCAATAAATTACCATGTTTAACCAATAGTACGCCGCAAAAAAAAGAAAAAACTTTACTCGCATTGAATATTCACAAATTTCGTCAAGATTAAAGTAAAGATGGAAGTCTTCTCAAATCTTCTTTCATTCCTCAACAACGAAATAAGACAAGTTCATGAACTTATTATCTCAAGTTGAAACAAGTTGATACGATTCATTTTCTACGTCTCCATGTTCCTCTTGCACGACATTATATATAAATGGGGGCGAAAAAAAGAAAGAAATTAAAGGATGAGATTTCTCTTGCTTTTGGCATCTCACGCCTCTAGTAGTTAGGCAACTCACACGGCAGGTTATTCGCTCAATATTAAAGTATATTTTTATTAATTACGTCATTATGTCTAGGATAGGAGAATCATAATAGATATATGAATAGTTTAATGTGTTTATCAATATCTGACTTAGAAATATGAATCATCCAATATTTCAAGTCACGTTAACATTAGTAAATATATAGTAGACGTTTTCACAAAAATGACTAGTTAACTATGACAGGAGACAACGTCTTATCACAAAAATGACCAAGCAAACAGATGATGATGGTTCAGTCGATAAGCTAGCAAGGCATTATATATATCATCATTGGATTCCAAGAGACATCAATTGTAGTTTTTTTTTAAAAGCTAAACGTCAACAAGGCATTTAATCATTTGAGTTGTGATAATTGGAAGCAAGTAATAATAAGAATATTTAACATTTCTAGAAAGTTTATTTAATCCATCATATTTTTTTATTTTTTTTTTGGAATAGCAAAATGTGGTCAGATAAAATTAATGGTCCGGGAGAGGGGTCAATTAGGGGGCAAATTATGGTTTTAATTCCGTATTATTTCCTCCAAATTTTTAATTACCTTTAAAAATGTTATTTCCTCGTCTCATTTTATCCGTTGTTTTTGCTTATTTCACGCTAATTAAAAAATAATAATAAATATAAAAGGTAGTTTATTAGGTTATTTTTGTTTAATAGAGGTACTGGATTTATTATTTTCTCTTAAATACCATGTATTATTTTAATATTAAGACTATAATTAAAAAAAATAGTCAAATTTAATTTTAAAATTTAAAATTAATAATTATTACTCTCAGAATTTTTAAAAAAAATAAATTAAAGCGACAATTAAAATGAGACGGCAAATAACAAATTCCTCTTGTAGCTCTTTGTTGCCATTTAATTATAAGCTATTTCCCTTTAATTTCACGCTTTTATTTCATGGGTTGAATCCTTGATAAGAAAATAAAAATATTATTTCCCTCATAACAAATATTTATCACTTAAAAAAATTAACATAAAAAAAGTACACATACAATTTTTTAAAAATAAATAACGCATAGTCTATATATTTATAAATTACATATATTTTTCTTCTTCATGATTTAGTCTATCAATTTTAGATCATCGCAATAAAATGTTTCAAGTCACAATCTTAATTTACACAATCAATCACAATAAAATACAAATCAAAATCACGACACAAATCAATCACAATAAAATACAAATCAAAATCACGGAAATAATTAAATATTAATTATTAATTAACGGTGAAAAACTTTACGTTTAAAATTTGTAAACAATGATGGTTTTGGCCTTTGATGATTTGATCATTTAATCATCTTTCATTATGGCTACCTATTTTTTGGCCCCTGCTATATTTTTAAACGTGATTAATATTTACAACTCTTATTAAATATGCAATAATCGATATTAACAACGCTTATTAAATTAATTATTTTTTGCTTTTAATTAAGTCATGCTATATCACTTTTTTTAAAAATAATTTTAGTTTATGATTTTGGTAGCCGTATAATGAAGTAGCAAATATACAATGTCATTAATGCATCTAACTATAATTAAACTCCTCATACACAGGGAGTACGTCTCATAATTTATAAATTACAAGCATTTATAATAATATTTCTTATTAAAATTGCACATTTATTTTATAGTTGTGGTGTCAATCTAATCATTTCTCGTTGCAAATTGAATTTAAGTTTTAAAAAAATTGTAATTATAGTTTATAACGTTGTGGTAGAGAGGTAAGTATTACTCCTATCTCTGGAGGTATCAAATGTCTTAGGAATAGAGTTATGAGAATAGAGAGTCGTACGTTTTTGATAGGAGGTTTTTTTTGTTAAATTAAAGAACTGGACCTTGTGTCAAACTTAACTGCAAAAGCTAACTCATTAGAGAGAATATTGTGGTCATATATAAAGAGTTCGTATTCAACTCATAATTAGTTTAAATTTCGAGAAATGAAACTAGGGGCGGCTCTACAGCCTTGAAAAAAAAGCAATTGCCTTAGGCCCCAAAATTTGAGGGGCCTCATTTTTTTAAAAAAATAATAGGTTAAAAGTATTTTTTTAAAAAAATATCGAGTATTACTTGTAGAAATAAAAACTTTTCATAAAAGAGCAAAGAAGTAATAGAAGTTCGATAAATTATGAATACCATGTCTCAAGAAAGATTAAATAATTGGCTATAATAAGCTTCATAAAAAATATATATTCGAATTTAAGGCCTCCATTCGGATTTGACTTTAGGCCATCAATTTATTAAAGCCGCCCCTGATTGAAACGTGATAAATATTTTACGATAGAAGGAGGTTATTTTAGGAATAGAAATTAATATTAAAGTCAAACACTAGACTGGACCTCATCAAAATCACATTTTTCATAATTGTATTCTTATTTTTGTACGCAATATGCATGGTCCATAGATTTTACATAATAAATATGCATATAAGAAAGTCTATATATAATTTGTCATTTGATAATGAAAAATAAAACGTGTAAATGACTTATAGTTAATTCCTATCACGCACAAGTAATTACAATAAATTTATTGTTAAGTTAACTACTAATACTCCCTATGTTCTTAATTACTTGTCAAAGAACGATAATATTTTGCCTATTATATCCTCAATTAATTATTTTGAAAAAGGTAGAACTTCTTGAAAATTCTAAGTATTTAATTCATCTACTTCATAATTAATAGGGGTAAAATGGTAAACTCGCTATGTCAATTATTGTTTTCTTTATAGGTGTGTCAATTCAAAAGTGGACAAGTAATTAGGGACATAGAAAGTATTAATCATTCACTTAACCAAACCGCGCACAATCATAAATCACAGTTAATAGTAAATATGACAAAATTAATCCATAAAAATGTAACTTGCTTAAATATTATATATGTATTGAACAATTCACTAATTATAAATCTAACTATTATTATATATAATCGTTAGCTACACATAAAATTTAAATTTAAATTTTGAACTATGAAAGTGTCATAAGTACACACCGTTGTATATTTATGTCGTTTCACGTGCACTCTTAATTTAACTAGTATTTGTCAGTCAATTTTGCATTTTTAAGAAAATTAAATAAACATTCTTAATCGCAATATATGTCACATATATATTTTTATAATTATTAATAATTTAATTTTAAATTTTTATTTAATATTTTATCAAAAAATTTATTGTCATATAAACATTAAAGACTTATTCTAAATCAAAATTTTCAAAATCATTATTTTCTTTTAGAAATTATGGATGTATTTAATAAAATAATGTTCCATCTATTAAGACAAGTAAACGAAAAATTAATTAATTTAATTTGAAGAGCCCTTTGAGGTTTTCTTCCTTTTCTTTCTACTTTGTAGCAAGTACATAATACACAATATTTAATTACATATTTCATGTTTGAGTTCTTAAAAATGTTTTTTTTTTTTAATTAAAAGTGTCGCCCTCAGAAATAAGTTCTACAGTGCATGAATTTGAATTTAAAACATATTTTAATAAGAGTATCAGATATCAGATATGAAAAAAAAGAAAGAAAAAGTACCCTAGTAGAAATAGTATTAAAGAGGGCTTGGACAATGCCTTCTTTTAAATTGACCCTTAGGTTCTCTCTTCTTCAACACAACTATTTCCCATTTCCAAAAGCTTCTATTCATTTTTTTTTCCTCCAAAAGTTTTCAATATGGAGTTAGCTTTGAGCTTAGGAGGGGATAATACCCCAAAACCAATATTGTTTCTTGAAAAATCATCATCATCTTCTTCTTCTTTACATGAGAATAAGCTGAACAAAGATGTAGGGTTTTGCATGGTTTTAGGGAAGTCATGTAATGAAGGTGAAGATGAAGTTGGAAGAAAAAAAAGATCAAGAAATCATCAAGAAATTAGGTCATCATCAATAGATCCATCACTTCAACTTGATCTCATACCTTTTTCTCATGGAGTTTCTAAGAACACTTCTTCACAACTTTCCTTCCCTTGGCTCTCTCAAAATTGTGAGTATATTTTCTTTCATATGTTTGAACTGTAGAAGACATAATTAAGTAAATAAATATGTGATTTCATTAATGATCTAAGTTTTCTATAGTGATTTTTCTATGTCCCTTTCTTATGGGGGTTATTTGTTTTTGTATCTAAAGGTTATTCAAAACATTAATCTTACAAACTTTCTTTGTTTTGTTGAGATAAATCTTATTGCAGTGTAATATACTTTTAACATTATTAGTGTAATTTAACTTCTATAATACATAGGTTACTTACTATGATTGTTGGCAATTAATTTTTTTTAATGACTTGTATAAATATTTTTATATCGTCAATACGTTGAACTTAAAATTCTTGTTCTATATAGAGTTTAGAAGAAAAAAATTGTACTAGTGTGATAGATCCCTTTTTGGATAATTTCAAACATAATCTATTTTACATTTTTTAATTTTTTTTTTTTTTTTGTTGAATCAAGATCTCAAGTTGACATTTCTAATGATTTGCCATGCTTTTGGACTTGGTACTTTTTTTCCTTTAGAAAAATTATCATAAAAAGAAAGATTGAGAGGTCGTGTAGAATATAATAATAACAACATACTCAGTAAGATAGGAAGAAAGTGAGGTGTATATAGACTTTATTCTTATTTTGTGTGATATAGAAAGGTTATTTTTGAAAGAGTCGTATAGAACATTTTGTCAAAAAATAGATTATTTGACATAATAAACAATCATTTGAATTATGTATATTATTATTTATAGAGCATGCTTTGATAAGGATGGAAATATAATTTGATTATTTCTTTGAAATAGATATCTTTATTTTCTAATAATATCAACAGTAGCTACTGAACCGGCCGGTTTAACAAGTGGACTGGCGTTGGACATGACTAACCGGCGGCAGTTAGTGGTGGCGGAGGAGGTGGAGGAAGGGGCGGCGCTATCGTCACCAAATAGTGAAATATCAAGTTTTCAGATGAACTTTCCGATTTATAGAAACGGAAAGTTAATAAATATGGAGAGAGATCAATGTGAACGCAATCGCGATAATAATCGATTGGGTAATATTAATAATTATTCTTGTTCAAGAATAAGTGATGAAGAATTAGATGCATCAGCAAGAAAAAAACTTAGACTTACAAAAGAGCAATCTGCTTTTCTTGAAGAAAGTTTCAAAGAACACAACACTCTCAATCCTGTAAGTCAAACTTCATAATCATTATTTTTCATGATTATTTTGATTTCATGTCTTGACTTTTATAATATTGATGTTACCTTAGAGGTGGACTAATTTATAGGGTCACGTAAATTCAGTGATTTTTATAGTGTAGACATGTAGTCTGGTGCAGTAAGTTTTTGTTATGCACGAGGTTTAAGGAAGGATCATAAATACACGTATTCATGCAATAAATAGTTTTCACAGTTTAAATCTATAACCTCTTGATCACATGATAATAAATTTATCTGCTATGTCAAGGCTTCCCTTCTAGACCTTATGTATTAAGAAAATACATTAAATATCTATCAATATTTAGTTGTAAAATCAATTACTATAATATATTAACTTGAAGTCACTATAGATCTTATATCTGATAAATGGTTACCTCTTGTATATATACTCTGACTCAGGAGCAGAGCTAAGTAGGGCCGAGGGGGTTTATCTGACCTCCTTTGATGAAAGATTATATTGATTATACATGATTAGGATTATATTTTATGTCTTATATATGAGATGTTGAATCCTCTTTTGACTTTTTCATGATGTTGAATGCTCTGACAGTGTAAACCGAAAATGTGAAAATCATGATGTTGATAATGTACACTAGTTTTATAAAGTTAAAACTAATGTCATTTCTACATTAAGACACTCGATTAGCAGATTTTATTATATATATTTAAAAAAAAAAGTTCAAATTATTATGTTATTTCTTAAATTATTTTTTGTGGTACATTAATGTTGTTGATGATGATGTTCTGAAATATGAAAAATTATAATTGCAGAAACAGAAGCTTGGTCTAGCAAAACAATTAAATCTCCGTCCAAGACAAGTGGAAGTTTGGTTCCAAAATAGAAGAGCAAGGTAATTAATTAAGCATTATAATTTATATAGTATATATATCATAATACTCATAATATTAACTTCAAAATTTACAATTTAATCTTACTAAATCATCTATAATCATGCAAATGTCTAAGTCACGATCTGCCCAGAATGCTCATGCAGACTAAGACCTTATTTACACAGTAAAAAAAGATCGAAGGGAAGGGGACTAGACAATCAGTTGACTACTTCTTTGGCATGCCCTAAGTACAACTAGTGTCCTCATGGTCTAAAATAATCAAATTATCAATAATAATAACGTATAGTTACCATGAACCAGACAATCGCGAGAATTGCTGTAGATCATAAATTTTAAAAATCTTCATTTTTTTTGTTAAACTTCAAGGATAGTCGAAACAAGAGTACAACATAATTGAGGCATAGAGAATTATTATTACTCAAATAACTAAAAATGATGAGTGACCTATTATACTGATAATGTAAAAATTATTTTTTCGAACGATATTTTGTGTGTATTAAATTCAAATTTATAAGATTATTTTTTTGAAATTTTTCAGGACAAAATTGAAGCAGACAGAGGTAGATTGTGAATATTTAAAGAAATGTTGTGAGACATTGACAGAAGAGAATAAAAGGCTGCACAAAGAGCTTCAAGAATTAAGAGCTTTAAAATCTTCACAACCTTTTTATATGCAACTTCCTGCCACAACTCTTACTATGTGTCCTTCGTGTGAGCGCGTCGTTACCACCTCTGCTATCACAACCACCACTACTACGACACCTGCCATGACTACAACCACCACCGTGGTCGCCTCGAACACGGTGGCACTTCATAATCATAAGTTGATAAGTGTGATGACAAAATGAGTGTACAAATTATTAGGGTTTTGACTTAGGTGTTTAATTTTTCTTATTGTTTTTTTTTTTTTTTTATGAACTATAGTTTTTAAACTATACTTTGTGATGGTGAGTTTAGAACTAGCTAGCTAGGCAAGAAGTTTGGGAGGAATTTAATTTAGAGGTTTTAATTAAGAGGAAAAAAAATATTTATTGCTTGGAATTTTGATGTTTTAGTAATTAGAAGAAAGAAATAAGTTATTTTCCTTAATTTTATATGATGAATAATCTAAATTAAGTAATATTGCTAATGGTTTGGATGTGTGAGACATATTCTTTACTTTTAATTTGCTAAATGTGATTTGTGTGATTACTTAAAAAAAGACACATAATACAACAAAAAAATTTATTCTGTCTATATTGTGTATGAGATATGATGATAAGAATATTTACTTTATATCTTGATTTGAACCTCAATAGGTTTGAATCGTGTGATGCGAAGAGTTTATATGTTATTGTAGATAAATTTAACAAAATAGTAGTGTAAAAAATTATATATTATCAATTTGTAGAACTTAAATTTTAACGAGAATTTAAGTTACATACATCAACTATCTAGGAGGGGACTGAAGACATGAGGCATAACAAGTCCTATAAAATTTTAAACTTGCATCTTTAAAAATTAAAGATCAAAATTGTGAAGTCTCTTCATTGGTCTTATTCCTATTGTGCATCTTGTGAGAGTGTTTGGATTAGTGAAGAAAATCTCTCATATGTTTTCCGAACCCAACCCGAGAATAGATCTGGACCAAAGAGGAGTTTGACGTATTCCAATTAGGGGCGGAGTCAGGTAGGACCGATTATTTTTTATGTATATATAGTAGATATTAACCCATCTTCGGCTTCTTCATGTGTTTATTATTTCATATTTTTAACCTCCTTAGTGAAAATTCTGACTCCAGCAGTATTTCTAGATAGAGTGGGCACACTTTTACTGTTCTTGGATTGACATGGTTGTCCCCCTTTGCTGGTTGAGTCTCGGCCTTTGACTCCAATCCTTTTCAGAAAAAGGTGGCTTAACTAACAAAAGAAAGTGGAAGAGATACATTCTTAAAAGAAAGTGATTTAACTTTTATTTCAATTTAATATAATACAAGGAAAGGAAAAAGGTCTCTTAGGGGTACCACAAATAAAAGAAAAAAATAGCTAAAAAGAGTCTGCTTCCTTTATGATCTCTTTCTTAGAAAAGAAATTGCGTAAATTCTCTTCTCTTACGCAATTCTTGACTAGTTGTAGTTTTTCTAAGGACCGGAATAAGAGGTTTCAGCTCTTCGGGGTATTTAACATAATAAATAATTCTATATTGAAAAAGTCTCAAAATTGCAAACAATTTTAATCATATTTTTAATCTCCTTAGTGAAAATTCTGACTCCAGCAGTACTCCCAACACTTAAGAAAATGTTAAAGAACTAACATGAGTACTTTAAAACAATATAGTTCAAAAAGTAACTAATTAGATTGAAAAAAACTTGTGGGAATATAAGTTAAGATTTTTTTAATAAAGTTCTTGTTGGAAACTATAGTGATGAAAGGAAAAATAAATAAATGGTATAGTAAGGAGAATTAATAATGACTCTATGAGGTACATAGAGAGTTTTTTTTTTTCCCTCTAAGCCATTAATGATAAATTAAGAGTACAGTACGTATAACAACAAACTTACAGTAGTATTTATTATTACTTCACAAGATATTGCTTTCTAGCATAAATGTGACATCAACCTTATGCTATTTTTTGAAATCATGGAATTGTAGACACTTATTAATTACCCTCCACCAAAGACAAAAAGAAGAAAATGATACATAGTAGAAGCATGTTGTGTCTGCCTGTCTAGCACATATATATGTAGAAGTATTTAAGTTCCGACGGTGTAAAAAGAATAATATATTTTGAGTCAAGTGCTAGTAGCAAATTAAGATTTGAATTCGCGTCCTGTAGGGCTTTATTCGGAGGGAACCGCTTCCTACCAAAACAAATATTCATATTCAGGACTCAAACTCAAAATGTCTGATTAAAAGAAGAGCAACCCCATCTAATGTACCACATTCTGGTGGTAAAAAATAAATGTTACTAGTATAGTTTAGTTACGTTCAATTCCAACACTCTAAAAGTCTAATTATCTAATATTCTAAAGTTTAATAATCTAATTGTGAATATGTGACCATTCTATTTAAAGTTATATTGTATATTGATTTTGTGGATGTTAGACATATGAAGTAGATGAATCTATGTAGTTATACGACTTTAGACATGCAAAAGTTTCGAAATAATGTTGAAACATAAAAGAAGATTGAAATACATTTATCTTATGACAGTAGATAGAAATTTGTTGATTCCTAATACGATTATTTGAAATAGTTGTCTCATGTTTATATTTTTTTACTATTATCAATTTATTATTAGCTAGTCATAAACCGAACCAACCCGATAAGAATCATTGAGATCTATCGATGAGATCCCACATAACATATATACCTATATCATAATTCACAAGGCTCCAGTGGGCTAGTTTTTTTAGGCCCATTATATTTGTACAAAGATGTTAAGTTTCTGAACCAAAATGTATAGATCCACCATTGAACTAATTTTTGAGGCCCGTTATATCGTCAATAATTGGGCTGATTTATGCAAATGTGACCTTTTTAGGCCCTTATTTAGATTTTGTTCCTATTTTAAAAAGTTATGCAAATAAAGTAAACCGATGTGATGTATGAGACGTTGAGGGATGTATTCGAAATCAGAATGGGATGTATCAGAACATTTTGGGTTGTATCCAGATTCCACCAAATTTAAGGAATTTTTGTAATTTGGAAAAGAGTAGAGATAAGATGTAATTAGCTCTTTAACACTATGAAATTTTCTACTTCTATTCTGATAGGATCATAGGAAGAATTAATTATTTTGAAAGGTGAAGCAAAATTTTGAATTGAGAAAATAGTCAAATGCCTCCTTAACCTATTATCAAAATTTTCAATTACACACTTATGCTTCACGGAAGTCCTATCACCCTCCTAGACTATTTTAAAACGGAATAATTACACCCTTAGATGCTGACATGGCACAGAGAGTGTCCTCACTCTCTTGAAGGCATGTGGAAGTCAGAAGAATTGATAAAGAATATTATACTAATGTTTTTAATTTGAATTTTTGTTAAATATATGTTTTTTTACTTTTCTCTTTAAGTTTTTTGTTTCTTTTTCTTTTTTTTTTTTTACCTCTCTTTCTCATTACTCAACATTCACCCAAACCATTATTTTCTCCACCTTGAACCACCATTACTGCACTAACCACATTTTTTTTTTATCCATTTTCTAATATATATTTTTTTTTACAATTTGCTTCACTAGCTTCTACAACTAACGTTGCAAATCATCATTAAAATCATCAAATAATCTTAAAATTATTACTTATATTGCCGGAATCAATTTTCCTTAATTATCTCACTGTTCCAAAAAAAAAGTCACAGAGTTAAGACAAAAAAAAAAAAAAGCAGAAGAAGAAAGATAGGAGAAACAAAACAAAAAAAAAAGAATTATTAAACACCTTCCATCATAAAAATTCATTCTATTTTTTTTAATTATTGGGGAAATCTAGTTAATTAAAACAATTATGACAATAAAATATATTTTTTTGATCATGAATTTCATAAACCAAACTAAACATGAGTTTTGGGTATATGATCTGGGTCATCATCCAACTTTTTTTTCATTTTTATCAATCTCAAGTTAGTTCAAAATATCAACACCATTAATCTACCTTCGCACCGATTTTAGGTCAGTAACATACAACCATCAGATCTTATCTTCAATCTCTATTGTTATTTGGTGAAGACCAAGAATTTAACCATCGACAATCCGTAAATAAAATATTATAGATTTGGTGTCATGGAGACAAAGAAATAACATAATAAACAAATTCAAAAAAAGAAAAAGAGATGAGTAATCAAGCTTGTCAAGGTACCTGAAGGATGCTATAAAATGATGAAAAATGATAATAAAAATAGCTTCGATTTTTTTCCGTGGATGAGTGATTTGGAAGAAGGGAATGAAAAACAAAAGAGAAAAGAAGAAGAAGGAGGAATAAAAAGAGTATACATATTTTTGTAATTAATGAAAAAAGGGATAAACAGAAAAAAATAATTATAAATAATAAAAAATAACAGCTGGAACGAGTGTGCATCACTACATGTTGAGAATGTGGTTGTCTAGTTTTAGGGTGGTATATATTTTGTTTTTAAAAAGTTCAGGGGGTAATAAGACTCCCGCAAAGTGTAAGTGTGTAGTTGAGAATTCGATAATAGGTTAGAGAGGCATTTGTCTATTTTCTCTTTTGAATTATAAATTTCAACTCTCAACAATTCACAGACAACTTTTGTGTAATACTCCATCTGTTTCATTTATTTGACTTCTAAATTAAAAATAATATTTTATTTTACTTGTTCATTTTAATAAATCAAGAAAAATTTATTACTTTTCCCTCACAGTACATAAAATAATATTCCTTCTGTCTCAATTTATGTGATACATTTTGAATTTCAAGATTTAAACAAGTCTATCTTTGACCGTTTACATATATCGTTTAAATATTTTGGATTGTCAATTATTGTGACTTATAGTACTTTTACGTAGTTTACAAATATATAATTTCATTCAATTTTTTTTTGAAGATTTCATGCACATTTTCTGATTAAACTTAAACTGTTTGACTCTCGAAAAATGAAATGTATCACATAAATTAAAATAAAAGGAGTAATCATAATAATAAAATATACCTTTAAATATTTATTTTTTTTCAAAAAAGAAATATGTCAGATCAACATGTTCCGAAACAGAAATTATGTGAAACATTTAAGCATCGTCCATTAGTAAGTGTGAAAAAAAGTAGTGGGATCCAAGAAAAAATCCAAAAACTTGAATTAGAAGCTCCAAAGTGTTTTTGAATCACAATTGTCAGTATATAGTACCACCCGTGACTAAAAGACGTTACAATAATAATAGTCCTACAACATGCCCTATTTTTTTCTTTTTTATGATCCCACAAATTTTAAATGTCTACTTAAAAAAACAAATATAAATTAAGATTGAACTATATGTATTTTCTCTTCGGGTAGTTGTAAATCAATCTATTCATATAATAATCATCGCATAACTAGCATGTAAACCAAATGATCAAAAATTCACTAGGGGTGGAGCTAGATAGGGTTAAGAGCAGAGGTGGATTCAGGATTCAGAGGCGGGGGTGTCATATCATCTAAATGGTAAATGGGTCGGTTCCTTCATTTTATGTTATTCGGGTTATTTAGTTTTTTCGATTTTTATAAATACATTGATCAAATATACATATTTAGTAATGTTTTTGTTTTCTTTTAAATATTCTAATATTAAAGATATACACCTAAATAGTGTTTTTTTGATATTTTTTTTAGGAATAAGATACTTATCCTCTATAAC
Organism: Solanum pinnatisectum; assembly: GCA_035578085.1. NCBI lineage: Eukaryota > Viridiplantae > Streptophyta > Magnoliopsida > Solanales > Solanaceae > Solanum > Solanum pinnatisectum. Next base: position 42,115,698 of record CM069085.1, on the reverse strand, counting down.
TTTGAGAAAACAAGAGATTTTTCACCTTAAGAATTTAAATTTGTATACATCATCTAATACCATATAGTTGAGAAACAATAAAATATAGTTTCAATCTAGTTATCTCCACTTAGTGTGACGTTAAAGAGTGAAAGAACCTTTTAAATTCAAAATCTTTAACATAATAATATCCATCATTTTAAAAACTTTTTCGAAAAAAAATATTCTATTTGAATATATTTTTATTAATATTCTATGTGACGTTCAAAATTTAATATTAATCTGTAATTAATATAGAAAATCACGCAATACTCATATCATTTAAAGATATATAAATAAGCAAGGAGTAGCATAAAGAAACTAATTGAGGGGGGCGAGAAACTAAAGCAAAGACAAAAAAAAAGAGAGGAAAAAAAGAGGAAGAGTCTGCACAAACAAAGACTTTAAAAAAATAGTGTTGTAATATATTCAATTTGTTAGACTTATATACATATACATACAAAGTTTTAACTGAGGCCACTGGGTGCCGTGGCACCCCCACCCATAAGGCTAGATCCACCCCTGGTTAAGGGCTTCATTTGAAGCCCTTTTGATAAAAAGGTACATATATTATATTTTATGTATATATAATAGATAATAAAAATAACGTGACTTCTTTATATATTTACTTCTTTATATTTTTAACTATTTAGTAAAAATTTTAACACCGCCATCAAATATAATTCAACAACATGCAGAACACCGACATTTTACAACATAGACAAACATATAGTTAAACATCCCCATGTGAAGTACAACAAAAAGGACTGAAGTATAAAAGTAGTCTAATATTTTTTTTTTCTGCTTTTATTTATCCACTTTAAATTTTACACGTCCATTAAAATACAAGGATTGATATGAAAAATATATCACAATATTCATATTTATTACTAGTGTTTAATGTGCTAAAAAAAATAAACAATACTAAAGCTAAAACATGAAGAAAAAAAAAATTGTTTTTGATATGTTAACTTAAAAGGGGTAAGAATTAAATTTTTAAATAATGAACAAGTTTGACGTAAATATTATTTTCAAAGCTCTCATCAAAAGCATCAAAAGATAATTAGTGTCATAGTCAACATCAATTAATTAATTTAAACCACTTTAATGAAAAAGCTTGAACACACATATATTTGACAAGATACAATGACATTTAAATAAACTCACGATTTTCGACAAACATTATTATGCGTAACATGATCTATAAGAATAATAAAATATCATACCTTAAAATATTCAAAAAAACCAATAAAATAAATTATTGAAGAATTTACACTTTTCAAGCCCTTGAGACTTGAAAAATGCTTTATAGCATGAGAGAATTGTAATTAAACAACAAAATTCCTTTTTTCAAGGGAAATTCAACTTTCTCTCTCTCTCACATACTATAATTTACTACAACAACGATAATATATCAGTGTAATCCCACAAGTAGAGTCGAGTCTGGTGAGGTTGATATGTACGGAGCCTTAGGCCACGATAATTTACTCTTGGATTTTCTTGAGGAGTTTTCTTTGTTCTATTTCCTCCATATAGAAATGTAACTTGGAGAACAACGAAAAGCCAACACATTTTTTGTATAGGCTTGACTCATTATTTCAATGTACATGGACACCTTGTGTATATATATGTGTTTGTACATCCTATGTTGCGCCTACACTCCAAAAATGTCACCACATCATGTCAGATCCTTGAAAAACGCACTATTTTGAGGATTAGACAAGCACATGACGACATTTTTGAAGAGTCTGCGCAACATAGTGTTTATTTTTACCTATGACTTTTTCTCTTGTGTTTTTGGTGTAGTCTTACCAAAAGTTCAGCATATAAGAGCTCATTCCAAGCATCGGGTACACCGGGAAGGCACCAATGGCTACAATCTTGATACCTCCATTGTGATCTCCTCTCTTTGAGTGTCAAATTTGGTTTCCTATATATCGATGGATGACCGTCTTTTCTATAGTCCGTCATTCTTGTGATGTTGAGATACGAGACTTGAGTTTTCATCCCTTTGAAGACGTCTTCTAGTACCTTCATCTTGGATGGATACGGGGTCAAATATGTGTCGTTCTTTATTGGTTCTGTTTCACTGTCACATGCCCCGCCAGAATTCCATTGCCCGCCACTGTGGAAGTACATAAAATTTAATCTACATGGTGATGAAAACAATGCTACCATAGTAGTTTACGATTTAATCAATTGGTCGGGAAGTAATAACAATAATAAACTAGTCTTTGTCTTAAACTACACGGTAGAGAGCAAGAGCTAGAGCTATCGACAAGTTAATGTGATTTGGTTTTGAATTTCGCGTTATTACCTGAAATGAGAAGCAGAATAACCTCTGAAGAGAACGAACGTCTTCTTGGGATTGATATGAGCATCAATCCATCTACCCCATGTTGTTAATGCTCTCCGAAAGGCCTCAAGAACGTTTAGTTCGTTGTGGACATGATTTCCTTCTTGATAATAGTCCTTCCTGAAAAAAATCAGCATTGTTTAATGTTAGAAGTTAATTAAGCATAAAAATGCACGATTATGTATGTCGAAAAACACATTGACAAATTTTACCCTAACGAAGTCTTCTCGTGAGTCCACCAGTGACCGGTGTTGAAGACTAAGATATCGGCGTCTTTATACTTATCAGCAGACTCTCCGATCAAATCAAGTCGAAGCGTTTCTTTCTTCCCTCCTTTTTTATCTGCAACTTCCCATTGTTGAACCAAGAATGGAGACACAAAGAACTCCACTCTGCATTTATAATCCTGAAAATTTTACACAAACGATCAAACACATCAATGATGAATTCTAATACTAGAAATGAATCCGGTTACATCAGATACTCACTTCGAATATAAACGAATAGAAAGCTTCTGTCCTGAAATGGTGTCTTCCAGATTCTTCATAAACCTTTTTCTGATTTTTTACAGAGTTTTTAAGTATACAAATAAGGGATTCCCACATATTCCTATTCAGAGAATCGCCAACGAAAACGAGACGCTTTCCTCTCAACAATTCCAGCATATGAGTAGCATTCAATCTGATAATAAGTTGCAAAATCAACCATTAGAACAATTCAAAGATTATTAATTCCCTATATCAATGTGAATATACATAGCATATACATTACATAATTGATCAAAAGTAAGTGACACTCAAAATTTGAGTGCACATATACACATCTCACCTTGCAACTAAACTCTCCAACTCGTTCCCATTGTGTCTCGTGCACACCTAACACTAACGTGGCACATAAATTATTTGGTGGTGTCATATTTTTTAAGTTTGAGTGTTCAATTGACAGAGCGGAGACGAGTTAAGCTGTTTAGATGTGCATATTCAAAGTCGGAGTGTTCAATTGAAATTGTTAGACAATTAAAGCTACACTACCTAGAAATGGCAAAAACAAGAAACATTAAAGAGCCCATACCTAGGAAGACTACATGCATTGGGTTTCCATTTCATCTTCAAGTAACCACTATCAGGTCTATCATTGATAAAACAATTGAATTGCTCATCAATAAGTGAACAAGAACCAGGTTTATACAAAGGGTAAGATTCATCTTTCACCCAATTCCCATCAAAGAAATCACAATTCAACAAAGACTTAACCAAATCAACATCTCTTTTCTTTTCCACATTTGCACTTTTTCCCTTAGAAGAGAACTTTGGTGCTGATTTTTCCTCAATTGTGCTCTGATTTGCCTTAAAGATTCCAACTTTATCATCAAAATCTCTACTTTTATTCTGATTCACAGCTGCAGCAGACTTAGAACCCTCAATTGAGCTCTGATTTGCCTTAAAGATTCCATCTCTATCATCAAAAGTCTGATTTACACTCTGATTTCCCATCAAGATTCCAACTTTATCATCAAAAACTTCACTAAAAGTCTCATTCTTCACAACTGATGATTCTTTATCACTCAACACAGAAGAAGAAGAATTAAAGGGGTTTTCCAAGACTCCACCTTTATCATCATTCTGAGTGTAATTTTCACTCTTTTCAACAATTAGTCCCTTTTTATCCAAATGGGGTTGCTCAAAATTGTTTTTTGAACTTCTTGGAAAAAGATTAGAGAAAACAGAAGAAAACTGAGATCTATAAGAAGTACCAACATCTTCTTTACTTAAAGAAAAAATGTTAGTAAACCATGGTGAAGAAGAGTTTGGTGAAGGACTAAAAGCCAAGAAAGTAGTAACAACAATGAAAATAAACACAAACCCATATGCACAAGCCACAGTTCTTTTAGTTTTGGGAAGAGACAACTGAGTTTTCATGTCTGTAAACAGATTTCCACCATTAATAGCTGCATATTTTGCTGTTTCTGCCATTGTTGCTCTGCTCAAACTCTATCAAGAAACAAAAATTTTTTTAGTAGAATCAAAAAAGGAAAAAAGTGAGAGAATTTTTTTTGAGATTTTGGACTCGTTTTAATGTGTGTGCTGTAATGTGAAACAAAATGAGAAGAGTTATAACACAAGTGAGTAACGGGAAAAGCCATAATTAAATTTAAAGAGTTTGAGATTATTATTATTTATTATATTAACTTAATTAATACTTATCTCATTTAACAAAATTTTGGGTTTGAGACCTCGAGTTATCAGAATTAAAAGGGTCAAAGAGTCTTAATTTTTTTTTTCCAAATTTGAGTTATTTTTGGAGAGATATTATTATTAGAATAAAATAGGTTGAAGGTCTTTTTTAAAATTTGATTTATTTGAAAAAGAGGTTGATTGTTTTTCTTTCCATTAATGGAATTTGATTAGCCAAGAATTCTAATTAGTAGTAATACATTATCATATTTAAAATGTTAAATAAGAAGTTTATTGTTAAAGAATATTTTTTTTTGTCATCGTTTACATGATATGGTTTGTATTTCAAGTATATATCATATAAATTGTGATGATGAGGATAGTAATTTTATGCATATGAGAGTAAAGAAGGAAAAGCTTTTACCTAAAATGTATCCATACAAAAAAATAGAAAAAGAATTAATGAAAATGAATTTTTGGATTAATTGTGAAATATTAATCGAGGAATGTTTTTTTAATTTTAATTTCACATAAACTTCGTGTTGGGAAAAGTGAAAGTTATAAACTATGTGAATGTTGTGTTTACAGTTTGTGTAAAATGCCCCTTGTTTTGAGATTAATATCAAGAATGCCACTGCTGGTGCCGCCGGCTGCCATCAGAGATAATACCGGAGAGAGAACTCCAAATCACTAAAATTAAAAAGTAATACGCGAAGATTAGCATTAATTAATTAAAATAAATAAATCACAGAATGCTTACACGTGTATATGTTGGGTTTGGCTCTGGCTTTACTTAATTTGGCATTAGATATATGATAATTTTTTATTGAGGGAATTCGAATAAATCTTTCGCGATCCATGAATAACCCTTTGGACTAGGCAAGCAATATTATTTTAGCTATTTGATATAATAATTATGTTATTATAGTCAATTTTAAAGTATTTTTTTTTCAATATTTACTTTATAATTTGATAATATAGATTTATATTAAAAAATTAAATGAATACGTTTTATTCTCAAATTTCAAACTCAAAATTTATTAGTAATAATTTATAAAAGATACTTATCGTTCGACCATAACTTCTAATTAAACAAGCAGTTAATGCATTTTTCACCCCCTTAGAAGCTTGCCTACATAAAGCTTGAAACTCCTAATATAATCAAAATTATAAAATTACAAACATTTTTGAAAAATAGAGTGAATCTTAGGGTGCTATATGTCCGTACAAGTTGAAAAAGATTGACCTTTCATTTTTCAACTACACTTCAAACAATATATTGTTTCACAAAAGGAACAAATATTTTTTTTTTTTAATTTTTCATTTGGTGTCTGAATCTCACATTAGGGTTTCAATTAAATTCAAATCACGCACGGCAGAATCCATTCTGGGGTGATGTTCCTAACAAGATTTTCTTTATACTCAGAGCTCGAACCTGAAACTTTTGGTTAAGGATGAAGCAGTCTCATTACTACACCACAACCCATATTGGTTAAACACTTCTTATTTAACGTACTAAATCTCAGTCAAAGAATATTTTATTCTATTTTTTTCATGCTTTGATTATTACACTAATTTATTGTATTATTTCATTGTTATTATTGCTTTCATTTTCCTTTTTATTGTTGAAGAGTCCACAGCAGATGAAAAAAAAATATGGACATGGCTAATCCTCTCATCAAAATTTATTTTTATAATTTTCCACACTGCTTTAACAACTTTTACTTGAATCCAAAAGTTATCAAAAATAACATCTCTAACTCTACAAAATAAGAATAAAATCTATATTAACCATCCTCTCCAGACCTTACTTATCGATAAATCTAATCATCAAAAATCATTTCAATATATATAAATATAAAAAATAAGTTTGATTGTATTGTCATAAATATTCTCCTTGTATGATCTGTCCCAGGGTCACAAACTTTAAATGCCACATAATTATTATTATTATTTTAGTGGACTGAATGTTTGGTGCAAATTGTATAGGTTTTTATTTTGGCATATTTGTCGGTGCCAAAACTATACTACTAATATATATGAAAAAATAATACTTCGACTTTTGCTAATTCACAGAAATTATTGAAGAAATAGCAAGATTTTTCTTTTGTTTCTTTTCGCTAATTGAAATATAAAGAAATAATTAATATATTCAAAATAAATATATTTTATAAAATCGCATCTCAATTCATCTTATTTCATCATATTTGAAATGTACTATGATTTTGAAGAATTAAATATATATTTATTTTATTGTATTGTATTCACTCGATCAATAGATGCATTAAATTTGATGTATCATAAGGACTTATCTTTTCTATAGTAATTTAAATTTAACATATAATAAAATTTAATTTTTTAAGTTAAATCTAAAGTAATTTTCTTAATTATAATATAATATATCTGAACAAAAGTTATTGAATTTAGATTTGCTTGATAGATTCAACTCTAATTCTTGAACCTACCATTCATGTCAAATCAATAAAACAAGACCGTGTCTATTGCTTATAAATTTTAATTATCACTTTATTCATAATTAAGAAATATGTCAAATCAAAATCTTTCTTATAAATGTATCATTATGTCTAATTAAACCCCTTCCTTATAAATCTATTATTATGTCAAATTAAATCCCTTTCTTACCTTATAAAAATAAAGTGCCTAGCTATGCACATCATTTATAACAATATAGGATCATGATTGTGACATTATTAGTAGCCTAATAAAACAATTTTTGTTAATAAAAACTTACACGTAATTAAAAGTCTGAAATAGCACTCAAGATCAATTAAAACCACATGATCAGAAATCTTTCATATTAGGAAAAGAAGAAATTACTTTTGAAAATACCGCACCATTATTTAATTGATAAAAATGACAAAAGAAAGATCTAAGGACAAGTCTCTCTTTAATACACCTAATTTTCCTCCATAGACTAATTAACAAAATTTAATTGAATTTCTAGAAAACAAGAAAAGAAAATGACTCAAAAGAAATTCGGATCTATCATATTTATCCAAAAATAATAATAACAACAATATATTGTGTATTCTCTCAACTAGAATGCGATGAAGATAAGATATATACAAATGTTATATCTATCTTTATAAATGTAGAGAAGTTGTTATCCTCCTCTTAAATATAGAATCACTTTTGTTAGGAAAGACTTTGTCTTAACTTGAGACTTTTCAACGCGTATCTAAATTTAATTGATCGAAATATCAATATAAATATTAAACACCAGATGAAAAATTAGAAAATAATTGTAAATAAAGAAACATACGCATGCGTGTAGTTTTAGAGGTGTCAACCTAGGCATGAACTAAACCACTTATACCATGTGTGTAATGGGAAGAACACTCACAATAATATTATATTGAGGTAATGGATTAGATAACTAGGGAATGACACCTGCTTTTCAACTTTTATTTATTTATCAGTTGGTGATGTCTCATTAAATTTTGATTTGCGTTGAAAAGTTTCACATTGAAATATAAAGTGTATTCTAGCAAAAATGATTCTAATTAAGTGACATTTAATTAAATTTTTCACCGAATCTTTCATGTACGAAAATGAAAGAAATATATGTTATTCGAATTCGAAATATCTGATTATAGCATATTAATTTTAATAGAGTGCATGTCTTTCGATTTAGTAGAGTGAGAAATGTTTATTAAAAAATATATCAAGCCTATTCTTCTAATAAACATTTAAATGTCTTTTCATATTTCTTAAACTTCGTGTTCAGTAAATTATAAGTTATGTCACACAAATTGAGATTGATAGTATTATAAATATAAATGCAAGAGAAAATTAGTCAACAAGTGTCGCTTTGGCCGAGTGGTTAAGGCGTGTGCCTGCTAAGTACATGGGGTTTCCCCGCGAGAGTTCGAATCTCTCAGGCGACGATAATTTTTTTTTGCATTTTTTGTCAATTGAGTCGATGCTATCTCGATTAATTTTATGAGATATTCATACTTTGTAGAAGATTTATTCTTGTCCCACTTCTGTTTTTCTAGCCCTCGTAAGGCCTTTTTCATCCCTTGCTTATGCTGAATCGAAATTTTATTGGTCTTTCTTTGATCCGCGAATGCAAATTGATAGCTGTGAAATTAGCTCTGACATGATGACGGGAGATTCGAATCGCCTATTTTTATCCTTCTTTTTCCTTTTAACTAGTAATTTGTAAGTACAATTTTTATATTACAAATTTACAATTCAAACAGAAAGTCCCTTTCTAAAGCCAACAGACAATTCTTGTTTACTACAATTTGTATTTTGTAACATCTGTAAAACCCCAAGTTGACAAATTTTTTCCACTCAGTTTATGACCCTATGCCATGGTTCTTGTCAAAGTTGCACACTAATCTGCCATTTCAATGCTAATATTAATCCAATGAAGAAAACCCATCGCTTAAAAAAAGATTCAAATCACAATATTACTGTTCAAAAAATTGCCACCAAAACCAAAGCTTCATCATCCAAAAGATTCAAAAACAAGCACAAATCAGAAGAATATCCAAAACCCATCTCAGAATCTGAAGAAAACCTTCCAGTACCTCAAATTAACACTACCCTTATAGCTTTCTTGGATAAAAATCCAATCTTGAGTCGAAATTTTTACCAAATTGATGCTCTTGATCTTGCCCCACGTTTGCTTGGCAAGTTTCTTAGGAGGGATGATGTTGTTCTTCAGATTACTGAGGTTTTTAATGTTGTTGATGTTCTTGATTTAATGTGTATTTGTGCTTCTTTAGATTACTGAGGTCTTATAATGTTATTGGTGTTCTTGACTTAATGTGTTTGTGCTGCTTTATTGTTCTGAGGTTTTAATGTTGTTGGTGTTCTTGATTTAATGTGTTTGTGCTGCTTTATTGTTCTGAGGTTTTGATGTTATTGGTGTTCTTGATTTAATGTATGTTTGTGCTTCTTCATTGTTATGAAGTTTTGATGTTGTTGGTGTTCTTGATTTAATGTGTTTGTGCTGCTTCATTGTTCTGAGGTTTTGATGTTATTGGTGTTCTTGATTCAATGTGTTTGTGCTGCTTCATTGTTTTGAATAATGGGGTTGTTGTTCTTGTTTGATAGGTGGAAGCTTATAGGCCAAATGATTCAGCTTGTCATGGTCGATTTGGCAAAACAGCTAGGACTGCACCTGTTGTAAGATTCTAAAAGCTGATATTTTTCTGTCATTTGCTTTACATTAGTGGTGAATGCTGGGAAGAAGTGTTTGTAAATTTTTTATTTGTAGAGATAAGTAATGAAAATGTGCTAACTCTGTAAAAGATTAAGCTTTTAGATGAGCAGTTCACTCAAGTTCGACTTTTTTTCCTCCTTTCTTCTAAATTCTAATCTGAAAATTATGCAAGATAATAGATGGGCTATGTTCTTTTGCACGTGTACTCGTCCAGAATTATTAAAGTTGGAGATATGATGTGCAATGTCATAATGATATTGCTGTCACCTTACCCAAAGAAATGTTATTGCTGTCCTATGCTAGATATTGGTTTACCTAAACTGTATGAAAGCTAACTTGTTGTTTAATTCAAACTTTTACTAGCTGTTGGCACAAGTCTGCAGAGTTTCCAGAGAAGGCAGAGTGTAGTTGCTTATAAGAAGTAATTAGATTGTTTTAGGGTGTGATTCATTGATTGTCTGAAGAAAACATCTAAAACCTTACGTAATTTTCTAGCTCGACATCTGAAGTATAAAATTGATCCTGAGTTGGACATAATCTTTAGTGAGCTTAGTTAGTGGCTTTCTGGTGTATTACCTTTTGGAGCCATACGAAACATTTCAAGGTGCTCTTTGTAAGCTATTGTTCATTTCGTAGTAGCATTGTGCTATGACATCGATCAGCATGGGTGTATGTTATAGAGCATATAGGGCCATGCCTTTTAGATTTTCTAATGATTTGTAATTGATAGTTTGGTCCTGGTGGTCATGCCTATATCTACCTCTGCTACGGTCTCCACATGATGCTCAATGTTGTAGCAGACAAGGAAGAAGCTGGAGCAGCTGTATTGATTCGTTCCTGCGCTCCCATCTATGGTAAATTGAATTACATACTCCTACTTTCATGTTCTCTAATTTGCTTTGCTTTGCAGTTTAATATGTTCTATTTGATTTCTTTAGTCCCAGTGCAAGGCAATATGTGCATTTCCCGTAGTATCCCACTTTCTCTTAGTGATCTCTTCACTCTTTGAAGCAACATTTCCATTTTGACCGATTTACATTTGTTGCATTAGTGCACCTCAGAAAACAATTCGTTGAAGTATAGGATAGTTAAAATGCATCCATAGAAATGTTGCCGGAGCAGCTATAGTTCTTGTTGGGTTCTTCTAATAATTAACTAAAACTTGTCTTTTTTAGTTGATATCATCAACCAATATCAAGATAGTCAGAGGTATAGCAAGGGAAGAATTACAAGCATAACTATTTTAATACCCTGAGTCCACCTTGATACTTCTAAAATGATCACTTGTAAATAATCTAGAATTATGATTCATGCGTTGGAGTTCCCATGCTTGCATGATAAATGGACCTTATTGAAAAGGAAAAAGAAAAAAGAAAAAGAATCCTTGCCTGATAAATGGGAAGCAAGGTTGTATAGACACACACTGGCATTGACGCCTTTTCGAAAAAAAATAATAATGATGATCTTTCCTCTCAAGTCCTGCATGGTTGGACTAGTATATTATCTCTAACAAACAAAGCTGAAATGCTATTTTAAAGTTCTCTTTCAATAATTATAGAGTAAACTCTGCAGGTCTGGGTACTATTCAGCAGCGTCGGGGTTTAAAAACTGAGAAACCTGTTCTTCTTGCAGGTCCTGGAAAGGTAAGCTATGATCTTTGTTGGGTATAGGACTAAGTTGCTTGTTTAACGTCATTGTATTGATCAAGCCTTTCTTAAAATAACCAAAAGTTTCTTTGCTTTACTTTATTTAGATCCCATGTGAAAAGAGTTTAGCTCTGAGAATTTAGCTAAATAGCTATATTAAATTTCTCACTATAGTGGTATTGTATTGCTCCTCTCGAATGTATTATATTCTCCACATTAAATAGATTTGGTGTCCTTGTTATCTCTTGTTCTTGTTAATTAACGTGGATATTATTCCTGAGTGGGATTATTTCTTCCTAACAACATGGTATCAGAGCCATGACAAACAATGGTATACTGTTTTTTCGGTACCACTGTCTCACAAATGAGAATTATGAAAAATGGTGTGTACGAATGAAAGTCATTCTTGGCTTTCAATATGTATGAGAGATTGTAGACAAAGGGTATGCAAAACCCGGTAATGAGGAGGCTCTGCCTCAAAATGAAAAAGATGTCTTGGATAAAGATAACGAAGAAGGATTAACAGGCCTTCTTAAAACCAAAGTATCCTTCCCTAAAGAGATGAGATGCATTAATCGCAACTTTTTTTATTAAAGATTGTAACAAGTTATCGCAAACTTGCTTTTATATGATAGTGTTACTTTGCGTCTCTGTGTAGGTTGGTCAAGCATTAGGACTATCGACAGAATGGTCTAGCCACGCTCTATACAATGCCGGTAAGCATTCTGTTGTTCCATCTTAAAACTTTTAGCAGCTATTTTATGAAACTCCCGCGTACTCTTATGCATATGACAGGCGGTTTAGAACTCTTAGATGGGCCAGAACCAGAACATATACTTGTTGGTCCAAGAGTTGGTATAGAGTATGCTTTGCCAGAACATGTTAATGCATTGTGGAGATTTGCAATCGCCGGTTCTTCATGGATCAGTGCCCCAAAAAAGACTCTCAGACCTCTTTAGCTCACCAATTGGCGCCATGAATCCGTCCCCTCCCCCCACTGGGAGGGGGGGGGGGGGCAGAAAGTGAGAAAATTATCACGTTGTTGTCTATAAGTGTACAGGATTTTAAGTCCCCTCCTTTCAATTTACATCCTTTTTGTGTATATTTTGGTTGATTTAGCATCTATCTCAATCATGTTCTTGGTTATGTGGCTTATAAATATGCCCCATTTTGTTGGATTATCTTTCCTAATTACAACAATAACAACATACTCCGTGTAACTCTGGGGTCTGAGGAGGGTGGTGTGTGTATTCATCTTTACTCGCAAGATATTTATTCATCTTTCATTTTATTTAATGTTTGTATGCAAATTATGTAAAAATTCACAAACAACCACCTTTTAGTCCATGGCTCCATGCAATTGCAAAGTAGTCGTGGTTATGGAGTTTTAATTTTTAATCACAGAATTTAGTGAGTGGTACCAAATCTTTTTACGGATTGCTTCTTTTGCCTTTTTCACTGTCAAAGTGCCTATGATACCAGTTCATATTTGGTTACCTGTGGTTGTCCCCCTTTTTTGGTTGAGGCTCGACATATGATTCCACTTGCCTCTACACTTAATGTCAAGCGTACAAAATCTAGGATAGTGAGATTTACTTCTAAAGATACGCCATGATTATTTTTCGAAAACATGATTGAAATGTGGCGACCAATAAACGTTATTTCATCTTTATCAATTAGTTCTCATATTTATGGAGTCTTATACATGCAAATTGGTCTGAACAACACCGTTACGAAAAGGAGGTATGCTGCTCTCAGAATATTTAGGTTGTTAGGATAGGATTTTGGTTGTTTGTGAGTTTTCTGCAAAACCTATTTTGAATTCACAACATGAAAATTAGTTGGTTGCAAAAAGCCAAGAAAGATGCTTTTGATGACAAAATAAAACTGATAACATTGTTTTTATTGTTGTCCTTTCATTGATTTCATTTAAAAGTACTGAAAATATTAAATTAAGGAAAAAACATAAAAGGGTGGTTCTGATGATTGCTGGTTGGGCTATCAATTCATAAAATTGTCTCTGTGTGAATATACTGTCTTTCCCGTATTGGAGTCTCGACTAAATTCAGATCGCACTGCATGACTCATTTAGAGGTGGCGCTCCCAACAAGATTTTCTTTACATTCAGGGCTCGAACTCGAAATCTCTGATTAAGGAAGGAACAGTCTCATCAGTACTGCACAATAACCCAAGTCGGTAATATATTGTCTTTATATGACAATTTCGTTTCTATAATAGTTTGGGAAAATTGAAACATAGCAACATTTTGGTTTCAAAATGTAGCGGAATACATTGTATCTATATGCATATTAATAGTAAAATACACCATCTTCGTGCACATAATAAGTCTATTTGCGTGTATATAATATTCTTGTAGTAGAATAGAACGTATTGGGGGTGTGTAACAACAATGAAATATATATTATGTCTGTGCACATAATAAGTCTATCCGCATATATACAATATCTTTATTTTCAGACATACATGTTATAAAACCTCAAACTATCGCCATATTATATATGAAATTTTAAAAAAACTATAACAGATAATAAAAAGACTGAATTATTTTTTTATACATATATATGATATATTGTAACATCTTAAAGGCTCTTTACATAATTTCTGACTCCACTATTGTTTACGATATAATATTAACTTAACCTTGTGAGCGTTGGTTCGAGTCATTGTCTTCTTAAAATAATTTTTGCCAAATGGATGTATTAAACATATACAGATGAATGCATCTAAATTTTTGTGTTTGGTCGTTTGTTATTTATTTAAGATAATAATAACAAATATGTTGAAAACTTTATGTTTTATTTTTTTATTTTCTAATTTAATTTCCATTGGATTGTTGTTAAAAGAATCTATTTGGTTTAAATTAGTTCAAAGTTGTACCTACCTCATCTACCCAAATAGGAGAAATACAATAGGGAATATAAATAATAGCAGACCAAGTCCCCACACAATAATTAATGGTACTTTTTTTTTTTTTTTTCTGATTTTGTCTTTTTCATGGTTATGGAAATAAAAAAAAATCTATATAGACGATATTTATTATTTACTTTAAGAGAAATCAGAATTTTCAATGTGAATTTCAAAATATAAAAATGTAAATATGAATATCATGTTAAGAGGATTCAAACATATCGCCTATATACATGAGAAAAAGCTTGTTTAACCTTAAATGAATTTATATAGAGTAACATGATCGATTAGTCGATTAGTGATAGAATTATAATTTTCATGTGAAAGAAGTATCAATTGATTTATTATTATAGATAAGTGTAGCTTCCCCCTTGTGTTATTAGTCACGTTAGCACTTTTTATAGGTGTTATTTAGCCTTTCCGAGATTTATATGTCAATATAACAAATTTCTAATATTTTTTATTTTATTTTATCTTTTCTATAATATTAATTTGAGGTGAATTTATATGGAGTAAGGATTCATGTAACCAATCAGTAGCAAAGTCAGAATTTACATAAAAGAGAGTCAAAATAAAAAAAGGTAAATATACGAAGAAGTCCAAATAATTCAATATCCAAACTTTGTTTGTTTGCTCGTGAGTTGGGACTGAGGCGTAGTTGTTACTATTATTATATAAAAATATTCTTTTTCCAACTATATACTAAGTCAAAATGAGCATCTGGACTTGTACAAGTATATATGGTCTTTCTTAGCGTAATATTAACGTTGTTTCCTCTTTTTGATTTTCTAGTCTTTCAAGTGTTTTCTACAAAGACCATAGACTTATAAGAGTTTAATCTTTGGTTATTTAACTTGTGCTAAATTGAAGTAATATCATTTAAGTTTTTTTTTTTTTTTTTTTACAAAATATGGCTCCAGGTGGTGGTGTTAGTAGTTGCAAAGAACTTGTAGAATCATGGCCAAAATTTTCAAGATTTGACACAACAAAGACACATGATGAGCTTGAGAAAAGTATTACATGTGTTGGTGAAAAGTTTCAAAAGTGTTCAATCCATGAGTTGCTTGAGTGTCCAATTTGTAAAAGGTCCATGTATCCTCCATTTTACCAGGTAAATACAACTCCTTCTATTTATTTTTATGATAGTGGTGTCCAGGCTAGGTTTCGTGTACCTCGTCTAATTTCATGGGATACTTGTCACCTCCTATCAGCAATAGGTACCAGATAACTTTGTCCACCAAGAATAGGACAGATGAGAAGAATCTTATTGTTGTTAGTTTACATATGATGTAACTGGTTAACTATGTTGCTTGTACATTTCGAAAATATTGTCTTTTAAAGGATCATACATAGCTGTAACAACATTTTTTTTTTTTAATTTGGAGAATTTGAACAGCATAACTGACAATAAATTCTTTATAGTGTTATTTTCTTAATGGTGGTGGCAGTGTTCGAGCCGTATCTCTGTTGTGTTGGCCCCTAGTTTAGGTACCTTTGGAAGGTAGGGAGTGTGACAATGTATACACTACCCTTTACTCCATAGGACCTTCTCATCAGTTGCAGGGTTTGGTAATCCGAAATTAAAAGGCCTCATCACTAAAAGCCCAGCTCGCAAGGCGCCCCCTCTCACTTTCGGGTTCCAAAACCTCGTCTCGCTTATGACATGCTATGTTTCCCCTTTCTATTCCCATGTAAAGGTTGAGTGGGATACGCTAGTTTGTGGATCACGTTATTGTGTTCACCTCGACTATTCCACCGAGTACTTACTACCTCCCACCAGCACATATGTCGAGTAACTCTACCACCACTACTTAGGCAGATAGAAAACTATGACCTTGCGATTTTTGTCTCTACTAGGATTTTAACCATGTCTCTCATGATTTTCACCTACTTCATTCACCGTGAGGCCGCACCCTCGGGTGCTCAAACTCTTTACATCATCATAAAAGTCATCCTAAAAAATGAAGGAAATAACTTCATTTTCAAAAGTATGTTTACATAATTTGCAAATGAATACCAAAATTTCATTCTTTTCATCTCACAATCAGTATATGTATTTGTAGTGTCCAAATGGTCATACACTATGCACAATTTGCAAAACTGAAGCACAAAATTGCTGTCCAACTTGCCGAGTTGAACTTGGAAACATAAGGTGTTTAGCCTTAGAGAAAGTAGCAGAGTCACTGGAATTGCCCTGCAGACATCAAAATCTTGGCTGTCACAAAATATTACCTTACCATCGAAAGCTCAAACACGAAAGACGTTGCAAATTTAGGCCTTACCACTGTCCTTACGCGGGATCAGAATGCTCGATAAAAGGGGACATTCCAACACTCATGTTGCATCTCAAGGAGGATCACAAAGTTGATATGCATACAGGATGCACATTCAATCATCGATATGTTAAATCAAATGCACAAGAAGTTGACAATGCAATATGGATGCTAACAGTAAGTTTTTGCTACTTTCTGCATTTCGTGTTCTGGCTGAAACAGAGTATTTTCTTTTGTTTTACCAACTTTGCTGGCCTAAATAAGACTCAATGTTCCTCGAATTGATCTCTTAGTTGTTGAGATGTAGTGTTGACTAAATGTACTTCCTATTTGAGTCCATTTTTTCATGTCATAAACAAGCTCGGACACTCAAGAAATCTGTTGGATAGACGGATTCACATGATCTCTTATGTTATGGTTCTCTGATTGCACACTAACATATTTCACTCAAATGCAGGTTTTCGACTGTTTTGGAAGACAATTCGTCTTACATTTTGAGGCGTTTTCACTAGGTATGACACCGGTATACATAGCATTTCTACGATTCATGGGAGAGGACAACGAGGCCAAAATGTTCAACTATAGTCTAGAAGTTGGTGGTTTTGGTCGTAAGTTAACATGGCAAGGTGTTCCTAGGAGTATAAGAGATGGTCATAGAAATGTCCGCGATTGTCAAGATGGACTTATTATTCCGAGAAGCTTAGCATTTTTCTTCTCAGGTGGCAACGGAGAAGAGCTTACGTTGAAGGTCATAGGTCGTATATGGAAGGAGCATTCGACTAGTTAACATTGCCTAGGAAATTGTATATATAGTGTCGACTCTTCAGAAGATCACTTATGCATGTGTTTGGTATGGGGGAAAACGTTTTCCCCGTACCAAACACAACCCAAAACATGTAAGTTGGAAGTCATAGTACTCTAATTTGAATGATGTAAAAGATACTAGTACTAATTTTTGAATGAAATAAAGTTTTGATTTATTCATTTGAAAAATTATGTCATTCTAACCTTTCATTTCTGTCTAAAAAGTTGAATTTTTCAGCCAAGTTATCTTTATAAAATAAATGGTCAATAAGCAATGACGGTATCTGGGAAACAAGCATCGGCCTTTTTCAATCCCCAAAAAGGGTCAATTTAGTCCTTTCCCCTTCCCCTCCTTGATAACTCAACAAAAACTATGAACCTCGATTGTAACTAGTCAGACCTTATTATAACAATGATCCTTTCTAATGACATTTTTTACTAAAATGGCCTGTTTTTTGAACTGATTTTTCATGTTATATTTTATTATATATATTTGAGAATAGCATTTTGTGATAGCAACCAAGAATATCCGTACAAACAACGTTGTTATAGAGAGATTTGACGGTTCAGATATTTGGTATAGTTGAACATATAGGGGTAAAGTCTCCGCGCTCAGTACCTTCCACAGACTCCACCTATGAGATTATACCGATAAAAGAAAGTGCATGATAATAATTGAAAATATAGGGACGTGCAAAGAGAAGGGAATCACGTACTATAATTATTTTATTTATTAGTACGTAGAAATGTGTTGGTTTTAATGGTTTAAAGACTCCATGCGACTTTCCCGTTTTAAACATAAAAAAACAATTTTTTTTCCATTAACACAAAGAAAAAGAAAAGAAAATTAGCAAAATAGCAAAAACCAAAAAAAAAAAAGAAAAAAAAAAGAGAGAAGTGCAGCAATGAAACAAATCTCTTAATTCTTCCATGATTAATTGCTCTTTTTTTCCCTAAGATTTTTGGTATGTAGCATCTCTCATATTTAGCAATGTAAAATATTGTGTTTCATCGAGTTGTAATTATGTCAGCAACAACGGAACCATATAGATGCAAGGGGTTTCAATTCTTCGTTGAAATATTATATACTATATAAATAGGGCAAAAATGATTTTTTGTTGCATATAGTAGTTGAATATCGTTGTTTAAATTCCTGGCAACGCCACTAATAATCAACTGGTGGATAGTCATCTAATATAATGTTGTCCTCATTTTCATGATTGACAAAATATTTGTGTATTGTTTCAATTTTTTTTTTTGTTGTTGTTGAAAGTGTTTTAATTAATATTTTCTGATCTTTTCCTAGGAAATTCTGTTGTGCATCATATAAAATTCAATTTCATTGTTGAAATTTATATGGATTGATATATAAAACCAACATTTTGGAAGAGATATTGAACCTTCCATAATTGAACAACAATGTCTTGCTGTGGAGGTGGAGAAGAAGACGTTTACAGCGGCGGACCGCCATCTAACCAAAATACAGCCCCTCCTAGAGCTGGCAATCCCTACGCTGGTGGTGGTATGTTTTTACTCGGAATTATTTTTACCTGTACTTGATGTTTACACCAAATCAATTTATACAAAGACACGTGTCTTGTATATTACTTACTTTTTTAGAAAGTTAGAGCATTAGGTTGTTGTTAGGAGAAGTTACACATTTGGTCGCTCAGTCAAAAATATTTACAAACGAGCTGAAATACACTACGTATACATATATTATACATCTGTCAACTATTAGGATATGATGGATTCTAATAATGTTAAGTTCATTTTTTTGGTATTGTAGTTAGTGATAGAGCAGAGCCAAGGGGTGGTACAAGAAATGGAACTCCACAGAAAGTTTTACCAATCGAGATACCGGTTTTACCCTTGGACGAGCTAAACAAACTGACCGGTAACTTTGGTCAGAAGGCTTTGATCGGAGAAGGATCATATGGACGCGTATTTTTTGCTAAATTGAGCAATGGACAGGAAGCAGCGATCAAAAAGTTGGATACTAGTTCTTCACCAGAACCAGATTCCGACTTTACAGCACAGGTGAAGTGATGAAGCCAGAAATTTCAATAAGAGATGTTCAAAGTTCGATGTATATGTGTGAAAAGTAACGTTTGAGCTATATATACAAATATAATTTTCTGAGGAAGAATGTTCAGTCTACATGAAATTTGATTGTTTTTTCCTCGACTGTTGCAGTTATCAATGGTTTCAAGGCTGAAGCATGAGCATTTTGTGACTCTTATGGGGTATTGTTTAGAAGCAAACAATAGAATCTTGATATATGAATTTGCAGCTATGGGATCTCTACATGATGTATTACATGGTATGTCAAATCGTTCCGTTAAGAAAATAATCATGAATGCAAGATTTGTAGCAGCATTTTAGTTGAATGTTGGATGGTTTTGTTGTAGGTAGAAAAGGTGTCCAAGGCGCGGAGCCTGGTCCAGTTCTTACCTGGAATCAGAGAGTTAAAGTTGCTTTTGGTGCAGCAAAAGGCCTCGAGTACTTACATGAAAAAATTCAGCCACCTATTGTTCATCGCGATGTCAGATCCAGCAATGTACTTCTCTTTGATGATTTTACAGCAAAGGTTGCTGATTTCAACTTGACAAACCAGACTTCCGATACAGCAGCTCGTCTTCATTCCACTAGAGTTTTGGGGACATTTGGCTACCATGCTCCAGAGTAAGCCCTGCTGCATTCAGAGTTTGCACTAACTTGCAATTGCAGCCCCTGCTTATCTCCTCGTAGTAGCCTTCGTTATACTAAATATGAACAAAAACAACATATCCAGTGGAGTCAGGGGATCAAGGGTAGAGTGTAGTATACCTTACTCCTACCTCAGAAGTAGAAAGGCTATTTCCGATAGATATACTAGACATACACAAAAATGATATTTAGCACTGACAAGAACCATTATAACAATATAAAACGCTTGCTACAAGAAGAAGATATAACTAATATAAAGACCATACTATTGTGCAGGTATGCGATGACAGGACAGATAACACAGAAAAGCGATGTCTATAGTTTTGGAGTCGTTCTTTTGGAACTCCTGACGGGAAGAAAGCCAGTAGATCATACAATGCCAAAAGGACAGCAGAGTCTTGTCACTTGGGTAGGTTCTTACCTTTACCTCTTTGTTATTGAACCTATTCCTACTATCAGTCAGCTGATTCATACTCGAATTTTCTGCAGGCAACTCCAAGATTGAGTGAAGACAAAGTGAAGCAATGTGTCGATCCAAAGCTAAACAATGACTATCCAGCAAAAGCAATTGCTAAGGTTTTCTTACTGATCTTTGCTAGTAGTATTTTGTACACGGATTTAACTTATTTATACTGACAATGTAACTCTAACTCTACGTAGTTACTTGTTGATATAAGTCGTCTTAACCTGATAGCAACAGTGTCATTGTATCAGACTCCGATAACTATCATCTTCCTCTAACTGTTATGGCTTTTGCGTACATTTTCCTCTCAGATGGCAGCAGTTGCAGCACTGTGTGTTCAATATGAGGCAGATTTTCGACCAAATATGACGATAGTCGTCAAGGCACTGCAGCCACTTCTCACTGCAAAACCAGCAGGACCTGAATCTAATACATAAGCATTACACAAATTATACACTTCGGCGTATCAACCAGGCCACTCAAATTGTAAAAGAAGCACTAAGGTTATGCACTCTGAATCAAATCTGCTTCAACAGATCGAAGAATTGCAAAAAGTACTGAGATTTTTGGGTATAAACTTACTCCATTACTGGATTATTTGTGATATGAGGCTATGAATACCAATGATTTTACCTGTAGGAAGTTTGAATGTTGAGAGCAATATATTTAACACAATTGTAAGTCGATCGACGAAGTTTCATTCTTTCAAGTTATGAAATAATAACAGGAAACATAATAGCTCAACTGGAAACTCTATGAATTAGTGCATAGAATCGAGTAAGTTATAGATAATTCTGCACTTGCATTATGAGCAACAAGTTCAACGAAAGCCTCAATTCATATTGTAAACAAAAATTTATAAATAAAAAACGGAGTCTGAGGTGACACCCAAAAAACTAATCTTGTCTTTCAATTTCATAGAAGAACGTAAACGATCATGAGCTCATACACAGAGTAAAATCAATAGCCTCCCTTCAAATCGTTAACCACATCATATGGTATGGGGGTAACGGTCTCCAATGTAGCGCCTCCAACCATGAATCCTGGTTTGGGTCCTGCGGGTTGTCTTTTTGTGCTGACAACCTCTCCTCTGGCCTTGGCCTCAGACTTAATCTGGTCGTTCTTCTTGATCCTTTCTCTGACTTCTTCTCTGCATCGGGAAGCTTGAACATGTTCAATCCTAACGTGGATCCTCTTCCTTAGGATACGATCACGAACCTGAGATCCAGAACAAACAAGAAAACACTTAAGACAGGCATCGCATGAATTAGTGTAAGAGAACCAAATAACGAATATCCAATACCAACTCTCACAATCCATTAAGACTTCCACATAATGATAAATACTCATAACTACATAACAGAAAAGAGATGATGCAAATTCATCATTTCAACCGAGAAACATTTGCAGGTCTTTTAATGATTCGGTTATATACTGAAAAGCTCCAGTTAAGTAGAAACTACGAAGCTTTCATTTTTCGAGACGTAACTATACCTATATATCTCGACAATTTGATCTATACATTGATAACCTTTTACTCTATGAGTTCATAAACTTCACTTCTTACTATTCCATTTCAAAAAATCATCACTCTGGCTATGTGGCTATTTACGAAATAAAATGAGATTTCTTCAATATGAACGAATCAGGAAACCTTGTATTCACCATTGTAAATGCAATTCAACATTCGTTATCCATGTAGGCATTCGACAAACAAAGCTCGAGGCTTTCGGCTAGTGTGCTAATATTACTACACAGCTCCATTCATGAATTTTACTTGGAAATAGAAATGCTCTTCATTTCAAGGCTCTGAAAGCTCTTAATAGCCGAAGTTCAATTCATTCATATAAATTCGCCTATTCTACAATTAACTTCTACTAAAAGAAAACCATATGCTGAAAATAAATTGGTAATTTTCTGTTATTTCTGTCATCTTCAATTGAGTTACAAATATAATTGAACATTGTCCCGAAAAATACTGATACTTCAAATCTGTTTGAGATCATAACACAAATGGATACGAACAGATGGCTAATTTAAGCTACAAATCAACAATTGAAGAGCAAATGAATTGTTCAATTCAATTTCAAATAAACGCAGATGAAAATAATCAGGTACGTGAAGAGAGAGATAACCTGCTTGTTAACTTCGACACCGACGGCGCGTTTGGTGATGTTCCAGACACGTCCGGTACGGCCGTGATAGAATTTGTGTGGCATTCCCTTGTGAATTGCACCGTTCACTTTGATATCAACATAATCACCGATTTTGAAGATCCTAAGGTAGGTTGAAAGGTGAATTGTACCTTTCTTTCTGAATGCACGAGAGAATGAATCTCTCGTACGAGACCTCAATCCATGGCCGGCCGGCATTTTCCTCCGCCTTTCTCCGGTGTGTGCAGTGTGTGCGGGAAGGAAGCGACTGAAACCCTAAAAAGTAAAACGAAAGAGATGAATGTATATAGGGCTTTTGATGGGTTGGGCCGGATTATATATGGGCTTTAGTAGTTTAGCCCAATTACTCTTTCACTAATTGGGCTTCATCTCTTTGCATGGTTGCCCTCAGAACTTTCAGCCTGATATCTCACATATATACGAGTCCACTTGAATACAGTATATCTAGAACAAATTATATCTAATTTTGACGTCATCTATCCTAAGATACATGTATCAGGACGCACCAAAATTGGTAAAATTTATAATATTACAAACTAGACTATATTAAGTAATTAACTCATAAACTAGTGGAATTTCTGTAAGTTTTCCTTTGGGTTATCATTTAGATTTAAAATCTTATAAAGTTAATAAAGTACGTATGTCGCGAAAGAATTGATTGTTATTTTGGTGTCAAAGGAATTTTACCTTTTAAGACATATAACTTGTGAGATATTATTATGTGAAAATACCAAAAATTTGAAGGGGGCATTTGTGCAAATGGCCATTTAGATTGTTTCCTTATTTTATAAGTTGTGCAAATATAGCTCTAGAGAAATTACTTTTTTGAAAAATGTTAGACTCGAGTCTAATATTTGATCGTGTTGAACATTACAAACAAACATTGGACTAATATGATCTAAAGATCTATAAGTTGTTTGGAACGGTCCGTTTCGGAGCAGAAGAGTCATTTTCAAATAGTGTTTGATCGATTACGTATTAATCAATATTCGTTTGATTAGTCTGAGGTTGGGAAAAAATCTAAAAAGAGAAGAAGATCATTTACTTAAAAGAATAATGTTTAAAACTCATGTCACTATACATTTTAATTTTTTCTTCTATGGTGCAATGTGTGGTCCTAAATTTAAATTTCAAATTATTTGTTCATTTGTTCCCTTTTTATCATCTTCTCAACATAGATCTATGTCCTTATATGTATTTCAATTTTCAGTGTCCAAACATATTGCATTTACTAGTGGACCCATTGGATAGTTGTGGTGGTTATGGTAATAAGATTGAACTTAAATGTTATAATATACCAAAAATTTATTGTCTAGATGTTGTAACATAAAATACTTTTTCCATTGTCTATAGTTCAATTGAAAGAAGAATATTGAAAATTTGATATTTGACTAAAATATAATGGAACACTAAAAGAGCTGGTCCAAAGCATGAGAGAAGTGTCATTAATTATTTGATGTACATGCATTGATTGTATTGAAAGCAATATGTAGGTACAATTGACAGGTGGTAGGATGATTGAGATCCCTTCATCTTTAACCATATATCTCGGATTTGATCGAGCTTTTGAGAATGGAAAAAAACTTATTGAAAGCATCACCTTCAGAAATGATGAATTCAGATAATTTAGTCAGATCCCAATACGAATACTGAACACCAGATGAGAAACCAAAAAAATAATAATATGTAGGTACAATGTCTTCAAATAAGGTTCACTTTCATCAATGCTCTAGTTAGCTAGGTTGTCTTAAATCTCAACCAATTATGCTTCTTCCTTGTTGTTGCCCTTTTCATACCTCTCATGAAAAATGCAGGCCTAAAGTGGTGTTCCATTTCTCTCCTAATATAGAGAAACAAACAATTTCTTAGACTATTGCCTACATGAGTTGAAGGACACAAGATTATATATTATATTCTAAAGTTCTCTATGGAGAAGGGAAAACATTACCCTTCATGTAGAGTATATTCTTTGTTTCAATTTATGTGGTATTGTTTGACTGACTTGAATTACTTTAAGAAAGAAACCTACTGATGTTGAGGTGTAAAAGTATGGAGAGCGAACAAGATTAGACACCATATATAGTTCATACCGTAAACGATGAGTGTCCACCTTTAATCTATGTGGCTAGGAATTCCGTCTTAACTTTGAATAAGGGAATTCAATGAGATCAAATACAAATTACATCGAACGCGGAAACTGATCTGAATCATAGAACTATAATGAAATATATAGACGACTAACCAATACTTATCGAATTTGAAATATTTGTGTGACTATAAATCATCTCATTAAAGATAAGTAAGAATTTTAAAATTGAACTATTTCTATAGAAAAATTATTGATTTTAAGACAAACTAAAGAAAACAAATGCATTACATAAATCGAGACATGGCAAAAGGGAATAGTTTTATATTTTTACACATTGCAGAGCTCTTATCTAAAAATCAAGTGTATATATATATAACCTAATCCCAAATGAATTATTCCAAAACTTTAATGGTGGAATTCCACTTTATTGATTGAAGATAATTAACAAATAGTAATTGCAATGTACAAACTCATCCATGGATACCTCGTACTATCATAAATATTTTTAATCAAACGGTACATTAGAAGTGGAGTTCGAGAGTTAAAACGAAACAAGGTTGTGTTTGGCCTATTCTTTTCGTAGGTCTTTATTTATCTTAGTTTAATTTAACATGAAGTTTAAGAAACTAAAATAAGATTTTGAAATCTTATTATAATTCTAAACTAAGATGCGTATATTATAATGTATCAAAATGCTTTTAATCTAGATCAAAGAGGTGCAAAAAAAAAAAAAAAGGAGATGAACAAATTGAAACAGACTAAAAAGAAAAAGTAAAACGAACAAATTGAAACAAACTCGATACTATTGCTTGGATTGTACTCTTTATAAGTGTAGATCTAAACTTACATGATCTTGATGAAGTCCTTCCTTCAATTCATACCCAAATCTGCTTACAGAAATTGAGCTACTCTTGGTGTTAATCTTCTTCAAATCTCCATTAACATTATTATAAACTACTGGCCTAACAAAATTAGAAACATTATTAGGAGAATAAGAATTACTACTACTACTACTAATACTACTATGATGAACATGAGGTACTCTCCATAACGCTGCAAATGAACGATGATTTTCATTTATATCGCGATTAATTTGTTGTGAATAATAATGGCTATGGCCGTTATTATTCACATGACTTCCATAAAAACCACCACTAGTAGTACTACTTGTACAACTAGTATTGTACAACGCTGAATTAAAATAAGTGTTGTACTGATATTTTGCATATTGAGCTCTTTTAGCATGTTGACGCTCTCTTTTGTGCGCGTTTTGATGTCCTCCTAGGGCTTGTGATGTTGGGAAGTTCCTACAACAATATTGACATTCAAATTTTCTGTTGTTGTTAGTATCTGCGGTTTCTCCAATACTATCATGAATGTCATTTGATTGATCTTCATGATGAACAGTAGTACCTAGTAATTCTTTGCCAAAAAGCCTAATGGCGGCTTTTTCTTTTGTTGGCCTCATGAAGGGAAGTTGAGAAAAAGACTCAACATTCATGAAATCTTGAGTTTCTCTATCTTTAGTTCTCTCCATGAAACTTTTTGTGTAAAAGAAGATATAGTATATAGGGAGGAAAACGATAAAGAAAAAAGAGTTTAGAAGAGAGAATATATAAAGGTGAAGCACAACTAGAGAAGTATATAATATATAGATAAACGTTTAACTTGACTTGAATTAACATTTATGACCTTTAACTTTGGTATATATGCACAATGAGATACTTAAACTTGTATAAAGTTAGACATGAGTAGACATATATGTCCTACGTGGTCATGCACGCAGGACGTATGTGTGTAGTCAAAGGCAGAGTTTGGGGGTTGTAAATTTCCTGAAACTTTTTGTTGATAGTGGGATTCAAATCGAGTATGTGTGTAGTCAGAGCTGGCAGAGTTTGGGGTAGTAAATTTCCTAAAATTTTTTGTTGATAGCGGGATTCGAATCCAGTATGTGTAGTCAGAGGCAGAGTTTGGGGGTTGTAAATTTCCTTAAACTTTTTGTTGATAGTGGGATTCGAATCCACAACTCTAGCGTGGAAGACAAATCCACAACCCCTTTCTTTATCACTAAACTATCAATCAGTTTTGTTAGGGGTTCACGAGTTAGTATACATATATATATTTATTTAATTTTCTAGTATAAATACAGAATCTATGAAAAAGCTACTGGTTCATCCGAACCCACGAATCCCCACCTAACTCCGCCTCTGTGTGTAATTGTTCAACTTTGTACATCTTGAAGTGTCTAATTGTACACCGCTAAAGTCATGTTAAATGACATTTATTTATGTATTGGGTGTATATTATATGTTGTGTATATTTTTGGGGGTGGGACAGATATATGAATGAAGTGGTCAGATGTATTAATTTGGAACTGACTTTTCAATACATTAATTTGTATATTCATGGTAACCAGACAATATGCCAATCACATATCTTGTGGAAATCTAATTCTACACTACTGTTATTTATTGATGTTAGGGTTTCCGATTAAAAAGCTAGTGACAAGTGGATTTATGTATTTATCGGATATTTTTCATGTGCTGGTGTTTGGAATAATCTTAATCAGACTCATTCTAATTCATTATGTTAAGTAACGTTAACATTCTGGCTATGATCACAAGACCCACAAAGGTGCACTTTTATTATCAGTAATAATAGATTTTGACATGACGATGAATGTTAATTTGATCCCATTTCCTCGATATTGGATCCCCCATATTAGTCGTGGGGTGAAGGACGGATGAATCCCATGTGACACTTTATATTGTCTTGTCCAATTTTCAACTCATGAGCTAATTGTTTACATGATTGACTAGTTAGGTTAATCAACTCATCCAATTAAGTCTATTTCTAATGTATTGCTCACAGTGATATTTGAGAATAAATTTAAGTGTTTATTCATTTCAAATTATTTAATAATTTTTTGGGACCAAACTTTGGGTTGAATTAATTATGCAACCTGCATTTTTTTTTTCTTGTGTGGGTCTATAATCTATATGTATAGCCAGGACCAGGTACTTACAGTTGGTGATGCTTCTTTATTACTACTATTGTCTACTTTCTTGTGTTCTTTTCACCATTATATATTCACCAAAATGCATGGTCCCATAAATAAGTTTTTTTTAAAAAAAAAACAGGACTATATGATAATTTCCCACGCAAGAAAAATGCAACATGCTATATTATCCCTTCTAATTAGGATAATAATTAACTTGATGAATATAAGTTGACAACGAGGAAATGATCTCATATAATCACACGTAAAAATTGAATAGAAGAAAATGATATCTTTTCAGATTTTTTATGTGTAAAACTGAAGATCTCTTATATTTGTAAAAGTAAAGATCTCTTATAAAAAATAAAAATAAAAAAGACATAAAACTAAAAATAAGTTTGTAAATGGCTATCTACAAACTTGTATTCCAAGTATTCTGTTTTGGTTTTACTCAAGGTCTGCCTCCAAAATTAGTCTGATTAATTTATATTTATGTCATGTAAAACATTTTATAGGGAAAGCATTACTAGGAATTATTACAATCTAAAAGTTCGAACTTTGAAACCTCTAAGAATTTTATGATATATATAGTCGATATTAAATATCGTTATCTAAAAAAAACATTTGGTATATATATAGTAAAACTTATGGTAGTTGCAAGTTAAGGACGATCACATGAATTATATGTTCCCCCATTTAATTTTTTTCACTTCATGTCACTGCTAAAGTGGTCCTCATTTTTCTTTGATTTTAATATTAGATGTTGACTTTAAGAGACTATATATACACATATGGTAGATGATGAATTTAATTTATTTTCCCGTCCCCCACTTCTGAATATATATTTGTACAATTCTAGTTCAAAATATTGACTTTTATAATCAATTAATTAATTAATAATATCAAAGCTGGATTCAAAATTTTAGATCATATACATATTAAGTGGATATCTTAACGTAAATATATGAAAAAGATGATTCTATCAATTATAGGTGTAAGCGAAAACATATATATATGTTAATAGGCTTCTCGATCAAAGATAGTCTAGCTTAACCTCTGAGTTAAAATAAACTATATGAATCGTAATCTAGTTAAAATAGAAGGCATCTCTAGCATTGAAAATCCCTCTAAGTATTTTTGTTTTCTCCCAAAAAAAATTAGTAAAAGAGAGACACAGAAGGATTTTTCCTTAGAGATCTTAAAACTAAATGATTTTTCTTTAACTTAGGAGCATAACACAAAAAAATCAAAAAATATTATTTTTTTTGTCTTAACAATCAAATAATATCTAAATATTAAATATATATATCAGTCAATCGCTATTATAAGAGGAAAAAAATCTCAAATATTAAATTATATTACTAATATTATAATATAATATAATATTTTACTCTAACTTGAATCCATTAATATCATTATTGATTTTTTATATATCTTTTTTTTACAATTCACTTCCTCCACATATTGAACTCTTGACTTGTTCTTTATAATAAGGTGGAGGTCCCCTTGATAGTCATGGCTAATAAAATGAATTTGGAGGTTCATAAAGATGGTGACAAAAGTACAATATGATTGAAGCCAAAACTATAAATAAGACAACTAAGTTTGGTAACAAAAAGTACAATCTTTTAATTTAGTCTGCTCTTGTGCTCCCTGCTTTTCAAAATAATATATACTAGTCATATTTCACTTTTAGATAGATAAACTCTACAAAACTTTTATTAAGATATAGTATTAAATCATATAAATACACAGTAAAAAGAATTATAATTTATAGTATCTTTTGTATAAATTTTGGATATTTAAATTTAAAAATATTAAATAAATTAAATCTGAATTTACTTTGAAGATTAATTACATTAACTTTCAAAAAATGAAGCATGACAACTGTTTTGACTTTTGAGACACTTTGTTTTAATGCATGAGAATTTTTTATTTATTGCTACTTATATTTTTATTTATTTTTCAAATGTTCAATGGTGGTTAAGGACTGTCTTTATCCTTGTTCATAATCATAAGTAGGCTAATGGGTCCTAGGATTGTAGTTTCATTATTAACTGTTTAAGGATAATTATTGTATAACATAAAGACTCATGTTATGTCTTGAAAGTTGGGACAATTTACATATAGAAACATTCACACCTTCCAATTGCAAAACTTCTACTATGATCAGACCCAGAGGTGCAAGAGGTTCGTTTGAATTATTAGTGCACAACAATAATAGTAATAATAACATATTCAGTGTATTTTTATAAATAACGTTAATTTTGTTGGGTAGGAGCAACATAGAGATTATTAGGTGAATATTAGCCATAAACATGAAAGTAATACATTGTAGTACCCCATTACTTGTATAATTTGCTAATCATGTCAACATGAAAGTAATACATTGTAGTACCCCATTACTTGTATAATTTGCTAATCATGTATTCCAAGTAGACTAATCATTGATCTTGTTGCAATTAATGTCTCCTACACACACAAAAAAAACATTAAAGTAGGAAAAAAATCACTAGAAGTCGTTAAGTCCGCAAATCTTCACATTTACACTTTGTTGTTACATATAGTTTCATAATATATTGTTTCTCGGGACATCACGACACTTGGGAATGCATAAAAAGGGCAATGCGTCTGCCGGGAGTCGAACCCGGGTCTATTGCTTGGAAGGCAATTATCCTAACCGTTGGACTACAAACGCTTGTTGACACCAATCTCAACATATTTATATAACAAATCTTTATTTTTGTTGTAAAAAAAATGTACTTTTCTAACACAAATAATAATCTTCCTTAAAAGAATAATGGTTTTGAGACGGAATAAATTCATACAGAAATTATAAATAGAAGAGTAATTTTAATATATCACCTTTTGAATATAATAAATACAATGCCTTGAAAAATGTTATAGAGAAAGGACTATAATTAATGATAAGGGTAAATTAGGAAGTAAGTGTAAAATTATGCATTAATTTCATAAAGTGGACAGTAATATTGGACATTTCAAAATAGAATAGTGAACAACTATTATTGGATGGAAGGAGTAGCAGTAAGTTACTTTGAGAAATATTGACACAAACATGGTACCTCTTTTTAATAGGTTTTAGGTTCAATTACCTTGTACATATTTTGCTTGTGGAAAAGTATATGTATTTAGTGAAATTGGTCGAAAAGCTGACTTGAATACCATAGTTATAAACAAAATTGATCGTGTTGGCATCTTCAATGTTTATATTTCTAGTTTAGTTATTCATATAAAAAAAAGTACAAAACTTCTAGTTTGATTATTTCTTAGTCAAAGGTGCAATATAATTTCTAGTTTAATCCCCCAGCACTTAGGTAGTTTTTAACATATCTTTCTGCCCAATATTGTCACACTCTTTCTTCTTGTACATAATTTATTGACTTGGTTATACACAAGTTCTTAATTTTATAATTAAGAACAAAAAATAAGGTGTCTTTTAGCGTAGATGGTTAGAATAGCATTGAATAAAATGTATTAGTAATACTAAGACTAGTTATGTTGTAATTGTTTCTTATCTACTATTTGGTGTGGTATACTAAGGACAATCGTATCTTTAATCATACTAATACATGTATTAACAAAACTTGTAATGAACTATTTGTAAAGAATATGGTGCTTTGCTATATACTTCCCCGTCCCATATTAGTTGATCATTTTCCTTTTTACACGCATAATAAGAAATTATAAATAAGAAGATAATTTTACTAATTCACCCCTTAAAAAACTTTTGGAGATTTTTACAAACAAATGTGAATACTTTCAAAAAGAATTAATTGCAAGAGTAATATAGGAAAAGTTTAATTAATGCTTTCTTGATGATCAACTAATATGGGACAACTATTTTTAATAAGATGATCAACTAATATGAAACGGAGGGAGTATTAGTTGTATGCACAATAAAACTGAATAAGATATATAACTAATACATACATGAATTAGTTATAAGCTGAAACTCTTACCAAACAAAGAACTAAATAGGGAAAAGGGTCTGAAATATATTCGAACTTTGACCGATATTGCAGTAACGATACCAAACTTTGGAAATGACCTTTTACCCACTACACTATTTAATAGTGTATTTTAAAGGTATATATATGCCCACGTGGACATCATAAATATTGCATAATTATAAATAATAACGTATCCACGTGGGCACATATATACCTTTTAAATACATTATTAAATAGTGCAGAGGGTAAAAGGTCCTCCATAAAGTTTGGTATCGTAACAGCAATTTCGATCAAAGTTGAAGTATTTTTCAAACCTTTTTTACAATTAAATAATATCATTTTGCAATCAACTATATGCTTAACTCATACCCGAGGAATCCCTAGATACAGAGAGAGGGTACGAGCTAATCTTTTACCAGAGGGAAAGTTGACGAAAAGCAAGAGTATGAGTTCAGGACATAGATTCCTTAAAGTCTCCATTTTAGGATTTTAAGGAATAAGGTAATGAAATTCCGATATGGACTTTTGTTGTTACAACAGACGGAGAACAGTGCCCTATTGATCTAATTCATAATACCATAACATATAAAACAATATATTATTTTTTCTAATACATCCTACCGATCAACCCTAAAAGTTATCTACTACCTTAGCCATTGGTAAAATGTGTGAAGAAATCTTTGGTGGCAAAAAGAAAGCTTTTGGAGTCATTCCCTAAACTTTCATCTCCTTTGAATATACATAAACCAAACTTCCATTTTTCTTCAAAATTCCCTCACTTATATCAAACCAAACTCACATATATTATAGAAAAAAATCAGTTAGTTAACTTGTTTTTGACTTTATTTTCTCAACAACAACAAAAAAATAATAATTAGTGATTAGCCAACTTTGCACCTAGCTCATTACTATAATCTTCCTGACATTTTCCTAATATACTTTTTTTTTTTTGCTTTCACTTTCTCTTTGTAACTATGGAGGCTTTGTATAGTCTAAGTTCTTCCTTCTCATTACCAAAAAATATACTAATAATCGCGGAACGTGCCACGTACCTAAGAAGATCAACAATGTGATATCTTGTCAAAGTAGTAGTGGAAATGCATTTAAAGCTAGTAATCTGTCTTCTGTTATAATCGAGAGATCATCGATAAGTACAGCTAATATCAAAGATCATAAGGATTTAAGTCCAAATGGTAATGGTATTGGCATTGTCAAGTTCCTTAGAGGCAAAACATTTCTCATTACTGGTGCAACTGGTTTCTTAGGAAAAGGTAATGAGTGATTCTTTGCTGTTTGATCATGTCATCTTTTTTTCGTTTTCAATTGATTTTTCCAACGCCCTTTCTTGTGTTATCGACAATATGTAGTTTTAATTGAGAAGATTTTAAGGACCGTGGCTGATGTGAACAAAATAATCATCTTGATCAAGGTTGAGAATAAAGAAGTTGCTATGAATAGATTGAGAAATGAAGTATGCACTTCTCTGTTTTAACTTTTTACTTTTGGTTCATATCATGTCAAAAGGTCTGCGCACACTCTACTCTCCCTAGACTTCACTTGTTTGATTTCATTAGTTATATTGTTGACATAGTTTTTCACATTTTTGCGCGGTAGATCATCAGTGCTGATATATTCAAGAACCTCAAACAAGTACATGGGAAATCTTACTATACTTTTATGTTGAGTAAGTTGGTACCTGTGGTTGGAAATGTTTGTGAAACTCATCTTGGATTAGACAAAGATTTAACTAATGTGATTGCTAAAGAAGTTGACATAATTGTAAATTCTGCAGCTAATACTACTTTTGATGAAAGGTAAATCGCGATTCATTAACTGTTGTATCCTTCTTATATATCTTTTGTGCCTGCAAAAAAGTTATGATGTTGCACTTGGTATAAAGACCGGTGGACCTAGCCGTCTGATGAATTTTGCAAAACAATGCCATAAGTTAAAGCTTTTCCTCCATATATCCACAGGCAAGTAAATATAGATCATGAGCAGCAGATATTGATGTAACTGGTAAAGTTGTTGTTATGTGATCAGGAGGTCACGAGTACAAGCTGTGAAAACAGTCTCTTGCAGAAATGCAGGGTAAGGCTGTGTACTCAATGCATAGCGGGAGCTTACTGTTTAGTGAACCGGGCTGCCCTTACTGTATGTTTTATTCTACTGCCAACAGCTTATGTTAACGGACAACAACAAGGAAGAATCATGGAAAAGCCATTCTGTTCTGGTGACAGTATAACAAAAGAGACTCTTTAAAGAACCATTCAGTGGTTGGATGGAAGGAAACAGGTAATAAAACTTTCGAAATGTAAAAGAGTAACATTACCTCATATCGATAACTTTAGTCTTTCGTTCCAGGATGATGGATCCAATTATTCTCCACTATGGCAAAGGGCAACTCACCTGTTTTCTAGTAGATCCCAACAGAGTTCTAGACGTGGTAAGTTTGTTCACAAAGTTAACCAGTTAGCTAATGTTGTTGCAGATGTACTGAGTGATCAATATAAACCTCATTCCACTATAGATACCAGGCTGGGTGTGAATGCGATGTTGGCAGCTATAGCAAAGCATGGAGCAGTAGGAAAACCGGGGAGTAACGTTTACCAAGTTGCTTCACCTGTAGTAAATCCATTAGTCTTCAAGGACTTAGCTACAATTTGATTTCGATGTAGATAACACAGATTGGAAAGATTACATCTCCAACATCCATATTCCAGGACTAAGGAAGCATGTTATGAAAGGAAGAGGTTTATGCAGTACTACATCTACATAGAACTCTGCTTATTAGAATTGTTTCGTTTTCTTTCTTCGTTTTAGCAATGTGATTTATAACATTGCAATGTAAGTCTATCACTAATGAATGACACATATCAATCACTCTTGATGTCTTGTACATTTGATAATACAAATAGTACAGCATGTTCAAGAGAGTAATGTTGTTTTTGAAATCTTAGAATACTTTGATGCATTTGAGCTTATGAAGCATTTAGAATTACGAGTATGTTGCTCAGACTCTTCAAAAATGATGTCGTTATACTCTTGTTGGATCCTCCAAAAAATGCAATTCTATACTATTTAAAGGATCACACTATCCATGATGTGCTTTCCAAGGCAAAAATATTAGTAGATTAAAAGATATATTGTTGAAAAACTTATCAAGAAGCGTTTGTAGTCCAACGGTTAGGATAATTGCCTTCCAAGCAATAGACCCGGGTTCGACTCCCGGCAGACGCATTTTTAATTTTTGGTTTAATTTGGTGCATACACGCCCCGTCGGCTCTCGACCACGTATATTATAAGTTGAATCTATTTGTTTTTTTCTTATGTGTTTTCTTCTTTATATTTTGAATCCCGTAAATCCTCGATCCTTGTGCAAATCTTGGTTTCCTTAGTGTGTTGGCCTTAGTAACCAAATATAACATGCTTGATCATTTCTTAATCAACAAACATGTTTCCTAGAAATTTTTGTTGTTATTTTTTTTTCAATTTTTCATCTGGTGTCCGATACTCACATTGAAGCTTGACTATATCTGAATTCGCACCATGTAGGGCTCCCTATCAGGAATTTTTCATATCCAGGGTTTCAAATCGAAATCTTTGATTAAGAGAGGAGTAGTCCCATCCACGGCACCACATCTTTTGGTTGCGTACCTAGAAATATTAGGAATTTGGGTGGTAGTACCACTAGCTATGATAAGGGTCCACAGAGCAGCCCATATCTTTATTTCTACTGGGCCCATGACCAATACTGATCTGGATCTGGCCTGAGACAAAAGGTGGGCCATTATATTCAGGTTCATAAAGCCCAATCCAGCGGCGGGAGGCATTTTTAGGTGTCTCGTCTCGTACTAGTAGTCGTAGTATTGCTTCAATAAAAAAAAAATTATACTTTGATTTTTATTTGTATCTGTCATTTCTTGTATTTCAACTATCGTATTAGTTTCCTGTAATTACCATTCAAAAGGCTTTGTTATGCTTCAACTTCCGACTACACTAAACATGTTATTATTGTTGTTTAGCAAAAAAAACTCACTAGTTTCAATAAAATCTTATATTATGCCAAAATTAACTACTCAATATGTATAAATAATTTATATAAATATCACTAAGCTGCTTTTCTAAAATTCAAAATTCATAAATAAAAAGTCATTATTCCACCTCGGTTAACGATATCCAATATTATCTTCCTTTATCATATTGTTATTACTGGAAATAGTCAAATTCCACTAAAGAAATCATTTTAATAAAACATGTTACATCACTTGATCTTATTGTAAATAATTATAGAGTTGAAAAAAATTGCTTATTCATTTTCATTTTATTTTTTGTAGCTTTAGATAACAAAAGTAAAAAACATCATGATGTAAATCTGGTATAACTAAAAGATGTGACACATGAACCATATTTTTATCTCATCTTAAATAATCCAATCATTTAGTTTTGACTCTTTAAAGAATATGTCTCATTTTGTTACCATTTGCATTTAACAAGCAATTCAACTTTTGGTTGCTTTTATAAGTCACTTTAATAGGATTTTTTATTTGGCTCTTTGTTCTTTGGATGATCTTGAAGTTGCACAATATTAGTATTACAAAATATTGCTTCATTTATCTAATTTTATGTAACATGTTTTTCCTTTTAACTCTTTAGATTCAAATTTATTAGGTATACTTACTAAAGTACAACGTTAAAACTGTCCTTAAATTATGAAAAAATGACGCAATTAACTTAATTTATCATCTGTTAAAAAAGTATGTAGTCTCCAGTAGACAGAGTTAGAGCTCCGTCTACGAATTTAGCACAACTTAGTAATTTGTATCCCTAATACTTATATTTAAGGGCAAATTCGACCATTTGTATCCCTAATACTTAAATTTACTTAGATTTATACAACAAAATGTGTTACATGATAACATTACACTTGCTGCATGGAAAAACATATTCAGTATCAATGACTTTATATATATAGCTTTAATTAGTGTTGAAAAAACAGTGCACTTTTTTGCTGGTAATTGACATTGGGGTCTGAGCTCATTGGAAAAAATTAAAATTTTGGAATAATGTTCAAATTCTTGTGACTAGAAACAAAAAAAAAATTAAAAAAATTTAATAATAATGTAAACTATTTAAAAACTATTCAAGTATATATAGTTCTTATAATTAATCTTGTATTCCTATTTCGTGTTTGAAATAAGACTCTAATAAAGAGATCTGATTAATTGTTGAATTGAATAAAATAATTCTATAAATATTTTTACGCCTTGTTCTTCAGGATGACTCACTTTTCTTCTGAGTCAAGTTTATTTTATTGCATAGAAGTTGCCTAATACGATTTACATTTTCTATGTGATTTGCAAGCTATTTATCCGTATTATTTTCTTAAAAAAAGTCTCTGAGTAAATACTTTTCCCATGTAATGCTTTTCCCTACTTATATTTCTTTATTGTCTCTATCAATAAACAAAAAAAAAAATTAAAAATTGTCCATTTCTTTAGTGTATGTCATTCTTTTGGTTTTCTAGAGAAGTATGGAGAATGACCTATATTTTTCTTGTCAATTTAATCTTAAGAATTTTTTGTATTTTTTTTTTTTTGGGTGATGTAACGTTTCAAGTGACTTTTCTACATAACACAATAATAGTAAATATAATATTATTATTCAAAAGAAGGATATAACCTTATAGTTATCCATTGGGACTTAAAATAATGTGATTGATTTTAAATCATAGTTATCGCAATAGTGAAAATCCTATTATTAGGCAAACATTCAAAAATATAACTTACATCATGTACAATAAATTTAATTTGTATTAATTATTGGGTCAATTTATTGTTCGATTAATTTCATGTAACTAAACATTTCCTTGTTAAGGCGGATTGTATCGATAGCAATTACGAATATGAATCAATACTAATCATTAGATTCTTTTTTTTAACGATATGAATGTACTATTTTTTGTCTACATGCTAAATATTTTGTATTATACGTGATGCAAGAAAATAGTGAACCGTAGTTTGCTTCTCATAAGAAACGTTGTAATTATGTATTTTAAGCTTTCATACTAGGGTTTTAGGATGAGTACTAATTACTAATTAATTGGTTTATGGATTAATAAGCTATCTCTAATGGTGGACCCAATCTAATAATATTTTTCAATAATAAACTAAAAGAAAGAATCTAGAAGGTTTTGGAAATAAAATAAAGTTGTTTTCATAAACCTTACATCATTTTCAAGTAGTGATAGAACATTGGACTTTTTCTTTTTATTATAGTAATTATTTAAATCAAGAAAAACGACGTACTTAAAAAAAAAAGAAGCCTCTAGCTTAAGTTGTAGTAATTAATAATTAGTGTGGTAGAAAGCAACATAAACCCTATAAAAGCAGGCCAAGGCATGAGGTTTGTTAAATTATGGTCGGAATACTTTTTCTTTAATCATTTACATTCATTTAAAAAGAATAATTAACGAGACATAATAAATAGACAACACCAAAAGCTACAAATCTCAAAAGTAAGATATTATCAACTTGGCGGATTCATGAGTTGAATTTGGACCGATCTAAATATAATGAATCGATAAATATAGATAGTTATAGACTCAATAACCGATCCAAACATTATTTAGAATTAAATCAATTAACAAACATGTCATGATTCAATCTAAATTTTGTTTATATTTGTATGAGCTATTTTTATCACTCGATAGAAGAGCAAGGCAATAATTATTTTGTTTGACATTGCAATAAGAATTTCACAATTTATGGGGCATGTGCAAGTGGATCACAAGTAGTAGAGAGTAGTTATTATAATAATTATAATAATTATAATAATTATAATAATTATTATTATTTTGGGCCCGGGGGGGGGGGGGGTTTGTAACGTAACCTTTTTGTATAGTTGCAACTATATAATAATATCCAAAATAGAATAAATGTATATATAGTTTCCTTTTGGAGCAAGTGAAGTTTGGTATTATCTAAAAGACCTAAAAGAGAAGTGGTCCTACAATATTTATATTCTTCTAGAAGCCTTTTTTTTCTAGGCAAAAATTGCACCCATTTATGTAAAATTTTTAAAAAAATTGTCAAGAATTCAAAAGTTATTGTTAACAAGGCACTATTTATTATTTATTTGAGATAAATTTAAAATTGTTCAAACTATGTAACCATTAATAACTAACATACAAATAAATACTTCAAAACCATTTGACTATAATTCTATTTGTGACTATTATAAATGATTTTTGATTATAAATATACAAGTGGATTCAACTTTGATTGAATTCAAGCAAAAGAATATAGTTGGCCTAAATTAATATCAATCATAACGAATTATGTAAGTACATTTTAAAGTCAAAAGTTCAAATATTTCTTCTAAGAAGAAAAAATGAAGTATTATAACTTATATTTTTTGGATATACAGTCAACATAAAAATTAGTTAGACAAAACAAATTTCCAAGTTCATATATTGCATTTATAAACCATTATTGGACTTTGAGTATACGTAATTCTTACAACTATCCCATATTGAAGCTATCGAAGGCCACTTTAATTAATTTGTTACGTCAACTAACTACACTCGACAAAAATATAGTACTCTCTTCGTCTTCATCTTAATTTATGTGAAGGTATTTCATTGTATACAACATTTTAAAAAAAAAAAATTAAAATTTATGGTGTGAAATAAGTCAGAAAAAGTTTGTTTATAAGTGAGTGTACGTAAGAATTGTGAAATTAGAAGAAAAAAAAATAGGATTACTTGTTTTCACGTCGAAAATAATATTTGGAAATCGGAGTTTTCTGGAGATAAATACAACTTGAAGTTGTTTTTGAACTTTTGTGAGTAATATGGAGTAAAATATGTTGTTTAGAGTTATTCAAATTCTGAAAAATTGTAACAATTGCATGTCCAAACAATTATTCGAAATAGAATTACTGGAAAAAAATTGACAATGAAATTGAAAAATCTTTCACGCAATAGCATGTTTGAAGTCCTACTAAACTAAAAAAGCATATGATGACAAAGCACGACAAATTGCTAAATCAGAGAACACTATTATTATCAGAACTATAGCTCCGCCCCGATCCTTTTGTATATGTCCTAATTTCTCTTCACAAGAAATCGTGAAACTTCAACGAGGCATGAAAAAACATTTTAAAGGAATATTACTTTTTTTTTTCTTCATGAATCATGATCCATCTAAGTTTGGATTTCATTTTCATCTAATTTCAACTATGCAATTTGTCATAAAGTTTTAACATAATTCATTATGTATGTATCAAATCGAACACGCAAAAAGTTTAATAGTGAAAGCGACCAAAGTATTGACATTAGCACTTTACCTTACTTATGGGCGGCTGGCCGGTCGACCTAATTGATCGATTCAACTCGATTTTTAAGTTTATCAGTTTGGTTTATTGGTTATTGATTATTATTGGTTTGGTTATCGATTTAGCCGTTAAAATTTGACACAAAAAATAAATGATTGAAAATTACATGGAAACATGGTGACAAATCAAATAAATCATGCACGTGAGTTGATAGATTGTATCTTGCTCAGAAACAACACTAACACATTATAGAATAATCGAAAGTTAAAGACTGCCACAAATAAAAATTTGAAACTAAATCTTAAGTCAAAGACTTTATATACCAAATGGAATAAATATAATTTATTAATTTACCATCGTGTTATCGGTTAACTCATTTAGAAAAAACTTCAAACCATTAAGAACCGATAATCCAATAATTAAAAATAAAAATCAAAACCGTTAAACCAATAACCCAT
Organism: Solanum pinnatisectum; assembly: GCA_035578085.1. NCBI lineage: Eukaryota > Viridiplantae > Streptophyta > Magnoliopsida > Solanales > Solanaceae > Solanum > Solanum pinnatisectum. Next base: position 42,075,103 of record CM069085.1, on the reverse strand, counting down.
TACCTATGAACCAATAAAAAGAATTCGATTCAGATTATCAGTTTCGATTCGATTTTGAACGACCCTAAACTTGACCCCGATCGTTTACAAGGAATCTATACTTATACGTTTATTTTCATTTTATTGATTAATACAGCAATATAAATACATGTAATTACGGCCCGACTCGAATTTAATTTCCTTCACCCAGAAAAGGACATAACATATAAATATAGTACGTAAGCTATTAAATATTAATTAATTATATAAATAAACGTGAAGATCATGGTGTGAGTGGGTAAGGGAGGGCCTGAAAATATATAATGCTTTGGGGCCTAAGTTTGGTGCTCACGAATTTGAGTTAGAATTTAAAATTTATGAGTTCTAGATATCTTGAAAAAAGAAAAAGCTCACAGATTACGTATAATGTTAAGTAAATCTTTTAGCACAAATATAAAATTTAGATTAAAATTATTGAATTTTAATAAATCGGTAATTAAGTTGTACTCTAGCTTCGCTCCAGTTGCCTGATGGTGTTTAAAATGAATTAAATACATCAATATATAGGTATGTCTTGTATTATTGGTGTGTCACACATTTAATTGGAGGCTAAGCATGAAATGATATTTAGAAAAATCAATCCATGCGACTTATGGGACCATTCAATATTTGAATAGTATAATATATATATATATATATATATATATATATATTTCAATTCGATTCATGCATCCTAATTAATATTATTGGAGTAGACCAAGAATGTGACAACACCCCTGGATTTCTTACGTCGAAAACTAGATATTTAATTTTTACATTTTGTACATTTAATGTGTGTATATTTTTGTGATTTGTAATCTATATTTCATCTCTTTTCCTCTTAATCAATCGGATTTTAATCTCATTATCTCTTGGGAAGGGATATTTCGATATCCCTTCTTGTAACGTAACTTACCTATTTGATCAAGATGGGAGAAAAATCGAATTTCATATTTTTTTTATTAAAACGTGAATCATAGTTATCTCTAAAGTACTAGAGGAAATGGCCCCGTGACACGGGTTGAAATTGTTAATATATATCTTTGTTAAAACAACAAATATCAAGATAAACATGTATATTTATTTATTTTTCAAATAAAAATGAAGAACTGTTAATATCCTAACTAAAGTCTAAACTCTTAATTATTTAAGGAATATAGCAAGAGTAAGATATTTTTTAACCTTATCATGGTAAAAGTTGAATTTATTATCCTTTTCATTTAATTTAATATGATATTATTTTTTATATAAAATCATTATATATGTTTTAATAATTTAAATTTCAAAAAAATATCATTTAACTTTAAAGATTGTATTTTATCAAAATCTTGTACATTGAAACATATAGTTATGAACCCGACTTAATAAATATCTCTTTAAATTTCGTTTTACTTGGTCCATATTGACTTGACATAACTCATAAGAAAATATTTATTAGAAATTTATTTATCATATATTAATTTTATTAATTATGCATTGAAAGTTAAATTTGACTATTAGTATTTAATATAGTTACTTAATTATAAAGTCAATATTAAGAAAAAAAAATTCTCTTAATTTGGTAAAATAAAAATAAAATTTGGTATAAGCACAAAATTAAAAAAATATATAATATTTATTTAATTTTAATTAATATAAATTATCATTTTTTTAGATGACCTAATTATATTAAATTTAAGGAATACTAAATTTAACAGTGATAATAATCTGAGTTTTCAAATGAAAGGTATAATGATGAAATTATTTACTTTTCATGTGATTCAAATGAGAAATTACATGAAAGACATTAGAATAACTATTATCATTAGAACAAAAAAAAAAAAAAAGAGTTGAGCATCTTGTACATTTGTCGAATTAGAAAGTTCACTGGCCCTACAAATTTAATGCATTTCAATACTGGGTTAGGCATAATGTATAATTTAATTGAAAAGAGTGGTTTTTTTTTAAAAATAAATTGCTGATACAGTCCACATGACAAAATAGAAATAACAATTTTTTTCAAGCATGCTGATATTAAGAAATAACTAAATAGAAAACAAGTTTCTTTCGTTTTGAAAATGTCCTTACAATGAAAAGGACATAAATACAATTATCGACATATGTGGGACTGCTTTGTTACTTGTCAAAGACTTAGATGTACAGAGTGCCAATTGGCAAAAGATTTGGGACAAATGGTAAGAACAGGGAATTAATTGAAGAAAATGACAAACACAACAGTCTAATTAATTAGCACTTAATCATTTATTAATTTCTAGTGCACTTAAGATAAATTCAAGTATAATTATTGATGATTTCAAAAGAAAATGAAATGATCCATCCAAATCCAATAGAAGCAAAATGCGAATTCGATTTGACTATTAATTTGAAGAAATAAAATATATAGCTTCGTATAGTTATTTTCATTGACTAATTGACTTATAAGACACTTCACACATGATGACCAATTTGCACATTTATTATTCGTAAATGACATAGTATTGATCGATGTATGAGGTGTTTGATGGAATTAATAATAGACTGGAAGTTTGGATACAAATGCTAGAATTTAAGGTTCCAGCCTTTCAGGTTAAGTAGTTGTAGGACTAAAACATAGTACTTGGAGGAGTGCAAGTTCAGCAATGTAACGTACAAAGCAGAGGTGAAAGTGAGATCGATACGCAAGTTATATTTAAGAGAGGTGATTTCAAATATCTTGGGTTTATATATAATCTAAGGAAACTAGGAGATTGACGATGATGTCACACATCGTATTGGAGCGGGTTAGTGAAATGGAGGCTCACATTCGTGGTACTATGTGTTAAGAATGTGTCACCGAATTTAAAGGTGAGTTCTTGCAATTATGGTTAGACAACATTGTTGTATGAAATAGAAAGTTGGCCAGTTATGAACATACACGTTCAGAAGATAAAGGTAGCAAAGATGAGGATGATAAAGATATGTGAGGGCACACTAGGAAAGATAGGATTATGAACAAAGTTATACAAAATAAGGTGAGGATTGCCTTCACGGTGGACAATATGAAGGAAGAGAGGTTAAGACAAAAGTGCACGAATACACCATATTTTGAGATATAAGTAGAGGTAGGCCGAAGAAGAATTGGAGAAAGATGATTAGACAATATATAACACATATTTAGCTTATTGAAGACATGATCCTATATAGAAAAGTATGTAATAAAAAATAGGAATAAAAGGATATATAGTAGGTAAGTAGTCAAATATTATTGTGCTCTCTTCTCATCTTCTATTAGTAGTATTCATGTAACATCTCATTCTTCATATTCAACGATCACCTGTTACTTCATTTTCTTTGTTTATCTTATTAATTTATTATCGATATTTTTTATTACATTTTTTTTGAGTTGAAAGTCTATCAGAAATAATTTTTCTATTCCCAAAAAGATATGAATAAGATCTGTGTATATTCTACTCTCTCTTGACTTTCCTTACGAAATTACATCAGATATATTATTATTGATAGATTTTCCTCCCTTTTATTTAATTTTTTGTATAAAAGAAGTATAGTTTTTTTTTGTCCATTTATATTTGAGGGTCTGAGACCGCTAAGAAGGATAGAGACTGTTCGGATGAAAATTAAAGAACCAAATATATTAGTAAATATATATTGCCATAAATTCAAGATATAATTAAATAGGAAAAAATCTCCCTTTTAAATATTAGTGAGTAATTTTAGTCCTCTAAAATTACATGACTATTTATTTAGATCTGATGTTGTATTTTCAAATTCATCATTTATTGTTTGGCTGGGATGATCCATGATTATATTTTTTTCTAGTATCAATTATCAACTATGGATATGAGAAAATCAAAGGATAATATCCTAAGAGTTAAATAATAGTGATGCATTTTAAAATCATATTGATTTAGACTCCAAGCGAATAAATAATAATAATATATTTAGAGTACTTCTATTTTAGCTAGCTACAATGTGAGGTATGAGAAGAATAGAGTGTACACCGATCTTAGCTTATTATATTTCTATCTCATGAAGATAGAGATGTTATTTTCAATATATCGTAGACTCAAATAATATATTTCAAAGCGATTTGAAAGAAAAATACAGCAAAAAAAAAAATGACAACTAATTAAAAAAGTAGTATATAGAATTTTGAAAAGGAGCAGCATGTAACAACATAGAATCCAAACAAATACTACTACTTGTGAATTAGATTATAGTAAATAAGTGTAATATCGTAAATTATAAGGGAAATTAACATTACGAAACGAAGCATAAAGTGGTTTCTAAAATTATCTATAAAAAAATATATTCAACTTTCGACCAAATTGTATGTACCTTATCCTAATTGTTCAATATATATTATTAAAAAAAAGTGTACCTTATCGTAATTGTTCCATACTATTAAATCGTAGTAGTCTAATCTCATCCCACTATTTATAAGTCCCAAACTAATTAGATCTTTAAATTTGAAATTAATAGACACAATCCTTTCAAGTGATGTTTTTTCAAAAATAAATTAGAATTACTTGAGATTGAAACTTAGAGATTAATTATAATATGATATATATTCAGAGTGTTTGAGGCTCTTTTTATAATCATCAAATGAATTGTAGAGTAAATAGATCAGATCCAGACATGAAACTACTTAATATTGAATAACACAAAGGAGTTTTTTTAAAACTAGTTAAGTATTGCTTAACTTAATCTGATATATATTGAGAATATTTGTGACACTCTTTATAATAATTATAGTCACCAAATAAATTGTTGAGTAAATAGATCAGCGATCCAGACATGAAATTACTTAATATTGAATAACTCAAAAGAGTTTCTAAACACTAGTTGAGTATTGCTTAACTTAATCTGATATACATTGAGAATATTTGAGACGCTCTTTATAATAATCATAGTCACCAAATAAATTGTCGAATAAATAGATCATCGATCCAAGCATGGAACTACATAGTTCCGAATAACTCAAAAAATAGTTTTTTAAAAATTAGTTGAGTGTTTATCTTAATCTGATATATATTGAGAATATTTGAGACATTCTTTATAATAATCATAATCACCAAATGAATTGTCGAATAAATAAATCAGACGATCCAAGCATAGAACTACATAGTATTGAATAACTCAAAAGAGTTTTATAAAACTAGTTGAGTGCTCATCTTAATCTGATATATTTTGAGAATATTTAAAACGTTTAAAATCATTATAATCATCGAATAAATTATCGAATAGATAGATCAGAGATCCAGACATGGAATTACATAGTATTGGATGACTCAAAAAGAGTTTTAAAAAACTAGTTGAGTGCTTGACTTTCCAAGTCATATCCCAAATTTAACGACAAAGCAACTCAGCTGGCCATTGTTTAGTCCAATCAGTGAATCACATTACAACCAAGCGTGTCATTGTCTTATCTCTTCTCCTCCTCAATGTGGGGTCTACGCGTCGATCCCGCAGTATCAAACTCTTCTTTTGAGTATGATTGAGCTTTGTAGGGAAGAGCTTGCTCTACCAGTTTACGGAAATTCAATAACTTGTGATCAAATTCGATAGATAACAATATAAATAACATATTCAATGTAATCGTGAAGTTTGAAACAGATAACGTATGTACAAAACTCATGTTTATAATTGATATAGAAAGGGTTTTCATTCACACTCCATATATGTCTAATTAATATATTATTATTTATTAATTTAAAATTAATATATTATTATTTATTAATTTAAAATTAATAAAAAAAATTCATAAACATTGAAGGTGCGTCTTGGGATTTCCTGTCATAGTAAATCTTTTAAATTCCACAATGATTTACTAAATAGTAAAGTTTAAATTAGTACAAGGAGAAGAATGTAAGATATAGTATTAAAAAAATAAATATGGACTAAAATTGTGGTGGTCTTATCTTGTGGAAAAATCAAATAAAGACAGATATTTCTATTTAAAAAAAGTAAGTAGCAAATGGGGTTCCATCATTAGAGACTTAATTAATTCTCCAAAATAAAGAGGCTTTAATGTAATAGACTATTCGGTGAAATAAAATATTTCGCCGTTATCATATTAGTTAATCGTTATAATAAAAATAATTGTTCATATTAGTCGATTACCTTATTAAACTAAAAAAAGTCTTACTAATTGATTTTTCCTCATATTACTTTTGCAATTAATTCTTTTTAAAAGTGTTCGCACATATTTATAAAGTTCCAAAAAGTTCTTAAAAGGGTGAATTGGTAAAACTACTTTCTTATTTATGATTTCTTAATATGCGTGTAAAAGAAAAAAGTGATCAATTAATATAGGACGAGGGAGTATAAAAAAATCAAACTTTGATCTCTTGATAATTTCACAATATCTCGCATCGTGTACGAGATTTTTGCTATAATTATATAGGGAAGTGCTAAATGGCCAGAAAATTTAAAAAAACTATAATATTTTTTTTATTTTAAAATAAATTGATCTTTTTACCATTTTTTAGTTAAAAGATATTAAAGTTAAAAACGTAAAAATATTTAAAAAGGTAAAATAACATAGATAAAATATTATTCTGATCAAATTCTGGCCAAAAAGATTTTTCCAATTAATAATATAAGTATATATATACTAGCACCTATTAGAGATAGACAAAAATTATAATGTTCCAACAGGAAATTGACCTTAATGATTCTGTATATAAGTTGCAATACTTTTTCTCATTGCAAGTTGTCTAGTGTTTGTCCAAATTATAACATATAGTTTCAAATAAATTAATTATAATGTTTTCTTCCTTAATTCTCAATGCAACTTGTCTAGTATCTATCCAAAAAAACCTAGAGTTTCAAATAAATTTTTTTGGGTCTGTTTTACCCTCCTTGGTTCTGATTTTGTAAATCTTGGACACTTTAGATTAGGGATGTCCAAAAACCGAACGGATCAATAAATCTAACCGAAAAAAGTGTTATTGATTTATTGGGTTATTGGGTTAACGGTTTTAATGATTTTATAAAAAAAAAATTATTGGGTTATCGGTTTGATATTGGTTTTTTAACTCGATAACCCATTAAGATTTAAGAATATAATAATTTACTATTTTAATTTGTAGTCATACATAAATATCAAACAAACAATATTAGTATAATCACTATATTAGACTATAACTATAAGGACCCTACACAATTAACATTACTTAATTAACTTGTTCTCTGCATTTACCCTTTAGGTTTTAGTATTACTTTAGTCTTTAGGTTCACAACGTCAAAAACTTAAAGAACTAAGAACGATGACGGCAAGGGTTAGGCAATGACTAGGGTTGTGAATTGTGAGTATTTGCTATACTTCTACTACAATAAGAAGAATTTTTGCACTCAATGAGTAAGAAGATTTCTCTCTTTTTTATTTCATGTTAAATTGTTGGACAAGTCATATATTTATTTTGAAAGCATTTTCTTATTGGTTAAACCGAAAATCGAACAGTTAAAGACCAAAATCGATAAACCAAAAATTGATAATAAATATCTTATTGATTTGGTTATCGGTTTAGCATATTTAAAAACTAAAAACCGATAAACCAAATTAATAATATTTAAAATTGAACCGATCAACCGATACACACCCCAGATTCCCTATCCTAAAAATAAAATAAAAAAGAAGGAAAAATGTGCGTCTTTTTGCCAAACAATGGGCCCTAAATTTTAATGAAAAAAGTAAAAGCAATAAATATAATTTTATGATATGTGGTTGTAAGTTTGTAAATAAGTGGGTTCCTCCTAACATCACATCCAAATAATTTAAGATAATCCAAGGCTCCAAGCATAGGTAAGATACCATTTTATTTTAAACAAAAGATATGATAGTTGACTATAAGTCTATTCTTATAAATATTTTTTTTTAAAAAAAACATGCTAATGTTTCCAGAAGCTTTTGTTAAAGTGATAGATATCAAATAACTTTTTCAATCAGCGTTAGAGTAAATCAACAACAATAACACCAACATACCTCGTGAAATCAACAAATAAAAATAAATCACTTGATATTTTGAAATTTAAAGCTAAAATTAAATCCCATAGCATCTATCCACTTCGTTGATCCCATAAATCACATAAGTCAATAAACTATATTGTGCTATAGGCATCCAGATTGTACTAAAAAGAAATAGCGGAGGTGGTTGATTAGCTTGTACTTCTATTACGTCTTTTTCTGAAATGCTTTTTTCTTTAGTCGATAATTTATGGAAATTTTTTTTCTCTACATTTGAGATATGACTAAAGTATGCAAATACTATTTTTCTTTTTTTTACTGTATTGAGTATGTCATTATTGCTAGAATGAATTTGAACTCAATAAATAAAATTTAATTCAATTCGAATTAAAAATAAATATCGAATACTGAACATCGAAACCTGTAGATTTAACTAATGGTATTATCAAATTGTGGGCCAAATATAACACGACAATAGGAAACCATTCATTGATTCTTTGTGTGGATAAGTTCGTTGTTTTTTTTTATATAAAAAAATAGATTAATATAAACAATCACTCAGCATGGAACACTATCCCTCTTTTAATAATATTAATTTGTCAAGTCACCTTCAAAAAATCAAGCTACACACTGTATCCAATCACACACCATTTCTTTTGCTACTTTTAAGGGGCCCCTTTTTTCTAACATTTGAGTTTTGGAATTTACTAGATCAATTAATTTAAATTATGTTAAATATAATTTCATTGATATTTGAAAATTTATCGATATGTAATTTTTTATCATAAAAACATCATGATAGTCACATGAAATTTGAATTTAAACAAGTTAATGTCGATAGATTTTGAAATTCATTTCAATATCATAAGTTTTGAACTTTATAAAAAAAAGTATAGTGACAATATCATAAATACTAAAAAGTAACTATTTTTCAATGAACTTTGAATCTATTGTTATTTTTCAATTACATACATGAATAATCATTTTTGAATAGTGTCTCATTCAACAAGGATGATATTTTTATCATAAATTTTTCATTTTCTAAATTTAAATAAAAATAAAATATATTCATCCCGCTACATACCTCGATGATGAGCTTCTTTATTTAAGAGACAAAGTGGAACCCATGTGGCCCAAAGATTCTATTGGGGATACGTACAAAGTTTATCTGCCACGTGGAAAATATTTTTAAAAAATAGAAATTAAATGTAAAGAGTTAGATCATATATTCTTTGATATATTGCATTCTTTGGATAATTTAAATCGAAGGAATTGAATTTCCAATTCGGGCAAGGAAGGAAATTCAAGATAAGATATCAAATTAATAAAGTGATAAAGTTTAGATAGTCGATTAATTGAATATTGTCTTTTAATTTTGATTTTAAATTTTTACAAAAATAATGGTGCCTACTTTTTGCTAATAAAAAAATAACACCACTTATCTTTTTTCTCCAAATAGTCTTTCAATTTCTGCTTTATTCTTACTTGTGCAGGTGTCCTTTCTATTTTGGTTTCTCTTTCTTTTGTATGTATTGACAAAATGTTTTTTCTCTATTATATTCTTCTAGATACATATAGGTTATGTTAATTATGTTAATATATATATATATGTATATATATATATAGACTCAACCTCAATCATAATATCATACCCTTTCATTCTTAATTAAAGGTCTCGAGTTAATTTAAATCATTTTGGTATAGAGTCACCTTTGTTAGAAAATGTTTTATCCTTAATATAAAATTTATCCGCGTGAATTCAGATCTAGTCAAATTCAAATGTAGTTATCAAATACCAGATGTGAAATAATGAAAACAAAACCTCATCATAGTATTCATATGTCCTCTTCTTGCATGATTCACAATGGCCATTAACATAATTAAAAAATTAATAGTATATTTTTATATGATTAAAGAACGTCTCGCTAAAATATTTTATTAGAAGTAAATATTAATTAGAATGAAATTTGATTTAAATATTTAAATAAAATATCCGGACAAGTTAAAAGAGAATGACTATATATTAAACCAAAAACTTATTTTGTTTCCTCCTATATCATAGTTTTCTTTAGGGAGACAGTCACACTCTCAATCCTTCAGTTTATTGATAAATTCTGATTTGATTCTAATAATATTTGATAAAATATATTTAATTTTATAATCAACTAAATACATATTTTTAGTCTTTCAAAATTTATTTTCAGTCAAATATCATTGTATTATTATTTTTTTTTGGAACTTTTATCTCAATCAAAATTTAAATGATCCATAATCTTTTTACCTCCAAAATCCTAGTCTAATTATTATGTTAGGCTCTATTACCCTACTAATGCTTCTATTTAATTTTCTTGATATGTAAAATATATTTATTTTTACTTATAAAAGATCTAAAAATATAAACAAATTATACCATTTTTGGAAAAATCACAAAATAATTAAATTGTCTATGTCTGAACATCAACAAATTTGGAGCAACACAATAAATAACATCGAACAATTTGAATTATCTAAATGTAATCATAAATATTTAGGTTTGACAAATATATAACAATCTCTAATATAGTGTTTAATATTTTTCTCACTAAAGGATATTATTTAACGATAGTTTTCTAATCGTTACGTCAAAAACCAATTTAAATTGAGTTTGATATGATTCAATTTTCTCCTTTCCTAAACACAATTCTATTCGATTTTGATTTGTTTATTCATTTTTTATCAAATAGTTATGAACATTCATATTTGAGACGCATCATTATTAGATATGTTAGCAGGGATGACAATGGAGCGGTGTGGGATAGATTTAGCTTAATCCGTAAAATTATTAGTCCACTGACCGCCTGCCCCGCATAACCTACTAAATATTTAACAATTTTCTTTTTTTATTTGATACTAAAACAAAATTCATAAAAATAAATTAATTTTTTTTCATTAAGTTGTATTAATTTAATAGATAACGACTTAGGAATTTATTTTTTAAAGATCAATTGGGAAACATGTAAGAAATTATATTATTTTTTATTAGACAATTTTCATTTACTATCTTAAATATTTAGTAGTTTTAACTAAATTATCTTAATAAATAATATTCTACTACTCTTATAACATGTAAAAAATTAAAATTAAATTTGAATTCACATAAAATCACATATACCCGTAAGCCGCTGCATCCCGCATTAGTTTTTAATAAAACCTACTCAATCTGCCTCGCACAATCTTAAACTTGTATAACTTTAAACTCACTCCGCCCTACATGCGCCTCGCTCCATTTCCATTCCTGTATATTAGCGTTACACTAAACTAAATATACCGACAAGTTTAAAGATAATAATATATTGTGTGGCTAATATCGATGAACATCAAATGGATTTTTTTTATCCTGTGGACGCGCCAATTTTATATTTGTATCAAGGATCTTATCGATAATTGCCACGTGTAATAATCTTACTGCATCAATTGTAAGATATCATGTGACCGTCCTTTTCTCATTTTTTTTTACTATAAATAGCAACGTAAAATCCCCAATTCTCTGCATCACTTCATCTTTCTTCGATGAGAACAAAAATTTCGAAAAACAACAAAATGAATCAAAATGAGTTCACTGAATTAGTACCGGGTCTGCCCGAGGACATTGCCCTCGAGTGTTTGACCCGGTTACACTACTCAACTCATGGAGTTGCATCTCGTGTTTGCCGAAGATGGTGTAGAATTCTTCAAAGCAAAGCTTTCTATTACCATCGGAAACAAACGGGTTTTACGCATAAAACTGCTTGTTTAGTACAAGCTTTACCCTCTCCGGTTGAATCCAAACCCACCGGACAACCCAGGTACGCGATCTCAGTTTTCGATTTAGTATCCGGGATTTGGGATCGGGTTGATCCGATTCCAAAATACCCTGATGGGTTACCGATGTTTTGTCAAATTGCAACTACTGAAGGAAAGCTAATTGTTATGGGTGGATGGAATCCGGTGAGCTGGGATCCAATTAAGGACGTGTTTGTTTACGATTTCATGACTCGGAGATGGAATCAGTGTAAGGACATGCCGGAAGCTCGGTCTTTTTTCGCTATGGGAGCTACCGGAGGACGGGTTTTCATCGCCGGCGGTCACGATGAGAGTAAGAACGCGCTGAGTTCCGCTTGGGTTTTTGATATTTCATCCAACGAGTGGATGGAGTTGCCTAGGATGAGTGAGGAGCGAGATGAGTGTGAAGGGGTTATAATCGGCTCGGATTTCTGTGTCGTAAGCGGTTACGATACGGAAACCCAAGGCCGATTTAAAAGTAGTGCTGAGTTATACGAACTCAGCACGGGTCAGTGGAGACGAGTTGAGGATGCATGGAGGTCTAGCCAGTGTCCTAGGGCATGTGTAGGCGTGGGCAAAAATGGAAATTTAACTTGTTGGGCAGAATCCGACCCGAATGTTAAAGTCGGAGCATGTGGTGTGGATCTTGGTGATCGGACCTTGGTTACCGGGTCGGCCTATCAAGGTGCCCCGCATGGGTTCTTTTTCGTAGAAAACAACAAAAAAGGACAAAACAGTAAATTGACAAAGATAAATGTTCCTGATGAATTTTCAGGATTTGTGCAATCTGGATGCTGTGTGGAGATCTGAAATGAAATCTCGAGTTCGTGAAAATGAAAAAATTCTATTCAGAGTATCACCCTCGCCTTTAATGTGCGAATTCAAAATTAATCGAGCTTCAATGTGGATGCAGCACATCGATAAGAAATTTGTAAGCTTTTAAGCATAGTAGTTTTTTTAATGTAAAACTATGTTTGGAGTATATAAGTATATAGTAAAATATAGAAGCAATATTAGTAGGTTATTAGTACAAATTTTCTTTTTGTATGTTTACTCTTTGTACACTTTTTTTCCCACTTTAAAAAGGTCAATTTGAGTAATGGTGATTTTACTATTAAAATGACTACTTTGGATTGTAATCTCCATAATTGACTTGCTCATTTAGTGGACTTCTTCTGTATATAATTGTATTATTGCTTATAGTTTAAAATATTTCACGAACAACAAAAATTTAATGCATCGAACAGTCTTTTATCGTTTTGTGTGTTTTGTTTCATGTTATTACTGTTACAGAAAGTGCAGTGGAATATTTGTTCTATTTTTACAAAGTGCAAAAGCAACTTGTCTAATAGCCAAATCGTTCTGCATTCCATTTGCCGACATTTGTTTTTATCGAGAATTTATGTATGAAATCTTCAAAATTTTTAAAATAAAATTTATAAACTACGTAAAATATCATAAATCACAATAATTGATAATTATAAAAGATTTATGATAAAAAATAAATTTATTTAAATCTTAAAATTTGAAATATGTCGTATAAATTAAAATTGAGAGTATCTTTTTAAAAAAAAAAAGTATTTTGGCAAGTAGTATTTGTTCTTTTAGTTTACCTTGTTCTCTTTCTTGTGGACAATGACTTGTCAATATTTGATTGAATTGAATTTTATTTGATTTGACTGTTAATTCTTCAAAAATAAAATTGCAAGTACAATCATATCGACTTAATAATATTACCGTACTGTAAAATTCATTTTTTGTTATCTGTTTTTAAAAAAAGAAAGATATAGAGATGGCGATTATAATGTTAAAAAACAAAATTCTCATTGACAAAAGTAAAAAATTAGAATTACAAGAAAACGTTCGATCATAAATCTCTTTTAGTTCAATCTAAATTACTCACAAAAAATCAACAACTATTATTTGTATTCAGAATTGAATATAACTTTTATTATATTTTATAATAAAAAATATTTTTTTAAATTTCACAATAAATATCATCAAAAGCCGACTAAAATTATCAGTTTATCAAATGTTCAAATAATTCAATCTACAATTTTGATAAATGGGGCCAAGATATAAATGCCAAAGCCCCATATTATAAAGATAGTAATAAACAATTTGGGAATAGAAATATACAGGAGGTAAAGTGGATAAGAACAATGAGCTGTAAATATTTTCTTGTGAAACACAATTATTAATATATATCCAAAAATGTCCTCTCAAAGAATCAAGAGTTTTTTCTTTTTTAAAAAATAAATAAAAACGGGAAGAGAAAAATAAAAGAAAAAATGTCGGTCATGTTGTACATTCATTATTAGGACTATATTCTAAAATTGAGATTTTTTAGAAAAGGAAGAAAAAGTAATAATTCCTCTATCTGTTCAAATTTATTGATTCGATTAATTTGAGTTTTGAAAAAATAAACACTTTTTTTAATGAATGCTTGATTTCATCTACTTGTTGATGTGAGTTTTTTTAATCATTTCATTATATATTTCGATAGTTAAACTATGTAAATTAGGTATAATCGTGAATTTTTTTTATGAGTTTATGCTTTCATGTCAGAGCGAGATCTTTATGGTTGATCAAAAGATGAGGAAAATAATAGTGAGATAGTTTGAATATGTGAGAAAGAGATACACATATACACGTGTATGTGAGAGGTCAGACTTATTGATATGAAGAGATCAGATAGAGGTAAGTCGAAGAAGTATTGAGTAGACAAGATGTGACACAATTTCAATATACTGAGAACATGCTCTTAGATAGAGGTTGTGGATTAGGCTTGATAGGAGTCTGATAGCTCTGTATTTATCATAGTATAGTCGTATACGTGTACTCTCTTGCTTGTGATATCTGTTACCATATGTTGTCTATTATGTTTCAGTTGTTGTTTTATTTCGCATTCGTTTGAATGCTTTGTACTGCTTTTAGAGTAGCCGTAGTATTTGTACTGTAGTTTCTTGTCTTTTAAATTCTTTCAATATCTATGATTTTCTATATCCTATTATTATATTATTTTATTATAATTTCTGTATGGTACCATATGCTATTTTGCTGGTATCTGTTATTCCTTACTTCACCATTTTCATATTTGTCTATTCGAATCATTAACTTTAATTAATATTGATGATTAATCTAAAAATAAATCAAGAATACTTTTAATATAATATAATATAATATTATCCTGTTTGATTAGGAGCTTTAATATTTGTGTGTTCCAAGTAGACCGTCGTTTAAATCATTTTGCTGAGAGAGGACCACAAAATTAAAGTTAGAAAAACTATTTCAAATGAGTAATAATGGAGTAGGGCCAATTAATTGGAATTTGGATAAATAGGAGAATTAAAGTCATTTACCACCAAAAATCAAGGTCAATGTTAAAAACCTTAAAAAAAAAGTAGTACTAATATTTATGATATATATTTATTTTTGATTTATTAAAAAAAATAAATTTTCATGTTATGTCGTTTATGTTCTTAACGTCAGCTCTGAGTGTTTACGAATGTCAATATTTTTTTTATTATATATGTTTGTGAGAATTCTCATGTCATGAGATGCTTAATGGAGTTGAAATAATTCGAGGTTCATTATATTATCTAGTACTATCAACATAGTTATCTTTATTCGATCAAGTTTAATCTAAGTCCCATTAATTTTGAACATTTTATCACTACGAAAGAAATTTAAATTCCCCACAAACTCTTTCAATAAAAAGTCTATTGAAACGGTTCTGATAATATAATTTTCCACGGCATCTCTTTTTTCGTATATTTTCTATATACATAGTCCATATATGTTTTTGTTGTGAGATTTGATTAACATATGTTTACACATTAAAGAATGTGAATAAAAGACAATTAATTATAAACATTTATCATAAAAAAGTCACAAATTAATTTAAACAAGTTTTTATTATGTACAAGAATCTCTACATATGGAAAAAGAGTAACTAAACTAAAGATGGAAAGTAAAATCAAGAGCTTAATTTTCCTTTGCTTTCATATAGAAGTTGAAATTGTGGCAACATCATGACTCAATTGCGGATCTAGAGTAAACGCATTAGATTTATTCTAATTCAAATCATAAATATATATGACTATGTTAAAAAAAAAATAGGTACACATATAAATAACATAATTACTGATTCTAAATTTTGAATCTGTCGTTGCTGGATTGACCTACCAAGATTGTCCCACAAGGGAAGTCCAAGCACAATAAGCACAAACAAGTTTTTGAGAAATGTATACATACACAGCAAATGATAAGCTCATTAAGGTCAAATCTTTCCAATCACCCTTTTGCTTAGGACTCAAATTATCCTTCAAACCTTTTCCAAATTTTCCCACACCAAATATAAGTTGTGGAAATACACCCTTGTTGATTTGCTTCTCCGTTTTCACGCTTTTGTGATCCCTTGGTTCGCTATTTTGACAAGAAATTACTAACATTGAAAATGATCGCGGACTAACGCACTGTGTGTGATATTCTTGAATAACAGAAACAGTTTTTCTGCGGTTGAACGAATGACTCAATGAGATTGAAGCCATGAGATTAAGAAACTTTTGAAAAAACTTTGTGTCTTTGGATATTTTAGATGGTTTTGAGAGGATGAATTATTTAGTTTGGATTTGATGACTTTGGGAGAGAGTGAGTTAAAGTGGTTAGCCCCACAAATTTTGGAAGAAAGGATAAAAGATAAAAGTGTCCAACTCAAAACAATAGGGTGGAAGAAAATATCTCTCAATAAAGAAACCATTTTGTGCCTTATGTTTTTTATTATTTGGAAATAAAATTGTATGGATAAGGTTTTAGGTATTGGTAGAAAGGTCAAGGTTGGAAGTGTGTAATTACATAGGATTAGGCCACCCATGGCATAGCCAACCTTAAAAAGTTATGAGTTCAACAATTTTAACTCAAATTTATAATTATATTAGAGAATTTATGTAACATGCCTTTTTCGCCTTCAAAAAGTTATTTCAAAATAAGTGTTGCATCAAGAAGAATTCAAACAATAATTAGTACTATATTTTACCAACTATATATATGCTCCATATTTTTAGTACTGTTCAATTTTCAAAAAAACATTTACTAAATAGACATAGTTTAATAATCTACACATTATATTTATTATTTTTTACTTCCTAAAATCATTTTATGTGACTATTTCTTTTAGTCGGTCAAAAAGAATGTCACATTTCTTATATAGTAAGTATTTAAAGTCTGATTTTTCTTTTTATGTTGAGTCCATTTAATCTTAAAGATAGTACTCCAAAAAATGTATGAGGAGAGAGAAAAGCGAGTCTACATTTTAATATGACTATTTTTTGAAGGGGCAATTTGGTAAACATTTTTAAGTCTTCATTTATTTCTTAAACTCCGTGCCCGATAAAATAAATGTTGCCACATAAAATGAGACGGAGGGAGTAATAAACATTATTTTTGCTAAGGTGACACACTAACACTTATTTTAATACAGAGATAGTATTTATATAGAGTTTATCATGAATTCAATAAAATGATAACAATTACATACACTATTATGGAGAAATTGAACATGGGATAACATGCAAATGTTGCTTCTAATTTGGCAAATTATGTCAATTAATTACTTTAATATAGTTTTGTTAGGAAGAAATAAGGTTGATGTGATGTCCCCCACCCCACCCCCTCATGTTGAGGGAATATTTGACCCAAAAACAAATTAGTTTAGAATTTGAGCCTTTTCATTATTTCCTTAAAAAAATCTGTCAATTCTAAAGTTGTACATATGAGTGGAGATTTTCACTTAGTTTATATAAAAATCGAAAATAGTAATTTTAAATTTATGATCGTTACAAATTGTATTATAATCAAATCTTTACAAATCGTTTATATATGTTACAAATTGAATTATAATCAAATCGTTTCGAATAGCTTATTAATGATTTATTAGTCTTGAAACGTTTATTTTAACCATAAAATTTCATGAATTCTTGAGTTTATCTAAAATGTTCGTACATAGATGGAGTATTTTGCCTAAAAAAATGATTCTAGAAGAATTCAAATATGAAATATACAGGACCACTTACCTTTTGGCAATTTAAGACAATACCAAACTTCACTTGTTCCAAAAGGCAAATTAAAAATTTATGAAATTATTAAACGTAAATCAGTGCACGAGCCTATATAAATAAATTATTCATTTTTTTTTTTGGATATTATTATACACTTGCAACAATACAAAAAGGTTACGTTTCTCCCCAATAATTAATACTAACTATTAATAGACTTGTGATTCACTTGCTTCTTCTTTACGTGTAACATTAATTGTGAATTTTAAAATGCGTTATCGAACAAAAAAACTAATACTATTTGGTGATTAGTGACGTTTGTTTGTAAAATAATATAAATGACATTTACTAGGTCATTACAAATATTTATCATAAATTATTTGTTCAGATAGAATCGGCCACATATGCATTTGTAAAATTATGAGTATAATTTATTAGATCGTCACGATTAGACACATGAAATTTGATTCTAAATATAGTTAGTCGCATGTACTTTGAAAAATTTATGGACTAGTACACATAAAAATTTAACAGAACCCTGAATTCCTGTTTCATAAATCATAAACTCTAAAAAAAGTGATGTCTGCACTTGAGAAAACTATGAGTATAAGTTACTAGGCCGTCAAGAATGGATCTACAAAATTTGAGCTTGAATAAAATCGATCAGACATATTCCAAAAAATATTAGTAATAGACTAACATACACGAAGAGTTGACATAATTCCCAAATTCCTATTTTATGATCCATTAACCCTCCCCCCCCCCCCCCCCCCCCCCCGGCCCCAAAACCAACATACACACACAAAAAAAAGAAAGAAAAAGGAAGCAATGTTTGCCCCTGGAAAAGTACAAGTATCATTTAGTAGGTTATTACAAATGTACCTCCAAAAAGAGAAATTTATGGCCATGAAACTTGATATGTCTAAAACCTACGATAGAGTAGAATGAATTTTTGTTAAGGAGATGCTCTTAAAAATGGGTTTTGATCAAATTTTTGTGGCTTGAATTATGGAATGTGTCACTTCTACAACATATCGATTCAATATAAATGGAGAAATTGTGGGAGGGAATAAACCAACAAGGGGTCTAAGACAAGGTGATCCATTATCACCTTACTTGTTCTTGATTTGTGCTGAAGGTCTATCAACACTTCTTAAAAAGGCCGAGGAACAAGATCAAATTCGAGGCTTGAGTTTAACTAGAAATGGTTCTCCTATTTCACATTTACTCTTTGCTGATGATTCCTTAATTTTCTGTTCAGCCAATAATCAAAGTGCTAGGGCGGTTGTAGATGTTCTAAAGATATATGCTAAGTGTTTGGGCCAGGTAATTAATGTAGACAAATTTGTTGTTTATTTTAGCAAGAATACTTTAGAGGCAGAAAAGGAAATTATTTTTTCAATATTGGGACAACGCCAAGGAAATCAAATAGGTATGTATCTGGGGTTACCGACTGTGATAGAAAGGTCTAAAAAGAATATGTTAGATTTTATTAAGGAAAGGGTGCGAGCAAAAATTAAAGGGAGGAAAGGAATATTTTTAAGTCCATCCGGAAAAGAAGTTATGTTAAAGTCGGTTTTAATCGCTGTACCCACTTATGCCTTGTCTTGTTTCCAACTTCCCGAAGGATTATGTAAGGAAATAACCTTCATACTTTCAAATTTTTGGTGGAGTCAGGGGACAAGAAGAGGAAAATTTATTTTGAAAGATGGGATAAACTACGTGAACCAAAAACTTGTTGGGGGGGGGGGGGGGGGCTAGGCTTTAGAGATATTAAGGCTTTTAATAAAGCTATATTGGCAAAATTGGCTTGGAGAATTTTGCTTTATCCAGACTTACTTCTATCGAGTATCTTGAAGAGTAAGTATTTTCCAAATGTTTCTTTCCTAAGTACTACAACAATTTCTTCAGCGTCTGAATTTGGAAAAGTATAATTTGGGGTCGGAAATTATTAGAAAAAGGGCTAAGATGGAGAGTAGCTACCAATGAGAATGTTTATGTTTGGAAAGACCCCTGGATTCCTAATTCCATTGATTTTAAACCTCAAAGAACTAATGCTCCTGAAAATTTAGATCTAAAAGTGGTTGACCCTACAAATGTTGAATCCAAGACTTGGAAGATGGATGAATTGATTAGCCTTTTTGCTTAAATGATATTGATAAGATTTTGACTATTCCTTTATCTACTACATGTTCTAGGAATAAAATAATTTGGCACTTTACAGAATCGGAAACTTATGAGGTAAAATCGGGTTATCACCTTGCAAAAAAAATTTAAGCATGGTGAGGAATGTTAGGGGTAATATTGCTCAATCTAGCTTTTTCCAAAAGTCTTTTGGAATTTTTTATGGGCAATGAAAATAAATAATAAACATAAACATTTTCTAAGAAGGTGTGTGCTTAATACCTTACCTGTAAACAATATTATTAAGAAGCGACTAAATCATGTCAATAGTGTTTGTAAAAGATGTGGTTTAGAAGATGAGACCGTGGAACACGTGCTTTTCAAGTGTCGGGACTCACAAATAACTTTAAAAATGAGCCCCATAAATTGGAATGATCTTGCCAATATTACTCACTTTTCTTTGTGGTGGAAGGAAAAGATTAATATGGCAAAAAATGTCTCAATTCTGCTAGTGTTTTGAATTTGATAGTAATGATTATGTGGCATATTTTGAAGTCTAGGAATGCTTGGAGTTTTAATAACGAATTAACCGACCCTCTTGACATAGTGGCGAAAGCTTTATCTGAATATAATGAATATTTATAGTGCTTGCAAACTCTTCAAATGCAAATTTTCAAGAGACTTCTGACTATCAAGTAAGAGTTACCAAAGATGGGATATGTTTATTTGTTGATGCAGGGTTACATGTTGAATCAAATAAGGCAAGCATTGGTTTGGTTGCTATGAATAGCAAGGGTGTTTTGCTTCATACCCATGGATCCCGATCCAGTTTGTTGGGAAGTCTATGATTGTTGATGTGTGTGCAATAAGAAAATGTGTGGAAAAAGCGATACAACATGGATGGAGGAAGCTCTATGTCCTCTCTAATGCAAAAGGTGTTGTAGATGTATTGAAGAAAAAAGTGAAGACTACATGGGACATAGATGTAATTTGTGCAAATATTTGGAATATGTTTGCATCTCTAGAGCATATCGTATTTGTACATATTCCTAGAAGGTTTAATGTTGTAGCACACAATGTAGCTAAATTCTCAATTTCCTTGTTATCTGAATTTTCTTGGGAAAGAATAGTGGTTATTATGGCCGAAGGTACAAGTCCCACTACGGATTTCGGCCAAGATAGGCTAAACAATGAGTTATAGGGTCAAAATCGATAGACGGGTTGTGATTAATCAATACCTTCGTCGATACACTATTTCCCCCTAAATTCAACAGGATCCAAGCAAGAAGGATTGAGAGGTAACATGGGCAAATCCCCGAAGGATTGCAGAATGGTTCATTCCTATGGACAAATGCTAAATTGATCCAAAAAGATGAGCAGAAAATTTCTACAACATTCAAAGAGTTTGAGAGCTGAGTGTAGATATTTATCATGTTTCTCTTCTTCAGAGTCAAACTATATGAACTTTGACCAATATTTTAACATGTACTTAATTTTTATCATATAGATATGAGAAGAATTCCAGGTTACAATAATTTTCGTAGAATTTTCAAACATCTAAATTTTAATTTTCAAAGTAGAAAGTATTAGATAAATCAAGCGTATCCATTGAACTTAGGGCCGACGACCCAGCACCGCAGGGGTATCTAACTTGGGTAGTGCATGAAGTCCTACGAGATTTGGTTTTGTCTGGAGAGAGGACATTTGATCTTGTAATTCCGGTTTTCATTCCCCGTCAATTTTAGTAGAATTGGTCGCACATTTTTTCAAAAATAATGGATAAATACACACAAGAATGGAGATAATCTTGAATTTCTATTTCATGACTCCCATAAACTCCCAGAGAAACTATGAGAATCAATTACTAGATCGTTTCGAACGTACTCATAAAATTTGAACTCAACAGAGTCGGTCATGTATTTCAGAAAATTAATGAATTAATATACACAAAAAATTGAGATAATTAATTTGTATTATACTCTTGTGATAAATTTAAGTTTGTTCTCATTAAACTAAAAATAAAAACAAGAACAGACCTTCAATTTTGGACTGCTTGAAATGTTAAAATACATGATAATAATTTATGTTTTTGAATGTTTAGAATGTTTGTCTAATCAAATATATATTATTCTGAATAATTCTAATAATTAATCACATAGTATAATTTATTCTTTTGACTGTTATTATTATAATTATTACTGCCATTATATATTGTCGTGGCGGGCTATGTTGTTAGTTGTTATTTTCTGAATAATTATAAAATGTAATTTACTGATTTTGTTTATTTATGTAGCAAATGTCACTTTATATAATCATCACCTAAAAGACTAACAAAATATATATTCGTTCGACTAATCACTCTCCATTATTGATCGAACCCTCAATTCGGATCTTCGTTAAAATTTCAGTATTCAATAAATCATCATTATTTAACTTAAAAATATAAATATTTTAATTTTGGTTAAGATCACAGTCCACAAAACTAAATGACATGACATGCTTAAGACCACAGTCCAAAAAATAAAATGACATTTTGATTTAATACCACAATATCTAGGGATGACAATGGGGCGGTGCGGAGCGGATTTTTCTCAACCAGCAAAAAATTTAACCCGCTCCGCACTGCCCCGCATAAACCCACCCCGCATAAGTATTTATTTTTTTTACTTTGTTATTTACACATGATATTACTTTTATACTTTAATTTTGAGAGGTGGGTTTACAAATTTAATTGTTATAAATGTTATGAAAAATACTACTTAAATAAAAAACATATGAATTTTTTAGTTGTCATTTAAATCTTTAATGTACACAATTCAAATTCAGTTAATAAAAACACTTTAATTAATATTGTTGAATGTTGATTAAAATCAAATATAAATTGGTTGAAAATAAATTCAAAACAGTGATATTTGAAAAGATTGAAGTCCAAATGGGATTTGCTGCCCAGATGTGTGATGCCATCGAAATTGAATTTTCAGCAATTTGTTTCGACCCGCAACCGCCACGCTTAAAATTTTAAAATATTTGTTAGCACCCGCCCCTCACCTGCCCCGCCCCGCATAGGCTAAAATCCGCCCCATCTCGCCCCATTGTCATTCCTAACAATATCAATAAGTTTTTTTTTTATATTCTTAAGCTTCGTTTAAATTAAAGCATGACTAATAAATTAAAAACGAAGACAATAACATACTCGTTTGAATTCTCATGGTTGAAGAATCTGACTCTATATATAATCCATCTTCATTTATGGAATCACAGTACATATATTATTTATTGATGACATTTTTCAACAAAAATCTATAAGGAAGTACCTAATACAAAAATTTGTAAATAAAACGTATAAGATCTTGTTAAAATTTTATATCTATTCCTCCTATTCTTGAGCAATATTCCAAGAATTTATGATTTTAGAACCCAATGTCAATGGCAAGCCAAAAGTGCACTGATTTTCAACACTAATTAAGCTATATATAAATAAAGTCAATGATATATACCCCAATAATAATTAAGGAACAATCAATAAAATGATAGTTTTTTAAATCATTCACAAAGATTTTGGTTTTCATAGGTTGTTAGAGAGTTGAACAATGATTTTTTCCCCATGTTGTCAAAGATTTAAATAATAAAAATAGATGGCGAACACTTAATCAAAATGAATATAATAAATTTAATGTTTTGAAAACAACTTAGATAGATTGAGAAATCATATTATCTGAATTTTTTATCTTAAATACAATATTTTCAAAATAAAATTTTTGTTACTTACGAACACAAAAAATAAGTATATAGCCACTTATTTTCCTGAAAATCATCCAAGCAGTACTTGTAGTCTCACAATGATTTACGACATATTTTGGCATACATGAGCCAATTTAAAAGGATTATACGAATCTTTTAGTTTTTTTCGTGTGTTTTAGTCCATGAATATTTTGGTGCAATGACTTTCGAGTTTTGCAAACTCTTATAGAACCTTCGTAGGGAGTTGAGGAAGCAGTACTTATAGACTCATCTTTGACCCACAACATATTTTGATATTTAGGGGCAAATTTAAATGAATTAGACCACTTTCTCAGTTTTTCATTTGTGTAGACCCATGATGTTATGGCTTCTGAAAGATTCTTCGGCAAAATTTTTATGAAACCCTCAATAGAAAGTTGGGGGAGTAGTACGTATAGTCTCACAATATGAACACTCCATTTTGAGCATTTAGGGACCAATTTACAAGAATCAGGCAATTTTCTCAGTTTTCGCATGTTTTAGCACATGAATATTTTGATTTTTGGTGATATGACTTCCAAATGATTTCTTTGCAAAACCTTTACGGAACCCTCCGTAGGATGTTGGGGGAGCAGTATGTACATTCTTACAATTTTAGAGTCCATTTTTTACATTTAGGGACCAATTTACAGGAATTAGGCGATTTTCTCATTTTTTTTCCACATGTGTTAGCCCATGAATATTTTAATCATATGGATTCTGAACAAGTTTTTTGCGAAACCTTTATAGAACACTCCATACGGTGTTGGGGGTGTAGTACGTATAGTTTCACAATTTTTGTTATCCATTTTGGGCATTGAGGGGCCAATTTATAAGATTAGGCGATTTTCTCTATTTTTCGTGTGCGTTAATCCATAATATTTTAGTGATGACTTCTAGTTTCTTTACAAAATATTTACGCAATCTCCGTAGGGAGATGGGGAGCAATATGTACAGTCTCACAATTTTGGACATTTAGGGGCTAATTTATTGGAATTAGGTATTTTTTTCACTTTTTCATGTCTGTTAGCTTATGAATATTTCTGTGACATAGCTTTCAAACGAATTCTTGGAAAAACCTCTACGGAACCCTCCGTAGCGAGTTGGGTAGGAGTACATAATGTCTTACAATTTTTAGAGTCCAATTTGACATTTAGGGACTAATTTACATGAATTAGACGATTTTCTCAATTTTTTGTGTGTATTAGCCAATAAATATTTTGATGATATGGCTTTCGGATGATGTCTTTCAAAAACCTTTACGAAACCATTCACAGGGAGTTAAGGGAGAAGTATGTATAGTCACATAACTTTTAGAGTCCATTTTGGGCATATAGAGGCTAATTTACAGAAATTAGGTGATTTTCTCAATTTTCTTATGTGTTAGCCCATGAGTATTTAGATGATAGCTTTCAAATGATTTCATTGCAAAACCTTTAGGGAACCCTCTGTAGGGAGTTGGGGAGAAGTACGTACAGTTGATGTGAGACCAAATATATATATTTTTAATTATTAGTTGTCTCATATTTAGTATTTTTATTTGTTCTTTTTGAGCATGAATTTATGGATTGTGCATAATAATGTATTTATTTATAGAAATAAATTGATATAAGAATGAAAAAGTTTGGAGCTAAAATAAATTAAAGATGAAAGAGAAAATCATAATAGATTAAATTGAATATTATATTAATATTTTAATAATTTTGACGGCTAGCAGAAAGTAAAGAAAAGAAAGTGATGGTTTTCTTTATTAGGACCTCGGTACTAAGTTGGAGAATCATTACATATACTCACATCACTTTTCTCACTTCCATTTCTGAATTTACAGGCTCTTTTTTAGGAATCGAGCAAATTTCTTAATTTTTCGTGTCTATTAGCCCATGGATCAAGCTTTCGAAGCACCCAAAATTTTTTCTAAAAAAACTTTATGAGTAGCTCCGTATTGAGTTGGGGAACCATCATGTATACTCACACCATTTTATTCACGCCCATTTCTGCATTTACAGGACCTTTATTAGGAATCGCGCAAATTCCTCAATTTTTCGTGTGTATTAGCCCATTGATCTGGCGCAGGGTGCACCCAAATTTTTTTTCTCAAAAAATTTTATGAAGACCTCTGGATTGAGTTGGGAAACCATCACGCATATACATACCATTTTTTCACGCCCATTTCCGCATCTACAGACCCTTTTTTATAAATCGCGCAAGTTTCTCAATTTTTTCATATGTATTAGCCCATGGATCTGGGCCTGAAGCACTAAAATATTTTTCTCAAAAACTTTATGAGGACCTCCGTATTGAGTTGGAAAATCATCACGTTTACCAACACTATTTTTTTTACACCCATATTCGCATTTACAAGTCTTTTTTAGAAATCACGCAAATTCCTCAATTTTTCGTGTGTATTAGCCCATGAATCTGGCGCCCGTAGCACCAAAATTTTTTTCTCACAAACCTTTATAAGGACCTCCTTATTGAGTTGGTGAACCATCACGTATACTCACACTATTTTTTTCACGCTCATTTTCGTATCTAAAGGCCCCCTTTTAAGAATCGCGTAAATTCCTTAATTTTTCGTGTGTATTAGCCCATGGATCTTGCGCCTTGAACACCCAAAAAAAATTTCTCAAAAAATTTTATGAAGACCTCCGAATTGAGTTGGGAAACTATCACGTATACTCACACCATTTTTTTCACGTCATTTCGCATCTACAGGCCCTTTTATAGGAATCACTCAAATTTCTTAAATTTTTGCGTGTATTAGCCCATAGATCTAGCGTCCGGAGCATCCAAAAAAATTTCTCAAAAAACTTTATAAGGACATCCGTATTGATTTGGGGAACTATCGTGTATACTCACATCATTTTTTTCACGCCCATTTCCGCATTTACAGACCCTTTCTTAGTAATCGCGCAAATTCTTCTATTTTTCGTGTGTATAATTAGCCCATTTATGTGGCTCCCGGAGCACCTTAAACATTTTTCTCCAAAAACTATATGAGGACTTTTGTAATAAGTTGGGGACCATCACGTATACTCACACCATTTTTTTCACGCCCATTTTCGCATTTACAGATCATTTCTAAGGAATCGCGCATATTCCTCAATTTTTCGTGTGTATTTGCCCATTGATCGGGCGCCAGAGCAACGTATGTTTTTTTCTAAAAATTTTTTATGAAGCCTCAGTATTGAGTTGGGGGACCATCACATATACTCACACCATTTTTTTTCACGCTCATTTTCGCATCTATAGGCCCTTTTTTTAGAAATCGCTCAAATTCCTCAATTTTTTGTGTGTATTAGCCAATGGATCTAGCGTCCGGAGCAACCAAATTTTTTTCTCAAAAAACGTTATTAGGACTTACATATTGAGTTGAGGAACCATCACATGTACTCACATCATTTTTTTCAAGCCTATTTCCGCATCTACAAGCCCTTTTTTAGGAATCGCTCAAATTTCTCCATTATTCCTGTGTATTAGCCCATGAATCTGGCGCCCAAAGCACTAAAAAAAATTTCTCAAAAAATTTCTGAGGACCTCAGTATTGAGTTAGGGAACTATCACATATACTTATACCATTTTTTCACACCCATTTTCGCATCTACAAGCCATTTTTTAGAAATTTCTCGAATTCCTCTATTTTTCGTTTGTAAAACTTTATAAGGACCTTCATATAGAGTTGGGAAACCATCACTTATACTCACACTATTTTTTTCAAGCCGATTTTCGCATTTACAGATCCTTTTTTATGAATAACTCAAATTCCTCCATTATTCGTATGTATTAGTCAATGGATCTAGCGTTTGCTGTACCCAATTTTTTTCTTCAGAAAACTATATGAGGACCTCCGTATTAAGTTAGAAAAACATCACGTATACTCACACAATTTTTTTCACGCCCATTTTCGCATCTACATGTCCATGAATCTGGCACCCGGAGTACCTAAATTTTTTTTGTCAAAAACCTTTATGAGGACCTCCATATTGAGTTGGGGAACCATAACGTATATTCACACAATTTTTTTCACGCCAATTTCCGCATCTACAGGCCCTTTTCTAGAAATCGCGCAAATTTCTTAATTTTTTGTGTGTATTAACAAATGGATCTGACGTCCAGAGCACCCAAATTCTTTTTCTCAAAAATATTTATAAGGACCTCCGTATTGAGTTGGGAAACCTTTAAATATACTCACACCATTTTTTTGACGTCCATTTCCGCATCTACAGGCCCTTTTTTAAGAATCGCTCAAATTCCTCAATTTTCCATTTGTATTAATTAGCTCATTGATCTAGCGCAGGGTGCACCCAAAATATTTTTCTCAAAAAATTTTATGATGACCTCTGGATTGAGTTGGGAAACCATCACGTATACATATCATTTTTTCACGCCCATTTTTGCATCTACAAACCCTTTTTATGAATTGCGCAAGTTTCTCAATTTTTCATATGTATTAGCCCATGGATCTGGGCCCGAAGCACTAAAACATTTTTCTCAAAAACTTTATGAGGACCTCCATATTGAGTTGGGAAACCATCACGTTTACCAACACTATTTTTTTACACACATTTTTGCATCTACAAGTCTTTTTTAGAAATCATGCAAATTTTTCAATTTTTCGTGTGTATTAACCCATAGATCTGGCGCCTGTAGCACCAAAATTTTTTCTCACAAACCTTTATAAGGACCTCCGTATTGAGTTGGTGAACCATCACGTATACTCACACCATTTTTTTCACGTCCATTTCCGTATCTAAAGGCCCCTTTTTAAGAATCGCGTAAATTTCTTAATTTTTCGTGTGTATTAAACCATGGATCTTGCGCCTTGAGCATTCACGTCATTTCTCATCTACAGGCCCTTTTATAGGAATCACTCAAATTTCTTAAATTTTTGCATGTATTAGCCCATAGATCTAACGTTCGGAGCATCTAAAAAAATTTCTCAAAAAACTTTATGAGGACCTCCATTGATTTAGGGAACCATCATGTATACTCACATAATTTTTTTCACGCCCATTTCCTCATTTACAGAACCTTTCATAGTAATCGCGCAAATTCTTCTATTTTTCGTGTGTATAAATAGCCCATTGATCTGGCTCCCGGAGCACCTTAAACATTTTTCTCCAAAAACTGTTTGAGGACTTTTGTAATAAGTTAGGGACCATCACGTATACTCACACCATATTTTTCACTCCCATTTCTGCATTTACAGACCCTTTCTTAGGAATCGCGCATATTCCTCAATTTTTCGTGTGTATTTGCCCATTGATCGGGCGCCAGAGCAACGTATGTTTTTTTCTAAAATTTTTTTATGAAGACCTCAGTATTGAGTTGGGGGACCATCACGTATATTCACACTATTTTTTTCACGTCCATTTTCACATTTATAGGTCCTTTCTTATAAATCGGGCAAATTTCTCAATTTTTTATGTGTATTAGCCATAAATCTGGGGCCCGTAGCACCCTAAATTTTTTCTCAAAAAACTTTATGAGGACCTCCATATTGAGTTAAGGAACTATCACGTATTCTCACATCATTTTTTGAGCCCATTTATGCATTAATAGGCCCTTTTTTAGGAATCGCTCTAATTCCTCAATTTTTTGTGTGCATTAGCATATGGATATGGAGCTTGGAGCACCCAAAATTTTTTTCTCAAAAAACTTTATGAGAATCTTCGTATTGTGTTTGGGAACTATCACGTGTACTCACACCTTTTTTCACACTCATTTCCGCATTTATAGGCCCTTTCTTTGGAATCGCTTAAATTCGTCAATTTTTTGTGCGCATTAGCCCATTGATTTGGCGATTGGAACACCAAAAATTTTTTCTCAAAAAACGTTATGAGGACCTCCGTATTGAGTTGGAAAACTATCGCATATACTCACACCATCTTTTCAATACTTATTTCCGCATTTACAGGCCCTTTCTTAAGAATCACGTAATTTTTTTAATTTTTCGTGTGTATTAGCCCATTGATCTGGTGCCCGGAGCACCCTAAATTTTTTTCTCAAAAAAATTATGAGGTCCCCTGTATTGATTTGGGGAACCATCACGTATACTCACACCATTTTTTCATGCCCATTTCCGCATTTACATGCCCTTTCTTAGGAATCACGCAAATTTCTTAATTTTTCGTGTGCAAATTGCCTATGGATCTGACGTTCGGAGCACCCAAAAACAATTTCTCAAAAAACTTTATGAGGACCTCCGTATTGAGTTGGGGAACCATCAAGTGTACTCACACCTTTTTTCACGCTCATTTCAACATTTACAGGCCCTTTCTTTGGAATCGCGCAAATTCCTCAATTTTGTGTGCATTAACCCATGGATATGGCACCTGGAGCACCCAATTTTTTTTGGGAAACTTACATAAATATACTATATTAAAAAAATATTTACCATTTATATTTAATACATATATAATACAATTTTAATACATATTACAAAGAATAATTTATTATTCACATATAATACAAGTTTTAATGATGAATTATACATTTATAATATATTTAAAAATAGTTATAATACATATATAATGAAAGTATTGCTAAAATTAGTAATTATTTATTAAAATGTACCAATTCATGCAATTTTTCCATTTTTTTTCCTCAAAAAACATTATGAGGACTCCGTATTGAGTAAGGGAACCATCATGTATACTCACACCATTTTTTCCACGCTCATTGTTGCATTTATAGGCCCTTTCTTTAAAATCGCACAGATTTTTTAATTTTTCGTGTCTATTAGCCCATGGATCTAGCGCCCGTAGAACTCAAAAATAAATTTATGAGGACCTCCGTATTGAATTGGGTAACCATCACGTATACTGATACTATTTTTTTCACGTTCATTTTCGCATTTACAAGCCCTTTCTTAGGAATCGCACAAATTTCTCAATTTTTCGTGTGTATTATCCAATGGATCTGGCGCTCGGAGCACCCAAAAGTTTTTTCTCAAAAAACTCTATGGGGACCTCCGTATTAAGTTGGGGAACCATCGCATAAACTCACACCATTTTTTTACGCCAATTTCCGCATTTATAGGCCCTTTCTTAGTAATCGCACAATTCCTCAATTTTTCGTGTCTATTAGCCCATTGATCTGGTGCCCGGAGCACCCAGTAGTTGGGGCAACAGTACGTTTCACAATTTTAAAGTCTATTGAGGGAATTTACAGGAGTTGTATTTTCTAAGTTTGTTCATATGTATTAGCCCATAAAAATTTTAATGATATGACTCTTGGACGATTTTTTTGTGAGACCTTTATGGAACTATCCATATGGAGTTGGAGGAGCAGTACGTATGATCGCACAATTTTTATAGTCCATTTTGGGCTTATGAATATTTTTGTGATATGATTTTCGGATGATTTCTTTGTGAAACATTTATGAAATCCTCTGTTGAGAGTTGGGGAAACAATAAGTACAGTCTTACAATTTTTAGAGTTTATTTTGGGATTAAGGGGCCAATTTACAGAAATTAGGCGATTTTCTCAATTTTTCGTATTTTTAGCACATAAATATTTTTGTAACATGCTTTCAGACGATATCTTTTAAAAACTATTAGGGAGCAGTACGTACAGTCTCACAATTTTTAGAGTCCATTTGAATATTTAGAAGCAAATTTACATGAATTAGGCATTTTTTTTGTTTTGTGTGAATTATCCCATCAATATTTTGGTGATATGACTTCCGAAAGATATTTTTTTTTGAAACCTTACGGAATCCTTTATAGGGAGTTGGGGGAGAATATATTCTCGGCATTTAGAGTCCAACTTACAAGAATCAAGCGATTTCCTCAATTTTCGTGTGTATTAGTCCATGAATATTTTGGTGATATGACTTACGGAACCCTCCGTTGGGAGTTGGAGCAGTACATATAGCCTCACAATTTTCTGAGTCTATTTTGGGCATTTGGGCACCAATTTATATGAATTACGTGCTTTTTTTCAATTTTTCCTGTGTGCTAACCCATGAATTTTTCAATGATAAGGCTTCTGGATGATTCCTTTGCGGAACCTTTACAAAACCTTGCTTGGAAAGTTGGGGGAGCAATACGTAAAATCGTATAAAAATTAGAGTATATTTTGGGCATTTAGTAGCCAATTTATAGGAATTCGACAATTTTTCCATGTGTTAACTCATGAATATTGTGGTGATATAAAAATTAGGAATTAGGCGATTTTAGAGTCGTCGATGTGATAATTCATTTGTTAATGAGACTTACCATGTCCTCCATACAATCATTAATTTCTTTTAGGTACGTTGAGAAGTCTTGCATTCAATTCCATTCCACTCATGCAACTCCACACTAACCAAAGTGATCATGGCAGGTAGAAAGATTTACTACTTTGACCAATTAAATCGAGGTTCATGTTTTAATTTTGCTTTTTGTCTTTGAAGCACCTCGATTATTTTATCAAATAACTATTGAATAATTTTGTCTATCAAAGCGCTGACAAAAAAAAAAAAGATATATTTACAACAATTAAGTGAAGCTACAAAACTGGGTACAGACTATATGACCATGAAGGAGGCGCCCTGCAAAATTATTTCTGCATCACCCCAACCTATGTTGCTTTGGACTCTTTAAAAATGTCAACAGATGCGTGCCGGATTCTCCAAAAGTAGTGTATTGTTGGAGAATCTGACATGGGTGCAGCATCGAAAGTGAAAAGTCCACACAACCTAGCTCCCAACCCAACCCAACAACAACAACCAAACAAACCAGAATGGCCTGGCATGTAGACAATGTTAAACCCAGCTCCAAACATCTTCTGGCAATCACAGCTATCACCTTGCTTGCTTCCAAAAATATGAACAGATAGGCATTGGCACTGATAAAGGCCACTTGATTTCGCAGTCAGTCAAAGACCGAGTAATCAGCTCTCAAAGCATCAGGATAAAGATAAACTTGATATTCAGTTCAGGGCATAATGAATGCGTTCTAGCAGTCGCACAACCTGATTAACAGTAATTGGATCAGGAGATTGCTTTGAATTGAACATAATTGTGTTTTGTGCGCCAAGAGGCAATGCTAATACAGCTTCTTGTTGCATACTAGTAAGCTCCAAGAACTGAGCAAGCATATCACCATCCAGAGCTTTAGGTGCCCTAGCCTGTAATTTGAAAAGGCAAAAGACCAGCACAAGAACGATGAATGACAGTTTCAGGTGGATTTATAAACAGCAATAGAAAAAACATAGCTCTCCAGTTTCTGCCTTGCAAAACCTAAAACAATTTGTCAAGGAAAACGAGAACTACAGAAAGCATGATTGAGGGACAATTCCACTGTTCACATCTCCTCTTTTTTTTTTTTTCCCTGGTGTGATATGATAAACCCTATTCCAGCACACCCCCGACTGAGCAGTCAACAATGGCCCTTTCCTACTTTTATTCCCTTGGTGGATTGACCCTCATTACGCCTCAGTCTCATGCATGTCGGGATAGGCTATATGAATCCTCATTGACCATGTTATTCCCAAAACATTATACAAAATAAGAATAATAAACATAAAAGGTGCTAGAAGTTATTCAGATCTATAACAAAAATTACATCTCTTACCGTACTCCCACGACAACGGTATTCAGTATGGTCATTTCCCAAAATAGGAGCAGTCAGCGGATGGATGACAAGCCTAGCCTGTACTGCTTCTAAGAGATCATATTCCTCCCTATGAGAAAGTAAATCTTTTCAAAGTTACTTCAACATTAATTTTTTGCAGAGAAAATAGATGAAGCCAATTGAAAATACAACATTTTGGCATTTACTTAAAAGTCCTTTAACTTTTGATTCATGTTGCGAGTAATTCATTCTTAATAACAGATTGGCATCTCCCTTTTATA
Source organism: Solanum pinnatisectum (assembly GCA_035578085.1). Taxonomy (NCBI): domain Eukaryota; kingdom Viridiplantae; phylum Streptophyta; class Magnoliopsida; order Solanales; family Solanaceae; genus Solanum; species Solanum pinnatisectum. Next base: position 42,041,559 of record CM069085.1, on the reverse strand, counting down.
GATAAAACAGAGTACCAATACACTCCAGAAACTACTTATGACCAATCCCCTTCCTATTTTCCAATCCCCATTTCCTCTCCCATTTCGGCAGGGAAAGAAGGAGTGGGGTAAGAGGAAAAGAGACACCAGCTGCAGTACTTAAGAGGGACTAATAACTCCTAAACTACTGGAAGGAAAATCCAACTTGGGATGCAATCACTTCAAATCTCACAAGAGAAGTCTCACTGGCATTCTAATACTGCAGTAGAGCCAACATGCTGGGACATCTAAAAATGCATATATTAACTACTTAACATCTCAATGCAGAGAATTATCTGATTTGAACTAAAGCAATCACCTATATGTTATTATCTGAGAATTCATACTTCAAAAAGTTAGCAGCTCACATACTAGACTAAAAAAAGAAAAAAGATGCATGATAAATACAAGGTACAGAGTCGAAGAATGACCAAACACATCCAATGAAGATGGACAGTAAATTTTTCAGGTGGCCTGAAGTCCTGAACAATAAATTCGACAGGATGTTGTAAGATACCTAGTAAGAGGAATAAAAATAATTATGCTCCCTAAAAGCGTACTAGCCATGATACTATTTTGTGATATGTCACCGACATTGCTGGCAACTTGACAGCCCCTAAGTGCATCATCTGCTGGAAGTTTATAGGAGAATGACCCCTGCAACAGATAATATTGCTCAAATCAATTGAAGCAGTGACAAAAATTAAGTCATGGAAATGATGCTGCAGCGTTAATTTTTTTTGCAAATCATCAAACTTCATATCCCATTCCATCAAACTGCTAGCAATCTGTGGGAATAACTAATAAGAAAAACTCAAAGCAGATTGCAGAATAACCATTAAATCATTTGCGATTTGTTAAGCCAATATCACTAAATATTCTCTCCTTTTGTAAAGCAAAGGCGCTTGAGTATTGATTTAATCTTAACTTAAGAATTCATATGTGAGCAATTAAATTAATTGACTAAGACAAAGTATAAGAATTATCTGAATTAAAGTTGAATACTGTTTAAGTTAAATATAAAATACAAAATACAAGTTTTAAAGCAAAAAAGGTAAATAAACAATGAAATCAGACAATTTGCTATAGATGGACAGAGTAGAAAATATTTCTCCTCTCGATCTCCCTTGAGCATCAAATTCGGAAACCGGGAAATTGTTCATGTTTGTCTAAGCAGAACCACACCCACAACACCACTGGGCACCATATTGGTTCTTTCTCAGCTAGGGGCATCATCTAAGAGAATACATAAATGTTAAAATAGAGGATTATGTAACTGGTTCAGTGGTTCGTGACCTTGAAATGCAGTAAAAGGCGACTTTTGACTTTTCAGATCCCTTGACATATGAAATATCAGCTAACACCGACTTTTCTGGTCTACCATAAATTCCGTGTGAGTTCATGCCTGTGTTGGATTAGTCATCTTCTGCATATTCTATCATATCCATTCTATCAACTTTCTGGACCATAAATGACCATATTGGCATCCAACTATTATTCTGCTTCCCAACGACAAGTATTACATATGATTTGCTTAAATCATTTATACTACTTCATAAGGGCAAACAAGAAGAAGACTCATTGGAAGGTGCATTATAGGGCATAAAAATTACCATCTTTGACAAGTATGGTCTAAACCCATCATTCAAAACAGAAAAACTCCAGCCAAATGCTTACCTTTCGAATTCTTATAGCTATCTCGCCCATGTAGAATGAACAAGTTAGAGCTAGATTGCGTTCTGGACTGTTGAAATTATCTGCAAAACAAAGCCAACGAAAAAAAAAAAAAATTAGAACAAGCATTGCATTTAAATTAAAAAATAGTCAGTAGATGAAGAAAAGGTTGGGCCGACTGCTATATGGGGCGGAGTGTTGGCCCACTAAGAACTCTCATGTCCAATAGATGAGAGTCGCAGGGATGAGGATGATGTGGTGGATGTGTAGGCATAACACGAGAGATAAGATTAGGAATGAAGATATCCAGGACAAATGAGGGAGACAAGACTGAGATGGTTTGGATAAGTGAAAAGGAGATGTACACATGCCCTGGTAAGGAGGTGTGAGAGGTTAGCATGGGGGAGTCTGACACAAGGTAGAGGCACGACAAAGAAGTACTGAGGAGAGATGACAAGACAAGACATGATGCAACTCCAGCTTACCGAGGACATGACCTTAGAAAGGAGGATATGGAGGTCGCGATTTAGGGTAGAAGGTATCTGAGGGTTGTCTCGCTTCCCTGTGGCATGGCTTGGTGGGTAGATAATATCAACATTATTCGCGTAGTTTCTTGTTCTCCGATTGTTGCTACTACCTGTTGTTTCTTGTGTATATCAGATTATTCTGCTATGTGCGGTTTGTTATGTGTTGCTTGAGCCGAGGGTCTTTCAGAAACAGTCTCTCTATCTCATCAGGTGTAAGGTTTGCGTACACTCTATCCTCTCCAAACCTCACTTGTGGGAATATGGGTATGTTGTTTGTAGATGAAGGAAAGTATGAGAAACAAGATAATGAGGATGTGCATAAGAATCTTAGATAATAAAAATAACAGAAAAGGTAGCGTAAACCAGTAAATATGTACAGAGATCCTGATCTTTCTTTTCCGATGTTTTAGAAATCAGATTTTACATAGATATTGTAAGTTGAATTTACCTTCCAAGTGATTCAGACATGATAAAATGGATAAACTTCCCTTCCGATCTGAAACGGCAGCTGTGTCTCCATCCATAAGAGTGCAATCAGAAACTAACCTCTGGACAGGGTCACAGTAAACTTGATCTAGTTTTCTTGCATCCTGACCACAAGACAGAGGAAGATAGCTTGTAAGGCAACAAGTTTTCAAATCTACCAATGCAAGGAGGTGAAATCTAAAATAAGTATTATGTCCCCTGCAAGCTACAACCTAGCTAAAGGAATTCCAGATCTCCATCCACCTAATGGAATACAAAAATCAATGCCCAACAACACACAAACAACCCAAGGAAACTGAGGTTTTAAAGTAAAATCAACTCTAGCTACTGACCTCTTGATACGAGTAGAAGAGGATGCCATCACGACAATCACCAACAGCAATTCTAGTGAAGTGTGCAGTAAGAGTCATGATCATGAACCGTGTTCTCCCTACTGCTAAGCGTCTGACTCTTTGGGCATTATCATTTGGAAAACCACAAACATAGAACTGCCGGGAGAACGGAAAAAGAAGCAACATATTTTTAGTAAGAGGTAACACTAACTTTGCAAGAAAGTCCACAGGTGAGATTTATTTCAACTTACACAATTAGCCGCAGAGGCCAAGAAAAAACGATCAAGATAAGGGCAGACTGCAAGCACCATTCCAGGCCAAGTGGTTGAATAACCTAATCTTAAGTGCCATGCTTCACTTTCCTCAAGCTTAATCCCGTCACAGCTGTTATCATCAGGACTGCTACAGAGACTACTGCTAGACAGCTGTTCGGCGGCATATCCACCAATCTCACGGAAAGGTGAAGTCCGTTGAGAAGATGATCCAGCCCTCGAAGAAAATGCAATTGATCCACTATCTGAGTTTTGCATTTGCTCGAGGCAAAGAACTATTAGACGGCCCTTTGTACTGTCAAAAGTTATCTTTATTAAAAAAAAAAAAAACATGCAATTCATGTATACATTATCAAAATGTATACACTTCAGACAAACAAAGATTTACCTAGAAAAGATATTTTATTGGGGAAGAAAATAAAATCAATTACAATAAACGCATTGTGGATTTATGGAGGTAAAATGCTATACCCTTTTAGAGGACGGCACTAACCTTTCAGCTTCACCACTAGGCATTATAGCTGGACCAGAAGAGAGACCAGTTCCAACAACAAGAACTTGTTCGTTTCCGGCTTTTACCAAGTCCATGCATTTTCCTATCTCCCCAGGCTCAAACTTAAAGGATGACAACACTGAGCCACTGAGAGGATCTATGCAGCAGACATCAGATGAACATAAATCATCACTGAGATCAGTCCTTAATACAAGCAACAACCTGCTGTCACTATGATATAGAACCTTTCGAGGAGTGCCGCCAAAATGAAATTTCTGCACATTAAGCCGTTTACTAGGCACCATTTCCACCTGAAACCAAAAAGATGGTCATTATGTCTGATATTAAAGGTTTACAAAGGCCAAGATCAATATATACAACTAAACACACTCGATCTCTGTTTCTTTAGTTTTCTTTGTCTCTCTCTCCTTTTTTTCTTTTGGCGGGGGTGAGGTGAGATAGGGAAGTCATGCCATCAACCTGATATGCGGGCAACAAGAAGAACGTCACCCTTCATATGGCTTGTACTTGCCTATCCAACATATAAATATGTAAAAACGACATGTGCAACTAGGGAGGTGAGATGTCAATGTTGAGCTTTGTTATCAATACATCATGGACTTTTTTCTTACCAAATGAAGACTGTTTTCAGCAACAAAGATAATTCCCTTGGGACATTCAGTTGAACAAACTGGAGTAACATGTGTGGAAGGTGGAAAAGATATTGAAGTATACGAGAGGCTATGCCTTGCAGTTTGCAATAGCCAGGGCCTATCACTTAGAGCGATCACATCAGCATCAAGAGAATCATTTAATGGAATCAAAAAAACAGGAGTGATGCCAATCCGACGAACTGCAACTAACTGCAGATAAACAGGAAAATCCTTCGTCTTATCCAATAAACTGGTCACTTGTGTAGGTTGAGTTCGAAAATTCTGAGATGCAAAAATTGAGGAACTAGTGCAATTAGCCATACAAGAATTGTCAAAAGTCTGAAGGCCAGGTGAGACTAGTGAGAAAACTGCCGAGATAGAAGGCCACTCAAATCTGAGTAGCATACCATTCCTCAATCCTGAAAGAACATAAAGCCGATCGACGAGTACAAGTCTTACGTCTTGAGGGATGCATCCACTTACAGTTGTTCCAAGAGTGTTTGTTAAGGTTATAGACCCTATAGCAAGAACACTCAGGCCCATATCGGAAGTAAATGATAGAACTTCTACAGAAGGCTTATGTGTACCAATAACGAAGATGTTACTGATGTCCAATCCGACCGGAAGAGAATCCAGAGGAACTCCATTTGTATTACTAGTTCTAGAGATAAAAGATGTTTGCTCAAGCCGTCTTTGGGGGATTGAGATGCAGGAAAGTTCATCTTGCAGTTTCACATGTTGCATCTGGTATATTTCATAATGATGGGCTGATATTGTCCTGATGCCAAGAATGAATAGGTAACATGGACTGGAAGTTGCAACAACAATCAAATTAGGCCCAACAGCTCCCAGGCTTATTGTCATATTATCAGGGGACCACGACGTGAAAGTTGGTGATGCCGAATCAATACCATCTGGATGTGCAGCAGCAATAGGTACACACAGTCTCACAGCAGTCTGGTGGATTTGCACCAGCAGACCATCACCCACAAGACCACATGCCAACGTGCAAACATCAGGTTGGAAACCCATGAAGTCGGTTACATCAGAAAAGCTCACACCAACAGATAGCACCCTGGTCTCTTCAACAAAAGACAGTACAAGGAAAGAATGATAAGAATCAGCAAGTTTCATTTTAACTGTCCAAGTTCCAGTAATACCCTGATAAATGGGAGAAGTTTTCAACAATTTCTCTACACTGATGCCACTACGTATAACTCGTAAAGATCCTTCAGGTGCCATCCCACAGCAGGCAAACATTTGATCATGTTTCTCATCATGGTAATCCACAACCGACATATCCAATATTGGTGCGATATTTTGGATTGGACTTCTATAAACAAGTCTTCCGTCTTCAACTTTTAGCACCATCCCATCACCCATCTCAACAATAACTGCCAAAAATCCACCTCTCACCCACAAAAGTGCCTTGGCTGGTAGAGTCTTGTAAAGACAATCAGACAGAGATACTTTCAGGCCATCAGAATCAAATAAAAATTCAATCAAGAAAAGCTCTCCAGAGTCTGCACAAAATATCATTCTAGGACTCTTCTCATTTCCAGGATTCCAACTCCATGAGCACACGAAATTCGAACCCGGCTTCACATTGCTATCATCATCAATATTCATTGGGTCATTTTTATTCAAATCGCTGAGCTCAAGCAATGCAGATGCCGCAACACTATACATACCTTCTTCGTCTATAATATCGGGAATTCTTATAGTCTCTGGTACAAAATTCTGCTCCTCAACTGAAGTAGGTGTAAAATTTAAACTTATTCGATAAACAAAACAAGGGCTATGAGGAACTTTAAAGTCCATCACTATAGCATCCCCAGCACGAAGTACTAACACGAGTCCGTAAGAATGAGGAATATCTACGATATGATGTGCTAGTGGTCCAAGTTCAGAATACTGATATACTACATAGAGCGAATGCTCCTTCGTATTCCACTCAATCAGCATGATCTCGCTCCTATATGATCTCCTCCTGCAGGGCCAATTTGAAACATCATACCAATACTAGCAAACCAGAAATTATAAGATGACGATTTGTTATTTGCAACTATAAAAGAAGAAAACCCACTTTGCATCACAAAGCCATTCTGACAATTACTTAAGCTTTCAAACTTCATCATCATTCATACCTATTGAGAAGAATGGCCAATATAGGATTGTAATCCTTATTTGGTTGAACATCTTTTGAGATAAAGCACATACTCCATATGGTACCACAGATACTGGTGAAACCATTCGCCGTCTCGATCTTCCCTTGCTTGTCAGTGGGACAAAAGATTCTCTAGTATCATTATTTAAAGAGTATCAGTAGGATGAAACAAAGCTATTCAAGCGATTAAGTAGCATATATATCTAGACTAGAAGGAAATGTATGCACAATATTAACCTTATCAAATATATCACTGCCAGCTGAAGCAGAGCGGGAGAAAAGCGCCAAACTGTCTTCATATGCACTAGCTGCAATAAAACAACCACTGCAAAGAGCAGAGAGAGAAATTACCAACAAGGACATCTAGAATCTCTAAGTAGTAGCCAAGGTGACTGATTTCAATTGTTGCCGACCATCTAATTGGTTTCATCTGTCCATCTAAAATACAACTTACTTGGAATCAACGGCCAACATTCTTCCAATTTGATCCGTAGGATTTCCAGGAGACGAAAGTTGAACATGTGTTACAGCGAAAAACCTATGTGAACGGTGCAAAGGTAAGCCGTTAATGAAAAAAATGAGTGTCTTGGTTGAAATAAGATTAAGAAAAATAACTGCTCATTTTATGTGTAACAAAAATAAAAGAAAAAAGATACAGTTGAAAAATAATTTAACCTGTGCATTTCATTGCAAAATTTGAGAACTGACAGCTTCCCTGAATCTGAAATAACAACCAAGAGATCCCTGCCCAGAAGCTATTTAAAAGAAAAAGTGAAAGGAAAATGCTATAAGTATAAAAATTAGAAATAAAGGATTAGTCGGAAAAACAATCTAAGACACCTGTGGGCTTCGAACACGAAACTTCTCATTCCAGGGAAGGACAGCTATATCTTTTATTATGCCAAATACAGGCTGCTCACAAATAGATTGCACAACTCCATCTTCATCTATAATCACCAATTCTATAGATGTTTCCTGCATCAAAATCAGTTGTCATATCACACACTGAAACTTGCTAAATAAAACTGCAACCAAGTAGCTAACATTCAACAGCATGTTGAAGAACATATGTAAGGAATCCAATCAGATAAACAATCCAGCACACAGCACACCTGTACTATATAAACATAGATACTATAATTCAAGCATCTAGAAATCAAGAGAACATACAAGTGCTACTAAAAAACATTATCTTAACAAAATAAAAACAGTGAACAATATATAAAGCCTAGTTTTCCCCTTTAGGCAGAAAATAGACAGTAATATTAGGAAAAAATACATCCTGCAGTTAGGCAGCACAAAACAGCTGCATGTAGGATTGACTCGTCATGAATATAAACAAGCCATTCCTAGTATCCGCGACAAGCTATAGGTATTAATGTTTCATTACACAGTAATTATCAGCATTAAATTTGACCAGGACAGACAATCCTTCAATATAAGAAAAGTTAAGTCTTCAAGTAAAAGAATATAGAGATTGGTACTTCTGAAATCAAGTTGATCCGGAGATATTGGGTTTTCTGGAGTACTAAAAAACAGTTCTTGCAAGAACTCATAGTGTATGCATTTGAGCCGCATCTTGAGAAAATAAATGCGCATAGCTAGCACAAGAATTTTAAGAAGGCTCAGTGGAGCAGGGTAAAAGTAGGAAGAAGCTAAATGCAGCATGAAAAGGCAAGTTCAATTTAGCGGGTTAAGATTAATATTTTTCTTCCCTGCCTCGCTCCATTTTTTATCTTATAATTTTCACGTGTTTGCTTCTTTATACTTTGAACCCCTTTCACATAGATCTTGGCTCCGCCGCCATGGGTGGTGGATATGGATTTAGCTTACAATCTTATAAGAACGATTCTTTAAGAGGTAAGATTAATTCTTAACTTCATATCTTTGGTTTCTATTAAAGTAAATTAAAGAAGGTATGTAATTAGTATTATACTAATTGTTGTCTCTAATTTCTTCGAAATAGGAGTCTAGATCACTTTTGATCTAAGTTCTTGAATTGACTCTATTAGTATCACAATTAGTTCTAATCCATTAATTTTGAATATTAAGATCAATTAGGGTTCTTAGAACTTCATCTTGAAATTTGGGGACTTTATTATTGAATTTCACGTATCTTTCAATTCCTGTCTTTAATCTTCGTATTTTCGCTTCCGCATTATTTTCTTGTTTATTCAAGTAACCCGATTCTTATCACAAACTTTATTCTTCAGTTCACCAACTATAAATGTTGAACGAATATTAGGGTTTCCATAAGGTTTTGCAACTCTTGTGACAACAACGTTCAGTTTTTTTCCTCCCTATAGACCAACTCCAGCTTAGCTATTGATAGAGCAAATAGATCTCACACTTCATTCAAGGTTTTGCTTGCAAGCTCAACCTATAGATAATTTGCATTATCCCTCCCCATTTTTCAAGAGCAAAAACAAAGTTTATATAACCATCATGCAATTATCTGGTCCTTACCTGATAGGAAAATGTAAGCAGAATTTCCGTATCTCAAGAAATATATAGCTTGTTTACACTCTGCTGCAGATAAAGACATTGTTTGGTTGGTATACCGTTATTCAGACAATTTGATATCAGATCTCCTTCCACTGGTACTAATTCTCTAAACAACAGAAAGTTCAATTTGCATTTGATTCAAGGTGCAGTGTATGCTCTAGGAGAACTTAAGCCACCAATATGCAGTGAGGTCAAGTTAAAGTCGGGGATTAGATAAGTTCAATATGACCTAGTTCTTATAGATTTCTCTTCCTATTACTGGAATTGGCTGGTGGTGGCCGGTGGATAAGGGAATTGAGTATCCAGATACCAAACTGGAAACTCCTCTAGTTACTAAAGGAAGTGATTTGTCTGTAAAGGAAGGTACATAAACTTTCTTAGTATTAAATAGTTTTAGTTAGTTCTATATTTTGGGAAACGCCAATTTCTAATAGGTGTCACAGGCCAAAAACCATAGTGGGAGTAAACCAGCTCTATCTTTAGACAAAAACACTTGACCGACAAACTCTTTCAGCAAGTGAAGGAAACAAATCCCAAATAGAAAGATTTCGGTATTATTGAAAATCAGGGGATCTCAGTGAAATTGTCAAAACCCTCTGAAGTAGGTCTCTGTGATAGAAATTCTGACAAACTGGCAGCACTATGTTACATTAAACAGAATAAAAGGACAGCCTAGTGCACCAAGCTCCTCCCATGCGCGGGGTTCGGGGAAGGACCGGACCACATTGCTCTTATGTACACAGTCTTAATTTGCATTTCTACAAGAGGTTGTTTCCGCAATTTAAAATAAAAAGAGTACTTCTTCTAGAGATTGGATATGTATGTGAAGAAAAGAAAGTCACAGCATGTTATTACAAGGATCTTAAAAACTTTGTAGACAAACTTAAATTGTATTTCTTTGACTTGAAACTGTGGAAATACAACTTCCTAAATACAGCTATTCTACTTCTTCCCTCTAAATTATCCCACCAAGTAACTGGATCATGGTTGAATTGGTATTAACATAAGAGTTTAAATCATGACACTTCCCTCTAATAGATACAAACCTCCTCATAAGACATCAATCCTTACAAACATCAAAAGGAGAAGAGAGTCTCACAAAGAGATTTGTAGGATTCCTAAAACGGGAATAGTGGTGCAGCAGCATTCCCGATTTAGGGAATTGGTGCAACCCACTTGCTTGAAATAGAACAGAATGGGGAAAAGACTACAAAAAGACCGACAGAACCCCAAAAATAGTTGCATGAGCAAATAAAAAAAGGGTCTATTTTCAAGATAAAAATAGATCAATCAACTATGATCAATCACAGAATAGTCGTTCTTTTACTAAGTCAGTCCATATTTAAAGACAGGGCATACGTGGAAGCCTAACCTCCTCTCTTTGTTTTTTTGATAATGGTAACTAGAAGCCTAACCTCTCCTTTGGAACAATCATCCTCATTCCATTACACAACACTTTCAAATACACTAGTCATCATTCAAATTATATTTAGACATACTCCAATCTAAATAATTGATAAGAGCCCCTATCTAGATTAACCAATTCAGGGTAACAGCTTTTAAGTCTGCTAAAGTTTTCAATAATACATGACTAATTCCCTACCGTAGCTAATCAAACAACAACAACCCAGTGTAATCCCACGGTTGGGTCTGGCTGGAGTGTATGCAGCTTTACTCCTACCCCTACCTAATAAAGGTAGAGAAGCAATCTATGATACACCCTCAGTTCAAGTAAAGAATATTTTTAAAAAAAAAACAAGTGCGCAAAGCAAATACAGCAGTAAACAAAAAATGAAAATGCTAACGAGATCAGTAGCAACAACAAATAATATAATAACGAGAGTAAATGGGATCATATCTATTCAATGAATCATCTTTATTACCTTACCCTTAATAAGAAACCCGAGTCGGACATACGTTCTTACACATATCAATTTTGCTTTGCACAAGCCAATTTCAATCCAATATTTCCAAAACATAAAAAATCACACACATTGAAATTCACAACTAATCTGCAAAATGAAGTTGAAAACCTTATTACCTTGCCAAAAACGACATCGTATGAAGTTGAAGAGCGTATACGGCCATAAACCACTTGAAGAACAACACTTCCTCGAAGAACAGTCTTAGCCAAATAACTAGCACCACGAGAAGCATATGATCGGGACTTGCTGCTACCAGCAGAGGATGAAGACGATGATTCTTCCTCGGAAACCGCCATCAACGATCACGATTCGATTCAGTTTTTCCGATTCTTGCTCGAAATTGAAGAGAGAAATCAGGTAATTTAGGGTTTATTGCATTGAGTTCGTTCCAGTAGAAGTTTTCATTTTGGGGAAAAAGAAGAGGAGAAGCTTTGTGTTACTATTAATAACTACTTATATACTTATCAGTCAGTCATCCATTTCACATTTCCATGTGGCCTTTTGCCGGGGGACCAAATGGAGAGATTATAGAATTTGTTCTATCATCATTTTCTATTTTACACGATAATTAAAAAAATTATTTACAGATCGATTAACTACACTATTTTATTTTGAATTTATATTAATTACCTCTTGATAAAAGAAATTTGTATATATTTAAAATTTATTTGAACTTCTAAACACCGTATTATTAGCAGGGTTAAAATGGAAAAGATTTAATTAGTTTTATTCTGATTTAGTTTGTGACGAATATTTTTAGTAAGATGTTCATTTATATGGGATGGAGGGAGTAATAATATATTTTGTTTTTCATTTTTTGGTATCTATATTGTAGCTTGACTAATTTAAATTTGTACGACATAAAGTCCATTTGAGAAACCGTTCTCATATGAAAGTCCGATTAATTCAAATTTGATGTAGTCCTCCGACTAGTCCAAATTCGCGTCGTGTAGGATACATTAAAAGAAAATGTCCAACTAAGAATTCATATTTGAGCTAAAAATTGAGAACTCTGGTTAAATAAAGAGTCACAGTTGCACCATATTCATTGATGGTTGTTAATAATTGAATTACTTTCTTGTTATCTTCGTCAATTAATCATTATATTTGATAAAAGTATTATCTTTCGGTAAATCAAATAGGTGAATAATGTTCTTGCACTGCATGAAATAAGCATAAATGTCCTCAATTAATAATTTGGTTCGAAAATACCTCTTGCCAATAATAGATTACTCCAAAAATGCGCTTATTATTACTTAATGGGTCAAAGATACATTTTCCTACTCTTTCTATCTCAAGTTATATGATTCATTTTCCTTTTTAGTCCGTTTATGAAAAAAATTCATACATTTTTATAATTATATAATTTAATATTATAATACTCATTTTACCCTTAATAATTTTAATCATATTCACACAAACATCTATGACATACTTTAGACCACAGTGTTTTAAAAAAAAAAAATTTTTTGTTAAACTCTATATTAAGTCACATAGAAAACCTTCCTTTAGATGGAGTATCTTCAATCTTAAATATATCTTATCACTAATGATTTTCATTTTTGAAAAAATATTCTATTTATTGAATCTTTAAGTAGAAATGTTCAAGAATATAATTGGACATTTTCAGTTATTTAGAGATATGCTTCAAATTATACCAAAGTAATATTAAATTTACAAACTAATTTGATATTAAAAACTTGCCCCATTAAATGCCTACACCAAATTAATAAATGGGACACATATATCTTACCTACACAAATCTATCACTTAACAATAATTATAATTTAATGTAAAGGTTGAAATTTCCTTTTTGGAAATTTGATTAAGTCGCAGCATCTTATCAAGAAATAATAATTGCCCCATTAATGTATAGTTCTTAATCATTTTTAGGCATCGAATATAATTGAACTATTTATGAATGAGGAGAGGCTAATGGACAAAGAACTTAAACATAATATATACTTTGAAAACGAGTTTTTGGCCAAAATCATCCTCAAAACTATACCTCAAACTTAAACTACATCCTTAAAATATCATTCTTAGCAGAAAACAACTTTCAAGTATTTAAAAGTCATTCTTAGCAAAAAACATCTTTTAAATATTTAAAAGTAACAATTTTCATTCTTCTACTTGAATTTATAAGAAAACTAACAGATCCCACAAATATTAAGTCATCCCTTCATAATTATCATTCTTAGATCAAAAATACTATCGTGAACTTTTTCGGTAATTGAGTTTAGCATTATGCAAAATCTTTTAATTTGACAGTTTTTTCACTTATTTTTCATGTAATTTGATATTAAAATTATTATTAGTTGAAATATGTTTTTTCTTAATTGAATATGCTAGAAGCGACGTTTGTTGGGAACTTCCACTTCTAATAATGTAGAATGAAAGTCAAGTGCGAGACATAATCAATATTTTGATCACTTCAATATCAGATTGACCCAAAAATTTATTGATCTAAATACAGTTTGGCTTTGAAAAAGGTAAAGATAATTAAGCCCCAGCTTCTTTTCGTTACTAAATGAGAAAAATAACAGATCATGTATGCTAGAGGTGACGTTTGTTGGGGACTTCCACTTCTAATAATGTAGAATGAAAGTCAAGTGCGAGACATAATCAATATTTTGATCACTTCAATATCAGATTGGCCCAAAAATTTATTGATCTAAATACAGTTTGGCTTTGAAAAAGGTAAAGATAATTAAGCTTCAACTTCTTTTCATTACTAAATGAGAAAAATAACAGATCATGTATCCTCACACCTTCCAAACATTTTTTGTTTCAGTAAGCAATGGTGTCTAAGATTTTTAATATCATTTTCAGGAACTTCTTATAGCAGGTAATAAAATTATGCAGGAAAATTTTTGTTGATAGTCGCGTTAGCTTCTCATGTTTTTATAGGATCCTTTAGTTTTGTGACGAAATCTAACAAAAGGATGAAAATTGTTCACTTTTAAATACTTGAAGGATGTTTTCTGCTAAGTATGGTACTTTAAGTAGGCGTTTGGTCATGCGATACCATATCATGGTATGAAATCGTGAGATGGAATCAGCATTTGGACATGCGATTTTACGCTGATTCCATCTCATGATTCCATATCATGAGATGTGATTTTATATTCTCCAAAAACCATGATATGGGAATTCCATATCATGATTTGAGATATTTTTAATACAAAAATTGATCCACAAATTTTTATTTTGTTAAAAAAAAAACCCCCACATTTATATCTACTAACCATTTATTTCATATATAAATAAAATTTATAATCACATTATTACTTTATAAAATTTATTATTCTCACCAACATATAGTCACTTTAACTCACACCAACCGATTGTTGAGTAATAAATTTGTTCTCTTCATTTACTCCAACACCCAATTACTACTTCTACCGTTTTGTATTTATTACAAACTCAAAGTAACAATATTGGTTCGTCTTCTCGGTCAAATGATCGAGAAATGCAAGTTCAACGTGAGGAAATTGTCTGTACTATGTGGGAGGATTATATTAAAGACTAGTACAATACAATTTATGTTCAATTTTTTTTATTGAATTAAAGTTAGATGAAACAGTTACTTCAGTGGAGAACAAATAACTTTGTAATAATTTATTATGCGATTTTATAAATTTTTATTTATTTGGTAAGATTGAATAAACAATTGGGGATATTTTAATAGTTTTACAACTTATGAGATTCTTATGTTTATGAGAAAATATACAACACAAAAATTTCATATCGCCTTGTCCAAACAAAACTTCAATTTCATCTCATAATTCCATATTATGATATCATATCGCATGGCCAAGCAGGCCCTAAGGATGTAGTTTAAGTTTGGGGTATAATTTAATGATAATTTTGGCCAAAAACTCCTTTATAAACACTAGGTTCTAGCATTACTTAAACAAGATTGATTTTAAGATGTATTCATAACACTTAGCTCTTAATTTATATGTCGTTTTTGCTATAATATAATATAAGTATATATCATTTGGAAAAAAAAAGTATATTAAAAGGAAGTGTGCTTCATTTAATAGGAAGAGTTTTTTTTCCCACTTTAAGAATTGGCCCTTAAATGAACTTGTAAAGAACTACATGAAAAAGAAAAAAAAAAAAAGTTCCAGCCATGAGATTTAGGTTTGAAGGCAAACTAGATCTACAAAAAAGGTTCGACTATATAGATTGAATAAATCATAACAATAATATATCAATATAATTCCACGTATGAGATCAGAAGAAAATAACATGTACATAAGAAAGTCAGACTATGCTAATTAGTTCTCATTTATGGTGTTTGTAATGTATGAGTTTTAGATTGAAGCAAGTTGGAGTAGGAGTGCACTCATTTTGGAGTGGGCTTGTTACTTAGATGTTTTCAGCAGTTATCTTCTTCAAATTTGGCTACCTAGCATTTATCATGGGTATGATACTGATACACCAAAAGTGCATTATCCCCGGTCCTCTCATATTAGGGAAATGTCCTCTTAATACTCTAACGCCTACAACAGATATGGACCAAATAGTCTCGCGATGTTTTGAACCCATCTCACGTATACGTATTACTTTAATGGATGAACAACCCAACCCTTGGAACATACTACAATCCCAGGTAGCAAAGAACCGACATTAAGGTGTCAAATCTTCTTGTCGATGTGAGCTCTTAGGGAAGATTAACCTATTATCCCCAGAGTAACTTTTATCTGTTGAGCGACGGTCCTTCCACTTGATATCGCTGGATCACTAAGGCCAACTTTCGTCCCTTCTGCCTTTGCACTCGAGGGCTAATCTTCGTCCTATCTGAGGAAACCTTTCCATTATCTTTTGGGAGGCCTACGCTCCCATAAAAATTATCTATTTGAGATTGTCTTTTGACGCGTAGGTCCTGACACAAAGTTAGAATTCTAGCTATTTCAGAATGATCGCAAAGTATTGACAAGGCAGCTCAACTGATAAAAAGAAGAAGATAGTACTGAAATAGGAGGGTCTTAGATGCTATTAGTAAAATAGCTAGTCTAATCTTATGATCTCAAGTAAGACTGGACACCGGACGGGGTTGTTCCGGTACCGTTTCGATACCATTTCGATTCTTTTCATTCGGTAGTATACGGGACGGAATGGGATACAGTGAATCGGAACTCGGAACGGAACGGTATCATGATTTGATATCGGTATACCAATACCAGTTCATCCCGGTTCCGTTCCGGTCTGGTCCGATCCGGTTCGGTCTCGATAAATTATTTTTAATCAATTAAAAATAGGCTTGCAGCAGCAGCCTAATTGAATAAATTGGATTGATATTTTTTTAATTTGTGTCATTGTCTTATACTTTTATTAGCATTTCTTTTTTGTTTATTTAATTTTTTTAAATTACAAACTTAAGTTATTTAAATTACAAGTTATAAGTATAACTTGTAACATATAACTTAATAGCTTATAAACTTCAAAAGATTCAAATCTTGAAAACTTAAGCTCAAAAACTTTTTTTTTTTAAAAAAAACTTTATTAAACTTAACTTGCGAACTTATATAAGTAAAAATTTAAAAAAAATATCTTTAAAATAAACCTAAGTAAAATTACATTATAAATTTCAAAACTATTAAACATAGAAAAATAAAAAAACATTCATATTTTTGTAATTCAAAATAACTAAAAAAATTTATTATTTTTTTGAAATAGCTATATGTGTCGTCCCGTTTATTCCATCCCGTTCCATTCCGGTCCATTCCTGTTCTATCCCGGTATATAGTGGGACACGACGGAATCGAGCCTCCATTTTGACATTCCTATCCGATTCATCTCGGTACCGATCAACGACCCCGTCAAACTGTCCAGTTCCATTCCAATACCAGTTCGTTCCCATCTGATGGTCCCGTTCCGATCCGGTCCGGTGCCCTGTCATAATCTCAAGACAAACAAAATGCAGCATTTGCTAAATCGATCCCACGTCTAAAGTATATTTATTTAAGATACTTAAAAAAGTTTAACGTACGGAAAAAGTACTATACCTATAGTATGTTAGATCCTTTCTTCATTTTCTATGATAAACTTGACAGACTACAACTGTGTATTTTGCCGTTTTCGATGACTTTTAGATAGAAAAGATGAAATATCTACCCAATAATATTCCATAAGTCGGTGCCGGTGGAATTATGGAAGCGATCAACGATAGTAATATATAATATTATAAATATACTTCCTTCATTTTAAAAAAAATAATCTAATTTGATTTGACACAAAGTTTTTGAAAATAAAAAAGATTTTTGAATCTTGTGATCTAAATTAAAGTTATATCAAATATACTAAATTGTCCTTTAATCTTGTGATCTTAAATATATCACGTGAAAAATTAAAATTATGAGGTCATATATATGTAAGTCAGCTAGCTGTATACTGTCTGTCAATTTTTTGAGTACGGCAAATAATAAAGCTCATCTCACCACTATGTAGAAGCCGGTGACTTACCAATGATGCTTATCGTAATTTTATTCTTATCGAAGATAGAAAAGTCGCTTCTAATAAATTATTCGCGCAAAAAAATATATCAAGAAAATAAGTTTGTAAATTAAAACAAATATAGTAGCGAAGAAATCAGGTTAAAAAGGACGAAAAAAATAGTAGCGATAGTAAAATAATATGATAACAGAAGCTATATTAAACAACAATTAATATATTTTTTCTTCATCTTAGTGTATTTTAAGAAGCAAAGATTAAATGAAAAAAGAGTATTAACTTAATTACATCACAGTTAGAGGCTTCGAACCATGTTTATATTGACTTAAAAAAGTAACATTTTTAGTCAAAGTTAGATGACTCAAGTTCAAAAAATATAAAAAAGAGGGAGAGTTCTATTTTTTTACTTTTAACTTATTTTTGCCACACATTTCTAAAAGGTAAAAATATTTTAAAAAACAAATTTCACCAACTTTTAAGTCATTTAAAAGTCCAAACAACTCTTAGTTTAAGTTATATATAATGACGATAGTCTCAATAACTGATCTTGTAAAATATTGTTACAACTATAAAATTCACATATTATAAAAATAATTTAAACTATCAATTTACATAGTTTCTCTTTTGGTTGATTAATGTGTCATATATTAGACTGAAATTTATCGAGTGTCAATTGAAAACAATCTCTCTTCAAGATATATGCATATTCTATCCTTCGCAAAGTCAACTCGCTGAATTACACTTGCATGTTGTTGTATATTGGTCGGAAACTTCCTTTATGTGGCAAGAAGAACGACACATGCATGGCTGTAAAGTACACTCACTATGCCTATAAATATTGTTTTAATTTTTGGACTGAATAAGCAAAAAGGACAGTCAATGTACATTTTGAGATCTCAATATACAAATTAGTGTCTTGTGAGCATAGTCCTTTGAATAAGGACTTCCCCAAAATAAAATTCTTTCTTTTTCTTCAAATCCCCATATTTTGCGCTCTCTCTCTCAAATTGTTTTCCATTTGATTAGCCATGTTTTTTTAATATTTCACTTTCTTGTGTTCCATTCATTCACATTTTGCTTCACAAGATTCAAGCTTTTTTCTTTCATGGTGGACATTTTTGTACTAAAAAAGGTGAATTTTTTGTACCCTTTTCATTTCTTGTTTTATTGTGATGTATTGCTAGGTAAAATGTTGTGATACTCTCTTAATGCATTTCAATTTTCTTTAAAGTTGAACAATTTTTGTACCCTTTTCATGTTTTTGTTCTGTTGTGATGTTGTGTTAGTTAATTTGTCATTTTTAATAAATGTTGCTAGCTTTTTTGTTTTTACCCTCCCTATGAGCTCCCACCTTTTTTGCTAGGTGAAGGTTGCGCTGCTTACCATCTGAGCAACCCCCTCTTGTTGATAGTGCTAGTCAAGCTGTTGTAATATACCCTCTAATACATTTCTTGATTTATTGTGAATTTTGAGGTGTGTTACTCAATTTGTCATTTTCATTGGTATTGGTTGGTAAATATGTGTACCCTTTTCCTTTCTTTCTTGATTTATTGTAAAAAGATAGCATTTTTAGCATTGCATTTTGTTGTTTTGATCATTTGATGGAATAGTATCATTCTCTACATTTTTGCAAACTCTTCTTGATTCATGGTTTTATCATGATATTCAATCTTTTATTCTGTAGTGGATGTTCTGTTATCTTCAACCTGTTACATTGCTTGAGAAAAACACATATTCTCCATCATTGGTGTTCTGTATTTTATTTTCTGATGATGGTGGTGCTCGGGCCAACCTGCACCTGGTTATCTGTCAAAATGGATCTTAAAAAGAACTACTTTTCTGACGTTGTAGTTTTTTTATATGAAAATTTTGTTTGGGGACAAATATTTTGGTGTTCATCTGTCGAAATGGATCTGTTGTAGTTGCTTGCCATGAATTTTTTGTTTGGGAACAAATATTGTTTTATCGCGTTCTTGAGGCATTCATATTGAAATACCCTTTAGGCTTTCCTGATCTTATTCTCTCTCGTTCGAGGTTATGCAAACTCTATGTTTCTTTGGTAATGTTGCTTTCTTTTGAGTATTGTATCATCATAAGAGTGTCATCACCTGAAAAGCATTGATGAAATTAGTGTCTGATGCATTGTCTTTACTTCTGCAGAGGTAGTTTCTTTTTCTTGTTTTTGGGAAAGTTTTTGACAGGGATATGGGAATAACATATTCATGTCCTTTCGCAAATTTTGACGATTCAGATACTAAATTCGAGTCTTATTTAGTGAGAACACTGAGTTTTGGAACTGATGCTACGAAGAATGCTTTACCGCCTATTAATTTCAATGACCAAAATCCTCAACAACCAAAAATGCAGAAGTCTTACAGTTCTGGAAAGATGATCCTTGAGGGAACTCTTAGCTATAAAAGGAGGGAATTAGAGGCCAGGATTGGACTGACTTCATTTGATAACGATGAGAAGACGATGAGTCGATCAGACAGCCTTATGAGCACTGAAGAAAAGCATAACATGCCTGATGAAAACACTAAAATGATACCATTGGTATGTGAGAAACAAAGAGATGAGGCTGCAGTGAAGTTGCAGAAAACATACAAAAGTTTTCGTACTAGAAGACGACTAGCAGATTGTGCTATTCTGGTTGAGCAGAGATGGTATTGTAGATTAAACATTTATGAATAGCAATGTTTTCTGACGGAGCCGTGTCATGATATTTCATAACTGAATGCATACTCTGGTTGTAATTTACAGGTGGAAGGTATTAGATTCCGTTGAACTCAAGCATAGCTCGATATCATTCTTTGACATTGAGAAACCCCAAACCGCTTTTTCTCGTTGGTCAAGAGCTTTAACAAGAGCAGCCAAGGTATCAATTGATTACAAACTCCATTTCAGAATCTTTATTTAAGCTGTGCTATACTTAGGACTTTGTCTGTGTTGGTAGGTTGGTAAAGGTCTGTCGAAAGATGAAAAAGCCTGTAAGCTTGCTTTACAGCATTGGCTTGAAGCAGTAAGCACTCTTTTCCCACAAAGTTTACATAACAATGTCATGAATTCTCATTTTTGTGAGATTTTTATTTACTTTCTTGACTGTGAAACAGATTGATCCTAGACATCGCTATGGTCATAATCTTCATTTTTATTACACCAAGTGGCTCCAAGTTGACAGTAAACAACCCTTCTTCTATTGGTGAGATTTTCTTTTATCAACAAGTAATTCAAACAAACAACTTCATTTCAGTATCAACGTCACTAAACTAGACATGATTCTCTCGAATGTTGCAGGTTGGACATAGGTGAAGGTAAAGAAGTAAATCTTGAGAAGTGCCCTAGATCAAAACTTCATCAACAATGCATCAAGTATCTTGGTCCGGTGAGTTGTCTTCTTTCTATCGAGCACAAAAGGTTATCATCTGACAGAAAAGGTGTTCAAATCAACAGTTGTTTATCCGTTTATGATATGTAACTTATCTGCAAATGGACTTTAGTTTCATTTTTATAATTGTAACCAATAGCATATGTTGTGCATAATGGACATTAGATACTCGTGTGGTTTGATTAATATTTTTTGGTTCAGTTCTGAGAGTAAATTGTTCGATATAGGTAATGATACTTGTATTTCTAAGGAGATTATAATTCTTTAGCTGCATGAGTTAACACGAAAGTCAAGAATATGTGTTTAGTGCAACTCACCAGTTTATGTATCATTACAGGTAGAGAGGGAGGCATATGAAGTTGTAATTGTGGGTGGAAAATTCATCTACAAGCAAAGTGGGAGGGTTCTTGATACGAGGGGAGGACCAGAAGAAGCCAAGTGGATCTTTGTGCTAAGCGTGTCGAAGGACTTATACATTGGTATGAAGCAAAAAGGCACTTTTCAGCATTCAAGTTTCTTAGCTGGTGGAGCTACATTATCTGCAGGCAGATTAGTGATAGAAGATGGTATTCTAAAGGTATATATCTAGTAAAACGTCATAATTCTTCTGAACCTGCAGCAAGTTTTTTCTTAAATTTGGTTTTAATGACTCGAAACCTTCTTGCATAATCTAGGCTGTCTGGCCACACAGCGGACATT
The DNA here is from genome assembly GCA_035578085.1 of Solanum pinnatisectum. Taxonomy (NCBI): domain Eukaryota; kingdom Viridiplantae; phylum Streptophyta; class Magnoliopsida; order Solanales; family Solanaceae; genus Solanum; species Solanum pinnatisectum. The sequence goes on along the minus strand of CM069085.1, from coordinate 42,019,961 downwards.
ATCTTCCAACAAGGGAGAATTTCGAAGAGTTTATGACATTTCTTGAACAACACAACATTGATGTCACTATTCTTCAGGTAGGATACAGCATTTCTCTTTTTCCCGTACCCCCATACAGGATGCTGCATTTCTCTTAAATGATAAAAACTTAAGTATAAGCAAAAGACACACTTTATATTCTTTCAAATGAAGTTAGTGTGAGGGACTGGTGCAAGAAAAGAAGCCGTCAAGCTAATTAGAAAGTCTTCATGTAAATAACAACTCAGCTGTAACATTTATCGCATTACCTATCAGTTAGTCATGGCTTAACTTGTTAACTTTACTCCTTGTTTTTGCAGAAATCCCCGTGTGATGGGGAGGAAGCAACCTTTTGTAGGAAGGAAGGTGGTTTAGGCCTTCGTAACAGCCTATCCGCACCAGATTTTAGCCAAGCCAATGAAGAGAGCAACGCCAAATGCTCAGACCGGGAGAAGACTAATCCTACTACAAAATATTGCAAGGATACAGAAAATCCAATTCCGTTGTCAAGACGATCTCAAGGATCAAAACCCAAAATGGTAGTCGAAATACCACCAAGGGAAGACACATTTGAATTATTCACTAAGTCCGTCCAGACGGGAGCTGGATCAGAAGACAACGTACAGCCTTTGGATACTCCAATAGATGGATATGAAACAGCAGAAGAGTATTTATCAGATACAGAACTATCTGTTTCAAAGCTGAATTTATTCGATGATGAAGATGAAGAAGACTACGAAGAAACTATCCCTACAGAAAAGATAATGAAGAGAATAGATACACATAGAAGAACAAAGTCATTCCAGTTAGCTCATCAATTATCTTGTAGATGGACAACAGGAGCTGGACCTCGAATCGGATGTATGAGGGACTATCCAGTTGAACTCCAATTTCGTGTTATGGAGGACGTGTGTTTGTCTCCAAGAACTACTACATTTCAAACTCCACCGAAATATGCTAGACCTCCTAGCATCTTTTCTATCGAAGCAACTGAAGACAGAAGACGTACTGGTTCTGAATCATCAGTATTCTTTCAATCAACTCCACCAGTAGAAGAAATGCAAAAAAATTGTGGTTAGTAGTTAGGATAAAGTAAATAATTCTTGCAATTTTTGTTCGCGAAGTTTTATCATCATTTTTTATTCTTGATCATGCTTGACAAACTCCCATAGATTTGTAAAGCAGGACACATTCATTCTTCTGTAGATATATATAGAAAAAAAGATCAAGTGAAGTCTGTCAAAGTTCTTTATCAGTGAGTATTGTTCATCTATTTGTTCTTTAGTTTCACTTTTATGAATGCTTATATCCAAATGCTGTTTATGTGGATAAGTGTGGGAAATTGCAAACATTGTGATGCAGTGAAGCTAGTCAGCATCTGTGTTTAGCAACCTGAAGTAAACGAGGCTGAAAGTTGAAAGCGACTTGACTGTAAGGAAAGGGGTTCTGACCCAATATTCTTGAAGCTACTAATCTAGCATTGTATCTATCTACGAGTGAGATAGTTGTTGAGAATACAGTGACATTGCTTAGGACCAGCAGGTCACACGACAAGTGCACGATCTACTTTGCGCGTTCCCACCTTCAACCCTTATAAAAGTGTGCTCTCTCAAACAGCTTAAACTTTTAGATGAGATGGTCACATACTTTATCATGGTATATGAGTAGACTTCACGTGAGGGAGCGTGTTGAGAATACAATTAAATGATAAAAGTGTGTTCTCTCTAATAACTTAAACTTTTTGATGAGATAGTCATACACTTTATCCTGGTATTAGAGTAGACCTCACGTGAGGGGGCTTGTTGAGAATACAATTAAATGATAAAAGTGTGCTTTCTCTAACAACTTAAGCTTTTAGATGAGATGATTACAAGTTCATCAATAGTTACTTCTAATATGTATAAGTAAAAGAATCATTTATCCTTGAAAAAAGTATTGCTAATCTATTTTTGAGGATCGTGTTGGTACAATATAGTCTAAAAATCACATATTCTCTATAATAAGGGACCAAAAATACATGTTTTAGTTAATGAATGTTATATATGCTTAAGCAAATATTTGTTGGATCGAAGTTAAAATTTATCAATAATCGAAGGATCAAAAGTGCAATACCAAAGGGGCATATTTCCATTATGTACAATTGTGGTTCAACAAAATTAAAACTATTAGGTCATAGGTATGACAACATTTGAAAAAGATGTTTAATCTTATGTTGTAATTTATATTTATTTTTTAATTTTATAATATAATCATTTTAAGGATTTAGCAAAAGTGCAAATTTGGAGTTTTTTGGCAAAAGGATTGATGGAATCTTTGAATGTAACAAAAAAGAGAATTTTTTTTTGGTGATGAAACAAGAGCTTTGATTATATTGTCTAATTAATTTAGTTCCATCATTATCTCTTAGTTATTAGTTAATTCAAACAATTAATTAATTCTAATCCGACCCCCTTCCAACCCACACCACAAAATAAAATAAATAAATAAAGTCTCTTAACTCCTCTTAATCTTGAAACTTTCTTTAATCTCTTAATCAAGTTATTGATATTTAAATTTTTTTTATGCTTTTCACTAGGTTAAGCTGTTGATGGTATATATGATATCTAGATAGGTTTGTTTGCTTCTCGACTAATTTTACAAGGTATATGTTAGGTTGTTGTCTTTCACCAGCACATGTATGAGTAAATCAGTCCATCATGTTTTAGATGAACGTTCAAAAATCAATTAGTATGTTTTTCTTCGCGAGAATTTGAAATCTCAAATTTCATGATTTTGCAACTTTTTCACTGACCACTAGATCATCTGGATAATTGTAATTTATTAGAACACCATTAGTCCATTAGCTAACTAATTGCCTAAAATCTTAAACTTTTAAAATTATAGTAGTAATAGAATATAATTGCTTAGCAAAAGTGAAAATTTGGCATTATTAGGCTAAACAAAATTTGAAATCTAGGGATGACAACACTTGAAAAAGATGTTTAATCTTCTCTTATAAATTATATTTTCCTCGAGGATTTAGCTAAACAAGATTTACGAATAATCCTATGAGAATATTCCACTTTAATCATTAAAATTTGAAATTGTAATATATTATGATTCCCAGCAAAAGTTCAAATTTGGCGTTTTCTGGCAAAAGTATCAAAATGGCATCTTTGAATGTAACAAAATGGAGGACTCTTTGGTCATCGATTTTACAATTTGAATAAAAGAAAATAACTTATAATCATATTGTTATATTATATTTTATCAATTTCTTGTGAAAGAACCATATATTAGGAGTGTACATAGATTCGGTTGGATCGGGTTTCTTAAATACCAAACCAAATCATTGATGTTGGATTTTTAAATCTATAAACCAAATCAAATCAATAAATTTAGGTTTTTCAACCTCAAAATTTTTAAAAAGAATATTTATTACAAATCATAAAACTCATCGTTTTTTGTTCTTTCCGATAACAAGGAAAGCTCTTAGTTCTTTGAATGCGGACAAAATAAATCCTGTAAATCACATATTTGAAGTAAATTACACTTGACAAATCCTATGTGATGAGCTCAATCGAGAAAGTATGCAAAAGATTTCGAACCTAAGAGCTATTTGGGATTTAAAAAACCATCTCTCCTTACCACACTCATCAGTGATTAGCAAACATAATCTACTTAGGACTTAGAAATTTTCAATGTTTTTAAGATGTAAACAAGAAATTGACTCAAACTTTTGGATGAAAAGTCAAACCAACCACATGTAAACAGTAAAGAACATTGTCAAGTATTATAAAGTCAAAAAAATCTTGGAGAAAATCAATCACAAAAATACATACTCCTCTCTGTTTCAATTTATGCGACATACTTTTTTTTAGTCGGTCCAGAAAAGAATGACTTTATAATCGCACAAACATTTATGACTTGTTTGATGCATAAATCAAGACGAGTGAGGAGTATGAAGAAAAGGTCTACAACATACAGAGGAATGACATCTTTCAGTATTATAATCTTTGTCCAGTTGAACATAAAAAAAAAAAAAAAAAGAATCAGAATATATCAACAACTACAAAACAAACACAAGAAAACAACATAAGACAGAAGCAAACTTTTAAACATTATAGATAGATATCTCACAACTTATATATAAACAAGCAAACAATAAGAACAAAGACATGTAAACAGCTTTCTACTACTACTTGAATTACTCCTATTTTGTTTCCACAATGGAAATTAACTTCCAAAAACATGAACAAACACAAGCAATTTCACTAAACAAAGCAACAAAATTCAAAGGGAGAAAAAGAAGCAAAGGGCCTAATAGTTTTGTTGGTGTAAGACAAAGGCCATCAGGAAAATGGATAGCTGAGATTAAAGACACAACACAAAAGATAAGAATGTGGCTTGGAACTTATGAAACTGCTGAAGAAGCTGCTCGTGCTTACGATCAAGCTGCTGTTCTTCTTCGTGGATCAAATACACGAACCAACTTTCTTACAACTCGTGTTTCTCAAGATTCTCCTCTTGCTTCACGGATTAGGAATCTTCTCAAGATCAAGAAAATCGCAAAGGAAAAAAGCCTGGATTACTTGGCTGATTCCATAAGTACTAGTAGGACTACTAGTGAAGTAATTAGCAACTGTGATGATCCAATTTCAAGTGAAACTGCAAAAAGGAGCAATCTTTATGAAAAATTACTTTCTTATGATCACGAAAGTCAATTTTTCGATAGTAACTCTGTTCAAAGTAGTACTACTAGTGTGACTACTTCAAACACCAGCAACTGTGATGACACAATTTCAAGTGAAAATGCAAAAAAGAACTATCTATACGAAACACTGCTTTCTTACAACAACAACATACTCAGTATAATCCCACAAGTGGGGTCTGAGGAGAGTAGTGCTTACACAAACATTACCCCTATGTTGGGAGGTAGAGAGATTGTTTCCGATAGAGAAACAGTACTTTCTTGTGATCAAGAAAACCAACTAATTTTCGACAGTAACTCTGTTCAAAGTGTTACTACTAGTCTGACTAGTTCAAACATCAGCAATTGTGATGATCCAATTTCTATTGAAAATGCAGCAAGGTGCAATCTTTACGAAACACTACTTTCTTACAACAACATAATCCCACAAGTGAGGTGTGAGAAAGGTGACACTACCCCTACTTTGGAAGGTAAAGAGGTTGATTCCGATAGAGAAATAACAGTACTTTCTTGTGATCAAGAAAGTCAACTGTTTGATGATTTTAACACATACAAGCCTGATTTAGACATAAGCACATCATCATCATGTTCCTCATCATCTTTTACGCGGACTGAATTATCCTGGGATTTCGAAGAATTGTTAGATATTCCTTCCAAGAATGAGATGGGGTTAACAGAATTTGAGGTAATGAAAGTGGAAAGACAGATATCAGCATCACTTTATGCAGTGAATGGTGTTCAAGATTACATGGAAATCATTCATCAGTCTCTTTGGGATCATCATCACCCCCTTTCTTATTCTTGGTAATATTGTTCAATATTTTTAAGGTGTATCTATGTTACTATTACCTCTTGTTTTCATATTTTATTGAGTAAAATATGTTATAATAATACATTTCTTGATGATTATTGGTCCAAATTAAGATAAAAAAAATGATATATCAGAGCCAGGTTTCGATCCTGGGACCTGTGGGTTATGGGCCCACCACGCTTCCGCTGCGCCACTCTGATCTGTTGATGTTATTTGGGAAATTAAAGTTATATAGCAAATTCCCTTCATGTTAGACTATGGAGTGAATGCCAGAAAAATATTCAAAGAGTCAAATTTTTGATCGAATTCCATCTGGTAAGCCTCGATACTTACAGATGATGAGAATCATTATCAACCAATCATGTATCAGACACATTATCCCATAAAAATAGTAGATGACACGCGTACACTTTCTTTTTCTTTAAATAGAGAGAAAGTGATGGCTAGATTCACATTTTAAAGAATTTAAAAAATCTTTTGGTATGAAAGTGACTCTCTATAACTTTTTTTTCCAAAAAATTGGTAGTTTCCTTGTGGTTTGATTGAAAGAGGAGATTTGGTTCTATAGTTTCATTACAGCAGTTGTTATGATGATATAATCTGAGATGAATAAGAAATAACATATGAGATCTTTGTAGGGTATTCTTCTTCAATTCAAAATTCATAAATGGCATATGAGATAATTTTGAACTTGCTCATCAATTTTTTGAAGAAAACGCAACAAATAGATTGGACGTAGCAACTCCAAAATCTGGAATCTATACCACAGAAACCAGTTTGGACGTCGATTTTCGTCCATATTCCATCAACATATTAACCAGCTAATATAACATATTACTGGGAATGACTCAATTGTCAATTACACTTGAGCCAGTACTGGGGATAATCCATTTGAAAATAGAGTTATGCATACACATCAGAAGAACTACAGGCATTAAAGAGATTTAGAGTGTCGGTAAAATCTAATTGTTAGCTCATATCACATGATCAGCGTTAACCATTTTTGCCATGAAAATCACTCGACCAAATACCGACAGAACTATGCAAATTTCTTTTCTGAAAGTATAACAGCTAAATTATAGTTTAGCAACAACAGTATTATGATCTTATCCAAGTATTGCGGTAAGATGAGTTGTCGCGCAAGGAAGCATCATGGGCTTTGTATTCCATGACATAGCCACCAGGAAGCTTCAAGTGTCGCTTGATTGAGTCTCTCAATGCCATCACAGCCTAGCAAAACCAAGACGATGTGAGTGTGTTTTACTAGTTTAGACTAATATGGAATGAGTGGGTATTAAGGATTACAATTAGCATACCTGCTGATCTGATGCATTACGATTCCATACACTCAAGATGTCTTCATTGAAACGAATGCTTAGAACTGCACCACATATGTTGTCACTATAATCGAGTTGATCACCTACCAAAGCAAGAACCTAGACAAGAAATCCATCACAGTTAATAAGTTCAAAGGAACACAAACATTACCAAACAACCAGGGACACAAACATACACAGCAGTGGGAGGCAATTGTAGATACGTGGACTGTCAGTCCATATGATATTAACTCCATTTATTAGGGGGAAAGCCCATCAAAGCGGCTTACTACACCAGGCCTCCAAGTGTTGCCTAGGCGTTCCACTACAGTCTTGTTCAGGTGCACTCCACCTTAAAATATTTATTTCTAAATACTAACGCTTGTTCCTATCTTTCCTTTTTCTTAAATAACTGGGATATCCAGACCAGCTTGCATTCACCAGGTAACTCTGTCCACCAAGTCTTAGACAAATGGAATAAAATTACCTACAATTGCAAAAATTTGCATCTGAAGTCACATCACCCTTATTTGGATGATGCCAAATTAGCAATTTTACCTTTCTGAGGATGAAGGGACAATTTTATTTACAACATTCAGATGTGCGGTAGTGATGAATGTGTGCATAATATATCATCCTCTCATTCTCCAAAAGGAAATAAAAATACAGAAAGTATCATAACTCCCCCTCTGGCAAAGCTTGGTAAACAAACATGATCATTACTCATGAGGGTAGCCTGACAAATCATTTTATACAAGTTCACCAAATTAATAACTTGTCTAGTGAAACTAACCAAATTAATGCTGACCCCAACTGATGTACGATTGAGGAGTTGATAGATTAATTTTCTTTTGATCATGATATATGTGGAAACAATAACACCAATCCTACCTTCCAACATCTGTTTGAGTAAATTCACAATAAGCAAATGCATATACTCCAAGGTAAGATACTTCAAGCTGACTCAACTTTTTGGTTAGATCCTGGGAATCTAAGGCAGCATGAAAAATCCAGCTACTGACAAAAAATTGAGGAGGAACATCAATGCAACAACACATTCTTTAGAACTGATTAGAGGATACTGATGCAAAAGTCTGGTCAGAGAAGTCACGTCAGCTTCTAGTGCTCTTTCTTCTTCTTCTCTTTTCTTTTATATGGTAGACCCTGCTCCTTAAACCCCACATGGATAAGCAGCGCCTTTTCCAACTCCCCCCTTGATGAGGCTCCCGTCATGGTTGGAGATTGAGAGTCCTTTTCACTAGACTATCCTCTTTTGTCAGCTCTAGTGCTTACTTATGGCAGGAAACCTATGTGAGATTGTTGTGCTAAGGGGCATCTCAGCATTCCTCGCATAAAATGGAATTAGAAATTTTCTCTCTGTTTAGGTATTCATGTTTTATATTGTCTGAACTTACAATCAAAATTTCGTCATGGCTACCAATAGATTGACTTATAAAAATTACTTCTGCACTTAATGTTTTGTAGCCGTAAAAGTCCAGTTAAGTTGACAGAAAACAACAATCGCAGGGCAGCTGGCTTACCAGGTCCTCCCAAAAACGTCCTGAGACAGCCTTTTTAAAACGAATTATCCACTTCCCACCATGGCAATTAGCAGCATCCTTTACAGACAAGTGAAATTAACTCGGGTAAGAGATATACATAGTTAAGGACTTAATCAAAATTGAAGACACATAAAAGAAATAGTTAGCATGAGCACCAAAACTAACCTCCCATAAAGGACGAATACCCTCTTTGAAAAGATGCAAATCAGTTGGGCTGGGCAATGCTGATGGGCGAGCCAAGTGGCAGTAGCAAACCCAAAACCCTTCAACCTATGGATGGTGAACACATAATAGATTAAAAAGGCAGTCAAATACACGTAAAGCCAAAAGACCAGAAATAAATTGACTTACAGTACTAAAATCAACAATTTTCTTTATATTGTCCTCGTACGATGTTTGCGTTCGAACCCCAGGTGTCCGGCGAGTGTACCAGAAAACAAACTTGTTCTGATCATGACAATGAAGCTAAGTGAGTACCAGAAGCACAATTCATAAAATAAAAAGAAAGCAAAAGATGAAAAGTAAACATGGCTAGAAAATAATACTGTGCCTATAGAACTACGAAGTCGTGTCCCTAGCATTGTTATTTAATATAAAGAGTGGAAAAACAGAGCATGATAATACGCTGCAAGAATATGCTAGTCATCATATATCTTCAATTCTAAAGTCCTCCTGGCCCGACTGGCACAGTGAACATGTTCGTTTTGGCCATCTCCAAAGAAGAAATGCAGAAAATTGCAGGCACTTCACAAATTTGACCACCAGTGTGGGTGCTGATTGTTTAAAAAATAGTACCTACTAGTAAAATGGAGAAGAAATGCAAGCATATTAAATCACAGGATCCTACAAGATCATCAGACTCTACTATGGGCTTTAAGGAAGTAAGCATCACTTGTATGGGACATATGATGCTCAAAATTTGCTACTTCATACTCATGAGCCTAGTTCCAATTCCTGAATCTATTGTATTTACAAAATCTCTGGAGTATATTATGTATAAAGGTAAGATATTGATGCAAATTCTCTCAGAAGCACTATGTCCAGTCTTTATCACCTAAGATCATTAACTTATTTGTCCACATGTTTTATTTCCTTTCTCTAGTAGGAAGTGCCTTACTAGTAGTTTCAATGTTATGTATTTAGTTCAAAACAAATCTCTGCATGAATTGATGTTCTTGCATGAATGTAATGAGGTCCTACAACCAGTTTATTACTCCGTAACTTAAGCAAACTATATTTTTTTATGACAATGGTGTCCGAGCCAACTTATGTACAGCACAACTATTCCACCAATATACCAACTTAATAATATTCATTCAATAAAAAGTAGAACTTTCAATAAAGCAATCACATATTCAGCTCCCTTGCATCAACAACCTAACAGAAGAATGATTATGAACAAAAGCATACAAATTTGAACTAACCTAAAAATTGTGTAAAATAAAATAGTAAACGTTTTTTGAGAAATAGTCACAAATTGCATAAAACCCCAAACAAAACAACAAGTATGAACAAAAAGCATAAAATTTTGAACTCCATAAACCTAAAAACTAAATATAACAAAATAGCTGCAAATCGCATCAAACAACCTAGGTTTGAACTTGAGGAACATAAAAATAAAATAAAATACTTTGCTGAAATAGCAGAAATATAAAACAAAAATGAAACCTTGAGAGGATGCAAGCCGGCTTTTAGGTCAACGGCGATGCGTTCACGATCCTCGGCGGCTATTGAGGGATCTATAATTAGGGATTGAGTGTTGTTCGTGTTCTTGTTATCCAATTCTTTCTTCTCCGGTGTCACTTCCATTTAGTTCCGGCGAATCTCCGGCGACAACTCTTGTATCTGGTTTTTTCGAAAAGAGGATTTTTCAGAATAAAAACGAAGAGGGATTGTATGACTGCGGCTCCCCTTCTTCTACAAACGAATCGGGTTTCCCCAGACCCATTCAGACAATCGGGTCAACCCGGTACCAAACTAAATTGTTTAAAATCCAATACATTTACTTAAAAAATAATTATAAATAACTTTTATCTGATTTAAATTGATTTAAAAAAAAAAAAGATTTTCATAGCTGATAGGTAACCAATTAATATAGCATATTTAATTACGTTGATTTTGTATAATAAAAGTTGTTAGGATACAAGTACACATCACTTAAATCTTTTGCATTATTAGAGTTTGAATTTTGCATTTCTACTATTAAAGTTGTATTCAACTTTCCTTCAATTATATTAGGTAGAAATTGCTTGCTAAATGGTCCAATTCCATACATAATACAGCCACATGCCATTATAATATTTGTGTGACGGTAAAATTTTTGAAATTTGTGGGATAAATATATTTGTAGTCCCTTAAATTTGTCAACAAATTTTATATACTATGTCTGTCCCAATTTATGTGACTTACTTTTCTTTTTAGTTAGTCCAAAAAAGAATGACACATTTCTATATTAAGTAACAATTTAATTATAAAATGTCTATTTTACCTTTAATGAAATGATTTACAGCCACACAAACTATTATCATTCATTTTGGACCACAAGTTTTTTAAGTCTTCATTTTTTGCTTAAACACCGTGAGGAGTCAAACTACCTTACATGAGACGGAAGGAATAGGTGTTTACATTATAGTTTATTCTGATTGAGCATATGAACCCATGATAAAGTTGTCTAGTTTCAACTAAAATCTCCTTGGATGTACAAGGACTTTGAGAGACATAGTTTAGTTTAATCTAAAGTTGGATAGCTCAAATCGAAGTGTACGCAAGTTGATCGACCTGAATAGGATCTAAAGTGATGCAAACCATGGTTCAATTTTAGCCCAACTAAACATTGAACTAATGAAGATGAGTATGTACTAATCCAATTAATAATTGAGAGAAATATCCATAGCTTGCCCAAATGGATTAGCCTTCTTATGTGTGGTCCTATAGGAGTGATATTTTTCACATAGTGATAAGCTTCCACCTATCCACTATATCACCATCATAACTAAACAAGAAGTTTCAAATATTCACTCTCCAAAGTGCAAGAAGACATCTTCCATATTGAGTGCCTTCTTTGAATAAAAATCCCACATTACTTTACCATCAATGCCACTCTATTTGACTTTTCAATTCCCAAAACAATCAGAACTCCATGACATTTAATGGTGTGACTCAGTAGCCAATGAAGTGATCGATAATAATGAGATGTCAGGTTTAAATTTCAATAAAGTAAAAATACTAGGTGAATTATCCATCTATCCAAGTCTTGATAAATAAAGTTAGTTGGTTCTCTGTATTGATAAGATATGCGACCTAGTAGTCACTAAAGTGATCGAGAATCATGAGATTTCATGTTTAAACCCTAGTAAAAGTACAAACACTAGGTGGTTTTACACATCTGTCCAAGTCTTGATGGATAAAGTTAGCTGGTACTCTGTAAAATATGACATGTGAATCTAACTCAACCCCAAAAATTAGCTCATGAAGGAGGATTTGCCTAAGTCCATATAAGAGAGACCACCAGTCCATTCCCAGGTCAGCATAACATAAATAACCATTGAATTAGTCGAGGTGCACACAAGCTGACGCACAACTAGAGTGGTAAAAAAGAAGCAGGACTTCTCTAAATTCCAAACTATTTAACCTCTACTGCTCTAACTCCCCTGCTTTCATTCATTGAGAAAAAAAAAATGGATCTTCAAGAGTGGGAACTTCTTTCTGATAATGGACTTCTTGAAGTACTCCATGATGATAGAGACAAGTTTTTGTCTATGGAGTATGCTTCTGATTCCAAAAGAGTGCCAAATCAACTAGTAATTCCATTACTAATTCAACAAGAACCAAGTATACAAAAACCTCAAGAAGATGAAGAAGTGATTAAAGAAGTTATCACCAAGGTTCCACTTGAGGTAAACATGTTACCACCTCATACCAAAGTTTGAAACTTTAGATCGTGATCATCTCATCTAAAAGCTTAAAATAGTTATCTTTTCATCCAAAGTCATTTTTCATGAGTCAAATTATTTTAAATAGTGTGATAGTTTCATCTGAAAGTTTAAACTGTTAAAGAAAATGCTACTTTAGTTACTTACTTGTATGGTATCTTAGCAGGATGAGGAAGATAAAAAGTCACAAGTTTTCTTCAAGAAAATGAAGGAAAGTGAATTTGAAAACATGAAGTTGGATTCACCCAAGTTTAATAACAAGACTACTTCTGTGTCTCAAATTGATTCAATGAGTTTCCCCTTTGAGGATAAAGTTGAAGTCTTGGAAGTTGAAAATGAGAGTTTGATCAAGAAAAGGGATATTAATGAAGAGAACAATAATGGTGGAATTAACCTATGGAACTGGAGATTGACTGGAATTGGTGCTATTTGTTCATTTGGGGTTGCAGCTGCTGCTGTTACAATTTGCATCTTTATTGGAAATCATCAAAAACAGAAACAGCATAAGCAGAATCAGAAGCTTAAATTCCAATTTTCTGATGACAAGGTTTGTGTAATATGTTGTCATATTATTCTTGCAAATTATGTTTCAATAATTGTTTTACGAAGCCAAGTGTCTGTCAGAAATAGCCTTTCTACCTCACAAAGGTAGGGTAAGGTCTGCATACATCCTACCGTTCCCAGACCCCACTTGTGAGATTACACAGCATATGTTGTTGTTGTTATAAGGTCTGTCTAAATATAGTGAACAGTGGTTAGTTGAAGCTCTTACCTTACCAACAAGCCGAGAGCTGCTAATGAACCGGCACCTTTTATGTCACTTATAAGCCTTGGTGGTATTCACCCTTCAGTAGCGTAGCCACATATAGTGAACAGTGGTCAGTTGAACATCTTTAATCCGAAAATTATACATATAGATGAAAAACTACTGTCATTGGAAAAATCTCCAATTATCGTTCATTTTGATATGCCTCTCTGAATGCATTTCACCTATCTAACAAATTGTTCATATGGAACTGCAGAAAATGAAGCAAGTAGTTCAACAGCCTGCAACAAAACTGAATGAAGCAATTCGTGGAGTAAGAGGATCAGTTCCTATAACGAAGAAACATATCACAGACGTTGAAGGATTACTTTTACGCTCCTTAGAGCATATTCAAGACTGTTTATCAGTTTCTTGAATTGTTTTTACGTTCCATTAGCCATAGTGGATCAAACAATGGGTTTGCAGGTTCAACAGAACTCATGACTACCTCGATATTTAACCTTATATATATGTAAAATTATAATAAGTGTAGGTGAATTTAGTAAATTGTAGATCCTAGCATCTAAACATATGATCACTATAAATGTTGGATATATATTGGATTCCAATTTCCCATGAGTTTGTACTAATGAAGGTCAATTGTACTGAAAACTGGAGTTTGGTTCAGAGATATACACGACTATTTGAATACATTGGGTTTTGTAGGTGCATCTGTGTGTGCTTAGTTTCTATGTTTGCTCGATTTCTTTTTCAAACTGCTTTGATGTGCATTACTTGAGTCGAGGTCTTTCAAAAATGGTCTTTCTATCTTCATGATGCTACTAGATATGTGTTACTTGAGTCGAGCGTCTTTGATAACGTACACTCGCCTATAAACATGCTACCACATATAAATATTTTATGTTCTGTGCTTGCTACAGTACAGAACTTTTACACTAAAAATCATATACAGCAAATTAAGGCAACAACATATTTAGCGTAATCCCATAAGTAGGGTTTGGAAAGGATATAGTGTACGCAAACCTTTAACCAGAGAGATTGTTTTCAAAAGACCCTCGGCTCAAATCAGCAAATCAAAGTAGTTATGAAACAGCGAAGAAAACAAACAAACTAATACGGAAAGCAGTACATAGCATTCAGGAAAAACAACAGTAACAATAACAAAGTAGTGCAATAATCAAAACACAATTAACAACAACCGTTGTTAACATATATCAAAACAAAAAACTACAAAATTATTCAAATTTCTTAATACAAAACTAGAATATTCAACTTTTGATTAGATTCTGTATTTAATTACAAACTCAGTAAGACAGTAACTAAAACAAGCTATGAATTCACTAACAAATCCACAAAACTGATAAACTTCAAATCCCGACTCCACCTCATTCAGGTAGCCACAAATCTGAATATTGAACATCTAATTCAGAATCAAAATCAGAAAGAAAAGGATTAGGCATAGGGAAACAAAAGAAAGTCCGAACACAGAGACTAAATCGACGAAATTCTTGAAAAGGAAAACAGAAGAGAAGATAAAGAACTTCATCACTGCTCAATCTTTCTGTGTTGCCATTGCAATATTGACAAAAATCTGCAGGTAAATTTGCCACAGCCACAATCAGTTGAGTGTTAAAAACCATTCTTGCTTCAGAAAAGCTCTAAAACAACTTACTAAAAATATAAATATATTAGAGAAAAATATTATTGAATTGTTGTGTCTGACCCTATTTATAGACACTGCACGATACAATCCTTTACCAAATAGAATACTATTTACTATTCTTGTTTATATTACTATTATTATTTCTACTCCTATTCTTATTTTGAGTAGGATTCTTAAACTTAGACAATTTTTATTTTATTAAAAATTACTGAAAACGACACAGATTTGTCAATTTAATTATTTACAGCAATTTGGAGTTTGGAGGCCAAGTGGACGGTTAGTGGCTTAGTGCTATTAACTTTTAGCAAACAATTTTTTATTTTTCTAATGACTGCATTTTGCATGCAATTCTTTATAATTTTTATGATTGAATCAGCCAATAAAGTAGCAAGAGCCAGTAAATGTGTGACTAATCCTGGAAGTTGTTACTATTTCACATCATTAAAAGAAAACTAAAGAATTTATTTTGACAATCGTGGTATTCAGACCAACTTGTGGGCGTCTAGATTTGAACATATGAGTAAATTTTTATTTTTTTTATGACAAGGAAAATCCGTAGCTGCTACCCTTTGGGTGCGCACAAAGTAAAAATCTGGCTCCTATGCAATAGCTCGCAAACCACATCGGAGAGGTAACTCGCACTAGGCAAGCCATTGCGACAAGCTTGACCCAAAAGGCAAACCCCTTGCTTTTGCTGGCAAGGGGTTTCAAACTTGAGACCTCCAACATGGAAGTCCCAACCACCGGACCACCCCGAAGGGTACGTACGAGTAAAATGTTTGTCCTAATTTGAACTTGAGACTTCATGATTCTCGAGACTACTTTATTGACCATTAGCTCATCCTTGGGTGCTAAAGGAAACTAAAGAATTACAATGAAGTTGTCTGCTTCCATTTTGAAATCAGTCTATTTCCAGCATCATATCCATAGTGTGCCCGTTAGTCCTAGTTAGCAGTTTCAGGTCCGTATCAAAATCACCAGTTAATCGTAGTTAACAGTTTTAGCTTCTCCGTAACAAGGTCACGATCCATATGGTCACTAGCATGAAGACAGTTCATAGAAGCACCTTCGCATCAGTTCACTTCCAAGATGGATAAAAAAACACATCATTAAAGAGCAATTAGATAATCTTCCCCTCGGAAGTTTGCGCGAAAAAGTAACAATGGTGATTATATTGTCTGCATGACATTCGAATTCTGAAGCTAAGTATGTCATAGAAATGTTACAGTAAACAGATGAGAATTCAAGATGTCGATGGTGCATAACTAACTCTGCAGCATATAGTTGTATCACATACTATGGACCTAGACACTAGATGAACATATATGTACCATCTAAAATTGATCATATCAAAAAAGCACATATAATGGTTGAAACAGATGGAGGGAACTAGACATTTTCGGCAATTCCCTCTGCTGAGTCTTTTCTTGTTATCTGCAGCAAGCACGGTCACTAAGCTTCCAAAAAGCCTTCGTTCTCCATATAAGAAACTACTTGCCCCGCCATCTCATGTGGTGTAGGAACTACTCCGTCTTTTAGTTGTAGTTCAATCTAACCAGAGAAGCAAAAGTTCGGAACAAAAGTTATTACGAGAAAACAGAAGGGAATTAACAATCTTTTGAAAGCTTAGCAGCAGCAGAAGTAATATAATACATACCTCACAATTCAAAGGTGGTTCATAAGGATCATCTATTCCAGTAAAACCTACAAAATGAGGTGCTAAAAGTTCCATAAAATTTGATGTACGAATACTAATAAAAGACAACAGTTCGACTCAAATTGTCCGTCCTCTGATGAACATCTTTCAAATTGGTGACTTATAACGACTATCAACTAATAGTGCCATGAAGCATGGCAACAAGAATTACTCAAACAGTTTAAATGCAAAATTTTAAGCAGAACATCTGTTGACAGATGCAATTTATTATTTACAGTGTTGCAAATTTGTGTATCTAATAACTGAGCAAAGTAACTCCGTGATTACTTGAGTTAATCGTCATTTGTAGGAATACAAATTTTATACAGATGTGGAAGCAATATAGGCTACAACACACCTTTGATTTTACCCTCACGAGCTAGCTTGTAGAGGCCTTTTGGATCTCTATCTTCACACAGTTGTAGAGGCATATTCATAAAAACCTGAAAGTCACAAGAAAAGGAATGTTACATAATGCAAAAGATTTCTACAATAGATCAATGAACATGAGACTTGCCTCAATGAACTTTTTATCTGGCAATAATGTGCGGCAAGCATCACGATCCTTTCTGTAAGGAGATATCAAACTTGCAATGCAAATTAATCCAGCATCTGCAAAGAGATTTGCAACTTCCCCTAAACAAATTCACGGGTAGTACAGAATCAGGAACTACAAAATATTTACCAATACGTCTCATACCAAAACTGAGAAATATCTAGAATAATTCAAAATTTTATCCACACGAAACTAAAAGGTTCCTCTCAATCAGGTAGTATTGAAGTTATCCAGAGATGCACAATTCCCATAAGGCCAAAGCAATTCCCACCAGTCGGGGAACAACTAGGATCTAACAAGGGGTTTTTAAAAAAGATGCAAAAATTGTTACATCTAGAAGCTTCCCTACTGTTAAGGAGATTCAACAGTTTATATATGTAGAGAAAAATTATTTACTCTACATGAGTGTAATTTCCAGACAGAAGGGGTTCAATTGGGAACTCCGTTCCTTACCTTTAGCTCCACCACTAATTCCCTCTCCATTACTACATTTAGACACTCCATTTCCTTGTAAATCAAAATGGGGAGTGGACATGAATGGAATGGTGGAAACAACCGTCACCCTTTTTCACGTTTGCTTTATTTCATTGTTCCAAACCTCCCTCCTCTTCTCTAAGTGTTTACAAGTCATTTGTGAACTTAAGAATTTGAAATAAGAGATCCCGGAGAGGTTGAAGACTGTTCTTAAGTTAATCTAAAGAGACAAAGATATGCAACATACTATTTGCTGAAGTTGTCTCCAAATCTCTACCACAAGCATCTAAAAATCTCACCAATAGACAATTTATGAATACACTTACCAGTCCTACGTATATTCTCAGTCCGGCTTTCTGGTGAGAACCCAAGATTCTTGTTCAGACCATGCCTAAGGTTGTCACCATCAAGAACGTATGAAAGCTTACCCCTTGACTGCAATTCTCTACCTAGGGAACATGCAAGTGTGCTTTTTCCTGCACAAATTCAGATAAAATCTTGAAAAACAATGGCAAATGCATGTCGAAAAAGTGAGCATCTAAAACTTTTGAACCCCTTGTGGAAGGCATTTTCTTCCCTGCCTCTAAACACCATTTTCTCTTATTCCTCTAAACATAAGTACAAAATATACGAGTTCTGTGCAGCTAATACAAAAGGCAAATAATAAGTAACTGAAAATTAATATTAACCTGATCCACTGAGACCTGTGATCCATACAACACATCCCTGTTGGTTAAGCAGTTTTTCCCTATCCGCCTTCCTAACTGGATTTTCATGCCAGAATATGTTTGCCGGATTGCCCACAGTAGACATCAAGAAATAGTAACCTTTGATTTCCTAGTTACACATGAAAATGCCAGAGGTTATTAAGAGCACCATGCTAGGTCCTATGGGCAGTTAATCAGTTGATGTGTTGAAACAGGATTCTCATATACCGATTACTTCAGCACAGATGAAAAAGAATGAAGATTTTGGAGAATGTGGTTTAGAACACCCTTTTCTCTTCTGATCTTTGAAATCTAATTCACAGATGAAGAAGTACCACTTAACATTAACCTAAGCATGTTATGATCCAATAAGGAGTAAGATAGTCCTGTCTATAAAAACGCATTGACAAATCAAGTTAAACGCATAAGAGAAGGGGATCACGACGGTGCAAGAACTAACATTGCAAGATAGTCTAAAAAATTCATCATCCTTGTTAAATTAGGGTGTAAAAGTACTTTGATTATAAAGGAAGGTAGGACCTTGTTGGATCTAGTGATTATGCCCTCCAAAGGACAGAGATTTAATAGATTGAAGAGATTTGTATTCGTTTACACCCTCAGTAAATGAAAGCCTACATGGAAACACCAATGTTATGCTTTAAGCCAGACAACAAGTCGTGCAACGTAACTATAAAACCCAAAAATCGAGTAAATAGCAAGATAGATAGGTACCACCTATTCAAAATTCCAAAAAGCTATTCTTCATACCAATTTCTACCATATATCTGATGAAAGGTGACTCAGGGTTCAAAGTAACAACAACATATCCAATATATAGTCCTACAAGGTGGGGACTGGGAGGGTACAATGTCCCCAAACCTTACCCCTACATAGCCGAGGTAGAGAGGCCTGTTTCCGAAAGACCCTGGCTTGGGTAATGCATATCAAAGATTTGAGAAATGCTCTCAATATAATCACTTTGTATACATTTTCCACTTCACATACGTTATATTCAATTTCAAAGATGAGATACAACAACAAAAACAACAACATACCCAATGTATTAAGCAAGCTATCTAAGTTCACTAAAGAATATTAAATCTCTTTCCTATTACATTGTCACAATTCATAAACAAAACGTACATGTATCAATCAAATGCAGCTAACTTTTAGCAGCTAAATCTCTATTCCCCAATAAAAGCACAAAAGCTTCCCCACCCAAATAGGCAAATGGGATCTTGAAATCTCTAGTGAAAATTAAACTCTCATTCTCTTGGTATTTCCATCAAAGATCAAACCTTTCCACAAAACAAAAAATACCCATCACAACCAAAATCCAAAATTTCCCAAGAAACAATTTTTTTTAAACACAATCTGGAGAAACCTAATAGACAAGTAAAACAAGAATGCAAATTTATATATCAAAGAGATCTGAAAGAAAAACAAAACATATGGCCAAAGAAAATGATCATTTACCTGATAAAGAAGAACCTAGAAAGCTGAAATTACAGGGAAAAAATGAGCTATGAAAGAGCAGAAATATGAATTTGGAATTGGGAATTTGTTGTTTGATACAGAAGAAAACTCTATGCCGTTACTGACTGAGTTGTATTTTGACACATGTCCTAATTTGTTTATGAAATCATAATTCGCCCAACCTATTAGAGTACTTATTTTATTGATGCGATTCATTAAAAAACGTATTGATATATAACTCAAATTAGTTCATAAATTTTTTTTGTTAAAATACTTTTAATATGTTATAGATAATTAGATTATAAAGAAAAATATTGATTTTATTAAGTATTACTGTATAAGATTGTAAAACAAACAAATTAAACGAGTTGGATTTGACTCAATTTTTTATCCATTTTAAGTTAATGTATTTCTATCAGAGTATTTTTTTTACGGAAAATTGTATAAAATAATAGTAAACTATTAATTCAAATTAAATTATATAATCATAGTTTGATTTAATTATAACCTATAGCAAATTGTTGCCATTCACTTCCCTTCCTGAAATTCTCGCTCGCCACTCTCGTTTCTCATTGGCAGTCTCTCCCTCGCCTCTCTCACTTTTATACAAACACAAATGTATAAAATGTGTTTCTGTTTGTATAAAGTGAGAGAAAACTGTATATATACCTATCTTTTCGTTCGCATCTCTCCTCAGAGAACCTCGCTCGCCACTCTCCCAAATCTCGCTCGCCACTCTCACTCGCCTCTCTCACTGTATACAAACACAAATGTATAAATTGCGTTTGTGTTTGTATAAAGCGAAGGAAAATTGGATATACAAATACAAATACATATATTTTCGTCATATACACTTATAATTATACAAATAAAGATCTTCCCCTGCTCAGTTTTCTTTTGTCTTTCTCTCTTTATACAAACACAGATTATATAATTGATTCTTTTGTATATGTATATCGAAACATATTATACAATTGATTCTTTTGTATATGTATATCGAAACAGATACAATTGATTCTTTTTTATATGTATACCGAAATATACATATTAATAGCCATAACAAACATAAAGTTTGCTATGGAGCACAATTATACAAACTATAATTATAGCATACAAATATGATTTTTATGTTTGCTAAACCTAAAATTTACTCTTTTTTTTATAATTATTAATTTACTTATTCATTAGCTCAACCAATCAACTCAAATTTAGCTCAATTCATCTATTTATCACATCTAAGTGTCGTATTAATACTTATTTTTGGTGCAAACTAAATACTTCCTAGGACGAAACTCAAGTTGGAATCTTAAAGTTTTTTTTTTAAGTTTCTAGCTTCGTAAAGTGTATATGTATAAACACTACATGTACACTTTTATTGTATATTTTTTTGTATGAGTATGTATATTATATGTATAGTCTATAGATTAAATTTATATTATCTATACATTGTACACTTATTTTATAAATTAGATAACCCAAAGGCATTGAACAATAATTTTTATTTTTCCATAAATATCAGAAGTTGAAATAAATTACCAAAACAAACCCTCAATAGAATGGAGCTCAACTTTGTTCAGGCTCAATGCAAGTTTAATACTCCTATAAAATGGCCTACTTAAGCTGGGGATTTACTGGACTGACAAATATTCAAGCCCAAGTTAGCTCAAATCACTGAAAATGAACACTGAACTGAATTCTAATATTTTCATCATTAAAAATCGAACGGGCTCGATCGAATTCAATAGTCTTATTTAGAACCTGTCTATGTTATAGTCAATGTGTTCAATTGGACACCCTTCATCAGAAAATAATACCATATATATAAGTAAAATGACACATGAAGTGATTAAATAACATATTCTGGACACCCTTGACAAAATAAGATGTTGTAGCACAATGATTTTAGACTCTTTCAAAGAGCCGTAGGGTGCTCACGTGTTTGAATCTCACTAGCTCCCCTTTTTTTTTGACACCCTTCATGAAATTCCAGGTCACGTGTTTGAATCTCATTACCCTCCATGAAATTCAACCAGTTGTGAATTTCATGCAACTAATTAATCTGAACTTGTCCCTTTCAACACCAACTGCCAAAAAGAAAACACTTAAACATAAAAATCATACCACATTTTGTCTATGATATTATTTTTTCAATATTAGAAAGATTGATTGGTGTCCAATAATTAATAATATATTAATTTATTCATACATGTAATGGAGTTTTCTAGTCCTTTTTCTACCTTATTTCTTTCTGTCTGTAGGGGACACTATGATATAATTCAGTATATTTGCTTAGTTGTTCTTGTTTTTACTTATATGTCAAAAAAAAAAAGAAAAAGAAAAAAAGAAAGAGAAGAGAAATGTATAAAAGTTGGGTTGCATTTATATTAGAAACTTTAATGTTTTTTCATTGTATCTAAATTAATGAGACATCAAAATTTGACGTCTACATCTTTTTTTAGCCGAAGATAGACAAAAATAGAAAGATATGAATTTTCAATTAGAATTTTTCTCGCAAGACAATTCCCAACTCCTGAATGCTTCTCTAAACCTACACATAATGGGAATGAATTAGCATACTATTATTAAGCTTCTATGTGTCTGTTTATAAAACAAGTTCCTTAAAAATATTTCTGATTTTCATGTTTGGTCGGTCAGAATATTTTTTCTAGAAAAATAATATTTTTAATGAGAAAAACAACTTTTTAAATCAATGTAGAGAAAATAATTTACCTAAATGACATATTGTAAGTTCATCATCTCTTCTTGACCCACCCAACACCCCCACCGCCTCTACTTGACCATCCAAGCCCGTGAACCCCACTCCCCGCATCATCTAACACTCTCATAGTACTTTGCTAGATAACATATAAATACTTTTGAAATAATACATTTTTCTTATTAAATAAATAAAAATTCAACCTATTTTCCAAAAAAACATGATTTTATAGAAACATATTTTTCATAAAAATATTTTCCTCCCTATCAAACACAACTTTATCTCGACTTGTTACACTTGTGCTCATATATATTTAAAAAAAAACCTCATGCCTATGTACCTAATAATTGGGGGAAGAAAAAGAAAAAAGTTATATAAGCAAAGAGTAGTAATTGAGGATTAATATTCCATTTTATCCATTAGTGTTTAATTAATTAATTAACACCAATATCAGACAAAAATGACTATTTTAATATATGAATAATAAAACTCCTTTAATCCAAAAAAAAAAAAAATGAATAGTACTCCCTCCGGCCCATTTTATATATCATTCCTTTTTATGAATAGTTGGTTCATAAGTACTTGTCATTTCATAAAATCAATGCATAAATTATCATATTGTTCCTTTTTTACCCTTGTGAGTTATTAGCGTTGAAAATATGCATTTGACCAACTTAGAAAAGCTAAGTAAATGATTCATGTTCATTGGTTAAATTAATTAATCAAAATAAATTAATTCATATTCATTGATTGAAAACTTGAGTTCCAAAAAAATTAAATAAGGGTAGAAGGGTAAAGTTACATCATTTCTCAATGCAAGTGCAAAGTAAAAAAGTGACATATAAAATGAACGGAGGGAGTATTGAATTAACTAACAACCTCTCATAATTAAAGTGGCAAAAACATGATTAGGACACCAAATTGTTTGGTACAAGGGCTAAAGTTATGATTAAATTTAGTTTATTGTCGGAAGTGAATTTAATTTATTTATTTAATCAAACTTTGGATTATTATTATTGTAACTTGCTTATCACCAAACAGTTGCAACAATAATCTAGAATCATAATAAGCCAGAAAACATTGTTGATCTAACAATACAAAACAACTTTTCGAGAAATTTTGATTTCGAACTCTAACGATGAAAAATATCCTAAATAAAAGAGTTTTTTAAGAGAAATGAAATTAAATCATCTTTTGAACCGTCAATCAAGTTTTAGCTGATACAATTTCTTTTTTAGACTTTGGATATATTTTGAGCAACGTAACTTAAATTACAAGGACTAGTAAAAAATAAAAACAACGTTCAAATTCTAGAATAATCCATCAAAATTTTAACTTTTATCCGTCCAATTTCAAGAAAAAAAATCATGAAATTTGAACTTAGAAAATTCAAATTATAAGAACATTATGTTGAAATTATGTACTTGTCAGAGTTTTCTATTATAATGAACAAGTAATGTCAACAGAATAATTGGATTACTTATTTTTCATTTTAGTTACTCTTTTAACTTTTTATAATCTTTATTCATTTGTTGATTGATAATTTGTTTGGTCTTTTAAGCTAATCTCTACCAACTAATTAATAATTTATTGGGGGTGTCCCTACTTGAGCCAACATAAAAAATCTTCCTTGATTTGCTCTATTTGATCCCTCACAAATCACAATAATGTGTGGCTCTTTTTTCCTTTTTATGTTATGTTTTAACTCATCTTTTGTCTCCAATTCCACTAACTGTCGGTGATCCCAATTAACCTTTATTTACCATCTCGAATTTCATTATCGTAGTTCGATCTATAAAGTATTCTGTATTTATATCCAGTTTAAGAAGAGTTTTACCTTTAAAGAATGTGATTTAGACAATTTTATTTAATACAAGTATTAGTGGTTGTTTTCATGATTTGATCTATGATCTTTAACAACAATAGTTTAGTTGCCGTTAAGTATGTTTTTAGAGGCATGAATTGACAATCTTTGTAAATGTCTTGAAAACCTATAGCAACATTGGATCCAATGATAATTAACTAATGTTGGTAAATGTTTTATCGTTCTTAATTTGTTAATGTATATATTTAATGCCGCTAAAATTGCTTTTATTGTAATCATATACACAAATACAATTTTATCATTACTTCAAGACTGATCTCCTTCTGAAATTTTATTTAATACTAATAACAGTACAATCAAATCTCTTTATAACAATGTCATTTGTTCTATATTGTTTTGTTGTTATAATAACAAGATATTTAAAGTCGATTTTAAAATAAAACTTAGATATTAGTGTGAAATACTTTTTATACTTATAATTATTCAAAATTATATATTTATGTTTGTCCAACATATCAAATGACGTTATAGCCTTATAGGCTATCTAATTACATAGTAGGTGAGATATTTTAATACTTATTGTGGAGTTCGTGTGTAAATATATATGCATTTTACTTCATGTTTTGTCAAATATCGATTTATACAATAAGCATTTTATTTGTCTTGTCGAAATATCGTTTTATACAACTAGTAATATAAATTCTAAATATAATAGATTCCTTTTAGTTATGATATGGAAAATTATTGAAATGACAAATTGTTCACCGCTATAAATCAAATTTATATATTTATTGACTTTATTGCTATCTTATGTAAATTTATTGTTTTAAAACAGTAGCTAGACACATTTATAACTGTACTTGATTATGCTAATTAGTAGTTAATTATTCAAGGACCAAGAGTGGCATGTTCCCACGCTAGTGTTTCTGTGTGGAGTTTCGATTAATTTAAATTCGTGTCAGACAAACAATGGTCAGGATAGAAAATTTGTCACAAGTATATTTTGAAAGTTAATATACATGTATACAAAATAAATTTAACTAGTATATTCAATATGAGTTTTTGTATATATTATAAAGACCATACTTGACTATATATGGCTCCGCTACTATACATAAGCTCCAATATTGAAGAGACAAATATTCTTTAACTCTCTATCGAGTATTGAGATTTTTTTCATTTTCAAAATTCAGACTCTCTATGTGAAACAAATTACAACAATAAACTTGTTAATTATTTAATGTACATGTAAGTTATATGTATTTAAACTTTCATTATGGAAAAAAAATCTTAATTATTGTGTACAAGTTGTAAGGCAAAAAATCTCACATTATAGTATGCATGCAAAATACAGATGAGATTTTTAAAAAATAGAACTGAGGTCCCCTACCTATTATTACATGTTGTTGTACTATTTAGGTAAGTACAATATGCAAATTCTAGCTAGTCGGTGAATGAAATATCTCAAGACCTAGTAAATTTCATATCGAGTTAAACTAAAACAAACAAATTAAAGAAAAAAAAGCATCTTCAGGCGTTGATATTAACTACTTAATAAAATCGACTAAATATCGAAATTGGTTGTTATTTTTGTGAGCGAAAATTAAACTACAACAAAGTCTCATCAACATTAAGTACATTTATTATATATGTACGTAGACTATCTAATTATAACATAATAGGTGAGATATTAACACTTAAATATGAAGTTCATGAGTAAATGCATATGCATTCCACTTGTATTGTCAATTAATGTTATGACCTATATATATAGTTAATTAGACGATATTTTATATAAAAAAAAACTACTATAGTAGAGTAACATAAATTCTAAATAGATTCCTTTGAGTTATGGTATGTGAAATTACCAGTATTGGTCTCCCATGCTGCTGTTTTGTGTTGAGTTTCGATTAATTTGAATTCATGTCACACAAAATAATAATCGTCAAGACAGGAAATTTGTCAAGGATATTTTGAAATTTAATATATGTGTAAAAAGTTACTTTTAACTAATATATGCAATATAATTTTCTATAATTATTTATTATAAAGAACACACTAGAAATATCACATCATGCAAAATACAGATAGAGTTGTTTTTCTTAAGAAACTAGAACTGAGGTCCCCTACCCATTCTTACATGTTTTTGTACTATTGGTGAATGATATGACCCCAAAGACATCTTAAATTTCGTGTCAAGTTAAACTAACCTAAACAAATTGGCTCGAAGAGAACATTTGCAATTGATATTAATTATACTAATTATGTAATAAATATATGAGATATAATTAGACATAATATAATCGACTATATAAGCGAAATTGATTATTATTTTTGTGAGGGAAAACTATAATAAAGTCTCATTAACATCAAGTATATTTTTACTCAAGATCAAATTTATATTTTCGATCCCCACCTAGCTTGAAAGGGAGTGTTAAAGTATAACCTAACAACCACAAGTCATTAAGGTCACTCCATTAATTCAGCTTGTCTGGTTAATTAACTTTTTCGATATAGTTAGTTAGATTTTTTGTTTACTAGTCGACCTAAGTTGTACCCTTACTTTTAGGGAGGGGCTTGGCCTCTGAACCGCATGTGAGACGAGTTCTTACCTCATACAGCTCAACCTCATAAAGATATTTGAGGGTCACAAATCTTAGTTAATACTTGTGCATGAATTAATTGATTTTTCATGAAGTGGACATATCATAAAACTATACTACTTAATTAGAGTACATGAAATATATATGTTTGTCATGAAAATTGGTTAGTATATAGTACTCTTAGCTGTAAATTGGAGGACCCCTACAAGTACAATTAATTTTGAATCTACCAAACAAGAAAACATATTTTTTGGTAAGAAAAATAAAGTATAACGAAAATGAAAGAATAAGGACTATGGAATATCTTGAATATCAATGTTCATTAATTACTGGGGTCTTATTCATTTATAATTATGTTGGTAAGAAAAGGTCCATTCATTTAAGAGCTCATTTTTTTTTTACCCTTTGACCTTGAATAATTTTTTATTTTTTTTTACATTTACAAGTAGGGGTGAACAAAACTGAACCGCAAACTGAACCAAACCGTGAACCGAGTCAAACCGAAAAAAAAACCCAACTAGTGGTTTGGTTTGACTTGGTTTGGTATTGAAAAAAAAAAACCCGACTATAATTGGTTTGGTTTGGTTTTAACTAAAAAAAATCAACCCGAGACCAAATCAACCCGACATTATATATATTTATTTTTAATTTTATTTTATACAAAAAAATGTTTATTAATATATAATTTATATATTTTTCTTAATCTTTCTCACAATTTTATGTTTAATATTAGTGGACTTTGGGCTACATAGTTGACTTGAGCCCACTTGTTATTTTTAGAAATAAATAAAAGCCCAAATAAATTATACAATTCAACTAGCTCTATATAATATTCTCTATCTCATTTAACAAAGGTCATTAGGTCAGCAACTCTTCACCTTCAAAGGCTTAGTCACTGTTAGGTTTTACTCCTTAGCTATTAGGGCATATATTGAGCTCGTCTTTTTTATTTTAGTTCAAATCACCATCAACTCATCTTAATCTGGGTAAGTAATTGCTACTAACTCGTTTTTAGATATTTTTCTTGTATTGCCATTGTCAACAACATCACAATTTTGGGTAGTTGAATCATAGATATAAACCTAAAAATTATATATCTTGGTGTACATATCTATGGTGTGTTAAGCTTAGCAACAAGATGTTGAATGTAAATAAGAACTAAGGACTAAACATCAACTTAGTTAATCCATTGCTAATCAACTTAATTGATTTGTATTGTCTACGTTGCAGATGCAGGCTATGGTTTTTGGAAAATATGTATAGAAGATCTCACTTCAAAAATGTTTTGTTCCTTTAGGTACAAGGTCCTAGGTTGTAAGTAGTGATGGTGTAGAATTTAAAGATTTGAATGTAAATAACTCGTATTAACTTTTGACGACAATATTTTGACTATGCAAATTGTTTAAGCCACTATGTTACTTTCATGAATTTCTCTAATGTTAATGAATCACTCTTGATTATTGATACTATTTTATGATTTGTCCAAAATAGTAATAGTAGTAATTTTTTGAGAATTTGTGTTCCAAATAGAATGGAGAATTGCCTATTGAACTCATGGGCATGCAATGCCAAAAGAAACTACCGAATGCTTTTCTAGGATAAAAAATCATGTTAGTGTTCAACGTTTTTTTTAAATCACTGAAAGAACACAAGCTCTTTAGTCTTTATCAAAAAACCCGAAAAAATCCGAATAACCCGAACCAACCAGAGATTGAAAAAATCCGACTATTATTGGTTTGGTTTGGTTTATATATATTTTAACCCGATACAAATGGTTTGATTTGGTTTTTAAAAAACCCGAACCAACCCGGTGATGTACACCCCTATTTACAAGTAAGAAAAGTACCTTTTTATTTTTCCTTTTATACTTTTATTACTATTATTTTTAATAAGAGAGTAAAATATACTGACAAGTAAAAAATAAAATATCAAAGAATGTGTAAGTGTAACTAACTACGGTCCACGACAACTTTACAAGTCCCTACCTTCGGATTTTGCATTGATTGGTACCGTTGGTTTAAAAGACTCGTTTCACTAGGCTCTATTTTTTATGATTTAAAAATATATTAACACAATAACTCTTTTGTGTATCTGTGATCAACGATGTGAAATTTGTCTAGGATACTATCATATACACAACATAAAGGACTTATCAACATCATCGCAAATTAATAAGATGTGAAATCTTAATTCACCTAAAACGTCATGTGCATCTTCTTCAAAAACTTGCAAGCTTAACAGTTTAGGCATAATACATAAACATGACTCTTAACATGACATCAACTTGCAACTATGACCTTTAACTTTGGATGTGCACAAGTAGACACTTAAACATGTATAAAATTGAACAAATTGACACATTCGTCCTACATGGCACCCTACATGGAATTTTTGTGTCCTACGTGGCATCTTGCGTGTATTATGCCATGTAGGACATATGTGTCTACTTGTTCAATTTTATACAAGTTTAAATGTTTATTTGTGCACACTCAAAGTTGGAGGACATAGTTGTCCGTTGAAGCCAAGTTAAGGGTCTTGTTTATGCATTATGCCTAACAGTTTATCAGTCATTCTCTTTGATCAGTCCTCATCGGCTTGGCCGGCACCTCTCCTTCATGAGCCATCAATTTTGTAATGACTAAAGGATAATCAACCAAGCCAATTGTGTCATGCGTAATTCATATTAATTAATAATAATAATAATAATAATAATAATAATAATAATAATAATAATAATAATAATAATAATAATAATAATAATAGTAAATAACTATTTATACGAAATAGGTAAAGTAAACACAAAAGTAAGTTCAGAAAACCCTTACAATATCATTATACTCGCCCCCTACCATTTGAGATCTTTAAGAGATATACATATTGATGTCACGTACCATGCATGGACACAAAGCAATTTATGCATTCACATAAGAATTTAACTTCTTATGTAGTACAAATTAAATGTACAATATTTTTTTCTTATATAATTACATCATTTATTTATTATAAGTAAAATCTTTTAAAAAGTTGAAGAGTAAATCAATTTTTTTAAAAAAATAATAATCTTCTATAACAATTTCAAATACTATTCAAGTTAGATATATTGACTATGTTTGGTAATCGGAGTATCCAAGAATATGATCTTGAGCTCAATATAATGAACTTATGTGAAACATAAGATTTATGTTCAAATTTAACAAAATAAAAAAATACTAGGCGACTTCTTTTTATATAGTTACACCTTGATAAACATATATCCTCAAAGTTGCAAGTATTTAATAGAATTTGTAAAAATAAAACTAATTAAAAGTATGTGCACATCTAGAGGTGTAGTTTTACAATATGATGAGCGTATACATCAACACACTCATTCAAATATAATGATAATGTAATTTTTTATTTTTTTAAAAAAGAGAACAATAACCCCACCTCCAACAACAACATTACATATCGCGTAAATGTACACAGATCTTATTATTATTTTACAGATAGATGAAGAAAATCACGACAAAATACTATAAACAATCTAACGAATTATGTAATCATCTTAATAGATAAAACGATAACAATAAACAGAGTACACCCACCCACACCTCCTTACCCCCCACTCCCACCAGAAGAAAAACACCCTGCGGCCTGCGGTTTTCATTCTTCTATATCCCTGTGACTCTGTGTGTCTATACACATATATATACACTTGTCTACCTGTTCTTTTCACCATTCTTTCTCTTCTCTATCCTTTAATTTCTTCAAAAAACTTACAAATCAAACACAAAAATGGCAGCAGCTGCAATTTCTACAATCTCAATGATTGATTCGAACATGGAAGTTGACAAATTAACATACGAAATCTTCTCCATTCTCGAAAATAAGTTCCTCTTTGGCTACGATAATGACCCAAAACTTTCTTCTGCATGCAGAGAAAATCTCAATTTCTCAACCCCTTTCGCCGGAAACAAAAATGTCCCCGCCGGAAAAATCAGGATTCTCTCTATTGACGGGGGTGGGTCCACTAATGGCATCCTCGCTGCTAAATCTATAGCCTATTTGGAAACAACCCTTCGTCGGAAAACCGGAAAGAAAAACACCCACATTGCTGATTTCTTCGATGTAGTCGCCGGGTCCGGTACCGGCGGGATCCTCTCTACTCTTCTCTTCACTCGTGGAAAAGATGGGGTTCCTCTTTTCACAGCAGAGAAAGCTCTGAAATTCCTAATCGAGAATAACCGGAAAATCTCTCGATCTTCCTCAAATGGAGTTTTCCGGCGTGTTTTCCGGCCACCTGTGAAGGTGTTCGGAGAAGTGTTCGGCGATTTAACTTTAAGAGAAACTGTAAAAGCAGTTTTAATCCCCTGCTACGACCTCACCACAAGATCACCGTTCCTTTTCTCCCGTGCTGATGCTTTGGAAATGGACGGCTGTGATTTTAATCTGGCAGATGTATGTGGGGCCACAATAGCTGATCGTACGATGGAAGTGAAATCAGTTGATGGAAGACGAAAGATCACAGCCGTTGGTGGTGGGGTCACAATGAATAATCCAACGGCTGCTGCTATCACTCATGTTCTTAACAATAAACAAGAATTTCCCTTTGCTAATTCAGTTGAAGATTTGTTAGTTATTTCATTGGGCAACGGAGAATCAGATTCCGGCACCGGAAGCATGACGTCATCACCGGCGGCATTTGTTAAGATCGCCGGAGATGGAGCTGCCGACATGGTACGTAAACATTTTTTTTTTGGTTCATGCAAATTATGTCGGTACTTCACCGACACCATCGTGGTCAAATGATAAATATTATTTATTCAGTTATTGTTAATTAGACGTCTCATTTTAATAGAGTCTCAATACGAGTAACGGACATAAAATGAGAGGCCAAAAACAAAGTTGGTACTTTGGAATTAATGAGTTTTATTATTATGGGGCCTTGGATTACTTAATTTACATACAAAATTGTCCACTAAATCTTTTGATTAAATAGTTTACCTAACTATATACTAGTAGTTTATTAGGAACTTTAATTTTGAATATTAGGTAAGTATTTGCATTAAGCATAAACATCGAGAAAAGCGAGTGTATCGAACCGTCCTTTTTTTAGGTTATTGTTTATTAAATATTATCGTCGATGCTAGTATTAAATAGAGTTAACTCCTCCAAGCTTCAATTATAGAAGAAGGAACTTAGTAAGGTTAACAACTAATATTATTACGCGACAGCTCATGATGTTCATATCGATCAATCATGCTCAATACAATAATTATCCTGGCTCTATTATATCTTTTGTTTATTTCTTCTGAAACAATCACAAACACTTTTTTTATCGATACATAATGATATTGACTTTCCAGTAACTTGATTGTATAAATATTTTTTATATCGTCAGTTTACGTAGACTAATGTTTTTTTGGTGTTACTTATAACAAATGCAGGTAGATCAAGCTGTATCAATGGCATTTGGAGAGTTTAGAAACAATAACTATGTTAGAGTACAAGGAAATGAAATTATTGGAAAAAAACACCATATGATAAAAGATGAAAAAATGAGAAAATCAATTGTCATTGCTGAGGAAATGCTAAAGCAGAAAAATGTGGAATCGATATTATTTCAAGGGAAAAAATTGGTGGAAAAAACAAATTTAGACAAATTGGAAATATTTGCAGGTGAATTAATCAAAGAACAAGAAATGAGGAAAAATAGTATATTATCTCCAGTTGTTTTGAAACAATCATCATCTCCAAGAACATCATCTGCAACAACTTTATCGACTATTTCATCGTGTTAAATTAAAATAATACGAAAGATCTATGCATCATGATCATATATTAGCTCGATTTTAAGTTAGATTAGTAAGATAAGGCAAGACGAGTTAACTCGTTGAATCATGGGTTTGAAGCCACTCGCGATGAATGATATAATCTTAAACAACCGAGTTTGCGCTAAAGTATTCAGTTTATTTATTTTTTTGAAATTTTAGGTTGATTTTGTTGTAAAATGTATATTTAGATTATGAATCATGATGAATGTGTGTATTTTGTTAATATTATGAATATGTTGCTTATTAAGAGCAATGGTAAGCACTTGGTGGTAGTAATTTGTATGTTTATCAACACTAGTAATTTTAAAGTAATAATTTAACATTAAAATGCTCATTTTAACCTTTTAATAAAATGATTTTTAGTCACACATATATTTGTGATTTATTTTAGACCACAAGTTTCAAAAGTTCTTAAACTATTGTGTCAAGTCAAACTAATTCATATAAATTGAAATCTAATTATCTCCTTCAATAGAGATTTATTTTAAGTAGATTAAATTTTTATTTAGAGTTATTATTAACTTGAAATCTAATTGTCTTATTCAATAGAGATTTATTTTTAGCAAAATAAATATTTCTTTTGTTCCAATTTATATGAATTAATTTGACTAGACACGTAGTTTAAGAAAGAAATACAGACTTTTGAAACTTATGGTCTAAAATAAGTCACAGTATTTGTGTGATAAGAAATTATTTCATTAAAGGTAAAATGAGCATTGCACCGTCAAATACATCTTTTAATCATATGATCGTTTTAAGCGATACATCAGACCAAGAGGTCACAGAGTCAAGTAAGACAAGACTGCATACAATAGACCGGATTTGGTCTGAGGTATTGGACCTATTCCACACATCTTAGGTGGAAGACGAAGAAAGCCTCCTAGGTTGGGCAAGCCATCAATGAGATAAAGAGATATCGTTGTTGAAGCGCTAGAATTCTAACCTAATGTCAGAATCTACGGGTCAAGCTCTATGTGTACGATCCTAATCATAGGGTCAGACGCAGATAAACACATTGAACTACCCATGTTGTTCAGACTTGAGAACCCTCGAAGCCCAAGCACAACGAGAGTGTTCTACTACTTACCTAATAACCCATCAATCTTCATTTTTCCTACAATGAGCTACCAATGTGGCAGAGAGCCCTCAACGCCCCAGCACAGTGAGAGCACAGTGAGATCGTTCTACTACTAAGCTAATAGCCCATCAAACTACATATCTGGCAAATAAGAGAGCTTAGTGCACCGAGCTACCCTCCTCCATATGGTGAAATACATGGTTTCAAAGCATGCTTTATGAAAAGATGGTGCATCCGTCTTCTTTTTCAATTCCATAAAAGTTGCCTACTGGGAACTGACCAGCAAACTGACTAACAAGAGGCCTAACTGTTAGTCGAGTCGATAGATCATGGCAATCAATTCGATGTAGTATGGTTAAAATACACCTTCCAATTTAAAGGTATCAAATCTTTTTCAGCAATCAACCATTTCTTAGCCATAATTGCCAATACTAGAATAAACTAGCCAGCATGCAGCAGCTACATTAGCTCAGCAACTTCTAAACTTTAGTTTACTTTTCCCATTACACAGTTGTACAGTACAACAAAAAAAAGGATTTTACATGAAGAATCATGAGGACTCACTTCGGAGGCAATCCAACAAGACCAGCTGAATTCATCCTCCAAATCTCTTCAAAGATGAAGTGACTAACGATCATTGATCGTCAACAACTCAGCAGACAGTTCGACCATAGCAGATTGATGCAATGTAAAGATTTTTGGACCATTTTTCCTGACAAATGAATGGAAGCAATTTGAGAGTAGAAAAGGAAAGAACGAAAAGAGTACATTCATAATAAATATGCAAACTGCATTGCACAAACTCCTGTCAAACGGAACATCAATTATTTTATAAACATAAGACACCAATTTTCACAGCTTTCAAGAATTCAAATTCCTTCAACTATTTAAATTCAAAACTTTGATGTGATATTTTTCTCTGTCAAACCAACTTTATAGCCATCATTTTCATATTTTCTCCCACGACTAATACAATAAACAAGCCAAACAAACATCCTAAATTATGGGTCCAGTCAAAGAAACGTCTTATAAATGGAACAGAGGGAGTAAGTGGCATATTCCATCAAAACTTCTTTTGTAAGTATTCCACTTGTTAGATTTAAGGAAAATCAAGGCAAACAGGAAACATGCAAGGGTATGAAAAAGAATCGTCACCTTTACATGGGTACTTGGGAAGGCAGATGTCCGCAAAGTCTCTTGAGTCTCATCAATCATTTTACGCCTTGGTATGCTCAATATGAAAGCTGCTTGATCAGCGGTGGCAGCCATAGAAGTTATTCTAAACCCACCTTCCCACCGTCGATGTATTCCTTCACTTGGGTAAAGGAAGTCAAGTTCAACAACCTACAGAGTCATCTTCTTTAAGCCACTATTGTTGAGGAATTCAAGAAATGCAGTAACGTGACAACTGAATGAAAATAACTTCACCTGTTCTGCATATCCAGCATTTCGGGACATCACCACACCCCAGCGATTGCCAGCAGTGGTCATTGATGTTACATGGAAACCTTCTTTCCATTTTTTGTTTATCCATTTAAAAGGAAAAGATTCACTCACTTTGTAAGACTGTTGTGTATAAGGAGTTCCTGATTCATTAAGCACAGAGAAATTAATAGATTGCTTATAAAACAATCAACAATAACCATAATCAAGTTGATTCACAGCAAGCCTATTCGTGGTAAAAATATCTGCAGTGGATAATCTTAGCAACAAAATACAGCTCACCAACCGAAAATACAAAAAGATGGGTAACCAGAAATAAAACCATCCATATATTGTAGCTCTAACACCATTTACATATTGTAGCTCTAACACCCTTATATCAGCTACAGTTGCCTTGGCCAAACCAAAATGTTCTAAGGCAGCCATGACAAATAATTATACAGGCCAGTCATTAGCTTGTGGTCTCAACTTTATTCTTCTTTGTAACCAAGATATCCCATATGAGTTAGCTGGTCCAACCCCAAGTGTAGGTTCAAAAAATGGGGGAGAATGCACCCACCTTGCACCCTTCTCCAACTTAAATACCATGCTTCATGTCAGTGACAGGGTTTGAGGTTTGAACTCATGACATGCGCCCAATCCATGCTTCCCAAGATGTGTCCTTACCTACGTCCCTTACCACTGAACCATTGCCTCCAGGCAAGTCTGTGGTCTTAACTTTCCCTACTTTTTCAGCAGCTAAACAATGGAAAGTGGTGGTAAATTGCTATTTGGTATTCTAATTCTACCAGACTGCAACTCACATCCGAAAACATCTCATAGAAATCTGAACTATGGAACAGGTCCGAAAGACATGAGTTAATCATCAGGTCTACCCTTATACGGGGCATATAATTCTACACTTACCGATGTTTATAAGCAAGAGAACAAACCACATGAAGATCCCTATTGTTCAGTATTAAAACCACATGAACATCCCACTTCACCTCCCGGCCACTCTTGTACCAAGAAACCTTCTATGCTAAAGTTTTATAGATCAAGTAGACTGGACCGCAACATCCCTGTTGTTCATCAGAACCACATCACTTGGCCCCCTTTCCACCTTTCTTTTTCTCTTATCTAATAAAGCTACTTAGACCAACAAGCAGGTATGACCACACTCTTAAACAGCGAAAAAAAATCCACACCTTTTTCCAAACAGAATTATTTTCTATTCCATCCTTTGCCATTTGACTGAAGACCAGATCTGTGAAAGGCTAGTGCACATGTGCAACAAAGTAAAGAAACAATTGAAGGGCAGGTAACATGAAGTTCAAACAAGTTACAGACTTGAACTTAATCTGTTAATAATACTTGGGATATTCTCATAGTCGCACAGTATATACCATATTCAATCTAGTTATTATATGATGGTTTTGTTAAGCAGACTTCTCACTAATAAAGAAATTTCCCACCAAAAATAGAAAGATGGAAACCATATCATTCCACAAGGAGAGTCCATCAATTGATCCGTCTGTAAACACCTCAAACTGTGAAGAAAACAGATAATTTTTCCTTTAATATCTAACCTTTGGACATAACGACCAAGGAACTTCCATTAGTTGCACCAGCTATTGAGCTGATGTAGTAGTTCTTTTCCCACTGTTCCATAATCCAATCCTGATAAGAACAACAACCGAGTCAGACAATTGTTTAAGTATATAACCTATGAAAAGAAAAGAGACAAAGATGATCACTGATTATGAAAGCGCAAGGTGATTGAGATGCTAACCTTATGGAGGAAGGCAGCTGAAAGCTCGTAAACCTGAGAAGAGAAACCGGTTCCTGCATCCATGATTAAGGCCCACAGATTGGCTGCTGAAGCCACACAGCTGATATAAAGACCATCTTCATTTCCCTTGTCTACATGCTGCCTAAGCCTAGTGTCGGCAACATTGTAGTGGTACCTATAAATTCATCATGATACTTTTCTATCAGCAACTCATACTATTATGGAATCACATTCATTAAGAAGATAATTTAACATGAATATCCATGTTCTATGTAACAAGTACTCAAATCATGAATAGCTCACGTAATCCTGAAAATGTTATAACACTTTAAGTCCTCATATGTAAACCTACCAAATCAAATAGTTTATACAAGATGTAGCCAGTCTTACCAGATCCTATAATATGATTCATTGAAATAGAAGGTAGAGGTGCACCAAAAAGTTGCACACAAGGGAATTCAAGCACTGAGACACCTCTTTAAGGAATTATAATAATGACCAGATGTGTTTTTTGTTTTTCTGGTTTGAATTAAATGAATGACCAGACATGTTTAAACTCATTATCACACTTTCATTTCTAGCAACTTACCTCTGCTTCATAGGACGTCTTGCATTATAAACAGAAATCCATTGTGTTGCCGGACTACCTAATCGTACTTTTTTCTTTGGTTGCTCGTCTTCTTCCAAGTTTATAAGCAACCTTCCCCGCTTCTGCCCAACCTGATTAGACAAGAGGTAACAGGTGAGTGAGAAATCAATATCGTCGTGCAAACACGTACATGCATGAATATGGATAGAAACCTTGAGAGCTCCATCAATTCTTATTGGCCGTAGTGACGTGACTGGCTCAATAAGACTCTCAAAGAAAGAGATAAGCTTGGCATAATTTGGTTCCTCATCAAATTTCATATTTGTCACAGCCTCAAGGAACTGCTTGAATGGTGCCGGACAGAAACAACACATCAACTCTGGGGAAGTGGCCATTTTCTTCTTACAGACAAGAAAACTCTTGTTGTCACCCTATTAAATCCAAAACAACAAATAAATGGAAATCATAAAGCTTCGAAAGACAAAATTAAACCACTAAAACAACTTACAGAAGCACGTAACAATCAACCTGATAGCCTTGCCACGGTAACCTTCCCTTTATAAGAAATATTAATGTGTATGCTAGTGACTCAAGGTCATCCCTTCTACTTCCAGTCCGACCCAAATGCGCATGCACACTTGCATATCTTATGGTGCCTCTGTCAAAGCAAATATATGAGTCCACATTTAATAGGGTTATTGAATTGTATGCCCAAAATTATTCAAGTTACACGACATATAAACAAACCTGAATATATCTGGCCTCTGGTCATATTCAACATGCATACCAGATGCTGCATCTTTCCATCTAGATGCTGCATTAACCAATGATACATTATGAACAGTACTCAAGATTAACATCGAATGAAAAGAAATGGTATTCTTTGAGGGGTCGTTTGGTAGAGTGTATTAAAAAAAATAATGCATGCATTAGCCTTGTGTATTACTAGTACCTTGTTTGGTACTCTTTTCCAACCTATGTATAACTAATGCTTGCCTTAGTTATACACTGTATTTTGTATTAAAGTGTATTAAAGTGTGTATTGCTAATACCATGGATTTCTAGGTATTAGCAATGCAATGGTTTTAGTGCATGCATTAACTCAATTAAAGACCCAATTGCCCTTCAATACTTTTTTTATATCTTTTATCTTTGTAAATAATTTTTTTAATGCAATGCATTCTATTTTTAATGCATCAAACCAAACAATGCATAAAAATAATCTATGTTATAATTAATGCAAGCATACATAATACATGCATTGCTAATGCAAGCATTACTAATACACTCTATTTAGCATTATTTTTATACACTCTACCAAACGACCCCTAAGTGTAGTGGACCTACAAGAAGAGTTGATCTGACATAGGTATTTCTCAACGTGTCATAACAGTTTGACAGGATCAACAATGTTTACATTAGATTATAAACAAAATAATATGTACACTCCAAGAAAAGGATGAGTGCTAAACAGAAAAGAAGATCATGATAATGCATCTTACCCAAACCGAGATCAATAAGATACAGCTTTTTCTCATCTTGACTTCCTGGCAGACCAAGTAGGAAATTTTCTGGCTTCACATCTCCATGCACGAACCTTAAAGTGAGAACAAAAAATTAGATGTGAAAAATAGGCCATTATTACTACATGACTCTTGAGTAGAGTGTTGAAAGTGAAAGGGTGAAATAACATATGTATTGCTGGAAGAGATAACAGTTACCCCTTAAGGTGCAGCTTTTCAAGAATCGATATTGCCTCCACTGCAATGCAGGCAACCATGTTCGGCGACATCCTGTTGCAAGATTATTGATCATTAATTAGAAAGACATACAGGCAACAACATATGCATGCCCAGGAAAATTTATATGTTGTACGTTGTTATGTTCTGCATTCCTATGTATGTGCAAGAAAATCAATGTAAAAAGAACAAGTTGGCAACTTACGACTGGCCTAAAGAATTCCAGACATCCCACAAGCTGGGTCCAAGCATGTCCATGACCTGAAAAAAATTCCAGGAAATATCAGTAACATGAAAGTGATAAAATAAGAAATTCTTTTATAAAATGATGAAAACCAAAAGTTACCAAGATGTAAAAGTCTCCCTGACGGCCCTTAAAATGAACCCATGGGATTCCATAGCATCCATTTAGGGTGCTGTCAAGAAAAAAAGTTCACAATGGGTTAATAAGTAAGAAAACTGATGACTGAAAAATACAAAGAAATCACAGATTCTGAGATAGAATTCATGCTTGCTTACTTGTACACCTGCCACTCATAAGGAGGGCCATAGTTGCAACCTTTACTATTTCGATGCTCAAACTTTAATGCAACCTATTGAGAATCATTATCGCTGTATTATAATCCAAATAATGTCAGAAAGGCTCGTAAAAGATCCACTATGTCATAGCAAGTACCTCAACAGCATCTGGTCCTGTTCTCTCAGTTCCCCCGCTTGTTCTTCGACCAACATATACTTGCCCAAATCCACCCTTACCTAATTTCCTTTCCGTTTTATATACAGGAGAATTACCCACTTGCACCTGCATCCAGATACACAAACATTCTTCTAAGAACTCTATTTGCAATAGAAATTTAGCCTACATGTTATCATTAATGATGTGAAGGTATTTCACTTTCAAGGCAAGAGTTAACTTTAAGTTGTTTGTCAATTC
Source organism: Solanum pinnatisectum (assembly GCA_035578085.1). NCBI lineage: Eukaryota > Viridiplantae > Streptophyta > Magnoliopsida > Solanales > Solanaceae > Solanum > Solanum pinnatisectum. The sequence continues at coordinate 41,979,783 of CM069085.1, read as the reverse complement.
ACGTCATCCGTAAACAGTTAAGAACCCAAATGGAAAGAGACTTGAGAGCAAACAGGAAGATACCCTATCTGGTACAGGAGTTGTGCCTGCTTCTTCTTCAACTCCCATTACTTTGTCTGGACTTCCATCACCATCCATAGCAATATTTTTATCTGCAGCACCGTCAACTCTATTAAAAGCTGGCTCGGCAACCCCAACAGGAGCAGCTTGAGGTAGACCCTCACACGGCGGCTCTGGGTCCAAATCTATCAATCTAATCCCCCTACCCCTACCAGCACCACTCGGTCTTCCACGTGTCCCTGAAGGCCCTTTTCCTATAGCTGTTGCATTACCCCTTCCTCTTCCTCCTCCACCACCTCTTCTTCTAGTTCTGTTCTGAGTAGGCAAGACCAAGTTTTCCTCTTGGCCAACAGGTTGAGGGGCAGGCTGGAGATCACCAAGCCGTTTTGATCTCCTTGCTCCACTACGCAACTCTGGCATCATCACCCATGCAAATCACACTCAACTCGGTTCTCCCACCTTGCCTTGAAAATCTAGAGTCAACACAACATAAGACCCAAAGAAAGGCGGAAACAGTGTAACTATGAATGCAAGAATCCTCTATTATCAACAATGTAGACTTCAAATAGAAACCAATAAACAAAATACAAAGCACTCATTCCAGGAAAGGCAACAACATCTAAGAAAAATCATAGTTTCCATGTATCAAACATGATCTTACAATATAAATTCCCAAAGTTCCGAAATAAAGTTCGAAACCTTTTACCCATAAAAGCCTAACATAAGAAGGTCCATACTTCATACATACTAAAAAGGGACCAGATATACAGATAAGGACATCTTTACAATCAAAACAATCAAAAACGCCCACAAACAAGTGTGAAGTTTTCAAAACCTTCCCTTTTATTTCCAGACAACAAGTAACACTAAAAGTATGTATACAATCCTAGGGGCTCGATTCCAACAGAAATGAAAGCTTTAACCTTTTTGCAATCAATTATAAGCTACAACAGCAAGAATCATCAGTGGAATAAATTAAAACAAAAATCAAACCAATCAAACAAACAATCCCTAGATGGATCGTCTTCATCCCATCACATATAACTCAACCGATCATCAAACAACCAACAAAAAATAAGCATTTTTGGCACATTTCACAGAAACCAAGAACCGAATAAAACGAACCACATATAAAAAATGGTACAAAAATCAAATCTTACCTCAAAAACAGCAAACCCCACAAGGATCGGTGAGAAATGAAACCAAAAAAATCAAGAAAATTGAAGCAAAAAGATGGGTTTTCACAGAATCGGCGATCAATCTCAGATCTTTCAGAGAAAAATCAAAAAAGAACCCCACATAGATAGTTAGAAGAAAAAGGGGAAAATCTTATCGGTAGAAGAAGAAGCTGGTTTGGTGTTTAGCTTATATGGCGATAAGGGCATGAGCTTGAATGAAGGATGAAGTAACGTTACATTCGGTGAGGCAAAAAAAATGGATTTTTGGGAAAATTGGATTGAATGAATGGAAATGAAATGGAAATAAGTAATAATGAGTGGGGGACTCTGTGTGTATGCTGTGCTGTATGTATTGTATCCTCTTTGTATTACCACTTTGGTACCTGTGCTGATAATCTTGATTACTGTGTAATCTAATGTTAGTTTGTCCTTCTCTTATCATGGCTTTACTCTAACCTAATGTCCGATGTTCACATTAGTGCCCAACTAAATTGGATTCATTTGTTGTAGGGTTCATTTTTAGAGGCAACGCTCCAATAGGGTCCATTCTTAGTGGCTCGAAGTGATTGAGGTCTAATTTATGTGTTGCACATTAGTAATCTCAATGTCTTGTATCTCTTTTTTATAATTCAGTGTCCGATATTTACATTAGGGTTAGATTAAATTGGATTTGTGTGTTATAGGGTTCATTTCTAGAGGCAACGCTTTCTCAATAGGATTTTTTTAATTCTCGATGGCTTAAAGTGATTGAGGTCTTACTAAATGTGGATTTATGTGTTGTATGGCTCATTTCTAGGGGCAGCAGCCAGCAGTCTCAACGGGATTGTTTCCGATTTGGTCGAAGAGATTGAGGTCTTATTAAATCTAGATTCGTGTGTTGCATAATTTATTTCTGAGGCAACGCTCTCAACATGATTTTCCATTCTCAAAGACTTGAAGTGATTGAGATCTTATTAAATTTGGATTTGTGCATAACATGACTCATTTCTAGGGACACCGGTCTTAGTAGGATTCTTTCTTTCTCAGAGCCTCGAAGTGATTAAAGTTTTATTAAATCTAGATTTGTGCATAACACGATTCATTTCTAAAAGCAACGCTCTCAATGAGAGTTTTTCATTTTAGGGGCTCAAAGTGATTGAGGTCTTATTAAATCTAGATTTGTGCATAACACGACTTATTTATGGGATCATCTAGGGGTGGACATGGTATGGTACGGTATGGTATTTGAAAGTTTCAATACTGTAATTTTGGTATTTGGTTCTTAAAACATTATACCATTATCATATCAATTTAATTTGGTATGGTTCAGTATATTGAAGTTCGATTTCGGTATTCTACGGTATGGTAAATTGGTAATCATAGTTTGTTCAATTTGACTAATATATACTCATATAATGAGTATTATGTCTTTGACTATTAAAAGAATGTCTTAATTGTATCATACAAATACATTACACATGTAGAAATATATATTCAAAATAAAGTACAAACAACTCATTTTGTTAGTCAATTACATTTCAATCAAAATAGAGTAGTCAAAGTTTCAACTTCTAAACATTTAGCTTATATTTATATATGTTATTTATATAACTGTATATTTCGGTATGGCATTCGATATTTCGGTATGTTATTTCTAAATATCAAATACCGTACCGAATAACAAAAAAAAAATTAAAATGTATACCATATACCACATCAAATACTATCATACCAAATTCATGGTATAAAAAAATTTGATATGATGTGATAATTCGGTATATACCATATCATGTCTACCCGTAGGAGTCAACATAATATTTTTATTCTCAGGGGCTCGTGATTGAGATATTATTATATTTGAATTTGTGTGTACGACGACTGATTTCTAGGACAACACTCTCAACAAAAAAATTTTGTTTTTAGTTCGAGCGATTGAAGTCTTACTAAATCTAAATTCGTGCATAGCACGACTCATTTCCAGAAGTAGTGTTTTTTTCAACTTCACGGACTTGAAGTGGTTGAGATCTTTCTAAATATGGCATTGTAGGGACCATTTTGCGAGTCAGTGTTTCTAACAGATTCTTATTTCGCCAAAATCTAAGTTTATACAAATAGGTCATTAAGGTTCGTTTGTTTATAAATTTTGAAGTGAAAACTTATCCAAGTGTCAAGTCTCGAGGGCTTGTGGCCACAATTTTTTTTTCTTTAGTCTGTTCTCGCAAAGAACCGTGATAGGCACAAGAAAAGGCGAAAGTAATATTGTGTGCAATTAGATATAACATGTCAAAGGTCATTGAGTCGTTATTTAAATAGTTAACATTTAACTTAACTCTTGAATCTACGTGTTGAAAACCTAAAGATTCATTTTTTTCATATCACGTGTGTCAAAAAACATCAAATGATGTTTTATAAGGCGAAAAAATGATAGAATGTTATTATGTCCCTGAAAATTGCTCCTAGAAGTTATATCTGTGGAGTTATGTCCTTAACACTTTCACTTCCCACAGAACTAGAAGCATGAAAAACAGAATTTAACATTTTAAAAAAAAAAAATTCTCTTTATTGATGTCGAACTTCAGCTGTCTTATCGCAATGAAAATATATTTTCTTAGCCTTTGTCCAACTCTTTTTTTAAGGAAACGGTCTTTGATAATATTTGTGCTCTACTTTTCGTGATTTATTTGTACAAGAGAATAGTTTATTTTACACATTCAATAACTGAAAGAGTTTGCAAAAAGGGTGAGACACGTCTTTATTTACACTTGTTAAACACTTAATTGTGATTAACTAATATGCATATTTTTTTTATTTGTTAATTCTTAAGTTACTTATCTAGTTAGGTGTCTATAGCAATTAATGTAGACAAATATTTATCAAAATTACCTAACATTGTTGTCTTCGTAGAAATTTGAATTGAAATTTAATGATTTTCAATCTACTTCGTTAATCACTAAGTCACATCAACCGTTGAGTGCTCTTATCAAAATATTCTCTATCTCATAAGTGTAGTTATTACTTTAAACTTGAAATGTATATACTAATATACATATAAAAAATATTTTCAATAGATTTAAGCTTTTACATAATATTATAAAAAGCATTATAAGTGCATAAATTTAAACACTTTTTTGTTTAAGCAAGCTTTCAAAAGTACTTTTGGAGTATATTAATTTGTCCAAAAATATGCTTGGCTAGTCAATTTAAGAAATATTTTTGTTAATGTTGAAAATATAATTATACTTGTCTCATATTTCAAGAATGCTTTTGAAGGAAAAAGTTCTTTTTTCAATTTCTGAAAAAAGATTTTACAACTATTACTCAAAGTTTTCCTTTTTCTTTTTAAAGTCATTAAATACCTCGACTCTGTAAAATAAAATAAAATTGACTTCCCAAAAATATAGCTAAATAAACTATTAGAGTAATATTTTATATGTGTTGTCATGTACATAAGACATTGAATGAATGCATTTCGACCGACTTCCAAATACTCTTTTTAAATTTCAATTTTAAATATTTATTAAATAGGAAAAAAAAATAGGAAAAATAAAAATTAAGAACCTTAACCTAACCAGGCTTGGGCTCTAAATTTTAGGGTTGGCTCTAAAAATTGTAGGTTTGGTCCTTCAAAACAAAATATTTGTTTGTCTCCATTAAACTTTGTATTATTTGGTTTTGGGTCCCATTTTCCCTTTTTTAAATATTTAAGTCCACACATTCCTATATTAACTTCTTTTTTTGCAATTCCTAAATTAACTACACCTATGATATAAAGAAAGACATACATATAAATTTGTGTCTATATATAATTTCATTAAAAGTAAGTTTCTAGATAACAAATTTGTATCTATATATATAATTTCATTAAAAGTAAGCTCGTAGTTGAAAACTTAACTATTTGGTGTATCATAATTTTTGAAACAAATTATATATATATATATATATATATATATATATATATCTAAAATAAGGAGAGTAACATTCTTTTCCAAAAGTGTGGATCTAGAAGAAACAATCTGAATAGAATTGTTTTTCTTAAAAACATTAAATTATTCTTTTCTAAATTGTAATTAAATTGATTGATGCGATTAATGAAGTGTTTTGTATCCTTTTTTTTTTTCAATTTTTATAATTTAAATTAGAAAACTTCAATTAATAATTGCACCACATTTTTCGGTTCTAAAATCAATTCTAAAACTATTTCCAAATTCAAAGTCCAAATGCCACCTAATAATTATTGTATTAATGAAGAGACGATTTGGATTAGATGCAAATCAATTAATATTGAATTATTAGAATATCGTAATTATGAGTTTAGTATTTTTAAAAGTTTTTTTTTGAAATTAGTTTAAGGTCTGTACTTGAATACGACACTTTTACAAATGTTTCGAAGCTTACGTTTTAAAGCTTACGTTTCACCTATATTAACGTAAATATCTTGTCTCATACGCCCACCTTTTAAACACTGCTTTGAATTGCTAATTTGCTATATTGACAAGATAATCAAACACTTTTTATTATAATTATAATAATAATAATTATTATTATTATTATTACCAATTTGTTCATTTATCTTTCTCCCCTCAACTCCCTAAGTCCCAACCACACCCACACATTTTATTAGTTTTTATGTATGTCCTTGTTTGTTAGTACTACTGTTTTTTATTTACTTTTTATTATTTTTATGACGTTTCATAACCTCGTTTTTATACTCAAATGCCACCTTGATTTTAAATAGAAAAAAAGTCCACCAAATATGTTCTATCAAAGTATATTTGTTGAATGATAAGTGATTTAATTTACTTTTCTAACCTACAATATTATTTTCTATAAATAAGTAAACTATGCAATTATTCTTGCACGAAGAAATGGTCAAACATAGTCATTTATAATTTGAATAGAATTTTATTTATTTATTAAAATCACTTGTGTATTTATTTTAGATCTCTTATTTAAGAAAATACATAAAATCACAACAAATTTAGAGCTACAAAACCAGTCGACATCAATTTTAAACCAAAGCGTATTAGTTATAGGTTTGGTTAACAATTGGTCTCTTTTCAAATAGCTTATTTATTTTTTGAAAAAAAACTTAGATGTTTGAGATGTAATTCAAAATTAAGCTCAAAACTATACAGGGATCTTAGTAACTCGATTGGTTGATTATTAGAATTTTTATTTGTTAGTAAATGTTCGATTCCCCACTTTTTGATCATCTAGAATCGGAGGAAGTTGTGAGGTAAACAACCATAGACATTCTTATAATGATAGGTTTTGTTATTATCTATCATGATAGTAAACCTAAGGAGTATTGCATGAATCACAAGGTCTTAATGGAAGCTATAGTTGGAGACAACGAGTATAATGCTCGATATAAGTTCTCCGACAAGTATAATGCTTGATATAAGTAGCTCTCGGTGTTATTAGTTATTGTTTCATGGGTAGGGTCAGCTATGCGTCTCAAATAATGAAGTGAAAACTAGTCCAAATAAGACACATCGATTCATAGAATCTCAACTTTAGGAATTTGATTAATTAATATGACATTATTGTTTGTTGGATGATGTTAAATTAATTTATTTGAATTTAAAAAATAAATATAAAATATTTGCTGTGTTTCAATTTTGATCTTTGTTATATTCAGTTGACTTAATTTTTAACATAGGAAAATCTTCATGGCCAAAGTTTTTCTATTCTGTTCAAATCAAAATTTCTAGAAGTGGAATTTCCAATGGTGTTAGACCCTCAAAAATCTTTATATTTTGTTAGCATATGAAAATAAAAGGTGTGTAAATGTATAACTCTTTACTTTTCCAACATCTTTTATGTTTATTGGTTGATACAATTTTTTCTTCCACAAATGCTTATAAAACTATGTCATTGATGACCTTATATAGTTAAGGTGAATACATACAGCATCATTCACATATATTTTCTTCACCATTAAAAGCCCTACAGGCTACATGACACCAATCCTAAATAATCAAGTTCCAATGCAAGTATCAAACAATGAATGGAAAACCAAACAAAGAAAAAACAAATATAGTTTCTACAATTTGGACACATTGCATCATTCACATATAAACCCTCAATTTCAGAATCAAACCAAGAAAAATCACATACACAAAGTGACCATTTCCAATAACAAAGATTATATATTTTATGTCTAACAAAGCCAACTACAAAATCAGTTTTACTAAAAACCAGAATGCATTTTGTAAACCCAGCAACGAGTGTTAGATGAAATACGCTGTAAATGCGCTCACACTTCCACCCCTCCTGAGAGATTACAATATGATACAGGTTTCCTGTATCTGAATTTGTTTGAAACTTGTAAATAGCAATTACAACTTAGAAAATGGTATCATAATTTCAAAAATAAATTAACAGGCATCCATGTCTGTCGATATCACTTAAAGATCGGCTCTCCCTGGATATCTAGGGAAGGGAATGACATCCCGAATGTTTTCTATCCCGGTGGCAAACAGAATCATTCGCTCAAAGCCTAAACCGAAGCCACTGTGTTTGACAGTACCATAGCGCCTCAGGTCCAGATACCACTCATATGGTTCTAGTGGTAGACCCATATCCAGTATCCTGCAATTAAAAGAAAGAATATCTCATCAAAGTTCCATCATTTATTCATTGTCATTACCTTAAGTTAATTAATTCCATTTCATCTTAAAAACAAAGAGTAGGCCAAACAAACAGTAATTGGATTCTGGATTCTAATAACCAGCTACATAATCTTGCTGTCTACTAGAAAGCAAATTTGTCTGTCATACCTTGATCTGAGGACCTCATAATCCTCTTCTCTTTGGCTTCCTCCAATTAGTTCTCCCACCTGCAGAGGAATGCAAACATTTGTTTATGCAGTGACAGACAAATGTAGTCACGATATTGAAATGTAAAATCGTAAGGGGATGGTGGAAGGGCATGCAGTCTGGTCAGTCATATAATTCCTTTCATGATATCCAAAATGTGGCTTCATTGCGTCAAGCAACAGTGTTTTTGATTTAGTTAGTTAACCAAAAAAATTACATTTCTTCCAGTACAACACTCGCTTGTAAATAAAAATGTGTTTAGATGTAGTTTTCATCAAAATTTGTATGTGGTCAAGCAGATTTTTAAAAGTCATGCAAAATTTCTTGAAAAATCTTTAATTCAGATGACCAGGTGCAAGATTTCCAAACATTTTCCACAGATATTCAGCTCCCCTACTGATTCTCTAACAGGAGATTCTACTTGCCATTGATTTACATCAAAGCATTCATCTAGACGTTTTTGAAGTGCAACCTGCTTGTCGGTAAGGGAACCTGTCTTTTAAGACTAAAAGGTATTTCTTCCAGCATACCTTTGGTACAAGCAGATCCATGGCAGCAACTGTCTTCTTGTCTTCATTCACCTTCATGTAAAATGCTTTTATCCCTTTTGGGTAGTTGAACACAATAACAGGTGCCTTAAAATGCTCTTCGGTCAAATATCTAGAATCAAGGTAAATCATGAATCAGAATAGGTATATACAAACACACAGAACAGACCCGATAAGTAAACTTTGGAAAAAGAGTACCTTTCATGTTCAGATGCTAAGTCAATCCCCCACTCTACTTTATTTTCAAATTTCTTCACCTTAGCTGCTACCTCAAGAATATCTATGGCTTCTGTATAAGTTATCCGATGGCAGTTCGATGAGGCAACCATTCTAAGTCTACTCAGAGCATCTTTATCTACAAATTTAGTCATAAATTCCATGTCATCAAGGCAATGGTCAAGTAACCACTGACACAGAAACTTCACATACGCCTCAGCACAATTCATATCATCCTGCCAAAGGAATACAAATTTTGAGTAATGGAAACGGAAAACATAAAGAAATCTTCCCAAGAAGAACCCCTTCAGAAACTCTCCGAGAGTGCTAGATGTAGTGTCCGATATAAACTTTTTGCTTTATTGTCAAGTGCAGTTCATGTTCATAAACTATTTGAACTTGAAGCTTAATCAAGTAAGAGACCATGATTTGAACTTGAAACTTAATCAAGTAATAGATCACAATTTGAACTTGAAACTTAATCAAGTAAGAGATCACGATTTGAACTTGAAATGTAATCAAGTAAGAGTCCGCGGGTTTAAATGGATTCCTTAACTGAGTGAAAACTTCTTGTTGCTAAAAGTTACCTGTCCAGACATTTTGATCCAAAAATATTATATATAGCACCATGGCGCAATTACTATATGAATACCTGAATATCAGCAAAAGCAATTTCAGGCTCCACCATCCAGAACTCTGCAAGATGCCGAGTAGTGTGGGACTGTTCAGCTCTAAAAGTTGGTCCAAAAGTGTACACACTAGAAAGTGCACATGCATAGGTTTCAACTTGGAGTTGGCCAGACACTGTCAAGAAAGCTTGTCGTCCAAAAAAATCCTCAGAGTAATCAATCTTTCCATCCTTTTTAGGAATACCAGCAGAGAGTCTGTATCTTTCTCCCAATTTAGATCTCTCTTGCAACTTCAGGAGATTCTCTTTAGCTCGTTGTAGCTCGGCAACTGCAGCACTGATTTTCTTGCTGATGTCCGCAATATTGGGATCAGTTTTGTCCATGCTCACCTTACTAGCTTTTAGCTGAGCAACTACCTCACCTTTCTCTTTGGCAAGTTGCTCAGCAGCTTGAATGTCAGATTCTGAAGGAGCAGGATTCTCTTTCAGCTCCTTCTCCAACTTTTCAGCTTCGCTTATCAAACTAGTAACTTGGAACATCTCACCAGCACCTTCACAATCACTTGTTGTGATGATTGGGGTGTGGATATAAAGAAACCCATTGTTTTGGAAGAATGTATGGGTGGCATAAGCTAATGCATTACGGATTCTTGCAACAGCAGAAATCTGAAAATGAAAAATCCTGGATTACAATCAAACAATCTAATGGCAGATACTAAAATAACACACCATTTAGATTTCATCAGCAAACACATAGGAGTCAAAGCAATGCCTTTTTTATTCACTAGTCTCTCTCAGATGTTTCACAGAGGAAAAAGGTAAGAACTACAAGAAAATACATATTCTCAAAATATAAGTTCCTCTCGGAAATAAAAAACAGAAGGTTTAACATACCCATTAACAGATAAAAGAAACCCACCACATTCATGTCAACCCAATGATTACATTGACTTTTAAGTAATAAATATGGTTTTATGCTGGTATACAACCAATTGTTCCACCTACAAATAAACTACGCCCCAATTCCAAATTGGTTGATTCGTCCAAATAAATTCTCTATATTGATTCCATTCCTTTTGGGTCCAAGATATGCCACCTCACATCTTACAGTAAAGATGAGTACCAAGTTACAAAGAATAAAAAAAAAAAGTCTAAACCCCAAGCATGACAATGATCATTCCATCAAGTTCACCTCTTTTGTGCAAATAAGAGTTTAATAATGTGTGTGCGTTCAATTGCCTCAATGGTGTGAGCCCAGCAGTCGATGAATTTAGAGTAAAAGATCTCGGGGGATGAATCCCAACAACATACCCAGAGAGGTCAGACTTTACCCCTACCTCAGAGGTAGAGAGACTGTTTCACTTCAATAAAAACCAGTCCAACACAGTAATGGAAGTGAAAGCATAACAAAGCAGCAACTACAACAAAATAATACGATAATTGAACAGGGGATGAATCACAACAGAGGCCAAAAAACTAAAAATGGGTGATTTGTGTTTATAAACCAAAGCTTTTACGCAGATTTACTAGTGCAGGTGTGTGTTTGCGCTATCTATATCCTTAATCCGCCTCTACAACAAATTATTGTCACATCAAAGAGAGCCGTAAAAATGAGTTAGAGATCATTACAGTGTTCGTTCGGGATCGAAGATGAACAACATCCCTTAAAAACTCAAGTGTCAACTTAGTCTTCGGCAATGGATACTTAGCAGCATCAACGGTACCCACAGATATAACCTTCTGAACACGAAGCTCAACTTTCTGCTTCGCACCTTCAGGAGGAACCTTCAACTCACCTTCCACATGTACGCAAGTACCAGTAAGTACCAAATCACCAAGCTTATGAACTGAAGCATCAACAATCACTTGGAGATTCCCTGGGCATGAACCGTCATTCACTTCAAGGAAAGCGAATGAACCCTTGCCCTGTTCTCGTCCTGTTTTGACCCAACCACCGATTTTGACAACATTTCCGGCGAGTCCAGCTCCACCGTCAGGACGGCCGACGATTGAACAGATCGGGACGCGTTGAGAGAATTTCGCCTCCTCCACGGCATCGCTTAGGGTGAGCTTTTCCACCGGCGGCGCTGAATCGACTGACATTTTGGCGTTTTGGTTGCTCGGCGGCTGAGAAACAGAAATGTGGGATTTGTTTTGGTTCAATAAACCCTAGGGACCTTTTGGTTAGTTATTCTTGTTGAAAGTGAAACGCACGACCTCTGTGAATATTAAAAATAAACAAAATAAAAAAATATTCCAAGTGGACTAAGGTATTGAAAATTTTGATTTTAAAAAATACTACTATATCATTTTCGTATTAAATTAATTTGATATTTTTAAGTTTCATTTCCATAGTTTATGAAATTAATTTGTTCAATTCTAATTTACATATATTTATATAATTAAAAACTATGATTTTGACTTTCAATTGTGTCAAACTAATAATTTCTACACGTAGAAATTCAAAAAGAAACTACAAACAATTTTCTTTGTTAATCACCTATATAAAAAAGAAATTTCAATTAAGATAGAAAAGTTAGAAATCATTGTTTTAACAACATTAGCCAAATGTAGAAGGAGATTAAGCAAAATATTTGGTATTTAAATATTTATTTTTTATAAATATCGAAACTTATAGTATCAAAATATTCGATTTTGTTAGTCTATATTAATATCTACCAAAATACGCACACCACTAAATTCAACTAGTTTTATTGGTGCCTTGTTTGTAGCTTGTGGTTATAACGCATTGTTCACACAATAAATTCATTATTTTAAAGTTGATTTATTAGCTTGATCAATTGTCGGAATGTCTACGAAATATCATAAGGATTCAATATCTCAATATCACGTCTATCTAAAGCTTCTAAAGGAGACTTCATATCCGAAAATACAAAAATGATTTGATTAGAAAGTCATTCAAAATTTGATCAAAAAACTAGTATTTATTGAAGAAGCTATAAAGCCGATCACTAATAGTACTAGTTTGAAAAACTTGTTGGAATTGATCCACGACGGAATTAACACTATACGCAACATAAGCATTTTGACGAAATAGGTATTAGTTGGAGGAGATTTGTTAAACGAAGTAGATGGACAAATTAGATTCTTGTATTAACTATTTTTTTTTCCTTTGAATTATTTATGCAAAAAATCCTTGTAGATCACGTCAAATACTAGTCAAAGTTAAATACCTTTTTTAATAACGAGGACGACTGCACAATTATTATTCAAATGTTCACTAGATTTTTCTTGTCAAAAAACACTATAAATTAGAATTTTTAAATGAGTATTTAAATAATAGAATATTTGGCGGCATTTGAACATAAAAAAATGGAAGTATGAAATTTGAAAAAAAAAAATGAAAAATGATATTTAGAAATTAAAAGTTGCGTTTGAATATGAACATAACTTAAAATAGTGTTGAATTTTTGTTTGTGATTTGGAAGTATTTAGAGTTTTTCAAATTCCAAAAAATTATATAGTTCGAATAGGATTCCGGAAAAAAGGAGGGGCCTTATTTGTTGCTACTAATAAGGATGGTAGTGAGATTAATAAAATTCCTCCGCCTTTAACCAGGAATTTCAAGTTGAACTTTTGGTTGATGGGAATTCCTCCACACCTGAGCAAGTCTCAATTTTGAGCCCAATGTATGAAAAAAGTTCCTAATAAGGACCACGTCCCCCTTTAATGGATCTTATGTGGCGTGAATCTGAACTAGTCAAACACCGAAGAAAAAAACACCTTCTCTATTAAACAATTTTGACTACCATATGATATTAGTACAACACACTTCAATCTCCCTATGTACCTTGAGCTCAAGGCAAAAGATAGGTACACTAGTCAATGAACAAACTGAAGTTGCAACAAAAAGCAAAAACCACTGTTTAGTTGTTAATATCCAGTCTACTATTCTTTTCATAAATTCATCCAGGAAGGCTTCTCAGATGCTTTGCACCTGAGAAAACGAAATCCGAATGATCGATCCGCCAAGGGATGTAGCATGTTGACACACAAGTGCCTCAGTTGCCTGCTCCTCGTTATCGAAAAGAACAAGAGCCTGCTTCTTCCCATTCATTTCGAAAAGCTTTGTGTTCACAATGGGACCATGCTCCTCCAAATGAGCCACTATCTCTTCTTCTGTCACGTCCTGGGGCAGGCTTGACACATGGATCATCTTGGTAGGGGAGCAACAGTACCGGTAGTTTTTGGCAGCATTCCGGTTAAAACGATTGAGATTTGAGTTCGAGTAGTCACGGGTCTCTGGTCCGGTGTTAATATTTGGGTACTTGGAATAATTGACTTCCAACCGCTGGCCAAATAACATGGCACCCTGTATCCAAAATATACCGGGAAAAATTAACAAAGATGCACGATAATGATACAGATAGATGCTTGAACGAAGCAAAAGATATGCATGGGCTTTAATACACTTGCTGCAATAATGGATCATATCACAACAACATACCCAGTGTAATCCCATAGGTGGGGTGGTCAAGGGAGGATAAGATGTACGCAGACCATACCCCTACCTTTGTAGATAGAGAGGTTGTTTCCGATCATATATTGTAGATTTATATAATGAGGCATTTGAAAATGAGTACATTCCAAACTTGATGAACAACGTAAATGTACTAACCACCTTTTACTCGGTATAGCTCATGTCATCCGGTAACTCACTGAAAATTCAGGAATCTATACTAAATGCAAATGCAAGGGATATGACACTTCAAAAGTTAAATTAGGAAAGAAAGAAGGGAGCATTGCAAGGTTGTGAAGAAACATTTAATTTTTATTTAATAACGAGGGAGCATCTAGTAATCTGATGCATGGTGTGAAGTATAGTTGTGTTCGGTACTTTTTTATTCTTTTGAGTCATCAACCTGTTGTCTGATAGGGAACATCCCAAAATAGACAGAAAGCAGAGAAACATGATTACATGACTATATAGGGAGCGGAGCAACCAAATGAAGTAAATAATTTTATTGATCTGATGGAGAACATCCCCAGAAAGAAGTAGAGAAACATGACTATACAAACAATAATCAAATGGTATTTAGGTTGCTGACACCATAACGAGGAAGAACAAACTAAATCATTTTTTTTTAAAACAAAAAAAATAACAAAAATAATGAAATACGGATTCGAAATAAATGTCACCGTCAATACCTTTAAAAAGTGCACAGCCAGCTCTGCCTGGAAGCCATCGCCCATCTGAACAAGAGCATGATCTGGTTTATTCCGTAAATGTTTAATTCTGACAATGTTCCCATAAATGGAGAACAGATTAAAAAGCTTGTCCTCATCTATTCTCTGTAATAGGGGAAACCAATTAGAAGGGAAACATAAAGATAAGTACCACGAACTTCAAATCTTATTTAAACAGGAAGAATAAGAAAGAGATGTCTTCTGGAAAGGAAAACGAAAGGCTATAACATAGTAATAATGACGAAAGAATCTTACATCTGGATTTACATTAGATACAATAATAGTACACCTGTCATTTGTCCCGCTTATGCCAGGTGGCAAACCGCTAGGAAAGGCAGCTGCAATGGCTGCAGCATTTCCCATCTATTCAAATGAGAGCAAAGACAAACCCAACTTAGAGCTTTAAGGAAATTTGAGCATAAACATGAGAAAGAGAGAGCAAGATAATGTCGGGAAAAGAAGTGGTTAGTGTAGCATAAGAAGCAGCAACTATAGCTGCACCGCCTGGATCTGATTGCACGTGGGGAAATAGCCAAGAGAGGTTAAAATACTTCAAACTTGATGAGAGAGATGCACACCTGAGGAAATCCAACTGGACAAAACAAAGGGAGAAAACAGTTGAGAACACTAAACCAGGAAAGTTTCACAATCACCATAATAAAATAGTGTTAACTTAAGCACCTCCACGAGGCCCAGAACCTTGCCAGGGGTACATGGCTCCAGCATCTCCATATCCTTGCTGTTACACAATGATAAAGCTTGAACTTAATCCATATTGGCAAATTCCTAGTGCTACTAAAAACAGAAACAAAGGAAACTACTTGAGGAGATTTGCCCTTCGGCTCTGATGGTAGATTTGGGTTGGTGAAGTCTCTGCACATATAGATAATGCACAACATGAATATTTCTTAACAACTGAAGGGCATTCTTTCGATGTGTATAACAGGGAAAGAGATAAAGCAATGAACAAGTTACCTCGAGCGCTCATTGTTGTAGCTCACTTGTAATTCATCCAGGCTGAATCACAAAATCAGCCATGGTGGTGAACATACACATATAAGGGAAAAAATGCAAATATGTCCATGCATACACAAGAACAGCATAGTTTTAAAGGGATTTAAAATCTTACTTTGAGAATTGTATGTCAAGCTGACAGCAGCCATCATATATATTACGCCCCTATTAAAAAAATTGTCAGCACTAAGTTTCATTGTCTATGATAAATAAACAGCACGAAATGATCTTCTCATGACAAGACACATCTATGCAACACAAAGTATACCTGGAGAGAGTTCCTAGCAGAAATAGCAGTCTGAGTTAATTCGTACTGAATTAAAGCTTGAAAACCTTCAAAGTTAATAGCAAACAGTAAGAGATTATGCAGATATGAAGCAAAAACTGCAAGTGTCATAATTAGAGTTTCAAATATGCTCCAGAAACAATTGAAGCAAGAAGCTAACTAGTTACATCCAAAATTAGAATCATATAACACAACAAATAAGTGCGAGAGACTTCCATCCATGATTAAATTTCTACCCAGTCTTTAAATCCAGAATGAGAAAAATTATGAAGAAATTAGAACATAGAGAGAGAGAAAACTTGAAGGTGCTGACCGGCCGACTTCTGAAATGTCACGATCTTCTCAACAATTCCATGAGGTGAAAAAACTTGATGCAGCACTTCCACAGTTATAGGATATAGCACGTGATGTATTGAAACTAAGAGAATTCGATTAGGCTGAGAGTCCAGAGAGCCGTACAGCGAGCATCATAGTGACAGAAGAGAGAGAAGAGAAGAGAATGAATAGAGAGGAATAGATGAAGAAAAAGAGAAGGAACAATTGCAACAATATTTCATCTCAACACGCAGAAAAAAAGAATAACGACAAACCAGCAAACATGTGAAAAGCATGAAATACATAAAAAGTTAATAAATATTGACTTCTACATAACAACCAGTGCCTTATTTCTTTTTGATATGGTTCTAAGTCATTTCAAGCACAAATGATCCCCTACATCTTTGTTTTTAGAGAAGAGTTACGAATAGGGCCTCTCAAGTGCTTATTAGGTACAAACTGAGATGAGAAATAATGTTGGTTTTCGATGCTTTATGATAGTGTACAACTGTACATCCATTAAAGGATCTTTGGGACATACCGAAACCAGCATGGCTAAGTAAGGCGGGTTAATTGCTCTCTTAAATCCTCAGTCAAAGGATGAGATACCCTTTCAATAACCTGTTTTCTCTCTCAAGTCATCGAGAAGACCATAGTTTCCAGGGCAATGAGGTACAATCTTTCCAAAACATGGACTCCATTTTTTCAATGGAAAAGTTCGCTTTCTATCAAAAAAGATAACTCAAATCCAAATCAATCTGGAACTATGCAATCACTATATTTACATTCTGTTTGCCTTTCGATTCCCCTAAAAGTCATACATTTTGAGCACCTCCAACAGCATAATATAAGTTTTAGTGTCAGAAATTGTGAAAGAGAACAATCAGTTAAGACCTTATATCTTTAACACCATAAGCGCCAGGCACAGAAGTGGCGCTAGGTAGGCAAACATCTAAAAGGTTTATTCATCTTCTCCATTCAGTGCGATCACGAAATCTCAAAATTTTCTCTTGACGTCACAATAATATGTCTATACACTAGTTTCAGAACCAAGTTCATCCACTTGTTATGAATTTGAGATAGCATTACTTCACTCATTTGAATACATATAAACACACAATCCCAAAGGATCCATTTACGACGAGTGAAATCATTTATTACCCTATACGCTTCACATAGTTAACTAACTAATAAGGAGTTGGAAGTGAACTGTGTACTTCTTATTAGTGCTCATGTACATCGAGTACATAATAGAAATAAGTTTTTCAAACAAGTAATGAATCTATAAAGCATGTAGGGCTAAAAGCAAATAACAAATTACACTTGAGAGTTTTCTAGTTTAAAGTCAACCAGGGTGAACGTTTATCATATGTTCCCCAGGGACACCATTAGAGTATTGAGTTCAATATAAGCGATGCACAAAGCCACCTCTAGTAAGACCAAAAAAAGATCACTGACCTCATCTCCTCGGCCTTGTGCATTCTGATCCACGGTTGTCAGTTCTTGATGAGATGAAAACTGTACATATACACTTCTCCCCCTATGGACAAGCAAAATGAGCCACTAATCCAGGTCGAACAAAAAGATGTAGCGAAGTGTAGTCTCTTGAAAGCTTAGCAAACACAGTAATTTGAAAAGCTACATAAATATTTCCAGTTGGATATACATGTTTTGTGTTACAAGGTACCTTATGCTGGGCTGAACATTTGAGTAGAATTGCATGGCATTTACAGCTGCAGCAATGTCTTGCATTTGCAAGAGGGCCTGTACTTCCATAAGATGTAATTATTAAAAAACAGCAACTTACTCAAATCATTCTCCCAATCAAAATAAATATATAAAAGAAGCACCTGATTTTTTGCCCTAAGCATTACAAGTTTGGTAATGACTCCAAAGGGCTGAAATAGCTGAAGCAAGTCATTCTGAAAAAACAACACAGGAGCCATTACACCTATAGCATCACTTTCTTGCTAGTTATAATTGAGTGGAAAAGAGAACTAATTGTAGAAAGAAATCCAAGCAAATGCAAGAGGAAGGATTCGCTGCTGCACTCAGGTTTAAATATTTACTACCTCAAAGTACTAAGTGTTCCCATCTTTCAAACTGTGTTAACACTAATACCAAAGAAAAATGGCATAACGCTAGCTGCTTCTCTTTTGGAAATTCAAGTGTGGTGGGAAATCGAATGCTGAGAAGCTAAAATAACAAACATAACCCTAGAATGACTATAAGCAAATCACAAACTTTCTACTTTCAATGACAGGTGGTAGAATAATCTCTTCAAATCAAATGATCATTCTGGGAATTCTGGTACGACAGTTCTAAAGAATGGGACTGATAGCATCCATGGTAGCATTACTCCATTAAAGGACTTGGATTAAGTATTGGAAGCTAAGGAGATACAAGACAATCTTGTTGCACTTCAATGGGAGATCAAGACGAAGCTTATTGTAAAAAATGAGCCCAAGAATTGTGGCGAAGGGTGGGTTAAGTGCTACATGTATTTCATGGTCTACGCCAAAGAAGAGGCAGATTGGCCCCCACATGGAGCCCCAAAAGAGCTGAAAATCAAGCCCAAATCGGTGTGTGTTTACATCAATTTTACATGCTTTCCTAGTTAGGTTTTACTACTTAATATTATTATAAAAGTAGAATTCGAATCTCATGGCATTTGGGAGAAAGGTACAAGTTTGGACCCTATATATAGGGGTATGTTTTTTGCTTTTTAGGAAACAACATTATTAACATTATTGAGACCTCTTTTGTTTACACCTTTGTGTATTGGCTACTTGAGATTTATCTCATAACCTTACAAGAATGATTTAGTCTAAGAGGTAAGATTAATTAATTGCTTGATATTTATGGTTCTTACACGTTTAATTGAAGAAGGTAATTAGTCTAATACTAATTATTTTCTTTAATTGTTCAATTAGGGACCTAGAACACTTTCCATCTAAGTTCTTGAATTAAATCTGTTGGTAACCATGATTAGCCCTAATCCGCTTATTTTGTCTACTACAATCAATTAGGATCCTTAGCAATTAATTTGAAGTTTAGGGATTTTATTCTAGAATTTCAGCTATCTTTAATTTCCGATCTATAATCTTCATAATTTCGCTTCCGCGTAATTCTTGTTTCTCTAAGTTTTTGATTCTCATTAGGGATGCTGGCACGTTATGTACTGCCTGTTTTAATCATTTGTCACAAACTTTAGTATCACTGTTTAATCTTCATTGTGGGAATTCGTTTTGTATATATTTCTGACATGCACATCAGGTGCGCGGAACATTTTTAGTTAATTACATGAATGACCTCAATTTTGGATATACTACAACACAACAAGTAAAATGTTCTGGGAGCAATAGTTCGAACATAGTAAAGCAAAATAAATGCAGTTCACGCATCATACTGGGAGCTCACAGATCACACATTTAACTCAGTCGAACAGACGCCTATCTAAGAGATAAA
This sequence comes from Solanum pinnatisectum, assembly GCA_035578085.1. Classification (NCBI taxonomy): domain Eukaryota; kingdom Viridiplantae; phylum Streptophyta; class Magnoliopsida; order Solanales; family Solanaceae; genus Solanum; species Solanum pinnatisectum. The sequence goes on along the minus strand of CM069085.1, from coordinate 41,960,062 downwards.
GTGAAGAAAGAACAAGTGGGATATATGGGAGGTAATTGGTACGACATCCAAATATCTACCTCTGAGATCTCTTGGCCCACGTTGCGAACATGAATGACTTTTGACGGCTCAGTCATTTTTTACCTGAATCATAAAAACAATGAATGTCATTGAAATAAATAATCCCCACAAACGCATGGCAAAGTCACGTTATGCTGAAGAACAATTAAGCACGTGCAAGACAAGGATTTAGTCCCAATACAAAGGGGGCTTAAGAAAAAGAACAGACCTATGAGAATTCAGAATGAAAGAATCTCTTAAGTCATTTTGACCACAAACATCACTTCCTAAAGAAAATTAGAGTCAACAACAAGTAACAACACGAAGGTCTACTGGAAAAACTAAACCTCTGTATCTCATTTTGTTAGTATGGAAAATCAACAGGTCAGAGAGAAGGTAAATATGCAAGAACTCCAGCTATTACCGAAAAGTGAAGCTGTGGATGTTAGTAAAAGACTACATGTGACATGTTTACTGCCATTTGTGCTCAACTCCTATAGCCTAAACAGGTATATTGCGAGTTACAAGAATTAAATTGTTACCAAAGCCTCTAATTTCTTTAGAAAAAAAAACAAGGAAAGGATTCATATCATGCTTAGCCCTAATTAGGTCTTTAATAGTACACACGTATAAGTTGACAATCTTTTTGACATCCAAATAATTGAATGCAATTGCCACATACATTTCACTGATCAGTTATGCCAGTAGCTCAAACACTATCCTAAACCTAAAGAGATATCATCCATGCCGTACATCTACCACATGTATCATATTCGTGTCACTTGACCACCATGCTCTGAAGTTTCATTCTTTTGCATTAAAATCTTCAAAAACAATCATTTTGGTAAGTACGTTAAACCACACCACCAAAACCCCTTTCCACGAGTAAACAATGAGTCTTAAACACTTACAGTTCCCTGATGATTCAAAAGTAAAAATACCATTTCTTAAAACTTTATCGAAGATATTCATCCTTTTTTAGCATGCATTAGATTGCGTCCAGGATCATTCCTTAATTGCACCCTCAGGCTTAAACCATCTATAGAACACTGAGATTTTCGACATAGATTCACCACTCAATAGCTGAAACAACTTCCTAACTACTGAAATTCCACTAGAAACTGCATAAATCACTAGAACCTAACTAATTCAAGATTTACATATAGTTGATTGATATTGATTGAGGTTGTGGAACAAGTACACTCACATCGAAAAATGGGAGCAGACAAGATAGGTCTTTTCAATAGCTAATTGACCCAAAACAATAATATTTGTAACCAATTTCTTCGAGCACAGCAAGAATTTTATACTTGAACAACTTCTACTCATAGCTTATCAGTTTTCATCTTTCAAAAAGCAAGAATTTTCAAGAACAGCAAGAATTCTTTCACTTTTCTTTTACTCATAGATGATGACAAGCCTTAAAACTTCATTCTACTTAACCCTTACAACAAAACCAAAACATCACTAGAAAAATTAACCAAATGGTAACCAACCATCAATGAACACAAGTTTTAATGATTCTAATTCTTCAACAATTAAGTTTTATAATCCCAGTTAACTTCAATTAGCAGTAATAGATTTCATAAACACATAATAAATAAACTCAATTAAGATCTGACCTTCAGAAACAGAGGGACAGAAAGAGGGAAAGAGAGAATTAGGGCTTGAAAGACCGGAAAGAATATTCCAGTTTCTGTTTAAAGCTTCATTTTATTTTGCTATATTTAGATTGACATAATTGCCCTTGGAAACAAATACAGAAAAAAATAGTTTCATTGAACTTAGACCCCTTTAATAAAGCATACATGACATAAGATTTTGAATTTCAATTTAATTCTATTTTAGATATTTTCCCAAAATGATCTTTTTTCTTTAAAAGGGTAGTGCTTTTTCAAGTCTAACTTGAATTATAGTGAGCTTTTTTTTAGTAGAGATTAAATTTCAGTCAATGTTCTATGTTTTTTTTTTAAATTTATATATTTAATTTTGCAGTCAGGGACATATAGAAATTTTGTAAGTATTATGTTTTTGTTGGTGATGTGCATCTTTTTATACTATGTGTTTCTATCAATAGATAGTAACGATATATAATAAAATAGCTGATGCTAAGGACATAATATACAATAATTAAAAAATAATAATGATAATACCACTGTCAGAAAAAAATTATAGATTATTTGTCATAGTACGTTGTATTAATTTTAAACAAGTTTTACATAGCCTAAAAATATTGGGCGGGAAATTTTATGAAAATACCATGAATACTAGCTTCAGAGAAGGTTACTATAGGAATATCATCTGTTTATGGAGCCTCAAAATCTTTGATTAAGAATGAAACAGTCTTTTACTATTACACCATACGCCATGTTGGTATGAGAATAACTATATAAAACTATTAACCGTCTCACCACTTCGTTACAACTCATATTGATATGAGAAATACTATTTATAACTACTATTAGTGTTACCACTACACCACGACTCATATTGGTACGAGTATCACTATTTAAAACTACTTATTGTAGGATTTCTACAATATGGACTATTAATGTACCTTGGTAAAAGAAATAGAATAATTTTGAACCAAAGTTCAACTGTGCAGGGTATATTAGGAAATTCACACAGAGATTAGGTCCCTTTAGGTTTCAGAAAAATCTATTTAAGACGATGATAGAGGTTGCGTTTAGACTCAAAACTACTTGATCTTATCTGAGCAGTGGGCGGCGGAGAAGATGGCGACGGAGAATGTGACCGGCGTAGTTAGGGAGGAGCTACCGCCTTATATATGTAGGGTTAATGGCGGCTCCGTTAATCTCTTTCTCGCCGCACAATTTTCCGGAACCCCTTTTCCCTGCTTTACTGCGATGAAGACTGTTCGCCATCTGAGCCTATCAAATGAATCGGGGCGATGAGGGTTTGAGCGGACTTTCCCATCAAAAACTTTTAATTTTTATGTCATTTAAGTATTTTTGTTTCAAATTGTTGAAGAACAGAGATCCAGATATCATAAAGTTTTTATTTTTATGTCCTATTTCGTTGAGTTCATGCATTTCTCTTGATTTAGTTTGTTATATTTGAATCTAAGCTTCCGTTGGCTATAGATTTTGAGTTTTTGAAGTTATGTTTGAACGTGCATTTTACTCCGAAAAAATTTGAATTTGCTATAGCGTCAGAACATTTTGTTCCTTTTGTATTCAGATCTGAAATGTTGCTTCTTACTTGTGAATACCTCTTATTTTATGTGGGGATGTTCCTGTTTCGGAAGCATATATTAATTCTTTTGCCAGTTTTAAAAAGCGTGATGAATATTTCATTTTTGCAGCGCGCAACCTGTCTTCTGGTACAAACTCATGTAATCTATGCAATGATATGCTGATCTGTGTCTTTAATTGTATCCATTTAAAGATATGGAAGACTATAGTATTTGACAGCTCTAGAACATCTAAATTTGATATGGTATGTGTTATGGGGTTGGGAGCAAGGTAGAACTATGTCATTTTATCTCTATTGTGCAACTTGGAAGAAGCTATGGCTTTGTATTTGGTTGATTCTGCCTAAGAAGTGTCCAACTTTTGATGTCTTTTATGCCTTTTGGGCTGTCCTCTTTCCCCTTTGTGACAGTATAGCTATTGGATGTCACAAATGACAGAATTTTGCTCTTGACTTAGCCCGTGTACGTGTACTGGAAATTGAGTTTGAAGCTTTAGCAGATGCAGGTCATGGCTAAAGGCTGTTGAAACAAGGCCTTCCTTTGATTGTGAGTGTAGTGTCTATGCCAACCTTACCCCCTAGGTTGGGGTTCGGGGAGTGTAGAGTGTATGCAGTTCTTTCCCGCTGCCTTGAGAAGGTAGAGAGGCTGAACGAAGATGATACAGACTATGCCTTGATGCAAAACTAATTGGATTTCCCTCAATGCTGTGTTTCATTGAGGTCCATGTCTTCCCTGGAAATTGATTGTACACAGTTTCTATTATTTGTCTCTCTGAGTGTAGTCAGTGTCAAGATTGGCTGCTGAGATGTTGTAGCATTTGATACATTCTTGTAGTTGCTGAAATATTTTTATACTATGAATCAAAAAGTGGGAAATGTAATTTTATTTTGTGCATACTTTTGTGTCAAGGTTGTTTGTGTAGAAAAAGACTTGCTAATTTTCTAGCACCTTGTTTTTTTTCAGTTTCTGAGATGTGATGAAAATGGCTCTCTACACTCAATTAACAAGTGAAACATGAATGATGGTAAGAATGCAGTCTTTGCTAGAACTCATCTGAAAGCCAGGTTCCACATAAAATATGTATAACAACCATATACAGTATAATACATAGTATTTCCCGTGGCATTATGTACATAAAAAACACACTAGATAGTTGTGCATACATAACCTCTATAATACAGTTTACTGATGAATCTCAAAATCATCAAGGGTGAGTCATCTTTTATCTTGAGCGATCCTCAACTAATGAGCTAGCTTTTAGAGATTAGTCTGCCCTCCATTCAAGACGGAGGGTGTTAGAATGTCTCACATGATAGGGAATGAACTGTTGTTTCTTTCTAGTCTTGAGCATAGCTTTTTGAGTTGACTTAGGCCAAGGTCCGATTTCTTAAAAAACTTCACTCTTCAAAGTCCTGTTTGGCCTTATGCAAAGTTGATGCTAGAGGAAGAGGAAGGGGAAGTGGTAACGGGGAGAATATATTTGGACGAGATGAAGAAGGTCTGCTTGTTTTTATCACCTTATCATCTTGTAAGGCAACAGGCACTGGTTCTTCTGTTTTTGGTGTGTGAGCAAAAGAGAGGTCCTTATTAGCTGCTAGGGCAAGTAGCTCTTTCTCCTCGAGCCCTTTAACTGGTTCGAGGCTGCAACAATCTGCACCATACTTTGTCAATGCATCTTTGAATTTTTTGATCTGCACCCGAATATCGTGGTTAGTGTTAGAATACCATTCTAAAGAGGATAAAAGAAAAAATGCATTGACAACAAGCAAAAGAATGCATTGCTCAGATGCAAAAGATCAATTCAAAGGGAGATATTGCAGAAATTAAGAAGGAAGCAGCATATAATGTCATTAACAGAAGAAAAAACATATCAGATAAAGGTGGATCATAATCTAACCGTGGCATTGGTACAGCTAAAGCTACAAAGACGACCTTCAGCTCCTCTATAGAAACGGAAAAATGGGAGAACATGTACGTTCAGCGAGTAACACATTGACTTGTGTTCCTCATAGTTCACATGCAAAAACTGCACATATGGATTCATCTCTGCTAACTGACATATCTGCATTTTCCAGTTTTACCAAGACTAAGATCATTAGTCCTATCTTACTGAATAAAGTGCAGCATTAGACAACAAGAATGTATTTATTACCTTTGGATGAAGGGCTTTGCAGCCCCCACAGCCAGGGGAAAGGAAATCGACAACAACTAGTTTATCCCCACTGTTTAGAAGGGTGTCAACGAGGTCTTGAGCACCCGTCACCTCTTTCATATTCGGTTGAAGTCCTTTCTCCCACCATTTAGGAGCTTTCCTGATACCTATGCTCATCTGTTTTATGTAGCGCGAGACGAAAAGGTACAACTTTTTATATACTATAATATCAAGCCTGCCAAATTTTAAAAACAAGAACATACTATCGAGTGAGCCAATATTAACCAATCATGCTCTAAGTCTGACCAGAAAATTTCTACGCCAAAATAGTTTTCTTATTGACTGATAGTTCATTCCCAAAATCGGAGTAACGAAAATTAACATAAGAAAACTCACATTATTGAAATAAGGATAAGGTAGTTAGTGGTGAGTCCTAGTGGTAAATGAGATGAATTGGGAACCATAACCTCGTATTCAATTCCTATCAAAGGCAAAAACAATAGGTACCTTCTTCCTATTTGTTCGAGCCTTATTTTGTTTAGATGGTTGTTACATATAGTTTCATAGTAACATTATAATATTGAATTGTATTAATTTTATGGATACAACGTTTAGATAAATTATATGTTTCTCGTCATTATATATATATAATGCCACGCATCAGCCATTTGAAGTACAATACTATAATATGACTTTTTGCCATTCCATAACAATATGATATAATAAAATTTAAGAAACAACTAAAACAAATATTGTATCTAAACTTAACAATAAAATATAATACAACACGTAACAACCATTCAAACAAGCACTAATTTATAGATTTAACTATACGATACAACAATAAAATTTAAGTAACAATGAAAATAAAGTGTCTTAAGACTAAATACAATACAACATAACATGTAACAAACATCCAAACAATCAGTAATTACTTGATACTAGTTACAGATAATCTAAGAAAAGAAAATGAACCTGAACAGTAGCACCTGCTGAATTGTGATTTCTTCTATTGAATTTCATTGGAAAAACACAGACCCCGTGTTGATTATATTGAAAAGTATCACTAGACTTCAAAATTGATGGAAAAAATACTGCCTTGTTCAACACTTTCTCCATGGATTTTCAATTGGGACCTGAGATTGGAAATTGGGAATATGAAAAAGGGTTTTTTTCTTCAATGAAGAGTAAAGTGAAGGGGTACCAAAAATAAAGGTTTGAAAAATGTGACAAATGAATAAGTGGCGTTTTTGTAGAATGGCTGCATTAATTGATTTCTTGGACGTCAAAAAAAGCTAAATTTGCGGTAACGTGTCAAATGTTGAACCAAATAGGAATAGAAAAATATATATATGGATAACAATAATAAGGACATTATAAGAGGTGTCAAATGTTCGACTAATTTGAATACGTCACCTCCGCTTAGTAAAACTTCACTGAATATATTGTTATTATTGTGTAGGATTTTATTCGGAGAGAAGTGTTTTCTATCATGATTATGTGTTACCAAGAGATGTTTTTTCGTCATACCTCTATGGAGTAGGAGTCATGTCGATGTATATTATATCGGGCTACACTCTTCGGATCTCACTTACACTAGATATGTTATTATAATTGTGTTTGCTCAAGATTAACATATTTTTCTTCTTACATGTTTGCTCTGTAAGATTAAATACTTTAATACATAATATCAGGATCTTGAACACGATAATCTTACATAGAGATCGTTAGGGGCACATACCTGATGAGGAAGACATCATCACAGAGAGAAGGGTTAGTCGTAAATTGGTTTCTACCTCCTTGCCCTAACTTTATGTTACCACAACAGTCAACGATAGAATTATTCTAAAGAATATGTGGTAACCCTAATGGGTGGATGGAGGACCAATTTATAGATGTTATGACTTAATCCGGTACGTCCATCAAGTAACCAATGTACGGACGAAATCTGTTTCTTATTAAATATTATTTATGATATTACTTGGGTTACAAATAAACTTGGCCATAAGTAAGAAATAATTAATAATAATTCTTACATTCTCCCACTTCGCCCAATGACCATATAACATTAATAATTAATAAACATTAGTTGCGCATCTAATAAATCTCTTCTATAATGTTCTTTATACACACCACAATATAATAAACTACTAATGCGAGTTATGGCAGTTGTACATAAATTTTAAGCTACATACTTCCTTCCATATACTTCTACATTAGCAACTTATCATACTAGGTCTATAAGCTATAAAAACATATAACATTACGGTCCACAATAATGTCTCGTAGAGACTTATCTTGTAATATCTCAAAACAATAATGTATACACCATTATGAGAAACAAGAAATTCATTAATGTATATCATAAACACATAATTTGAGCTCAGAGTGTAAAACATCATAACTGTATCAATCATAAGTACAACTAAGACCCATTCTTTGAACATGTTCTTTAAATGTCTTTGGTTGTAAGCCTTTTTGTTAATAGATCTACAATCATGATATCAGTTCTAATATTCTTAAGTAACACTCTTTGTTTCTGAACTTCTTCCTTAATAGTAAAGTACTTTAATTCCATATGTTTGGCACATTTAAAGTACTTATCGTTCTTGGAGAAGAATAATGTTGTAGTATTATCACAATAAATTTTTCAGGGGCTTGGTAATGGTGTTGACAACCCCAAGTCCTGAAATGAAGTTCTGCAGCCATAATGCATGAATTGTGGCGTCATAACATGCCACAAACTTTCTTTGTAGTTTTTTTTCCAGTGATCAATTCCAGGATTACTTTGATATCTTCCTAGCATTCCGACCACAAAGCTAATATACGGTCGTGTGCAAGTTTGAACATACATCAAACTTCCAACAATAGAAGATTAAGGAATTAAGTTCATTTCCTTTCGTTCTACATCATTTTTTGGGCATTGCATGAGATTAAATTTGTCCCTTTTTTAATATGAACTATTTCTGCTGAACAATTGTTCATGTTAAATCTCTCTAGAACTCTTTCGATATAACCTTTTTGAGACAATCCAATATTCCTGTGATCTATTACGAAATATTTCTATCCCTATCACATAAGATGCCTCACCCATATCTTTCATTTCGAAGTTCATAGAGAGAAAGTCTTTCGTCTCACACATTATGCCTAAATCATTAGCGGCAAGTAAAATGTCATCAACATACAGGACTAAGAATATAAACTTTCTCCCACTGATCTTTTGGTATATACACCGATCAACGATAATTTTCTTAAATCCAAAAGATGTTATGGTATCATTAAACTTTATACCATTGTCGTGAGGCTTGTTTGAGTCCATACATTGACTTCTTTAGTTTACACACCATTTGATCTTTTCCTTTAATTTCGAAACCCTCTGGTTGGTCCATATAAACATCCTCATTCGAGGTCTCCATTAAGAAAAACATTTTTCACATCCATTTGATGTAACTCTAAATCATAATGAGCTACCAAAGCCAAAACAATTCTTACTGAGTCTTTCTTTGAGACCAGTGAAAAGGTCTCTTTATAATCAATGATTCCTTTTTTAGTGTATCCCTTTGCAACAAGTTTGGCTTTATATCGTTCAATATTACGATTGACTCATCTACACCCAGTTCTTTTAGAATTTTCTGGTAATTGAACAAGATCCCAGACTTTATTGTATTCCATGAATTTTAACTCTTCATTCATGGCATCAATTCATTTATCAGACTCAGTAATATATGGCTTGTGAAAATGAAATCGGATCTTTATTAATTTCAATCTCAAAATCTGACTCTTGCAAATAAATCACATAATGATTTGACATGGCCGATTTTCTTCCTCTTTGAGATTTTCTTAATGGCACTGTTTGTGGTTTATTTGCGTCAGATACTTATGAGTTAGTTCCTTCTTGAAATGTTTCATCCAAATGTTGTTCAACATTGTTAAAGTGTTCTTCAACAAGAGGAACAACATTTGTTATTGGTGTGAAAGTAGGTACATTCATGGGCAATGAGATATTTACCCTTACCTCATTAATTTTCACACTTTGTCGTTCAACACTCCCACTAACTTCACCATTCTCAAGGAATTTTGCAATATGGACCTGGACATTGTTTTGATTCGTTATACTTTCCATAATATTCACCACCTCTATCTGACCTAATGATTTTCACTTTTCTATCTAATTGTCTTTCAACCTCATTAACGTACACTTTGAGAACGTCCACTGCTTGAGATTTTCTTTCAACAAATAGATAAATTCATAACGTGAAAAATCATCGATAAAGGTGATAAAATATTTTTCTCCATCAAAACATGGAACATCAAAAGGTCCACAAATATCACTGTGTATAATTTCAAGAAGCTAAGTCCTCCTTGTGGCACCTTTCTTGGTATGTTTGGTTTGCTTTCCTTTAATGCAATCCAAATATATATCAAAATCAACAAAATTCAAATGCGAAAGAATTTCATTCTTTACTAATTTTTTTAATCGTTCCTTGGATACATGACCCAAACATTTATGCCACAAATAAGCAGAACTTTCATTTAGTGAACTACTTTTAATTCCAACATTTTGATGAATAGTAAGTAGAGATCATAAAAATTATTATCGAGTTTCAATCTATATAAACCATCAATAAGAATACCAGAACCATAAAAAACAACATTCTTATATAAATTGAAACATCCATGTCCAAACTTAAAAATCAAATCTAGAAACATCAAGTCTTGAAAGAGAAATCAAATTCCTAGAAACCGAAGGAACATAAAGAGTCTGTAATGGATCAATGTGATGTCCAGTCTCCAAGATCAATCGATAAGTCTTTATGCCTTCAATTTGAGCCTTCATGCAATTTCCCATGAACACGTCTTATTTGGATTTGTAGTTTGGATCGTAGTGAATCCCTACAACATAGTGGATACATGAGTAGTTGCACTAGAATCAAGCCACCAAGTATTATTAGGAACTTCTACTAAATTTGATTCGAAACATACAAAAGCACTAAATGTACCTTTCTTTTCAAACCAAGCTTTACGTTTCAGGCAATCTTTCTGATAGTGTCCTTCCTTTTTACAGAAATGATACACATCAGCCTTAGGTTCCTTATGAGCATCCTGTGGAACTTTAACAGGTGCTTTCTTTTTCTTAAACTTGTTGGCCTTCACTTTAAGTCTTTTACCAGCTCCTTGACCCACGAGGTTAATGGAATGACCTCCTTGTTTCTTAAGTCTTGACTCCTCTTGAGTAAGCATACTGGACAATTCACTAACATCTCACTTATCTTTAATAGTGTTATAGTTAATTTGGAATGGTCCATACTTAAGAGGCAATGAGTTCAGAATAAACTGAACCAAGAAGGTATCATTCACTTTCATCCCTAAGGTCCAAAGTCTTGCTGCAATGTTAGTCATCTCGATGATATAATTTTGCATACTACGCGACCCATCAAACTTCATAGTCGTGAGTTCAGCCATTAGTGTACCAGCAAGAGAGTTATCAGTAGAACGAAAACGTTCTTCCACAAACTTCAGGTATTCCCTGGTACTTTCTGTTTGTGGAATAGTACTTTTAATGTTGTTAGCAACAATCATTCTCATGAACATAATGCTCAATCTGTTAGAGCGTTCTCATGATTTATGAAAAGACTTCTCATCCTCACTGCTCTTATCAGTAATGACAGTAGGTTTGTCATTCAGCAGAGCCAAGTCAAGATCCATCACACCTAAGTGAAAGTGGACTTGTTCATGCCACTCAAAGAAGTTCAATCCATTGAATACAGTAACAGACGAAGCATGCGAATGAATAGGAATAACTGCAAAATAGATATACATGCTCACAAATCAGAAAATAATGTGAATTCAGTAAAACAATAAAAATATATCGTAATTCTCCTTTGGGTAGATACTACGACATATTATCATAATTTAAATGCCAATTTTATCTTTAATAGGTAATTGAATATTTTTTAATCAAACATATACGACATCTTTGGATATACAATATATGTTTAACTAAAAGATATTAATTTACCTCATAATTTTCACTATTTGTAGAATGATAGATTCGCCTTTGGGTAAATTCTTAAGTTCTAGCAATAGTGAAAGTCAATTTATCTATTTATTTTTCAATATAGGCATTTATTAATCTCCATAGATAAATGACAATTTTATGAATGCATATTTTTTCTTAACCATACTAGTTTGGCCACTTTGGTGACTAACAAGCTATATGAATACAAATGCATACATAATCTCATAAAATTTTGTGCATGTGAATAATTTTAAACATTTTAGTTTGGCCACTTTGGTGACTAACAAACTATAGAAACATAATACATACATCAAGTGATCATAAACATGATATGTGTAGACGTTAATTTCTCTAGTTTGACCACTTTGGTAACTAACAAACTATAGAAACATAATACATGCATCAAGTGATCATAAACTTGATATGTGTAGACGTTAATTTCTTTAGTTTGACCACTTTGGTGACTAACAAACTATATAAACACAAAGCACACATAATATCATAAAATTTTGTGCATGTGAATATTTTATACATTTTAGTTTGGCCACTTTGGTGACTAACAAACTATAGAAACATAATACATGCATCATGTTGAAAAACCAGACCCAGTCTCTCTTGGAATACTGAATATGCCAATAAATAATAAATTGTACTAATCCGCATATACCAAGTGATCATAAATATTATATGTGTAAACATTAATTTCTGTAGTTTAGCCACTTTGGTGTCTAATAAACTATATTAGACTAAGTACACACATATTATTTATTGCTCAGTATAACGATCACTTTAATTTATTGCACAATCTAAAACAAAACATAATTATTATATTATGGGAAGATTAAATTTTTTCAGAATTTGTGCAATCTAAACAAAACATAATTATTTATTTTTATTGAAGAATTCAAGTCTTTGCCTTTGACCGAAGAACCTTCTTATTTTGGCTTTCTCTTGTGCAGATGTGTGGATATGATGTTATAGTGATAAGTAGTTAGTATAGTCGGCTGTATATGTGATTTTTCTTTAAAAAAAAAAAGTAACCCAATTTACTAACTTTACTTTAAATTCAAATCTGGCCATGTCTCCAGAAGATATTGATTATCATGGTAGATTATTTTGCATTGATCTTTCGAAACCTTGTTAAGCCACAAATATGATTTCACATATACATATCAAGTAAATATTATCTATAAAGATGCAAGATATATGAAGATTATCCCTTCAAACAATCCAGACTCTGATGCCACATGTAAGATTAAATACTTTAATACATAATATCAGGATCTTAAACACGATAATCTTACATAGAGATCGTTAGGGGCACATACCTGATGAGGAAGACATCATCACAAAGAGAAGTGGAAGCGTTAGTCGTAAATTGGTTTCTACCTCCTTTCCCTAACTTTTTGTTACCACAACCGTCAGCTATGGAATTATTGTAGAGAATATGTGGTAACCCTAATGGGTGGAGGGAGGACCAATTTATAGAGGTTATGACTTAATCCGGTACGTCCATCAACTAATCAATGTACGGACGAGATCTATTCTTTATAAAATATTATTTATAGTATTACTTGGATTATAAGTAAACTTGGGCCATAAATAAGAAATAATTAATAATAATTAATCATAATTCTTACATGCTCAAGGGCCTATAAAACATCAATATCAAGTTTATTGCCAAAAAAATCAATTGGTCAATTGTTGCACATTTAAGAAAAGCTTTAACTCTCTTAAAGCATATGAATGGTTGGGTAAAAAAGGTTGAAATATTTAGAATGTTTGCATAGTTTGAGTCTATGAAGACAAATTCAATATTCACTTTAAGTATTTTTAGCGTATCAAAGAATCTAAAAAGAAAAATCTTAATTTTAGGCAAGAAAATATAATAGACGGAATATGTCTATTACTTAAAGTCATTTGCCTCACAAATTGTCCCTAGCCATAATTGTCTTTTTTTTAATCGGGTGTCAATGTTCGCATTGGAATTTCAACTAAATCCGAATTGTGCATAATAGGGACTATTTAGGGATGACACTTCCAATAAGATTTTTCTATTTTCAATGTGGAGCACTAATTTGGACTCATTTAGGGTTATATTTTAATAGAAATTGTGTCCTCAAATGCATGTTTTATCCTGATATCTGATGAAAACCTTTAAGTTTCAGGTATTTGAAGTTTGAGGCAAAGCATGGACACTACTTAGCAAAAAAAAACCGAAAGAACGAAGAAATGAAGATCTGTGAATCGCCGAACCCATTCGGCGAATCGCCAACAGATCGCATATTCGCCTTTTGTTCCAGTGTGCTGAGCCCTGAAGGAAAAGAGAAATCGAAAGTGAAAAGAAGCAGTCAGCGTATAGTCAAACGACTCCGCGGAGCAGTGCTACATCGCCTAATTATCCATGACACAAAGACGCTGAAGGCAACTGATGAAAGGCGACGAAGTAGACCAAAGGGCGGATCGCCGAATGCATCGGCAATTCTCACTAACGTCGCTGGAAGATCCTTTGGAGCACATTTTCTGAAAACTATAAATACTAGTTCAGTTTTTATTCTTAGTAGCGAGTTTTACCTTGTTTTACCTAGTTTTTAGATTATCAAGTTTTTAGACAGAGTTTTGGAGATATTTTCTCTAAGTTTTGGAGACGGCTTTGAAGAACTTGAAGCTTTCAAGGGTTTCATTTTTAAGAAATTGGACTTGGGTCTCTTGGATTCTTCACTCTTGACTTGTTTTAAGACATAATCTTGCATACCCATTGATGGAAGTTGATATTGGTACACGTCTTTATCTCTTTTACATGCGTAGTTAAAACCCCAATTTTTGGGGTGTGATTTTGTGAATATGGGTTAGATTAGTTGTTGGGTCTTGCTTGCTGATAGTCTATTTGTAGTTTAAATGTGATTTCGTTTAGTGGTTGTGGATGAACTTAATGAGGTTGTAGTTGCAAATATAATCTCATATATGTGTTTTCGGCTTGCTCGAGAGAGAGGTCGTAAAAGTAAGACCACTAAATTGATGACTAGTGCGAGTGAATCGACATGAAGTTCAGCTCGAGAGAGTGAACCCTAGTCCTATGTTCACACACTCAGCTCGAGAAAGTGAGTGGGTTAAGGAGAAGGCTATTCTTCATGCGATAAGTAGGTGTCCGAGAGGAACACATTTGAAATGGGGTAAATTGCTCGAGATAGAGCTTATCCCCCTTAAAGTCTAGCCTAGTCATAATTACTCTACAGGTTCTCTATCAAAAGCATGTACCCAATGATTCAGTCTATCTCGTATTCCATTCACATCCCAAAAATCCCCCTTTCATTTATTAGATCTCTTTGCTAATTTTGTTGTTTTTACTTACTTGTGATAAAAATCCCATTTGATATTTGACGCTTGCGTCACCCTTTTAAAATTTGTTATGTTCTCATTCGCCAAAGTCTTTAGTTACAGTTAGCTTTAGCACTTTCTTACTTAACCACTAATTTTCATGCTCACTCCCTTAGGACTCAACCTCAACCTCAACCCTTGGTTGGGTTACTAAACTATTGTACGATCATAGACACTTGCATCAAAAGTTGTGTCTTGATTACGCAAACATCAAAATGGTGCCGCTGCCGGGGAATGGTGTTACATGAAAGTTTTTGGTTTAAGACAAATTTTGCTTTTAATAATCGTAGTTTACTAATCTTATTTTTAGTTATATTTTTCTTTGAATTTGTTGATGTAGGTAGGTTCCCTGAGCATAACTAAGGGAAATAGTGGCAACTCGGCTGAGATGAAACAAGAAATCGATAGGGACTTCACATTATCCGCACTGGTAATTCGGCTGAACGAGTTGGCCACCAAAATAGCAAAGGTGGAAAACCAGTGCAAGAGTCAATGGAGGTACATACCTCCTCACGAGAGGAAGCAGTCTAGAGACAAGGAGAACAATCGTGTCGAGGACACACTCCAAATCATTCTCCAAAAGATCACAGAACAAGATCAAATGTTGGAAGAGATAAAAGAGAGTATTGAAGTGTTGAATCAAATGGTTGGCTCTCACTCTAGATCGATCCAGCTGATCAGGACACTCTTGAATTATACGGTGCCTCATCTTCACTCAAGCGAACTTGGGGTTACCTAGTAACACTAAGGCCAACCCAACCAATGGGGAGTGAGTAAGGACTCGCGTCGTGCCACGACATTAAATAAAACGCTTCTTGGGAGGCAACCCAAGGTTTTAACTGCTTTAGTTTGATTTTATAAATAATGGTGTATTGATTTTATAAGTTAAAATGAAGAATGTGTTGAAAAATGCTGGTTGGCGAAATAAGGATTCAGTTGGCGAATCACGAAACTGGTTGGCGATCCCGTTATTGTCCGCTGTTTGGACTTCCATGTAAACTGGAAGCCCTGTAAAACTCGGTGAGATACAAGACCATTCGGCGAATTGCCGATTAGATCGGCGAGCAATACTAACGTTGCCGAATGAACACAAACTGGACGGTTTATAATGGCCAAAGGTCTTAAAATTCGAACTTCTTCACTTTCCCTCGCTTTTTAAACTTCAAAACTCACACCAAGGTAGTACTCTCAATCTCCTTACTTTCAATTAGTATTTTAGTTGTTGATTGGTGCTCGGAACTAGGATTTCTTTGCCATCTAGCATTTCAATTATATTTCAATCGACATTAAAGGTTAGTCCTAAAACCTCGAGTTTATTGTTGAAATTTTAAACTTTTTTGCAATGATCGTATCGTATTGATGTGTGATGGGCCTCTCTGGTAGGATTAGAATCCTTAATTGCCTATTTTAATTTGAAAAATCTTGCCCATATGGTTTGACTTTCAAATGCCCATAATCTTTGTGCTTTTTAATGAGTCGGGTCATGATTGCGTGTTGTTAGATTGATTGGGTGAAGTCTGAGTAGCCCACGTTTGTGCTAAATGTCAAAAATTTGCTCAATGATAGAACGGGTAACACCACTCTTAAGAGCAAATATCGTTAAATGGCCAAATTCGGGAGAAATCTGAGTATCCCAGGGTGATGGGTAGTATGGGTCTTGTTTGAATTTCATGAGTGCGTGCTTCAATTTTAATTTCGGGGGTTGCAGAGTTGAATTCGAGAAGATGGGTTGAAAATGGGCATGTTGGGTCATTCGTCGAGCTGAGTCGAACTCGCCGAATCACTCGACGGTTCACCTATTTTCTTTATCTCGCATTTAATTTCGTGTCAAGTTTGTGGTTTGAGTCTGTAACTTTCGGCGAGATGCATGAGTTTGCGCAATGCACTCGGCGACTCGCCGAAAGTACTCTTTATCACTCTGTATTTGCACTTCTGAGACCCATATGCACTGTAACTTTCAACGGATAAACCATTGCTTACCGAAAAGACTCTCCTATCGCCGACTTGCCTTAGTTGTTTTGCCAACCTCATCGGCGAGCTAGACTTAGCTCGCTAAAGCAGTTCGGCGACTTGCCGACTGGATCGATGAATTTATCTGCAACAAATTTTGCTGTGCTAGAGTTTGATTTTGTTTTCTTAATTTCTCTCGATCTTTTGCAGGTATGGTACATACCAATCTAATCGAAACACCCTAGATAAAGGCAAAGGGCATTACAATAAATGAAGGAGGATCAAACCCTCCAAAGAGGAAAGGGGGTGACCTCCAACCGGGAGACAAAGGCAAGAGGAAGAAACATATAGCTAAAAAATGAGCAACTATTGAGCCAGATTTCTCTGAACCAGAGGATGAACAACCTCTGATTAACCGAAGGGATACTCTCGCACGGATCTCACTTGCGGCCAGATTCTCACCGCCATTCCTCCGACTATAGACTCGGATAGCCCAGCATCCTCGTGAACTCTGCGATCGCCTATTGTTCCTCTACCTAGATTGCTGAACAAACTAAAAGGTGAAGGAGTCTGGACTATCATAGAGGAGAAACTGCTATCTACGGAGAGTCTAGAAGGCAAATACCAGATGTTTTAGACACCCTCCGCTACCATGACTTCCAGCAGTTCACATGGCCCCGAGGCCCTTACCTTCCTTCCTGGGTTAGGGAGTTTTACATCGCTTATGTGGAGTTGGTGCCTAAGAACAAGAAGAAGGAAAGTGAGTTTCGACCGGTGAAGTCGGTCATGGTCAGAGACAAGGAAGTGGAGTGTCATAGTGAGCATATTAATGCTTTATTGGGTAGACCGCTACACTCTGTACTTCCTTATGAGGGGTTGCCGATTGTTCATTCCCTGGATAATTTGAAGGGTTGGTTGTCTCCGATGATTTCTGACACCACCCCGAGGTGGATGGATGCAGGAGCTCTCATTGAGAAGAAGGACATGAACATCGCCTCTAGGTTCTGGTTTGGCTTCATCAGCAGCACCATAATGCCATCCCAGAACGAGTTTATTCTGCACCATCCTAAGGAGGCCTACCTTGGTTCTATCATGGCTAGGAGGCGGATCGATCTGAGACTACTAATTTCACAAGAGATGGCCATGAGAGCCAAACAAAAGATGATGTCTATGCCATTTCCAATTCTGGTCACTGAGTTGTGCCGGCGAGCTGGAGTACCTCGTGACACTACGAGGGATGTTGAGGTCACCCTATTTTCCTCCACCGATATCCAGCATATAGAGGCTGAGTTCATACGAGAGGAGGTTGACAGGAGGAGAGCAGCTCCAGCAGATACTTCTCCAGAAGTTAATGTTGACTTATTGCCAGCAGAGGCACCTTCGCCTACTCCGGCCTCTAAGCCCTCAGGTATACCCGTTCCTTTTTCCTCATCCTCACAGGCTCCAAGTGTTTCATCATCCTCCCAGCCTGCCAGGATCACTCATGCCATGATCCTGAAGATGGGGCAGTTAGCCTATTTAGCTGATGTGAAAGCTACCCGACTGGAGAGGTCTGTTTCGGAGATGATCGACAGGGCCATACTAGCAACATTTACCCCCTTCAGACTTCTGTTGATGCCTTGACAATGAGAGTCATTGCTTGTGAAAGCAAACAGAGAGAGGCCTCTGAGGTGACGGCTTTAAAAGTTGAGGTTGCGATTTTAAGGAAGGATGTAAACTATTTGAATGCTACGGACTTCACTTCACTGATGTGGGATGCAGATGATGATGATGCTCCTGAGACCTCGGGGATTCCTCTGGCTATCACCAGAGAAGTGTAGGGGGATGGCACAACACATGCAGAGTCGGATGCAGAGACCGATGAAGAGTTGATATTATTACATAGTGAGGAAACACAAAAGAGTAGAGATGAGGGCATATTCAGAGACTTGCCAGATGTTATAGAGACGGTTGTGCAGCCAGTGATCCAGACATTGCTGACTGAGACGTCTACAACAACTCCTAGTGGATCTGGCATTGCTATTCCGTCTGAGGCTACTCCGAGCTCTAATGCCCATGTACAAACTGCTACACTAGCCATTGAGACCCTGACAGAGAGAGAGACTGCATAGACAAGACCTTTCTTACCTCTCTCTCTGCCTTATTATATTTTTACTTTTGGATATTTTTAGTTGCATTTGAGGTCAAATACTTTTTAATTGTGGTGGGGTGAGGCCCACACCTTTTGTGTGCTACTTTTGTTTGTGTTTCGTGTATATATTTAGGTTGTTCTGTTTAAAATTGTGTTAATACTACTTTCCTATGAATGTTTGAGCTTGTGGCTCCTTTTATTTTAAATTGTAAAATGATTTTAACCCGTCCAAAAATTTTTGCCACCTCTTATGTGATGAATGTGGTTGTTCTTTTGCAAAATTTAAGTCTCAGTTCTGATCAATATCGATGACTTGAATAGTGCTTACAATCGAACGAACATGAATGTATGGCTATGATGAGGCCAAATGAAGTTACATAAGCAATATGTAAACTCTTTGCATCTTGTTATGACTAGCCTAGTATCGAATTGAGTCTTTTGTAATGATCGTTGCACACTAGCGAAAGTGTGGAGTCTTGTTTGACTTAAGTGTCGATGCCTTGTGTGATAAGCTTACCTGGAACCATGCATGACAACACCTAAAATTTGCCCTATTGGTCCGGTTAACTAAGTAAGACAATCTCTTGATATGATCTTAGGCAACTTCGAAGAGTGTGAACCAATTTGACATATACCTCTTTTATGACCTATCTTGTGAGCGTGTGATTCTCTTTTGAACACCCCTTGAGCCTTACCCTTCTTTGGAAGAAACTTGATGAAAATTAGACCTTTCTTAATCCATTACCTATAATCCTCTTGAATTGTGGTTAATTGAATAGCCAACTTAGGCCAAAAGCCTAAGTTGGGGGTGTGGTGAAAAGATAAGGGCAAGTCAAGAAGTGCAAAGAAAGTCTCCCTTAACCCATGGTGTTGAGAAAAATGGAACCCTTCAATATAAAAAAAAAAAAAAGAGAAAGAGAAAAAGAGAAAGAAAAAGAGAAAGAAAAAGAAGAGAATGAAAAAGAAAGATGTGGAATAAAGTACAAAAGAGATGGGGTTTCCAAACAATCCATAGAAAGTGAATAATAGGATGACTTATGAGCACTAAGGAGAATGATGAAGGAAAAAGAAATGAGGTGTTGTGAACACCACATTTCATGAGGATAAAAGTCACTGAGCCTAAATGACTATACCTTTGCACTCAGCTCTATTACAAGCCTTGAAAAGACCTTTTTGATCTTGAGTGAGCTGAAACAAATGTTGATTGGAAAATACGGGCAAACCTATGGGTGAAAGCATGCATTGTGTTCATCTTTGTGAGTGTGAGCATTCCATATGATTGCTGAACTTTAAATGACTAAATCATTATGTGCGAATATGAAATCATTCTTTTTGTGAGGGCATTCGAACACTCTAGTTGAGCCTGAACTTGCATTTGAGACAAGTATTGTGGGCATGAGATTCTTTGATATTGGTGAGTCACTACTGAATCTTTGAGTGCACAATTGATCTTTACACAAGTAAATTGAGTCTTGTTGTGTCCATTCATGATCGAGTCTTGTGTAGCACTGTTCGAGATACCCTTTTTAAATGGTTGAACTTGAGTTTGCTTGAGGACAAGCAAACATTTAAGTTGAGGGTGTTGATAAGTCCAGAAATTGTACTTATTTAGGGCTATATTTTAATAGAAATTGTGTCCTCAAATGCATGTTTTATCCCGATATCTGATGAAAATCTTTAAGTTCCAGATATTTGAAGTTTGAGGCAAAGCATGGACACTACTTAGCAAAAAGGAGCCGAAAGAATGAAGAAACGAAGATCTGCGAATCACCGAACTCATTCGGTGAATCGCCAACAAATCGTATATTCGCCTTTTGTTCCAGTGTGCTGAGCAAAGAAAAGTAGAAAATTGGTCACCAAATGGAGCAGTCGGTATATCGCCGAACGACTCCGCAAAGCAGTGCTACATCGCTCAATTATCCAAGACACAAAGACGCTGAAGGCAACTGATGAAAGGAGACGAAGTAGACCAATGGGCGGATCGCTGAATGCATCGGCGATTCTCATTAACGTCGTCGAAAGATCCTTCAGAGCACATTTTCTGAAAACTATAAATACTAGTTCAGTTTTTATTCTTAGTAGCGAGTTTTACCTACTTTTTAGATTATCAAGTTTTAGATAGAGTTTTGGAGATATTTTCTCTAAGTATTGGAGAGGGTTTTGAAGAACTTGGAGCTTTCAAGGGTTTCATTTTTAAGAAATTGGACTTGGGTCTCTTGGATTCTTCACTCTTGGCTTGTTTTAAGACATAACCTTGCATACCCATTGATGGAAGCTGATATTGGTATACATCTTTATCTCTTTTACTTGCATAGCTAAATCCCCAATTTTTGGGGTGTGATTTTGTGAATATGGGTTAGATTAGTTGTTGGGTCTTACTTGCTGATAGTCTATTTGTAGTTTAAATGTGATTTTGTTTAGTGGTTGTGGATGAGCTTAATGAGGTTGTAGTTGCAAATATAATCTCATATATGTGTTTTCGGCTTGCTCGAGAGAGAGAGGTCGTAAAACTAAGACCACTAAATTGATGACCAGTGCGAGGGGGTCGACATGATGTTCAGTTCGAGAGAGTGAACGCTAGTCCCATGTCCACACACTCAGCTCGAGAGAGTGAGTGGGTTATGGCGGATGCTGTTCTTCAACACATTTGAAATGGGGTAAGTTGCTCGAGAGAGAGCTTATCCCCCTTAAAGTTTAGCCTAGTCATAATTACTCTACGAGTTCTCTATCAAAAGCATGTACCCAATGATTCAGTCTATCCCATATTCCATTCAAATTTCAAGAATCCCCCTTTCATTTATTAAATCTCTTTGTTAATTTTGCTGTTTTTACTTACTTGTGATAAAACCCCATTTGATATTTGACGCTTGCGTCACCCTTTTAAAATTTGTTATGTTCTCATTCACCAAAGTCTTTAGCTATGGTTAGCTTTATCACTTTTGTACTTAACCACTAATTTTCACGCCCACTCCCTTGGGACTTGACCCCAACCCTTGGTTGGGTTACTAAACTATTGTACGATCGTAGACATTTGCATCGAAAGTTGTGTCTTGATTACGCAAACATCAAGCACTCTCACCACAACTCATATTGGTACAAAGCCATAATTGTTGGTAATTCGTGATACTTATTTTAGTAACACATGTTGGTACCAAGCCATAAAAATGTCATCAAGAACAAATGTGTATTCAGGATTTTGAGATGATGGGTGCGCTATTACGAAAAGGTGGATCTAAGATATAAATTTGATCAGCTTAACATCTAAGTTCTTATCACTAAAAATAACTAAAATTCTAAAATTATAGGTCCAAAAGTATTTTTACCTATCCAACCACTTAGAGACGCATTACCCAATTTTAGAAAAAAATAAAACGAGATGAATATTAGATTTAAATTTCTTACCTCACTCATAGAGGTGCACCCAATCATAATCGCACAGTATGATACTTTGCGGCTATGATACTTCAACTATGGGTTCATATATCTATATTTAAATATTTTTTAAAAAATACTAGTATAACACTACTATATATATAATTTTAGGAGGGGAGCATGGGTTCATGTGAACCCAGTGGCCCTTCCTGGATATGCCTCTGAATTCAAGAAAGTTAGCGGAGGTCATGAAGTCACCCAATGACTCGTTACCAAGGTAGGTTAAGCGTGAGGCTAGTAAAACATTTGTTTTTATGACCAAAAAAATTCAATATTGTTTTATGATTATAAATTTACTTGAAACAATAATGACCATTATAAAAAAAAATACAATTATTTTTTTAAAAAAAAATGAAGAACTATTTATTTTTTGTCAGAAATATTTTAAAACTTTGAATTAAACAACTCAATTTTTCATATTAATGAATAAAGTTTTTCATAACAATATCCAAGGTAATGTATTACAAACAAATGGGTAACCTCTTATTAACTATAATTAATCAGTACATTATAAATAATCATACAAAAAAAATCTATTAGGTTATACATTTGCTTATATATGAACGAGTCACTTTATTTTTCAAGGTAACACCTCTTTTGTGTTTTCATATTATAAATTAGACTCTTTGATGCACTTAAGTAGTATACTTTTGCTTGTAAATATCAAATCAGACTCATCTTAGCTACTCGATCAACATAATATATGTTGAATCACAGAAAAACTATGGAGAACATAATGATGTTCTACATTGTAGAGTACTATTTTTGTTTTTCATCTGAAAATACGTACTAATCAAATGTAAGCACGAACAACAATGGCAGTGATGATTTCTAAAAAAAAAAAAAGCAAAAACAATATAATTAGAAATTTAGAAAACCTCATATATAGCACCAAAATACTGGCTTGAAAATGTTCCATGCGTGTAATGAATTTCAACTTAGTTTGCAAATCAATTGAATTTTTTTTTTATTTTGAATTTAACTCCAGAAGAACACCAAAGAATGTTTCATGTATATGTATACATATACAATTTTGGCGGAAAACGTTATTGTGTAATGTTTTTTTTTTAAAGGTGAAATAGAGTAATTGTTTAATAATGATTTTTTCACTTTTTTTCCTTTTACCGAACATAGCAGTTTGACAATGTTTACAATTAGTGTTTCTTTATTATATTTCATTAAAAATTTCAAATGAAGATTGTGGTTTCTGTTTAAAAATTTAAACATAATCCATAATTTTGGTATTTTTTCGGAAAAATAAATTAATACTTAACTTGAAAAGATTGTTTGTATTATGTGAGAAATTGTATTAAATATACTTTGTAATATCGAAAAATTATTTTCGATAGTACATGAGTATATTGACCGTGAAGAAGTAGAAAATAAATATCTCACTCAAACATGAATTAACTAGGTAGAACAATCCATATCGAACCATCAAGATGGAAATGAAGAAGACTGTTGGGTTTGTTCGCCCCTGTCGAAATATAAATTTGCTTATATATAATCGAATTACTTTATTTTTCAAGATAATACTTCTTTTGTGTTTTCATATCATAAATTAGACTCTTTGTTGCACTTAAGTAATATATTTTTGCTTGTAAATATTGAATCATACTCATCTTACGTACCTGATCAACATAATACATGTTGAGTTATAGAGAAACAATGGAGAATTCCAAATCTCTAACTCATCTCACATACTCAATCAACATAATGCATATCGAAAGAAACTATGGAGAATTCCAACTCTATAGCTTCAAATAATCTTCATTAATCTACAACTAAGGATGCAACTTACAGAAGAAGAAGGAAAAGAAGAGCAAAGCAGGTATACAATTCTAAATCAAGGGATACAAATGCAGGTATACAATTCTAAATCAACAAGGGTTACAAATGCAGATACACAATTCTAAATAAAAAAAGAACATACAATTTCGAATCAATAAGGGATACAAATGCAAATACACAATTTCATATCAATAAAGGATACAAAATTCCAAATCAATAAAATATACAAATGAGGTTAAACTATTAATTTGACTAAACTTAAGATATTTTCATATATAATTATTAAACATACATTAATATTATATGGAAAATTTAGAAAGATAAAAAACTTACTTTTTTAATTAGAAAAAGTTAGAAAATATATTGTTTCTAAATCTCTTTTTGAGTATGAAAAATATGAAATATTACTACTAACTAACAATTTTATTCTTGTTCCTCAACCAAAAATCATCACGTGCTTAACTAATAAATTTGCAAGATTATATATATTTTTTTGTTCACAAATGCAAGATTGCATACTGATGATAAAAGGATTAGTATTGATATTACATTTTTGGATAACTTTAAAAGAATTGCTTCACGCTCATGAATTTTTTATTCAGTACGTTGGAAAATCATAACTGCTAAAGCAAGTACTACTAGAATAACTTTTGAATATGCTATATGTATAAGATGAAATTGTGAATATTTTCATTAAATGCTAAACATGTTATCAATATGAATCAGAAATGAGTGACTATCTTATAAAAAATAGAAGCAATGTATGAAAACATTTAAAATCTTTCTAACATATTTCTAAAAAAAGTTCAGAATTTAGTCAGATTTTTTATTTCTTTATTGAACGAAATCTGTTTAGAGAAATATTTCTCAAGTTAAATCATATGTTATAGCAATCGTAAATTTAAATATGTAATTTGTTGATACAATTATATAAAATGTTTAATTTCAATAAAAAAATCAATCAGACACTTAACGACGACGATGAATATGTAAGTAGTAACTAAAGAAAAAGACGAAATTGGGCTTAGATGGAGTCGTAGGGTCCTAAGCCATCTAGATGAATTGTTAGTTAAATAAATAAAAAGTCTTCTATACTTCTCCTCCTCTTCTTCCTCCTCATTCTTCATCAATTGGCGCTTCTCAATAGCCCTAAATTTTCGAAACCCTAGTTTTTCCTCTTCATCTTTATAGCTAAAATACGTATACATACACATAATACATAGGGTATTTCTGTTAATTGAAAAAATCGAGGTGATTCGAGGGAGATCTGAGGATTTCCCTGGATCTGTTCTGGGGATTTTGGTAAGTTTTTTCGAAATTTATGGTTCGTATTGTTTTATTGGTTAATATTCATGATCGAATTGGATTTTGATTGATGTTGCAATTTTTTGTTATGTAATTAGGGCGTTGACGATTTTTTTGATATTTTAGCGGTGATATTAATGAGTTTCTTTGCTTGTTGTATTGGATTTTTTTTTGTTTGGGTTGTATTTTTGATGTAATCTTAGGAAAATCAGGTATAAGGGTTGATTTTTTTTGGTGTATTTGGAAAAATATAGTCTTGTTTATAGGTCTTGCTGCCAAGATAGATGAAGGTAGTCAAGCCCCTAGGGTTTTTGGTCTAGTATTGAGAACTCAACAGATGACGTGTGGTTTAGGTGTGAAAAGCCTGTTATTTAAGTGGAGATGTGTAGAGGGGTGGATTCCACCTGTTTGTTAAATTGTTGATGGAATCTTAGCAAAATCAGGTAGATGTGTTGTTTTTTGGGTGTATTTGGAAGAATACAGTCCTGTTCATAGGTCTTATTAATAGGCCTTGCTGCCAAGATAGAAGAAGGTAGTCAAGCCCCTAAGGTTTTGGTTTAGTGGTGAGAGCGCAACATAAAAGTTGGCTATTTATGTGGAGAAGGGTAGACCTGGTTGTCTTATCTGTTCAGCTAGTATATAGATATTTTAGGATTGTGGTTTTGTATCTACTCAAGAGAAGATTTGTCGTTCTTTCTTCCTTTTAAAGAAGTCATTAATTGCAGCGTGTATCTGTTATGGCATTCTAAATATCATTGTTAGTTTGTTGAGGGTTAATCTGCGTTTAACTTATCTACATTAAGAAGAAAAACCAATTGTTGACCATTTTGAAACCCTTTGGTGATTGGGGATTTTCTGAATTCCATGTTTTGTTATACTTCTGATGGAATCATTGGAAAATCAGGTGTATGAGTTGTTCTTTGGGTGTATGTAGAAAAATATAGTCTTTTTTATAGGTCTTGCTGCCAAGATAGAGGAAGGTAGTCAAGTCCCCAGGGTTTTGGGCTAGTGGGTTACGCGCAAAAACATATTTTTTGATTGGCGATATTCATGATTGAATTGAAATTTGATTGACGTTACAAGTTTTTGTTATTTAATTAGGCCGTTGATGATATTTTTAATACTTTCTTTTGTGGTGACATTAATGGGGTTATTGTCTTATTGTATTTGGACTTTTTTTTGGGTTGTATTGTTGATGGAATCTTAGGAAAATCAGGTATATGGGTTGTTTTTTTGGGTAGAGTGGTACACCTGGTTGTCGTATCTGTTCAGCTAGTATATGGATATTTTTGGATTGTGGTTTTGTATCTACTTGGAGAAGACTTGTTGTTTTTTTATTCCTTTTAAAGAAGTCCTTAATTGCAGTGTGTATCTGTTGTGGCCATCTAAATATCATTGTTAGCTTGTTGAGGGTTAATCTGCCTTTAAATTATCTACATTAAGAAGAAAAACCGACTGTTGACCATTTTGAAACCCTTTCTGCAATGTGCATTCGCCTAGATTCATTTCCGAGTTCTATTCTCATTTGTACAATGTATCCTTCTTTAATGTGTGAATGATTGCATTTCTAATTTTACTCTTTTGTTTTCATATTTTCCCTTCTTGATATCTGATTGTGCTATGGTGCCGCAGACTGGATAGATTGATGAATAATGGCCATTCAGATGGATAACAGTTTAGATCATTCATCACGGGAACGCGTTCAGCGGCTTTTCAACAAGGTCAGTATTTGCTGTATCACCTCATTGCTTTACCATTTGAATTATGGATATCTAGAATGGTTTATCATAATACCAAGATAGTGAGTATATTACTGACTCACATACATAGTTTAGGTTAAAAACTTTAATTCACCTGCACAAGCTCTTGTTGTATGTGCAGGTTCAATGAATTGTATTCATTTAATGCTTAGAGATAGTAATATGTTGTATCTTCTTCTTTGGAACATGTAATTGACATTTTCATTGATTTTGTTAAGAATGTGGAGCTGGATAACAAGCGTAGGAAAGCAGCACAAGCTAGAGTATCTTCTGACCCAAACGCATGGCAACAAATGCGTGAAAACTATGAAGCTATCATCCTTGAGGATCATGCTTTTTCTGAACAACATGAAATAGAGTACGCCTTGTGGCAGTTGCATTATAGAAGAATTGAAGAACTGCGTGCACGCTTCAATGCTGCAATAGCTTCAAGTGGATCAGCCTCTCAGACTGGGAAAGGTCCACCTCGTAACGGGCCAGATAACATCACAAAGATCCGCACACAGTTCAAGACTTTTCTGTCAGAAGCGACTGGCTTTTATCATGATTTGATGGTGAAAGTCAGGGCAAAGTATGGCCTGACAGTAGGAGGTTTCTCTGATGATCCAGGGGATCAGATTCCTTCTTCTAATGAAGCTAATAAGTCTATTGAGGTGAAGAAAGGCTTGATATCCTGCCATCGTTGTTTGATTTATCTGGGTGATCTTGCTCGGTACAGAGGCTTATATGGTGAGGGCGACTCTAAAGCTCGTGACCTTGCAGCAGCATCAAGTTATTACACGCAAGCTTCTTCACTGTGGCCATCAAGCGGCAATCCTCATCATCAGGTATCTTTTTTTTTATTGGTTTTGTTCTGAATGATCATTGAGAAATCTTTTCTACTGTTGGAGGTTGGAGTGAAGAGAATAGTGATCAATACTTTATCATTAATTAATCTTTCTATGTGACAGATATCTTATGTAAAAATTGCTGATTCTGTTTTTTTCAGCTTGCAATATTGGCCTCCTATTCCAGTGATGAGTTGGTGGCGATCTATTGGTATTTTCGTAGTCTTGCAGTAGAGAATCCTTTTACGACTGCAAGGGACAACCTGATCATTGCATTTGAGAAGGTAAACAACTTATTTAGTTGTTGCTTTAAGAGCTTTCATCTTTGCATCAGATCTTTGAAATGTCTCTTTCTCTCTTCTGTCTTCTTGACATTTGTTACTTGGAAAAAATTATTTGGAGACGTTGCAATAGCTCTGTTGTGCAAAGCCCAAAGGCTTAACCAAATAATCATATTTCCAATTATGGATTTTCCGCCTTGGAATGAACCAAGGAACTAAGGATGTTCCCAACGTAAGATGGTCAAATCCACGGTTGAGAAAGTTCCATTCTTGATAGAGGTGATAATAAAGTAAAAGAAAATTGATCCAACCTGAACTTGTTAAGTCCGTAATAATAAACTTTTTCAGTGATTTTAATTATGCAACATTGTCTTCCAGTTTTTTCGTTCTTGTCTTATCGGTGTACTGTGATCAACTTTTCCCACAATTATAAGGCGACTCTGCGCATCTTTGATTTTGTCTCTTATGTTCCTTAAAATTTTGATCTGGGTAGGTATTATTTGCTTCCTAACCCAAGTCTCAACAGTGATATAATTTTCAAAAACATGATTAGAAATCTACGAAAAAAAGAGGAATTGGGTAAGTTAAAGTTTCCTGCGAAAAGTGACTGGACAAGTATGCCAATAATTGTTCCTGTTAATGTAGACAATATCGTGTCATGTGTAGAGAACCTTGTTGTGTAGGTTCTCTATATATTTGTTTATCACTTATATAGGGTTCCCACACAATTAAACCTTTACTTTGTTTTGAGAAAAAAAGAATACATGCCAATACTTGTGTGTATTTTTATGCATGCCTATATTTGGAACCCTATTATTGTTAGTGTTATCATTATCAATAATTGTTGTATGCTTAATCTATACAGGTTTATTTATTTTTATGAAGATGCCTTGTATTTGTGAATTTTTTCCCGGCCTTGGTTCTGTGGTTGCTTATGTTTTCCCCTTCCCTTTGTACCTTTTCCTGATGTGTACTAAGTAGCTTCATCATGCTTCTTGTGTCATGGAAGAGTAATTACTTACCCAATCCAAGATAATTTACTTGTCAATTAATCTTTTGAGGGTGATAAAATCTACTTCTGTGGATTGGTAAAATGAAAAAGAAATATGAATTACTGTATTATTTAGAGAGAAGAATGACATAGAACATAGGTGTAGCTTATGTTAAACAGTATCATTATGAACTGATTTTTTAAAGCAAAATATACCTAAAATATTATTTGTAGGAAGTTCTTGAGATCTTGTAGTGGAACTTTGATTTCCATCTTTTCAGTTGTGCTGGGAGTGTGGAACTTCAATTTGCACCTTTTTTCTTTGGTTTGTCAATGAGTGATCAAGATGTGATTATCTAGTATATATTTTGTAAGTGTCCAAGTTCTGCCCGAAAGAGACTTTCTTGTAGAAGTTTTCTGGGCATGTTTTCTTTCCGTTTGGACTGTTCTGTTGCAATGGGCTATGTGGATGGTCTTAGTGTTAATTGATTTCTCTGTTATGGCAGAATCGTCAATTTTTCTCCCAGCTGCCAGGGGATGCTAAGGCTTCGTCTATCAAGGTAACTCCTTCCCGAACAATTGGTAAAGGACGAGGTGAATATGAAACGAGGCCGTCTCTGAAAGATGGAAAGGTTGAAGCAAGTTTACCAAAGGAAAAAGCTTCAAGTACATCTGAAATCTTCAAAACCTTTAGCACAGGGTATGTTCGGTTGAATGGCATTCTCTTCACGCGCACTAGGTATGTTCCTGTCTAATGAATAATATGATATTGACGATAACATAACTAAGTAATGACACTATCTTCTTATCATCTTTACTCAGCTTGGAGACTTTTGATGAAGTGTTGTCGATGGTTAAGAATGATCTGCTTGAGCTTCTCTCTTCTGGGTCTGATGAGAAGTATAGTTTTGGTTCAAGTGCTGCTGATTGCAGACTGGCAATTGTCAGGCTCGTGGCCATCTTAATATTCACCATCCATAATGTGATTAGGGAAAGTGATAATCAGACTTATGCTGAGATTCTACAAAGATCTGTTCTTCTGCAGAAGGCATTTACTGCTGCTTTTGAGTTCATGGGTCATGTGGTTGAGAGATGTATCCAATTAAATGATCCCTCATCAAGCTTCTTATTGCCTGGTATTTTGGTTTTCGTAGAATGGTTGGCGTGCCATCAAGATATTGCACTTGGTAATGAATCAGAGGAAAAACAAGCAAGGGCTAGATCCTTTTTCTGGAAGAACTGTATCAGTTTCTTTAATAAGCTAATGTCAACTGGGTCTCAGTTTGTCGATGAAGATGAAGATGAAACATGCTTTTTCAATATGAGCAGGTATGATGAAGGTGAGACTGGCAATCGTCTTGCATTGCCGGAAGACTTTGAACTCAGGGGATTTGTTCCTCTTCTTCCAGCACAGCTTATCCTTGACTTCTCAAGGAAACGTTCTTTTGGTGGTGATAGTGGAAGTAAAGAGAAGAAGTGCCGTCTTCAGAGGATGATTGCAGCTGGAAAGGTTCTTGCTACTGTGGTCCGGGTTGGAGAAGAGGGAATATATTTTGACACCAGGGGAAAGAAATTTATCATTGGTATTGAGCCCCAAACTTCTGATAATTATCTACTTAATGGCTTAAATGAAGTTACCAAATTAAGCGGTATTGAACTGGAAAGTCCAGATGCTGGACAGTTGACTGTGGGAGATTGTCTGCCGAAGCAGCAATTGTATGTGGAATGTGAAGAAGAAGACGAAGTTATTGTTTTTAAGCCATCAGTGATGGAAAAATCTAATGACATCTCTTCAAGTACTATGACCTCAGTGGTTCCTGTATCTGGTATTAGTGTTGTCAATGCTTCTTCTGGTGCTAGCATGGAGTGTGTTGATACGTGTTGTGAGATGGGGCCATTTCCATCTGCACTCGATGGATTGAGGTTGCAGAATGGTTGGAGTACTACAAGGCTGCCAACAAGCATTTCTCTTACCACCCAGTATATGCAGCCAATCCAACCAAGTACTTCAATGTGGTCTGTAGAGCAAGGTGCTTTTATGAGTGGATTGGGTGGCTTGAGCTTGACAGGAAATGGGCTAACGACGGAAGCTGAGTTGCTAAATCATCCAGAAATGGTGTCACCTGCAGCAGCACATTCAGCTCCTTTGCCGCAGTCTGTGAAGTTTAGCACTGCAAATAATATTCACTTCCAGGTTCCTGAGGCTGCTATGTCATCTACCTTCAGTTCACTTGCACCCTCCGTAGCTTTTTCCGATAGCATGTCAATGAAATCTTTAGCAATTACTCCGACAGGAATGAAGAAAAATCCAGTGTGCCGACCTGGTAGGCATCTGGGTCCACCTCCAGGGTTTGGTTCTGTTTCTTCCAAAGTAGATGACTCTTCATTTGCCTTGACACTTAAAAATGAAAATAACCCCATCCCTCGTATGGATGATTATAGCTGGTTGAATGGATATCAGTTACCTTCAGCACATCAGAGCATTGTTTACAATAACTCGGACAATCATTCAGCTCAACCATATCACTCTGTAAGCAACAGTAGCTTAGTCGGGATTAGCTTTCCTTTCCCTGGGAAGCAGGTGCCCTCTCTGCACATGCAGTCAGATATCCAGAAAGCAAATAACCAATCTGTTGGATTGCCTCAGCAGTATCAAGGACAGTCCCTGTGGCAAGATCGTTTCTTTGTGTGACGTGGATAGGGAGACTAGATGGTGAAGTGCATCTTACTTGTTCTTTTAATTTATGAAGTTACTTGAAACAAATTATTGTGTTCTTCAATATACCACAGTATATGTTCTCTCAGTTGTGTTTCCCAATGCTGTACAGGTTAACAATTACTGGGGAGAATGACCACTAGCCTGTTGCTACAAAGTTCAACCATCATATTGCAGTGTGGCCAAGGTTATTATGTTTTTGTTGCAGCATGGATGGTCTTGGATAGTTGCTGGCACTCGCTATTGAGCAGGTATTGTCCGCTACCTTATCTCGCTGTTTCTCTCCCCCTCCTGGTTACTGTTTGACCTGGTGAGTAATTGTTCTTAGTCCAAAACAATCATACTTGAGTGGATAAGACAGGGTCCTCTAACTTTCCATACATACGAAGATGTTCCAGCTATCAATTAGCTGCATGTCAATGATTAGGCAGTATGGGTCACATGTCATGCATGAGCTAATGGCTTCATATCTTTCCCCTCTCTCCCCTTTTCATTTCTCTATCTTGATTATGCGGGACATACTCAAAACAAACAAAAGATTGGTTCTTTCTGGACAGATCTCTGTTGGACACCTCTCCTCCCCCTTTTCTTTTCTTCTAAGATCATGTATTTATTATAACCACCTGCACACTTGCCTATACCATGTCTCAGTTGTCTCACACCGGCCTGGTTTCTGGTGGCAGTTTTCCTGTTATTCCACGGGGAGTCTGGGTAATGAATAGTTAGATCTGGATGCCTGCATTTCTTTCCTTCTGAATTTAGAGGAATTGGGGATAAAATAGCACTGCTTCCATTATATGTTTCACTTGTCTGCGTTTAACTTGCCCAATTCCAATGTCTCTTAGACTTTTTCCTCCCTCTTGTCAATGTCAACTTATTGGATGATTTCTATGTCAAGTTTTCCTGTGCTTACAAATGTAGTAATTTTCTGTTAATCATCTTAACCACTAAAGTCTCTGGGTTTGGTGCAGCTTGTGCCGAGCTATTCAAACTGGTTGAGTAGAGACCGAGGTCAGTAGGTGCAGGAATTTGGGAGCTTTGAATTAAGAAACCTTGTCTTGGTTGGATTGATAATTGTACGGTTGAGGGATCAGGGCTTTGGTGGATATCTGTTTAGAGCAGAAGCAACAGTAAATCTACCATGGTTTATAAATGATCTCGAGAAAAAGAGTTCTGCTTCTTGTCATTATGAGCAACTTTCTACAATACACAATTAAGGTAGATATCTTGGCAGTTCCATATCTGCCTTGTGTGAAGTTCTGAGAGTATTTTGCGTAAAGTTCATGGAGAAGGATTTGTTATCGTTGGAGTACTTAGTGGTTGTTAGTTGGAAATAAGTATAGCCTCTACGGCTATCTCAACCTTTTTCTTTTGAAAGTGCTGGATTGTTCTTATAACTGTTTCTGTCGTTGGATGATTAAATAATGTTTCGTCATAAAAATATCATTTCCCATGTTTGGTTCGGAATGATAATTTTATTTAAAATTTTATACCGGTTTTTGCTATTATGAGGGACCAACGTAAATCTCAAGTTTTATTGACATAGAGCTCGTTTGGATGAGTTTATACTTTATGACTTATAAGTCATTAAGTGTGGAATATTTAACTTTTAGTTTATTACCTTATTTTTTGTTATTTTAACTTCGAAAAAAGTGTGTCAAAAGCGTTTTTAAAAGTTTATCTAAATACGTCATCAAGAAATGTAATAAGAAGGGAACTAGCAAATACGTGGATGTATGTAAGCAATATTAACATCTGAATTTGGATGATTAACTGAAATTATCTTATTTATATTACTAAGGTTGATATGCGTACCCTCGTACGGTCTCACTTATAAGAATTTTAAACAACATAATTAAATAGAACAAAAACAAACTATTCCACCATAACTTCCCCTTCTAAGGGGTCTTATGTGACGCAAATTTGAATTGGTCGGCGTGTTAATGCAGGGGCCAGACTCCAGATGGGAAGCCAAAAAAGAACAAAACATCATATGTTCATGAACCATACTGAAACAAAAGAACTCACAAGGTTTGAGGGGCTTAGTCAATTGGCAATTGAAACTTAATATCAAGACAAAGTTAATTTGCATCAATCCTTTTACAACTTTTTCTATACAATTGCTATCAAAATAGTATATATCTACTTTAACAAAATAAAATTTCATGAAGGATGAGTTCTTCTAAGCTTCAACAACAAAAAATGTTGAAATCCTTCACAAGACAAGATCCATCTTGCAGCTTGAACTCCTCTAATCAAATTTAAAACTTTCAAGTATGATATTCCTTTATTAATTGTCCTCTACAAAAACTTTGAATATGTAATCGCGAAAACGCCTCGAGTATGCCATTGGATCAACTGCTGAGATAGAATTTGGATCACATTGTATAGACTTATATGCATGTTCAAGCTTTTTGGTAATGTCATAGTCTTGAAGTATATCAATTATTCCGAAAAATAATGTCACATCATACAATTCCCCTGTTGGTTCTCCTATTAGCTGAAAATCCAAGTCATTTTTCCTGAATGTCCTTTCAACTCTTGCAGGCATGTTTATTCCTAAACTTGTGTTTGTCAACCTGCATTACTCAAAGACATAACATAAGTTGCACGTTCGATGATGAAAAGTACTTAGTAGTTGTGTTGCTTAGACTCTTCAAAAATGATGTGCGTGTCAGATCCTAGTGCATTTTTGAAGGATTTGACAAGGGAGTGACAACATTTTTAGGTAGTCCGAGCAACACAGCTTAGAAGAGATGATCTTTAGTCCTAGTTCGATTACCACATGAAGACTAAATATCAAGTTTACTTATTGAGAAGATTGCAGACTTGACAGATGAAAAACTTACCCTGCAGGATTAAGAAGTAATAGATCCACATCTGATTTAGTAAACCGATGAATTGGTTCAGCTTCTGTGGTTCCATTTTCTGCAAACATTAGGAGGAAAAATGATGCATTCTTGTTTTCTTACAACAAAGTTTGAGCCTTTATTATGAGGAAAGTTAATTAGCAGTTGAGATATGTAGCCGACCTTAACTTGTTTGGGACGGAAGCGTAGTATTGACAAATGTAAATGTGCAAGTGTCATAAGATTAGCACTAACCGATAGGCGTCCTACAGCCAGAAGGAGTTTGATATCCAGTACTAGCATTTCCTTCCCTAAAATTTACACCAACTAAAAGACTATAGTCCATTACTCTTTCCTGTTCCAAGAGCTCACAATCCCTATCAACTTGCCTGCAATATCAAAGAAATTTTCGAGCCATAGTTGGATTCAGGATTTAAACTTAATGCTTTCAAGATGCTCTTTCTTGCAATACCAATTAAGACTAGATATCGGTATTGATATAATTTTACCTTCGGAATTCTTCAAACCATGACTTTTGTAACTTGAATATGAAGTTGAGATCAAGGTCTTTAAGAGTAGTCGTTGTATCAATTTCTGATTCTGGTTTATCTGTGATCCTGCCAAAAGTTGATCCTTTCAAGTCGAACCGTTTATGAATAGTGTAATTGGTGCAGAAGAGATTCCCAATGATCACGAACCGTACCTAGTTAAACCATTGAACAGATTACAAGTTCTTTTGGTAAGTAACTTAACTAGTGTTCAATTAAAATGCATTATATGTAAATATACCTTTCTTTGAGCTGGTCCATTTAGCTTCAGGCAATGCAGGCCATAATATCTAGTCACAAGGGTGTTTTCGAAAGCACGAAAATGATCATAATAGGCATTTAGCATCCTTAAAAGTACCTAATGATCATTCATTGACACGAAAAATCAGAAAGAAACATGTAGTTTGCAGAATGAAGAAGTGATGACTTCATTGCAATGCTCAAAAAGTTTGAGCCGAGGGTCTATTAGAAACAGTCTTTCTGTCCCTCACCTTTACTTCTGCCTTTTTCATTGTCTTGATCATATATCTATCATCATTTGTCAAGTAAAAAAAACTTCCACTTTTTCCCGGAGAGCTTAGCTCTCTAAGGGGGCCACAAATAGACAACAAATACTCCGTTGCATCCACCTTGAATAACGTTCTCAGAGCCCTGGACAGTATCATGTCAAATATAACGTTTACTTTTTGTTCTTTAAGTATACTAAGTTGATAACATTGCATAGTGAGGCATCATTACCTGAAAACTTTTGGGCAATAATCTTTCCATCTGAACTCACAAGACTGATGGCGTGGCGTACTCTTGGATCCTTCAGGTGGAAATCTTGTCCAGTACTTCTCTTTCGGATCAAAAGCTGATGGATCAAGATCGAGTGTTGGAGGAGGGCCAAGCTTTTGGACTGTATGCCTATATGGTTATTCACATTACAAGGTACCATAAACAAACAAAACATACTCTTCTCAGTCTAGAAAACGCGCAATAATATGACAGATGCTTACAGGTTTTCGATAAGTTATATACACAGACTGTATAAAGAAATTTTACATTATCAGCATAAAGTCGTTTATCATAGCAAATCATTTACCATATTTTTCCATGCTACATGCTAATAAATGCTTACTATATAAAGCTAAGTGATCTGTTATGTAAATATGTTTTATCTGGTTAGTACATATATAGAAACTAGAAACTAAAACTGTAATAAAGGGCAGTACGGTGCACGAAGCATCCTGTGGTCGGGGAAGGGACTGTGATATATGCAGCCTATCCCGACACAACCATCAACAGCTGATTTCACAGCTAGAACCCTTAACATATAAGTCACACGGAGACAACTTTATTTCTCCAGGGCTCTCTTTTTGAAGAAACTAGAACTGTAAAAAAAGACAGTCCGGTGCATGAAGCATCCGGCTGTCAGGGAAGGGGTCCCATCCTGAGGGGGTGTGATATATGCAGCGTACCCTGATGCAACCATCAGTGGCTGATTTCACAGCTAGAACCCCTAAACCTATAGGTCACTCGGAGACAACTTTACCGTCTCTCGTTGAGTAAACTAGAACTGTACATGAAAGAAAATTTAACTACCTGATTCCCAACTGCAAATTGAGCATAAGCTCATAATTCTTATGCCCTCTAGATATTGTGATTCCTTGCCTTTTGACAATCTTAGGAATCCTAATAGGACTCCCACTTTTATATCCATCAGATTCCAACAAAGCAACCATCGCGTCGATATCTGAACAAGAATTACTTGTAGTAGCAACTAATGTTGTTCCAACTCCATCTGATAACTGCATTCTACTAAACTCACTATCAGGTGAACCATCTATTGACATCCTCCTCGTCCTACTGTTGTTATTGTTGTCCACAGGCCTCGACGATGACATCCTCACAGCGAGTTTCTTCTGTGAAGGCAACACTGAAACCTTATCATTTGGTGAGATTGTACATCCCATCAAATCAACATTGAAAACTTGTTGAGGATCCCATTCAAAATTGCCCCTTTCTAACAATGACTCAGATGGATAAAAAGTCCCGTTCAATTCATCAGGATCTCTACTCCAATTCCCAATATAATAACTCCCATCAGCCCAATGAAAAGTACCTTTCCCTTTAGGCAATCCATCTTCCCAATTCCCTTCAAACAAATTTCCATTTGTCCAATACAGTTTTCCATCACCACAAATAGTACCATTAGCCCATTCACCAACATAATAATTCCCATTTTTCCAAGTATACTTACCATTACTTTCTTGTAATCCTCTACACCATTCACCATCATAACAATCACCATTTGCATATTCTTTAACACCATTTCCATGTTTTAAATCCATTAACCAACAACCTCTAAATGTATCACCATTTGGTGCTGTATAAGTACCTTCACCATCCATATAACCATTCTTGAAATTACCTTCATACATTGCACCAGAAGGCCAACTAAATATACCTTGACCTTTCATTTTACCTTTACTCCAATCGCCTACGTACATACATCCATCTGTCCACCAATACTTACCTTGTCCATTAGGTAAATTATCGACCCAATATCCGGTATAGTAATCTCCATTTGATAGAAATTTTTCTAAATGATATGTTTCACCATTCATTGGATGGTAATCTTCATCATCATTTTCTTGTTGAACATTTTCTTGAACATCTTCTTCCACTATTTCTTTTTCTTTGTTGTTATTAAACTCAGCTTCATCAATCTGTGTTGTTGGTCCATATGTCCCAAATATTGTATGTGCTCTTTTTCTAGCTACCAATTGTGTTTTTCTAACGGTTGCTTCCAATGCCTTCATGATTATTTTTTAGATCAAGATGAATCCTTTTTCAATATGGATTTCATCAAATAGTTTTTTAAATGTGAAAAAATTATGGATCAAACTAAGCTATGGTAATTAGATCACTCTGTTACACTTTCTTGATCCAACAATATTGTGTTTTTTCTTTCTTCTTTCCTCTCTTTTTCTCTATCCTCTCTACGTGTGATGTAACAAAGGAGACAACTAACAGAAACCAACATATGTATTCCTTGTCTCATTTTTTTCCAACTTTTTTTTTTTTAAATAATTTTTTTTCCATTTTTTTTATTATATGGTTTTGAATAGAATTGTCACACTCTAAGGGGTGCTAGTACCTGAACTTGAAAGGGGATTTGGTGTGAGGGGTTGTCTTGGGTGAATCTCTAGTCGGAATGAGAGGAGAAAGTTAAAAGTCATTTAAGTGCGAGTTCAAAATCAATTGTTATTCACGAGGCCCATAAGCTTAGGGGTAACCCAAACAAATATTGAATTAAAGCGGACAATATATTGATAGTTGGGCTTGGGTCGTTACATTTGGTAATAGAGTCTAGCGCTTCTTCAATGTGACGGTGGTCGGTGGGGCAAAAGTGACGGAGGGTGGATTGACAAGGACGGCTCACATAAAAGGATCAAAAAGCTTCTAGGTTGGCAAGCCTCCAATATCCAAAGAAGAGGTGTACGTTACATCTTAAATGAGTCCCACTTTGAAATACGAAAGAAAATTAAAGAGCTTTATAAAATATAGTAAAAATTCACATGATACTTATGTTATTAGGCTTGATAATTACATAACCCAAAATATAAATGTGTAAATATTTTATTAAACCAACTAAAGCTTATATCTTTATTTAAATGAGCTTCCAATAATTTATTTTTATTTATACGAGCTCAAATTCGAGACTTTCAATTAAGATCTCAAATCATTCTTGGTCCGCTCATATATTTGTATGAGCTCAGACTCGAGACTTCTAATTAGAATCCGAACCATTCTTGGTCAGCTCAAGACTCGCATGTTGCTACTCCGATTCATGCGCTGTTTTTAACACCTTTTCCCTTTTCTCTCTCTCTCTCCTTTCCCATTGTTTCTAATTTTTCATCCAACTTTTTTTTTTGTTGATAAAACCAAGAAAATGGGTACAGCCTATTTTGCTGTTTATGAAGGGAAAAAAGGTTGATTTTTTACAATGCAGAAGGGATAAAAGCCATTCAGTTTGGGCAAATATGGTTAAGCAGATTTAGGCATTGCTTCTGTATAAAGTTGTAGAGATATATATTTGAATTATAGATGTCTGATTTGGTTGCTCGGACGGGTCGGCATCAACAGCGGTATGAAGAAGGCTATCGACTCATTGCTGGGTACTTCTCTTTTCTGTTCTTTATGTGTGAAGTTTCTGTTTTGTTTGGATTTATTTTGGATTTTGCTCATTTGGGTTCTGTTTAGTTTTGGGAATTTTTCTGTTGAATGTGAGCATTTTCTACATTGGTGTTTATGAGATAATTGATGAAGAAGGATTCTTAAGGAACAAGATGGATTGCAGTTCCTTTCAGTTTAGTGTTTCCTTTGATTGCATTTGTTTAAGGGTTGGGTTTGTGCAGTTTGATTTTAAGAAAGGGGGGCAATTTTTCAGCTTTCTGTGGACTAATAAAGTTTAGTATCTTCAAAAAGTTGAAGTCTGTCGTGAGGTTCAGGTCCGAATCCCAATAGAGATATCTATCTGTCCTAGCTTTGGTGGATAGATAGAGTTACTTATTGCTGGTGGGCGGTGGCATGTATCCTGTGGGATTAGTCGAGGTGCGTGAAAGCCCCCGGACAATGATTATCAAAAGAAAAAGTTGAAGTCTTTTCGCACCCAAGGGTGTGGCCTAGTGGTGACTGAAGTGGGTTGAGAACCATGAGGTTCAGGTCCAAATCTCAATCGAGATTGTCATCTGTCCTAGCTTTGGTGGACAGATAGAGTACCTGATACCTGTTGCTTGCTGGTGGGAGGTGGCAAGTTTCCTCGGGAATTAGTCGAGGTGTGCGAAAGCGGACCCGGACACCACGGTTATCAAAAAGAGAAGTTGAAGTCTTTTATGAAGAGTAATGCCCAAGAACTGTTAGGACATGTGGGAATAGGCTGGCATTGTTCTCTTCAAGTTGCTTATTTAAAAAGAAGTAAAATTTGAGGAGGTAAAAGAAGAATAATGACCCTTGGAAAGTTGGAGTAGGAATTGGGTGACCCTGTCTATTTATGTTTTTTCAGTTCCACATAATTTTACGATGAACATAAGATGAAATTTGGAGGCATTAAGCATAAAACAAATCATAACTGGGGTTATATGGTTGAAATAACCCCTGTATCCCACTATATCATCTTATAAATTCTTTTGCTGATTCAGTCAGAAGGAAGCTATCCTTATCCTTCCCATCACACTTACTATCTCCAAGTTTCCATTCTTATTCTGTTTAATATCTCCTTCAAAATAGAGTCTTAACTCATAAGCCATGACATAAAACATAAATGAAGTTCAAAAAACATGTAGTGAAACTTTCTTTATCCACCAGAGGAATGGAAAGATATGAGAGCTACGAGGGCTCGAGCTACTTGACAGCAAATAATAATTCATTTCATCCTATCACCATCAAAAACTAGTACTATGACTTCACCGAAATAGCCATGGGATGGGATTATTTTTCAGCTGAAAAAAATGTGAGAAGGAAAAAGACTGATGGAAGGATTACTTCCCTTTCTTAGTTGACGGGCATTGCACCTTGTTAGCTCTAGAGTTTGGCTTAGTTCTGAGCTATTCAGGCTGCAACTTAGCGTGGTGACATTGACTGGGGGCTTCAATGTTCTATATTGTTAAGAAATGTTGATTTTCGAGTTAAAATTTGTAGTTCGACTCTTTTAAGAGTGTGTTATGCACTGAATACTTGATTTAATCTTTGGAAAGTTATAGAAAAGCAACTGCGCAAAGTAGAAAAATTTAGGTACACAAGAGAAATCCTTCCGTGGCTAGAAAATATTGGAATATGATTCTCATAAAAAAATGCTCTTAGAACAGAAGTAGTATGTGGATTTTTAAGGAGAAAAGATAATCTTTTGGCTTCTAAAAACTGAAGTAAGCTCAAATTTCAAAATTTAGCTCTTCTAATTAAATACTAAGAATGTCTTTTGAAGTTGACATCCAAGCTCACTTTGTGGCTGTCTTTTTCTCAATAATTCAGGTGGCAGATCTGACTTTTTGACTTTCGGGTCTCTTTTTCACAAGTACGTAACATCTTTATATGGGTTTTAGACCCCTGATAGTCGTTACGTCGTTTGACGACTTCCATTTGTCAAAGATTTTTTGCTTCTTCAAGATCTGAAAACAGTGGGCAACTACTGCGTTAACTTCCTGGGTTTGCATTTGAAATCAGAATCATATTGACTTAGAACCTGTATATTCTTTTTTGAGAAGGAGAACCTGTATATTCTGATTTCTGAATTATAACGAGAGTTGTCACAGGTGTATACCATTCAGGTTCAAATATGGGGAACAAAATGGTGATAACACGTCTGAAAAGATAGTTGAAGTACTGATGATAAACTCAACGAGCGGGCCTGGTCTTCTATTTCCAAAGGTGAGAATTGTTCTTTTGGATTTCAAGTAATATGCTATGGTAGTTCAAATGACTGAAGTGTTTTATTGGACCAGCATTAAGTCAACTTATGTGACTTTATCTTCTGATGGATCTAGTGGTTGTGTCCTCTTTACCACTTGGTAATTCAACCTCATAATTAAGAGATTTGCTAACTTTGTTCCACCTTGCTGTCAAATTGAACCTTACCAAATTAAACAACTAGAAAGACACCAATTTGGCATTTACAGTAGGCTCTTTTTTTTATTTTCTGGGTATCACACATGACTTGATAGGCTTCTTGTTCTTTTCTTCAATTGTTATTTTATTTTGGTTTTTCCTTTCTTTTTTTTTTTGGTTATTAGCAGCACCGTGATGTTGGGGAATAAGATCTTAGTTAATTCTTTTTGTCATGTTTATTTTGCCTTATAGTTGACGAGATGTCTGTTAATTGACATTTCTGTCTTTGTATATACAGGGAGGGTGGGAAAATGATGAAACAGTTAAAGAGGCAGCTGTTCGTGAAGCCATAGAGGAGGCTGGAGTTCGTGGGGATTTAGTGGTGAGATCATTGTAACCTTTCTTCATTTATTCTGTAGTATCTGGACACGCAAATATGTTATTCCATGTTGCATGGAGGTTCATCATGTTTTAGAGGAGGAAAAATCACTTTTTAGTGATGGATTTGCATGTCAAATGGACCGCAATAGCAACATTTTCTCTGCCTTTGAGCTTTGGATGTGCTCGTCTCTTTTTATTACTTTATCATCTTTAATTCTCTCTGTGCAGAATGTTCTTTTATTATTAATGGAGTGAATTTTTTTACAAGAAAGCATCATATGATGTGATGAAGCTTCAATATGTTTTTTTTTATGAAGTTGGACATTACAAAACACATCAAGAAGATGCAAAATTTAGCTCTGGACAGTGTCTAAATGTGATGCAACAATAACATTTACAAAATCTGAACTTCTGTTGGAGCATTTTAGGAGAGTCAAAATATGCTTGTTTTAGTTTAGAATTTAGATTGTCTTGGTGTAAAACTTCCATGTAATCCTCTCTTGATCGGCATAACGTTTTATCTTAAAATAAGTATCTTGTGTAAATAACTTGTAGGTTGGAGCGTCTGTTGAACTGACGGCATTCCCTTGTCTTTCGTTATCATGTATCCATTGTATTTATACCTCTTCTTTTTTCAGCATTTTTTGGGATACTATCCCTTTAAAAGCAAAACACTTCAAGACGAGTTCAGTCCAGAAGGTCTGTGTAGAGCTGCCATGTTCGCTTTGTTTGTGAAGGAAGAGCTTGACTGTTGGCCAGAACAGTGCCGCCGGAAAAGAAGTTGGCTGACAATTCCTGAGGCGATTGAATGTTGCCGGCACCCATGGATGAGAAAGGCCCTTGAAGAAGGATTTTTGAAGTGGCATGAGGATGGTATGGTAAGCACAATTAACAACGACGATGACTAGTTTTTCTCTTTAGTCCTCCCTTACCAAAGACTGAAGTTTTTTAGAACTTTAACGGGTAGAAACAACTATGAAGTTGGATCTTATGTCAACTATAAAAGTGACCTGGTCACCATGTTTCGATAATTTATTATCTGGTTCTTTGCTTTCCATGAGACTGAAAGAGGATCAGAAAGAAAAGAAAAGAAAAATTATCCCCATCTTCATCATTTTTTTCTATTGCTAAGCTACATTTTCAGTTATACAAGTAGTGGGACT
Source organism: Solanum pinnatisectum (assembly GCA_035578085.1). Taxonomy (NCBI): domain Eukaryota; kingdom Viridiplantae; phylum Streptophyta; class Magnoliopsida; order Solanales; family Solanaceae; genus Solanum; species Solanum pinnatisectum. The sequence continues at coordinate 41,916,547 of CM069085.1, read as the reverse complement.
AACCAAATTAGTTAGATTACCAGATGATGCTTTTCTCTGCAACTGTGATTTCATTATAATGACATGCACATCATTGCCCCTAGGGGTGCAGCCCTTCCCCGAACCGTGCATGAATGCATAATGCTTCGTGCACTGGATTGTCCTGTACATGACATGCTCATTATGGTCGTTCTACGCGATATAGCGTCCATAATCTGTCATGGGGAAGGCAAAGAAACTTCTTAAACAGGCCTCACCATGTGTATGCTTAACAATTGAAAGTTGTGTGATGAATGCCATTTAACAACAATTAGTTCTTTTTAGTTGTGGCATAATTATCTTTATAGCCAAAACTGAAATTTGGTGTAGTCAATATAACTGTATTTGATACCAAATGAATGGCTATAAATTATAATTATACATTCAGTCTGCACTTGAGGGTATAGTCTAGTAGTCAATAATGTGGACAGAGTTACTCGGTAACTATGCTGCTAGGAGATTTCTTCTTATTTCTTCAAGTCTTATTGAATAGAGTTATCCGGTAACTGTGTTGATGGGAGGTAATGATGTAGTGGGTACCTCGTGGAATTTAGTGGACGTGTGTACAAGTTGGCTCCGACATCATGATATTTTTTTGAAGCTTATGCATTTATATGATTTTAAATTATTTCAATTTCTCTCCTTCCTTTGCCAGAAAGAAATATAAAAGTTAGATTAGAAGTGCTTTCTAACTTCAAAAACTTTTGGTCAATTTTAGAAATTAGTCATTCTTTTTAATAGTATATTTTTTTTGCTTGTTGGTCCATTGTTTGTTACATACAATGTACTTATTATTCTCTCTGTCCAGAATTAATTGTTATATTTCACTTCTCGACAGAGTCAAATTATATTTAACTTTGGAAAGTATTTTTTTTCCATCAAATTGACATAAGTACAATTACAACTTATAATACTTTTAGTATAATTTTTAAATATTTAAAATTATAAATTATTTAATTAATTTAATCGAATTTAACTTTCAAGATTCTTGACTCTTACGTGGGAATGTTGGAACTAAAGGACTTTATACATTTTTTGGATGATTTTAGAATTTATCAAAAAAAAAAAACAAAAGAGATTCCTACTTTACTTCTTACGTTAAAGTTTTATACTTTTTATCTTTTTGTTAGACAACTCAAGATATATAAAAGTTGATCTAATATTTAAATATGATAACTTGTACATTTAAAATTCTTTATTGTATTTTAAAATAATAGGTTTATATATGGTATTTATTAAAATTTAAATAATTTTCACATCCTGAATCATTTTTTCGTGTAGGAAACAATGAATTTAGTTGAATCCTTAATAAAAAAATTGCATAAATTTTGTTATATTGCTAATAATTTAATTAATGTATCCTGCAAATGCATTAATGAAAAATCACGAAGCAAAAAGGTAATTGGCTAATGATAAATATCTTTCTGATTCTAATAATTTAATTAATTAACGTATCTTGGGAAAAGTTGTTTTTCTAATTATTAAAATTATTCAATAATTTAATTAAAATATAAATTACTTGTGTTGGAAAGTACAAAATGATATTAGCATCTATCTCCCCGGTCAGGCGGCGCTGGAAAAGGAAATACAAATATAGTAATAAAACATTTGTCAATATTGACTAAGTACCCATGTAGTTTAGTTAATTGTAAGTGGTCCACTACATTTCTCTCATTTTTTTTTTTAAATTTTCGATTTAATGTCTGATATTTACGTTGAAGTTCGACTAGTTTAGATTTACATCATGTAGGATTCCATTCAATGGAAAGTCCTACCAAGTATCAAGAATGTTTTATATCGAAGCTTGAATATAAGACTTTTGGTTACAAAAAAATCAGACTCATTCATTGTATTTCTCTCTTTAACAAGAAATGGTCAACTTTACCTATATACTATATGAAATTAAGTAATTTTATCCTCCGCAAGTTACGATCTAATATTACTCTTGTTTAATGGTATTTTAGTTTGAAGCGGATTTTATACTGTGATTAAACGTTAAAGGATAAATTTGAATTTTTTTGCTTGAAGAATTTGAACATGTGTGAATTTATCCCACTCTACTTGAAACTTTGTAAAAAATGAGAATAAATACACTATGAATAGATAGAATGAAATATAACGAATGATAAAATTGAATAGCTTTAGAAAAGTATTTTTCTTTTTTTATAAGAGGGGAGTAACAAATAGTGCAATGATTTGTTTTTTTATTTGTGTTTGAAAATAGGCATTTTGTGTAACAAGGGTGTTCACATCTAGACATGTAGGGTAAAAGCTTTTGGTCAACATAACCAAATTTATGTCTATTTTGAGAAACATTTATATTGACAATTATTAAAGCCAACTAATTATCATATGTTTGACTATAAATGATGCTTTAATCATTACTATTTTCATTTATGGAATTTTCAACAAACTTTGCTTCTTTGTTGTTTTGTCTATTCCAAAGTTCCCAACTACTTTTTTTTTAGTACTATCCACATCCACCAACGATCATCTACCTATGATTAGCCTAAAAAAATTAGTGCAGCGGTCTAATCTCCGTTACAGATAATATGACTAAAGCGAGATTGAGCTGATTCATGTATGTATAGAAAAGGTGTGTGGAGGCATTAATAAGAATGTGTGAAAGTTTGACTACAATGAGTTGTAAGAAAGGTAAAGATAGTCTAAAGAAGATCAAAAGAAGTAATTAGACAGGATATAATGTATCTTCAACTTATTGAAAATATGAGGCACATTGACCCTAGTACTTAGATGGAGGAGAGGCGGGGAGCTAGTCTTCTCTTCTCCTAATTTTGTAATCTTGCCTAGTAAATACTTGAAACAAGTTCCAAACATATCCATACGGACTTTCGTCTTAGCAACCAAATCAAACTAATTCCTCCAAAATAAAATATCACCAAGTGAAGAAAAATATAAAGAAACATACAATAAATTATACTCCGTTCCATTCAAAATCATTGTTGTTTCACAAAATCAAGGAATTCAATTTATTTCCTCCAAATTTATCCTTGACATATTCCTAATTCAATAGAATTTTTTAATTTTATATATAACAAGCTAAATAAATAAATAAATCATAATTAAAGGATATTAGTCAAAACCCACTCTTTTCAAATAAAGGGATCCAAGTGAAAACATAAAAACTTTGGGTGTGTTAGGTGTAACTTCCAAAACTCCTAAGGAGAATCTGAAATTACATTGTTTTATTATGTAAGTGCGCTAAATAATTTAGGAATATTAAATTATACTCCTCACTTTTACTTATTTATCATTTCTAATATATAATATATGAACAAAAAATAATTATTCTTTTTTTATATTTTAATATTAATTACTTTTTCTCTAAGATCTAAAATATATACATCAATCAATACAAATATCAAAATAAAATATTTATATTAGCAACTTTATTTATCAAAAGACACATAAAATTCAAAATAAACAAATGAAAATAATCGGATCGAACAAATATTGATATATATATCTCGGTGGCCTAGAAAATGACGTGGGGGCTAGCGTAGTTTGGAATGATCTAAACGTCACGTTTGTCATCTTCCTCTCTCTTTCCCTCGTTCTTCGTCGTCATAAATATATAATACTCCTATTAAGTAAAATTATACAAAGATAAATTCTGGGTTCGTTGAATTTTGTGTAAAAAATGAGTCTTTATACAGAAAATTCAACTTGAAATTGTTTACTGACCAGTCATTGAACCACTCCAACTTTGCTTATTTAGTTTTTATACAAAGTGGGGCTGTAGAAAATTCAATTTTCTTGATTTTTTTTTAATTAATTTTCAGCTTTTGGGTATTAGCTATTAACTCATTTTGATGAAGGGGTAGTTGGGTTTTGATAAACTTTTGACCTTTTTGGTGTTTGAAGTGAGGGGTTTATGCACAGCTGTTTTTTTTTTTTGGGTTTTCTTGATTTCAATGGTGTAATTTTGTCTGATGCGGTGTATGTATTGAAGTTTTAAGCGGTTGCTTTTTGGAGGTTTTTGTACTTAGTCAACTATTTGAAGGGGGGTTTGTAGTTTAATTTTGTTTCTGTAGAGTTTTTGAGTGTATTAACTGAGGTTGTGGATTGTTGATGATGATGTGAAGATTGGTAGAAAAGGCTATAAGAGTGGTACTTCTGGGATGCCAAGTTTCATTTCTCAGATTCCAGTTTCAAATCACATGTATATCTCTTAACATGCTTTTTCTTTTTTGAATTTCTGTAAATTTTAGTTTGTCCTTTGTATGATTGTACGTGTTGGATTTGTTTCAGATGGGGGATTACTGTTTATTCTTATGTTTGTGTTGAAGGATTCGAGTTTTGAGATAGTTGTTATAGGGACTAGGCTATACATCTTTCCATTTGTTCATGTAAATAAAAATAGAAGTCACTTACAGTTTGATTCTAGTTTGGAGAGGTGACTTTTTATGAGTTTTAGGATAGTCTCTCGAGCGAAAAAGGAGAGCTGAACACTCTTTGTTTCAGGATCGGATAGTTCCTGGTAGTGGTGGAGGTAGGATTTTCGTTAAGGGGTTCATAAATAATTTTGACTTTTTATATATCATGTGTTTTCTGGCGAAGGGGATTCAAATGAACCCTTTTCTGCCCCTCTAGCTTCGCTGCTGGTTGTCCAGATCATGGTTTAGGTAAATCAACTATTTCTATTAATACTCCGTTAGTCCTTAGAAACGAGTTAAATTTAATAGGAAGAGGAAAGAATGTTCAACCATTTCGTAGTCAAGTTGTTTCTCAGAGTTCCTCCTGAATAATTACAGTATAACGTGTTTAGTGTAAATCTAGAATTGTTTATGTCATGGTTGATATGCTGTATATGAAGGTGACATCTCGAATTATTAATTCCTGTTTAACAGTATTCTTGGGCTGTAATTTTGGATTTCAGGGGCACAGAAGGGAACAATGCAAATACTTCTCGAATGTCTGAATTTGGGGTGCTTGAGCAATATCTTGGATTCCGTATTGGAGATGGTGCTAATGTTAATCGAAGTATGTATTTTTAAGACTAATCCTAAATGTTCTTGGGCTGCCTATCTTTCCTATCTCTCATCTGATAAAAGAATCTTTGTATGTTTGAGCATTCTTTAAATTACGGGTTTACAGTAGGCACTAAGTATGTTTTATCGTTAGTGTTTCTAGTGCTCTCTCGTTGTAAACAACCATTACCGATGATCTTATCAGCAAGTTTTACTTTCTATGCAAATTATTTTTGGGTAGTTGAGACTCCGAAAAGTTTAAATGAGCTTAAGAGACTGATCATGGAATAGGACTTCTCTTTGCTTTTCTACCCTAGTCAGGTCTAAATGTAGAAAGAGAAGTGGGACTTTGAACTTAACTCAGTTCCAAATGCTAGTGAGAGTTCAAGATTATATAGAGATATGTGGACATGAGGGTCCAACATTGGGTAACTTAACATTAGGGAATTGCATCATACTATTTTAAGAGCAACTGACCTTGGGCATAACTCTACCCCAAAAACTATTTCATTGGGTGAGAGTTGCCGAAGACCATATAAAGAAGGTAAAATTAATACCCTCGACTGATGTGGTACCGTAACATATGAATCCTCTTTATAGATAATATGAAAAAGTAATATTCTTATGTGGATATCTATAGGTTTGGAAAATATATTCGACGCATAGTACATGAAGTAACCTCTACATAGATAATATAAGAAAAGGTAATATTCCCATATATATATATATATATATATATATATATCTATAGTTTGGAGAATATATTTGGGCACATAGTATATGTAGTAACCTCTTTGTAGATGATCTACGAAAAATTAATATTCGTATGTAGATATCTATAGTTTGGAAAATATATTCGAGCACATAGTATATGAAATAAATATTGTTTTGTGATGTTGAGATAGCTAATTTGAATTAAGAAGACTAAGTTCATTGTTCCAAATATTTGATATATCTTGAACTGGGTCTTCCTATTTGGACAATGTTAAATAAGATATAATTAGTATTCCTATTCCAGGAAGGTTGGATTTGGCACTAACGAACAAATGTGAATTGTTTTTTGTCCTAATATGGGTTCAAGACATGTGACCTTTTTGCATACAAAAGTAGCGGTGTCAAGAAAATGTTCTGTTTGCATGGTGTTTAAAATTTTGGGTTTAGTTCTAAATGTGCTGTTATAAAATTAGGTCAAAAGCACGGACTACACAAGTTATGTACCAGATGGTCAGTTGCACAATTTGCTCTTATTTCCTGATCTCTATATATTTAATATAATCACCACCATCTGGTTTTGTGTTTGTCATTTTCGGATTACAATGTAATGTAAAGATAGTACTCTCTCCGTTTCAATTTGTTTGTTTTATGTTCTTTTGTAGTCCATTTAAAAAAGAATGCCCCCTTTTTACGACTCTTTTATTTCAACTTCCACATGACATGTTTAAGCCCACAAGATTAAAAGGCAATTTTGTACATTCAACATATGAGTTTAAAACCACAAGATTCAAAGTCTTCTTTACTTTCTTAAACTTTGTGCCAAGTCAAAACTAGACAAACAAATTGAAACAAAGGGAGTACCTATCAAATATAATGTGAAGATATTGCAAACAATAGCTAAAAAATGTTGGAGAGCATGAAGGACAAGGATAATTGGGGTTTTATTTCTTTGTGCTCTTCAGACAAACTGGTCTGTCAATGTAGCTTCCGGGGTGAAAGAACTAACTTGTGGTATAATAAACTGGATTTCTGTTCTCCAAATACTCGATATTATTACAACCTAAATGTTTAGACTGATGCTGGAAAGTGGTCCGGATCCCCCTTATTAGAGAACTGTGGTTGCAATGGTATTCTTGAGCTTGATTTCAACTGTAGTAGGAGTGCTAGATTTTACTGAAAAGCACTTGTGTTTCTTTTCTAGTGTTCAGTTATATGTGAACCACAATTGTTCAGGAACTTGTCTCACTTATGTGAAGACTGACCATTTCCTGTGTGGTATGATTGATGAATATATCTTTTGTTGGTTTAGGTCCCCTATTTAATTCTACATCTGCAGCTAATCCAGCAGTGGGATTTGACGTCTCTGGAACCATCAATAGGGTAATCATGTCATTATTCTCTCTACATTTCTTCCTAAAGAGAAGTAGAAACTGTTATTGCCAGAGATGTCCACAGGCTGAGGGCAAGGCATTTAGCTTATTTTGATATATTTTTTTTCCTATTGAGCTTGCAGAATTTAGCTCCTTCAAATACAAGTTTGTCTACTGCTGCTCCAGGATCTCATGTAATACAATTGCAATCAAATTTAGTTCCTGCAGCCGGCACTCATCCTGAGAATTGGGGTGAGTCCAACATGGCAGATTCTGGTTCTCGCACTGATACTTCAACTGACATGGATGGAGATGATAAAAATCATAGGGTAATTTACTCTGCTTGTCTCAGTTTCATTGCTTAGCCTCTCTTAGTCTAATTTTCGTTGGTTTGTAAAGACCTGCGATCTCTTGGAATTTATCTTGATTTGAGTAAGAATAAAATTTAGCAGAAGTGAAGGGTCAAGGGGGGGGCCATCTAGGCAAACCAACATGAATGGATTGGGGTTTTGGTTGTTGTTATTGCACTTGGCCACATACATAAAGTGAAGTGTTTATTTGGAGTCATTTTGTTTATTTGGCTCTATGTTGATCAGACTCGGGTTCGGGCATCCGACCTGGGTGCTGCCTATCGAAAATTTAGATTCTTTATCACATAAATTTTAGGATTCGGGGGTATGGATCCGAGTACTGATACAGGTGCTGGGATATGACCAATAACTGTTTATTATGATATATAAAGTTATATTTCAATTAGTTGAAGTTATTGAACTTATATTAATAGAAGTTCATTCCTTATAACCACCAATATTTTGTTCTTTTCTCACGCAATAGAAAAGGGTTCTCATACTTTACATTTTTTGAGACTGACCACATTCGCATACTTTATATATATTTATGATATAAACCCAAAAATAAAACTAAATACCCAATCAATCTATACTTCTCGGTCTAGAATGTGTCAAAGTACCCAAGATAAGTTGACCAAATCTGCTATAGATCCCACACCCACACCTATGTCGTGTCTACTTGGGTGCCGCAGAGATTTTGAAGAGTGCTTGCAACATAGATTTGGACACTTGTATGTCTGTAAGAAAAAGTGTGAAATTTGGAGAATCTCTGGTTTTAGAAAACTCTAATTTTCCTTGAATGATTAGTTATTTACTATTCCTGTCCCATCTTATATGACTCTTTTCTGTTTGGGATGTCTCAAAATGTTTGACATATTCCATCTCTACAACTTTCACAACTGTCAAGAATCCAAATTCGTTAAGGTATTCAAATTTTAAACTTTAATCTTATGTTTTATTTGTTAAATGAACTTTTCAATCATTATTACTTTAATAAATGTCACCACCGTAATATAAGTAAAAATTTAATATCTTGAACTCTGCGACCCATAAAATACAATAAATGGGATGGAGTGTGTATTATTGAATTATTAATCCAAAATATAAGACAATTATTTGTATTGTAAAGAAATGGATAAGTGGAATAGATACAGAGGATTTATGTTAACCAATCCCAAACTAGTTGTTATTGAGCAATAATTGGTTGATTGTCTAGGTTTCATCACTTCAATTTCATACTTGAGTGTTTGGTTCACAAATATGTAATTTTATTGAACTGAACAGTTTGTACATGTAACAGCAAATTTCTCCTCAAGTAACAGGGTGATTTTTGTATTGTTTGTGGACCTTTTAGTTTCAATAATTGTTATTGCAGACTTTTAGTTTCAATAATTGTTATTGCATGCTTAAAAAATTAAGCGGAATTTTCTTTCCTGGAAAGTATAACATTTATCATAATCTGGTTTGTGTTCTTACATTTCAGTCATGTATGAAAATTCTTTTCCATTATGCAGATTGAGACAGGTCAATCCAGGGCTATTGCAGCTTCTGATTCCAGTGACAAATCAAAAGAAAAAGTCTTGGATCAGAAGGTCCGTTTCTTACTATTTAGTCTTAGAAGAGGAGAACTCATGTTCCTTTCTTATTTTATTTTTGCTTATTATCACTTCTTGCAGACATTACGGAGACTTGCCCAAAATCGTGAAGCTGCTAGAAAAAGTAGATTGAGGAAAAAAGTAAACCTTTCTTCTCTCATTCTCCACACTAGTTTATCATTTTAGTAAATGAGGGATGCTGAAGAGAATATGTCAGCTGATTGTTTCTCACTCGTCTTGAAATGACTAATTCCGTACTTGCTTATGCTGCAGGCATATGTTCAACAGCTGGAGAATAGCCGGCTGAAGCTATCGCAGTTGGAGCAGGACCTTCAGCGAGCACGTCAACAGGTATTGGCTTCTTCCTTTCATGTGCTTTCGGGAGGACGACTTGAGGAGGTTCCACAATCTTTTCTTATTTTGTTTTTTTTGTGCAACTGAAGGGGAAGTACATTTCAAACATGGCAGATCAATCAAACGGAGCGGGCGCCAGTGGTATGCCTTTCTCTTGTAGCTCCCTTTTTCATTCCAACAAACAAGAAAATTGATGGACTTCTTCTAGATCTGTTGAGGAAGTATCACTTCTTGATACTAAATTGAGCTAGAAAGGAGTGGGTTGTTATTTCGTGTTTCTTGCATTTGATTCTGTTACCATCTGTTGTCTTTAGTGTTTCAGTTGCCACATTATTTCTTTTTTATTATTGTTCACTTTCTGGAAGTCCGGTATTGCTTTCCGTATTAGTTGACATGTTTTCTCCACTGCCATATTTCCTTTTCCCCAGCCACTTCGATTTGCTGCACTTGAGCCAAAGGTCTTTCTAAAATAGTCTCTCTATCTCTACAAGGTAGGGGTAAGGTCTGCGTATACTCTTCCCTCCCCAGGCCCCACTTGTGGGATTACTCCCAGCAGGACAGACTACACTTGATGTAATAAAGATTGTTCTAGGAGAACAAAACTGGGTATGTTGTTGTTGCAACTTCCACAGTTTTGACAATACTCTTTATTGTATCAGCTATGATATCATTAAGATCATCTAGATATGCCTCTCATAGGTGATAATGACAGGATTTGGGTAGTTCTAGGAAAAATTGGGTGGAATCGGGAATGGTTGTTTCACTAGACAGAAAAGTGTCCACCATATTGCAGTCAAATCAGACAGTTATACATGATGGCTATCTCTATCTTAAACTCGTCCTATATGCACTTTATGCCCCTTTCAGCCTTTCCAGGAATAGTTCATCTCACATATGTTGTGTGTCAGGTGGTCTGTGTTTAGGAAGCAAATAAGACGGAAATAATGTGTGTTTTTAATTGAAGGAGATTGTAGAACTTCACTTTTCTTGATTTTCCCTGATTAACTGGACTCAAATAATGAGATAACTTGTGAAATCCATCTGCGTGTATACGCTGTGAATGACTTTTAATCCGAAATTGAGGAACAAAGTAAACTGCAACTTTCAATTGGTGCTTGGTTCGATGTTGATAAGTCTCACACTTGTGATGGTTGCTATGATTAAGATAATGAATGAATCGGTTGCTGCTTTATGCACTCAGTTAAATACATGGATTTTTTGTATTAGGCTGGCCATCCCTAATAAGATAACGTTCAACCCCTAATTTCTGATTGCACTGAAAAAGTTGTTTTCTCGTGCTAAGATAACCTTTCAGATGCTGCTGTTCTGCAGGGACCTTAGCATTTGATGCAGAATATAGTCGATGGTTGGAAGAACACAACAAACACATCAATGAGTTGAGAACCGCTGTCAATTCACATGCAAGTGACCCTGAACTGCGAAGTATTGTGAATAATGTCACTGCACATTACGATGAGGTCTTTAGGGTGAAAGGAAATGCAGCCAAGGCGGACGTATTCCATGTCTTGTCAGGGATGTGGAAAACCCCTGCCGAGCGGTGTTTTATGTGGATTGGTGGCTTCCGCCCCTCGGAACTTCTTAAGGTGACCTCTTCTTGCTTTCATATGCGTTCAATTCTGCATCTATTCTTGTATATTTCCCGTCTAGATTTTCCCTGTAAAGGATTATCAAAGGCCGTTATACTACTTGATCATGTATGAAAAGGTCCTATTGTTAGTAGGACTAATAAGTTCTTAGTAGTGTGGAATTTCATTGATTTATGCTTGTGAAAATTTACTTGCTAAAGATTGGGTAGTTTCGCTTTCCGAACGAATGAGGTGCCGTGTAGTGTACAATTGCATTTTGATGTCAGTATCTTCTATAACACCATCACTGTAGTCTTGTGACCTTGGATAGTTAAGGTCTGACATTCTCCTTCAAATGGCATGGACTTACATTTATTGTACTGAAGCTTTTGGTTTTCTTCTTGTGTTCACTGCATAATAGCAACTCTAAACAAACCTGATGCCTAGAAGCAAAAACTTGGATGAAATTGTGTGATTATCTCTATCCATCCCGGATAAGGTTTCCTGAGCTTCTTCAGCTTGGTGATGTTAGCAGACTTCCAGTTGCACCTGATGTTAATATGCTTTCACTCTGTCCGTTTACGGATGTTTGTGCAGGAATTATATCAGTGCTGTACATTATATTTTCTTCTGTTCTTGTGTCATTTGTTCATGCGTCAATCAGATGTTGATAATTTAAGAACTTCAAGTTACTTCTGTAGATAACACCCTTCTGTGTATGAGTTTCTTTATAACCAATTATGCATCATTTCTTTATAACCATCTAATCCGTAATCTGAGATTGTTCGACATGTAAAGAGGAGGTGCGTGGATGCGCCAGTAAGGGAGTGTGGGAGAGTGATTGTAACAGGATTTAGGAGAGGGAGAGGGAGGCCGAGGAAGAACTGGGGGAGGTGATAAGACAAGACATGACACAACTTTAGCTTAGTAGGTAGCGGAGTGTTGTCGCACTTTGTGTGGGAGAGGCAGGACCTTGCCTCCTCTACGCTTCTCCTTGTTAGTAGTATTATTTAGTAATCACGTAGTTTCCTTTACTTTAATGTGTATTGCTATCTTTTGCTATTCCTTTGCGTCATTTGCTCTGTACCTTGCTATTTTGTTGCTACCATGCTTCAAATTCTTTTCTTTTCTTTCGAGCCGATGGTCTATCATAAACAACCTCTCTACCCACAAAGGTAAGGGTAAGGTTTGCGTATGTCCTACCCTCTCCTCTCCTGTGCTCTCCTGACTCCACTTGTGGGATTACACTGGGTATGCTGTTCTCTCATTTTTTGTGAAATGATTTCTTTGGTAATGCAGCTTTTAGTCAATCAGTTGGAGCCTCTGACCGAGCAACAGTTAGCTGGCATTTACAACCTGCAGCAGTCATCCCATCAAGCAGAAGATGCTCTTTCACAAGGTATGGAGGCGTTGCAGCAATCCTTGGCGGAGACATTAGCTAACGGATCTCCTGCTACTGAAGGGTCATCAGGAGATGTAGCTAATTATATGGGTCAGATGGCAATGGCTATGGGGAAATTAGGGACTCTTGAAGGTTTTCTCCGTCAGGTAACTCTATTTTTGCTGCTGCTTCCTATTCTTTGTTTGTTTACATTGTTTACAATAGATAAGCTGCAAATGCTCGTTCAGTTGTTTGAACATGTGGCAAGCAAATGTTGTTCTGGAGGTCTTTGTAACTGCAACCAGCATGCATTGCCCACAGAATCTTCAGAATACGTCTTGTTTGTATTGGTCTTTGGGAAAAAAGTCTGGATACTTTGTCCTCGTTTATGTCCTTTAACGAGGTCATAAAATAGCCGAAGGGTTATGTTTCGCCAACACATTCTTAAATCAACAATTGTCCTTCTGTCTCATACTTGTCTCTCTCTTGTGAATTATATGATTCAAGACTGCCAGTCATGTTCAGAGATTTCTGGTTTGTTATATTAGTTTTATGTCGTTTCTGGAGGCAAAATACGTGAAGCTAAAAGGCATTGCATCTTTCTGGCTCTTTTAACAGGCGGACAATCTGCGTCAACAAACATTGCAGCAAATGCATCGCATATTGACAACCAGACAATCAGCCCGTGCAATTCTTGCAATAAGTGAATACTTCTCACGTCTTCGAGCTCTCAGCTCTCTTTGGCTTGCCAGACCACGAGAGCAATAAGTATGACATGCATCACAATACTCTACTGAAACTCAGATATACTACTTTGATACACTGGCCAGTATATGAGATCCAGCTAAGTTACTTTATGTAAAGTGGTATTGTATGTGCTTGTGGAAGTGCAAAATTTGTTTTCTTTCTCCTTAGGTTTTTAGAATGCCAAAATTTTACTTTGTGACTTAGGAACCAATAATGTACCTGTGTTTTTAGCTTTACAAGGAAAAAGTTCAGTTAGGGATATTAAGAAGTGTAATAGATATTTAGAAAGTTTTATGCTTAAACAAATTATAGCTTGTGACTTAAAAAGTTTCTCTTCTGATATGTTGGAAATATACAAGCATTTTATCATTTTTTTTCCCTTGTAAATTTCTGCAAGAAATGTTAAAATCTGTTGTTATTTATCTTCCATAAAATATAAATACACCAATTTATGGAAAAATAAAGAGGAATATGCTGATATTTTTCTTTTTCTTCGTCTTTATACTCCTGTTTTCTGAATTATAAATGCCATACTCTACTTTTCAAGGTCAAGTTGAACCATTTTGAAGATTAAAAACATGTAGGTTACTAGTTTGTTTTTTCCTTTTTTAGAAAAATACTTTAACAAGTAAGTTGTATTAAATTGTCATATTATGTATTCAAATATGGCATTCACCAAAACAATATGATACAATACATTATCGAAATATTTATATCAAAGATACAATCCATTAAATAGAAAGAAAAAAAGAAGAAGAGAAATTGATTAGAATGACATATCTCTCATGAATTTTGTCCCACATCGTTATCTAAGAGAAGTTGAGCAAAAGCAGTAGTATAAATAATGGGCTGAGCAGACTGGCAAACATACTTACCTGGACGGGGTCAATGGGTGATCAATAAGACCCATGGCCTAGGCTTGTGACCTCCATTGCACTTTGGAGGGGTGCCTGCCTAAGGTCGGCCCAAGTGGTCGAGCCTACGTCATAATTTGTTGCTGTGGGGGCCTGCGTTCGCGCGGCCCCTGCCCAATCCTAAGCCCAAAGTTGAAAAAACCCATCTGAATTTCAAATAAGCGATGAACAATTGTTGAATATGATAAAATTATAAAATGCTAGTTTTAGTATGAAATTATAATCTGTTTTAATATGAAATTATAATCCAATTCTATTTAATTTGTAATTATATTAATTCCTGAAAAGGTAAAACAAAGTGGATACATAATAAGTAGGGCTTGGATACATTATAAAATAAATTTGTTACATATAATATGTATAGCTCGGATACATTATAAAATAAATCCGATACATAATATATATAGCTCAAATACAATTATAAATTAGCTTGGATTTAGAGGTTTTTAGAAATAAAAGGAAATATTAGAAAATAAGAGAAATGTAAGACGTGTATTTCAATAATTTTTCCAAATGCTAATAAGCACATTTTATATTAAAATGTGACTAAAATGATGTTAAAGTAAAAAGAGTATAAATTTTACGTAACAAGGGATGAATGAAGGAAAAATAAAGAGTTAATTAAAACTTATCTCATAAATGTTTGATTTCTAAGCATGTCTAATGTGGTAGCTATACACCCTAAAGTAAAAGGCCTTATAGAGTGTATAAATATAATGTTCAATAGAGTGTATTAATAATATTTGTATTTATAAAAATATCCTCCATAATTATGGACTTATGGTAGAAAAACTGTAATAGAGTTTTTGAGGGATAATTGATGGTAGAAAAGATGTAAAGGGGTTTTTGATGGGTAATTGAGTCTTTAACCATGCTAAAGCATGCATTAAATTCCTTTGCATTACTAATACCTAGAAATCCATGTGTATACGTAGCATAAAAAAAATATGTCAAACAAGAAATTGCTAATACATAAAGCTAATGCATACATTATTTTTGTTAATACACTCTTGACTCTACCAAACGACCCTTAGACCTTTCATTTTTTCAATTATGCTTTGAATCACCCATAATAGGAAATAATTTTTTATGAAATAACTTACTCATACGTAAAAATGCTCATATAAAATTTTGAAAAGATCAAAAATCTCGTAAAAGCAAAAATAATATTTGTCTGTTGTTAGCATGATGGACAACTAAATGGTTGTATATATTAATGTAATTATATAGTGATAAAAATTAGCATGATCATATATATTTATTGTAGAATCAAAGGAATAATATTGTGATAGAATAGCTGATTTGGAGGGAGCAAGGCAGATTTAGTGGGATTGAATAGCAGATTTATAGAGATAGAATATCTGATCTTTAGGGATAGGAATGACAGATCTTTAGAGATGTGTAATCTTTATTTTCTCTATCTAATGGAAAGACTCTCACTTTGAGGGGCATTCAGCAGAAAATTGACATATGTTTCAATTTATGTTATAAAGTTAAAATTTTGAGATTCAAACTTATAAACTCCGATCATGATTTTGGACATAAAATTTTATAAATTAAAAATATATTTAAAAAATCGTATAAATCACAATATATAATACTAATTAAAAGTACTTAAAACCATATAAAGAAATTCCGATAGAACTATTTTTTTGATCTGCTCAAATTTCAACCGTAATACTTCTAAATTGAAAAGAAACACCACCCATGGATGGTCCCTTAACCAAAGCTCTCAGGTCTTGTATTGTAAAAATGGTGAAATATCTCAGCTGCTCTGTGCCCATCAGCCATGGAAAGAGTCCTCAGCACAGCAAAAAAAGCTTTTTAAAGTCTGTCAGACAACCATTAGACCATCCCAGGCAACATGATCGGAGCTGAGAACGATCATCTACGACACCATGGTTGCTTAACTGTTAATCACGCTCTGGTCTAATGCCACAATTCATCCACCAAACTTGGTTTCCTGTCTCCTTAGAAATCAAGGATACAATGGTACGAGCCCATAGAACAGATCCTGTTCAAATAAGGTCGTGCCCATTGTACTCAGTTTCTTCAATTAAGTAGCATTCTCCAGATCAGTGTTTTGCGGATGTGGGACAAGGAGAAATTCTGCTGCATTTCTTTATCAGATGTGTGAAGGCCCTATTGAGAAGTTGTTCATATAGATGCTTATTTCGAGATAAGTTTATTTCAACTGTTCTCCAGATAGCTGTTGTTTCTGAACTTGATTTTGATGCTTCTTGTATGTATTTTGTTCTTTGTTGGATTCTGGATATGAGCTTGTGTGCTACAGTGTTTAATGCCATTATCCATCACCAATGCATCACAGAACTCGGCCTTTGTCAGCTCTTCTAATGTGACATAACGTTGTTTTGTTCTCGATGATAACTCCTGTCTACGATTTTGTAAGACGCTTATTTTGCTTGTATCCAGTATCTCTGTAGAGCGGTAATATAATTCGTCCTTTCAACATTCACAATTTGCTTACCCTACAGCTCTATATTCAACCTTGTTTATACATCCTTCACCATATCATTGTGCATGAGAATGATGAAATGATTATATATAATATTTGTATCATGTAGTTCATAAATATAGAAATCTAAAAGTTGCAAATCACATGAAGCTCTTAATGTTTATGCCTCTTTAAATGAACCATACAGTTATCATCAACAGGTGCCATTTTGCTGCTGGTTAGTTTATCGTGTTGTGTATGTTACTGATTACTCGGAGAACTCAATTGCTGTGTTTTTTTGCCAAAACCATTCAATAAGTTAATCAGCGAGGTGGCTGCAATACAGCTTGTGGATGATTCCAAGAGTTTGTGCTGCATTTTCTTAAGTTTGGCAAAGGCCATTAGTCTAAAAATTAATACCTGTTTGAAAGACTAGTTACAGATAACAAACATATAGAGGAAGTTGGAGACGTAACGGGCTTCTGGTCTTTGTTTCCTTGGTAAATATTTAGAGTGACATCAAGCTGAGCACAGGTGATATAGATGTCTCTTATTAGCTGATATCTTCTTCTAATAAAGATTGTTTTGAAGAAACTTTGTCGTTAATTATCTCTACTTGGTGATTGTTGCTGTCGAACACTTTGGATCATGTAATACAAGAACAGAAAGATTCTGAAGGAAATCGCGCGGCTGTCAACAGGTGCCATTTTGTTGGCTTGTTGCTACTTATTTTAGCATGTTGTATATGTTACTGATTACTCGGAGAACTTAGTTGCTGTAATTTTTTCAAAAGTATTCACTAAGTTAAGAAGAGATGTGGCACTGTTAATTTTCCTTTTCTATTTCAAAACAGAATGCTAAAGAGAGTAACGCCATTTCGACTAATTCTCCCACATCAGCATCTGAGAGAGAAGTGGAGCAAAAACAGTAGTATTAATAATGGGCTGAGCAGACTGAAGAACATACTTACCTGGACGGGGTCAATGGGCGATCAATAAGACCCATTCTACATAAAATATCTAGTTTTACTTTAGATCACGGTTTTTTTTTTACTTTTTTTCTCATGCCCATGGCCTAGGTTTGTGACCTCCATTGCACTTTGGAGGGGTGCTTGCCTAAGGTCGGCCCAAGTGGTTGAGCCTATGTCATAATTTGTTACAGCGGGGGCCTGCGTTCGCGCGGCCCCTACCCAAACCTATGTTAAAATTTTCCTTGGAAAACTTGCTCTCTATAGCTTAATGATCAATATTTAAAAATACTGTTTAACATCTTATTCATATAGTTCACTATGAAAGAGCTTAAATGCTATTTTGAGGTTTTGAAGAAAAAACTAAATTAAGACAATCCATATCCACTCTATTTCAACTTTAACATGTTCTATTCTTAGTTTTCCAAAAATGATTTTGATGAAATATTTTCTTTAATTAACAGAGAAATATAAGAATGACCCTAAAGTTTTGAAAAATGTTTATACAATACAAAATTGACACAACAACTTATACTCCTTCCGTCCCTATTTACTTGTCAAATTCTGACTCGACACACCTATTAAGAAAACAATGATTGATATAGTGAATTTATCATTTCACCTTTATTAAATGATAGTGTTCCAAACCTATTTACTCACTACATTTTTCAAAAACGTTAACTGAATATTAATAAATTGGGAGACTATAATAAAAAAAAAGAAAATTGTCACAAATGACGAGTAAAAGGAAAAATCACTTTTACAAAGTTGATCAAATGCAAAAGAAAAGTGCAAATATGGTTAGAGCAAGAAACATATGAAATTGAGAAGAAAACCAAAAGTAGATTTCTAGTGATTATAGTAAAAGGAAAAATCACTTTTACAAAGTTGATCAAATGCAAAAGAAAAGTGCAAATATGGTTAGAGCAAGAATTGATTCTTTGAAATTGAGAAAATCAAAGGGAGAAAGAAACATATGAAATTGAGAAGAAAACCAAAAGTAGATTTCTAGTGATTATAGCAATTAGCAACCATGGGAGCCTTGCTTAGCTTCAAAAAACAGAGCTGGGAAACTCCATAACAGCAAAAAATGTTTTGAAGTCTGTCAGACAACCATTAGACCATCTCAGGTGCCATGATAGGGAGCTGAGAACGATCATCAACGTCTCCATGACCTGAAAGACCATTGTTACTATTAATCACGCTCTGGTCTAATGGCCACGATTCATCCACCAGACTTGGTTTCCTATCTCCTTAGAAATCAAGGATACAGTGGTACGAGCCTATAGACCAGATCCTGTTCAAGTAAGGTCGCGCCCATTGTACTCAGTTTCTTCACTTAAGTAGCATACTCCAGCTCTGTGTTTTGCCGATGTGGGACAAAAAGAGAAATTTTGCTACTATTTTGACTACATTACCAAAAACTAAGATGAGCGATTTCATTTCAAATGCCAGGTCTTCTGTTGTTTGCCGGAGTTAATGTTGTTTTGGTCTCAACGATAACGCCTGTCTATGATTTTGTACATTTCCATCCTTATTGGGTAAGAAGAGTAAGACACTTATTTTACGTGTGGATTCATTAAGTATAGTATTGCTTTTTTTTTTTTTAGAATACAAATTGTCATAGCCAATGTTAATTGATATCGGCATTCAAGATGTAATTGATATCGTTCCTTTATATTCTTATAATTGCAGAGCATGTTGCAAAGGCAGAAGCACATGAGAAACGAGATGACTCGGAAATTATAATGACATCTTGATGTTTTGATTGCTTTGAATAAATACTAGTTACACTTAAAGTTTCGTGAGAGACTCTATATGATGTGCTTCAGGAAGAGCCAAAGATGTTGTAGTTTTACACGAAGCTCGTCATGAGAAGTATCAGAACCTCAAGGATAAAGATGAAGCTATTGAAGTGTATGCTCTATTCCACCAAAAACATACCCGCGGAGCATACCTCTTTCATTTTCATTTTCTATGAGGACAAAAAACATAGAGAAGTTGCAGCAAGGGAAAAAGAGGTTGCTGCAATCGCGTAAATGACAAGGAGCATGATCAAACAGCAAGGCGCAATGTGATGGCCATTCACTTTCAACAAGGTGAAGTTCTTGATTAATGTTGTACGATCAATTGACTAACATATGACCATATTGTAGATCGTCTATATAATATTATGTGTCGATATGAGCTGAGTGCATCATATATAAAGTAAGTGCCTTAGAGCTTAAAATTTCCAGAAATAAAGACATGTCATGAAGCAGATTGGTGCAGGTCTGATACACTTTAGGCTACATTGCTCGGACTCTCCAAAAATGTTGCTGCACTCGTATCGGATCCTCCAAAAATGAGTACTTTTGGAGGATTCTACACGCATGTTTCAATGTTGTTGATGAAAAGTCCGTGGAACATAGGTTTTAGGTGGTCAAGTTTTGCAGATATGGAAATGCATCTTAAGAACTGTTCTCTAACAGTTTTAGTTCTTTTTGTATTCAAAGAGAAACAAATAGTATCCATTACACTGTTTTTCTTTTACAATCTCCAAACAGAAAGCTATAAAGAGTAATAAGTAATTCTCCCACATCAGAAGTTAAGAGAAATGTGGAACAGAAGCAGAAGTATTAATAATTGGCTGAGCCAACTGGAGAACATACTTACCTGGACGGGGTCAATGGGTGATCAATAAGACCCATGGCCTAGGCTTGTGACTTCCATTGCACTTTGGAGGGGTGCCTGCCTAAGGTCGGCCCAAGTGGTCGAGCCTACGTCATAATTTGTTGCAGTGGGGGCCTGCGTTCGCGCGGCCCCTACCAAACCTAAGCCCAAAATTATCTGGTCTAGTAAGAACTTGATGACAGGAAAAGGAACTCTGGCTAAACAATTAACAACAGAATTGTCCTGCATGAATGTAATATAATATCATATCCTTTCATTATATATCTACAATAATTGCTGAATATGCTGCAAAAGCGCAGCACATGAGCTAAAGGTGAGAAATACTAGTTATGTAGTCTTACACGAAGCTCGTTATGAGAACCTCAATGAGAGAGATGAAGCTATTGAGGTGTATGCTCTATTTCGGCTGATGTTGTGACCAGATGATATCACAAAACACACACCAATGGAGGTATAACAAGTTTGAAACGCGCATATTGAGGTCAAAAATAGCATAGAGAAGTTGCAGCAATGGAGAAGGAGGTTGCTGCAATCTCGTAAATGGCATGGCGCAATGTGATGGTCATACACTTTCAACAAGGTGAATTTCTTGATCAGCTGTGTACATCATAGGGAAAGTAAGAGCTTCCAAGCTTAAAAGTCCGGAAATAAATACATGTCATGAAGAAGTTTGGGCCCATAGAACGATTTTAGGCATGTAATTTAAGTTGTGTTGCTCGGACTCTCCAAAGTAAGAGCCTCTATTCCAAGCTTAAAATTCTGGAAATAAAGGCATGTCATGAAGAAGTTTGGGCCTATAGACCGATTAGGCATGTAACTTAGGTTGTGTTCCTCGAACTCTCCAAAGTAAGAGGCTCCAAGCTTAAAATTCCACATATAAAGACATGTCATGAAGAAGTTTGGGCCTATAGACCGATTTAGGCATGTAATTTAGGTTGTGTTGCTCGGACTCTCCAAAGTCCAAAGTAAGAGCCTCCAAGCTTAAAATTTCGTAAATAAAGACATGTCATGACGAAGATTGGGCTTATAAACCGATTTAGGCATGTAATTTAGGTTGTGTTGCTCGAACTTTTCAAAGTAAGGGCCTCCAATCTTATCTATTTTTTTTAATTAGCATAATTTTGTTAGTATTCTAATTTTTAAATTAAAGTATAATTTATTGTTGAATAAGGTTATAATACTCTTATTTTAAATCATAAGACTATTATATTAAATTTTTAGTTTTGAATTTAGAACTTATGTTATATGTTTTAGTTTAATAGTATTGACTTGATATTTTACATTGCAAATCATTTAATTTTTAGTTAAGACTTGATAGATTATTTTTTTTGTCAAATATTTTAATAACTTTATGACATTATATTTATAATATTAATCTTTCTGTCAAACATGTATTTCATGATGTTTAAATCTTGTACTTTGATTTTTATGATTAATTTAATTAAAATATACTAAATTTAAAAAATATAAATCAATTATTTTTAAAGACAATATATATCTTAAATATTTAAGTTAATATAATTTATAAAAGTCTTATTTGTCAAATATAAAATTTTAATTTTAGATAATTAACTTTTATTTATAAAATTTAATATAGCCTAATTATTGCAATTATACAACTAAATAGTAGACTTATAATTACATTGTGACAATAAATAGATCATCATAATTATTAGATTATGTAATTACTATCCTAACATTACACCAAGTTTTGACTTGCCTAAATAGAATTCATCTCTTTGATCTAGTCGAGAAGTGTGGGACCCTAAGGAATAATTTGATTGAGAACAAGTTATCTCAATATTAACTATTCCAAAATATGTTATCCAATGCATGAAGTAGCTTATTCCATTAGGCCATTACTAAGATATAAATGGTAGAATAAATAATCTCAGTATAATACCTCCGACCACCAAACACAAATCTTGAATTATGTATTATACTTGTAGGCTCACACCAACTACTTTCCACGAAAGTGGAGCAAAAAGCTCTAGTATAAGTCATGGGCTGAGCTCTTCATACAGAATATTTAGCTGAATGGGTGATAGGGAAGGCCCTAGGCTTGTGAGCTCCACTGCACTTTGGAGGGGTAACCGCCGGCCAGCCCAAGTCGTCCAGGTATCGCAGTTGGAGCAAGACTTTCAGCGAGCACCTCAACAGGGGGAAAGTGGTATGGCCTTTTTTAGTCGTTGAACTTGTGTTCCCTAGCTTCCTTTTTTTAAATTTCTTATTCATTTCAACAAACTAGGAATTGATGAGATTCTTCTACCAAATTGAACTAGGAGTTGCTTGTTGCTTAGCAATTAATCTTTATTATACAGGATTTGGGTAATTCTAGGAAGGTTCGGTTGAATCGGAATAGTTGGTTTCACTAGACAGAGAAGCATCCACCATAGATTGCAGTCAAACATACTTTATTGTGTGGTGTGTGTTTAGTAAGCAAATAAGACTAGAAATAATGTGTTTTTTTTCTACTTGAAGAAGATTGCAGAACTTTCGTTATCTTGATTTTTCCATTAACTGATGGTATAACTTGTGAAATCCATCTGTGTGTTTGATACACAGATGGATTACATTAAATTTGAAATTGAGGAACAAAGTAAACTGCAGCTTCCAATAGGTTCTCAATGTGCATAGACTTGGTCGATTTCATAATTCTCACACTAGTGATGGTTGCTATGATAAAGATGATGAACAAATCAGTTGCTGCTTTATGCATTTAGGTTAATACATGGCTTTCTTTGTATTAGACTGGCTTATCTTAATACGATGACGTTCAACCCCTTATCATATTCCTGATTGCACTCAAAAAGTTGTTTCCTTGTGCTAAGATGACCTTTCAGATGCTGCCGTTCTGCAGGGTCCTTACCATTTGATACAGAATATAGTCGATGGTTGGAAGAACACACCATACACATCAATGAATTGAGGACTGCTGTCAATTCACATGCAAGTGATCCTGAACTGCGAAGTATTGTGGATAATGTCATTGCACATTATGATGAGGTCTATAGGATGAAAGCAAATGCAGCCAAGGGTAACGTAGAGCATCTCTTGTCGGGGATGTGGAAAACCCCTGCTGAGCGGTGTTTTATGTGGATTGGTGACTTCCGCCCCTCCTTACTGCTTAAGGTGACCTCTTCTTGCTCTCATTTGCAGGCAATTTTGCATCAGTTCTTCCATATCTCCCATCTAGACTTCCCCTGTATAGGATTGTAAAAACTGTTATACTTTTTGATCATGTATGAAAAGGTCCCATTATTAGCTGGACTAATAACTTCTTCGTAGCATGTGGAACTTCATTGATTTATGTTTGTGAAAATCTAGAATACTTGCTAAAGATTGGGTGGTTTCACTTTCTCAATGAATGAGGTGTTGTGTGTTATTCTGCATGACCTAGTAATTTACTCTAGATTCGCCTATAAGTGAAACAGGTTGCCTAACATGTTCCAACGTAACCATAAGAATAATAAAGAACACAGTATTTTTACGTGAAAACACCCGGTTCAAAAGGTGTAAAAATCCACGACCTGTACCCTACAGGATTTAACTTCAACTTCACTTAAATCACTGAGTCTCCACAAAAAATAGATTACAAACTTTGCAACCTACGAAACTAACTCTAATTCCTTAACTTCAAGTTATGGATTTAGATTACAACTCTTGCAATCGTAGGAACTAACTCTAATTTCTAACATTCTACAACTCTTGTAATCCTAAGAACTAACTATAAATCCTAAACTTCAACACAAACCTCCCAAGGTATGTGTTCCCAACTCTTCGAGTTATCACAACCTGAAGACAACACTACTAAACATGCCTAATTCAATTTATAACTCGCTGAATTACATCAAGACTCAATCACAAAGAAAAACTCCTAACACATAAACTCTGCAAAAGGACTAGGTTGTTCTACGTGTTCCTTCAATTCGTTGGTAGCACTTGCGAAGTCAATTTTTCAAGAGCCACATATAGCAAACATAAAAATCATATTTGTATGTTATAGCCATAGTTCGTATAATTGTGCTCCTTAGCAAACTTTATGTTTGCTATGGAGCATCAGATTGTATAACTCGCTGGCAGGAGCTTCAGATTTGTATAATTTCGCTGGCAAGCCTTTTGTATAAATCGTTGGCAGCCTCTCAATTCAATTTTATGTGTTTGTATATCTGCATAAAATTTGAATTTGATATACAAATGTTTTATTTCAAATCTCTCTCTCTCGCTTTATACAACACAAATTATACATTGTAATTTGTATAATCTGTGTTGGTATAAAGTGAGAAAGAGAGAAAGGCAAAAGAGAACTGGGCAAGGGAAGATCTATATTTCTATAATTATAAGTGTATAAGACAAAAATATATGTATTCGTATTTGTATATATACATTTGTGTTTGTATAAAAGCGAGAGAGGCGAGGGAGAGACTGGTGAGAGTGGCGAGCGAGAAACCTAGGGAGAGAGACAAATGACAATTGTTGCTATGGATTACAATTAAATCAAACTGTAGTTATAACATTTAATTTGAATTAATAGTTTGCTATTTTGTACAATTTTCCCATTTTTCAATTGCTCTTTTTTACTCGGTAAGTGCACAAGTATTCTGGATGACTTCACCTCTATTTAACCACAATTCTTCATAGAGTTATTGTTCACCTCAAACTCCTCATTAACTTGAACTCTCTTGACTTATAGTTCTACTTCAAGTAAGACTCCTTCTTCAATTCAAACTCCTCCTTCAAATCAAATTCATTGGTTCTTTTGTATTGTAATCGAACACCAACTCTTTAATCCAACAGTAACTTGAAGAGTTCTACTTCAAATAAGACTCCTTTTTTGATTAAAACTCCTTACCTACTCCTTCTTCAAATCAAACTCATTGATTATTTTTCTTCAATTCATCACTTGTTTGATTCCTTGTGTTTTATCACGAAATTAACATTATCCATTTCTTGATTTCTGCACTCTTGTCTTTATTTATTTTAAAAATTTTCCTAAATTCAACTAGTGACAGAATACCTTTGGACCATGTTGACTGACGTGTTTCATCTTTCTTCAATGTGTATTACTCTTCAAACCTCACTTGTAGGATTACATTGGGTATGTTTCTCATTTTGTGAAAAGATTTCTTTGGTAATGCAGCTTCTAGGCAATCAGTTAGAGCCTCTGAGTGAGCAACAGTTATTAGCCATTAAAAACTTGCAGCTGTCATCCTATAATGGCGAAGATGCTCTCTCACAAGGTATGCAGGCGTTGGAGCAATCCTTGGTGGAGACATTAGCCAACGGATCTCCATTTACTGACGGGATACCAGGGGATGTAGGTAATATGGGTCAAATGGCAAAGGCTATGGAGAAATTACGGGTTCTTGAAGGTTTTTTGGTTCAGGTAACTCTATTTTTGTTGCTGCTTCCTGTTCTTTGTTTGAATTGTTTACCATGGATATGATGTGAATGCTTGTTCAGTTGTTAAGCTAAAAAGTCATTGCATCTTTCTGGCACTTTTAACAGGCGGACCACCTGCGTCGACAAGCATTGCAACAAATGTATCGCATATTGACAACCAGACAGTCAGCCCGTGCTCTTCTTGCAATAAATGGATACTTCTCGCGTCTTCGAGCTCTCAGCTCTCTTTGTCTCACCAGACCACGAGAGCAATAAGTACGACATGCATTGCAGTATTCTGCTGAAATTTGGACACTACTTTGATACGCTGGCCAGTATATGAGATGCAGCTAAGTTACTATATTTTAAAGTGGTATTGTATGTGCTTGTGGAAGTACAAAATTTGTTTTTGGAAGTAAAGAGAAATTTAGCAGGGATGTTTATAATTTAGATAGTTTTCCCTAAGTGGTGTATATTGTGCTTTTGTTCCACTTCTTTTTGTGTAGGTTGAAACATTTAATCTTGTTGAATTAACCTTCTCTACTCTCTAATATATCTTGTGAAATTACTTTAATGATGAAATTTTCTGTACGAATTGTAAGACTAATTGCTTAATTTTTTAAAAAGTAATGTATTTTTAGCAAAACTTTTTTACTTAAGCAATGATCTATGGAAAACAAAACCTTTAAAACTGTGAATACACCAATATTTTCAGATTCCACGTTGTATTTGACAAAGTTGATAGTCATGCAACCAATCAATGAAGTATTGATTTTTTCTTTTTAATTAATATGCATTGTGGTGTTATGGTGAGACTGCTTCACCCTTACACTCTGTTTGGATCATTGCTACCCATTGTTTCATAATGTATTGTATTGTATTGTACTATATTGTATGGTAGATACAATGTTTGGCTAGACTGTATTGTTTGTTGTTGTTTAATAACATTTTTTATTTTTTGGTTTGACTGATTCGTACTGTATTGTAATTTATAAATTTATCAAAATATCCTTAATTATTATAGGGGAGGAGGTTTGATTAGAATTAAATAATATAGGGTAAAGGGTAAAAAAGTATTATGAAATATTATGGCAGGATATAATTGGAAAAGGAAATTAAGTAACAATGGGAACACACCAAATCAGTTGTTCCATAAAATGAGGGGTTTCATTGTTACGTAACAACAAAATTTAACAATAAAATACAATACATTTTAAGTAACAATCAAAACAAACATTGTAGGTATGGTAACAATACAATACAATACAATGGGTAACAATGATCCAAACAGAGTGTTAGAGGGCTCGAAGGGGCCCCTGATTCAAATCGTGTGTATGGAGAAAATTTTGTTGGGAGTGCTACCTCCGAATGAGCCTTGTAGTGTGCGATCTGGATTTAATCGGAGTTCCAATGTGAGCTTCGAACACCGAATGGAAAACCAAAAAAATATATAAACTTTTAACTATTTACATATTTCCTTAGAAAATAACAATTATAAGACGTGTTTAACTATTTTACACTTATTTATATACTAGTTTTTCAACACGCGCGTTGCACGTGATTACCAATTCAGAAAATATATGACATAGTAAATAATATTGCTTATTTAAGCGTAGATTTGAATAATAAGTTTTGCACAAAATAATATTGCAATTGAACATCAAAAAAACAAATCATGACAATTATCTAACTCTTAAAAAGTCTAATATTTTGGAAATGGTTATTCATAAGCATATATCTACATCACAAGAGAAATTGTTAACAAAAACAAACGTATTTAGACTACATCATGTTAACTTCATATATTGGAACAATACATATTAATTTATATATTAAGTAAAAAAATAATTATTATATCATCAAAATTATTTTCCTCAAGTACTCCGGGTTATGGAATATACATTCTTAGGATAGAACGATTTACTTCATCAAAATAGTGGTATCTTATATTCTGCTAAACTTTGAACTCACTCAACGACAATAAATTACACAAAATTTTTTAAAATACAAGAAGAAGAAGAAGAGTAGAAGATTAAAAAGAATTGTGGTTGAAAAATGAGAGGAAAACACTCTATTTATAGTCAACAAAGGATAGTATGAAAAAGTGTTTTTTGTATTTTATCTGAAAAGTCATGACCTTTTTGAAAAGTCACAACCTTTTGGAAAAGTCAAACTTATTGAAAAAGTCACAACTCATCGAAAAATCACAATCCTTTGAAAAAAGTCACAACTTATCGGAAAAGTCGCAACTCTTTGAAAAAGTCACAACTCATAAAAAAATCACAACCCTTTGAAAAAAAGTCACAACTCATCACAAACCTAAGTTAAGAATATTATAGTAATTTAACATTCAAGTTAGGAGTTCATGTTTTTAAAGTAATATATAGAAATATAGATTATGATATAATCATATATATATATATATATATATATATATATATAAATATATATATATATATATATATATAAGAGAATATTATCTTTTTAATTTATTTATTTTCAAAACTAGCCTTTCCCTTTCAAGAAAAATTGTGACTTTTATAAAAAGTTGCGACTTTAATGAAGAGTTGCGATTTTTATGAAAAATTGTGACTTTAATGAAGAGTTACAACTTTTATGAAAAATTGTGGCTTTTATGAAAGATTATGACATTTCTGAAGGGTTGCAACTTTTTCAAATAATTGTAACCTTTTCGATAAGGAACAATAAATATTTGTTCACACTATCCTTTGTTGTTTATAAATAGAGGGGTTTCCTCTCATTTTAAAACAATGAAAATTCTGAACCTTTTCTTCTTCTTCACAATTAAATATTTGTGTACTTTGATCGTGTTGAGTGGCTCACTGACACCATTGCTTATGTTACAGATCCTGATATGTATTTTTACAGTCATTAATTTATGCTTAAGTTATTAAGGATAAATGATAAGATGTAATAATTTTCATTTTCTTCTACATAATTAATGTTTGTTACTACATAATCTTATATATAAGATAATATACTGTTTTAGTTTTAATAACTAATAGATTTTAAGTATTATTTTATAAATTTCGTGATATTAAATTCCCGCGTGAAGCGCGAGTAATTTTACTAGTTTCTCTATAATTGAAGTTTTTATAGTCTTTAATAATATGCTACTAAGATTAAAATTTAAAAGTAAATTTAATTTTACTTTAAACTTCTAAAATAATAAATAATCTGAAATAACTATTTTTAGAAATCACAACCCATAAATAATCTGAAACTAACTTTTTTTTGGTTTAAATTTCAAAATTGACTTTACAAAAAAAGAAGAAATTAGTTTTCAATTTATCACATGTTTTTATTGCTTGATTTTTTTTATTTATTATTTTTTATATTGTCTTGTTAAAAAGTATAGAAGGGTTTTGTTTTCACTCTGAAAAATTGATCTCGGTGAAGAACAAACCAATCCTTTCTGGGTTCAAATTGGGAAGGACCCAAAGTGTGTAACAAGTCAAACTGGTAAATACAGCAAACAATAGGCAAATAGTTCATTGTAATCAAAGCAAAATTGATCTTCGTTTTCCCTTTTTGTCTCTTCACAATTAGGTAGGACTTAGCAGATCTTTGTTAGGTAGAAAGCAGGGCAAAAATCTCGTTTTTATCGCTGCAAACATGAACGTCGGACCATCTGGTTTCAGTAAGTTTTTGAATCCCACATCAATTACGTTTTTTTTTTATGTATTTAGTATAGAGATTTGCTTGTTTTCTAATTTTGTTTTCAATTTGATGTTGTAGACAATGCACCAGTGACAAGGGCATTGGTAATTGCGTGTACTATCTTCACCATCATATTTGGTGTTCGTGGCCGTGGAAATCAGCTGGGATGGTCTTATCAGGTAGTTCTACTTTCTGGGTATCTCTTGGTTTTGGTTCTTTTTAGGTGGGGGTAGTTTTTTGTTTTGTAGATTTGGGTATTTAGATAGTGATGGAAGAGTTTTCGCCTTTTGGGTATTATGATGCTGCTATTTTGCCTCACCCCCTTTTCGTGTATTGAGTTGAATTAGGTTTGAGGGTTTTAGAACTGTGAAAAGAATATAAAGATTGGATCTTTAGTGCATAGTGACCCATTATCGTTTCTAAATCTGGATTTGAATCGTAGCATCTTTTCAATATGTGATGGGAGTGAACACAACTATAGCTAGACTGGCATGTTAGTTCAATGCATATCAGCAGTTGGTTTTGGGAGATTTCATATATTCGTGTTTGATTTATTCTTCTGTGCATGAAATGTGTTTGCTCAGTTTGACCCTTGTCCAATTATAAGCTTAGTGACAGCTAAGGATAGTTGTTAAGGTGTACACAATCCTTTTTTTAAAAAAATTCTGAGGGGATACTCACTCTTTAAGTCTAAGAGCATAAAATACATCATGTTTTTTCATCAAGTCATGCATGCCTATGTAATAGCAATATTGCTGGATCAATTCCATTTATCAGTGTTGTGCATTTTGACGCCATACAAAAATAGGTTATCTTATCTATCGAACATGGGTTTGTCACTCCATGAAGCTACTTAACAATTTTCTTCCTTGTCTGTAAACGTGGATAAAATTAAGTGGCTTGTTTATGAGCTTGGAACCACATATACTCCTTAGCCAAACTCCACAATAAACAATGACTAAGCACAATTAGCAGATACAGCTAGCTAATCTTGAATCCATGTTTACTACGTCAGGTTTATCAAGTATGAGTACAGGTTTGTCTGTGGACAAGCTCACATACAATTTGTAGGAGACTTTTGGTTTATTTTGAGGTTTTCTTATGAAGTGCTCATACCAATGTCATATCCTCTTGAAAAGGAGTCCATGTAACATTGAATATCAAATGGTTTTATTCGCACCATGTATGGTACTCTGCTAATGCCACCACATTTGTTTTTCATTATGACATCATCAAGTTGTTTTATCCAATAGTAATGTAGACTTTATATGCTCACTTGATAGGGTTGCTAATACAATATGTAGGTTTAATAGGCCTAATAGTCTTACAAAATACCCATCATCCAATAGCAATACTAGATTGTAATGGTCTTCTCCTATTTTACTATCAACCTTTCAAATTTGAAGAGATACGAGCTCTGTCAATTTCCATGTGAAGACATATAACTTGTTTGTAACAGCAGGGGATATACCACACATTCCTAATTGGTTTAGAAGCTCCAAACTCACACATCTGTTTGTTTCGGTAACTTAAGAATAAATTGTTTCTTATTTGCCCTAGTAGATTTTTTTTGTTTTATAGCTGAGCTTTGGAGAAATATAAGATTCTCTTTTAACCTAATATGTGTGTTTTCATTTCATAGCTAAATCCATTCTGAGTTTTTGAAATTTATAAAATATCGGGTTCTGTTTCTCCTAATATACAATTTTGTTTTATAGAGGATTTGTTCTCTTTTACTGTTTTCTTAGGTATGATCTCATTGTTTCAGTAGGATTCCCTGTAACGCCATAGTAGAATTACTAATTGATGCATCTTTTTTGCTTGTGCCAGGATATCTTCCAGAAGCTTCAAATCTGGAAGCTGATCATATCGGCTTTTACCTTTTCTTCTACACCTGAACTAGTATTTGGATTATATCTGCTGTACTACTTCCGCGTCTTCGAGAGGCAAATCGGTTCGAACAAATATTCTGTAAGTGCTTATTTGGGGTAGTACTTTTCTTGGATAAGTTATTGTGGCAGCTTCAACTTGCTTAATTTTTGACACTAAGCTTCAACTTGCTTAATAACAATGGACAAAAAATAAAGGCAACAGGTGTTAAATCAACTAATAGGCAAATAATAAAAGCCACAGTAGATACTGTTTTCCTTCTCTTTTCTACCTTTTTTTTTCCTTTTCTACAGTGTAGTTTATTTTTCTACCTCTTTCTCTGCAGGTTTTCCTGCTGTTCTCTTTTGTGGTCTCTTTATTACTTGAGGTTCTTGCTCTACAACTTATTAAAGGTATTGGTCATTCCTAATCCAGATATGATAAAGGGCTTACTCCAACTGTTCTTTGTTTATAAGATTGATCAAATCTTTGAAAGAATTAGTGCTCATTTTTGTCAACCTTCAATCATCTCTGGCTTCTAATGCCATATCATATCCTACAAGAAAACAGAATAGTGAAGTGTCCTTCTAATGCCATATAATATCCTACAAGAACAGGGAATATTGAAGCATCTGATCCATTGATATATTTTAATGTTTTTGAAACTGACAAACAGGTTCCTTAGCCATTGATATATTTTGATTTTTCATTTTCAGATCCTTCCTTGAGTATCCTGTCTGGGCCCTATGGACTCATTTTTTCTTCCTTTGTGCCCTTTTATCTCGACATTCCGGTTTCTACCCGGTTCCGCTTATTTAGTCTCCACTTCTCTGACAAGACTTTTATTTATTTAGCTGGCCTCCAGGTATATATACCTTTATCACGGCTTCTAATTAAATATTGTCCTAGATTAAGTTTCTTATCATCCATATTTACTTGATATTTTATCTTACAGCTTCTTTTCTCATCCTGGAAAAGATCTATTGTACCCGGGCTCTGTGGAATAATTGCAGGTTGCTTGTATCGTTTGAACTTTTTCCGTATTAGGAGAGTGAAGGTTTGCCCTGTTCTTGTTTTTCAAAATTTTCTCTCTCTTTCTCTATGTGTGTGTCTGTGTCTGTTTGTTCCTACTGAGTTCACATTCTCTGAAAATAGTTATTTATGTGATACTATCACTTCTCTCTTATTATAGTCTTGCATGCACATATATAGAATATTGCTGCTAGTCATTAGCATTGCTTTTCTGTACTTGAATTTCATGTAGTTGGAACATGGACCTTCTATCTGAGTTGATGGGAATAACCCTTGTTCTGACTTCTGAATGACTACAAGAATTAGCTAGGCTCCATTTCTCATCAAGTAGTTAGATCTGAATGTGTCTTGTCATAAAAAAAAAAAGATCTGAATGTGTCTTGTTGGCTGAATGCTATTGCTGGAAGGCAAAGCAAATGCTTCCTGTTGAAGTTAATAATCCAATGTACGAACACGTAGATAAGCTTCATAGAAGTAGATAACTCTGAACACCGCTGTAAAATTGACAACTGATTTTATGGTTTTGAAATGACATGCTCTAAATAATCTCTTGCTTGAGATGCTAATGGTGCACCTTTTATCATATGTTATTTTCCATGATGTTTTATTATGAATCTGACTTGCATCAATTTTCTTTCTTTTAGTTCCCAGAATTTGTTACATCCTTCTTTGCTCGACTTTCTTGGTCATCGACGGGTAACCTGCCACCGCCTTCTGCACCAGCAAGAAATGCTTCAGGAAACGTACCAGTCTTTGCAGGTCGCCAAATGGAGGTAAGTATTGTTTTTGATGCCTTGGTTTAGTTGGTATAGTTAACTCTTTGATATTTTAAGGGAAAGCTGTGTCTCAGTGTCAGGCTAGTTGAAAGAAATGCATCTAAAACACATATCTTCCTTGGATTGTCTATCCTGAAATTGGACCAGTATTACTCCAATTGGATAAAATATAAAGCACTTGACTTTCCAAATAAGATATCCCTTCATGGTTATTAGAGATCGAGATGTTCACAAGTACCCAGTCCTTAAAGAGAAACAGTCTAGAGTTTCAAAAACTAAAAGAAGAGAAACAGTTATTATTTGTTTCCCATCAACATCTCACGTCCTCTCCCTGGCTAGCTTTAATCTACAACTTTTATCTTCTCTTCATTGGCTTATGTCAAACATAATTGAGAATACTTTACCTTTACTTACCAAAAAAGAAAAGAGAATAGTTGAGCTTTTCTATATACACCACCCTCCCCAACCGCACTTGTGGGATTACACTGGGTATGTTGTTGTTGTCTCTTTTTTTTTTTCTGGGGTGGGAGGTGGGGAGTTACTTGAAAAAGGAAGTGCTCTCTCTTTTCTCTCAGAGAGAGAGAGAGAGAGAGAGCTGTAGTAGATGGGGTGCGACCATGTGAGGATGGTGGAGCAGAATAGTGAAAAAAGAATATTGAAAGACGAGTAGGCAAATAGACACACGAATAATCAGAAGTTTCAAGTTCCATATATTTATTCCATGTATAGAAAGGAAGAATGATTAATCCATCTAGAAAGCAACATGATTAAGAGGGGGAAAAAGAGACTACGAAAGAAGAATAAATAATCAAGTTGTGGAACTTTTATTCTTATATATACTGCAAAGTTACCTTTTTCTGATGTTCAAGTGAGAGTATGCTAATGATTAAACATTGATTGTTCTCTCCATGTCTACTGGAGAATTCTGAGCCTTATTTCAGCCACAACACCCATATGGCTAATGCCAAGTGATTAAACTAAGGGGTCGTTTGGTAGAGTGTATTAGGAAAAATAATGCATGTATTAGCCTTGTGTATTACTAGTACCTTGTTTGGTACTCTTTTTCAACCTATGTATAGCTAATGCTTGCATTAGTTATACACTCTATTGTGTATTAAGGAGTGCATTGCTAATACCATGAATTTCTAGGTATTAGCAATGCAATGGTTTTAATGCATGCATTAATATGATAAAAGACCCACTTACCCCTCGAAACCTTTTTTACATCTTTTTCACCATATAAGTCAAGGGTATCTTTGTAAATAATTTTTTTAATGCCATACATACTATTTTTAATGCATCAAACCAAACAATGCATTAAAATAATCTATGTATAATTAATGCAAGCATAACTAATACATGCATTGCTAATGCAAGCATTACTAATACACTCTATTTAGCATTATTCTTATATACTCTACCAAACGACCCCTAAATGAACTGCTATTTGCACTCTAGAATCTTGTTTATTATGTTAAGAGTTTTATCAGTTAAGTTTAGCTTTCACATTTCTCACTTATGTCGCTGGATTTGAAATTTTATCTGGACCAATGGAATTGAGAGGTCCAAATTATAAGTGAATTGATGGCGCCCATATTCATCACCAATGAGTTGATTCTTGGTGTGTTCCAATAGAAAACCAACTTCAGTCACATCTAAGTTTCTATGGTCCTTTTTGAAAGATTATGAGCGTTCTAACATGAGTCTACTGCTTTCTCCTGCATATTTCAGGGGAATTTCCCAGCTCCAGTTTCATCCACCCCAGAACCACCAGAAGACGCTATTTCTGTGCTGGTATCGATGGGTTTTGATAGGAACTCAGCAAGGCAGGCACTCATCCATTCAAGAAATGATGTTAATATAGCCACAAACGTCCTTCTTGAGTCACAATCGCACTGAGATGGAACTTGCAGCAGTTCCTGGAGGTGTTCACATTTTGGAATTTTTTGGGAATGGTTGGATTTACTTTCTCTTCCAATCTTTCAAGGTGCTCTTTGGTTTTTGTTCCTCTGTTTCTTTAGCATTTCATGCACTTGTCTCATTCCAATGCCACCCTAATTGATTGTAATACCTGGATCATCATATACAGGGTTGCTCAAATGCATCATTTTAGAGATTAGGTTATTATGTATAGTTGCAGTGATGAGCTCTTACTGGTATTCTGGTGATTGTAAATCTGACCAAAGTACTCGCTCCTATAGGTTGAAAATAGCTTCTTGCTTTTTCGAAATCCTGAATTATCCTCTTATTGGAGCCTGGATGTTGATTGGTTATTTATTCGACATCTTGGTGATGGCTTGTGTTTTTAGTTGTGCCACATGCACATTGTTCGAGTGCTAATGACAACTAAAGCCCGCGTTTAGCTGCTTCTTATGTGTGCATCTTCAAGCTCTGGGAAGGCAGTAAACGAAGCCTCAAGTCATCGCTCGGCCATTTCCGTACTCATCCACAAACAGATTTTAATCAACTGAACACACTTAGTTATACGTATAAAATATTCCCTTGTGTACGTTAAAAACATGTCACACAGTGATAACAACAGACAGTTGAAGCTTTTGCTATTCCATTTTAGCAAGAGGAATTTGTCTTGTGGTTTTAATTAACTTCCAATCCATGAACAACATAAACAACTATAAAATATGGACTTTGAGATGATGGAAATATCTATGAAGAAACATTGAAAAATATCCATAAATAAAAAATATTTATGATATAAAATTACAAATATATCTAGAAGTTTTCTCATTTTGATGGCTTGACTAGAAGTCTATAATTAATGTTGGAGGGATTCAATCCTTTCCACCAGACTGTTGTTGAGATGACTAATAATACGACATAAATGACACCATATCTAAATTGTCATTTTGTCTGGTAAATACGATTCCCTGTCTGATTCTCACATCCTTATCTTAGGATTGACAATTGTGGTTAGCAACTCATATAAGGGTCCACGATAGTGATCGTCAAAATGCTTGACTCAATTATGAGGCATGCCGCACTCAAGGGTGTGGTCTAGTGGGTCAATGAAAGTGGTTTATAGAGCTAGGAGGTCTCAGGTTTAAATCTCACTAGGTGATTTTTCCTGTCTGTCCTAGCCTTGGTGGCCGGTGGGAGGTGGCAGGTATTTTGTGGAATTAGCGAGGTGCACGAAAGCTGATCCGGACACCACGGTCATCAAAAAAATAAAATAAAATATGAGGCCATGCCTTTCATTTTGCTGGTCTTTTTTACTCAATTCTCATTATAAAATGTGAAGTTGAAAGAACTAATCCGGAACTTTAAGTCTCCTCACTCCATCTCAATTTCTTTTTTTTGTTTGAAAAAGAAATGGATGTCCTTGAATTTTTTCTTCCGCTCTTGATTATCATCATGTGCTTTACTTATTCTACATGGTGGTACCTTAGTAATAGATGGCAGAAATTAAGCTCAATGCCAACAAATTGGCCACTAGTTGGAATGTTGCCTGGGCTTATTCGAAATGCTCATCGTGTCCATGAATTTGCAACTGATATTCTTGTAGAAACTAAGGGGACTTTTGAGTTTCATGGCCCTGTTCTTGCCAACTTGAACATGTTAGTTACTAGTGATCCTGCAAATATCCACTATATCCTTAGTAAAAATTTCTCAAACTATCCAAAGGGTGTTGAGTTCCGTAAAATTTTCGATATATTAGGAAATGGGATGTTCAATGTTGATTATGAGTTATGGGAGATGCATAGGAAGACCACCATGTCCTTAATGAATCATGCCAAGTTCCAAACTTTGTTGGAGAGGAACATGTGGAACATTATCGAAAACAGGCTCCGACCGATTCTTGATGCTTTTGCTGAACAGGACACCCTGTTTGATTTGCAAGATATTTTTCAGAGATTCACTTTTGATGCTATCAGCAAATTGTTACTTGATCATGATCCGAAAAGTTTGTCTATTGGCTTACCTCATGTGCCATGTGAAAAGGCGTTCAACGACACTGTGGATGCACTTCTTTACAGACATCTCTTACCAGAAAGTTGCTGGAAATTGCAAAAATGGCTTCAAATTGGTAGAGAAAAGAAGCTCATTCAGGCATGGGAAGCTTTTGATCAGTTCTTATATCCTTGCATTTCGCGGAAGCAAGAAGAATTGCTGCATAAAAGTACAATCAAAGACGAGGAATTCACATTTTTAAATGCGTACATCAAAATGTACAATGAATGGAAAGATGGTGATTTGGGTACTTTGCAAACATTTCTAAGGGACACATTCTTGAGTTTGATGCTTGCTGGTAGAGACACCACAAGTGCAGCTCTCACTTGGTTCTTTTGGCTCTTAGCTAAAAATCCCTTAGTAGAGAAAAGGATTAGAGAAGAGATTCAACAACAATTGAATCTAAAAGAAGATGAAAATCTCAACTTTTTCAGCATACAACAAACAAGAAAACTAGTGTACCTACATGGTGCTTTGTGTGAAACCCTGAGGTTCTTTCCATCAGTTGCAATTGAGCACAAACTTCCACATGACTTTGACATTCTTCCGAGCGGTCACCATGTTAGTCCAAACATGAGAGTTGTGCTATCACTCTATACAATGGGGAGAATGGAAAGTATATGGGGGGAAGATTGCTTAGAATTCAAGCCAGAGAGATGGATTTCTGGACGAGGAGGGATCAAACACGAGCCATCTTTCAAATTCTCAGCCTTTAATGCAGGTCCAAGGACTTGTATAGGGAAGGAAATGGCGTTCATTCAGATGAAAATAGTGGCAGCTTCCATCATATACAATTATCATATCCAATTAGGGGAAGATCAAATAATTTCTCCAAGTGCTTCTATTATCATTCAAATGAAACATGGTCTGAAAGTTAGACTCGTGAAAAGGGTTCCTCTTATGTCCAATCAAATCCAAACGCGTGTACAATGCTAGAATATTGGTGGAACAATATTGACGTATACATGGTTCTCTTCGGTTTTTGTTTCTCTGTTTCTTTAGCATTTCATGCACTTGTCTCATTCCAAGGCCACCCTAATTGATTGTAATACCTGGATCAGCCTATACAGGGTTGTTCAAATGCATCATTTTATAGATTAGGTTATGTATAGTTGCAGTGATGAGCTCGTACTGCTATTCTGGTGATTGTAAATCTAACCAAATTACTCACTCCTATAGGTGTGATAATAAATCTGTGCCAGAGGCAAAGATGTCATAAGATATTGGACTGGTTAAACAAATTCTATTAGCAGCTAACATTGTCTAGAGTAAAATAGTTCTAATGTGTCAACTTAACCATATATAAAAACGTGCTCCAGGAGGTTAGCAGGTTGAAGAAAAGATAATTGTCCGAAGGAAGGAAAAAAGTGCTCATAAGAGCACATTATCGAGTATCCCTACTTATTGCATGTCCTTGTTCAATGATCCAACCTCCGTTGTAGGAAAGTCGGAAAGGCTGCAAAAAAAAATTCTTTGGACGCAACAGATGGGGCAAAGAAATTTCACTTAGTTCGATGAGAGACCATGAATTCTCCTAAATGGTGGGGGAGGATTTGGGTTAAAGACATGAAGGTCTTTAACAAAGCATTTTTGGGTAAATGGTTGTGGAGATTTGGAGTGGAGGGAGAACAATTATGGAGAGGGGCGATAGCGGACAAATATGGAGTTTTTGAAGGGGGATGTGGTGTGGAGAAATATCATGAAGGGGTGGAAAGCCTTTAGTGACAACATAGCAACTCACAATATACTTATTGGTAAAATATTTCTGCATATGGTTCATTCATATTAATTTACAAACAGTTGAAGCTTTTGGTATTCCATTCTAGCAAAGAATAATTTGTCTTGTGTTTTCAATTAGCTTTCAATCCATGGACAACAGAACAACTATTAAATATTAACTTTGAGATGATGGAAATATCTATGAAGAAAATTTGAAGGTTTATTGGTTACACTCCTCGGTGTTGTTACCCAAATACTCATCCTAAACAATCTCTTCCGGTTTAAAGATATGACATCTTTGCCTATTCTTGTTCAGGGTCTTCTAGAACCGTAAAACAATCTCGTCTAGAGAGTCAATGCTTCCTAGTAGAAGTTTTTTCCTTTCTAGGTCTTGACTAGAAGTCTCTAACTAAGGTAGGACAGATTCAATCAATTCCACCAGACTGCTGCTGAGACAACTAATAATAATATGACAAAATGGTACCATATCTAACTTATCATCTATGTATGGACCCTGTCAGAGTCTCACATCCTTATCAATCTTAACTTGCTGACATTGACAATTGTGCTTAGCAACTCACGTGGGAGCTATATTGCTTGGACTATTCAAAAATGTCGACAGGTGCGTGTCGGATTCGTCAAAACAGATTCGTCAAAAGTAGTGTATTTTTGGAGAATCCGACACGGGTGCGGCATCAAAAGTGAAGAGTCCGCCCAACTAAGTATGGGAGGCCAAGATAGTGATCTTTTGTAAATGCCTAACTCAAATGCCTTCCCTTTTCTGGTGGTCTTTACTCAATTATCTTTATAAAGTGTGAAGTTGAAAGAACTAATCCTCAACTTAAACAAGTCCCTTCTGCTCATTTCCAAGAAATGTATGTCCTTGAATATTTTCTTTCTCTTTTGGTTATCATCATGTGTTTTACTTATTCTACTTGGTGGTACCTTAGTAATAGATGGTGGAAATCAAGCTCAGTGCCAACAAATTGGCCTCTTGTTGGAATGTTACCTGGGCTTATTCGAAATGTGCATCGTGTCCATGAATTTGCAACTGATGTTCTTGTAGAAACTAAAGGAACTTTTGAGTTTCATGGTCCTGTTCTTGCCAACTTGAACATGTTAGCTACTAGTGATCCAGCAAATATCCATCATATCCTTAGTAAAAATTTCTCAAACTATCCAAAGGGTGTTGAGTTCCGTAAAATTTTCGATATTTTGGGAAATGGGATCTTCAATGTTGATTATGAGCTATGGGAGATTCATAGGAAAACCACCATGTCCTTAATGAGTCATGCCAAGTTCCAAACTTTTCTGGAGAGGAACATGTGGGACATTATCGAAAATGGGCTCCGACCTATTCTTGATACTTTTGCTGAACAGAACACCCTATTTGATTTGCAAGATATTTTCCAGAGATTCACTTTTGATGCCATCAGCAAATTGTTACTTGACTATGATCCCAAAAGTTTGTCTATTGATTTACCTCACGTGCCATGTGAAAAGGCATTCAACGACGTTGTGGATGCACTTATGTACAGACACATCTTGCCAGAAGGCTGCTGGAAATTGCAAAAATGGCTTCGAATTGGTAAAGAAAAGCAGTTAATTCAAGCATGGGAAGCTTTTGATCAGTTCTTATATCCTTGCATTTCGCAGAAACAAGAAGAGTTGATGCATAAAAGTACAATCAAAGATGAGGAATTTACATTTTTAAACGCGTACATCAAAATGTACAATCAATGGAAAGATGGCGATTTGGGTACTTTGCAAACATTTCTAAGGGACACTTTCTTGAGTTTGATGTTTGCTGGTAGAGACACCACAAGTGCAGCTCTCACTTGGTTTTTTTGGCTCTTAGCTAAAAATCCCTTAGTAGAGAAAAGGATTAGAGAAGAGATTCAACACCAATTGCATCTCAAAGAAGATGAAAATATCAAGTGTTTCAACATAGAAGAAACAAGAAAACTAGTCTATCTACATGGTGCTTTGTGTGAAACCCTGAGATTCTTTCCATCAGTTGCAATTGAGCATAAACTTCCACTTGAATTTGACATTCTTCCGAGCGGTCACCGTGTTAGTCCAAACACGAGAGTTGTGCTATCGTTCTATACAATGGGGAGAATGGAAAGTATATGGGGAAAAGATTGCTTAGAATTCAAGCCAGAGAGATGGATTTCTGAACGTGGAGGGATCAAACATGAGCCATCTTTCAAATTCCCGGCCTTTAATGCAGGTCCAAGGACTTGTATAGGGAAGGAAATGGCGTTCATTCAGATGAAAATAGTGGCAGCTACCATCATATACAATTATCATATCCAATTAGGGGAAGATCAAATAATTTCTCCAAGTGCTTCTATTATCATTCAAATGAAACATGGTCTGAAAGTTAGGCTGGTCAAAAGGGTTCCTCTTACGTCCAATTGATACCGAATGCGTCAACAATGACGTACATAAGATTTTAGGTAAGCAGTGTCGATATATGAAGAAGTAAAATAAATTACTGTAACATGAATAATAAAATTGTCCTCGTGAATTAGTTTTTATTACTATGAATACAACATGATGTTTGAGTATTTCCTTCAATTAATATAAACTCCTCTTATTATATATCCAACTATTGGATGCATGGTTATGGGATGTTGAATCTATATCTATTTGAAGTTTATTTGCTATTTAAAATTGGCAGAATACTTAACGACCCTCCTAAACTTGACGTGTTTTATTCAAATTCCTCTTAAATTATGTCTGGTCTAATTCCACATTTACTTGTTTTTTTTTTAATAGTTACCCCATATTAAGTATTCTATGTACTTGACTTTTTTTAATAATTCAAATGATGTTTGATTCGTCAGTGTAGAAAACAGTCACATCATATTATATGATGTGTAAAAATAATAATAAAAAAAGAGAGATATACTGATGATCCACGACCCCGAAAAAACCAGGTAAAACTCAAATTCTGAATCCGCATAGAAAAGCCAAGTATAAGGGGCTAAGGACCAATTGTTATTTGAGAGAGGCAATGATTATAGAAAAGTCAAGTATGTGAGCAATTAGGACCAAGTATAATTTAATAGAAATTTTAATAAAACACGTCAAGTTTGTAATGATCTTTATTCTTTAGGTATTTCGTGTTTGAATTATGTTCATGTTCAATAATAAATGCAAAAGTTGGGTATTGAACTTAACTAATTAGGAACACGTTCAATTATAAACACGAAAGTTGGGGTACTGAACTGAACTAATTAGGATCAATTATTATTTGAGGGGGGCAATGATTATAAAAAAAGTCAAGTACATAATTAACTAGGACCAAGTATAATTCAATAGGAATTTGAACATAACGCGTCAAGTTTAGAAGGGTCTTTACTCTTTAGGTATTCCGCTTTTTAAATTATGGTCACGTTCAAGTTGGTACGTACTTTCTAATGTTGTTAAATGTGTAGAGTAGCTATCATTCATCAATAATTTATAGAACATAAATGAGAGTATTTGTTGTGTACTGAAAAGACAAATATTAATGTGGTGTCTAAATATCATGTGCCAATCAAATCATTAACCTTGTAAAAAGAAAATCTTTTGGTTTTTTAGAAGAGCCACACCTTTGAACTAATAACTAGTGGTTCACCAAAACATTATTGACAACTCATGATATGTGACTTGTCCAAGACCTAATTGTCTGTTATCTATTAGCCCTAACCCAAGGTTAAAATTGGCATAATACAAATGTTTAGCTAACCGCTGGTATAAAGTTGAATAAGTAGATGAAATATACTTGAACTGACTTGTAATATGCCACGTCGAACGCAAGTGTCTATTAAATCAACTTTGTATAGATTTAAGTGCATATTTATGCACATTTAAAGTTGAAAAGCACAAATATAACTAAACTGAAAACACCACTTGTTTTAAATCGAAGGAATTATTTCCCACTTGCATGGAGGCATGGACCTAGTAGCTATGTTGAGGAAAAGGTACGTACACTTGCATGCTGATATTTTCTTGTTGCACTAATAGGATCAAGTTTATCGGTTCGACGACTTATCGATTATCAGTTTGTAGACATGTTAAAATATTATAGAACCATTAAATTATCGGTTTATTGGCTATCAATCGTTATTAGTTTAACCAATTTTTTACACACAAGAATATTGAAAATCACTTAGAAACTAAATTAACCATGCATATAAATTGACATATTGCATCTTGTTCAAAAGCAAATACTGACTCCTAATTGAATAACCGAAAGTTCGAGGCAGTCACAAATAAAATATAATTTATTAATTTACTATCGGATTATTGATTAACCCGTTACGAGAAAAAACCTCAACCTGTTAAGAACCGTTAAAATCTTTTCCCTCACGGGGTTTTCATTCTCCCCGTTGTGTAGAATGGCAGTCATTACCTTGATTTTGGACTAGCACGGTAATCGCAAGTGGAAATTTGTGCTCTAAAGAAATTGATTGAAAGAAATGTATCATGTAGATAGATCACTATTAGTTCTTGATTTTTATTTGTTGGAAAACTTGATGTTGTTCATCTTTTTTATGTGTAATTGTTGTTGAATCTCTTCTCTAATCTTTATCTTTATTAAACTAATAAATAAGGCTCCCGCTGGATGCATCTGCTATTGGTTGGTATTTTCTATTCAAGAGCTTGCGCTCTGACCTTTTTTGTGCAATAAATCCCTCTGGCCGAAAACCAGTGCTAGGTCATCTGATGGAGCTTTTGGTGCCTTTTCTGGTTGGAGGGGCGATCATATGTTAAAATAACAAAGAAACTAGGGTAAACTAATGTGATCATGACATCGTAAGTGATTGCTAATTAAACATCTCTGCAAACAGCTATATTTATCGGTTTGGTTCTGCCTTCTATTAAAAACCAATTCAAATCAAATATTTCGTTTTTCTTAAATTTAACGCCAAACAAAATCAAATTAAATCACTAGTCAATTTATTTTTGTAGGTTTATTGGTTCAAATTAATTTGTTTTTTCTCATTGACTAGACATTCCTCGGTCTTGTTATTCAAACAATCATCCTTAACGATCTCTTCTGGTTTAACAGTGTCCAAATATAACATATTTTCCTCTTCTTGTTTAGGATCCTCTAGAACCACAAAACAGTTTCATCTAAAGGGGATAGAACGGTTAATTCCTACTAGGAGTTTTTTCATTATCAAGCAAGCTCCACTTGCATGCAATGATATGGTGTTACACCTCTCATTCGAATCGCGGGCTCTCCGAATCATGTGGGAAGGTTTCCCATCACACAACTTACCAACTTGATCTTATGCCGGA
Organism: Solanum pinnatisectum; assembly: GCA_035578085.1. Classification (NCBI taxonomy): domain Eukaryota; kingdom Viridiplantae; phylum Streptophyta; class Magnoliopsida; order Solanales; family Solanaceae; genus Solanum; species Solanum pinnatisectum. The sequence continues at coordinate 41,872,709 of CM069085.1, read as the reverse complement.
ACCATATGTTTGAGCGAATCTAGAAAAATAGGTAGTTCTCGCTTTCCTTTGTCACTCAAGTGTACGACATCTCTCGTGCTTAGGCCCCTTCTTCCCATACCTAATGAATGAGTAGTCCACCTCCTGGCTTAGTACATTAGTCTCAAATAAAGCGTGCAAATCTACCCCTTTAGTAGGTGATTCAATATCGAAGTGAAGAAAAAGCTAGTTGAACTAGACAATGCTTATGATTATTAACTCATGTAGGGGGTCCAAGATAATGACTTTGAAAATGACAAACTCAAATTAAACATTAATGTCCTAGTGTAATTTACACAGCTCTCTCTCTAAAAAAATGTGAAGTTGAAAAAAAAAATTAGTCCTCAACTTAAACAAGTCCCTTCTCTCCATCTCCAAAAAATGTTTGTCTTTGATTATTCTCTTTTTCCCTTGATCATCATCATGTGTTTTACTTATTCTACATGGTGGTACCTTAGTAATAGATGATTCTTCTACGTGTGATGACAATTTTTCAGATCTACCCACTAAAAAAACCCCAATTGAAAGTTGTTAGTGACAAGGTTCAAGGACCTATTGGTATAATTGTAGTTATTAGCAATCTACTGAAATGATAATGATGCATAAGACATTGTAATGACTTGAAAGTTATGAAATAAATATGCTTCCCTTTTTTAATTTTTTTTTTAAAAAAACACTCAGTGCCAACAAATTGGCCACTAGTTGGAATATGAATTTGTAATTGATGCTCTTATAGAAACTAAGGGCACTATTGAGTTCCATGGTCCTAGTTTAGCCAACTTCGACATGTTAGCTACTAGTGATCCAATTACAAATATCCACCATATGCATGTGCATGACTTCTGTTTCTAAAGAACTTATGTCTGACATACGCTCGATTTCTAAAGGACAATTAAAAACTAGTCTATATCAAAGACCAACTAAAACAAAGTACGATCAACAATTCATGAAATTGGACCTCTTCAAAACCCAATTATTTGTTATGAATAAGGCCCAGTCCAAAATGAATAGTGTCACACAAGAGGCTATTGGGCCGAGAAGAAATAATTGGGTCACAAAGCCTTTATAAATGGTGGACTAGAACTTTTGGCCCCACCTAACATTTTTTCACTTGTAATGACTCCTAATTAGAAACCTATTATAGCAATAAACTCAAAATAAATTATACTTCCCATGTCCTATTCAGGGACGACTCAACAAGATTAGGGGCCTAAAGCGAAACTTAAGACAGGGGCCCTAATATTTTATCTTTTTCATCATATATACTTTTATTTAAAATTTACTTTTCTAGATTATTAGGTGTGAAGTCATTAGTAACTGTTTCATAATCAATTTGTTTTAATAATTTCTTTTCAATTGATAATATAGTTAATCCATTCAATCTCTCTTGACACATTGGTGATCTCAAATAAACTTTAATCAATTTTAGTTTTGAAAAAACTCCTATTTTATGTGGCACTATTTAATTTGATACGGTGATTAAAAAAAAGACTTTTGAAACTTGTGATCTAAAACAATCTTATTTGTGTAGCTGTAAATCATTTCATTAAGAATAAAAATGAAATATCCAAGTTAAATTGTTTTTAATTATAGTAAGGTAACACTCTTTTTGGGACAAACTAAAAAAAAAAAAAAATGTCACATAAAATGACACAGAGGGAACACTTTTTATCAATTACATATTATAGGCGGTCGGGTTTCTTTATCTATTTTATCAGCCTCAACCCTAACACTTGTTTCTTTTTTCTTATCTCCAAAGTCGCAAATTCCTTTTATCTTCCCCTTCACCATTTTCAATAATAAAAATTTACGATCAATCATAGAAAAAGATATAAGTCGATTAGCTATATCAAATTAGAGCTATTTTTTATAAGCTTATTTTTAGGACTACCAAAAGTTACAAACACTTAAAGAATTTGGTTTATAGATGAAGGTCCCTATTTCATGAATTGTATATATCATATGGACCACTAGCTAGAGGACCAATAATAATTTGAAAACCCAATAATTGGTTACGTTCGAATGATGACAAATGGACGAATTGAATTAATTATTATTAAATTAAAAATGAAATAAATAAAAATAAATAAAATATTATATCCATCTATATTTAATTAAATACCAATTAAAGTTGGATTGGGATGGATAATGTTGGCACCTAATAAGTTATAGCTATCTTCCCAACTTCCATCTAATTTATTAAATGTCATGTCCTCACATTAACCTTTAGATGTGGAGTCAGAATTACAATCTTAAAAAGATTATTTTTAAGTGTTAATAATTGAATTTTAAATACATATTTAATAGAATTTTTTTTTTTATACAAATACAAGCAATTGAATTCGATCAAATATATATATATATATATATATATATATATATATATATATATATATATATATATATATATATATATATATATATATATATATATATAGTCAAACTTTTTTATGGTGGCAGACTGACAACGTTTGTCTAAATATTTTATAACTGCCATAGTGAAGTGTTATATAGATCTCATTTAACTATATGGAAGCTCATAATATATATATGAGTTGATCCATATATGTTCGACCCACTTTTAACAAATTGATTATCCAATCTATTTTTAATTGGAAGGGTTGAGGAATATTTTAACAACTTATTCATTTTATTAGCACTACCTTCATTTTTAATAAAGTGGCTTCTCTGATCTATTTTACTTGTCATATTTTTATATACGTCTTTGAAGAAACTATAAACAAAAAGATTAATATGACTAAATTATTTTTTTGTACTCTTTGATCTTAATTCAATAATACTCTATTTTTCATCATATTAGTCACTCTTCACATTTATTGAATATGGATAAAGGTGGAAATAAATAATTAATTATATCATGATTTTCTAAAATAATAACTATTTTGAATAAACTATTTTTATTAAGCATAATATCCCTATTTCGATAATTCCTAAGCAAATAAAGAGTATTTTGGATTAAATAGGTCAACGAATTTCGAATATCGAACAACTTAAAAGAATGAAAATAGGAGGACTCATAAATATTTCACAAATTTAGCAATTTGGTGGCTCATTTATTACCAAACTAGATGACTAAAATCAAGACAAGATTTTAAACCAAATTGACAAAAAATAAAAAGTAAGAAGTAAAGGGTCTTGTATCATTTTCAGAAACATGTAATCAAACATTTGAATTATTAGAAAGAGAACAACTTTATTTGGATTTTCTCAAAAGAGCTAAAGATTTGCCCCACATACATAAGAAGGCATATATATAAAAGACATAAACACATGTGTTTGATTATACCTTTTTTACAACTTTAACCATTAGACCATTTTTCACTTGCATGATAATTGAAGTAGTAGGATAAACATTTTCTGGTTCCACTACTTGGATATTGTAATTGTGTATGATGGTAGCTGCCACAATTTTCATCTGAACAAATGCCATTTCTTTACCTAAACAAGTCCTTGGACCCGCGTTAAATGCTGGAAATTTGAAAGATGGCTCGTGTTTGATCCCTCCACGTTCAGAAATCCATCTCTCTGGCTTGAACTCTAGACAATCTTTCCCCCACAGAGTCTCCATTCTCCCCATTACGTAGAATGGTAGAATCATTCTTGTTTTTGGACTAACACGATGACCGCTTGGAAGGATGTCATGATCAAGTGGAACTTTGTGCTCTAAAGAGACTGATGGAAACAACCTAAGAGTTTCACATAAAGCACCATGTAGATAAATCAATTTTCTTGATTCTTCTTTGGTGAAAAACTTGAGGTTTTCGTCTTCTTTTACATGCAATTGTTGTTGAATCTCTTCTCTAATCTTTTTCTCTACTAAGGGATTTTTAGCCAAGAGGGCGAAAAACCAAGTGAGAGCTGCACTTGTGGTGTCCTTCCCAGCCAACATCAAATTCAAGAAAGTGTCCCTTAGAAATGTTTGCAAAGTACCCAAATCATCATCATTCCATTGATTGTACATTTTGATGTACGCGTTTAAAAATGCAAATTCCTCATCTTTGATTGTAGTTTTATGCATCAACTCTTCTTGTTTTCGCGCTATGCAAGGATATATGAATTGATCAAAAACCTCACATGCTTGCATGAGCTTCTTCTCTTTACCAATTCTAAGCCATTGTTGCAATTTCCATAGACATTTTGGTGTTATGTGTCTATGTAAAAGTGCATCAAGAGCATCACCAAACGCCTTTTCATATGGTAAATAAGGTAAGTCAATTGACAAGCTTCTTGGATCATGATCAAGTAACAATTTAGTGATGGAATCAAAAGTAAATCTTTGCAAAACGTCTTGCAAATCCAATGTTTTACCTTGTTTTGCAAAAGCATCAAGAATTGGTTTAAGCCCTTTTTCAATTATGTCCCACAAGGTCCTTTCTAACAATATTTGGAACTTTGCATGGCTCATTATAGACATTGTGGTCTTCCTATGAAGCTCCCATAATTCATGATCAACATTGAATATCCCATTTCCCAAAATATCAAAAATCTTACGAAATTCAGGTCCTTTTGGATAGTTTGAAAAGTTTTTACTAAAGATATAATGTATATTTGCAGGATCGCAAGTAAAAAACATGTCCATATTTGTAAAAATAGGACCTTTGAATTCATAAGTACCGCCATATTCTATAAGAACTTCAGTCATATATGCATGACCACGATGAATATTCCCAATAACCGCAGGCAACTCCCTAAGGATTGGCCAATTTGTTGGTGCTGATGTTTTTGTCCTTCTATATATGATGAACCATATAGAATAAGTAAAACAAAAAATCAACAAGAAAAGAAGAGAGCATTCAAGGAAATCCATATTGATACTAATTTTGGTAGTGTATACTAATTCACTAAAATCTTGTAGAGTTTTATACATGCGTTGGTTAATTTTGGCCACAATTTTAATTGGACCCCAATTTAAAGAGCCTAGGATAGTTAGTTTATGAGTTAGACATTTAATGTGTACACGTTGTTGAAAATTATTGGCAACTTTATTTAGAAGTGACCATTCAACTATATTATAAAAATATAACGTACTAAATGACAAATACGAATTTGAGATAACTTTCTAAAATTGATTTTTGACATTATTTTAATAGTGATATGAACTATATAAAAACATTAATTTTCTTAAAAATGATCGTTTGAATGAGAAACTCAGCAAGAAATTACGTGTCACTCGATCCAAGCAAGAGAATATAAAAATAGATGTAACTGTCTGTAGAGAATAAAAATTAATCTATATAGGATGAACCATATAGAATAAGCTAAACAATACATTAACATGAAAAGAAGTTAATATTCAAGGAAATCCATTGAAGGTTGAATTTTTTTATAGTATTTTTGTAGTGTATACTAATTCACTAAAATATTGTATAGTTTTATACAAGTGTTGGTGACTTTTTGCCACAATTTTTAATTGGCCCCCAATTTTAAAGAACCCAGGATAGCTACTTGGGGAGTTTGACATTGATTGTACACGTTATTGAAAATATTGGTAACTTTATTTAGAATTGACATTTGTGACTATAAGCTATTTCATCCTACTGCCTTTTGGTTGCTCATTAATTGATCCAAAAAAAAAGAATCAAAATAAATATCGTGTTTTTTTATTGTTCAAGATTTCTTTAGGGTAAAACGAATATGTCTAATTTAAAACATCTTAGTAACTAAAGAAAGATAAATGAATTATAAGGAGAGCAAGGACAAACCAATAAATTGTCTTAGTCCTCTTCTGTGCATATTGCATAGTACAGTCCTAGAATTAAAGTATATGATGAGTACCTATATGTATGACCTTAATATGAGTCCACCACTTGTTGAACTAGTGACTATCCAATAATATTAATGATACGATAATAATATATTTAGTATAATTATATCATTAGTGAAATTTGAAGAAAGAAGAATGTATACGTAGATTTTATCTAATTCATAATAATGTAAATCTTATAAATGAGGATCAAGATTATTTTGGCAAAAAATTCATGTCAAGAAGAGATTTGTCAGAATTTTCCGTGAATTTCTTATTTGGATTCAACATAATTATGTTTTAATCAAAAAAGAATTTCTTGGTAGAAAAGATTTTCTTGTGGAAAAGAACTCTACAATATCCATTCTAAGTCCTGGAACTCTATAAAATAGAAGGTTTTTTGTTCTAAAAGAAACACAATAACAATAACAATCTAGTTGTTTAGAGAATTTTGTTAAGGATGATATTTATTAGGGGTGTCAAAAGAATATAAAAAATCGACTGAACTGATATATAATATTTTTTCAATAAAATCGTGGACTTTTATTTAAATGTATAACAGTCCCGAACAATTGGGATGTTTTTTTTTTTAATTTATAAGAAAACTAGAAAAATTCCCGAACCAAACTGAATAACCTTACATGTATGTAAATATATTTTATATATTGGCAATGTGATAAATTTAATATATAAATAGATTTTATAATATTTTTCAAATATAAAGATAACTAGTCCTAGGTCTTGTGACCGGATGACTTTGGAGTTTTGCTCTTTAATTAATTTTTAATTAATTAGGTTTAAAATTAAAGATATTATAATAGATATACTCCATCAAATAATACGACAAAACTTATGCAAGCACTCCTATTAAATGTTTAACATCAAACAAAACGGCAATAGGATTTTACATTCTTGATTTCTTAGTGAAGAACTAAAGTGTTTTTTCAAGAACATATACTTGCAAAAGAAATATTTTACTAATAATATGTTTTGATGTGATACTTTAAAAGTAAAAAAAACCCCAAAAATTATCGAATCGTACCGATACCGAAGAGAAACCAATATGATTGAGATGATTTTAAAAAATGTAATTTTAGATATTTAAAATACCTGAAAAATTGAAATGATATAATTCCTTAAAAAATAACCAACTGAATTGTCTCATTGACACCCCTAATATTTATTCTCTCATTAGTTTTAGAATTATTTTTTATATTAATATTACCATGTGTAGGTCAATATTAACGACTAACTATTCATATCATATCATAAAGTCTTCTTTATAGAATTTTTTCATTGTCGTCTGATTTATTGCATGCCACCATGATCTGCAACTAGTATTAGCTTCGCATAACATCTTGATAACTTTCATCCTAATTAATAATATGATAATCGAAACAAGAGTATCAGATACTAATGATTTTGAAAAGTATGACAAAAAAAATCTCCTCTTTCTCGTAGTACAAATTGGATCCTTGCTGACAAAATTATACACAAGTGGTAAAGCATATCTAGTAATAAATATAGTATTGGCATTTAGCCTCCCCTCTTCGATTGAAATGGCGGAACTATAAATTTTATTAATCGTATTAAATATTTAAAACTATATATTTCTAAAAAGCTGTAATAATTTATAAATCAACATAATATAATATTAACACGAGGTTTCGTATTCGAATTTTGAGTAGAAAGTGATATATTTTTAAAAGTAAGAACAAATTCAAAAGGTTGATTAAGGATTCACGTAAACTTGAATTCTATAATTTTTGTTCAAACTTCATATATTTATAATAAATTATTAATTAAAAATTCAATTATACTTGTAACATTAACTTAAGGTCGCTATAAGAAGTTATAAACTTCAAATTCTAAATCGTATTTGTTCAAAAGTGAAATTTTTAAAAAAGAATTCAATTTAATCAAGCTTCAAAAAATATTAAACATAGGGTGAATTTCATTTTAATAGTTCAGTTTATTAGTTAGCTATACCATTAACGAAAGTTCAATTTTCCCATTTTGTCTCTTATCTCGTGATAAAAGAACAAACTTTTATCAAAGCGTATAATAGTACAAATCATGTCATGTAAAGATATAATCTAGAAACTAATTTTAAATAGTTTTGCCGGATCAAGAAGCATTTTTTTCTTTATGACATCGCTTCACATAATGCGTTGTTAACTTGTTACGATTCTTTTTACAAACATACTAAAAAGAAAAATATATCCTATAAAATGAGAGACTAATTAAGATATAATTAAATTTATATTTGTTTCTCAACCTTTAGAATTTGGAGAAGACCCTTAACTAATTGAAACCCTACATGAGTTATCACATATATTATTATATAATCAAAATCAGAAATAGAGGCATTAATGCCTATTTATTTATTTATATGTTTTATGTTTTTTTTTGGTGGAAAGTATTATTAGAAAATGAAGGTCCATTACCTTTAATTAATATAATTAAATCCTGATAGCTATTGGTGGTATTAAATTATCACATGCCTAATGAAAGAACTTAAACCCAATAATTGAATTTTAATCTTTTTCCCATTTCATTCCAAATTATAAAAAGAAGAAGAGGATTTTCCTATAAATGAAAAGAGAAAGCAAACCTAGGGGAGGATGTATTTTTAATGCGGAGTATAGATATAACATTCTCCTCCGCCTCTAAATTTATAAAAAGAAAATAAAACTAGAACAATCAGCCAATTTGATTAATCTACTTGAAACACACGATTAAATTTGTTTTAAAGAGTAATATTTTAAAATAGATAGTCACATAGTATCATAGATTAGATTTCATATACGAACACTACAGACTATTACAAAAAAAAAATCACTTTATTTGAAAAATTTTCAAGATGTGTTTGATTATAATTTTTGTAAATAATATTTATTATTAAATGTATTTTTTCTTTAAAAATATACAAAATATAATTAATGAAGTTTTTTTTGTAAAATAAAATAATTTAAAAAAGGATAAAGTTCATATAACTCGTACGATGAAAATTAAAGCCTCAAATTGTACCAACAGCATAGCGAAGTGAAGTTTCACATCTGCCATGCTATGTGTTTTTTTTTTTCAATTCGGTGTTCGATGGAGCTCGATTAAATTTGAATTTGCGTTGAAATTTTTTACATTGAGAGGTAAAGCGCTCCCTAATAAAGGTGATCACAACTCCGTACCCAAGAGTAAGGGTGTACATGCCCGGGTTGGTTCGGGTTTTTCAAATATCAAACCAAACCATTTGTGTCGGATTTTTAAATCTATAAACCAAACCAAACCAATAAAACTCGGGTTTTTCAACCTCGGGGTTTTTCGGGTTTTTCGAATTTTCGGGTTTTTTGGGTAAAGTATTCATACAAATATATAATTTACTTGTACTTCAAATATTTCTTTAGTCCTACCAAAATACAACTATCTAAGGTGTTTCTTAAGAAAATAACACAAAATATGATATCAGTAATGACACTAAAATATCCAACAAAAAAATAATAATTATAATGAAATCGTGTAAAACAAATATTGCAAATTAACAAGTCATAATGAAAATGATCATAATTTAAAAGTACTAAATCATGCTAAAATAAGTTTAATAAGCATTAGTTACATGACTAAATATTAAAGGAAATTAAAATTAGATTATGTATTTGAATTGTCTAAATCCATGTAAAATCAAAGAACAAATATTCAAAATTATTGTCATTCTTAGTGTTGAATTGATTTTCTTTTTGCATTAGTATTAATTTAATTTTGATTAAGCTTTATTATAATTACCAACATTTGTGGACTATAATCTTTATTGAACCATTCAGAATTCTAAGTTTCAAACTTGAAATAATATATTAAAAGATAAAAACTATGAAAAAGTATAAGAAATATTTAAAAATTATATCAAAGTAAATATTTTTATGTATAAAATAAAATTTTAAAATTATATATATAATGTCGGGTTGGTTTGGTCTCGAGTTGGTTTTTTTTAGTTAAAACCAACCCAACCCAAATATAGTCGGGTTTTTTTTTTTCAATACCAAACCAAGTCAAACCAACCACTAGTCGGGTTTTTTTTCTCGGTTTGCGGTTTGGTTCGGTTTTCGGTTCGGTTTTGTACACCCCTACTCAAGAGGACTCAAATCCAAAATCTCTTATTAAAAATAAAAAAATACTTACCACTCCACCACAACTCTTGTTGATATGTGACATGTGAGTTAATGTAAGCCGGTCTTGTAAGTTCACAAAAAGGATTGAATTTTATTTTTATTTTTATTTTTATTTTTGAGAATTTAACAACTCACTAAGGCAAGTTGCTCATTTGATGTCTTCTATGATCATGTCTAGTTGTGTTGAGCTGTTCAATTGATTTTAACGGCTTTGATAGTTGGTTTAGAAGTGAGTTATGTTAAGAAGTCCTACATTGATAGAGGGGTGGAAATTTGGTCTCCTTATATAAACTCGAACAAACCTTCTTTCATGAGCTAGCTTTCGAGGTTGAGTTAGACTCAGGTGTCATATCTTTACAAGTTATATACTTATTATATATTATATAAGTAATTTTATGTAATATAAGGTGGAATAACTAATGTGAGGAAATATATATATATATTATTTTATACAGGATATAAGGTGGAATAACTAATGTGGGATTGTTTTGTAGCTAGTTAGAATTATAATGTAGGAATTAGTTATGACTAAATCTATGCTTTTTTTATGCATGTATTAGTTATGCAGGGTTTAGTAATACATGTATTAATTATTTCACCTTTCATTTTACATAAAATAATACATAACCAAACGCAGTGGCGGATCTAGGATTTAGAGTCCATGGGTGCCAAATAGACTTATCGATTAATGTGTCAGCTTTTTTCCTTAAAAAAACGTGCTTGGAGCCTTTTTTTTTTCCTTAAAAAATGTCTGCAGTAAATTTCTCTAAAAAAATAGGTACAAATGGGATTCGAACCCGCAACATTAGCCATCTAAAGTTGCCTCCTACCATGGCACCACAAGCCAATTTTGTTCACTGGGTGGCACGCTTTATATTTATATAAATATTATATATATATACTTATGTATATATAGAGTTTCCGTCGAAGTTCAGGGGTGGCGTGGCACCCCCACTACCCTTCATAGATCCGCCCTCGACCAAACGTCGTATAGACTCCATTTATGAAGCACCTGCCCAAAACGTACCCCTTCAATTCCCAATTAACCACTTCTCAACTTGTTTAGATGGTTGTTGTAACATTTATTAACGTATATCGTATTGTATTATATTATATTATATTTTTTAATAGTGATAATATTTATATAAAATTATATTATTTTTCATCATTTTATAATGTGGCACACCATTAATCTGAAGATAAGCTTATGATATTACAAAAAAAAAAAAAAAAAAAAAAAAAATGTAATAATCGGATAGGTCATTTTTGAGAATTTTAGACTATTCGTTTAACTTGAGTTAATTAACTGATGGGTAATTATAGATAAATGACTTAATCGATAGTTAATGGGCTAAAGTGATAATTTATTTAAGACCGACCCTATACCATTTAGCCTATATTTAATAAAATAAGTGAGTTAAATTTATCACTTTTAGCATAATTAATTGAGAAAAGAAGTAAAAAGGGGAAGAAGGAGCGGACAAGGGTTTTGGCATCGCAAGTTGCGAACTGCATCCAGGTGAGATTTCAAATTGGAACTCTTTAAATACGTAATGAATTGTAAATTCATGAAGCAATTAATATGTTTTCAAGGGGAGGATAAGGAGTAGCATATTGATTTTAGAAGCTTTATATTGCTGCTTTCAATTAATGGGTTCTTTGAATTTGGGGGACAAGTTTTAGTGGGTAATTGTTTTAGGTAATTATTGGAATGATTATAAGGTAGTCATAAGGTGATAGTGGGGTGATTGGCTCATATTGAAAGTATTGCAAATCTTTCATATAAGTTTGAATGATGTTACTGTTCTTTAATTGATATACATGTTAGTCCACAGGTTGATTTTAGTGTTTCTCCAGATTCTTTATTATTATTATTATCACTATATTATGACAATAATTAAGTTGTAAAAGAAACAAAAGGTGAGGAAGAGAGAGTTGGATTGGTATATGCAGTGGGTTAGAGTAACAATCTGGAAAGTTGGAATTGTTTCAGATTAATTGTCAATGTTTCTTTCTTTTTTTATATATAAAGATGTTAGTGGAGAACTATGACACATGATTGGCCACTAATAGCCTTACGATAGGGTAGTTATGAGGTTTATGTGATAATGATGAGTGGAATGGTAAATTTGACTCTACAAATTGTTTTCGGTCACTACTTTGGTTCGGTTCTTTTTTTAAAAAATGTTTTTGTTATCACATTATAATTCCACGTTTTGATATATTGAAATAGGTAATTAAATATCGGATGGATTATATTATATGAAAGCAATTAAGGTTGTAGTCTTAACCTTAGGCTTGAATTTGAGAAATATGAGAGTTGGAATATTAATTGGCATCAAGATTAGGAACGTGATTATAGATTTGAGTGAATTTTGGGTATAGACTAGATGCATAGTAATATGAGTGTTGTTAGTTTTGAAATCTTATTGTGGTCATTTGTTTGAATAGATTGCTTTGAGTTGGAAATTCAACGAAAGGGAAAGGCTCAAGTTCCGGATTGAGTTCTTGATTGATTGAGGCAAGTGGATTTCTAAATCGTTGTTAAGTGTATGAAATTCGTATATTTCCTTGTGGTATGTCTATTTCCTTGTGGTATGTATTTCCATGGATACTATATTTCGAGGGACGTATCGCGCGCCGCTATGGTTGCTATAATCGAGGGTCGTATCGCGCGCCGCGATGGATGCATGGACAGATATGTCCCCCATGGGTCCTGTACTGAGAGAGCGGGTGTGTCACTAGGTCAGACATGCATCACTATACTTGACATTGCATTTCATTGCATTGCACATATTTATCATTAGTGAACTTGATATTGTGTTTTGTTGATATTGTGAGTGCCTTTTTGTGGAACTTTGATTGATGAATATTGAGCTTGTTGTTGAAGATATGTAATTGTTAGAGTGTTGTTGGTGAGCTGTGTGCTATGTGAATTATGAACTGTTAGGTTGGATTGGTTTTAAGAAGGTTGTAGTTGTGGAGGTTGTAATTGCTGAATATTGAGCTTGTTGTTGAGAATATGTGATTGTTAGAATGTTGTTGTTGATATATGCGCTTGTAAATTGTGAACTGTTAGGTTGGGCTGGTTTATGCAAGTTGTAGTCTTGGAGGTTCGATTGGGGTGTAAGGAGTACCCGTATTCTATCCCCTTAGCTTATGTTTAGAGGTTTACTTGCTGAGTACCATGTGGTTTGGTACTCACCCCTTGCTTCTACAATTTTTGTAGGTTACGAGTCTGGATTTTGTGAAACCTTTTATTCTCTTATTTTCCTAGGCTTCTTGGAGATTTGTGAGGTAGCTGTTTGTCATCTCAGCGGACTTTGTTACTCCTATTCATGATCTTGTTCTCTTCTAGAAACAAGGTCATTTGAGACTTGTGTTTTTCTTGTGAATCAATTGTAATGCTTTAGAGGCTTGTACACGTGACAACCAAATTTTGGGGGTATTTTGAGTTGATTATAAATTTCCGCATTTTATTGTAATGGTTGAGTTTTAGGCTGACTTGTCTTGGTGGGATAAGACGAGTGTCATCACATCCATATTTGGGTCGCGACTAAAAGAAGTAAGCCAAGAAGAGATAAAATTAGTATAAGAACAAGGTAGGATAAAATGCAAACTAAGATCTTTAAATAATAGGGAAACTTTTCAAAATGTCAATATTTTAACATTTAATAGGATCCATTGTCAACACTTTCAATATTTAGTAAAAATGTCAAAAAATAGTTTGTTATGTATCTTATTTAAGTTTTTATTATTTGTTTTAATTGAAAGAATACAATTGTTAAATAACAGAAAGGATAAATTTAGGGGAGGGAATAATTTTAAAAAGGAACAATCCCTTAAAAGTCTCATCAGTTACAAAAATCAAAACTGAATACTTCATCGGCTATCCCATTGTTGATCAATTTTCTCATTATCGATATTCAAGATTCAATTGAAAATACTCAATCTCTGATCAATTTATTTTGATTAAAATCTATTTTTTCTGTTTGGTAAGATAGATTTGAACGAAATAGGACAAAAAAAATTTTATTGACAAGCAGCTTTGGAGAAGGATTTTTCTGTTGGAAGTTCGATAAAATTGGTGGAATACAAATTGGACCATGTATTAGTTAATTGTTTCATCCTTAATCTGTTTCTAATTGATTATAATTTTTTTTTACATAATTGTAAATTGTATCTATTTTCCTTGTAAATTGCATGTATTATGAACAACGTATGAATAATTAGTTTTGGTGGATTCGTAGAATTTTTTTGCATGTTGAATACGAAAATAATAATGGATTGTTTGAAGACATGTTCTTTTCATTGGTTGTTTGTTTTTAATTTTCCGAATCAAATTGTATCCCTACGAAAAAACAAATTGGAGCGGGTACAATTTTTTACGATAATTGTACTGTATTTTCGTTTATTTATTTGTCATTTGTTTTCTGTTTATTGAACTACATTGTATCTTAGAAACCACATCACATAAATACAAATTTATACCATAATGTAACTTATAATCCACACCAGACAGATACAATAATTATTATGATATGATGAATACACCAAATATGCCATACTGAATAGACTTTGAAAAAATCATCATTGTTTGTTGAAAATGAATACAAATGTATAATGTTAATATGTATCTTAACTTGACTGGATACAAACAACACTCTTGCAATGTCCATAACTAGAAAATGATACACATAGCATAATAAATACAGACACATGTAAATACAGTAACTTGTAAAGCTCATAACACAACTACAACAAATATGCCATAATGAATACAAAACAATCAAATAATAAGGAGTGAATACAATCTGAAATATCATCACTATTTGTTTTAAAGGAATACAAATGTATAAGTTAATATGTATCTTTACTTAATTGGATACAAACAATACTCTTACAATGTCCATAGTGCTAGAAAATGATATACAGAGCATAGTGAATACAAAAATCTATAAGTACAGTAACTTATAAAATCATAAAACAAATTTTAAAAAATGGATAAATATGCATATCTTAATCAAAGGTATTGTGTGAATATTTTTATAAAATATATTTTCCAATTTCTGAAAGAAAAAAAAAACAAACAAGAAGGAACAAAGAGAGGCAGGCTTTGAAATGGAGAAATATTGAAAGATGAAAATATGAGAGAGAGAGAAAATATTCACTTTTTTTTAAGCATATGAGATGAATTAATTGGAAAATGTGTAATTAAGGTGAGATAAAATAGAAAGTAAATTAGGATACACAATTTTTTCTAAAATAATGACATTTTTACTAATATTTATAAAGTATGGAGGTTTTTACTAATAAAGTTAGATTTTTTTGACTAGTTTGCTAATTTTCCCTAAATAATAAGGGTAAGAAAAGAAAAGAAAAATAACAATAGGACGATTACACTAAATTGATCATTACATAAAATGACATTTTTTATCATACATAACAACAAATTTAATATACAATACAATAAAATCTAGGAATCCTTGTCTGAAAAATACCCCAACTTTGGCCGAATTTGTTGTTGCGATACTAAACTTTCATGAGGGCCTATTACCTCCCTAGACTATTTAATAGTGTATTTTTTACCCCCCGAACTATTTAATAATGTATTTTAAAGGTATATATGTGCCCACATGGATACATTATTATTTATAATTTTGCATTATTTTTTATGTCCACGTGAGCAAATATATATGTTTAAAATACGGTATTAAATAGTCTAGGGAGATAATAGGTTCTCATGAAAGTTTAGTATCGCAACAGCAAATTTGGCCAAAGTTGGGATATTTTTTAAACCCTTGTCCCTAAAATCTATATATTGTATTGTTTTCAGTTATATATATCCAGTGGCCTTAACATTTAAATAGTACTAGTTCTTTAAAATATTGGTGAATTCTCAACAAAACATTCACTAAATAAGAATTACTATTCTAATAAAGTATACATTGTATATTATTTTTTCTTAATGAGCGTAAAAAGAGAAAAAACGAC
The DNA here is from genome assembly GCA_035578085.1 of Solanum pinnatisectum. Lineage (NCBI taxonomy): Eukaryota > Viridiplantae > Streptophyta > Magnoliopsida > Solanales > Solanaceae > Solanum > Solanum pinnatisectum. Next base: position 41,856,770 of record CM069085.1, on the reverse strand, counting down.
AACTAAAATGAGATGAAGAGAGTACATATATATCAAGAACATTGGGACCAATTTAGATGTAAAACATTGATTAACATTAATGAACTAGGTTTAGTTACTAGTGCTATATTTAGCCAGGTCATTCTTATAGTAATTAGTAAGGAAAAAGCTGAAAAAGACGGGAGCACAAACATGATAGCTTATGTTTTTTCCATCGGCCTTACTGCCTAGCTTATATTTGTGTTTTGTTACGATCTTTTTGGTTATAATGGTCTAATTATGATATTATTGCCTATTTTATACTATAAACATGTTTCCTTTTTAATATTATTTATTTTCCCTTTCAAATTTAAAATTTCCTCATCAACTTATTTATTAGTTATTTCTCAATATATAGGAAATGGACAATTTTTAAAATTTTAATAAATGAAAGTTAGGAATATTAAGGGTACTTGAAAGCTCTTTACCAAAATATTATTGCTGTTGTGCCCAAAATTAAATAAAAACAGGCTAGCTTAACAATCTTATTAGGTATTTAATCATGTTTATCAAAAAGACAGTCTAGAATAGATATATAAATGAGAAAATATATAGAGTAGATATTTATTAATTGAACAGATTCGTCATTTTCAAGCAATAGTAATATTTTTTTTTCCTTTAAATAAGATTTGAAATTCTTGTATTAATATCCGTTGAGATATAATAAGTTTTATTTATCACTTTGATGATGACCGAATCAGTCGAGTAGGAGATCTCTCAAATAAAGAATTCTGATTTCGATACCACTTACCTGAATTTCTCGATCAAGCTGGTCACATGAGGGAAGGATTAAGAGAAGCCTTTAGTATACTCTTGTCATTAGTACAATGTAATATTATACACTTTGTAATAAAAAGAATTAAAAATAATCTTGACTTTTAAAGTTTAGAAAAAACCAAAGACTTAGATTTATTTTTTTAGGAAAAAATTATTATAATAATTTTCTTATATATTAATGGCCAGATTTGGACTACATAATTATGGTCCAGTGTTTTTGTCTGTTTCAAGTAAAGACTTCACTTACCAACAACTTCAGTAGCGATGGGTGTAAATAGATATGAGTGACTAGCAACTACTTCCGTCGATCCATTTTAATTATCGTGCTTATTAAAAGAATAACCAATTTAAAATACTAATTATTTTTGTAAAATTAAAATATAATTATTTTTAGAAATAGTATTAAATTGAGAACAAAAATCATTTAATCAAATTGTTTTTTGATTAATTTTTTTTTTAAAATAAAATATTAGAAAAAACATATCAAATAAAATAAAACGGAATTAGTAACATCATGGAAGACTCCCAATTAATTATTTCTTATCTCTCTCAATCATGTTGGACTCTCACTCAGTGGCGGATCTAGGATTTAGAGTCCGTGGGTGCCAAATAGACTTATCGATTAAATTAATTTTATATTTGATTAAATTATTCGTCTTTTCGATATATATCATTAATCAATCAATAAAATATAAATAATACGATATTACAAATCTACACTCCACACTAAAAGCATGAAGTTAACAAATTTAAAACTTTCAATAATATTACTAATATTATAAATATTCATCATTCATTTACAATTGCCTTCGACGAGTTTTCAAAAAAAATGTGCTTGGAGCCTTTTATTTCCTTAAAAAATATCTGCAGTAAATTTCTCAAAAAAAATAGGTACAAATGGGATTCGAACCCGCAACATTAGCCATCTAAAGTTGCCCCCCAACCATGGCACCACAAGCCAATTTTGTTCACCAGGTGCCACGCTTTATATTTATATAAATATTATATATATATATATATACCTATGTATATGTAGAGTTTCCGTCGAAGTTGGGGGGTGGCACCCCCTGACCCCTTCATAGATCCGCCCATGCTGTCACTCAACATCAATAAATATCATATGACATTACTGGAATTTTCCTAATGAGGCCATCAATCAACAATTCAACATCAATATTTTTTTTTTTATATTGAAGTCTCGATTAATGTTAAACTACTGCTCTCTTCGTCATATATTAACGGTTCATTTTATTCTTTATACAATTTTTAGAATTTATAAATGAGAAAGATAGTTTTACTAATTTATCGTTTTGGAACTTCTATAAATAACTTATTTTCACTTTTAAAAAGAATCAATTGCCAATTTGTGAACAATCTGTTTCAAAGTTACAACCTAAATTATTCTAAAATATTGATAATGGAGTAATTTGTGAATAATTTATTTTAAAGTTACAAACACAATTTTGTATTAATTAAAGTCCTGTGGACAAAAGAAAATTGCTTAGATAGTACGCATTCTCCACCTCCAATCCTAAAATTATGAGTTCGAATCAACAAGCAAACAAAAAATCAAACTCTCAGCAAAAGGGAAAAAAAGAAGACTTGAGCCAAGATAAGGCTTCGATCGTCCATCTAAGCTTCTTGACGATTCGATATGATTTGTGATCAAGCTAAGTTCTAAACTATAAGTTCCATATTTTAGTTTGAAAATAACTCAGACACAAGTGATTTAGGTTGAAAATTCACATGTGAAGTGCAAGTAAAAATAACATTAAATCTCAGACATCTTTGGGCTTCTGATGGGCTTATTTGATTGGATTTAGTGGCAGATGGGCTTAGGAGTTTTTGGTGGGTCTGGGCTTTAAGTCTGTGTTGGGCTTAAAATATGGCCCTTTTTATCCCTTTTATGATTTCTCTTTTGTTTCCTTGGTGATAATAATTAATTAAATAAGGGAAGACGCTCAAATATCTCATTGAACTTTGAGTTATTTATGCTATTCATTAAAAGTTTGGCTCGTTTGTCCATTTCTGTTTGAGAAAGGTCCGTCCATGTCATTATTTGTTGACTGAAATGGTATAGATGAGCCAAACTTTTAACGGATGACACATATGGATCTTTCTCAAAGTTTGATGACATATTTGAACATTTTTCCTTTAAAAAATGATTTAGTTAATGACATGGCCGAATCATAATTGACCACCTGCAAAAAATGGACTTGCTTTCAGTTAACAAGTAGTAGCATATATGAGTCTTTTCTCAAATGAAAATGACATAGATGAACCAAAATTTTAACGGATGACATAGATGAGTTGTTCAAAATTCGATGGCATATTTGAGCCTTTTTTGATTTTTTTAAAAAATGATTTAATTAGTAACGTGACCAAATCATAATTAACCACGCGTAAAAAATGATTTTACAAACCCAAAACTGTTTTCAATTAACAAATAATTGCATAAATGAGCATTTTCTCAAAAGAAAATGACATAGATGAGTCATATTTTTAACGGATAAAATAGATGAACTTATTCTCAAAGTTCGATGACATATTTGAGTTTTTTCCCATGCAACCAATAAGAATAATAATATTAGTAAAAATAACAACAATAAAAACAAAAAAGAAGAAAATTATGGAATTAAAATAACAGTTACGACTAATTACAAAATGAAAATGTGGATAGACTAGAGACGACATTTCGATAATAAAACAACTACAATAACAACTAAAAAAGATAACGATAAATAATTTGAGACGAAAGAAATAGTCACGTCAAACTTACAAAAAGTGAGTTTTAATATTTATGGCCACTTTAACATTTATATGAGTTGTGTTCCTCAACACGTAATGTCATAAACTAAAGACAACTATGCAATTAATTTTGGTTGGCCCAAATCTCTATTCTTTTCGACCAAATTTTCTGTCTTTATTTTTGGGGAAAACTATACGGAATAACAAATATTTAATCTATATTAAGTACTATATAAAGCTACAGTTTAAAATAATTATAATTTGCAGTTATAGTTTTCCTAATTTTTATTATTTGTCTGACTTGTATAATTCGCTTGATTTGTATAAATGCAGAATTTGAATAAGTAAACTGAAATAACTATGTTTAGTGTGAGGGTCAAGTAATATAAAACGAAGGATAGAAAGATGATAAAAGAGATTTCAAAGATCAATATTTTCTTTCTGAATTTTCACTTAATTGATTTATTTATTGTGGATATTAATTAATTATTAATATTCTTTTGCATAATTTTATATCATTGAATTATTTCTAAATGTTTCCAAAACAATCACATAATTTACGAAAGCTATTTAGACTATAATAATATTTGCGCCAACTCTTCTGGAAGCAGGAGTTGAAACAATTGCTTTAGGGGTAAGAGTGGAATCCCCTTTTGATTTGGACTACACGTTTCGCTACTGTCATTTGAAAAAACAATTTTTAAGGTTCTTATAGTTTTAGTGAATTACTTGAGCCCCGATGAAATGATGTAATCTTAGGCAAACAACTATTATTGCATCGCCTTTTTATTTCGACTAAACGTTCCGCTACTGGCATTTGAAGAAAAACAAACCGCTTTTAAGGATTCGTAGTTTCAGGGAATCACTTGAGCCCCAATGTATGATGTTTTTCGGTAAAAGACTATTTTTGCATCACCTTTTGATTTAGACTAAATGTTCTGCTATTGATATTTGAAAAAAAAAAAAAAACTTTTAAAGTCTCATAGTTCGAGTGAATCACGTGAGTCTAGATGTATGATGTTTCCTTAGGTAACAAACTATTTTCGTATCGTCTTTTGGTTTGGACTAAACGTTCTACTATTGAAATTTTAAAAAATAGTGCCAAAAAAAAGAAATAAGTTAAGCCAGATTTCTCGTGACTATCCAAGAATTTCAACGTAAGAAACGATCTCTCCAACGCATAAATGGTTGTGAGTTCACGTTCTCATCATTTTTGGTTTTAAAGTTTCGTAGTTTAAGTGAATTACTTGAACCCTGACATATGATGTTTTCTCAAGTAAAATGTCATACTTGTAACGCTTTTCTCTCGCTAGGTTATTATTGAGGTGAAAACAACTCTTTCAACAGTCATTATCCATGCCATCTTAATTAGTGTGACTAGTCTAATAACTTTCACATGAATTGTCATGACTTATTTTCATTTCGATAATTTTGCTTGATTTACTTATTCTTACTAATTTTTATCATTATATGTAGTTACACTATTTTTTACTTTAAAATGCAATGCAAAATAAATACGTATTAATAAAGTCTGCGTACATTATAAGAAATTCCGCCCCTATATCAATCACCCAACATATAGTGCGGTGCCATCGCCGCACGCCCTATGCAAAGTACAAACTATATAATAGCCTTTTCTTAATGAACATTAATGTCGCACTACTTATATAACCTTCTTAATTTTAGCCAAATTTTACAATCAAGAATTATAACATATACAAGCTTCATAATTGTACATGGTATTTTTCTTAAACTTTTATGTGCTATAAACTCTCATTTTCAACTATTCATATATTATTTCATTGTGCTTCTTTTGATTTACTTCTAATTTTACTTTTGGTTTACTAGGAAAGATAAATTATCATTATTTTGAATTGGAGGTTGTTGGTATTTGAGGCTAGCTATATGCATATATTGTGTATGGATAGTGGATTTAAAGAGTTAAAGAAAAAAATTAATCCTTTTGCAATGGGCTAAAAAAATAAAGACAAATATATTGAAACAGAAAGAATATTTCTTTTTTTTGAAAAGAAAAAAGAAGTTAGTACTTAACCTAAAGAAGTTATCTCTAACAAGATTTTCTTAAACCCCCCCCCCCCCGGCATATTCCCCCCACCATCCCGGTCTTTCCATTTAGGGTGTGTTTAAGCTGTTAGAGAGGAGCACACTTTATTAGTTAATGATATTCTCTACACACCCCCTTCACATGCAGGTTTGATTCTTTTTCATGGCTAAGCACGTGAAAATTCTTTTTGATTTGGTTAGCAGTGAGATTCGATCCAGGACCTCCAGGACCTTTGCCTGCTCTAATACCATGTTGAAGTGTGTGAGCATTTCATCTAAAACTTTAAGTTGTTAGAGAGAGTACACTTTTATTAGTTAATGATATTCTCTACTGTAATACAACTCATCTTTAACGTCATAGTTCCATCACCACCCCCACCTCAGATAATATTTATCTAAATTATATACAAATATTTTTACGATAATATTTACAACTTACCTTTCATCTAACTCAAGAATTTATTTTTCTTAATTTTGTGCAGACACTAATGGATGTTGTTGGGTACTCTATTATTACCTTGATAATCTTATGTTTCACTTATTGGTACTTGAAAAATAAATGGACCAAACGTTCAGTGCCAACAAATTTGCCCCTTGTTGGAATGTTGCCTGGATTTGTTCACAATATGCATAGAGTCCATTCATTTTTCACTGACATTCTCTTAGAAACTAATAGCAATTTCGAGTTCCGTGGCCCTATTTTCGCCAACATGGATATGTTATTCACTTGCGATCCTGCAAATATCCATCATATCCTGAGTCGAAATTTCTCAAACTATCCAAAAGGGCCTGAATTTCGTGAAATATTCGATATATTAGGAAATGGAATCTTCAATGTTGATTCTGAATTATGGGAGATTCATAGGAAAACAACCATGTCCTTAATGAACCATGCCAAGTTCCAAACTTTGTTACAACGTAACGTATGGGACACGATCAATAAAGGTATTGTACCAACTCTTGATATTAATTTAGCAAAACAGGACACCCCTGTTGATTTGCACGACATGGTGCATTGTGTGAATCTCTTCGACTATTCCCACCCATTGGAGTTGAACATTGAGCTCTAATTGAGCTCGATGTCCTACCAAGTGGTCATCGTATTACACCAAACATGAAAATATTGATATCAATTTATACAATGGGGAGAATGGAGAGTATATGGGGAAACGATTGCTTAGAATTCAAGCCAGAGAGATGGATTACTGAACGAAGAGGAGTCAAACATGAGCCATCACACAAATTTCCGGTGTTTCATTCGGGGCCAAGGACTTTTTCAGGGAAGGACATGACATTCATTCAGGCAAAAAAGGTGGAAGCTACCATGATATACAATTACAATATTCAATTAATGGAAGCACAAACAATTTCTCCAACAATTGCTATTGTTATTCGAATGACAAATGGTTTGAAGGTTAAGCTGAGTAAAAGGGTTCTACAATTTTTTGTTTAATTAATCCTATAAATAAATTGTGTTAGGGGCCGATTTGTTATGTATTGTATAGGAATGCAATGGTCGAAACAATTCCTTTAGCGGTAGGAGCGACATCCCTTTTTGATTTGGACTAAACGTTCCGCTACTGACATTTGAAGAAAAAATCTTTCGAGGTCTTATAGAATTCGATGAATTACTTGAGCTTTAGCATCTTATGTTTTCTCACATAAGAGGAATACTATTGTCTTTCTCTTGCTAAGTAATTATCGAGACAAAAACATTCGATAGTTCATATCCCTATCATCTTAATTAGTGGGATCAGTTTAAAAACTTTTCACTTGAATTGTCAAGACTTGATAATTATCTTTTCGTGAAAAGATCCTTTTAAAAGTAGGTATATTTCTTTATGACTTTGCCGATCGATGCCTCACATTGATAGTTAATTTTGAGGCATCACCATCATGGGTACTATCAACCCAAGCCCAAAGAGGAAAAAGCCAGACTAAAGTGAAGAGTTTATTAGTTATACATAGTTAAAGGAGTTTTATTTTTGATAATTTAGATCACATCTGATCATAGAAATTATTCATTTTTTTCTGATTATTTTTTTTTCATTTTATTTAAAATTATTATTAATCAGAAAATTCTGTTTACACGTTTTCCATATAACCTTTATTTTGAGAGTTTGTCCCAATTTTTGCTGTTATTAAAATAATCATTTATTTCAGACACCAACCATATAGTACATACCTTAATAATAAAAAAAGGGACCACTGGTCCAAATTTGATTGATTTATTTTTTTTTTTAAGAAAACATATAGTAAATACCAACTACCGTAGCTGCAAATTGATTCTCTTTTCAATCAAATTGAATAACTTTTTTTATGTTTTTGTTAGTTATGTCCAACTTTTATCTGATTCAGACTTTTTAAATTCTGCAATGCAAATAAATGTGACATTACTTTTTTAGAACAATTTTGATTTTATATTTTTAGATATATTAATTAAGAGCATGTTTGTTATTGTTGTTGAAAGGCTAAAAATATTTATTTTGAATAAAATACACTTATTTTTAAAAAATAAGGTGTTTGACTAATCAGTAAAACTGTTTTTAACTGTTTTTAAGTAGAAGCAGAAGTAGTTTTTGTGTTGTTGTGAAGAAGCTAAAAATTTTGCTTCTTAAAAAAAACAAAAGGAGTAGAAGCAGAAAATTATTTATTGCAAAACCAAAATATCTCCGTCATATATACATATTTACCAATATATCCTCTATATTTATTTATTTTAGTGATAAGTTTTTATTATGTCGTGATTTAATTTGTGAAATGATGTTTAAATTTATTTTGATATTTTTAATTATATTTAAATCATCATTTAGTTTTTTTTTATTCATCTATGTACAATATTGGTTGAAAATTTGATTATGTAAATTTTAATTAATAAAAATAAAAATTAAATTAAATTTTATAATAGATATTTAAAATGATCTTAATATTAAAAGTGTATTGATTACTTGTCCTTTTTCATAATTTGACTCTCAAAAGTATTTTTTTTAAAATATTAGTCAAACACAATTCGATATCAAAAACGTTTTCAAATGAATTAACCAAACACAAATTATTATTTTTTCAAAAACACTTTTTGAAAACTTATTTTTAAAAAGTGCTTCAAAAAATGAGCAGCTTTTTGTAGCAATGCCAAGCAGGCTCTAGTTGAATAAATTTGTTAGGTTTTAAAAATTTTAGATATAAATCATATTTCATACTTTAAAAAAATACATTTAAATTCTAAATATTTTTTATCAAAAGTATGATTAAACACAACTCCAACTCTCACCTTAAAAATATCAAAGAAATTTAATTAAATTAGTTTTCATGCTCAAGCGCCACCTACCTTGTTACTCATTATATAATTTTGATTGATTTACTTCTGGTTGGTTTTATTATTATAATATTATAAGTAGTTACGCTATTTTTTTTTTTATTTAGATATACGATCCAAACTAAATACAACAAAATCTCACTAAATTAATATAGGTGGATAATGAAATATTATTATTTTATAGAGATATTATTTAATCAATAAATAAATATTTATTAATTTAAAGTGTGTTTTGAAATTCAATGAAGGTTAATTTTTTATTACATCAAAATCATTATCTCTTACTATGTATGTATCATATTTATTGAATTCACATATAAAAAATATTATATATAAAGTACAGTGAATACATCAAAATCATTGGATCTTACTAAATTTTGTGTCATATTTGTTGAATTTATATGTAAAAAAAAATAAATTCACATAGTACAATGTATATGTATGATTCATTATAATATTATTTTTTATTAAATAATTTATTGTAAAATAAATTCAAGATTCAATGATTCATTGTAAAAATAAATTCATTATACATAATATTCATTATTTGTTAATAATCATATATTATTCATTGTATCTTTCACTAGAAACATTCGATGTATGATGGTGAGAGAATAAACTATATAAGCTACATAGAATTTTTTTTGAAACCATATCCATAAATGACTTCTCATTTAAAAGGTATCACAAAATCAACTATGATATATCAAATACGTAAAACATTATGTGAATACAAAAGAGATCATTTCACATGCACTCAAACAGATTTATAGTCATGACAACACTGAAATTTTTGGATGCAATAAAAAAGTTAGAGATGAGCTTCAACTAGATTTGAAATTTAATAAAAAAAATAATAGAATCATATTTCACTAAATTGTCTTACATATATCTATACTTTTAAAGAATTATTAATTTATAATATTAGTGAGACCATATATTTATATAAGGGTCTTCTAAAAATATATTATCTTATCAAATTGAGTAATTTTTTCCATTGACCCAAGTCGAGATCAAAATCTTAAAAAGATTATTAATTTATCGAATATTAATTCAGTGAGATTTTACCGTAGGCAGAAATAAGATGTGTGTGCGCTATAAAGAGAGTTTCGTCCCCATATCTATGCACCCAACAAATAGTGTGGTGCTACCATCGCCGCACTCTACACAAATATATATAATAGCCTTTTCATTATGAAAATTATATCATTCTCAACTTATAAAACCTCTCATAATTTTAGCCAAGATTTATAATCAAGAACATATACAACATACAAGCTTCATATTTACTCATGGTATTTTTTCTAAACTTTTATTTATGTTATAGAAAAAAATCTCATTTTCCACTATTTCATATGTTAATTAGTTGTGCTTCTTTTGGTTTATTACTAGGAAAGTTAAAGTATTATTCTCTCTGTCTCTATTTTTTTGTTCATTTTTGACTTGGCACACCTGCTAAGAAAATAATAATTGACATAGTTAGTTTACCATTTTATTCCTATTAATTGATAAAATTCCAAAATCAATTTACTCATTAAAGAGATTCTACTTCTTCTTTTTATTGAAAACATTAACTCTCTAAATAAATTGAGGGTATAATAGGTAAAAAAACATTATTTTTTCTTAATTTGTCAAAAATAATAGGTAAAAGAAGACAAATACAAAATTAAAATTGGACAAGTAAAAAGGAACCGAGGGAGTAGTATTTTGAATTGGAGGTTGTTGTAGTTTGTTAGAAATATGTATTGTGTATGAATGGTGGATTTACCTTCTGTCTTCATGTTGTGATTCTTCGTTCCTAGCGTTTCAATTTGTTTATTTGGTTTTGATTTGATATAAAACTTTTTGAATCTTGTGATTGATATAACATACCATCAATGAGTTCAGTCGATCTCAATACCTTCAGTGCGAAATAGATCAAAGTTAATTTTGGATCTATAATTTTAATAATTTTTAGTGATAAGAATCTAAATGTCAAATTGATCAAATTTTACATCTTAGATCTACATTTTTGTTATAATACACCCATTATCTCAAAATCATGAATACGCCTCTGCAGTTGTGGTGATAAACTAAAGATACGTGGGGTAAAATTAAGCAGATCCTGCCATATCAGTTATGAAGAAAGCTTATTGACTAATGACCTGTTAACTAACAGACTAACAGTAATTTAACTGTCTAACTACTCTCAACATGTGTAATATACTATAATGTCATTTAATCTTATGGTCTTAACCATATCAAGTAAATAAAATTAAAAAAGACATTAATTTTGACTAATATTTGTTTTAATTTTGTGCAGACACTAATGGATGTTCTTGGTTACTATGTTATTCCCTTGATAATCCTATGTTTCACTTATTGGTACTTGAAAAATAAATGGACCAAAACTTCAAAACCAACATATTGGCCCATTGTTGGAATGTTGCCTGGACTTGTTCATAATGCTCATAGAATCCATTCATTTTTCACTGATATTCTCTTAGAAACTACTAGCAATTTCGAGTTCCGTGGCCCTATTTTTGCCAACATGGACATGTTATTCACTAGTGATCCTGCAAATATCCATCATATCCTGAGTCGAAATTTCTCAAACTATCCAAAGGGTCCTGAATTTCGTGAAATTTTCGATATATTAGGAAATGGAATCTTCAATGTTGATTCTGAATTATGGGAGATTCATAGGAAAACAACTATGTCCTTAATGAACCATGCCAAGTTCCAAACTTTGTTACAACGTAACGTATGGGAGACGATCGTTAAAGGTATTGTACCAACTCTTGATATTTTTGCAAAAGAGGACACCCCTGTTGATTTGCAAGACATTTTTCAGAGGTTTAGTTTTGATACTATTAGTAAATTGTTTCTTGATCACGATCCCAAAAGTTTGTCTGTAAATCTACCTTATGTACCATGTGAAAAGGGGTTCAACGACATGGTTGATGCACTTTTATATCGACATGTCTTGCCTGAAAGCTATTGGAAATTGCAGAAATGGCTTCGAATTGGTAAAGAGAAGAATCTAATGAACGCGTGGGAGGCTTTTGATCAATTCATATATCCTGCTATATCGAAAAGGCAAGAGAAGTTGATGAATAATAAAATTAAAGACGATGATTTTGACCTATTCAATGACTATGTCAAAGCATACAATCAATGGACAAATGAAGATGATAAGAATTTAGGAAGTGTAGAAAAATTTCTAAGAGATACTTTCTTGAATTTGATGTTTGCTGGTAGAGACACTACAAGTACAACTCTCACTTGGTTTTTTTGGCTCTTGGCTAAAAATCCCTTAGTTGTGAAAAAGATTCGAGAAGAGATTCAACAACAATTGCATCTAAAAGAAGATGAAAATCTCAAGTTTTTCAACATAGAAGAGTCGCGAAAATTGGTCTATCTACATGCTGCATTGTGTGAAGCTCTTCGACTATTCCCACCCGTTTCAATTGAGCATAAATCTCCACTTAAACTTGACGTCTTACCAAGTGGTCATCGTGTGAGTCCAAACATGAAAATATTGATATCGTTTTATACAATGGGGAGAATGGAGAGTATATGGGGAAAAGATTGTTTAGAGTTCAAGCCAGAAAGATGGATTACTGAACGTGGAGGGCTTAAACATGAGCCATCTTACAAATTTCCAGCATTTCTCGCGGGGCCAAGGACTTGTGTTGGGAAGGAAATGGCATTCATTCAGATGAAAATGGTAGCAGCTACCATGGTATACAATTACAATATTCAATTTGTGGAAGCACAAACAATTTCACCAACAGCTACTGTTGTGATTCGAATGACAAATGGTTTGATGGCTAAAGTAGTTAAAATGGTTCCGATTTAGTTCAAATGAATGCTAGTGAGAAGTGTGTTTCATTTCCTATAAATAAATTGTATGTTTAGACTTCAAATTTTGAATAAAATTTGTCTTTTCTTTCTTAAACTCGCAACATTCCTGAAGAAAAATGATGAGATGAATATGAATAGGATTCTGAAACTTTAAATTAGAGATTTTGTTTAAGTTATGAAAATCGAGAAATTTTTACTAGTGTTGCATACCCTTAAATGACTATTGAATGGGATGAATCTGAATTGATTGGAGAAATGAAAATCGATAAATCAAATCAATCGCTCTACATAAATTGAAAATGAGGTGTAATAAATTAAAATTTTAGTTACACACTTACACTAGACACCACTATGTTTTAAAATTAAAGTATATTTAATATAATTTTAAGCGGGATGATAACTAATTTTTTTTTTTTATTATTACACACTTTTTTGGTTTTTCATTTGTTGTCCGAAATTATTATTGGAACCACATTATATGGGCGGGATGAGATAGAAGTGGGGGGCCTCCGGATAGAGAGAAGACAATAAATTTGAAATATTACTTATGAAACTCTTTTCCCCCTATTTTCATTAGAAAAGTTAGTTTTCTCATTTTTTTTTTAAGAAATTTATTTTCATAAAAATGATATTTTTCAAAATATATTGACCAACCAAAATAAAAAAATTAAAAACATTTTGCGGAAAAAAGTTTTTCTCTTTATCAAATACATTCTTAATCTTAACGAATATAAATAAGGCCTAACAAAAATAAATTGAAACGAATTAGTATATTGTATGTATAACCGCCGCCCTACACAAATTAGCCTTAGCCTTTTTAGTTATAAAATTCTAAATCTCCCACTAATAGAAAACACTAACTATATATCATAAAAAATTTGCACTCCAGGGCCTTGATGTAATTAGTTATATTGTCGTTATGCCACGAGCTTACAGGTTCGAGTCGTGAAAACAATCTCTTATCGAAGCTGAAAGATTAATATTATAATTCCTATTTCAAAAGTATTTCCTTTTGTAAGTAAATACTTACGTACTCCATGTATAGATCAAAATAACATTAATTGTTTATAATATTATATTATACCATATCATGTACTTAATTTATTTCAGAACACAAAAAAATAATCAATTATGGTCATTTTTTCAATTTGATAATCCCAATTAAGGGAATATTCTTCCACTTTTTTATGACATAAAGTTAAAAAATAGTGGACCGCGCAAAGAGAAACAACAATGGCAAGTGTTCAGTGTTCCAAAACAAAACACACATGAAGCACGCCATCCAGAATGTGTCAGACAGAGGGGGCAAAATCCCGAATTCTACACAACTAAATTCTCGTCAAGTATAGAGTGTTTTTAACACTTTTTTTGACTTTTTATTAAGAGTTTTATGATCCTACAAGAGTTTGAGATCACATACTATCATGTAGCAAATCGGGATGTATCTAAATTTAGTTAGTCAAATATATGAATATTTTTAAAGTTATCAATAGTTAAGAAGACGAAACTAATAATTTATGATCGAAATAACTTATCGCAATTAATTATTAATTCTGATATAACTTATTCCGATAAGGTCCTAAACTGGAGAAATGAGTTCCACTTTCTTCATGAAAAACAACTAATTAAGTTGGTAAATAACATTGCACAATACAAAAGGTTCAAAACTAGAAGGGTAAATAAAGAGACAACAAAATAAATTTAATTTTGTTAGAAGTCATAAAAAAGCAGTGGCAAAATAGTCATTTCCTTTTAGATTAACAGCTTCTCTGCAGCTTTACTCTCTTCAGCATCAAAGCCCCAGCAAAATGTAGTACACCAAAGTGATTGGAAGGGCTATTAACATACCAAATATAACCCTGCAAAATCACCAATACCAATATTACAAGGCAATTGATCGAAACCCGAAAAAATACCAAGGTATATACTAAAGTGTATATATGTTGCTTGAACTCTTCAAAAATGTTGCTAGTTGTGTTGGATTGTCCAAAAGTAGTTCATTTTTAGAAAGTCCGAGCAACAATATAGGGCATCGTGGTTGTCTTTTAGGAACAAAACGAAATGAAGAGTTTTAAGTTTTATGCATCGACAAGTGCTAAACCAAATCAAAATCAGATAAATGGTAGGTGAATAATTCGTTGGAACGAGTTGAAATGCACGTAACGAGTAAGACATGTTGATAGTGATATATAAGTTTGTTGAGTCCTTACCCTGTGCTAAGTATATCAGGATGAAGATTGTATTCTTTTGCAAAGACAAAAGGAACAATTCCTTGAGGTAGAGCTGCCTGAAAAAATAAATATATGAAACAATTACAACAACATACCTAGTGAAATCACACAAGTGGGGTATGGGGAGGGTAGAGGTGTACGTAGACCTTACCCCTACCTTGTAGAGGTAGAGAGGTTGTTTTCGAAGGGTCCTCAGTTCAAATAATGCAGCAAATCAAAGTAGTAATGAAAAGAAAAAACGACATTGAATATGCATAGGAGAACCTTTACCTGAACTATTGCAATATGCAAAAGAACACCTCGAAGTCCAATAGCGAAGGAGGCAGCGGCCATGACTGCTGGACCGCTGATGAATCTAACTGCCATAGAGAAGGCAGCAATTGTTTTCCCACAGGAGATCATTTTAGGCTGCAACGCCATGAACAAACCTGAAGTTTACGGAAACAAATGAGTTCCAACAACCATTAATTTTACCATAAGCATAGGCCAATCGTTAGTACTATTGTGAATGTTAGTAATATAAGAATAAACGTCATACCAAGACTAAACATTGCCATTCCAAGACCAGCATCGGAGAGAATTGATATCGACTTAGCAAAAATCAAAGGCATCTGAATGTTCCACCTGAAACCATATTCAAATATTTAGTAATTGAGTTAAATAGGCCAGAATGGAATGCAGATGACTTATATAGCCGACTACAACTAGTTTGAGATTCAAACATAGTACATTGATGATACATGTATCGGAATGCGTTTAAGTCAAGGAAGCTTCAGTGTGCATACCGGAATGAGATCAAGGACCAAGCGAGACCAAGGAGACTAGAATAAGTATTCGGGTTCCTAATGAGTTTTCGCCACACCATAATCAGAATAAGTCTGGTCATCACACTAGCAGCAGGCATAGCAGTAGCCTTAGTTTCATTAGCAGTCTTGGGAAACAGCTCGGCTGTAGAACTTGATCCAAGCTTCTTTAACACCGGCTCTTCTCGATGACATCCATTGGAGTTATTTTTATCCCCGAGAGAAAACTCTTCTCGGCCAAAATCATCATAATCTAATGCAGAAAAAATTATGAATTATGAAATCGATCATAAATTATAAAAGAAAAGTACCTAACTTGCTGAAGGAAAATGAGGAGCATAATATGAACGCGACCTTTTGATAACATGTGTCGTCCTCAACACAAACTATACATATATAGTTCAAAATGTTAAAAGTACATAAAATTATTAAAAATGCACACATGTTATCTCAAAAAAAATAGTAATTGTGGTGATTCTTGCATTCGATAACTTAAAATTCTGGATTGTATGCCCATACAAACAATAATTTTAAGTAATGCAAGCATTCACGCGAGGAGACAAAAGAGGATCATAATTTCAGGAATTCCCTTGAGAAAGGACAAAGCTAGATCTCAAACAAGAAAACTATAGTAGAATGCCACCAATAATGCAGCAGACTCAACAAAACAAAAACAGTTCATTCACATATTTCTCTCTGCTCTGATATGCGAAAGAACTAGTCTTTTGTAAACAGCCTCTCTACCTCTGTGAAGTAGGGGTAAGGTGTGCGTGCACTCTATCCTCCTCAGACCACACCCATGGAATTTCATTGGGTTTGTTGTTAAAAAATCTCTATAACAAGCATAGGATCACAAAACAAAACTACAAAAGTGTACTCATCCCAAGACAATACAACCAAAACCAACTAAAATACAAAATAGTACTTAAAAGACATGAGTGCATGTTGATAATATGGCACAGTAAATAATTCAAGTGTGTGCCCAACCTTTTGAGTGAGGTCCAATTCCAAGCTCATTACCAAAGTCACCTCCCCTGAACACATGAATCCCTCCTTCAGATACTGGTGAAGCACTTGAACTCCAAACAAACATGTGAAGATCTTTTCCACTTTCTGTCCCATTAGCCTTCTTTTTCGTCCCCGGTCCTCCGGTCACCGGAGAAAAAATCCCAGCATTAGTAGGTGCAGGGTACCCTACATTAGTCTTCCCAAATCCACTCTCCTCATCAAATCCCAAGTTACCAAAATTTGATGTCCTAGGACTCATATTTGCATTATTTTTCCCATTCACCATTGAGTATATATCATTATGGTTAAAATTTGAATCTCTAGGGGTCATATTTCTTGAAGATTGCAAAGAGTATATCTCAGCATTAGACAAATTGGATGGTCTTGGTGTCATGGAAAGACCACCAGTGTTATGTCCATGTGACATTCTTGAAAATATTTCAGACCTTGAACTAGTTGATTTCCTAACAACTACATGAAGTTTCCCATCATCACCAACTTCAGCTTGAGTTTCTAATGGTTCTTTTCCATCTAATGAAATAACATCAGAATCAATTTTAAATGAAACAATTGAGCCTCCAGTATCAGGAAACTGTTCAGCAATAAGCATTCTAGCACCTCTATACTCAAACAAGAAAAGCATCAAAGTGTACCAAATGATACATTGAAGAACAACAATTTGAACCATTAAACTCCCTGAGGCATCACCATACATCCCTTTTAACAAAGGGATTCCCATAACTAAAGTATTAGGCAAAGTTGAAAGGGAAAACAAAGTAATGGACCATTCAAGAGACCCCCTTGAGCTAATTCTTGACCAAATAGCTAAAACAACAAGAACAATGACTTTTTGTAAAGTGTCAGCAGCTATGAACTTGTAGTTCATCGCATAAGGATTGTTAGAAGCAATGAAGTGAAATGATAGCAATGGAACTGCAAAAAGAGCTACAAATCTGTTGATTCCTGAACATTGATCTGGACTAAAAATCTTCCACCATTTCACTGAGCCATATGCCAATATCATAGCTACATAAAGTGGAACTACAGCACTTAGAACATGGTAAAGGTCTGAAAGTGTTATCATTTTTTCCCCGTAAAATATCAGAATATGGCTTTAGGGGCACAAAAATCAAATGGGGTTCACAAAAACACAATAAAAATTCAAACTTTCCCTCATTAAACACTTTTTTTTTCAAGATTAGCTTAAAAACAGAACAAACCCCAAATCAGAATATGGCTTTGGGTACCAAAAAAATGTATAAAACACAAAAAAGATTCAAACTTTCCTTCATGAAACTCATTTTTTTCATTCAAGAACTTATTAATGAACCCCAAAAACAGAAACAACTTGTGTTTTTTCTCTTCTGCTTTAACTCTCAGCTATAGGCAACTGAGACAAAGTAATAACTCAATGAGCTAAAAATAGTTCATTTTTTTCAGCTAAAGAATGATGGTATATATTATTAAAGAAGTGTTATTTAAGAGGAAAATTTGTAAAGAAAAAAAGGGAGACGAAGGACGAGGTTTTTGTGGGAATTTATGTGATAGTGATTTGTTTGTTTATGGGAATTAAATGGCAGACAAAGATATAAAAGCTGAGGGCTTTTGGGAAGCTTTCTTTACAGACTTTTTATGATACACACTTATAAATTTACCGAAATGATAAGTACTCCTTCATAATTAATCATGAGAGCTTTTGGATTTGAGTCTCATGAATATGAAATTATCTTTGTTAAAAGACCCATTTTTTAACCCACGTATGATTTTTCAGTGTAAAATTCAGATTTAGTTAGGCTCTATTATGATTATCGAATAATAGATGAAAAACTAAAAAGAAACATTTATATATTTGTTTTGATTTCATATTCGATAATCATATTAAATTTATGGTATGTTATATGAAGGTGTAATATTGTTTATTTCAAACTAAACTCGTATGATTTTCTTTTTATTGAAACGTCTCACATCATTAAAATATTCTATTTATCTTATAAAAATTTTCAATTATTAATATGAAATTTTGTTGGTACGCCGGCTTCAAACAAAGTAGCAGTAGTATTGCAAGGAGTTTGGCACAATAGTCAAAATGGATATGACATATTAGGATTCTAATCTCAATAAAGAAAACCAAGTTAAAGTGATTTTTCTTGACAAACTAAGATTTAGTAGGCATAATTTTTTATTATCTAGTGTTGATAGAAGATAATATCATGTTTAAATCCAATTTGGGGCATATTTACAGTAAGATAAGTAGAGTAACTATTCGGACTCCGTGAGAATGATCAATTGAACATCTTTTATTAAAAAATATAACTCACATATATATAGAATATAAATCATAATTTTTATAAAAAATATATTAAATCTTGAATATCCTAGCATAAGTCTTAAGTTTAACCCTTGCGTTCAACATTATGTTATTTTTTCACTAAAAGAAATTCCTTTTTCAAAGGCTAAATATTCTCAACGAACTTTTTGATTTCGTCATTGAATAGAATCAATAAATTCACGAAAATTCATTCTTTATGTGTGATAATTTTTTTTAATAAAAATTCATAAACTTTAAATTTCGAATTTGTCTCTTCTGCATTGAATTAGTGAAAATGCACACAACCTAATCTAAACATTCTCACTACAAAAAAAAAAAAAAAAAAGGAGCAAATATATTGGTTTATGCATCTAAAAGGAATTAATCTATCAAAAACAATCTCTTATAACTCTAAAAGAAAGATGCAAAGTCTATATATATTATATTTTTCTCAGACTTCACTTATAAGACTACGTTGAATCAATATATTATTATTGTTATTGTTATATATATGTATTAAAAAATAGAAAACATGAATAGAAAGTGGGAATAATAGTAGTTATAAAGGTAAGCAAAAAATATCAAAGCAGCATCAATTTTGATTCTTCATGAGAGGGAAAAGACCAAACAGCATCTCAGAGAAAAGGAAAGAAGAGAAACTGCAATTCAGAGAACTTTGTGATAAAATATTATTATTAACCTTTTAAAAGATTCGAACAAACTACTTTTTCTCATAAATTATTTAAAAATATTCTACATGACTCGTTCTTTACAAATATAGTCAGTGTCTACTACCTTTCTCACTGTCAAAAGTGAAACTCATTTTTCACCCCGTTCGATATTTACGTTAAATCATATTAAATTATTATAATTAAGTAATATATTAAAGTGAGAATGCATGTAAATGAGTTATAATTAAATGCTAAAAATATGTGTAAATATGAATAAGTTTTTATCTTTGATAAACTCAGGAAATTTTAATATGTGATAGTAATATGTTTAAGTATTATTTATTAATGAATATCATGAAAATACACTTATAATTACTTGATAATTGATTTGTGTAAAAATTGTAAGTACAATAATTAACTTAAAATATACTTTACAGGCAACTAAAAAGCTGTTTTCCACGAAGTTACTTTTGTCAGGCTACTGCTTAAAGGTTGCTGGAAATGGATGGAATTAGATTAGGGGTGTTGGTGATTTTGTGTTGTTTGGTTTACCCTCATTATTAAACTCTTTTTTCAAATCATTTAACAGAGTCAGTTTGGTAAAATAGTTATATCAATAATTATTTTTTTAATGGTTATGTCAAGTTAAAATGTAACAAGTAAAAGTAAATGGAGAGAGTAATAAATAATAATGATGATACTATTATATTATCTTTTGACTTTATTTAAAATATACACAAAAAATAAATTATTTCTTGATTGTCTGAATTGGACAAATATTATCAAACAACTATTTTTAATATAATAGACAACTATTATTAGACGGAGAGAATAATACATTCATCTCCCTTTTAGTTATTAGTTAAATGACCACGATTTAAAGCATATTTTTGAGCATATTAAAAATTTAAGAGAGATCATTAGATCGTAATCTTACAAATATTAGATGACAATTTAAAGTTATTGTCTATAAATTTGAGTGGGAAAAATCATTCTTCAACTTTTTGACGACATGAAAAAAATCAAATTTTCTATGCTCGATATAGGAGTGAATATAATTCCTTAGCTTAACATAGTTAAAAGAGGAAAATTTTCAAGAGCTATATTTGTAGAATCATAATAACATCAACATATGTGTAATCCCACGAGAAGAAACATTTGCATGAATCAAACCTTTTGTTTTCCTCATCACAAAGTATCTTAACTAGAGGTAGAGAAGAACATACAAATAAATAGAACGAAATAATAACTTATTTTGCAATAGTAATGATATTTCAATTTATAGAACATCAATGAACTCGAATAATTAGATAAATCACACATATAAATGTTCAAATAAATAGTTTGAAATCGTACACATATATAAATGATGAGATTTAACATAGACGCTTTGAATATATTTGTATGTCTAACTAAAACCAACAAACACAAATCAAAATAAGTATAAGAGTCTCTCAAGTCATTCATCCAAAAGCTATACAACACTCAAAATGAAAGGATAATATTGTCACTTAATTTTTTTCATACTATTTCTATAGCGACAAACAGAAAAATAAAATAAAAAAATTAATGCAGAACCATGCTGAAGTAGGACGCCAGCTGGAGCCATGGGGAGAACTCGCCGGAAAAGTGGTGATCGTCACCGGTGCTTCATCGGGAATAGGCCGAGAATTCTGCCTCGATTTATCAAAAGCTGGTTGTAGAATCATCGCAGCCGCTCGCCGTATCGATCGATTGAAATCTCTATGTGCTGAGATCAACGGAATCAGTTCGAATTCCTCCAACGAATCGACAATTTCAAGTCAGGAGCTTCGAGCCGTAGCGATTGAGCTCGACGTTAGCGCGAACGGTGCTGCCATTGAAGCCGCCGTACAGAAAGCTTGGAACGCCTTTGGACGTATCGATGTTTTGGTAAATAACGCTGGAATTCGAGGTGAGATTGATAAATTGACGAATTTTTCTTCTGTATTTTATATTGCACGATATTCGAGGTGAGTTTGAGAATTTTTCGAATTTGATTCTTTGTTGTTTTGAATTTCTGATGCATAAATGTTAAACAATGAATATGGTAATTGAGTAGTTAATTGTTCAAAAGTTTTTGTTGAAGTTGAACTGTTGATTAACATTAGAAAGATTATTTATACTGTAAAAGTTCAATTCTTTGCACAAATTTTAGTTAAATTAAAAGGCCATTTGTTGAAGGGATAGTTTGTGGAAGAAGAGGAGATGTGTCATGTTCCTGTACGGAAGTTTGAGAGGTTGGCGATGCCGGGTTGAAGGAGAGCTGGAGTTAGGTGGAAAAAGTATTGGGGAGAGTTGATTTGACAAGATACGGTGCGTTTTAGCTTACTGAGGACATGATATTAGATAGGAGAACGTGGAGGTTGTGAATTAGGGTAAAAAGTTAGGTAGTCGAACGTATGTGGAAAAAGAAAAGTGATATAGTTAGGTACTTATGTGAAAGATGATGTACCTAACATTCTAATGTGTATATGAACTTTGTCCATGATTTATATTTTTAGTTACTATCAGCCTTAATTAATGAGTTAATGAATAGCTATTTTGGGCAGATACCAGAAATCCAATTGAATACAACTATTAAGAAATTCTTCCTTCAAGCTTGTCAATGGAAGGTGTTACTATTTTTGATGACTTTCGAATGCTTCTTTTGGTGCACGTTTAAAGTTTTGAAAATGTCCAGCTGACTTCCAGAAGAGAAGTTTTTTTTTGGGTTGTTGTGGGTGGATGGGTGGGGTGGGGGGGGTGGGGGCGGTTTGTGATGGTTCATAGCAGGGGAGGAGACAGGTAGGGCAAATCGGCAGAAAATTAAGTTGTTTAGGACTTCTAAGTATCATCCTTGCCCATGGAGGCTGGAGCCTATCTCCTTTCTTACCTTTTAGTAATTGGTTGTGTGATGACTAATCTATCATCTGTTTCTTATAGGCAGTGTGCACTCTCCACTGAATTTGTCAGAGGAGGAATGGGAGAAGATCTACAATACGAACCTAAGAGGGGCATGGTTGGTGACCAAATATGTTTGTATACATATGCGCGCTGCTAACCAAGGAGGATCTGTTATTAATATCTCTTCTACCGCTGGTCTTAATCGTGGGAAATTACCAGGCAGTCTTGCTTATGCTTCTTCAAAGGATGCTCTTAACAGCATAACAAAGGTAGTGTCTTGGTTTTTCTATACTGTGTGATCCTCTGGGATTTAAAAATTTAAGCTAGCTTCATTGAAATTGCATGAAATTATATGAAGACAAGCATACATGACTTTTCCAAGTTAATCAGTCACTTTTGTCTGCTTGAAGCACACAAATTTCATACATGATATGTTATGTTTCTGACTTCGGTAGCTCTTTGAGCAACGATGGAGAAAAGGAAGATAAATTCATAAACAACCTTAGAGAATGCATCTAAATGTGCTGGAAACATATGAATATACATTCACATATTTGATTTACAAAATGGTCTGACATATTGAGATTATATATGGTGCCGTAGTTCTAAGGAAGAGTGCTCTAGGATAGTTGCCACACAACTCTCGTGGATCAATGAGAAATCTACGCAGATAGCATTCTAGTTCTCTCCCAAAAGAATCACGCACTTTAGTCTTCTGGGTGTGATTCTTTTATACGAGGCTTCGTAGCTTATGCTTCATAGATATTACTCGTGGCGTTATCTCTTACACTTAAATGGTTGTTAGTGGTTGACAGCATAAGCAAGATGGTCTACCTTCCCGAAATGTACTCTAAAGTCCTTCTCAGTAGGTCTCATCTCTTTCAACTTTACTTTCTGAAAATTTCATCCCTGCAGTCTGTTGCAATGTCAAGTGTATAGTAATGCACACGAACAATACTTTACAACCTCATAAATCATTTTATTCTTCAAATGTAACAGGTGATGGCCATTGAATTGGGACCATACAAGATCAGAGTGAACTCAGTATCACCGGGAATTTTCAAATCTGAGATAACAGAGCGCCTCATACAAAAGGACTGGTTTAAAAATGTTGCATTGAAAACCATTCCCTTGAGAACGCATGGAACGTCGAATCCTGCTTTGACTTCAGTAGTACGTTATTTAATCCACGATTCCTCAGAATATGTTTCAGGCAACATTTTCATCGTAGATGCTGGAGCTACTTTACCAGGGGTCCCAATATTCTCATCCCTCTAGTTGTAGATGAAATTAAATTTGTTCAGTTTGTGTATAGGATTTTAGTATTTCATGTTAGTTTGCTTAAGGTATGCTGGAGGCTAGCTTGTCCCGATAGACATCACTCAGTAGAGGCTAGAGGCTTCATAGATAGACAGTAATTTATATACATGATCCGGAGCAAGAAACATGTTCTTGAGTTCATATTTTTTCTTTTCGTTCTTTATATTTCAAACTTGTGCGGAATAAGCTTTAATTATATATATATATATAATGTGTCTTTATATGCATGGTTGTAATCTATTTGTTCTTAATGAATGCGTATTTTTACTTTGATTTTATCATCTTGGTAAACTATTGTAATTCGATGTAGATATCGGCCATCGGGTCTGAGTAAGTTTCTTTTTCTTTTGATACAATATTCATTTTTTTAAAAAAAATTGTTGCGAGGAATTGTAACAAGGTTGAAACATGTAGTTATGAATAGGGTTTATAGAAAATCGAAAAATTGAATTAAATTGATTTTTTAAATATATTTTTTGGCATGGAAAAACATTCTTTAACTAAATTAAAGTTGTCGGTGCAAAAAACAATTTTTTTGACTTACTTTGATAAATAATCATATTACATAAATACAAATATTCGAGGATCCAAAGACACTTGGATATGGATAAACATTAAATGAAGTTTTTGAGGAATAAAATATGACAACTAATTTAAAACAAAGGAAATACGAGGAACATGCAAGTTAAATGACATTTTACTTTTTGAAAACGTACATTATTTTTGTTATAAATAAATAAAAAAATGATATTTACACAATTATTTCTGAAATAAAATTTGAACACACAAAAAAATAATTATATGCAATATATAGAGTAAATATCATGAGAATATTCTTTTTCATATTTATACTACCTTTTATAAAATAAATCACTCATATAGTCACATTCACCTTTTTTTTCAATAAAAAAATAAATTGGAGGACAAGAAGATGAAATGAGAAAGGAAAGTACAAGATAATGAATCGAACTGTCACTAACAACAAGATGAAAATCTAGTCAATCAACTATGCTATTAAAAAAATTTTAAGTTACATTCACTCGTTAATAAAGTATCGTTAATTTTTTATGTTATGCTTTATTATATTTCTTGTCGTTGTTCAAATTTATTTAAATAAATTTTATGTATATAATAGTAACTGATTATTTTATATTAAAGTTTGGAGTGTGGTGGGTGGTTGTCATGGAAATGAAAGTTGAAGGGAAAATAAAAGGAAAAATCGGAGAAATTGTAAAGTGGAAGAAAAGAAGTAAATGTAAAGAACAGAGAAAAGGAGAAGAAGCTAGATGGAAATTGATTATTATTTTTTAAAATCATACCGTATCATTAGTATATTATTTTAAATTTTAGTACTTCCCCATTTTACAATAAAATTAAAAAATATTTTTTGTAATTTAAAATTGCAAAATTCGTAAATTTTCTTTATTTAATTAAATTTTATTCACAATTAAAATCAGGTATATAAACTAAAACGAAGAAAATATTTTTATTAAAAATAATTACTCCCTCTGTTCCTTTTTAGTTGTCATAATTTCTTTCTTGAGAGTCAAACAATATAAATTTTGACTAACGTTTTAAAATGTAATTTTTCATCATATTGATATAAAAAAAAATACAAATTATATTACTTTTTGTATAGTTTTTTTAACATCTAAATTATTATTTTAAAATATTAAATTAATGTAATCTGATTTAGCATCGAAAATCAGTCAAATTAACTCTAAAAAAAAAACACAACATGATGAAATTTATTTAACACATACTTGACGGTTGACCACATTAGTTATATTATTATTAGTTAAAGAATGGTCAACATAAATAATTATTTAGTCAAGTCTAGGTCGTTAAATGAGAAAACCGGAAATCAAGAGGCAACTTCAAATGTTCGAATATATGTCAATTGATAAAATAAATAAATATAAAATGCATATATTTTATATATAATTTTTAATATTTACCTATAATTAAGTAATAATATAGAGTATTTTAAGGTTAATTTATCAATTGTTAATATTAACTACTTGTCTAATTACATACTCTCTCCATTCATGTTTATTTATCTGCATATGTTAAAAATGACAAGTAACAAAGTTGAACGATGGTTTGGTTACTTATGGACAAGAATATTTCATGTACAAAATAAATACATAATAAAATAATTCTTCATATTTATTTTGAATTTTTATCATTATTTCTCGTATCAAACGCCGACAATAGTAATATTTTCATTTAATTCATCTAACAACCAAATTCAATGTACCACCATTCATTCTCTCTATATATTTAGTAGTAACTCCACTACTCATTACTAACATAGCAACAAACAAACAAAAAAAGGGAAAATGGAGAAGCATGCTAAATCCGTGCGCCAGCTGGAGCCATGGGGAGAACTCGCCGGAAAAGTGGTGATGGTTACCGGAGCTTCATCGGGAATCGGTCGAGATTTCTGCTCCGATTTATCAAAAGCTGGTTGTAGAATCATCGCTGCCGCTCGTCGAATCGATCGATTGCAATCTCTATGTGATGAAATCAACTCGAATTCGTCGACGAATCAGGATTTACGTGCCGTAGCGATTGAGCTTGACGTTAGCGCTAATGGTTCTGCCATTGAAGCCGCCGTACAGAAAGCTTGGGATGCATTTGGACGTATCGACGGTTTGGTTAATAACGCCGGTATTCGAGGTGAGATTGGTTGATAAATTGTCAAATTGTCAAATTGAATTCAGTATTTTAGCGTATCCAAGTATTAGGGATAGTTTAGGAATCAGAAACAACTGATAGTTTGAACTTGAAATGAGTAATAGTGAATATGAAACTCGCAAAAAAAGTGACCCTTCTAACGTATTTTTGACCAATATAATATAATTTCAACTCTTTGCATAAATTTTAGTTGAATTTTGAAAGGTCATTATCAAGGAGTTATATGTATAAATTTAGGATATTTTTTCTCTGAAAGAATAGTTTGTGGAAGAACAATTTCCATTTGAAATCATATCTTCAAAAAAAGTTGTCCCATTCTTTTATAAAAAAATTGTGTACATAAACTTTTGAAAAAGAAAACGATTTGCAAAATATTACTAAAATATTTCCACAAATTATTTAAAAATGGGTCGGAGAATAGACACTATCGAGCAAAAGATAATATATAAAAAATAAGCCAATTTGCATCTTTTGGTGGATATTACTATTTGTTTTGTACCTAACATTCCAATGTGTATGTGAACTTTCTCCATGATTAATAATTCGAGTTGCTATCAGCCTTGATTAATAGCGGTTGTTTGTTAGCTGGTTAGAGTTATGCAGATATTAGTTATTCATTATAAATCATGTCGATTTTTTCAAAGTGGTACTAGTTTGATTGGGAAATGATTCCAGAATATGTGAAAGAGATTTGTTACGTTTTAGTATTTGTGTTTGTGTAATGTCTAATCTATTTGTTTTATCTTATAGGCAATGTGCATTCTCCACTAGATTTGTCGGAGGAGGAATGGGAGAAGATCTACAAAACGAACCTTAGAGGGGCATGGTTGGTGACCAAATATGTTTGTAAACATATGCGCGCTGCTAATCAAGGAGGATCTGTTATCAATATCTCTTCTATCGCTGGTCTTAATCGTGGACAATTACCAGGTGGTCTTGCTTATGCGTCTTCAAAGGAAGCTCTCAACAGTATTACAAAGGTAGTGTCTTGTTTTTCTTATACAATGTGGTTTGTATATACATTTAAATGCTCTGCAAACATACGTATATAGATTCACATATTTGTTGTGCAAAATGGTTCGTGACATATTGAGAATATATATAGTAGTGTAGCACTAATGAAGAGTGAGTACTCTAACATAGTTGCCACACAACGCTCTTGTGAACTATGATCGAGCCAGAAATGTGGATCTAGTTATGGTAAATGTGGAGGCATTAAGCTCGTCAATGAGAAATCTAAGCAGATAACATTTCCAGTTGTCTTACTACCTTGTTAAACTTCATATATGTGATGCCTCGCGCATTTCAGTCATTTGGCTGTGATTCTTTTATAGTTGTTTATAGCTTATGCTTCATAGATATTACTTGTGGCATCGTCCAAGATGTTCTACCTTGTACTCTGAACTGTGTCATAATGCACACTAATAGACCTCTGTATTGTTTTCTTCTCGTTCTGATTTACAACCTGATCAATCCTTGTATTCTTCAAACGTAACAGGTGTTGGCCCTCGAATTGGGACCATATAAGATCAGAGTGAACTCAATATCACCAGGACTTTTCAAATCTGAGATAACAGAGGGTCTCATACAAAAAGACTGGCTTCAAAACATTGAACTGAGAACTATTCCGTTGAGAACTCATGGAACATCAAATCCGGCTTTAACTTCAGTAGTACGTTATCTGATCCACGATTCCTCGGAATATGTTTCAGGTAGCATGTTCATAGTAGATGCCGGAGCTACTTTACCCGGTGTCCCGATTTTCTCATCCCTCTAGTTATAGAGGAAAACAAATTAGGAAAAAAAAGGATGGAAAATGGAAATGTTAGGGAAAGAACAGAGGCTTGACTTTGGTTGCCTAAAGAAATTTTATGTTTTTGTTTGACATATTTATGGTAAAGAATGTTTTTTTTTTTTTGCATGGAATTGTTTTTTTATTTGTATAGCTCCATCATTGATTGAAATTAATTAAACTCCTAAAAGTAAAGGTTAATTGTTTTTATAAGGTTTATGTGTTAGTGTTACTGAGACTTCTTTCTTCTGCATAACGGCTTTAATAGTGGATGGCGGTGTTAGAGATGATGTACTTTTATTTACTTAATTATGTTTAATACGTGTTCTTACTTCAATTTTACCGTTTAATTGGGATAATCCAATTATAATTTGATGTAAACATCGAGATGAATACTTTTTAATGAAACATCTTTATTTATTTTTATTGTGGATTGTAACAAGACCACCCTAATCTTCGACTTAGCTCCCAAAGGTAGTTCATCTGGCCTTTCCCAACCTATACAAGAAGAGTGGAAGATAACGAAAGGGAAATATAATCTAACTAAATATGACAAAAATCAACATTCCATTTAGCATATCAGTCGAGTCGATTTGATTTGTTGTTATGTATAGATAAAGAGATAACTTATGACGTATTCGATCCCGATATTTCTAAAAAATACTTCTCGGAGAAATAAAATAAATAAATAAACCATATAACAATTATATTAATACAAGAAAGAGGGTAAATTTTTGATACATTCAAAAGTTCTGAGGGAACTTTGTAAACCATATAACTATAGGGTGTTCGTGGTTCGGTTTGGATCGATTATTGGTTAAAACAAAAATCAAATCAATCTAGTCGGTTTTTTAAATATCTAAAACCAAATCAAACCAAATGGAAAAAATAACCGCCGATTTGGTTATTGACGGTTTGGTTCAATTTTTTTGGTTTTTTCAGTTGAAAGTAATAAATTTTTGAGGACATACGTATCTTGATAGACACAAACACCTACTACATGAGCAATCCACCGAAAAGTTATTGTTGGTTCAATTAAGCAATTAAACAATACTAAAGTTATCATTACACGAACAAAATGATTCAATTAAGAGAAGGTGTAACTATCTTATGAAAGGTATGGTAGGTAAAAACTAAAGTAATAAATTTTGATGGACTTGGACTTATGATTGTAATATATGGGCTAAAATTTAAGTGTTGGGCTTGGGAAAATGGTAAAGTTAAAGACTTAAGTGACTTAAAATTTAACAAAATATTTATATTTTATTTATGAATAATATATAAATAATTATAAAATTTATATATATAATTTATCGGTTCGGTTTGGTTATTTTTGCAGTTATTTTTTAGTAAAACCAAAATCAAACCAAATAGTATCGATTTTTCAAAATTTAAAACCAAACCTAACCAAATCAAATCAATTATCGGTTTGGTTTGATTTGGTTTTTTAACCATAACCATGAACATCCCTACTGATATAAGTTATAAACGAAGAAATAAGGGGCTGATTTCGAAATAAACGTTCTTAGAATTGGAAGTAATGTTCAGTTTCCAAACTTGAAGTACTAAAACAACATTTTTGTTTAATTTATCTTCTTTTATGTTTCTCCCACATCGAACACATACAGAACTTTACAGCACTACAAGGACTCTAATGAAACTATGAAGATAATCCCTTTGGGGACATTCGATAAAATTAGAACGATATAGAGAAGATTAGCATGGCCCTTGCGCAAGATGACACGCACAAATTGAGAAATGATTTAAATTTATTTTTTTTTGCCCTTTCTCCACCGACAGGGATGCTCCAATCTAATTACCCTCTCCAAACCCGTTTATGGGACTATAATGTTTTTTTTTTTTTTGTTGATACTTGTATTTCAGTATTTCTATAATTCTAGTGTGGTCTCACAAGTGAGATCTGCCGGAAAATAGAGTATACTCAAACTACTGTGTAATTGCTTGTATTTAGATTCATTATACTATCTTTAACCTACTTGTATTTAACCACTTTTTGTGCAATGGATTTTCTCCACCTTTTTATACATTTTAAGTCTTGACTATAACTCAGAGGGAATAAAATCGATTTATGGATATGAAATCAAATATGCAATATTTATAGACAACAATATTCGATGAATTCAATTATTATAGGGAGCAAGTTCCGTCATTTTCCATCCCTTCTGACTTAATGATTAGGTCCAAATTCTACAATAGAACTCAAAATAAAATTAGTTCTTGAGTCAATTTTTTCGGTCTTTTGGCACATTCAAAATAAAATTATACACCGCTAAATGATCGAAGAACCAAAAGAGAATATATTCTAGTATATTATGAGCTTCTCTTCGAGTTGGCATACAATGTTAATACATAATAAAATTTTAGAATATTATAAAATTATGGCAATAGTATAATGTAAAGATGAAGGACACTAATAATTTAAATCTTGCTTTTTATCCACTGCAACATGTTGTATGACCTCAAGACAATACATTGCAACATAGTATTTTTGTCAGCTCTTTGGGGTTATAAATTTCACAAGGCATTTACATGTTCCTCAAACATGTCTCACAAATGCTACAAATATTTGTTTCCTGGTGACAAAGTATATAAGTATTCCTGTGCGTAAGGGTGTGATATAGTGATCAGTGAAACAGGATCGAGTACTATGAGATTTCGATTCAAAGCTCAATAAAAGCAAAATACTACGTTATATCTTTCTATCTATCCAAGCCTTGGCAGACAGATGTCACGGACTTAGAGTGATAAATAAAAGTTAGTGCGCGTGACTGACACTTTCACTCTATTCTTACCCTAGTCTCTCAAGCTGAAAAAGAATTCTTTTTAGAAAGATAATCTCAATCATCAATCCCTTATTGGATGCGGGAATTGGTGGTGGGGTGGGACGTCACACTGAGCTATGAATTGGCTCAATAGAAGCAAAATACTACGTTATATTTTAAAGTTTGATGATATATTTAATTATTCTTTTTTAAAAAAAAGTACAAGAGAGTCCTCTATTTTGGCTATCTTCTTCTGATTGTTCACAGTTTCTTCAGCACATTAATGACTGGCCATTTATTTCCTTCTGAGAGTACACAGGGGAAATGTCAGTTCTTGGGATAGAATTTGAAGTTGCTCACATTTTAGTACTGAAACTATTTTCAGATACATTTTTGTGAAAGGTAATCCAGGAGTATTCCATCGTTTCAATTTGTTTGTCTTATATTTATTTTTTTCTTTTGTTTTTTCGTTAAGTATTTGGTATCTACGTTGAAGTCTGACTAAATCAAGATTGACACTAGAAAATTTCATATTAAAGGTAAAAAGCTAAGGCGACTCAGTTTATATTCCCTTTCAATCCATCTACAAAAGATATTTCTTTTTGTTTTTGACAATTATTCAATTACAATTTTTTACATGACACGGTTAAGACCACAAACTTAAAGAATATTTTAATACATTTGATGTATTTTTAGTTTCAGACTATAAAGATTTTATTTATTTTCTTAAATTTCACGTCAAATCAACAATACAATATGTATGCCAATGACAAAGTGTTTGAAATTTGAATTTGGAATTACTTCAAATTGAATTTCAAACCCTCCTAAACCAATGAGTCAACATCTAATCTTGTGCGAGGCAATTCAAAATCTATTTATGAAAGTAAAAAATATAAAAGTTACGTACCTTATATATGAAATGTAACTTATTTTAATGAGAGGATTGGATGAACACCCTCTCGACCCCTAGATCCACCCCTAGTGTTTTGTATGGAGTTTAAGAATTGTCTTGCTCCCACAACATGTCAAATTAAAGTGGTGGGAATCAGAGCCATGAAGGCAAGGGTATATAATATAGTAGTAGAAGAAAAGGATGTGACAAATGCATAAAACCAAAAGCAAATTGAGTAGAAAACAACTACTCTTAAGAGGAGTGCTATAAAGTAAAAGGATATCAATATTTTTCATTTTATTTTGGTATATATATATATATATATATTACTTTTCTAAACTGGTTGTTTCCTCTTGATCTTTTTTTGTGAAAATGAAAAAAAGACACACTATCTCATTTGTTGTAGACCTATGTACAACCTTATAGAGCTAGGTTGTATGTGATGCTTTACTAAATGGGAAAGTAAATTAAAACATTTGTATATTCCGAGTGTTGTGGTGCGATGATTAGAATTGTATGAGTCACGAATATGAAGAAAAATTCTAGTAGAAAGTGTTTTTCCACCTTCAATAGATTCTTATTATATAGGAAATTTAAATTAATCGAGATTTCAATGCAAGTATATCGACACCGAATAAGGAAAAAAAATATTTTTAATGAAGGAATTTTGAATTCGTGATATGCGTCTGTTTTTATTACTAGACCCTAACCTATAAGAAAAAATTGTCAAAATCAATATACCTTGTCCAATTTTCTATATATAAACACTCGATTGTTAACATTTCATGTCATGTCGTTGACTCTCTTTTTTTATTTTTCTTATTCTTTTGGTATTTGTCCCCAAGATATGTTTGTGAAATTTCTTGAAATGTTTTGGCAGATTGATCTTTGATTTGTTATATATATATATATATATATATATAAACACCAAATACAAAGCCAAAGAGTTCAAGTTCAAGCTCTTGATATAAAATCATCTTTAAAAGAGAATGTTCTTTACCTCCCAATATGAGGCATTGATCTAATGTAAATTAAGATTTAGTCGAAACTGTTCATGTGATCTTTTTGAATCTCCCTTAATTCAGTTTCTCTTAAAAAATGGTTTGAGTTTTAGTTATTATTATTTCCCTATATAGATACATATTAGTTTTGGTGATGAGGGAATAAGATTAAGATTTACGTATATTTTATTCTTCCTCAACTTTACTTAAAAGATGAATATTGAGTTGGAATATATATGTGTTGTCACATATTTTGGGTGGCAATTTACTCTCTCTTTTTTTTTTTTTTACTTTTTACATTTTTTGGGTAGACAAGTATAACTTCATGGTGAGATCAGCATGATATTATAAGTTGGTCAAATATTGTTGAATAATCATTATA
Organism: Solanum pinnatisectum; assembly: GCA_035578085.1. Classification (NCBI taxonomy): domain Eukaryota; kingdom Viridiplantae; phylum Streptophyta; class Magnoliopsida; order Solanales; family Solanaceae; genus Solanum; species Solanum pinnatisectum. The sequence continues at coordinate 41,823,206 of CM069085.1, read as the reverse complement.
TTTGGGACACACCTCCACATCTTGTATTTTGACATATAACAGCAAAAAATGTTTAATAATGATATCATCCTCCTCCACCTAATTAGTTTTCTTTCCTCCTTTCTTTTTAGTAGCAACAAACATGCATATGTTTCTTTGTAGTACACACATCAATTGATAGACCACCACACAAATCATCTTCAATAGTACATGCATTTCCTACTTACTTTTTTATCACATGGTAAAATTAGGACAAGAGAGTTATTTTCGATAAATTCTCGAATTGAAAAATGGTAATTAAAGTAAGATTGAAAGAAAAATAATAATAATAATAAGATGAACAAAGAAAATAACGTAACAGATAAGAAGACTTTGTGAAACTAACTAATACTAGTAACTACGCAGAAGATGAGAAAACACTACACTAAAAATGATCTGTAGCAATAATTAACGATGATAGTTTAATTGTAATTAAACATATTTTTTTAGCGGCAATTACTAGTGACAATTATATCTTAGCACTCTTTATAAATGTTGCTAATTAAAGCCTATGACAACATCAGATCTAATAACAATTAACTAATATTGGTAAGACTTTAACACTCTTTGTTAATATGCATATATATTTTGTTGTAGTGAGACGACCTTTGATTTTCCCACATAAAAATACTATAATACTCGACTACCTACTATTTTTCTACGCAAATTCTTGACCTTCATACCTTCCTATATCATGTCCTCAATAACCTAAAAATATGTCATATAATGTTCAATCACCTCCGTCCAATTTTATTTCGACCCACTTCTACTATTATCAGAATATGTTATAATCGACCTCTCACACCTCATTACAAGTGCATCTCACACTTCGTTATGTTAAGACTTTGATGATTTAGCATTATGCAATATCTCTTCTTTAGAAGTTCATGTATAGCAAGTTAGCAACTTTATAATACTTTCCCTCATACATTTATGGTTTAATTTCAATTTTTTAACTTACAGAAAAAGAGTGTGTAAAAGAGCAATAAATGAAATGACAGCTTAGCTATTCCTAAAGCTAGAGGAAAAAAAAAAGAAATATAAAGTCATCATGAAAAAAACAAATTATGAATACAAATCACACTATTTTTCAAAAAGAAATCAATCTAAATTATGAACAGAATTATAAATAGTATGGTCTTTGCACCTATTTAAATTTGAACCACTCAATTTTGTGAGGACTTGAAGCAATAAATGCTCATATTTGTCTTACACTTGGCAGAAAAAATTAAATACTACAACCATTCACATGTTTGTAGTACAAAAAATATTTTAACTTTTGGGGAATTTCATTTTTAAACCTATCCATAGCTCCAAATAATAGTATGTTAATAAGGGTATGATTTGAAATTTTAAGTTCATGAGTTCTGAATTTTAAAATATACAATAACATACTTAAGTTCTTGATAAATTATTTATGCATGTTAACTGTTAAATAAATTCTTAAGACAAATACAAATAACTTTGAAGCTTTAGCTCCGCCCGTGCTCATGATTAAGATTAACTCCTTTTAAGACATACAAAAAATATTTAAAGCTATCGTAAAATGGAGCACAAAGTGTATAATAATAATAAGAGTTAATAGTAATATAATTAAACCGTCACAACATATCGTAATTCATTATTCTATTGGCTTATTTAAATTATTATTTTTTCGCGAGATTTATATCTGAACTAGCACTCTCTTGGTATGAAAACACACTTCATGTTGAGTTGACTTACACATACTTATTATTGACTAGAAATAAATATTTAATCGACTCAACTTCATACAAGAGTGTGATAGTTTGGATTTAAAAAATGAAACTCATAAAAAAAAAAATACTCCATACTACTTTAAATTTATTTATTTTAACAACGAAAAAGGATAATAAAGAGCATAGTAGTTAGAGCCAAACGGTAAAATAGTGCCTGTCTCTTTCATTTATTATTATGTAAATGCCAAATATATAATTTCCCTTTAAAATTATTTTTTTTTCTACAAAAAGGCCAAAAATAATAATTAAAAAATTGCAGAAAATTTATTAGCTTCACTGATTTTTAGCCGAAAGTGAACCCCACCAATTTTATTGGGTGGTGGGGTCAAATAACTATTGAAATTGTTACAGAAATTCATGTTTCTGCATAAAAGCCCTTGTTTTCATCTTACCAATTATATTTTATAATTAAAAATATAAATACAACTTTTACTTTTTATTTTTTATAATATTTTTAAGGGCTAAATTCGAAAGAGAAATGAAGGTTCAAAATTTAAAACTTTATGATTTTGAATTTTAGGAGAATAACTTCAAGTGTTAGTAAATAGTTTATGATTCTGAAATTGATGTGCAGATAAGATCGTAGTTTAATTTATATACACTATAGTTTAAAAGAAAATTCATATTATCCATAATAATAAATGAAGATTGTAATTTGAATTAAGAGTGTACATTTCAATTAATTCAAGATCAATATGCCTACCTTGTCAAATGTCAAATATCATAAAATGCTCTTAACCCAAAGTAAAATCTATAAGATTATTATTCTAAAGTTTAAATAACGGTTAGATGATTGTAAATGACCTTTCCAACAAAACAAAAAATAATAATAATAAAAACAAAAAATAGTATAGTTGATGGGATCGTATATTGCCATGCACACGTATTCACGTTTGTATTATCAATGTTTTAATATGATAATTATTATACTAATTGATGTAATTTAAGTACTTTTTCAAGTATAATGATCATGTACATAAAAAAAACTATAGAATAGTACTAGTAAGTTGATTATTCTTGTTTAAAATTATGCCCCACAGTATAGAATAATTGTTCACCAACGAGATAGATATCTTTTGGAAGTATATGGATCTACATCTTTTTGTTTTTTAGTACTAAATTTAGAAAAATGAATAAATTATATATAATAAACTTACAAAAATTTCATTGCTAGTTTGGAAAAAAAAAATCTTTGCCCCTTAAATATTTTGTCATGAGCTTAGAATTTATCGAATATAATATATTTATTTCTTCAAATAAGAGTAGAATTTCTGTAAGCACTATTTTTTCGAACCTCATGACTCGTAGGATTACACTGGATAAAAAAAGAAAGAAAGAAATAGAAAGCACTAAATAACACATGAGAAAGGGGTAGAAGAAAACTACTCCATATATAATTTAGTTACTCTACCAACAAGTTTAATTATAAATTTCAGTACATCAATTTATTATTATCAAACAAACAAAATAAATAAATAAATAAATAATTTGCTCAAAACAAAATTTCATTATCATGAGAGGGTGCAACAATTCTCATCTCATATACACAATAATATCAAGATTTTTCAACAATATTCATATACAAAAATTCAAGATTTCTTGAAAACATTCCCTCCTTCAAAAGACCATATAATAAAAATAAAACATAATATTAAAAAAGAAGAAGTTGAAGATCAAATAAAACTCAATTTTTTTTCCTACAGTTACTTACTTATTTGTTGTGTAGAGGATTTGGACCAGTACGAACTTTTCTCTTATCATCACCAAAAATCTCATCCATATTTGGAATATTATTAACTCCTCTTGAGAAAAAGCTTCCTTTGTTGTGAGATTTAACATAACCTCTCTTATTTATAGAATAATCACCTTTGAATCTATAAAATTTTCCAATATTTGCACCACAAAATGGAACTTTGTAATGCAAAACTCCCATAAGAAGTAGACATAAAAATGACAAAATAGTTAACATTTTCTTGCTAGTCATGGCTCATGGGGTTTTCAAGAAAAATATGAAAAAAAATGAAGTTTAGGGGTTGAACTAAATATAATAATAAGAAGAAAGAAAGAAAAAAAAAAGTTTTTTTTTTGTTTTTGTTTTTTGGATGCCTAGGAGTTTGGAGTAGTGGTGTATTAAGTCAAATGCATAAATTTTGCTGCCTTTTGTAATAATATTTGTAATATGCAAAATCTTGGTTTTTGTGAAGTTTTTTTTAAGAAGGAGAGATGGAGAAATGGTATGAACTTTTTTTCACTTGAGCAAAATTTTGCTCTCACTAAACATTGCCAACACAAAGGAAAGGAAAAGAAAAGAAGAACCCCTTTTAGGTGTTTGATAGGTGGGGTGGGGGTGGGGGGAAGAGGGGGACAAAAGAATAGGTGAAAGATACTAATAAAAAAAAATTGAGCTGACTTATTAGGGAAAAAAAGAAGAAGGGGGTCACTATGGTACTCACTTCTATTCTTTAAAAAATCTTTGATCAATCTTGGGTCATGTGAGAACAATCATTTTCTTAGGTTTTTAAGTTTTTGTTTTGTTCTTTCTTTTTGTGTTCAAATTCTTTTTCTTTTGGTTGGGAAAGTGGTGGTGTGTGCAGCAGATAAAATTATTTTTAGATATGGAAAAATTCTTTAATAAAAAACGTTTTTCTGAATAGAGCTTTACATGGTATAAATCTGAATTAGTAGGATTTTAATGCAGAAGAGTTGAAAAGGAAAGGTTATTGTATAATGGTAAGTAGAATGTCTTTCATGCTTCAAAAGTCTATACAATTCCATTAATATATATTTCAGAGAAAGTTAGTCTAGAATGGCTTTTACTTTTTGCTCAAATTCAACAAAGTTGCATAAAGACAATGTTAGAAGTAACTTGGCATTTAAGCTTGGATGTTTACATCTTAAACAAAGATTGGTACTTTCTAATTTGAGTTTTCATGTTGTAAATTGCCATACAATTGGGGACTACAAATTGCCTTGACTTGGACAAGATAGAGATTTGAAATTCAGGACAGATTCAAAATTTAAATTTTATGTGTTTTGAATTTTAGAACAGCGACCTCAAGTATTAATTACTCATGAATTCTGATTTAATCATTATACATATTTAATATTTGTAAAGACATACATTTTAGGTCAAAACTATCGAATTCGGTTGAACCTTAGGCTACCTCCACTCCTCATATCTATTATTTCATACTTTTTTTGTACAATTAAGGATGTAACTATGTAGTAATTCTTATGTATTTCATACAAATAAAGTTTATTACTCCCTCCGTCCCATTTTATGTGGCAACATTTGATTGGGTTTGTTTAAAAAAAAAAAAAAAATTTTTGAAATTTAAAATAATTTTCAAAAAAAAAAATTTTTTTTTTCTTTCTCATCATATTATTATTATATATTTACTTTAAAGTGTGGTTAGTTTGCAAAGAAGAAGAATTATCATTTAAATCACTATACTATATAATATATGAATCGTTTTTTTTTTTGACAAAAAAATAAAAAAAAGTCTAAAAATGGTATTAAGTATTCAAAAAATAGAAAGATGAGAAATAAGGGTTATTTTTGTCTTTTTAAGAGTTTTATCCCCCTAAAGCTAGCTAATCCCCACACTAAAATATAATTAGTAATGATTTAGATAGTTAACCACCTTCTAATTAATTGATTTTTAACTCTAAGAAAGAATCTATCTCTATGCTTTTTAAGAGTTTGTTGTTTCTTCATATTGAACCAAAGTGGGTGCTAAACTATATAGTATAGTTGAGTGTGCATAAGAATATAGTAGTTAATTAATAGTAAGCATAATATTGACTTTAATTTCTTGCCCTAAATCATTTCTCTAAATAAAAAAGAAAGCTTAAAGGGTAATCAATTAGTCAAAAATGATGATGAAAATAGTGTAAAAAACACGAAGTCATTGTAATAATTACATTAGTTGTCCATATTTCTAATCAATTTGACATTGCCTGCCTCCTTATTAGTACTCTATGCGTCTGTGTTTACTTGTTCATATTTGATCTGATACATTTTAGAAAAAATAAATAAAAAATAATAATTTATTATATTATTTTTTATTATAATTATAAGTTATTTAAATATTAAAAAATAAAATAATAATGGTAAAATTAATATAAATAATAAATTATCTTATTTTTCAAATAAAAATAAATAAAAGTGATCAAATAAAAATGAACGAATGAAATACGACCTATATTTATTTAGATGCATGTATATCAAAAATTAAATATTCTCATCATTATAGAAGATTACACATTTAAACTGTCTAAATTGTGACCTTTCCACTTAATTATTTGCCAGCTGAAGAGCATTAATTAAGAATTAACCACCATCTCTCCTAGTTTAATTAAGTGCTACTCATCTAATTAATCTGACCCTGTAATCTTATTATCATTATTATTTACTTTTACTAGACAAAGTTAATTATTATTGCAAATGCTACAACAGAGCCAAAATAAATAAATAAATAAATAAATAAATAAAATATACAATTGATTTTTTTTCTTTATTTTTCTTTTTTCCTTTTAGGTGTTGAGCATGGTTTATAAAGTTAGAGTTGATTGGACTTCATGATATTATTGTGTTGCAAGTCTAATTTATTAGGATAATAACCATAATTTCTTATACATAGATTCTTTTATTAATAATATATACAGTACTATATAATAATTAGTTCCAAGAAAATAAGTTAAGTAGCATTATTGATTTCGAATGAACACCATTTTAATGGTATATATATCAAAATTTTCATTACGTAACAGTATAAAAAGAGTGAATTTTTCTATTCCCGTTGGAATATCATCGGAAATATGAGATTTACGACAAAACGTTTCTGACAAGTCAATTTTAGATAAATACCATGGAAAAAATGAAAAATCGCATCTTTAAGTATTTCAAATTTAAAAAGGAGAAGATATACCTAGGGTTGTAGAATATATATTTTTCCTCCAAAGTGATCTAAATTATGAAAGTTTTTTTTGTTTTTTATCCGATGTTCAATACTTATTGCCCCCGATTAATTCGAACTTACGGTGTAAGGTCTATAAAAAAGAAAAGCAATACTCCCTAATCTCTATCAGAAGTTTTTCTCATACTCAAGATTCAAACCCAAAAACTTCTGATTATGAGCAGAAATTTTTTATTCATTCCATTAGAACCCTCTATTTTTAAATGATGAAATTAGATATGATTGATCATAGCTTATATTTTTGATAAAATAAAGTGCGTGTTTTCTTGGAAAAATAATAAAATTTTGATGTGTTAATATGGTTCATCATTTGCTAGAAGACTAAGGCAATTAAGTTTCTTGCTGTTTTTTTGTGGGTGGGCCAATAAGATAAGATGTAAAAACCAGAATGTATGTCGTGATTACTTTCTTAGTAGAAATGATGTTGTCTCTTATTTATTTACATTTTTTAACAAAAAAAATTATGCTTTGTGATAAGAAATAACAGTACGTCGATACCTTTTTTTTAAAAAAAAAAATTAATAATTTTGTAGTATTATTTTTGTATTACTTGATGTCCAAAAAAGTGGCCATAACTTTCCAAGACCAAATTAGTAGTACTCTATAAGAAACAAAATATTTTTTTGAAAAAATCTTTGTTTTTACCTTTTTTTCTTTCATTTTGATTGACAGCTTGATTTAATCAACCACTAGCTTTTAATAGTAATTTTTACTACAATTAAAGAACGAGGAAAAGTAATAGCTATAATGTCCATTTTTTATTTATATGAATGAATCGAATTTCTACAAATATGAAGTAGAAGAAGTTAATCCATTTACACGGAGCTGATGATTTATCTAATTCTCGGTGGACAAAGTAATCCGATACTTAAAAGAAGACAATAGATATTGCGTGAAATAGTTCAATCTATCAACTGATCCAGACTCTACGGTTATGATAAAATAGAAAGCGTAAAAGAAGATTATGAATATATAATCCATGCAAAAAACATAGACAATTGATGATTTTAGTAATATTCGATAAGTTCATTAATTAAGTACTAGTGTATTCATGTGATGTGAATAATCATTTAATATGCAATCATGTACGTATTTTATTAAGTTAATAATTGTATATGGTGTGATACTGATATATTCATCTTTATTATGTACTTAATGTATGAATTTAGTGACGATCCAATCTCATGACACATATTATTCATTTTGTTATTATACAGACCCCACATATTTCCTATGAGCTATACAATTATCTAGTCTAAAAACATATTTCCTATGAGCTATACAATTATCTAGTCTAAAAACACGCTTACCATATAAATTTGTATTGTATCTTAAAGTTCTTCACTTTTTTCCGTTCCCTTGAAATATGTGAGATTCACCTAAATTATCAATCTAAAATCTTGTCAATTCAGCGCGCATTTCGTTAGGCAACAACCCTTTATAATGAGGGTGTTAATTGAGAGAAGTAGAATAACAAATCTCAAATTCACATCGAAAAATTGCAAATTATAAATAAAATACACTCTAGTAAAAACAAATCTATATCAACCTTAGGAACTTCTATTAATGCATAGAGTAAGAAGAAAGAAATGAGAACTACGATAACACACGTACAAACACACTACACCTTATTAAATATCTAAATGCATGTAAAGGAACACAACTACATCATATATAATCACTTCTACCATCTTAAAAATGCGATCTTACGGATGAGACTGATTTTTCTTTAATCATCAAAGGTTTCAATTTTGGATTTTGGGTATAGAAAAATTATTCTTGATGGAGAATGTTCTCCTCATATAAATCCTATGCAGAGTAAATTCAGATTAATCAGACTCTAATATAAAACTGAATACCAAATAATTACTTCAACACAATATATATTTTATTATTTCTTTATATAATGTGGGACTAAAATGTCAATTTCCAAAATGTTCACTTATTGGATCATCATTTACATGCATACATACATAAACATGTCATCCACCAAGCTTTTATTTTTTCCCTCTTAACCCTAACTCTGACAGAGAAAAAAATTTCAATGTATTAATGACTTTTCCAATAAAGAAAACAAGTGTATGCGTGTGAGAGAGAAAAACTTTAATCATTTTTACTTTGTTATTTATTCTCCATTTAAAAAACGTTTGTCATTTAATAAGTTTAGAGATAATTTCGGAGCAACGATAAAATTGTCATTTGTGATCTTTATAAATTGTAATTTCAAATTGTTTATAAAATCAGTTATTGATGTTTACATCAGGCTAGATTATCTATACTGCGCCATTTTAGGGTGCGATTCTTTCATAAATCTTGTTTGAATGCAAGACGTTTGCACTAGACAAAAATTATCATAGTATCAACGTATATAACTTAAATTAAGTAAGCCTTACTTTTTAAGGCCTTGTGAATTATATAAAAGTACTAATACAAGATCTCTTGGTGTTTATTTTGTTTCTTTCCTAAAAAGTACTAAAAAGGAATTATTTTTTAATGTCTATATAATAATAATACATGATATGTAGAGTGAGTGACAACAGCTTTAATTGTGAATCTTAGCAAAAAAGATGGAATTCAGTGGGGAAGAAGATTGTCTTTATGAGTACAGACTTCATGATGATCACAAAGAATACAAATATTGTTCAACAAGCAAAACCTTATAAATAGGATTTTCATTTAACTCTTTTTTTGTGTTGTCTTTATTAAGTCCCACTTTAATTTTACCTTTCACTTTTTCCATTGTTTTCTTCTTCGCATTGATTTGGTCAAACTTATGGGGATAACGTCACTGGAACATCAACAACTAATATATATATATATATATATTTCAACAAAGACAAAAAAAATATTAGGTGATTCTTTTCATTTATCCTAGCTAGCTTTGATGGACACAGTGCTAGTACCTGTTGGTGGCCGGTATCCGTGGAATTAGTCGAGGTGTGTGGAAGTTGTCCGGACACCATAACCATTAATAAAAGCTCTCTCTCTCTCTCTCTATATATATATATGTATGATTTTTAAGAATCATATATATTGATTGCACATATCATTCCCTACACGTTTAGAAGATGAAAGTAGCAAATATAAGAATGTTTAGGTATATGTGTGGGCATACTTGGCGAGACATTAAGACAAGGAATGAAGATATGAGGGATAAGGTGAGAGTCGACTCCGTGGTGGACAAGCTGTGAGAATCAAGGGTGAGATGATTCAGACATGTGAAAAAGAGAAACACAGATGATCACCTTGTGAATAGGTGTAAGAAGATAGCAGTGAAAGATGATTAGATAGGACATTACACATCTTTAGTTCAGTGAAAACACCATCCTAGATGAGAGAACATAGATATCGAAGATTAGGGTAGACAGTCGCTTTCTCCCTTCCTAGTGGTAGAGCACATGCATGATTCTTTTCAAGAGCAATTTTTTTGTTTTGTTTTATTACATGTATTATTATTATTATTTTTATCGTCCTAGCTTTTTTTCTTTTTTTTTTTTTGGTTTTCCACTCAATGTTTGAAGTCCATATTAAAGCTTCCATTAAATTCGAACCGCACACTACAAGGTCCATTCGGGAGTGCCGCTCCCTGCTAGCATTTTCTTATTTTGAATGTTATTACTACTGTTATTTTTTTTACTTTTATTTTTCGACTAATTTTATTGTCAATACTTTTCTTTCTTCAATGTTTTATCATGGTATTCTATTCTTGTATTTCTTTCTAAATTATTCCGTCAAAATAACTTTCTTGAAGCGAGTATCTGCTAAAAATAGTATCTTTACCTCCACAAAGAACGATAGGGCTAAGATTTTCATATATCCACACTTCAAGCTCCACATATTAGATTATACACTGAATATGTTATTATATATTAGTTTCACACCCTTTTTAATGACCGTTTACATCCCTACTCTATTCAAATAAGGAGAAACGTAGCGGTGACTCAAAAAATGAACAATTAATTAAATTTTAAAAGAATTTTAAGAATAAACAAATTTTATAGGAGTCGCCACTTAATTTAAGGAAAAAAACTAGGAAACCATTGAGTGATCTACGAAACCATTAGATTTTAGGTAAGGGTTTCAAGTTATTCTGAAGGGAAGGTGTTAGGCATCCTTCAAAATCCACAATTGTGGGTCCCGACTGAGTTCATTTTTTCAAATTGGGGAGGAAATAAAACAATATACAAGTAAAACAAACATGCGATATATAGACAAATAATAAAACAAAACAATAATATCAAAACGGCCTAAGATTTGCCTAACATCGATAATATACACAATAATGAATAATAAAGATAATTTGAACTTCATTCGACTAGCTTCAAAGGGAAGCGACTCTGGAGTATTTGTAAAAACACTTAGTAAAAGTATTAGTAATAAATAAATAATAACAAAAATAGATGAATTAAATAATAACTTAAAAATAAAAATCCGTCTTATTAACATGAGAGGCCTTGGAAATCGACGGTAATTTCTTCATTATCAGCCATTTTAACTTACAAAAAATATAAACTTAAACTAAATTTTTGTCTTTTATAATGTGGAGGCCTCCAAAACCGACGGAGAAATTTCTTCATTGGCCAATTTAACAAATAAAAATGTATGAACTTAAATTAAATTTTCGTCTTTTACAATGGGGAGACCTCTAAAACCGACGGAGAGATTTTTTCATTGGCCAATTTTAACACATAATCAAAGTAACTAATATTTAAGATTATCAAAACATGGACAAAATGAACTTCTGATTTCACGGTCAAACAAATGTGCTACAAACATAATTACAAGCTAAATTAAGCCATATTTAACAAACAATTTTTTTTTTTGAAATTGATAACATGAAGCCATATTTAACAAACAATTATAAACAAACAAGACACTATAACAGTAAAATGTAAAGTGTGTTTGAAAAAAATATATATATTTAAGCCAGTAAAGTGTTGTCCTCAACCATAGATAATGATCGTAAATTGACAAAAATAATAACATTAAATTAAAAGTAATGACACTTAATAATAAAAATAAATAAGTAAGAGGATACATATATATCAATTCATGAAGATAAAACAAACTCAAAACAAAGCTAGTGATGGACATAATCAAGATGACAAAACTTTTACAATAAAAACGGGAGAGAAATACCGAGATATACTAAAACCCACTAAATCTATTCAAAACATATAAAAATTAAACGAAATATAATTGACCGGAGATAAACAAAAAATGAAATAAACAAAGGAACAAATATAGAAAGAAAAGGAGTCGGGGTTTTGTCGATATACCGTCCTCCGACCAGATTTATATCATTGGAGCTTGGAAGCTGTTGGTGTTCCCTGAGCTTCGCCGGAACTACTCCGGAGTTGTCATCGTTGTGTTGTTGGTTATTCCCTATTTTGCCGGAATACAGAGCTGCTCCGATTTTGAATTGTAAAGGGGTAAAGGGAATGGGAACCACTGTTGTTATATTTTGCTTCCGATTTGGAGCTTGTTTCGCCGGAGATCGGGGTTTCAGGTGGTGTTGTAATGACCCTCCTGATCATTTCTGTGTCTTACCTTTTGTGTGTCGTTAGAGCATTCCTGTAGCGACCCCAAGTCATTTATGACTTGCTGGGACTGACAATTCGGTCACCTAGTTGTTTGTTTGGTTTTTGTGCGAGTTTTAGTGTTTTGGAGATTATGAACCTTGAACGATCATTTTCGATCAAAAGTTCAAGAAGATGACATCAAAATTCAATTCTGACGATTCCATCAGCTCAGTAAGGGTCATTTTATGTTAGTAGCATGGTCAGCATGACTCCCGAGGTTTTCGGTGTGAGTCGGTGCATTAAGCGTTTTAATTTTAAGTTTAAGTCTAAGTTTGACTTTAGTCAACATTCTGAGTAAACGCGTTCAGATGAGAATTCCGTCAGCGTGGTCAGCTCCAGAATATCGATTTTGGTCTAGATTGACCCTTCTTTTGTGTTCTGAGGTTTTCGATATTTTTTCGAGCCCTTTTGTGGTTTTTGACTTAAAATGGCATTTGGGTGTGGGACCCACTTTTTCTCAAGCTGACCTCGTATAGAAATTTTGACTGTGCCATTGAGTCCGAAATATCGAATTTGGTATAGTTGCATATCTCGTTTGCGTGCATGGGATTCCGAACTAGTTCGGAATGCCCCGTCGGAGTTTTTTTAAGTTGTTGAAAATCTGGTGCATTTCAGCACTGTTCTAAAGCTTTAAAAGGGCTTAACTCTCTCATTTCAAGTCCAAATTCAGTGATCCAAAGGTTCATCTTGTGGGGTTTTTCGCAAGGAACGCGTTGGTGAGCTTGGAAATTGATTTGGGATCCCCGTTTGAGATAAATCTCATAAAATACCTGCTGCCGATACCTTTTTTTTGTGAGCTTGGTTCGAAATTTCTAAGACTTGTTTTCTCAGTCATTTTAGGTCCGATTTCAGTGATTCTTGAGGCTATCTTGAGTGGTTTTTCGAGGAGAACGTTGTGGTGTTGTCGGAATTCACTTTAGACCTCCCGTTTCTGGTAAATTTACTGATTCAGCTGCTGTCCCATTTCTAGTTCTTGAGAAAATTTGGGTTTTGGTTGCTTGTTGATATTGTGATGTTCCCGAGCCCCGAATTGTGTCCTATTTTGGGAAATGAGCTCGGGGAACTGATTGGGACCTACTTTTGGGATTAATTCCTGAATTTCCAGCGCGGGTCCCACTTTCCCCGTTTTGACCCCGAATTTGGTCCGTCTCTGTTTCTTGCGATTTTAGTGTCTAAACAATTGTAATATCATTGTGACTCTATTTTTGATAGCGTGGCAGTGTTTCGAGGCCGTTCAGAAAGGAAAAGCTCCGGATGAGTGATTTTGGAGCACGCGTGGTCGGCCTACAGGTAGGCTACGGTTTCCCTCTCTTAGATTGAACTTGAGAGTGTGAATGCATGTTGATCAGTTGGGATTTGGGTTGGTAGTTATTGAATAATGCATAGGTGTTTAGAAATCGTGTTTCGGCCTCTTTCGGGATTCATCGGGTAACTGTGAGCATGCTATGTGTTACTAATTGACCTTCCTTGCTATGTGGAGTGTTTGTATGCTTGATTACTGTTTATCTGAAGCATGTTGGGCCTTAGTTTAGGTTTGACTAGTGCTTGCCTTAGAAATTCATGATTCGAAACCAATAGACCTTAGTTTTGCCCCGACGTCGCTCGGCCGGCTTAGATCCTTGTAGACTGGTGTAGCAGACTGGAGTCTGATAGTTTGTACCTTATCTAGGCGATACGCTTACTTCAACGATAGTTATCCTTATTTCCCCGATTTTACGGCTTCACGAGTTACGTCGGCGACACTAGTTCTGCTTCGTGATTTGAAGTTGGTTTTCGATTAAGTTCCAAGGACTTACATTGATTGGTTAATTATGGACGGTGTTCCACGGATATTTTTGCGCATAGTTCTATTGGGACTCTTTCATCCAGATTCGAGCTCCGATCTCGACCTTATTGATATTTTCGAAGAGCATCCAATTTAAGGTCAGGCCTCTATCGCCAAAATACTTATTTAAAGCATCCAATTTAAGGTTCGGCCTCTATCGCCTATATACTTATATAGAGCATCCGGTTTGAGGTCCGACCTCTATCGCCCAGATACTTATATAGAGCATATGGTTCGAGGTCCAGCCTTTATCGCCCAGATACTTATACAGAGCATTCGGTTAGAGGTCCGGCCTCAGTTACTTGATACTTGTGATTGGTTACTTGGGTACTTCTAGTGAAATTCTCTGTAGCTATAGTTTTTTTATGTACTCGTTCTTATGGGGGTTCTCAGGGTTTGTAATTTAACTTGCATTTTTATGTACCTTTATAGGGGTCCAGTTAGGTGTAGTTAGCTTATAGATTACTTTATTTAGTTCTTTCTACACTCGTGTGCATTCCATTGTTACTTAGTTTTCCGTTCTTAACCTCCGTTTGTGTTATTCTTTCTTTTCATATTGTCTTTACTTTTCAAGTTCAGTCGGCCTATGATGTCTATTGAGTACCTGTTATTTTGGTACTCATGCTACGCTCTGCATCTGTTTCGTGATGCAGGTCCGAGCACCAGTGACCAGCGTTGATCCAACTTAGAATAGTCTGATCTGAAGACGGGGGTGAGCACACGACATTCTCTACTATTTCAGTCTCCATCTATATATATATAGAGTTGTCTTTTGCCTTTCGAGACAGTCGAGTCTCTGTGGTCCACTTTTGAAATTTGTACTCTTTTTGTTAATAGCTCGTACTAGTAACTTTCAGGTTTTGGGAAGGATCTTTATTTGTATATATATTTTTGGTTTGCGTCTGCCTGTTTTATTGTTATATTAAATTATGCCTACTCTTGTTTAGTTTCTGCCCTCAGACCCATTACTTGTTGTTTCGGGTTACGGGTTGGCTTACCTACTAGTAGGTTATAGTAGGTGCCATCATGACTCGAGAAATCGGATTGTGACAGGTGTTCTGGCTCGTTTGGAGCTTCAAGCTCTATTTCGTCGGAGACGAGAAGGAGAAAAGGGGTCTGGTCAGCGTTTTGGGGGTTGTTTGTAGTGGTTGAAGAGAAGAGAGGCGTTGGTCTGGTTATTTCTTCGGCGAGGCAAGACGCCTGCAAACAATCAAAAATAAAAGGGAAAAAAGGGATGGTCACTGGTTTGGAGCTGCTGGCAGCAGCTTCGCTCGTCGGAGAAGATGGGTGGTGGTACAGTGGCTTTGGGTTTTTCTGTTGTTCATTGGCGATTCTAGTACGAGCTTGGAGTTCGCCGGTGGTTCTAGTCAGGTTTGCAGACTGTTTGGCTGAGATTTTGGAGTTGTATTTGGAGTTGGATTGGGTTGTGTTTTGATGGTGATTTAGTGGAAGAGGGGAGGAGGAACAGTGAAGTTTTGGTTGTTTCTGGTTGTGAGTGATCGATCTGGTGGTGGAAGAGAGGGGAGGCAGTGAGGGTTTTGGGTGGGGTTTTGGAGGCAGTGAGGAGAAAGAATGGTGGTGCCCCCTTGGCGGCTAAGAGTTGGAAAAGATATATGTTTTTTCCCTCTGAAAATTATATAGTACCCTAATTTTTATTTTACCACCTTGACTTAATGAATAAGCTATTGTGTATATAGAAAATCGAAAACTACCTATAGTACAATAACGTTATCTTAAAACCATGGGCGGAATGAAATCTTATTTATATTTGAATGAATTTCTAGACTGTGCAAAATATCAAAATTAATATTAGCAAATGTAACGAATAAAAATGAATATTTACAAAAAAAGTAATGAACGTAACTAATGACATGTAAAAAGTGCAATTTAACAGACATAACGATTTAATTAAAATGAACAAATATTTGAGCGTATTCAACCGGCTGTGACAAAAAATAATGTATCTAAAATTAACAGATAAAAAAATCCTAAATTTGACAAATAAAGATAGTTATCGATAAACTTATTTAAAATTATAAAAAAATTTATTTTGAACTATTAAATAAATAAAACTTAAAAATTACAAATTTTGAAAATGTTAGGCCAAAATTGAATTTCGACCAATCATTTCTAATTAATTTTCTATATAGCTTATTTGACTAGTTTTTGTTATTTGCATTGTATTCAATTTTGGTTACCTTTCCTAATTTCCTTAAAACATATGATTTGGACCCAAGATTGGGAGATTAAAAATAACGATATCACGAGAATTGAACAAATTAACTTAAAACAATAGTCCCAATTTATATATCAAATTAACTATCAAAGTGTGGGTCATGAAGCCCATTTATTCTTTATTGTTCAAATTTTAAACTACACTTTTTTTTAAAAAAAATAAAAACTAGAATGACTCTGCAATCACTATTTTAGTAACTTCTATAACTATAGTTTATATTATATTGCGTGTAGGTCATATAAACATGCTAAATTTAGTGTCCAATTAAATAATTGTATCATTTAAAATAAAATAGAAGGAATATCTGCGATCACTATTTTAATATCTTCTATAATTATAGCTAATATAGCAAGTAGGTCATATGAACATGCTAAATTTAGTGTCCAGTTAAATAATAGTATCATATAAAAATAAGACGGAAGGAGTATCATATGTAAGGATGCATGTGATACTATTGAATGTTATTTGTACTCTTTCAGAATTCACTCATCGATTAATCTAAATTCGTGTCACAGAGGGTCCATTTAAGAGGGAAATACTCCTATTATAAATTTCTTTACTTTTAAGGTTCTAAATTCGAGATTTTTGATAAAAATAAAATAAAAAAAACCTGACTTATCCTACCTCGTTCCTTGATGATCTTAAAAAGTGAGAGAGGGAAGGAGTACTATTTGAAAGGTTGTGATCACTATTCAATGTTGCTTTCCAACTCTCTTTGTCTCTTTTACTGTTTAATCATTAGATATTCAGAATTCACTGGTTGATTAATTTAAGTTTGTGTTTGGTAACTTGTAAGGTTATCTTAAGAGGAAAACACTTTTACCAATATGGGTTGTGGTGCACTGATGGGAGTATTTCCCCCTTAACCAGAGGTCTTGGGTTTGAGCCCTGGGTATGGAGAAAATCTCGTTGGGAGCGCCACCCCCGAATGGGCCCTGCAGTGCGCGATCCAGATTTAGTCGGAGCTCCAATGTAGGCTCCGGACACCGGGTAGGAAATAAATAAAAAGAAGAGGAAAGCACTTTTAAAACAAGGAATTTCTCCTTTCTCACCATCCTAATTAACCCGAGGCTCATAATAAAAAATGAAAGAATTTCATCCATCTCACCACGATCCAGATTTCGATGATCGTAAAAATGATAATGAAGAAATAACATTGAAAAGGATGTGCTTGCCAACTCTCACAAAACATTCCCCAAAACAAAAGTAGAGATGTAGGTTGGATGTGGGCCGTAAGAGTGACCTGGAGCCCAATTCCTTAATGTGGTGTTTTTTCCGATCCGACCCAAATAAATTATTATCATTGAGACCATAATTCACTTCCTAGTACATGCCACGTGTCAACACATGCTCTCATTTGACTCCATTTAATTTAATTTATTTTATTATATGCTCTACTCTTTACTTATAATCTTTAATATTATTCAAATGCAAACATTATATAGATTTTAGAGAAGCGTGTGTGGTATATACCTATCATCGGTAGATAGAGTTAATTACTTCATGCATGTTGCTGCGAGAAGGTGACAGATATCTCGTGATATTAATTAAAATGCGCAAAAGCTGATCATTAAATACCTCGTGTTTAATGTTCAATTCATGTGAAACAAATATATCAAGTGAAATTCATAAATAATTATTTTTCAATTTGTGTAGTTAAAAAAATAGTTGATATTATAAAATTTCAAATATCAAAGATTAATCTTTGTGATAATAATAATTATTTTTCAAAGACATATTAGTCATAAATATGGCCTAGTAGATTTTAATTATGGGCCGGGGCTGGGTAGAGAAAGTGATCATCATCAATAGTCACTTGTGGTGGATACTATTTAAAATATAACCACTTTTTGAAACTATTTAAAGTTTAGCTAGTTTTGCTATGCGCGGGTCCGAGGAAGGACGGTACCACATTGTCTATTACTCTCTACCAACACACAAAAAAATGTTGAAAAAGAACTTTCTTGACACATTAATTATCAACTACAATTACAATTTCCAATATCTATAGATACATTTACAAAGCACAACGTACAGGTAGCCATTGCTACAGATTATTACACTTGATCTTTCTACCTCCATATTTGGCATTTCGAACAAACATATGCTTAGAAGGGGAGCATTGGAGCAACAATAGAATATTGTCTCAATATATCATGAGTTCGTCTCATTCAATCTGGCACTAATGCTTGTATCACGGTGGACTGACTATATTACACTCCCTTAGTTCGTCTCATTCATTCAATCCACTTGGAAGCATTCATTGGCAACTGTGGAAGTGCATCGTTGTACACCATTGCATATAACTTGGAATCTTTCAGATTGATGTTTGAGATCGTTAACATTCTTGTTGTAGCAAAACAAATATCCGATAGGTTGGATCAAGAATTGTGCAGCTGCAACAACAATAGCAGAACCAAATTCTGTAGCCATGTCAACTGGACAAAAACAGAATACAACATTGTAATTTACAGAGAAAATTGTAAAAATTGAATGATTATATGGTCTTAAGTTAAGACAGACAAAAAAAAAACATGTTGTGTTTTCTCAATCTTCCACCTACTAATAAGATGAATAACTAAGAAAAAAGATGCTAAAGTTGGTTCATTTGATAAAATAATACAAGAATTACTATGTTTATTGAATATTCAACTTCCATTCCCACTTGGTTTTGGCGGAGCCAAGTAGGGTCGAGGGGTTTCATCCAAACATTTTTTAACGAAAAATTATAATGTTTGTACATGGTTATGATGTTGAATCCTCTACAGCTTCTTCGTGTGCTTATTTTTTCATATTTTAAATCTTCTTAGCCAGTATCCTGGCTCCGCCACGACAGTTCCTCTATCAAGTACCAAACATTGGGTGGCCAATGGGAGAGCAAAGACTTAAGAAGAAATGGAAAGAAGTAATCAAGAAAAATACCAAAAGATTGGAGGATGGAAACAAGGTAACCAATATTTTCACCCCTTTTACTTGCTTAGATAAAGATAGCCAATGGTTTTATCCTATGATGCTCTGATTTTTTAAAAATGTATTTGGAGTATCTAATACAAACTCATCGATATATTTAAAGAGTTTGAGCGGTAAAGGTTTTATTTACTATCATAGCTCATACAACTTTTTTAGGGTATTCAAGCATGGTTATTAAATTAGTTAAGCAGAGTTAGTCAGTGTTTGTGCTGGAGGGAGGTACTAGGTATCTTGATGTTTTGTGAAAAACACTCCATGCACTCTGATGTTCTAAAAAAAAAAAAGCTATAGAGATAAACTAAAATTATACTCTCTTTGTTTAAATTTGTTTGCCCAATTTTAACTTGGCACAAAGTTTATAAAAGTAAAGCACTTTTGAATTTTGTAGTTTTCGAATTAAAGATATATCAAACGTAATAAAAATGTTCTTTAATCATGTGGTCTTAAACACATATTAGATCAGAATTAAAGATTTGTCTAGTGACATTCTTTTTTATACAGATTAATAATAAAAGTAAGACAAACAAATTAAAACGGAGAATACTTATTGATAAAAGAATAAATTTTAATAAGAAGAAAAGAGTGTTCAATCAAACATTTTTGTTTGTTATTAGTATCAAATAACTTAAGGAGACTTCCTACAAGTCCTCCCCTGTATCAAAAGAAAAAAATTTCTAAATAAAATATTAGCCACCTCCATCTTTTTTATTTTTTATTTTAAAAGTTATATATTAATATTAATAATAATAGAAATAACCAAGAACTATCCAAAATGTCTTTATCATCTCATCTCCATAATAACAAGAACCAGCTAAGAAAACGAAGTGTCCTCCTAAAAGAAATAAAAAGGAAGTTTCTTCATAAATTTCTCAATACTTTAGAGTACATCATTATTAGCAACTCCCTTTTCGAATATTCACAAATATTCTATTCTTCATGAAGTTGGTTTTAAAACGACTAAACTTATAATTTTTAAATATGTTACAGTAACGGAATAATAGCATCCTTCACCGTGTATCAAAAATCTCGAATTCAAACTTTAATAAGTGGACACAAGTTTAGGTAGTTAGAATTCTTGTTAATTTGGGTTCTACTCAATATGAATTTAAATTAATTAAATAGTAATTCAATACCAAAATCCGCATAGAGTACATGATTCTAATTAAGGATGGCAAAATCCAAATTAGTTCATCACTTTTTGATAGTGAAAATTGCGCATTACATTTTAGAAGGTACTTCAAAAATTTATCATTTGCGCATTTGTCCCTATTTTGTGTTGAAATTTATTTTTTACCTTATATAACGAATAATTTTTTCGCGAGACATAAATTTTATATTTTTATATTGTACTGACAAGTTATGTTTGGACATGACTTTAATTTCTTAAGAGATTATATCGACTAAATAAAAGTTAAATTGCTAAATATCAAACACTAGCACTTTAGCACACGTGCAATTTTGTATAAAATTGATTTGTTGGGCCTTAAGATGAGCCCAGTATATAAAGATGGGCTTCCTACCAGAAGCTCAAACTTCGAAGGGCTATAATGCATTTTCATCATAAAGATTTAATCAAGTAGCCAATTTTCAACTCCAATTTTAAGTATTTAAGTCATAGCCAGTATTGGAAAGTATTTATAAATAGGGGAACTTTCGCAAATAGTCACTATAATAAACTTAATTATGCTCCATAGCTATAATTTGCATATTTAAGGGTTGTAGCTACAGTTTAAGCTGCCTCGTTAGTATAATTCGCGGATTTGTATAATTCGCATGTACATTTGTATAATTCAGTTATTTTTGTATAAACTCGAAATAACGAATTATTACAAACATCAGAAGTGTAAACAATTATACAAATTATATTATA
Organism: Solanum pinnatisectum; assembly: GCA_035578085.1. NCBI lineage: Eukaryota > Viridiplantae > Streptophyta > Magnoliopsida > Solanales > Solanaceae > Solanum > Solanum pinnatisectum. The sequence goes on along the minus strand of CM069085.1, from coordinate 41,801,969 downwards.
CAAATTTTGAATTATACAAAAGTTATACAAATTATATTATACAAATTCTGAATTATACAAACGTGTGAATTATACAAAACTAAAAAGGTAAGCCGCATAATTATAACTTAAAGTAGGTCGCGAATTGTAATTAAGGCAAACTATAGCTATATTAGTATATGTTTGCTTAGACACATAATTTTCCCTTATAACTATGTAAAGAAAGGACAAGAAGGAAACCTTAGTTCAAATTTCAGACATTTAAAGAATAGATTTTTCATCTAAAATTTGGATTTCGAGTTTAATATCTGAAATTCAATCAGAATAAACGTCTGTTATATATGGTATAATATTTACACTATCATGTTATCTTTATTTTTTTTCGTAGCAAATTATGTTTTTTCTAAATTTAAATAAAGTTTATTCCATCAATATGAATCGCACACACCAATTTTGTTTAAATTTTTCTATGCATGAGTTGTAACGTTTCGAAAAAGGGCAAAATAGTAAAAGTATGTGGTTCTTTAAGTTGACAATAGATCATCATGGTCTAACTTTTCAATTATCCATGAATTCTAGTCCATGTAGTTATTAATCATGTTAAATTGGCGATAAAAGTCAAATGTCCAAGTCACATTATAAACGTAATGTTGAAGAGGAGAAGGATTGCACTTAGGTATTGTTTCTTTAGCTTCTTCTTTTTTTTTTGGGGGGTTGGTGGAAGTACATTATCCAAAATACTTTTATGAAATTGCAACCATGAGTCAAAATATTGCTTTAATTTCTTGGTTAGTTAGGCCATTGAAAGCTATATATAAGTATATGACTTTAACTATGAAGATTTGAAAATTGAAAGACTTAAAAGGTGTGCTTATATGGAGGAAAACGTTTTCAATTTTTTCATATTTTGGAGAACATTTTCTCTCTAAGACAAGTTTCTTAAAAATTAAGAAAATAACTAATTACTTGATGTGATCGAAAATAAGTTCCATATAAGTCGCATTCATACCGACTATCTCATCCCCCCTCCCCCTCCCACACCACTCCCATTCCCCTCATCATCGACCACCCTCGTAATATTTGACTGAATTTATAACTTCTCTTGGAACAATATTTGACATTTACTACTATTAAAGGATATGGTGCAGTGGATGTGGCTGCTCCTTGCTTAATCAGAGGTCTCTGGTACGAGTTCTGATATGGAAGAATCTTTGGTAGAGAGTGTTTCCTTCCCAATGGATCCCTAAGCAGCGCAAAGCCGTAATAGTCGGGCTCCAATGCTAGTTTCGAACATTGAATGGAAAACAAAAAAATATTTACTCATCAAAAGCCACTTATTTTTCAGAAAGCAGTTTCATTCATACCACTAATTAATGACAATAAATCAAATCAAAATTCAATAAGCATCACATTTCACTTTGTAAAATAGTTTAATTAGAATCTTCAAGCATGTGACTTTTAGTATTTGGTTCATGACCATTTCTTTACATAAAAAAAAAAAAATCTACTTTATACATAGAAATTATATTAGAATAAAAAAGTAGTTATATCTTATCCAAGATTATGTTCTAAAGAATTGTCTTTGTACGTCATAAAGGAATCATTTTACCTTCAAGTATCATTGACCACTTGACAACATTATCTCTATTTATCTTCTTTTTTTCCCTCTCCATTTACCTTTTTGCCGGCCATTTCCTTAATTAGAAAAAGAAAATAATTTCACGCATTCTAATAAAAAAAATATAATGCTTGAAGAATTTGAGAACATTATTATATATATATTTAAAAACCTTTTTTATTTGGGTTAGTAGAAAGCACATGCAACTACTCGTGTGCACTATGTTATAGGCAATTATTATATGTGATATAATTATAACAATAATAATGACATATTCAGTGTAAATTTGAAGAGGATGGTGCATATGTATCTTTAACCCTACCTTGTGAAGGTAGCTAGACTGTTTTTGATAGACTCTCAACTTTAATACTAAACCACAACAAAAATCAGGTTAGGCAAAAACAAAAGGGGTGAAGTCAATGTTGAAAACAAGGAAGAAGAGAATAGTTTTAATGACAAATAATATGATAACTGAAGCAAAGAAAACAATAGGTAGTATACTAACTAAATCGAAGAATAAGATAGTATATATAGTATACTAGACAATGCTCGCTTATCTACTTTCTATTCTAATCCTCGTCTTTTATATATCTTTCTACCTAGGGTCATGTCTTCAGTAAGTTGCATGTGTTTCATATCCTGTCTAATCACCTCTCTTCGATATTTGTTCGGCCTACATCTACCTCTACTCATAGAACCACCATAGTAAACCTCTCACACTACTTCATTGAAACATATATGCATCTCCTTTTTACATGTCCAAACTATATTGTCAAACTCGTCAACCGAATTTTGTCCGCCATAGAGACTATTGTCTGTCTATCTAGAAATTAATTTCATTGAAATGGTATCTAGTAAAGCATATGTCAAATGTATCGATAGACCTTATGAATCTATCTATCTCCTTATCTTTTGGAACATATCATGACCAATAAAAGATCCTCCGCCACTAGAATATTGATCTTTTCGAAAATGTATCTCCCTTTAATTTATAAAATATAGTTACTATTCACAAATTCTACACCCTAGTTGCAACTTAATTAATTAGTACTAGCTTTTTACAAGTTAGATGAATTGGTCACGTTTGATTTGAAATAGTATATGCAATTGTGTATAGAGACTTAAAAGTATGTGACAAATATGATATCAGAATTAATCGATTATTTTTCTATCGATAAAATTTATTGTATATTTACTTATGATATAAATGTGTTTTTACACTTAATACAAATCAAAGTATAGAAGATCACTTGCCTTATCTATTAAGAAAATTACCTGATTTAGTGGCTTTAGTCCCCTTATTATTTTTTATAGCTAAAAAATAAAACATATATTACGACATTATGCATCTTTATAGTAGATAAATAAGATACACGTATCTAAAAACACTAATAGTGAGCACTTCCTTAAAAAAGATGATAAATAAATATCTGACATACGAACACGATATATATTTTTGGGTGTTGGTTCCCTTGGAATGTTTCACTTACATACCCTTCACATACGTCTCGATCACATGCACATATGATTTGAAACACATACATTAGATCTAGTTGGTCATACATACAAGCAGAGGCGAATGCAGGAGGGGGTCACCGGGTTTATGTGAATCCATGCTTTCCTCCTGAAATCATATATAGTACTATTATATTTTTAAATTTTTTGTTAAATATAGATGTGTGAACCCTCAATCAAATTATCATATAATGCAATGATGATTGGGTTCACTTCTCACTGAGATTAGAAATTTGAATTTTATATCTATCTTGTATTATTTTTCTTTCTAAAATTAATTAAGTAACACCTCTCTAAGTGGTTATTGGTAGCACTTTTGGCGTTTTAATTAATTAATCATTTCAATTTTGGACCTATAGATTTAAAATTTTAACCGTTTTCAATGATACGAACCTAAATGTCAAACCGATTAGATCCACCTTTTAATAATAGTGCACCCATCATTCCGGAACCTTGGATACGCCTTTGATACGAATAATGTTTTCACATGCACATACAATTAAAATCAGATATTATATTCATGAACATGCATGGAAACCTAACTTCTAACCATAATTAACAAACATTACAATTACAAGTGGGAAAATAATTAATATACAAAATTTGATATATATTCTGTCATGTTGATGAAGGAATTTCAGACATAGCACAGATTCCATTTATCACAAAGCTTTGCTGTATATCATCAACATATATTATTGGTTCCAACTAAAATATTCCATGAATATATCAGAATATGAAAGGCAGCACCTCAAATATCAATAACCATAAGCAACTTGTCTAAATTTAAAGGGGAAATTAATAATTCTCTATTATTTTTTTACATAGTTAAGAGATTAATTATTTCGTAAGACATATAAATTGAAATAAAAGAAATATAATCTAAGGGTCAAAATTACAAATTAGTAAATATATTCAATAAATTGGATTAATTATTGCATCATCAAGAAAAAACAAAGTAGCTAGGTCAAGACAAGATTTGTAGCTTTTGATTACTTGAGGATATCTAATGTCTTAAAAGTAACTTTCCTTTTAAAAGTTGTATCTTTTAGGAAAACTTCTAACTTCGTTGCTAAGTTACACTTAAAAGAAGAAAAGAAAAAAAGTCGAGATATTAGTCTGGTGTATTAAGTTTTCGTTATTCACAGATCCAGATAAGGATTTGATCACAATATATATATATATATATAATCATTGTATTGTATGCAATGATTTTCATTTACCTCCTAGCACATCGGCTTTTTAAGGATGAGATGGTCTCTTTATAAGTTTATATGATCTTAGACATGTATTTATCACTTCATAACCTAATTTTTGAGATTGAGTTTGACAAGAGGTTCAGTTTTACCATGATATCAATGTGGGATCCATCATTATTCTTAGTTTACCCCATATGATATATGTTGGGGTCTCATATCATATATATTAATCCCTTCATTTCAAAAAGAGTGACCTAATTTGACTTGACATGGAGTTTAAGAAAATAAAGAAGACTTTTGAATTTTGTGGTCCTAAATTAAAGTTATGTCAAATGTATAAAGTTGCCCTTTAATCTTGTGGTTTTAAACATGCCACGTTGAAAGCTGAAAGTAAAATGTTATAAAAAAAGAAATAAGTCATTCTTTTTTTAAAAAAAACTAAAAAGGAAAGGAGGTATCATTCTTTTTTAAATGGAGAGAATATATTGTTCATGCTTCAATTAGTAGGTCTGGATATTTGGAGCGTGTTTGAGTCTCATATCGGATCCTCTAAAATAAGATAATCTCTTTATATGATTTTGGATAATTTTAACTTTAAAAATTAGTTTTTATGGTTAAGTTAGATCTAAGGGTTTATTTCTTTTGTATGGAAAAATTTACTAAACAAGCACATAATTGACTTCGACCATATTAAATGAGTTTTTGTAGAATCCAAATTCTAGCTCAAATTCAAATTCTGAAACCACCCCAGAACACAAAAAGTCTATACAATATATTAATCTAAATATTCCTACTGGATAAATTAGAGTTTACTTAATTATATCTACCTATTAAAAGATAATTAAAAGAGTATTTGAATCAAAATACAGTCAAATTAGCATATGAAGAAGAACTCAAAGAAAAGGATGTATAATAAATCTTACAGATTCCAAACAAGTGGAATAATTTATCTTTAATTAAGATATATGCAGAACAATGTTAACTATATATATGGGCCAAAAGAAAAAATTCTTCTTTAGGCAGATTCCTTTTTTTTTGAAGTGCTACAGTATTTATATTTCTTTTTCAACTATTTTAAGTTTGAACAGTGGTCAAGAAGGTCACTACCAAAAAATAAATAGAAATTAGCGACGGACAACTTTTATCCATAAATAGTAAATATTTATCACTAATCCTATTTAACGAGAAATTGGCGATGAATCATCAAAAAAACCTTATTAGCTAAGAGCTATTTAGCGATGTCATAGCTAGGGCTAAGTATAGCTATATGAACTATTTTCCTGTGTTGGTGCATCTCTAGCTACTATCGTTGTTACTCTCTTCGTTTTAATTTATTTATTTAACTTACTTTTTCTTAGTCTGTTTAAAAAAAGGATGTCTATTTCATTTGTTGTCAATTCTTTAATTCTAGCTTCCCACGTGACTTTCTCAAAATCACAAGATTAAAAGACACTTTGATACATTCTAGCTAGATATCTTTATAAGTTTAAGAAAGCAAGATTCAAAAACTTTATTTACTTTCTAAACTTTGTGTTAAGTCAAATAACATCACATATTGAGATTTGGGACGGAGGGAAATTCAAGAAGGGAGATTTGTATGCAACCTTAAAGGTAGAAAAACAGTTTTCGAAGTATATATTACATATCAATGTATATATAAGTTTTTTTTAAAATCTTTTTGACTATTTAGACTCTTTTAAAGTATATGAGTATCACATCTATACTTGTAAAAGAATGAAAAAGAAAGGAAAAATAAAAATAAAAAGATATATTCTACAGCTTGCTCCAACTCAAACTAATACCTTCATCCTCCAGCATATAAGGAGCTCAAAATACTCTCTTTTTTACCACAAAAAAAAAACCATATATTATATTTTCCCCTTCTTGTTCTTCTTGTTCAATTCATTACTAAAATGGCCACAAATTGGACAACAAAACAAAACAAGAAGTTTGAAGAGGCAATTGTTATGTATGACAAAGACAATAATGGTGAAAAATGGCATAATATAGCTAGATATGTTGGTGGAAAATCTGTTGAAGAAGTTAGAAGGCATTATGATCTTTTGATAAAAGATATTACTCAAATTGAAAATGGTCAAGTCCCTTTGCCTAATTATAGGACTACTTCTGATCAAACCAATGCTAGAGGTTATGCTAATGAACAAAGGTACTATACATACATTATTATACGATCGAGTTTAAGTTATCTACATTCTGATCATATCTATTGATAGCTAGTATTATACGATCGAGTTTAAGTTATATACATTCTGATCATATCTGTCGATAGCAAGTAATAAGTAAACTTATTTTCAAGATTACAAATCTTCATGCATGTAGATATTCTTTGGCTGACGTGATACATTATTTATTTGACTATTGATTCTTTGTGTAACAAGATTCAATTAGATTACATATTGATATTATATTTGACTATTGATTCTTTGTGTAACAAGATTAAATTAGATTACATACTGATATTATATTTTTGTGTAACATATTGAATTTTTATAATGGATGTGCTTCTCAGTATTGATTCGTATGAAATTAGCTTGATCGGATGATCAAATTCTTGAAAGGAATTATTAACTTTATAATATTTTCATAACGACTTACACTTTTTTAATGATTATTTTATAATTATACAGACGATGATCAATAGTTAACTTTTAGGTAATCTGATAATGCAAAAGTTTGTTTACATTACAAGTGTAAAGGAGTTAAACTCTAAGTTGTATATCCTTAAAGGGTGGCGATTTAGACATATCGATAAGGAAAAAAGTTTTAGTATCTTTTATATTCACCTTTGGCTTGAAATGAAAGCTAACTTTTTTTTAGTTATTATTATTTATCTTGAATAATAGTGTTATGATCATTGAACCTAACTAACTTATATAAAATGACTATGAATTATTTTTTTCTTTGAAATGTCGATTATTTAATTATAATTAAAATGTCGTAGTATATAACTTGTCGTATTTTTTATGTTACTGATTTCACTTATTACAAAAAAATTACATGCAACTATTTTTCAAGTGATCATACATACTTGTTTGACTAGCATTTGTCATTGATCAATTATACAATATAATAATTGATCCTTCATTTTCAGCACAAACCATAGATATAAGATAATTATATGAAAAAGTTTAGTAGTATAAATATTATAAGTTTTAAAACCATATTTTTTTAAAAAAATAATCAAGCCTATAAACTCATTACACTTAATTTTTGAATCCGCCTCACATGGATATACACAATAATAACAATGTAATTTTATAGATGGGTCTAGAAAGGGCTAGTGCGTACACAACTTTACTCCTATTTTGTGAATATAGAGAATTGTTTATGATACACTGTTAGCTCAAATAAAACATATCATAAATCAAGCAGATAAAAGAAATATAACGTCGAAAAAATTAAACCACCCTAAAAACAACTAAGACCAACAATAATTATTATTATTAAGGTGATGATATATTATGTTGCATCCAAGAGTTAGTTTTTACTATACTTTTTAATAATATGATTTTATATTTATTCTGTTTGCAGGCTTCTGAAGAATTTAAAACTACAGTGAGCAGAAATTTGGACTCAAAAGTCAACAGTCAACGCCATATTTATCCAAATGTGTGTTTATAAAATTCCAAATTTTGGAATCTTTAATTAATTGTAAATTCACGTTTAATTAAGTGTTTCTTATCTTCTGTATTAATTAAATTAATGTGGCCCAATTAAAAGATAAGAGAAATGTGTACGTACCTTAATGTTTTTCAGCTTTAAATGTACCTTTATTTCTGCATAAGTTATCCTATAATATATAAATTTGAGAATTTTTTAGCTTAATTGTTTACTTTAGCAATCATTTTATATTCAATAATACAATTTGGGATGATATATATGAACTTTCATCGACGTCTAAACGTTCAAAACAAAATAAATAGATATTTTTGACGATCATGAAGTCATGAGATAAATTATCAAATTAATTAATTAATCAGATTCGAACATGACTATTGTTTCATGGCAATATGAATTAAATTCTTGCTTCTATATCCACTTTAGGGTACTATAGCATTTCGAAAATAAGAGGGACATAGCTAGCATAGTGCTCTTCTTATTTATTTTTTCGACTTTCTTTTACCTAATTGAACAAAGACAATTTCTCATGCCTTTATAATCTGTACCTATTTGATGTCTTCACTTTCATCCCATATGATCTATGTCTATTATTTTGTGCATTTTGATTTATTGTAACTACTAAATTATATATTTTTGAGATTCGTAGTCTCATTTCGAATGCACCATCAACTTAACTAGAGCCGTCAAAACAAGTCACTACAATTCAGGCCTTATGAACTAAAGAGTTTGATAGAATAATTGAACGGAACAATTCTTCATTTGAAAGGATTTTAAAATGGCTAAGCCGACCTAGTTCTAAAGAAGTGTGGGGTAAAGCAGGATAGCCCTTCATTAATTATATTTTAAATTTAAAAAAAATTGTAACATAATCCCCTAATCATATAAATTTATAATATTTTATAAATAAAATATTTATTTGAAACACCATTGAACATTGCACTAGTTTCTAACATTAACATCTATGTAAAAACTTTAAAACTACAAAAGAACTTAATCAAACAAACAAATGAGTAATGGCATCACAAAATAACAAATCATTACAAAACAAAAAATGACGATATTTAATTTATTAAACGGATGACATCATAAAACAAAAAAAAAACCTTAAATTGTAATATTCATCAACATTTTTAAGTATTAGTATTTCTTTTTAGCTTTCATTTTTCTTTAAATATTAAATTAAAATTAAATTATTTTGGTCAACAAACCGGCCCAGGCCCAACCTAATTCAAATCTTAAGGGTCAGCGGGCTAACTTGGGTCGATCGGACCTATAAGCCTCAATTTCAAATGGGCTTGAAAAATTATAACTAGGGCTGGCAAAATCAAACTCGACCCACCCAACCCGACTCAATCCATATAGGTTTGGGTTGGTTATCGACCAGTCGATTTGTTAGCTCAATCCATTTAAACCCAACTCATTTCAATCCATTAAAAGTTGGGTTGATATGTAACGCAAATTGATTTTTGAGAAATCATGTTAGAATATTTTTGAATATTTTTTTATATTTTATGTTATATGTAGTTATAATAAATAATCTTATTAGGTACTAAAAGCTTATAAAATAACAAATAAAGTTATTAAAACTTAGTAAAAATTAGACAGGTTGGGTTTTGACCCGTTACTATCCCATTTGACCCAAACAAATTTGGATTGAGTTGGGTCTTGACCCGTTTATTGTCTTGATCCATTTTGACCCGTCAAAATTCAACCCTACCCACTCAATTGCCACTCCTAAATTTATAACTCAATCCTACTCAAGTAACGGATCGAATGAGGCTACTCCATTTTGACGACTCTAATGCTTACCTTAATGACCAAGTCTAAGCAAACTATGCTACTTTACGAACAAAATATTTATTTTGAAAATCTCCTCTTTTTAGAAAGAGAATCTAATCATATTACACAATTTCCTCCTTTTTCTTGTTCTTTTATTTGTTTAGTCCTATATTAAGTATTACGTATAACTTCATCATTTTTAAGGCATATTTTCGCATTTACGAGCCAATTTTTAGGAATTATGCGATCTTTTTGGTTTTTCGTGTGTATTAGCTCAAGCCCATGGATCTAGCGCCTTAGAGCATCAAATTTTTTTTCCTAAAAAAGTTTTATGAGGACTTCCGTAATGAGTTGGGGATGAATTACGTATAGCCCCACCATTTTTAAGGCATATTTTCGCATTTATGAGCCAACTTTTAGGAATTACACGACTTTCTTAGTTTTTCGTGTGCTAATACCCATGGATCTGGCATCTTGGAGAACCCAAAAAAAAATCGGAAAAAACTTCATGAGGATTTTTGTAATGAGTTGGAGAAACATTACGTATAGTCCCACCATTTTTAAGGCATATATTTACATTTACGAGTCAACATTTAGAAATTACATGACTTTCTTAATTTTTCGGGTATAATGGCATGAAAATAAATAAAGTAAAAAAGTCTTACAAAAAGTGAAGATTAATTATACACGCACGCAAAGACAACACACACACACACATATATATATACTTAATTAAATCATTCATAATTAAGCAGAGGAGAAATTCTATAACTTCATTAAGAGAATTACTTTGTAGTATTTACTAGTATTAAAGCCTCTTCACGGTAGTGTCTTTCATTTGCTACAAAATCGACATATTAATTTGTCTCTCTCAAACATGTCTAATCATGATATTATACGTAACCTATATTGTACAAATCAAAATAGATCTAAATGATTTATACCAAAAATTATAAATAAATCAATGAAGATAAAAATTAATATTCTGGTATTAAACCAAAAAAAAAATAATATCAAAATATAAAAGGTCGATTTTATTTGAACTATGAAAATCCCTACTCACACATATATATTTGATATACATATAACATAAGGTAAACCCTTCATGAGATACTTGAAAAAATGATTTTTAAAGCAAAAAAAATACCAATTTCGTGACAGCATTTTCTTTGGAATTTATTTTAAAAAGAATTACTCTTTTATTAAATTTTAAAAATTAGTTTACATTTCTTTTCTTTTTCTATAATGACATGCTTTAATAATTATAAAAATATAATGTCTTTTTCTTTCGTGCATAAACTTTATGTCCTATCAAATACTCCACGAAATTAAAACTTAGATGGTACCAAAGATGAAGACAAATCTAGTAACTGAAATCCTTTTCGTTAAACAACTATATATAAATTATTTAATTTCTTTAATGTAAAAATATATTCTAATAATATTCATAATAAAGGAAATTTGAAAATTATTTTAGATCACACGTTTAATACTTAATACTCATAACCCAATTATGATAACAATTTTTTTTTAAAAAAAAATCTGGTATAAATTCTTGATTCGATCATTATCATGATTAATTTTTTATAAGATTTTATAATACGTGTCACGACCTCCTATCTAGTTGGTTCCCCAAAATTTGGACACATCCTAAAATATACTTTCTTGTAAGAAATTAATTTCTCATTATTAATATCTATATATTTGTATTTCTGTTGAACAAGAAAACTACTAGAAATGACCAACAGTATACCATAGAAAACTAAAAGACTCATTCTATATCACAAAGGACGTATCGTGATTCAATGGATGAAGTCGTTCCTTTTTTTAAATTAGATATCTTGAATTCAAATCTTAAAAATAAAAAAAATTGATGAAAAATATATTTTCCTATCAATAAAATTCTATGTGGCGTAAATCTAAATTAATGACAGTTCATAGAAAAGAAAAGAAAGAAGGTCAAGAAAGATGGGCATTTAAAAGAGGGGTCTTTGGATACATGAATGAAAAAAGATAAATTTATTCTATTATGGCACTATATAATACATACATTTTTTTAATTTGTTAGCATGTGGAGGAAAGGTAACAGGAAGGTACTTGATTAATAAATATTGAGGATTTTTTGTAGGGAAGATAGAGAGGAAACTTAACTTGTGGGGTCAAAATTCCATATTCATTCTCTAGAAAAATAGTCAAAAATTACGTCTAGACTTTATATTTCTTTATTTTTTTATTTCTTTGAGTAACATGATTTGATTCATTGTCTTCATTCAAGAGTAGAGTCAATCTCAACAAACATGTTGTACTACTTTTTTTTTTTCGATATTTATGTTTGAGTTTCATTAAATCTAAATTTATGTCAGAAAGACTTTTATAATAACATGAAATATACGTTCTTTACAAAAGAAATTTCATTATTTAAAATTAAATTTCAAAATTATACTTATCACTCTGCGATAACCTTAGTTTGTTTCTTGTTCTTCTCAAAGAACATACTACTAAACATTATTTGTGATTTTTCATAGTTGAAAAAAGAAAATTATATAGATCACTACTCTAGATTTTTTAGAAATGAATTATCACGTCATGTAACAACTTCAAACTTGTATATATCTCTTTTAAGAATATATTTTTCAAATACGGTATTTCAATTTTAATTTTAATTATTTTCTTAGAAATGCTTTTTAAACATGTAGTACTTGTGAAAGTTAAATATTCAAGAAAAATTAATCTAAATAGTCATCTACCCAATCGCTTAAATTATAAATAGACAACCGATCCCGATATATTATCATATATTAATAATAATATTCCTTATTCTCATTATAAGTCTCTCTCTTTGCTAATTAGAGTGGGATTTAACACTTAACAACCTTCCTTACCTTTACCAACTCCACCTAAATTATCATACAAACACATTAAATCACCAAAATAAATATGTCTCGTAATAAATACATACATCCACTTAATAATATATTTTATATTTGTGATAAGATGAGGTGTTGGGAGGACAATGGCTTTGTAAAGGCAATAAGTGGGATCCACTTTGGTTTTCTCATAAAAAGTAAAAATCACCAACTTTCTGTTGAAAAAAATAATTATTTTTTACTACTTTTATTGCATTGTTAAGTGCTTAGTGCTAAATCAAGTATTATGGGGATAATTAAGGCTCTAATTAAAGAGACGTGTAATTTGAACAACCAAATGTTGAACATCTACAAACTCTTGTACTAAGCAAGTATTGAAATCTTACTTATTTTATAAATATAATTTTATATTATTATAAAATAAACTTTTAAGTTAAAGTAGACATTTGGATATGAATGGAATAATATGTGAAAAAAATGGTATTTGACGTCACGTAATTGGAACATATTTTACATTTTTAAAAAATTAAAAACTCATTTAGTTTTTTCTATTTATGCCAAATTGTTTCAACTAGTAGAGTGATAATCAAGTGAACTATTTAACCAGAAAAAAAAATAGTTGTTTTATACTTTTATACTCGTATAATAAAACTACGAAATTTATGTATTTATATAAACAATATTAAAAGACAGATAATATAAACCGAATAGAGTATGATTAAATGCACTTAGTATGTGTGTCTACATCATTTGTTGTTGCTTATCCACCAATCTCCCATAGCAACAACCAAAATCTCTACAAAACGTGTCCCTACCTAAAATCACCCAACCCCCACTTGTTTTCCCCTTGTAATAAGGGTATTCAAAGCCCCTACCAAACTAACAATCAACAAGATCTTTCCCACTTTAGAGGGGTGGCGTGGGGGGTAGGGGGGAGGAATACCTTTACACAAATCCTTATCCAAAACCAACAAAGTCAACAAACAAGTATGACATAAATCAAGATCGCGCACTACATGACCTATTTGGGTGGCACACCATTCCCGAGGCTGGAACATGAGACATCTGGTTAAGGGAGGAGCAAAACCCTATCAAGAACTATACTTGTTGCTACATAGAACAAAATCATCTCAATAGCTATCTAATTGTCTAAAAAAGGCCAAAATGTAACCATCACTTTATATTCTAATTCATATATTTCAATGCACTTATTCTGTGCAAATTTACAGTCAGGGTATTTCTATGAAAGCATATGGTTAATGCTCAAAAGATGGTTCATCCGAAACGGACGATATTATGTCCTTCCTAAAGATCAAAAAGAAAATTAAACCGAAATCCGCAAGCCCCTGTACTGTGAGGTCTAAGAAAATGTTTATCTAAGCATCATAATGTAACTCCGATAACATTAACATGCCCCTCCCGATTTGAGAGTGGCCTCTCTCTGTTGAGGTCAATTAGACGAGATCCTTTGTTTACACAGCAAGTTGAGAATTTACTCAGCTGAGGAGTCATCGGTGTTGTTCTAAGAGAATGAATTGCAGAGTTGGATGAAACTAGAGAACTTATTGAGACAGTCTGTTGAAATCAATTCAACGACGTCCATTTGCCCAATGCCTATTATTGTTGCCAGGTCTCATATGAGAATTCTTAAGGCCAACACCTTGGTTTGGGCCCTTCTTTGGGATATCATGCAACTCCATAACCTGTATGGTTCGCTGCCTCTTGGCTGAAGGACAATTATAAAAATGCATTCAGATCATTATCAGACCTTACAGTCACGAATCAATTCATTTCAATGTTTTCATAAGGAAACCGAACACGAATTGTATATATCCAGTAAAGTTTAAAGAGGAGCGATGACCAACCGTTTTCAGCTTCTTGGTACCGTTCCTGGAGCTTTCTTTTTGTAGCCTCGAGTTTGACTTGAACAGCATCCTCATCTGAATGTCTAAGTTTCTATAGGATGAAATTATGCATTAGATAGGGATCAAGCTTTGCATGAATCACAAGATAGTTAACTTTCTTTCAGATACTCACACTCTGTTGAGGCGCCACAGGCCTCTTTTGAATTGTGCCTTTATCAGATTTCTGCTGGAAGCTCATCTCGTTAACCTTGAGCTTCTGCTCCAAGGCTGGTTTTATCGGTTTTCCAGGCCCAGATTCACCTCCAGATGGCTTAGTTGGTTTCACAACTGTTGTTTGTTTCTTGATTACAGCTTCCTGTTTCTTTTGTTGTTCACCCTTATTCTCTTTGGGAGAAGCATTGAAGCAATCAGCAGACTGCTTCTTCTGGAAAGGAATGTTCTGGTTACCTAGTGATGGTTTTCGGCCATTTCCACGGTTCGCATTGAATCCCCCACTGTTTCGAGGATCTGAAATAAAATCCCCAATCGGAACAATATACCTTTATTAGAGGGGAATCCAAATAAAGAGCCGAATAGCGAAGGGATATTGAAAGAATATGGACACAAATTCTACTCACTTCCATCATCATCCATGCCATCAAAGAACTTCATTGTTCACAAACAACAAAGAGAAAATAAGTCAGTGGCAGCAGACGAAAACAAAACAATCAATTTTCTAGAAGAGGGGAAGCTGTTCATACTTGTGACAACTCAATTGAAGTGGTCTGAGCAGAAAAGAAAGCTAAGTCATCTAAAGGTGGGGAAGGAAGTCCTTCCTCGTCTTGATCAACTACAGATGCTTTCATAGACTCTGGAGTGCTTTCATTACCTTTAAGCAAGAAATAATAAATCAGTTCAAAATTCAGCTCAGAATTGCAAAATGAAAACATACAAGAATATTTCAGTTTTACTGAAAATTGAAACGGAAGCAAAAGAAACTCTTAAACAATTAACCTGCAAAGGCTGCAGTAGCATTCACCCATTCATCTACCAAGACCTTCCAATCCCTGTGATCCATTAAAATGTGATCAGCAATAAGCTACAAACAATTCTAACTTAAAGCAACTCTATAGAAATAGACGATGTTCCCAACCAGTAGATCAGAAAGTTGCATAGATCAACAAGAAGGTATACAAAACAGCAAAACTAGAGCTCGAATTACAGGGGTAAGGAGCAAGGGTCAGCCATATACTTCTGATAAATAAAAAGGGACTACCACAGTAAGTCACAAAATTTTGCAAAACACTCGATAAATAAAGCAATGACCATCATTAGTATGCATTGATGATTGAGTTATGATGTAATCTTCATTTTACGGTAAAGATACCATCAATTAAAGAAAACCGGTAAGCGACAAACAGTGGCAAGCGTTAAAAGTAATAATAGCTCAAAACTACAACCGACAAAGCAAACTGCCAGACCCACCAATACGACATGTTAGTTCAACTCGAAGACAAAAGTTCAAACCTTTGAGATAAAAACAAATTTAGCCACATTAAAGATACCCTGGATCAGACTACTAGAACCGTGTTGTGGATTCATATTTTGACGATAATCTTACAGTTATTTCAGCAATAAAGCAAGAGTTACTTACTCAATCAATGTCCGGGATAGATGTCGAACATCTTTTGAGTTGTGCTTTCTGAGAGAATTAACCGACTTTCCAATCTCTGTGGCCTGATATAGAAGCAATCAATTATGCCCATCCAAAATAAATTTTAAAAATTGCAACCAAGACAAATGGAGGATGAAATTTTGGAAGCGGCAAAAGATCAAACCTTCAAAGTCTCCACAGACAAAGCCATTAGTTGAAGCCTTCTTAAGCACTCAAACAACTCTGCAGACTGTCAAAAAGAACAATAACTCAAAAACAGATTACTAAAGAAAAGCTCAAAACCACCAAGCAAGTGAAATTGCAAAAGAGATAAAGAGTTTAAAAGTAGCTTCATACATTGTTTTAAAGCTAAAGAAAGCAACATCCTTCTACAACTAGATCAAAGGAACAAAAAGGGGGGAAAAAGGAAATGAAAAGCATAAAGGTTTCCTAACTGTGACATGGAAACAGCCTCATATCAGATTTTCCACTTATAGACACTAGTACAGAAAATAGAATCACCATCAAATTCAACCACAAAAGTTCTAAAAATCTAACAACATTAGCTCAATTATCAAGATTCTTCTTCCTGATCAACCCCACAAGAACAGAAATTTCAAATTCATCAAATTCAACCATAAAAGTAACCATTGTTATATGTCAGACAACATCAGAAACTCCAAAAATCTAACACCATTTAAGCTCAATTATCAAGATTCTTCTTCCTGATCAACCCCAAAAGAACACAAACTTCAAATTCACATACACAGAGTTCACCAATTCTTGTCTAAACAAATCCAAACACAGCAAAATACTTCAAATCAACAGTATAATCAAATTTCAATAGAGATGAAATAAACCTCAGCTTGGTTGTTATCAATGACATCTTTGATCCTCATCACCTCCCCAAAAGTCTGTGTCTCTTCCTCCATCTCCTCAGTTAATGCCTCAGCTTCTCCATAACTATAATTGCTAACTTGATTCACATTCATCTCAACATCATGATGATCTATCCTACTGTTAGCTTTGCTCTCGTTACTAACACCAAACTCACCCTTACTCTTAATTTTTCCTTCATCATCATTACCAGCAATTGGTACAGCTAAATCAACTTTCTCACAACCAAAACACATAGTAACTTTACATGTAAACAGCATTTCAGCAATTCTATCTCTTCTCAGTTTAAACTCCTTTGGACAATCAACAGCAGCAACCATAACTGCATACTCAATTATATCGAATATATCCGAATTTGCAGTACGGAAATAGTCCCTCCATTTATCCAAAGTCCCACTACTCTTCGCCATAACTGATGATTCAGAGCAAAAAAAAATCAACCCAGATCGTAAAATCAATTATTTACCAATACCCAGATATTCAAATTCAATCTTTATCCGATTTTAATTATACCCACAAAAAAAAAAAATCGATTGTTCATACAAATTCTAATCGGAAACAAGGTTATTAGCAATAAAAACCTCTGGTTTTCCGATTAGGTACTTTTTCCGATGATCGGAAACTGAATAATCAGTATCACCAGAGATTCAGTTCTGCAAAATGCAATCGGATACAGATTTTTATGCTTTTTGGGGAAAATTCATATGATGAAACTCTATAAACCCAAAATGAGAAAAAAAAAATTTAAAAATTTAAAAAAAATACGATGAAGATTTTGGTGTGATATAAGAAGAAAAATCTAGAGAAAACTATTCCGATTGAAAAAAAAATTTCCAGAGAAAAAGAATATATGTTAAAAAAGTATGGAAGATATTCTCTCTCTATAGCTATCTTTTATTTCTCTTTGATTATTTTAATTATATTTGACCCTCTCTCTTTCTCTTGAAAAAATGCAATACAAGGTGCTGGTTCAAAGAGACTTGAGAGAGAGGAAGAAAAAATATTGTTTTCTCTTTGTTGGGGGTGGGGGCTGGAGTGGGAGTAGGGGTAGGTGATAAGGATCAATTTTCTTCTATAATTAGCATGGATCGTGGTGAGATGGTTCTGATTCCTCCATTTTTAACTTGAGAGGTTGAATTCGAGCTCTGAATATGAAACGTATATTTTAAGTTTGATAACGCGCGAAATTCAAACTCATCGAACTCTGATATGTATATCAAATGAAAATTGGATTTTAAAAAAATCTTTTATGGATAAAATTCATAAGGATAACTTTGATAATGAAAATGATAAAGATAACGATATAATTTCATAAGTAAAATTTAGAAATAATATGTATAGAGATTTTGTTCTTACCTTTTTGAGATAGAGAGACTATTTCCAACCGTGTTCAGTTCAAGAGAATATTTTCAAAGAAGGATGGTAAGAAAAATATAATAACATATAAAATAAATATAGTGACATATATAGAAAAATAATAAAAGAAAAACATCAAGGAAATGATTTTTATTTTCAAGTCAAGGAAGTGATTTCTCTCTTTGCTTTGAAGTAGTTTTCCTTTTTTTTTTTGATGGGGTTGGGGGGTTAGGGGTGGTTTGGGAGAGTAGTTGAAGAGAATGGAATTACAAAATAATATACTCTCTTCATTTATTTTTATTTGTCCATTTTTACATGTTTCGTAATAAATAATAATAATTTTATTATAAATATGTTAATTGATGAATGAGGTGTAGTCTTGGATATTGAAAAATGA
This sequence comes from Solanum pinnatisectum, assembly GCA_035578085.1. NCBI lineage: Eukaryota > Viridiplantae > Streptophyta > Magnoliopsida > Solanales > Solanaceae > Solanum > Solanum pinnatisectum. The sequence goes on along the minus strand of CM069085.1, from coordinate 41,783,222 downwards.
ATTAAGGAATAAGAAATTAATATCGATGATAAAATTAGAAAAAAATAATTGTTATTTTTTATGTGTTAAAAGTGAAAAATAAAAATAAAAATATATTTAGAGAATGTTTGAATTAACTTATTTTTATCTATTTTTGACTTTTAAATACTTTTAAATTTTTAGACACTTAAAAAGTAGTGTAAAAAAAAGGCAAAAGTCAAAAGTAAATAATAACCTAATTTTGACGTTCCACTTTTGATTTTTAAGCTACTTAAGAAAACTTTATCCAAACATCCCTTAAAATACTAAACAAGTAAAAATAAACTAATGTAGATTATAATATATCAAATTTGTAATTTGGTGATGATGTAATTTTTGTAATCTAATTCAGTAATACCTTCATGTTAATTTAGATATCTTAGTTTGATCAGATATGATGTTTTAAAAAAAAAAATAAAGATCTTGGCTTAGTCCAGTGTTCCTGGTAAGGCCCATGTTAGCCATGAATGAGGTGTTGTTTGGGCAATGTTGGAACCGTAAAAGATCTTTTTGTCCCTGTACTGCATGAATCGTAAACGAACCTATAGTTACATTGAAGGAATCCTGCCATAAAGATGGTACCTTCATGTTAAGTTAGATATCTTAGTTTGATTAGATATGATATTTAAAAAAAAAAAAAAAGCATTTTTGACTTTTTGTAAATTAAAGATGAGTATAATTATTTAAATTCTATAGTCTTAAATTTGTCACTATTGGAACTAAAAAAAATTACATATAAAAAAGAAGTATAGTTTGTTATCAAAATAATAAAACACTTAAATTAATACGGACAAATACATATTTACGTTGTCTTTAAGAAAAAGTCTTGTCACATTAGATTCGTATGAATTGTCATATTTACATTAGATTTTCTTACCATAATACATCCGTTTTTTCAAAAAAAAATAAAAAATAATAATCATAATATTATATTAAATTCGTATTTCAATGACGAAACTATTGTTATTTGATACTATTATTCATTTGGAGTTTTTGTTTTTGTTTTTTTACTTTAAATAGAAAAGGTAAATTTTCTATTTATCTAAAGTTTTACTTAAATTTTCTCCAATTTATCTTTGCCTGTTTTAAAAATAGCAAGTGGACTAAAAAATTAATTCTCCTGTTTTAGTCTTATACCACCCTTTGTTATATTAGATTTTTTCATGTTTTTTTCTTCTTTTTTTAAATTTATAAATCATAATATGTTATACATAAATTTATATTTCTCTTTATATTTTAATGAGCAAGTTATTGTTATGTGATAATATTATATTATTTAGTTAGAACTTCTTCATTCTTTGATTAACTTGAATTAGAAAAAGAGTTTCAATAAAGATGTTATTATCTTTAAATCCAATAGTAAATGAAAAGGGTTTTAAAATTAAGTGCAGTGTGAATTAAAAAAATAAGGGGATTGACTATAAAAATTCCCAGACACTAATAAACATACAAATTACTTATTTTTGCATTGTATTTTGTAAATAAAAAGTGCCAAATAATTTTTTATTATTTGTTGAATTTGTTGAAGTTTGTAATTTCTATTGCTAGTATGGTACAGTAGATTTTCGTTTATTTTGAAAGAAATTAATCCATAATATTAAATAATTATGAAGGAATTAAATTTCTTTAAAAAAACACAAATTTCTGTTTGACTCAAAACAAAACAAAGTCTCTATTTTCGTTTACGTTTCCAATGCATTTATCAACAAGAAGGTAACGTTTACATCATGCCTATGTTGCTTGTTTTATTCTCATCTCATTCTCCATTGTTATGTTGGATTTCCTTACATACTTTTTTTTTAAAAAAATTGTACTATCATAATATTATTTTTTGCAAAATTATATTTTAGTGACAAAATTATTGCTATCTAAAACCTATAATTCAATTAGAATTTCATTAATCTTCTATTAACTTAAACTATTGAAGAAATTTGACTGCTTAGATCTTTTACTTGCAGAACGAACAATATGACATTTTATTTCTCTAATATGTTATCTTGACTCGTGTTAAGTTTTTTTCTTTTAAGATGTTACTAAAATTTAAATGAAAAAATCTCAAAAATATCTTCATAATAAGTGAAATTGAACAAATTTATCCTCCGTTAATATCTTTATTTATATGTGCCTTTACTGTCAAATATTTGATTTAAATGTGTCTTTATTTTAAATTGTCCCCTCACTTAACCTAATTAGTATTAGTTAGTCAATTATTGCCGAATTTCAACATGTGTCATAATCCTAAGAGATCTGAACTTACCTATGCCTTTATGGATGATATATTTAGTCTCATGCACATACTTTAAAGACATTTTTAGCACATTAAAATTTGTAACCTTCGTTTACAAGCTTTCTTATTTTTTTTTTATTTACTTTAAATAGAAAAAGTAAATTTTTTATTTATCTAGTGTTCTCTCTTACATTTTCTCCAATTTGTCTTTGTCTGTTTTAAAAATAGCAAGTGAACTAAAAAATCAAATTCTCTTATTTTAGTCTTCCTTTGTTATATTATTACATTTTCTAATGTTATTTCCTTCTTCTTTTTTAATATATAAATCATAATATATTATATAAAAATTTATATTTTAATGAGCAAGTTATTATTATGTGATATTATTATTCAGTTAGGACTTCTTCATTCTTTGGTTAACTTTGAATTAGAAAAAGAGTTTCAATAAAAAAATTATTATCCTTAAATTCAATAGTAAATGAAAAGGGTTTTAAAATAAAGTGTAGTGTGAATTGAAAAATAAAATCTTAATTGCACATGTTTGTGTCTTGACTATAAAAATTTTCAGACACAAATAAACATACAAATTACTTATTTTTACATTGTATTTTATAAATAAAAAGTGTCATATAATTTTTTCTATTTGTTGAATTTGTTGAAGTTCAGTGAGTTCTATTGCTAGTACTGTATAATAGGTTTTTGTTCTATTTTGAGAGAAATTAAATTAATCCATAATATTAAATAATTATGAAAGAATTAAATTTCTTTTTAAAAAAACATAATTTTCTGTTTGACTCAAAACAAAACAAAAACTCTATTTTCGTTTACGTTTCCAATGCATTTTTCAAAAAAAAGTATAGCGTTTACATCATGCCTATGTTGCTTGTTTTATTCACGTCCCGTTTCCTATTGTTATGTTAAATTTTCTTACCTTACATGTTTTTTTTTTTAAATGTACTATCATAATATTACTTTACAAAATTATATTTGAATGACAAAATTATTGCTATCTGATACCTACAATTCAATTAGAATTTCTTTAATCTTCTATTATCTCTAACTATTGAAGAAACTTGATTGCTTAGTTCGTTTAATTGCGGAGCGAAAAATATGACATTTTATTTTTTTAATGTGTTATCTTGACTCTTGTGAGGTTTTTTCCTTTGAAGATGTTACTAAAATTTGAACGGGAAAAGTTCAAAAATATCCTCCTAGTAAGTGAAATTGAGCAGATTTATCTATCTCCATTATATATATCCTTACTATTAAATACTTAACCTAAATATGTTTATTTTAAATGTTTTTTTCATTTAACTTAATAGTTAGTCAATCGTCACCACAGATCTAGACTTACCCATGCCTTTATGGATGAAATATTTAGTCTCATTGGCATACTTTAAGGACATATTTAGCACAATTAAAATTCATAATATTTTATGTTTTTTTATTATTTATTTATTAATGGGTTTATCTTGTTGGTTCATGACAATGTAATGATGATTTTTTTCTCAAATTACTTTTTTCTTTTTGTAAATATTAAATACGATTAAACTAAGCAGAAATGTTGAAAAATCTAAATCATTTGTCGAAAGAGAAATTCAAACTTTTAAATCCTCTTAATTTCCCTTTTAACGTTTAGATCTAAACTATAATATTTCTCTCAATTATGATCAAAGCATATTGAAAAATCATATACTTATGCATACCAAACACACCCTATTTTTGTTATAGGATGGATTGATAAACGCACCATCAATCGATGGGGTGTAGTGGATAAAATGCTTTTCCTTTAATAAGATATCTCGAGTTCGAGTTTGTAGGCAATGTGACCCCTTTCCCCACTTTAATGAAGCCTTACCCGACATAAATCTGAAATAGTCTAGCTCCAATATATAGGAATATTAAACATCATTTGAAAAAAACCAAGAAAAGATAAACACATGTTATAATTATGACCACTTAATGTGATCACTATTAAGGAAAATTTGGACACACCCTAATTACTTCATGAATATACATTAGACAATAATTGCAAAAGATATTATCATGCTATAGTTTTAATTGCACCTTTCCTACTTTAATAGTAGATAACTAACCTTAGTGGTTATTCTCATCTTATTTTTATAACTAATTTTTTTAAAAGCGTAAATAAATTTATAAAGCTTTTTTCAAAAAAAATTAAAGAGGTAAATTAATAATTATTCTTTTTATTTACGATTCCTTAAGAAGCGTGTAAAAGAAAAAATGGATAACTAATATGAAATTGAGGCATATCTTTAAATTTAAGATAATAAGATTAAAAAAAAATCTTATTTTTTTTAAAATCAGACAAATAAATTAAAATAAAAAATATATTTTAATGATCGTGAAATAAGATAAAACGATAGACCCAAGATCCTTTTAACTTTGTTACGTGTGAATTGAACATATGCCCAAAACAGTGGCAAATAGTTGTTGCCAATAAATAACTCATGAAGTCAACTTATATTGATTAGGACATGTTAAGTGATAAAAGAAATTATAAATTCTTATACTATAGTCCACGCGTTTCGAATAATAATGATAAATTTATGGTCACTATTCTTCGCTTTTTTTAATTTTCCTTTTTAATATAAATTTCTACAAACTATTTGAAGAGTAAAAAAAAACAAGGTAACAAATAATTTCAAATTTAGTTAATAGAGAAAGAGCCAAGCGAGATAGTAGAAAGGCGAGCAAGAGAGGGAGAGAGGTGAGCAAGATAGGGTGGGAGGCGAGTGAGAGAGTCAGTATATCTCAGATACATGTGAATCACATATATCTAGGATACCAGATACATTCTAAAATACAATATATATATATGGAGAAAGGCGATCGAGAGAATTAGTGTATCTCATGTATATGTGAATTCCTTTGAATACATTGTATTTGGACTAATTACGCTTAATTTGACCCATGTATCCGGACGCGTCAGATATAGATATCTGAAAATCAAAATCTGACATGAATGGTAATTTCAAAAATTCATGAGATAACACGTAATTAGATCCTAAACTAGTGAAATTTATGTTGTTTGTCTTGAAAATCTTTTTCTCTAAGGGTGTGTTTGGTACGAAGGAAAACATTTTTCAGAAAATGTTTTTCAATTTTTTCATGTTTGGTTGGGTAAAATGTTTTCCAAATTAACTCATTTTCCTCAAATTTAAGGAAAATAACTTTCCTTCAAAAATTAAGGAAAACATTCCTCCAACTTCAAATTATAATTTTTTTTGTTTAAAAAATAAATTGAAAGCTTATTTTAAAAATATATTTTTCAACTTCAATTTTTTTATTTCTTTACCCACCCTCACCTCGACCCCCCTCCCACCAGCCCCTTACCACCCACCCCCACCAAAAAAATATTTTAAGTTTGTTTTTTTAAAAAAAAAATCCAATTTCAAAATTTTATTTTCACCCCACCCCTACCCTTGACCCCCGCCAGCCCCCAAACCCCCCCTCCCCCAAAAAAAAAATAATTTAAAGTTTATTTTTCACCCCCACCCCTACCCTAACCACCACCCCAAAAAAAAATAATTTAAACTTTGTTTTTAAAAAATACTTTCAATTTCAAATGTTTATTTTTCACCCCCCACCCCTACCCTGACCCCCCCCCCCCAAAAAAAATAATTGATTTAAAGTTTGTTTTTAAAAAATACTTTCAATTTCAAATTTTTATTTTTCACCCCCACCCCACCCCTGTCCCCCCACCTACCAACCACCCCCCCCCCCCCAAAAAAAAAATTCAAATTTGTTTTTATAAAATATTTTCAATTTCAAATTTTTATTTTGTCACCCCACCACACCCCTACGCCCCCACCCCCAACATCCCACCCCACCCCCAAAAAAAAATTAAGTTTATTTTTAAAAAATATTTTCAATTTCAATTCAAAAATTGTTTTCTAATCTCTAGTAAAAATAAAAGATATTTTCTCAAAAATATTTTTTATTCATAAATCAAACATCAAAAAAAAAATTCTGGAAAATATTTTTTACTCACCAACCAAACATGAGAAAATAAGTCAAAGATGTACTTGTTTTCCATGGTAAACATTTTCCTTCATACCAAACACACCCTAAAAAAAAAAAAAGGTTCCTCTAAAATGATTTTCACAATGAAACTAGAAAAAAACAAATTTTACGAGTGACATTCTATATTAATTGTGTTCTCTGATCCCCACCTTTCAACCCCCTCGTCTTCACTCCAGCCTCCTCGTTAGCCCCATCCCACCACCACCCACATCTCTCATAATATTTATCTAAATTATATATCAATACGTTTAAATAATATTTTTATTAACATTTGTAAATTTTTGCCTAGCAAATATGTGGCAATAATATTCCCTAAGAAAGAAAATTAAAATAACGATTACACTTGAAGTAATGAAACTAATTAACTAACTTTATCTTTCTATTAAAGGACTCAATATTATCTCAAAAACAATAACACCTTTAAAATATATTTAATTAAAGGAAAACTTGTACCTTATGGTTTGTATAGCACACATTAACTTGCCATCTACTTAACATATTAAGTATATTGTTATATAATACACGCAATTTCCTTTAATAAGCTATTTAACAAACTTATATCCTAATATTATATTGCAATATCTATTTATGAAGGCAACACGATTCTATTTTCAGATATTCAAATTTAAAAAATTTAGTAAAAAATAAAGAAATGTCGCAATCAAGAATTACTTACTGTTGGATTTAACTTGGTATGAATAAAAAATAGAGAGAAATGAAAATTTGAATGGAATGCTATTTTTTGTAAGAGAATTTTATCTCATATTACTTAACGAAAAAAAGTTTTTTTACTTATATATATTGATAGAAACACGTCTTCTAGCTCTTAAAAAGTTGAGAAGAAGACAAACATCCACAATCGTTGCTCACTCAAAAACAATAAAAATAATTAAATTTCTTAAGCACGCCAGTAAATTTTGTATTTTTGAAATCAAAATATTAACACTCACAGAGTATTAAAAGTGATATTTTTCTTTTAAAGTAAATCTTAAAAAGCACATAAATTATAAATTATAGAGAGTAATTATTTTCACGTGCTAACGAATGGCACTAGTGACAATAATTTGAGCCAGTGAGCAAATATCACGGTTTTTTTTTTTTATAAAAATAAATATCATTACTGAAGTGACTCCCTTCCAATCAATTTGTTTGCGTTAATATTATTATTTATTATTCATTTAAAAAAATATCTTTTCAATTTTTGATAATTTTTTAATTTCTAATTTTCATGTGACATGTTTATGATTAGAAGATTAAAATAGTACTATTAATATTATATTTATCACTAGTTAGAGAACACAAAAGTCAATTTTTTTTTCATTATTTTCATGAATTTAGCTTCAAATCGAATCAAACAAACTAACTAAAATGATGGGAGAAGGTGGCTGAGATCCGAACACCCTCGACAAAAAATAATATTAGTGTTTTTTGTTTTGTGTTTATTGAATTTCTTAAAACAAGACTAGAGGTTCACTCATTAATTTAGACTTTAGAGCGTTCAAAATTCACCTCAACATTACAACTTCAAATTTTAATGTTGTGTTTTTCGAACCCTTTTAACGAAAACTCTGCATCCTTCATCGCATGTTGTGTCTCACTTATTTGGCGAAAGGCGTAGAAACGTATACTTTTTAAGAATAGTTTTAGAACATACAATTTTTTTAATTTTGTGACAAGTTAAATTAAATTACATAAATTGAGACGAACGAGTATATGATTGTACAACACCTTAAATATTGATGGGATGACTCATCTGATCCTATCTCAAACTTTACCTCTTAATTAAATAATACACTGCCACGTGTAATCAACGCTTTCTCTATTCGCTACACGTTTATTATATGGTTGGGTTTATTTTGTCTTTTTTTATTCTAATAAACTTTTCTTCAATGATAACGTATAGTATTTTGTTTTCTCCTTATATATTATTAAATTACATAAATGGACACATCATATGCCATAACATATTTTTTTGTTTATTTTTATTCGTACACTTTAGATTTGGTATGTTTTTGAAAAACGAGTACTAGTAAGGTCAATTATTAGGTATGGAAAATGATTCGAAATAAGTTATTAATGTAAAAGATAAAATATATAGAGAAATCTTTAAATATGAGAATTTGTATATCTTGATAGGAAAGAAGTTATTAAAATATAGCACGAAGTCATCTTTTCTTGTTGTTATTGGATCGACCTGTTATAAAAGTAAACCTAATGGAAAGTTTGTATGTAATATGATTATTTTTTTTATTTTTACTTGGTGTTCGGTATCTTTATTGGAGTCTGACTATTCTGGAATCTGGATGCACCACATAGGGTCTCATGTAGGAGAATGCTCTATCAAGGAATTTTCTCATACTCAAACATTGAATCCGAGACTTTTGATCAAGTCTCATGATTAGCAAATCAGAAACAATAAAAGATGAAAAGAAAAAGAAAAGAACTATTCGAGTCCACAGAACCCACTGGGTGTCCTTAAGAAATTTAATCTCCATTCCCTTCAAGTACCCGAGGTTGTAGATTAATATCCCCCAAGATAAAACAGATTAACCATTAAAGAAGTTGCGGTACCTCAAACTTCGATAATTTCAATGAACTCAAAAAGACAGCAATGAGATCACACACATAGACACGATCGATCGATTTGTAGAAAAAAAAGGAAGAATTCGGTGCAAAAAAATGAGAGAAAATCTCTCTATTTATAGCCAACAAAAGGTAGTATGAAAAGGTATAAATTGTGTCTTATCGGAAATGCCACAACTCCTTGAAAAGAGAGAATTTTTCAGAAAGGTCACGACTCTTTGGAAAAGACACAACCTTTCGAATGGTCATAACTCACAACCCTTTAGAAAAAACACAATTTTTCGTAAAAATCACAACCCTTCACTTCCTATTCACACCTTTAAAACTCAACTAGAAGGACTAGCCCCATCCACTGCACCACTCATTCAAAAGTTGAATATCGAGTTTAAGTTATTTTTATGTTTATCAATCGCTTAATCTTTACCTTGTAGTTGAAAAGATGATAAAAAAAAATATTGATAGTAATGTTAAGACGCAATTTTTTAAAAATATTTTTAATGACTCTTGAAAATGATTACGGAAAGTGATTGTTTAAAACATGTTGATAAGATTAGTCTATTTTAAGCCATATTATAAAATTATGAAGCATTAAAATAGTTATTAAAATTACTTTGCAAAGCAAATGGGATAAAATGATTTAAACAAGGAAATAATTTTTTTTACTGGCCATCAAGTTTATCAATGAGGATATATACACCTTGTTTGGAGGGTGTTACGTTTAAATACAATATTTATTTTGATTGTTACTTAAATTATATTATATGGCATTATTTAATCTCATCATTAGATAATGTCAAGAAGATCCATTTTATATAACAATCGGTTTGGTGTGATCACACCGTTATCTTGATATTTTCTTCTCATTTTGTCTTTATTTATATCATTTAGTAGTTTATTTCATCTTTTATCCTACTTTTTCGTAATAATTCTACCCAAAACCTTACTTTTTTCGTAGGTTTATCATTCAAATTATGGATGTTTGACGTTATGTAACGACGGAGAATGATATAATCTATCCAAATAATGCATTTATTAAAATAATACAATACAATATAATACATTATGAAACAATGTACATAAATATTAAAAATCTACAAAGTCACCATAAAACTATTTTTTTATATGGTCTTTTATGTGTAACCCCTGTCCCACATAATTTAATGACAAATCAAAATAATAGATTCATTTAGATGGTAAATCATTTCGAAATTAAGATTTTATTTTTATTTAATATTTAATGGAATTGACATTTGAAATCCAAATAGATTGTATATATCCCGTAAATTCAAAGAATCAAATGTGATTTTCTTTTTTCAAGTATATTCAATGATTCATTAATATAATGCTAACAAACTAAATTTGATTCAATGAATAGAAAAAAAGTAGTTTATTGAGAAAATTTTCGTCTATTTTGTATTTATACGTAGCATTTGACGTCATGGCTGAGCGTTATAAATAAATCAATGGAAAAATTAATTAAAACAATATTATTATAATTACAATTTATCTCAAATTATTAGATGCACACATCACACATGTATAAACGAAGACAAATCAATATGCTTATTTTCTAACAAATGAAGAACACAAATATCAGAAAAAATGTTAATCCGTTAAAAATAATTTATTTTAATTAAAAAAGATACTTCACCTCCTGCCAAACACAAATAAATTAAAACAGAGAAAATAACTAATTTCCAAAATCAAAATGTTACGCTTTTCGAATAACTAATTTAAAACTTTGAACATGTTTTTTCTATTCGTCTATTCGAGATGAGAAGATACATGCATGTTATATATTATATAATAATTATCCAAACTAAATAACTTTGTTTTTTTGCACAACCACATATTTGTTTTATTCGGATTTATTACCTCACATATATTTACAAAAATACAATAACCCAACAAAAAGTTACAATTTCATGATTGAGATTTTTTCAATTTTTTAATTAGAAAATTCAGGTTCAAATTTTTAAAATTAAAAAAAAAAAGATATTTTAGAAATAATCCTTTAGTGCACGAATTTAAATTTATTCAATTTGCAATATGAATGCATGTTTTTTTTTTTGGGTTATTGCATTGCTAACAAGCAATATCATATCGAGAAAAAAAAATCATGCATCACTTAATTAAAAATAATCTGAACTTCATGCAAAAAATAAAAATAAAAATTGAAGTTCAACGAACTTTGGTAATAATTATAAACGACTGAAGTTGCTTGTTTCCAAATTATTTGAAATTAGGTTTTAAGACCATCCAAACTTTAGACGCGTATTCATGTATCTAAAGTTAATTTTAAAATAACTAATTAAGTGTAAGTAAATGAATCTTAATCTAATTTAACCCTAAAAGTTACCTCAAGAAGTGAGATTTTTTCAACATAAATAAAATGACCACTCATTCCGTAAATCCTCACGTCTATGATTGAACATCTACAACATGGACAACTTTTTAACATAATGTCCCAACATCAGGTGATAAAAATTGAAATAGATCCTATTCTAATATATATATTAGGTAAAAAAATATATCTTGAACCTTGCGATTAATTTCTGAATTTAACTTTCATTTATTTTATTATTATATTATAAGTTCTGATTAGAGAGTACTTCTGTAGTCCATGAAATGTTCATGTACATAAAAAAAATAAAAAAATCAATGGTCATAATAAATTTTTTTTTCATAGAAAAAGCTAAAATATTTTGGTCAACCTAATGGAAATTGTATTTGTTTGGTAAAGGAAAGTCTACGTTTAGTCATGAATTTTTTTTTAAGTCTAGTCAAAGGTAGCTTCAATTATTTGTATGAGGAGTATGGTCAACAGTGGAAGGCATTTAAAAAAAATGTATAAATATAATTATTTATTTGGGTTGTTAATTTAATGCTTTCAAATCTTAACTCACATTATTCACAAGAAAAATTTAAATAAATTGAAAATAAACTTGTTATTAGTCAACTACTCCACTTGTTTTTTTAGAAAAACTAAATATTATAATGTCAAATTAGTAATTACTATTAGCTGGTATTTGACCAAATACACTTCTACTTTTTCCCCAAAGAGTGGTTTTCTTATAAACTTCCATTCATAATTAATGAATTTATTTATTTTTAAAAAGTGAAATACGTGTTTTAATTAATTTGATACTAATAATAAATATCTAGTATAATCTCATAAGATAAGATAAAGTATACGCAGACCTTAACCCTATTTTATAGAATAGAGAAGTTATTTCTGCTCACAGACTCAAAAGAAATATCCCCGATGTCATTTGAACATATTTCTCTAAATTCTAAAATGCATAAAAAAGTAATTAATAAGTTTTTTCTACACTTGACAAGTATAGTTTAATCAAAGACAAGTAAATTTGACTCTACATGGCATTTTCATCTATATTTACTCAATTGATGTATTATTTGAAGTAATTTTCTTCTATTTTTTTGAAATTTATAAAAAAAAATTCTTATTTATCTTTTTACTGAAATAAGTAAGAGATTATTATACATTAAAAAAACTTTAATAGAGACGTGTCTACTTTATTCAAATTACATTGTGACTGAAAACTAAAGCAAATATTAACTTTGTTGGAAAAAATACATAATACATAAACGTGTTCTTTAAGTTGGCTTCCGCTAACATTTATGCCCTCTAACTTTGAATGTACACAATTAGAAACTTAGCTTGTTTAAAGTTAAATAAATAGATACATGCATCCTACGTGGTATCCTACATGACAATTCACGTCTTTTAAGTGAAAAAATACTAGAAAGAAATAGGTGGCAGAAGAAATGGAAACTTTCGCAAATAGCCACTATAATAAACTTAATTATGCTCCATAGCTATAATTTGCATATTTACGGGTTGTAGCTACAATTTAAGCTGCCTCGTTTCTATAATTTGCGGATTTGTATAATTAGCAGGTACATTTGTATAATTCAATTATTTTTGTAAAAACTCAAAATAATAAATTTATATAATTACAAACATCAGAAGTGTAAACAGTTATACAAATTATATCATACAAATTCCAAATTATACAAAAGTTATACAAATTATATTATACAAATTTCAAATTATACAAACGTGCGAATTATACAAAACTAAAAATTTGAGCAGCGTAATTATAGATAATATTAAATCGCGAATTGTAACTAAGGCAAACTATAGTTATATTAACTAATTAACCAGTATAGGTGTGCGTATATGCATAACTTTCCCTAGAAATATTAAGTTGTAGTTGTTGGGCTAAAAACATGCGAATTTGGATTTGGGCTTCGATTTTAGAATATTAAAGCCTGACCCATTGATTATCAAATTGATCCATATTCAGCCCAATGGACTTTTGAATTCACTTGAAGAACGCAAGTCCACGTAATTTGCTCCTAACCCAGTGAGATTTACGTTTATTTACTCTTTTGTTATCGGTATTTATATTCATATTTCAAATATAACATAGAGAAAATTTTGTATGGGTTGAAAGAGAAGAGAGGGAAGAATAGGTTGGGAACTTGCGATAAATATATTTTGTAGGGGTTAAATTAATTAGATAGACATAAGTCGGGTTTAAAGACATAATTAAGAGAAATTAGGTAAATTTATTCAATTTGGGGGAATTCATTCAACTAGAGAACATATTATCAAGTTTCATAGTGGCTAGAGTATTTTTAATTAGATAGTAAACTGAAAGTATAGAAATATACATATATAAATTTCATTTTGCTTGAGATCGAAAACATTATCATAAGAGTCAATTTTTTTAATTTTTTAATTTTTTTGCCGACAGAAAGAGACAGTTGGGAGCTACAACGTCTTCATCCACCAACTAATCATATCAATTATATCAAATAAAATAATAATGCAGTACTAACTAAGTTTACCACTTGATTTTTTTTTTAAAGTCGCTATCCACGCCTTTGGGTAAATTTCTTCAAATGTAATAGCTGACAAACCACATAAAAGATGTGAAGTGACCGAGAAAGTTATTGGTGAGGAAAATCTATCTCAAGTCTCTCACGTGGGAGACATGTCATAGACCTTAGTGATACATTTTAAAATTGTACGAGTTTAGGCTTAAATCAGACAAAATCACTATTGATCTGAGTTGTTACATGTAGTATCAGAGTTACTCCATGTGCAACCTTTGAAGTTGATAGGATAAATCGCATCATTCAATATAGTTTAGACGAATCTCGTGATATCTTAGGCAAATTCTATAACGACAAAACTCAACAAATTTGTTGGATATATTAGAAAATATTAGACCTAGTAACATATGTTTAAAAAGTGTGGATCTTGCCCAAATTAGACAATATCACTAATCGGATAAACCGTTACCATCACTAGCATTCTTAAAAATTATCGAAATTACTTCGAAGCCCCCCAACCACTCTCCCAATGTTTCCTTACTTTTTGGTTCACTTAAAACTAAATATTATTTGTCCCAACTATGTCTCCTGCTGAACCTAACTTTTATTCAGGTACACATTTTATTTAATCATTAAAAAATGATGACTAAAGCTAAAAAAGTCAATAGAAAGTAAAACAACTGAACTTTGAATCTTAATGGTTATTACTATTTGAAATTACCCATTGCTTCTAAACCCATGCCAGTTCAAGTCATCCTTCACCCCCAAAGAAACAAAAAGTTTTCTTTAACGGTGATATTTGTGCCAGATTGCACGCATCTTGATCATTCTACTAGATATCAATTACTTTCCACCAATATCTTTGTCCTACACAGGGTTAAGCCACACCATGACACCAACAAACAAATAATTTGACTATAAGGAGGAAAATGGCTAGGGTTCCATTAGTCTTGCTATATGACAATGACAAGTTGACAGCCAACGTGCACAAAAGTATGGTGGGAAGTGGGAACAGCACAATGTGGATCTTCAAGAAGAGTGAAGGCGGCTAACTGCACATGGAAAGTTATCATCAGGCACATGGTGAAGCAAAACCATGTTGGTGCCTCACATGGCAACGGGACCGATACAACACCTGACCCCCAATAATGCAACTTTAACCAATACCCAGTACTACTACAACAATAAATAAACACAACGCATTTCCTCGACAAGCCATTCTTTAATTCTTGAGAAATTCTAAATCGAAAACGACAAAAGATGAACAAATATTTAAGCAGAAACAGGTAACAATATTACAACTACAAACCCACGCTCGTCACTCTCTCCAGCAAAGTGTAAACAAATATGGAACACATACAAGAAAAGAAAAGCTCAAAACCCAGGGAGATCAGAAACATATTACACAACATATAATAAAATGTACTCTTTCTTCAGTTCTCTTCCTGCACCTCGTAGTCCTCATCCTCGTATTCACCTTCTTCATCAGCAGTAGCATCTTGATATTGCTGATACTCCGACACAAGATCGTTCATGTTGCTTTCAGCTTCAGTGAACTCCATTTCGTCCATTCCTTCCCCTGTGTACCAATGCAAGAAAGCCTTTCTCCTGAACATAGCGGTAAACTGCTCGCTCACCCTCCTAAACATTTCCTGAATGGAAGTGGAGTTTCCAATGAAGGTGGATGCCATTGAAAGACCTCTGGGTGGGATGTCACAGACACTGGATTTCACATTGTTTGGAATCCATTCAACAAAGTAGGAAGAGTTCTTGTTCTGAACATTAATCATCTGTTCATCAACTTCCTTGGTGCTCATTTTACCCCTGAACATGGCTGAGGCAGTAAGGTAACGACCATGACGTGGATCAGCAGCACACATCATGTTTTTGGCATCCCACATTTGCTGGGTCAGCTCTGGGACTGTAAGTGCACGGTATTGCTGTGAACCACGAGAAGTGAGAGGAGCAAATCCAACCATGAAGAAGTGCAAACGAGGGAAGGGGATCAGGTTAACAGCAAGCTTCCTAAGATCAGAGTTCAATTGACCCGGGAACCTCAGGCAGCAAGTGACCCCACTCATCGTAGCGGAAATCAAGTGGTTCAAATCACCAACTGCAACATGATAAAGCATTTAGCAAGTGTAATAAAAGATGAGAAGAAAACCTATCACAATTCTAGAGAAGCCACTTTATAACCAAATACTTATTTATGAAGGTTGCATTTTCACCAGTTCAAAAAAGGGTGAAAGCGTAAGTTAAAATCTATACATTGATAATCAAAGCACATAGACAAAAAGTAAAAATTATCAATTTGGATAACGTATACTCACAGCTGGGTGTAGTAAGCTTGAGAGTCCTGAAACAAATGTCATATAGAGCTTCATTGTCAAGCACCATACACTCATCAGCATTTTCAACAAGCTGATGCACTGAAAGGGTAGCATTATATGGCTCAACCACTGTATCTGAAACCTTTGGTGATGGGAACACAGAGAACGTGAGCATCATGCGATCAGGGTATTCCTCCCTGATTTTGGAGATCAGTAAAGTTCCCATTCCAGAACCTGTTCCTCCTCCAAGTGAATGGCACACTTGAAAACCTGCAAAAAGTAGAAAATGTATCAATAACACCACAATAGTGATCAAATTAAGCACAGTTGTATTACTGACTAAGGATTCTAAGAAATACTACTCAAATCCATGAATACCTTGGAGACAGTCACAATTCTCAGCCTCCTTCCTGACAACATCAAGAACAGAATCAATAAGCTCTGCACCCTCAGTGTAATGACCCTTAGCCCAATTGTTTCCAGCACCAGACTGGCCGAAAACAAAGTTATCAGGCCTAAATATCTGGCCATAAGGACCAGTTCTCACACTGTCCATTGTGCCAGGCTCGAGATCCATGAGCACTGCACGGGGAACAAACCTCCCACATGAAGCTTCATTGTAATACACATTGACACGTTCCAATTGCAGATCTGATGTTCCAACATAGCGTCCAGTAGGATCAATTCCATGTTCATCACATACAACTTCCCAGAACTTTGATCCAATCTGGTTTCCACATTGTCCACCTTGGATGTGAAGGATTTCTCTCATCTTTTCTGTAATAAACAAGATGTTCTAAGTTCTTCTTCTCTTAAATTAAAAATCACTACAGAAATTATAAAATTCATGATTCACAATCAAATACATCTGATTCTCACTAAACTAAATGGATCACTACGACATTCACCTATCGAATCATAACTTTCAGTGGATAAACCTTAGTTCTTGAAGCAATTGCGCGTTTAAATAGCATCAATATCATTACGAAATACTGATCCAATTCTATTACATCAAGCACATTATTCACACAAATAACAATACAAATCACATTTTCCACAGATCTCAACAAATAAACTACTCACAGTACATTCTACACAAAAATACAGCAACTCTACAACATGTGATCTAACAAACAGTAATTCTCAGATCTCAAAATCAGCAAAACACAGAAAGTTCACTCGATCTAAACATTGAAAATGAGGCAATGAGCTAAAAAATAACACAATATCGATCTGACACTATCATTTGCAGTAGATTTTTAACAAACAGACAAGGAAAATGAGGCAAACAATCATTCCACGATAGCAGAAAATCATTATACAAATCATCAAAAATTACAATATGACATTACAGATCTAAAAACACAGTCATACACAGAAGATTTTCACAAAATATACAATGAAACTGAAAAAAAATTCACTCTACCATAGCAAAAACTCATCGATCACAGTAAAAATCATCAAATGCAATTAAAAAAACAATAGATCTGCGAACAGTAAACAGAAAACACACCTTCTGAATCGGAGAGAAAACTGAAGAGATCTGAAAAATGATGAACAGTGAAGTAGAACTACTCACTCGATCGAAGAGTGAGAGTAGGGTTAAGGGAAATGAAGCTCACGATAGAATTTTATATGAGCAAGAGGGAAAGATCAACGGCTGTAATTTATTCTCTCCTTTTACATCTGGACCCCTATGATGAAAAATGAACGGTCAAGATGAGATCTAAAATGGTGAGATTTGATTTTATAGGTAAAATATATTAGTTGAGAGATATTTTAGTGACGATTATGTCCTTTGTAATGTGAAATTACTTGAATGTCCTCCCACGATCGTCTTATTGTATTAGGGAACAAGTTATTTCGAGGTTAGTTATTTCTATATTGTTGGGGTTATCCCAAGGTTAATGTGGGATAAATAATACAACAATCTCGCGGCTTTATCTTAACTAAATATGCGATAAATTTATCCTAAACTTAATCTCAAAAATAATTTTTTTTATCCCTCTTACCAAATAAGCACTTGTTATTTTTCAATTTGCTCCACCGTGTTGGTTTTTTCTGGTGTTCACACCGTTTGATTAATTTTCAATATATATTTTTAAAAAAAGTTATGTAAGAGCCACCACCTTTCTACCACCAAAAAAACATTCAAAATTTAAATATGAGGTGTCGAATTGAAATATTTTATTATTATGAGATATTGCATTTAATTTTCATACCATTCCACCCTAACTAATATAATAAAATAGATTTGAATTTTTGCAAATGAATAATGGGTTTCTTCTATTCTAGCTTGAAAGCAAGTAAACTATACACTCATAAGTCATAACTACTCTCTTCAACTTAGATGATATAATTATGACCATGAGATTTGGAGGCAAAGTTAAATTTCGAGCTATGATTTTGATAGAATTGAATAGATTAAGTCAGTATTTTTAAAGACATCTAAATTTTATCAGATCATGTTTTTAAAATAGTTTGTTAGAGTTTCTTGGAGGCTGCTCCACTTTAAACTTTAGTTCATGAAAAATAACTTAAATATTTCATAAATTTTTGAATATTCACAAAGAGATCAAGATATGTAAAATATTATCTTTCTCAAAATCGAAGGGATCACTGAAATGTTCTTATGAGATCAAGATCAATACTCAAAGTGATATCGACGTTTTTAGAAATTAAATACATCTTAAAGAAATTTAAATTATCCTACGTTTGAAAAATACGCATCTGAATCACAAAAATTCCCATGTGAGATCACTTTTGTTTTCCTCACATGATATGTTTGAAAACAAATCAAGTAAAGTATATATTTATATATAAGGATAAATAGATGGTACTCTCACTTGTTAGATCTCTATTGGTCATACATTCACAAGACAGTAATGAGTAAAGGGAACATGGTATTAAGCAAAGAGACAAATAAATCCCCTAATTAAGTACACCATATATATAAATGGAGATCACATGAAATAAGATTGTTAGCATGTGATTTGCCTTGGTCCTTGTATCACTCTTATTAGCTCCTATAATTAAGTTGTTTTGGACCATTTTTTCTTGAATCAAACACTTAATATATGATAGAATTTTTCTTATCTTTCAAGTATACATTTTATTCTTTTCAGATTTTATTTTGTGAAACTACAATAAATATCTTATTATTATTGTACATTAAAATAACTTATTTTACATTAATTTATAACGATTAATTAAGTAACAAAAAATTAAGATGAAATGTGTATTAATCACTATTATAGGCAAACAATTGTTATGATTAAGTAAATTAAATTATCCCATGAGAATTGATTTCAAAGAATAATAAGCTTCTCAGTCATAAATTTTGAAGTTGAACCTTAAAATTTGAAAATTTTGAGTTTTGAAGTGGTGTTTTTTGAAATTTTAAATTATGTTTGGACATGCTTTTTACATTTAAAAACAGAATTGAAATTGTGTGAGTGAAAGTAAATTTTCTTCCAAAAACTTTAGTTTGGATTAGTTTTAAAAACTTGATTATTTTTTTCGAAACAAATTCTCAAAATCTGATCCAAAATCTATGATCAACTGACTTAATACAAATACTATTCCTTGAAAGTGATAATTCGTTTGTGTACCAGTAAAAAAAGATGATAAATGTATCTCTCAAACTTGCTTCTAACTCACTTGTACTTAAAATAATGATTAAGTTGAATGATTGAAAATATTACTTCACCTAATTAAAGTGCAGATTTGAATGTCACAACCACCTAAAGTAAAATTTGAAGCAAAAATATTCTTAAATTTGAAGCAAAAATATTCTTTTAAAGTGTAGTTATATATATAGGTACATTATCGAAATATATAGTCAGTGCCAGATCCAATAATCGCAAGGAAAACTTTATTTGCATGTGAAAAATTAAGTGTTTATAGAATTAAACGTACATTTCAAAACTTATTGTTAATCTTACAACATGTATTGTGTAAATTTTAGATCCATATTAGAAATAATTTTATGAACTTCTAAATTAATTAAAGAAATAAATTGTCGGGTCAAGGAACTGGGCTGGATATTATAAGCAAATGTTTGAAGAATCCAAGCCCAAGCCCAGCCTATAATGATGGAAATGAGACTTGATGGGCCCGGTTAATTCGCGGATAAAATTTACAAATAATCACTTTTTTATATACTATGTCACTGAAAAATAGTTATTGTCATGTAGATCGAAAATCCACAAATGAAACTCTAGGATCTAGGATACAGTAATAGAAAAATAGTTATCGTCATATGTAGATTCAAAATTCACAAATGAAATTTCAGGATACTGTCATGAAGTTTTACCTATAGAATTTTGAATCACATAGCAACGTTTATATCGAGGCTCTGCCTTGTTTGATTTGTGTCACGTAAGACTTATTAAGAAAGAAACACTTCCTAACAAGATTTTTTTCATATTCAGAATTCGAACCCAAAACCTTAATTAAAGATGAGGAAATCCTATTCATCTCACCACGATCCTTATCGGCTCAATATGTCCAACATACCTTAGTCCCAATTAGATAGTTTTTGTAGTGAAAAAGTGATAACTCTAATTGTGATATACAAGTTTGTGCAGAGAAGAAGAAAAGGTTTTGCATACTTTAGACTCAAGCAAAGTGGTGACAGGTTGGCCACTGTGGTATTCAGATCACTAATAATAACTATATGAGATAGCTAATAATAAAATTTTTAAAAATGAGCAGTTTGATGTATTAAAGCTTTTGATATATAAAAGGTATAGAAAAGGATCGGACCACAGTAATGGTCTATTCTACTGTATGCAATTTCAAAAGGATGTTTCTGTGGCTTGAAAGTTGAAACGGTGACATCCTGATCACATACATATTGATAAAAACTTTACTAATTACGACAAGACTTTCCTTTTCATACATAAATAAAATAAGGTAATATAAAAATGTTTTGTCATATGATAAAATGAAGTTAAAAGTGATACTCCTAAGATTTAGGAGAGTTTTCTTATTCTTCCAAATGTATATAACATGACTCTCAAATCTCAATATCTTTATTTATAGCGTTACATGTAGCTAAGGTACATCAAATGACGATGTCATGAATATGCAATTAACCATTGACACCGTGGGGAAGATCATGGGGGAGATTAAAGGGCGTGAAATGATGAGAAGTAGTTGAGGGGGTTAAACATAGAAGTGTAATGACAGTAACTTCTAGGAGTTATGGACATCCGCCATAATTCTATTACTTTTATATCACACTTAACATTTTTTGACTCTACGATAATTTGAATCCTAATTTACAAGATCTGGACACACTTCATTAACCGTTGTACCACAACTTTAAAATGTAACTCTAATATTTTGTTCTACGGATGAGATTTGATTTATCGTTTTGACTTGGACATGAGAATTTTTGTTTGGATTTTTATATTTTCGAACTCAAGAAATAATAAATCATATTCGAATTGGATTCATCTTTTTAAGTTCAATTTAAATTTGTCGATTTGGTTATTTCAAATTTTAATTTGATTTTAATCTAATATGTTGAAGTTTTCTTTTTCTTCCTACGAAAAAGAACATACAAATAAAGAATTCATGAAAAACTAATGCAAAATAATGAAAACCAATGTAAAAAATAAAAATAAAAGTAAAATCTAGCAACAAAGACATGTGTAGATTAACATTAATAACTAGTTACTGCTATCGTTGACTAGTAGATCTTTATAATATTATGTGTATTTGAAAGTCAGTAATAGTAAATTACATGTTCAAACAAAACTTTCCATCTAACTAAATTAAGATCAATTTAATACTATCAAAGACCCAACGGCTAGTTTTAATGGAACTTAGGAAACACAATCAGTACCGTCCGATCTGTCTCTCATCTAACGGCTATTATTTTGAAAAAAAAAAATATGACCGTTAGAACAGAAGCCCGGTTCTGAAGCTTCAAAAAGGGGTCTTCTTCTTCAGTGTATCGAAAAATCAACAGTTTCTCAGAGGCTTTCAGAGGGAAGGTAAGAGGGAAATTGGGAAATTTCAACGACACCCGTGTAGATAAACGATTCATTCTTTCAGATTTTTGAGAAATGGCTGCAAGAAATGTTCTTCAACAGCAAAACAGAGGTTAGATACTGGTGTTTTTGCCTCATTTCTTTAATCATCTTTTGATTCTTGTTTTTGGGTTTCTTGTTAAACTGTAATTAGCAAGTTTTTTTTTGTAACTTATACCCAAATCCCCCTTTTTTTTAATGGGGTGTTTATAAATTTGATCTGAGATACCTCATGTTCTTTGAGGGGTTCTTTGATCACCAATCCTGAACATCAAAAATATAAGTTTTTTTTGTTGCTTTGGTGATTTTTTTGAGTTTTCAGTTATTACCTTTGTTGTCTGTTCTTTGAGGGTTGGTAGGAAAGAGTTGGGGTAAGGCTGTATACACGCCACTTTTTCTAGGATTTCATTGGATATGTTGTTGTTGATGTCTATTCTTGAGGGCTAGTCTTTTGGTTATTAACTTTTATGTTTGTTCTCGAGGGTCTATTGGAAACAGTCTCTCTACTTGATAAGGTAGGGGTATGATGCATACACATCGCCCTTTTTGTGCCCCACTTGCGGAATTTCATTGTGTATGTTGTTGATGTCTGTTCTTGAGGGGATCTTTAGACATTTTGGCTATGAAACTAATAGAACCAATCACCCTTTTACCACTAAACTATCTTATGATATAATCAATTCTTGCAACACTTCTCAATGTTAATAGTACTAAAAGAAAAGACTTTGTAACATTTTTGGTCAGGTGAGGAAGTCCCTGGAGCCATAAAGCAGAAGAATATGGCAGGAGCACAAGGGAGAAACCGCAAGGCGCTTGGTGATATTGGGAATATGGTAACGGTGCGTGGTGGGGTCGAGGGGGGAAAGCCGCTTCCTCAAGTATCTCGTCCCATAACGAGGAGCTTTTGTGCACAATTGCTTGCTAATGCACAAGCTGCAGCTGATAACCAGAAGGTTTATGACTTAATAGTCTTAATTTTTCTTACTATTTTTCAAACTTATTGAAGTTGTTATACTAATAAAAGGGGTTGTTGTTTTTTAATCTCTTAACAGAAATCAATGGTTGCTAATGGAGATGGACCGATTGTTGCTAACGGAGCTTTACCGGTTAAAGCTGCACCAGTAGCAAGAAAACCAGCTCAGAAGAAAGCAGCAGCCATTGTAAAACCAATGCCTGAGGTGATCGAAATTAGTCCTGATACTGTTGAACAAGTGAAGGAAAATAAGCAAAACAAGAAGGCTGCTAATGACTCTTCAATGAAGAAAGCAGCAACTCTTACTTCAACTCTCACTGCTAGGAGTAAGGTGAGCAATTAATCCTCTATCAATCATATATCATGCTTCGTTTATCGGGATCGTTACACCATAATCTGATTTTGCTTCTGTTTGTAAAGGCTGCCTGTGGTTTAAGTCATAAACCAAAGAACCAGATTGTGGACATTGATGCTACTGATGTGAATAATGAATTGGCAGTGTTGGAATATGTTGAGGATATTTACACCTTTTATAAGATAGCTGAGGTAGATATCTTTCTTGTTCTTTTTCACAAATTTTGATAATGTATATAACTTACGGTTACGATTTTCTTTTTGATGTTACATAGAATGAGAGCAGAATTCATGACTACATGGATTCACAGCCTGAGATAAATGAAAAGATGAGGTCTATTCTGATTGATTGGTTGATTGAGGTACATCAAAAGTTTGAGCTAAATCAAGAGACTCTTTACCTCACTATCAATATCGTTGATCGTTACCTAGCTGTAACGACTACATCAAGGAGGGAATTGCAGTTAGTAGGCATGAGTGCTATGCTGATTGCATCCAAATATGAAGAAATTTGGGCACCTGAGGTATATTAAGTTCAATTATGCAAGTTACTTTCCCATTTTTTCGAGTTGCTAACTAACTAACTAACAAACCAATTTGATGATCATGTACTTTTTCAGGTGAATGATTTTGTGTGCATCTCAGACAGAGCTTATGATCATGAGCAGGTTTTAGGAATGGAAAAAAGGATTCTTGGACAATTGGAGTGGTACTTAACGGTACCAACACCTTATGTGTTCCTTGTTCGATTCATCAAAGCTGCTGTTTCTGATGCACAAGCGAATGTTGCTGTCTTGAATTCTTGCAATGTGACCTCAATGGAAAACATGGTTTATTTCTTGGCTGAATTGGGGCTGATGAATTATGCTACGAATATCTACTGCTCTTCGATGATTGCTGCCTCAGCAGTCTATGTTGCTCGACACGCGCTGAATTGTAGTCCTTTTTGGAATGAGACACTGAAATTGCATACTGGTTTCTCAGATTCTCAGCTACTAGGTTGTGCTAAGTTGCTGGTGCGTTATCATATGGAGGCACCACAACACAAGCTAAGGGTGATTTACAGGAAGTATTCGAGTTCGCATAGAGGTGCTGTTGCACTGAATCCTCCAGCCATTTCCCTGTTGGCTCTTCATGAATAAAAAGGAGAGGGGGCTTAGTTTTAAGTTTTAGTTTTAAAGTTTTCTTATTTCATTTTAAAACAATGCATTGAAATTTGTATCTGCTGTCCTAAAGGAATCATTTCAGTTCCTTGGTGAAAGATTTATTTTGAGCCATTGGAAGCAATTTATTTGATCAACAATGTGAAAGTTATAATACTTGTATCAAAATTTCCATCATAAAACTTGTGGTTGGGCTTAGCCTTTTTTACTTTGCAAGTTTGATTGTGAATAGGACCTGATCTGACTATTCTTTCATCGCGTAACTCTTATACCTTGATCTTTTCTTCCAAGGTTTTACCGAATTTTGTTCATATATATAATCATATACCTTGATCTTTTCTTCCAAAAAATAGAGGTTGTGTGGGAGTAACTTGAACCAACAACACTTTACCTTTTCCTCCTCTAAGTATATATGGTTTACTAATATAAAATTTTGCTGATAAGCACAAAGACCCTCAAATTCAAAAATCCAATCCCCCCCCCCCCCCAAACTGCAACACCATCTTCTCATCCCAAAAATTCCACAAAAACCATAAGAATCAAGAACAGTAACCATGATAAAAAGCTGAATAGGGAAAAAAACAAGATCCACCTCAAACACCCCCAACCCCACAGCCAAATACAACCAAAACCACCATAATTGCAAATTTGGAAAGTCACCTCATTTGTCTTCCTTCAAAGCTTTTCTAGGAGAGAGGAGACCAAAAAAAGACAAAAACCCCATCTCAGAACAAAAAAAAAAGAATCTTTTCTTAAAAAGTTTACTCCTTTTTATGTTGTTCTATCATTGGTCTTCAGTTCATTTTTGACAATTAGTCCATCAATCTGAATTTCCAAGAAACACAGAAATTGACCCTTCCCAGAAAAATCTAATCTTTCAAGTTTTTATCACTTCTTTTCTTGGTCCATCAATCTGAATTCTCATAAAGGAGACAACTTTCCAAGAAAATTTGCAACCCCATCTCATAAAAATCTGATCTTTTTCTAGTTTCATCTTAGTTTTCAGCTCAATTATCAATTGGTCCATCAATCTTGAAGTATCAACGAGAACATAAATTGACCCCCAAAAAATCCAAGATTTTGTTAGGGGAAATGAGGGAAGAAGATTCCAATTGGTTTGCTAGATGGGAAGAAGAATTGCCTTCTCCAAAGGAACTAACGCCTTTATCCCAAACCTTAATTACTCCTAATCTAGCTATAGCTTTTGATATTCAAAACCCCAACACCCCAAATCCCAAAATATCACCAATAGTTCATACTCTTTCATCAGCCGAGTTCGAGGCTGAGTTGGGTGGCATGGCTGGTTCATCGGGGGTTGGTGATGAACCTGCCCGCACCCAAAAAAGGCCTAGGCTTGTGTGGACACCACAGCTACATAAAAGGTTTGTGGATGCAGTTGCACAATTGGGGATCAAGAATGCTGTTCCCAAGACTATAATGCAGTTGATGAGTGTAGATGGCTTAACTCGTGAGAATGTTGCTAGTCATTTGCAAAAATATAGGCTTTATTTGAAACGTATGCAGGGTTTTTCTAATAGTGGCAGTGTTTCCGAGACAGGGTTGGATCCCGCAACAGATCATCTGTTTGCGAGTTCACCCGTGCCTGCTCATTTTTTGCATCCAGGGAGGGGAAATTCTGATCATTATATGCCATTTGTGCCAGTGGCTGCAGTTGTTGGACATGCTCCACAACTTCAGCAGCAGTATAGGCATTTCGGGTCACTGCCCAACGGGCAGTTTGAGGTTCCATTCTTGCCCCGGCAGTCGCAGCAGCCGGCTCGGAGAACGGGGACATCAGTGCAGAGTAGTAGTAGTCATGTGTTGCCTTCTTATGTTGAGGAGTTGGAATCAGCTACAGCTGCTAATGGGAGGAAGGTTCTTACTTTGTTTCCAAATGGGGATGATTGATTGATATTCACAAGAGTTGATTTCTCAGATGGTCACTCGTAATTTGTAACTTTTAACTTGTTCTGTCAATTTTGCTTATGGATATTTTTGGAATAATACTTCAGTCTTCAATTTAGAACCTTTTGTTGGATAGGTGTTGTTTCTGTTTTTAGTAACTCTCTATAGAGTCATTTCTGTTTGTCCCTTATAAAACTGTGAATTCACTTTCAAGTACATTGTGTTTTCA
This sequence comes from Solanum pinnatisectum, assembly GCA_035578085.1. Taxonomy (NCBI): domain Eukaryota; kingdom Viridiplantae; phylum Streptophyta; class Magnoliopsida; order Solanales; family Solanaceae; genus Solanum; species Solanum pinnatisectum. Next base: position 41,756,486 of record CM069085.1, on the reverse strand, counting down.
AGAATTAGGATTTGTTGCTTAGTGTCCATGCTGAAATTTGTTCACTTAGATGAACTTCTACTAGTGTAATTATGTTATAGTTAGCACTGTGTTTCTCTTGTGTAGGCTACGAGTGACGACTGGCCTCAGGGTTAGCAGTAACAAAATCTGATATATTTCCATGGTTGCATAAGAAGCACACGTGGTTGAATGGCCTCGTTACACTTCGTTGTGAATATCTCCTGAGAGAACAATGATTCTGGTGATAATGTTACTCCATTGTTTATGTCTCAACACCAGAATTGATGATTTCTAGCTGCATTTTCTTAAATTTGGTGACTCCTTTCTTCTTTTGCCAAGTATAAGAAACAGCAAAACGAGTCTCCACTTCTGAAACTTATCGTTTAAAACGCGATTGTGTGAACTTGTATCAGATTTCTGCCACAAAATTGCAGGTACAAGTATCAACTTTTATGCATTCGAAGATCGTCTCAATCATTCAACATACTACAAGCTAGCTTGTTAATGATATTGTAGGCAAAATAAGGATAGATATGCTTTTAACTTTAGAAGCAGTGAGTTATATTTTAGCTAGTATCACAGAAGAATTGTGTAAGCATTTCCAGTGGACTATCAACTCAAATAATGATAAGACTCCTTTTTTCCTTTTTCTTTGTTCGATTTCCGATACCTGTTTTGTGGTTCGATCAGTGGTGAAAGTAGGATTTTCACAGAGGAATTTCATCGTCTACTATATCTATAAAAAAGACCGATCTTGTTTATACAATGTGATTTTTCAGCAAAGGGAATTTCGATAAACCCCCTTCCTCCCTGGGATCAACTAAAACATGGAGAAATACTTATCATTCGTGGCCACAACCTTATAAGAATGTTCATCCATTTATAAAGGAGTTTAAGTCTGATTTTTTAAAAAAGTATTTTCATACTAGATTCGAAGAAGGACCACATCCTAGGGAATGTAATATAGTTAACTTGACACGAGCATTAGGTTGATTTAACGGCTCAAACTTCACCTAAAGGATTTAAAATAAGACTCTATAAAATACGCTACTAATTGTCCTTAAATTCAATAAAAGAAGAAAATTCTACTTTTAATAATTTTAATGTTTTTCAAATTGGGCATAAAAATAAAAATAAATCTTTATCCACATATTAATGAACAAAAACATATTTTCATAGTTCCCACTTGAGTCCCCTTCGTCTCACCTACTCTCCTTCTTCAGCTCCAATTTTTTTCCTGTAGTTCTTACAGATCTGAAGGCCGATTTATCGGCTAAACTTTGAAGATTTTATTTCCGTAAGTTTCAATTCCTTAATGTTTCTTTGATGGTTAAAGATTTAATTTTTCTCTGATTAAATTGCATACAAGTACTGAATCTGATAAAGTAGAAGGATTGTTCAAGTATAAATATAGTCATTTTTCAATTTTATATGTTGTGTACTAGAATTATTTCATAATTAATTACTCGTATTTTTACTCTTTTTAACTTTATTTCGGTATTTTCCATTTCATGTTCATTACCTTGTGCATATAAGGACTGGAAAAGATTTTGAATTTTTTGGAATAAAACTTTGAATTGTATGCATGTTACATGGATTCGTGTCAGATTCTCCGAAAATACACTACCCGTTAACACTTTTTTTAGCAATGGTATTGTGAAAGTGGCAATCTGGTACTGAAACTAAATGTATGTACTGAGTTTAGCATCTTTTTTCGAGGAGATGAATGCATATGAATAATTCAAATGGAAATGCTACAGAATTTTTTTTTCTACTTTATGAGGACATTTAAGATAACTATAAAAACCTCATGGGTTTCTGGAGCTGAACCAACTACGAACAAGGTATACAAAACATTTGAAACATTGAAATGACCTTAATTGTTGAAGTTTCTAATTCAACCTAAAGTTACGCAGCAACAACAACATACCTAGTGTAATCCCAAAGGTGGGCTCTGGGAAGGGTAGAGTGTACGTAGACCCTTACCCTTACTTCCTCAGAGGATCCTCAGAGGTAGAGAGACTGTTTCCAAAAGACCCTTGGCTTGAGTAACATAACCTAAAGTTATACAGCAGTGTGGTGAAAAGTCCTGCTTTTCTTAAAATTGTACCTGCCATAATAACTTGTGATTTTTGCAACTTTCATCTCTACGAACTATGCTTTGACTGAGGTGATGAAACTTTAGATGTTATTATGTTGAATTTGACTGAACAAGATTAAGTTCAGGCCCTGTGGCGTATGGGAGAAGTAGTGCACATGTTCCAGGTATGTAGGTAAAGGATGTATCATCAGTCCATATACACTTCAGCCAGACATAGAATATCCTTGTGAAAGACAAACTTTTGTTCGGCTCCCCATGATCCCTATACACTTTAAAATATAGTGATAGCAAAAGTAAATTCGTTGCTGCTCTATATGTTATGGATTGGGTACTGAATTATGTAGTAGAACCTTGACTTTGAATATGCCTACTCTTATTCAGTTATCCTAGGCTGACTTTTTGGTTGAACTTCTTTTTTCTGGCATGAAACTAGCCGTCGTGAAGTTGTAGGCAGTTTATCTCTCGTCTGAAGATACAATGGCATCGCCATCAGATCACAAGGCTACCATCATTGATGGTAAAGCAATTGCTCAAACTATTCGTTCTGAGATTGCTTCTGAAGTCCAACGTCTTTCAGAAAAGTATGGCAAGGTTAGTTATCTTGGCAAGTGTCTGTGCGCATAAGTGAGTCCATGTACAAAAATTTCTGTATTTATCTGGTAATTACTTGTGCATTTGATGAAGATAATTGGAAGAGTATGTGCATACTTAAATGTGTGTATCTGATGTATTTGAAGTCTCAAGCTGGTGAAGCACTGTCCTTCATCAGAAATTGTATTTTTCATGGTCATGCAGTACTCAACTATCCAAAGTTTTGTTATTTTCAGGTCCCCGGGTTGGCAGTTGTCATTGTAGGAAATAGGAAGGATTCACAAAGTTACGTGAATATGAAGAGAAAATCTTGTGCTGAGCTTTGCATCAAGTCTTTTGATATAGACCTCCCAGAGGATGTAGCTGAAGCTGAGGTGATTAGCAAGGTCCATGAGCTAAATGCTAATCCTGATGTACATGGTCAGTCTTTTGCGATAATATGAAGTTAATATTCTTGCATTTTCCTTTGTTATACTTCTGTTTTTTTCAGTGGTCAAATTTTGTCTTGTTGGTCTGTATTTGGATTGGACATATCGCAGGTGTTTTTTTTTTCATACTCAAACGAAATATTCACAAGAGCAAATGCTACATGAAAAAAAGCTATGTACAAATACCAATGACCCTAGTGGGGTTTCTCCCCTTATTGATACAGATACATTTAGCTGTAACAACTTCCAGTTCAAACCCATATAACATAAGAAAGAGTGAAGAAACTAAAATGAAAAGGACACAAACATAGCGGTGAAACGCTGCAGACCTACAAACCAAATTGAGAAATAGAGTGGCTATACATCTTACATCCAGTTCTTAGAGACTACGTAAGAAATCGCTGGCTCAGATGCAGGAACTGGTCCATTGCTGCTGTTTGAGGTACGGCCAGAACCACCTGCTAGCAATGCCATCAAACCTCCTCCATGCACCCTTCCTTCAGAAACTGATGATGAGCTGCCTGCCACTGGAATATTGGGTTGGTTAAATCCAAGATATTTCTTGTGAGAGTCATCGCCGGATGTCATACAACTACTCTGCATTTTTGTGACATCAAAACAGATGTCTTCCACGTTGACAATCTCCTTCATCTTCTCAGGCTGGTTTGGCACTAGATCCTGGCATCGCCATGAACGCGTTTGTCTTGAACGAGAGCACCATGAGATGCACAAAGTCCAGTCTTCCCAGCAAATGAGTTACAAGGACCATCACCTTGCCCAAATTCAGACTCAGGCTGACCCCAAGAGCATCTCTTCCCTCCGCCGTGGGCTTTGCAGAAATCGGTGCTTCCCTGAGCACTTTTTCCACAGCCTTCAACTTTGCATCTTTTTCCACCACCATGGCGTACACAAAAATCAGTTCTTCCCCTTGCACTCCTGGTACACTCTGGCACAGCACACCTCTTGCCACCACCATGGGCCATGCAGAAGAGTGTGCCCCCATGAACACTCTTCGGGCAGAGCCCATTTCCTTGGAATGAACATCTCTTCCCACCACCATGACCTTACAGAAATCTGTGCTCCCCTCTGCCCCCTTATTGCACCCTTCAAAGGTACAAGCTTACCACCACCGTGTGCCTTGCAAAATATGGTACTTCCTTGCGCTCCTTTAGTACATTGGGGGTCACCTCCATGTGAAATGCAAAGGCCAGAGAATCCTGCTGCACTTTTAGTGCAGCCCTCTTGCTGGCATCTCTTGCCCTCACCATGTCGAATGCATAATCCAGACTTCCCTCTGGCAGCACGGCTGCATCATTCTTGACTGCAACGGCGTCCACCCCCATGCGCAATGCAAAAGTTGGTGTGTCCTTCCGCGCTCTTTGTACAACCTAGGAATTCACACCGACGACCACTCCCACGGGCTTTGCAAAATGCAGTCCGACCCTCTGCTCCCTTGTGGCAGCCTGGTTTCTGACACCTGCGGCCCCCACCGTGGGCAATGCAAAGGCCAGAAGCACCTCTTGGTCCTTTTATGCATCCCTTGAACTGACACTGTTTAGTACTACTGCTACGCTGCTGTTGTTGCTGCTGTGTTGTTAACCCGGAAGTACAGGTGACTGAGCTCTTTGAACTTGTGATTATACTTGACGACAGATCGGGGGAGACTGTAACTTGCTTGATTTGTGTTGCAGCCTGGTTCAATAAATAACTAGCCTCAGTTTCCTGAGGAATTCGTAATGGATGGAAAATGTTGCTAGTCTTCCAATGTATAGCTGTTGATACTTCATCAGTGTGAAAAGCTCCATCCATTGCCTATGGCGCCTTCATGATACATTGTGGTGAAGTGGAGAGAAAATGCACAGTAGTGACATCAGATTCAGCAGCACCACTAGAAAGACTTAGTTCCAGATCAACTGCAAGACCTTTTGCAAGTTTTTTGGACTCAGGGTGAGCAGACTTTCTAGAGCTTGAAGTCTTCTCACTGCCAAGATGGAGACTAAAGTCCAAGTCCAGGTCATCGAGGACTCTTCATCATTTTCTCTTGCTGAAGACATTGAAGTGCATGCAGCGTCTGAGCTCCCCTTGTTATCTGAGGAACTTGACGAATGTCCTAAACGTAGACACAAAGATGAACCAATTGGCTGATTGTTAGATTCACCTATTGAACTCCATTTTCGTTTGATTCCTTTTGGGGTAGGGATGGACGGAACTGAAGAGCCAATTGAATCAAGCCGTAAGGTGTTATCGGCACAATAACCACCTCCAACTCCAGCTCCACCAACTGCGATGGATTTGCCCAGATTCTTGAATGCACTTAACTGAGGATTCACAGTAAACCCCACATAACGGAATCTGGGATCCATAAGCTAATAGCTGGTACAAAAACTTCTATTTGAACCAAGTCTCAATTGAAAAAGAACAGTCAACCTGACTTCCGGGCTTAAGAAAAGTTAGTGGTAAACTAGGGTTAGATGTGTCTACAAAAACACATCCCACCCCAACTAACGAACCCTGTAGTATCCTTACCATCCATCAGCAATCAATATTACTCCCAACTTATGATCAGCAGCAAGGAAGTAAAATTTTGTGCAAAATCAAAATCTCTGATGCAAAATCATGATAAGCCAACATCCTTTTTGTTAATCCATGCTATACTTTTATTTTGAACCACCAAGATTTTTTAGCCAACATTGTCCTGTGTAGTTGGTTCAAAAGAAAATCATAAGGTCCTAGCTATTGTAGGCTCAATGCAAAATGTTCTGATATGAAATTGCTCTGTTAGATAAAATCAATGGTGTTAATTCTTGGCAACATAGTGGCATCTATATTAACCAGCTATTCTGCATGCAACCTGTATATTGCTTCATGTTGTGGTACTGAATGTGCACTACTTCAGTTGGTTTAATTAAGTGTATTTGACACATTACGAACATCTTCAGATTAGATCTTTCATCTAATATGCTGTCTCTGATAGGTTCCATGCGGCACCCATCTTAAATCTCATTCCTGCATTTTTTTTTGGCTTTTGTAGTTCCATACTATACATATGGGTGTTTTCTGCTACTCTATATGGATCACCTCTAGCAGACTTTTTAAATTGGGTGGTTAGAATCTCTTATGTTCTCATTCTCAGCTGGTGGCGTTTTTGTGAGTTTTGTCTCACTACTGGTAGATGTTTTTCCTTTCTTTTCTCTTTCTCTTTTTCCTTAAGTAAGCATTTCAGTTCTGGTTTATTAGTTATGTTCTGCAAGTATATCGTTGACCTTCGAGTGTATGGGGCGGAATATTGTGATGCATAACTAAGGCAAGTCAACTGAAGGCACTTTGTGGCATTGCTACAGGTATACTGGTACAGCTTCCGTTACCAAAACATATTAGTGAAGAGAAAGTTCTATGTGAAATCAGTCTGGAAAAGGATGTAGATGGCTTTCATCCTCTGAATATCGGCAAGCTTGCAATGAAAGGCAGACAACCTTTGTTCAACCCTTGCACTCCCAGGGTAATAACATAAACTTCATTGATTCTAAGAAATGGAAGATCAGAACATACAGTTCTCTAGTTCTCTTGCCTTGCTAAGAATTTATGTTCAAATCTATACTATTATACAACCATCTTCTGTTGTCTTATAAAATCACTCCTATCTGGTTTCTGTTAAACAGGGATGCATCGAGCTTTTAGTTCGAAGTGGGATTAGCATAAAGGGGAAGAACGCAGTTGTGGTTGGTCGAAGCAACATTGTTGGATTACCAGTATCTCTGCTTCTTCTGAAGGAAGACGCCACTGTTACTGTAGTCCATTCGCGCACCAAGGAACCAGAGAAAATCATTCGTGAAGCGGACATTATCATTGCTGCTGCAGGGCAGGCTATGATGGTAACAATTACCATTCATTTCTTACCTCCACTCTCTCGGAAACCTTCTTTTCATAACATTTTTTCTCAATTCATCAGTTTTTGTTTCCTATACCATTGCGATAGAGCTTTCCCAATTAAATATTATTCCCTCCGTCTCTATTTGTTTTGTCTGATTTTGACTTGACACTTGGTATAAAAAAGGAGGAAGATATGTAGAATGTACCAAACTGCCCTTTAATCTTCTGGTCTTAAACAAGTTATGTGGAAAGTTGGAACTAAAGAGTTGCTACAAAGAGAAAGAGGCATTCTTTTTTGAACAAACTAAAAAGTGAAGTAAGACAAACAAATTGAAACGGAGGGAGCATTAAAACTATTCTCCGAGAATGTTGCCTTTTCTAGAACTTAGAGGGCTGGCTTCTAAACCGATTTGCTGCCTTATTTTTTCAGATCAAAGGCAGCTGGATCAAACCTGGTGCTGCAGTAATTGATGTTGGGACAAATGCTGTAGATGATCCTACTAGGAAGTCAGGTTATAGGCTCGTTGGAGATGTCGATTTTCAGGAAGCATGTAAGGTGGCTGGCTGGATAACTCCAGTTCCGGGAGGCGTTGGACCAATGACTGTTGCAATGCTTCTGAAGAATACATTGGATGGAGCTAAACGAGTTATCGAGAAGTAAGTACTTCATTGGCTCTGTAGACCACAATAAGATATGGCAAGGCTTCTTAGCTATTGACAATACATTTAGAAATGTCAAAATTATATTCATGAAATAACAATGAGATTGTTCTTGTGATATGGAATTTCGTGTCGAAACATCATGAAGTTTTATAACCACTTGCTTATTATGCATTGATCAAATATATCTATTGGATCACAGTTTATACTAGAAGAGCTTGTTGAATTCTGAGTTATACATTACACTAGCAATGTGGGAATACAGTAATTGTATTAGGTTAGTTGAATTTGCCAAACAAAGATTATTTTTGAATAATCTAGAAAAGGAAAGATGTTTAAAAAACCAAACGTCACTGCGGTCAACTTGCAATTGCAAGTGTACCACATATTGCAATATATGATTATTTATTAGGTATTTCCCACTGTAGTAGCCAATTATTGTTCTTACTTTCTGCCAAACATTTTTTTTATGCTACTTGTTCATTTTGGATTTTTCTCTCTCGTTAATTAGAAATAATGATTGGAATGAATATTTTATTATAATATTCATATTGATCGATGTATAATCTTAAATTAATTTTGAAAAATAATTTGGGGAATAAGTAAGGACTGACAAGCCGCACTACTAGTTTTCGGATACGAGATATTCATCCAAGTTACTATGAACGTATTTGTCCAATTGACACATCTGAAGGAATCAATGACGGTAACGTAAAACAAGAAAAATAATAATTATCTTTTATTAATATGCTAAAAATGAATATCTATTTCTGAAATAGTGAACGAATACGGAAGGAGTAAAAACCATTTCTTATATAGAAAAGATAATGTACTTTGTGAATCAATACAGTGCATGAAATTTAGAAACTTGCAATTTTTTTTACAATTATTGGCAAATTTTAGGATGACGTGAATAAAATTCTAGGATTGTATGAACTTGGAAAAGAGAATGCACGTAATATCCTATCGGAATAACGAGGAATATTTTATCCGCTCTTATTTATGTAATGATATTTGATCTGATCGAGTACATAGTTAAATATAAAAAAAACTTTTATAATTATTATTTAAAATGAATCATAAATATTTTTATGATTATAAATTAACTTATTAAAAGTGTTTTGGTATATGTATATGTAGGAAGAAATTTTCCCGTTTGGTTCGTCACCATATTTTTCTAAACATTTTTTTCTTAAAAATCAGGAAAATAACTTTCAAATATAAATTAAAAAAATAAGTTCCACAAGTATTATTTCATGCAAAACTCTCTCATACCCCCCTTCCTTATCCTCGACCTCACCCAAAGGTAAATGAAAAATTTTAAAGTTCAATTACTTTTAAATAAAAATAATAATTTTTGAACATACTAAAAGTAAAGTAACGAGACACATAAATTAAAATAGAGGCGAGAGAAATCCAATTAAGGGGGCCAATTTGGTGGCACCGGCCTTTGCGTATATAGGAGGGGCATGAAAATTACTTAATTTCTAAATGTGTTATACGTAAGTGTGTGGTCTACACATCTAATTAAAAGAGATAGAAAGAGACATGTTATATATATTATTATTATTATTATTATTATTATTATTATTATAGATTAAATCAAAAGATGAAGAAAGTGAAAGTTTTCGTTTCTTCTCAACCAACTATTCTCTATATTTCCTTTTCTACCTTTGGAAAACAATTCTATCCATAAAATTATGAATTGTTTACTCGATACGAGAGTAATATCATAACAGATATACTTACAAATTACATATCGATAGAAGAAAATGATACATAAGGATTAATAAATAACACACATCTGTCTGAAAGAAAAAGAGAAACAATCATCCAAAAGGGATATTATTACTCTTAATAATGCAAAGTTGAAGAAAGGTATACCTAAGGGCTAAGCATGAATATTCATGTTAATCTTGATTATGTCAAAATCTTCCTTTTTTAGAATAAGATGGTGATCACAAAAATACCAAAAGAAGGAAAAAGGTATGGATATTAAGAAAATCAAAGTCAAAAAGAGGACAAATACCCACCTGATAAAAGAGAAAATAATTAAAACACAACCCTATCTAAGTTTTTTAATTTATATTTATATTATTTGTAGATAAGAAAGACATATATATCATATGTTTTGGTCCCAAAATTTGTACTACATTTTCACACATAATGAATAATAATTGTACTTCCATCATTTTACATTGTGCACGTAAGTATCAAGAGAAAGGTTTGGAATAATAATTTTAGGTACTTTGATTCTTTAATATATTTTTTTTAAATTGTTGCCAGTTTTTAAGCTATACGTAATTCTTTGGGAAAAAACAAACAAACTTTCTTGAAGAAATTAAACAAGAAGAGGAAAAAAGAAATCGAGAAAACTAGAAGATGAAAAGTACGTCCATTTGAAATAGGTCGATTTGACATGTTTCATGTATACATATATGTCATTATTTGTGGAGAAGAGAAAAAAAAATGTAACGGAAAAAGATATTATCCCAGGATTAATTATTCTGAGATAATTTATACCATCACTATGGTATAAATGATGGGATAAGTTATCTCAAACATGACAACCAAATAAGACACTAAACTTTTATTCTAAAACTATTTATTCTTAGTTCTCACACCAAACGACCCATAGTACACCCTTCGTCTCAAAATACTTGTTTGTCTTTAATAGAAATATTTAATTTGTCTCAAATATTTATCATTTTAAAAGTTTAAGACAAAATTAATTATTTTTTTTCTCATTTAATTTACGACCCTCACTAGTAATTATTTTGAAGATTACAAATATCTAAATTACTACACATAAATAAAATAAATATATACCCAACGAAGACAAATTATATCATAAGACATAAATAAAGGTAAAATAGTCATACGCCAGACAAGAATCTCATGGTAGTACGAAGGGGAAATTTCCAATGGTATCTGAGAGTAATTCTTCGAATTAATCATAGATTCTCAACTCCGTCTTTTAACTTCTACTCTAGTTGACCTCTCTTGTTTCCATCGACCGTGAGAAACTACAACGTTGAGAGCAAAACCAACCTAGAAAACAACTAATGATTTAAGATGTAGGATCCTTTAATTTGGCTGTACTAATAATTTTTAGAGGAGTATGTAAATGAAAACACGATAAGTATTCTAAGACGTAGGATCCTTTGGCGATACTAAATATGTTTAATAAATACGTATGAGACTTAGTTGAAATATCTAAATGAAATTTGGTGTCAAATTCAGATGTCTCCATATATGTTCATCCATTAAAATATCCACCATAGTACTATATCATCAGTTAACGATTTTTTGACACAATTGAATTGGCAAGACTATCTTTTGACTGTAAAAAGGATTTATTTATTAAAAAGTAGCTATACTTTAATTTATTGAGAATGAAATAACTAAAAATTAAGCACTACCTAAGCATGAAAACAAATAATTAAAGTAACAATAATTCAAATGTTACCATTTACCATTTGTTGCAAAAGCTACTAAACAACTCAATCAGAGGAGCAACTAATAATTAACAAGAAAAGATAGAGTCAAGAAAGTGAAGGATAAATGAGATGAAAAAAGTACCAATAATTACATAATGAACTAAAATATTTTTGTTAGTTAGTGATTGAGAATATATAGACACTATTTTAGAAGAAAAGGGTCCTACTAGACTTTCCTATACTATACAAATTTGGATAATTCTCCTCCCTTGAACTAATATTTAGAGTAGAGTTAAGCGCAAATTACATTTTATATCATGATATTAGAGCCAAATCCTCTGATAGATTAAATAATCCATGTCTTGTAGGGACAGAGTCGGGAGGGGGGGGGGGTGATGAATGGAAATAATCCCACAATATCGGTGATGAAAGGGGTCAAGGATTTCCATATATGAACTCGAGCTAATTTTAATTAGGTTGAGTTAGGCCGAAGATTCATTTGAATTGAACCATTCACCACAAAAGGTTTTGTCCAAAATAATTATAATCAATCAATTAGATAAACACACCTAAAAAAGGAATTAAAAATCAATGAAAGATATTAAATAGTTGTAAAGAGAAAAACGAGAGAGACAAAAGAAGAAGAAAACAACCATAAGAAAACTCTTACATGCATCTAGCTAATTCTCATCGATATTTGATATCAGTATTGAGACCTCTATAATTCGAATGCTTCAAACCGAAAAAATCACATTTAAAATTTAAAATCGAAACCTCTAATTAAAAGTGAAGCTAGAACAGATCATATTCATTCCATCACGACCTTGATCCCATGGTCGGTAACTCTTACATCTAGCTATCACTATTTTGGTCCAACTCCAAAAAAGTATGTGCACTAAGCTCTTTTTAAAAATTTAAAAAGACTTCTTGATCATGCATGCATGGCTCACGCATGTAATAGTTCTCCATATTTCATAGAGTACTCCTAAGTGCCAAATTTTATTATATATGAATTATATTATATTATATATGTTGTCAGTATAATTTTTATAATATTATCAACAAAATATAATTTATGATAGTAAGTTATTTACATGAAATTATCAATATATATATATTAATTATCTAATAAATGAATTGACTATTTAAATATTTTTTATACAGTGTACAAAATATAAACTCATTTTTCTTCTTCTTATAATTGATAATAAAAAACTTTCGAAAAATTTGAAATATTATTTATGAAACTTTATTGATGATATTTTCCATTCTCTTAGGCAATCAAAGAATTCCCTAGCATGATTAAGCATATAACACAAATTCATTGGTTCAAAAGTCTACATCATTATGCTTTTTGAAAGACGAAAAAAGTTAGAAAATTAAAGTGAAATGTATTAACAATTATTTTCAGTTTGTAAATAGACGTTATATTGAATACTTATTAAAAATTAAATTAAATAAAACAAAATAAAAGTTTGAAAAAAGGAGATCCATCTTTTGGTATATATGTTAACTTTCACCCAAAAAAAAGTATTTGATGATTTTAATTTCAACATCTACCAATAATTCAACCTTTTGGTATATTATCTTATCGATTTATAATTATAACATAAGTATTCAAAACATTAATTAATGATTAGTGGAAGATAGTAATAACCAAATAATGAAAGTGAAACTTTATTAATTAAATGTTTATATAATCTTTTTTTTTCGTCTTTTTACGACTTTATAAGGTCTTTTCTTCTCTATACAAAAATCATCAATCTCTAGAGTTTATTTAAATAAGAGAAAATGGTGAAATGATCTCTCAATTTATTACCGAATTTTCAGAGTCCTATTACATCCTTAAACTACTTTAAAATGGAATAAATAATCCTTAAGTGTTGAGTTGACATAGAGAGTATTTGTCACTCTCTTTGAGAGAGTGAGTTGCCTATTTTTTTTTTCTTTTCTAATTTTCTTTTTTCTTTCTCTTTCTTTCTTCTTATTTATCTATATAACTATACCCTTTTCACCATTATCATTGTTGAAACTTTTTCAATAGATGTTTGGTATAAAAATTATCAACAACTAATGCATTTTATGAATAAATATTTTTTCAATAGACTTATTTAGAACATATCTAACAAAGTTTTAAAAAACCCACCCATTAATTAATTTTTTTTTAAAGTCATGGACTCAAGAGTAACAAAATCAAAGTGAAGTAATTGTATATTTAAAAAAATATCTTCAAACTTTTTAAAAGAAACTAAAACAAAACAATTTCTTCTACATTTTTAAAGAAGGATCCTAAATGTTCTCCTAAAAACCATGAAGAATCAAAATCAAAAACTCAAATTATAAATTAATCATGAAAATTTTTGAGGGAGAAAGAATAAAGAATGGGGAAGAGAAAAGGTGACTTGAATTTTCGTTTTTATAAATTTTTAGAGATATAGAAATTTATTGAGGTAAAAGATAGTGTTTATTATAGTTAGGATTGAAAAAATGACTGGGGAAGAAAGAAAGAGAAAGGAGGAATACTTTTTTTTAAAAAAAAAATTATTAAATGGTGAAATACACGTGTCAAGTGCGTGTATTTCACCACAAGACACATGCCTGGTAAAAACATTTCAGGGAGGAAATAATTTCACTTTAAAATAGCTCAGGGGGTAATAGGACCCCCGTAAAGAATAAGTATGTACTTGGAAATCCGATAATAGATTGGAGGATTATTTGGCCATTTTCGCTTTAAATGATAACTTTATAGTTTCTTGGAGAAGAAAAAAAGGAGGATTGATTTATAGTTGCAAATGAATTGAGTCTTATATGGAACTAAAAATTAGTAATTAATTAGTTTTGGTTCATGTGACCTTATAAAGCCATCAATAAATTATATTAAACATTTATAAAATAAATATTTTTATGATGATTTTCCTACTTTTTTGACCAAGGAAAAAAAGGGGATAAATAGAATAGGACATGACTTGCAATATAATTGTACTACTCCACAAAGTTAGATTAATTTATAATTATCTAGGACAATTATTATAGTAGGAGTTAGAGGTTTGTAGATTATGTTATCTATGCTAGCTTGAACCATATATAATTTGTTCCTAGTTTGGCGTAAACACGACACAATGGATGGATTAATGATCAATCAATTTATTAACTTAGTCAATTTTGATCGGTTCGACTTAGCTCGTTTGAAGCATGAAATTACATCCAATGATGTCTTTGAAAAGGTGTGGTCTCAAATTTTTGACCTCCATTTGCCTCATGAGCAAATTTTCAAGGTCAAAAGTCAATAATAGTTAAACTTAAAGATGCTTATGGGAAGAGCGGAATTAAAAGTTCAAGACCACCCAATACACCCACAACCATTATTTTAAATTTTAGATCTCTCAGACCTTGTTATTGCCCATTCACCTTCATTGAAAATTACAAGAAGAGGAGAGGGACAAAAACCTAACCTCCAAAAACCGTAAAAAAATTTGTGGAGGACAGTTGACTACAACTATGAGGATATACAATATTTGAGCAAAAGTCCGCCATAGCTAGGATTCTAGAGCTAATTAGCTTACCAAAAAGAAAAAAAAAAATCAGTTAGGGCCAAAATATATAACTCAAATTAACCTATGATAAATTTTGTCGAAATGATTTTAATTTATTACATTTATATATAACAATATAAAAATTTGCTTGGAAATTAAATATATTAATAAAAACTTTATAAGAGTCGAATGGATTGGACTATGAACTATTATTTGCCTTAAGTCATCTCAATCTAACTCATCCAGATTCAACTCATCAACTCGTGTAGAATCTAAGATTAGTGTGATGACCCACCAATTCGATCATTATGCCACTTAGGTACCATGTGATTGAATTAGGTTATACAAGTTATGATGATACGCACCCATTGACACAACCATAAGAAGAAAAAAAACATGAAGAGTTGAAAAAGGTGAGAAGAAAACAAAAGTAGGACAAGTAGATGTTCCTACATCTCTTACAAGACAAGTTGCCCATAAAATACAAACATGACAAGTTGACAACCCCAAAGACCACTCTCTATCTCTTCTCTTTTTACTACAAAATTCACTTCAACATTAAATATGTATACACCCAAATACTTTATAAGAAGATAATTATGAAATATATAATAATTACCTAGGGTTGTAATAAGATAGATAAGATCTCTCTATCCTTAATTTGAAGTCAAGCAGTTCTCTCGAATGTCAATTTTCTCTCTAAAAAACTTTCACTTGAACTACCAAAACTCTCTGAGCGGTGCCTCAGGTGGGCACTGGGGGCATTACTACCAAGGATGCTCGTAAAAAATTCACGTTCTTTTTAGTAATAATTCATGAGTTCGATCCCTATGAATATAGAATAACTCAATTGCCACTAAAAGGGATTTTGTTATAGTGTGTGCGCCTTTGCTTTCTTTTATGTATTATGGACATGTTAACTTTTTTTTTAGGTTGCTAATTTAGCTATTTTCATTTTTAGTTGGAAGAATATAACATTTAAGAAAAAAAAAAAAACAAATTAATTGGGTGTGATTGGTACACAGATTATATACACTTATAAACATCTTATATATAAATTATACATCCGCAAATTATTTTAAATTTAAACGTTGGGTAAATGACTATTTAAGTTAATTGAT
Organism: Solanum pinnatisectum; assembly: GCA_035578085.1. NCBI lineage: Eukaryota > Viridiplantae > Streptophyta > Magnoliopsida > Solanales > Solanaceae > Solanum > Solanum pinnatisectum. Next base: position 41,740,742 of record CM069085.1, on the reverse strand, counting down.
CTTGAATAAAAAAATTGAAAATTATTTCAAACAAACTCACTGAGAAAATATTTTCCTATTAATTCAAGAAGAATATGTTGTGGTGCTTGGTTTGTCAGAAAATGATTGGCTGGGGGAGTGTATTAGGAGATAAATTGGAATAATGTGTGACGTTTTGATTCTCAATAATTAGAATCTCTACATACGTTAATATTCATATCATATCATAGAGTAATTTAATCCCACTAGCTATTGAAATATTCATTTGGTATATCCAAATGTATGTGAGATTAGTTCCTGTCTCTTGGGTGCAAGCTGACATATATACACACTAGACACATGAACACATGAGTCCGTATCAGCACTAATGTAACGATTCGTAAGGTCATTTTTGGAAATTTTTATAAAATTATCGTTTTACTCCTCTTAATAATTGTCCCAAGTCATTTAGAATTAGTCGGTGAAGTTGGTGTGAAAATTTATGAGCTATTTGTTAATTACGATTGTTTAGTTGATGGATAATTTTTAAATAATTAATTTTAATTGATAGCCAAAGAGCTAAATCCATTATTTATTTAATAGCTTATGTCTCTTGGCCCCCCCCTCTCTCTCTATATATATATATTAAAATAAGTAGTAGGGCTTGTCAGTTTTTAATACTTAAGTATAAGATTGAGGTGTTTATTCTAATGGCATAATGTAATCATTGCTCTGAATTGATAAGTTTTAGGAATTTTGTGATTTTGCCTCATATGGACTCGCCATGGATTTTCGTAAACAGTTAGATTACCGTAGTTAGTAGTTCTTGTTTTATTATCAGATTACAAAATAACTTTTTGATATGTTGAGATAAGTAATTAAATATTATGTGTATTATATATATATATATATATATATATATATATATATATATATATATATATATATATATATATATATTATATATATATATATATATATATATATATATCATTAGATTTATGATATTTAAAGGATTTGAAACTTAATCCTGGGCTTGAAAATTTGGAAAAAAAGTTGAAAGAATTGGCACCAAAAGTTAAGAACTTGATCATAGATTCGTGCACTATGATTTTTGGGTCTATATTAGACATATAGTGATACGAGTGTTGTTAGTTTCAAAATCTTACTGTGATTATTTATTTCAATAGATTGTATTGATTTGGAAGCTCAGCAAAAAGGGAAGGCTCAAGGCCCGGAGTGATTGTTTGATTGTTTGAGGCAAGTGAATTTCTAAATCCTTGTTAAGTGTATGTAATTCGTGTATTTCCTTGTAATATGTGTTTGGGGGTAATGAGACTTGGTGATGGGTTAACTTGTCCACATTGATTAATTCTAATGATGAAAAAGAGGTAATAAAAGGCAATGTGATTAATTGTTTGTGTGTGATGTATTGAGAATTGTTTGCAACGGGCATTGGTATGAGTACCGGTGTTATAAAGGGAAAGTTTATTACTATAGAATGTGGATTGTAATTCGAGAATGTCAAAGCATATGGGCATTAGCTGATATATTATTGACTTGATTTGGTGATAGCTGAGGTGATTACATATCATGTTGATATTTGATTAAGATGCATCATCCCTTTTATTGAAATCATATTGTGCACATGCATTGACATGAGATTGAGTATTCCGTGCTTGGGATGGTGAGATGTTAAAATTATAATTTGGGCACGTGGAGATCGTCCGTGCAAAATTTATTTGATTTATGACAGTGGGTTGAGATCGTCCACATAGACACGTGAAGATCATCCGTGTCGGTATATGGACCTCGCGAGTCCCCATGGGTCATGAACTCTCAATGTATTTTCGAGGAGTATCATGTATATACGGTTGAGAGAGTACTTGATATTCTGAGGCATATCATCTTATGGTGTCATATTGCATTGCATCCCATGACATCCTTCATTCTTGATGATTATGTGTTTTATTGGTGGTTGGAAAGTATTTGATATTTGATTACCTCTATTGATGAACTTGATCTTGTGTGTTGCTGATATTTGTGAGTGCTTTTTTTGTGGAAGTTGTGATTGATGAATATTGAGTTTGTTGTTGAGAATATGTAATTTGTTAAAGTGATTGTTGTTGAGTTGGATGCTCTGTAAACTGTGAACTGTTAAGTTGGGCTGGTTTTATGCAGGTTATAATTGTGGAGGTTCGGTTGGGGTGTAAGGAGTACCCCTATTCTATCCCCTTAGCTTGTGTTTAGAGCTTTACTTGCCGAGTACCGTGTGGTTTGATACTTATCCCTTGCTTATATATTTTTGTAGGTTGCTAGCCCGGACCTTTGTGATATTTTCTCTTCTCCTGGTCTGAGGCGCTTGTCATTTCAGCGAACCTTCTTGCTCTTATTTATGATCTTGTTCTATTCTAGAAACAATGTCATTTGAGACTTGTGTTTTTCTTTTGAATCAACTGTAATACTTTAGAGGCTTGTACATGTGACAACCAGATTTTAGGGTATTTTTGAGTTGATTATAAAAATTTCCTCATTTTGTTGTAATGGTTGAGTTTTAATCTGACTTGTCTTGGTGGGATAAGACGAGTGTCATCACGTCCATTATTCAATGTGGACAAGTTAACCCATCACCAAGTCTCATTACCCCCAAACACATATTACAAGGAAATACACGAATTACATACACTTAACAAGGATTTAGAAATTCACTTGCCTCAAACAATCAAACAATCACTCCGGGACTTGAGCCTTCCCTTTTCGCTGAGCTTCCAAATCAATACAATTTATTGAAGTAAATAATCACAGTAAGGTTTTGAAACTAACAACACTCGTATCACTATATGTCTAACATAGACCAAAAATCATAGTGCACGAATCTATGATCAAGTTCTTAACTTTTGGTGCCAATTCTTTCAACTTTTTTTCCAAATTTTCAAGCCTAGGATTAAGTTTCAAATCCTTTAAATATCATAAATCTAATGATATATATATATATATATATATATATATAATACACATAATATTTAATTACTTATCTCAACATATCAAAAAGTTATTTTGTAATCTGATAATAAAACAAGAACTACTAACTACGGTAATCTAACTGTTTACGAAAATCCATGGCGAGATCATACGAGGCAAAATCACAAAATTCCTAAAACTTATCAATTCAGAGCAATGATTACATTATGCCATTAGAATAAACACCTAAATCTTACACTTAACTATTAAAAACTGACAAGCCCTACCACTTATTTTAAATATATATATATATATATATATATTTATAGATATATATATATATATATATATATATATATATATATATATATATATATATATATATTTGTTTTTATCTCAATTTGTGTGAACTTTTAAAATTTGGATAGTCAGTTCGGATATTTTATATAGTTTTAAAATATTTTAAATTATTAATTTTTTTTGATTTATAGTACTTTTAACATATGTTTGAAATAATATATTACTCATTCATATGTCTCAGTTTACATGGCACAAATAAACTTTCAAGAGTCAACCAATTTTTTCTTATATGTATTTCAAATATTTCAAACTGTTAATTATTGTGATTTATAGTTTTTTTTACGTCATTTTTAAATAATATTATTACTTCTTCTTTTCCAATTTATATGACACCAACAAGATTTCAATAGTCAATCGAATTTAACTTTTACATGTCTTTCAATTTTTTTGAAGTTGTTAATTATCATGCTAAAAACAGAGACATCGGCAAAAAGGTGTCTACAAATCCACTAGAATGTAAGATAGAGATTCTTATATATCCAATTTATTTTGTATTTCTTTTAAATTTTGTAATCACCACAAAAATATTGTATTAATGTTGCTAAAAATATTATATGTTGTACCTTTTGTACCAACATGTGAAACAATTGAGACTTAAGGGAGCAAATAGAAAATAAGAGTGTGATAATATATTAATCCTTTGCTTTCACGCTATCCACATAAGAAATGCAAATGTCCTAAACTTATTATTATACTAATAATAGACTTTTAGTGAAAATTCTAATCTAATCAACAAAGAATCGAACCAATTCTCATAATTTATAATGTGGTCCACAATTGCTTGAATATATTATGTCTTATTCAATAACAAGTTAATTCAGAATTTAATTATAAATATTTTTTTATGTAACGGAATTCACTTACCTTTTAACTTTAGCTATTTAGAAATCTAAACAATGTATATTTTTTAACTATTTATATCGAGTTTGATCGTTCGTATCAAGTTTACTACACAAGGCTCCCGCAAAGAAAAGTATTTAACCAAGCGAATATATACTCAGCTCCGCATAACATATGAATTAACATACTTTCGGAAAGAACATAAAATGATAAAAGATTCAGCATTTATGACAAGTTTACAAGAAAATTTGAGCGAGAGACGAGAGGCGAACCCACAGATTCCCGATGCCCTACCTAAAACCCCATCGCAGGGTGCTAATCTTCCTTTACTCAAAATAGTTGGGCAAGAATGGATAATTACAAAAATGACAAATTGGTCTCTTATATTTGAAGATATATATGTTTAAAATATTTTTTGATATAGCACTGAACAATTTTGATCTCCGTCAAATATTTAACAATTTATATTTGTGATTGTGATGTTTCCATCTTAATTATTATCTTGTAAAACAAGAAGAAGCTACAGTTGCATGTAGGCTGCATCTAGAATAATTTGGATATAATTAAAGATGACAATTAATTAACCCATTAATATTTAGTTCTTGGATTCGTTTTTATTTAATCAATAAATTAATTAAAATAATATACTTTATAATATATTTTATGAACAAATATTCTTGATTATAATTAAATCAAGCCATTACCACTAATTATTTATATTATCATAATTAATTAATAATTATACTAATTATACTGCAACTCCGGTATATATTATTACTGTTCCGGCGATCGGCAAATCACCGGCGACTAGATGCCGCATATTCGTGTGACGATTGCCGATGGGTCCCACGTTTACGATGGACCCCACCACCCACCCATTTTGAGTATGGCATCAGCATTGCACTAAGAATGATTTAAACTAAAGAGAATTTCAAAATTTTATATATGTAAAAAAAAAAAAAAATTGTATATAATTTTCGACTAAGGGTATTCAATTTGGTTCTAAAGTTAACCGGCTATAACTAGATGCTTCATGTCAGATCCTCGAAAATAAAAATAAAAAACATTGGATTAGTTGAGTTAGTATGATATCAGGTAATTGAATGAACATCATCATCTATATCAGCTGTCACACAAGAATTTATAGAAAAAAATTCAACGTCCCTCTCCTTACATTCAGGTGGCAGAACGCTCCTCTCTAGATTAAAAAAAAGGACGTGTCATTACTTGTGATTATCTAACTTATGAAACTTTAAAAAGAAGATAATGGAGATATTAAAATTAAAAATAATATAGATAATGATAATTAATGTACAATAGTAAATTTTTATAATAACTTACATGATTGATGGATAAAATGACCAAATTAGGATATTCAAATAGATTCAAATGGAGATAGTACACATTACACTCACTCGTTAGTGTGAACCACACACATATAAAAGCTTGCTTTTAATTGATTGCAAAGTGTATTCCACTATCTTCATATATATATATATATATATATATATTTTATAAAAAATAATAAAAAGAAGAAGCATTACATGTTTACTATTAATTAATTTACTTGTCTATAAATATGTTTCATTGTCACACTTCTCCTTGGGAAAAACACAAAAATCTCCTCTAAAAACTTGAGTTTTTTATTTTCTCCCTTCTTATTTCATCAATTATTTTTTTTCAAAATTTAGAAAAAAAAAAATGGAGGGGGAATGTAATTGCAATTTTTTTCAAAGATCAAAACCTTATATAGCTATGATTTCTTTACAATTTGGTTATGCAGGAATGAATATTATAACCAAAGTTTCACTTAATAGAGGCATGAGTCATTATGTTCTTGTTGTCTATAGAAATGCCTTTGCTGCTGCAATTATTGCTCCCTTTGCTCTTTTACTTGAAAGGTAAAATTACTCGCGTTATATGTTAAACTATATTGATCGTGTAAAAAAATTACGATATATATATCAAAATAACTCAATTTTTTTTTTTGTTGATAGGAAAATTAGGCCAAAGATGACATTCATGATGTTCTTGCAAATATTTGTATTGAGTCTTCTAGGGCCATTGATTGATCAAAATTTTTACTATGCTGGGCTTAAATTGACATCTCCAACATTTTCATGTGCTATAAGCAACATGTTACCTGCTATGACATTTGTCATAGCAGTCCTCTGCAGGTATGTAATATAACTATGACGTTCAGATCAACTTAATTTTTTTTAAATTTTGGGATAGTTAGTAAAATTATTATTTTTTTCAGAATAGAGAGGGTGAATTTGAAGAAAATTGGAAGCCAAGCAAAGGTGTTGGGGACTATAGTAACTATGGGTGGTGCCATATTAATGACATTGTACAAAGGTCAAATTGTTAATTTAATTTGGTCAAATCAAATTAGTGGAACTTATGACAAAGAGTGGCTAAAAGGCTCAATTCTCCTCATTTTTGCTACACTTGCTTGGGCTTCTTTCTTTATTCTTCAGGTATGTTAAACCATCCGCTAACGTTTGATCGTAGATTTTAAGAGTTTTTAGATTCCGAGAAACAAACTTTTCAGTTTTAAGTTTCAAACTTCAGAATCTATGATCAAACGAGAGCTAAAACTTAATTTTATTTCTTTTTCATGAATATTCAAGAAATGGTGATTAATTAATATTAAGAGTAATTTTTAATTTTTATTATACAGGCTATTACAATGAGAAAATATACAGCTCCATTATCTTTAATTGCACTTGTTTGCTTCATGGGAACTTTGCAATCTATGGCTTTAACATTTGTAATGGAACACAAAACTTCTGTTTGGGCTATTGGTTTTGATATGAACCTTCTTGCTGCTGCCTATGCTGTAAGTTCCTTTCCTTTTTTATCCTTCTTCTTTGACACTCGTCGTAGGTCCAGTTGCAGAGTTAGAATTTTCAGTTAAATAAATTTAGAATATAAGAAAGTAAAAATAGGAAGAAAAAAACTGAGATTAAACATATATGATACTATAAATAGAAAATAATTTTGACCTTATATATATAGTATAGTTTTCAGACAAAGGTGGTTTCATGTGGCGCCCCTTGCTAGTTTTCTGGCAAAGGTGATTCAGTATTTTTCTATATAAAACTTATCGAAAATAATGGAGAAAAAAATAATAACAACCACAAATAATGTAGTAAACAAAGGAAGAATTCGACAAATAATAGTAAATTTGAAAAATAAGATAATAGTAGAATTATTAATACTACTACTAAGGGAAACTAAACAACCTCGATTATCTACTAACTTTCTGCCCTAATTCTCGATCTTCATCTCTTCTTATTTAGGATCATATTAACGATAAGCTATATAATATCATGTCCCGTTTAATCACCTTTCAATAAAGATAAATAACCAAAGTTTCTTTTTTCCCATAAAATTCAGGGAATTGTGTCATCAAGCATAGCATACTATGTACATGGTCAAGTAATGGAGAAAAAGGGACCTGTTTTTGTGACAGCTTTTAGTCCACTCATGATGATCATTGTTGCCATTATGGGCACTTTCATTCTTGCTGAAAAATTCTATATGGGAGGGTAAGTCCAATATTTTGGAGTTGTCAAGTCAAAAATTTCGTTTAAAATATCTAATATATATAATTTTTAATTTGTATATTTTGGTATAATTTTTCAACCGAAGGATGTTCCACTAACCAGCCTAAGCTACTATGCAACTGCCCCTCCCCACCCCCCACCAAAATATTTTATCTTTTTGTATCAATCAATTTTTCGTATCACAAAAAATTATTATTTTTTTATTAAGAAATGTGTGAGATAATAATTGTTTAGTTAGATGATTATATGAGAAATTAAATCGTTTTCTTTCTCGATATATATATATATCGACTAATTTTTATTTTATTTTTTTAATTTCAGAGTTGTTGGTGCATTGGTGATAGTGGCAGGGCTATACTTTGTTCTATGGGGAAAATACAAGGATTACAAAGAAAATGAAATTGAAGAATCATCAATAATTCATGAAGCAGTGAAGGGCATTAATGGAAATAATCAAATGATGATTATAGTAATTAATGATATAGAAATGCAAAAAAATGGTGAAAAAATAATATCAGCAGCTCCAGTATTTAGTTTTCCCATGTTACCTAGAGAAGCACCAAAGTCTTAATTTTTAAATTAAATTACATGTAAAAGAATATGTGTAGAGCAATTTTGATATTAGAGCAATTTACTCTTTTAACCTTGAGAATTTTGTATAAATAACAAATGTTCTCTAATTAGTCCTCAACATCCACTTCATCATCCTTTGTATTTTTATTTTTATTTATATTTTTATATATTTTTTTAATTTAAAATAAAAGATACTTGAAAGTTCTTATCATATTGATATCCTCTCTGTTCTAAAATAAATGTCGTTTTTCTTCTTTCTTAAAAATTAATTTAATTAATTTTTGAAGCTAAATGAACAGACTCAACTATTCATAGCAAATTATTGTACATTTTTTAATTCCCACTATCCTTTGGATGCTTTTGAAAATGGAAATTGAAAACTATATAGTATATATCATTATCTATTTCTTATATAGAAAAGAAGAAAACGTACGTACATACTTTGTGGATCTATAGAAAGTACAATTGCGATTCATATTTCGATTAATTATGATTAGACTACTTAATTGGAAAATATTAGTGTTTGGATTTTTCTTTTTTCAGCTTACAAATAATAACAACAGAATCAGTAAAATTGTATATGTGAAATCTAAGGAGAATAATGTACACAAATAACACATATCAAAACAGTTTAAAAACATTATATATAGCATTTAACAAACAAAAAAAGGATAATATTTCCAAGTTTTAATAGGATCAAGATATTGTCCTACAAATTTATTTTATCTTAAAATATAATAAATATAAGTAATTAATAAAATGGAAAAACTTTAAGATGGAGAGATGAGGTCTTCAAAAAGAAATAGAAGATATAGAAAAAGACTTGTCATAGGTATGGATAAAAAAAAGGAGGAAAATGATAGTTTTCATTTGTCCTTAGGGAGAGAAAGAGATGTTCATTAAGAACACGTAAAAAAATAATTGAACTTTGAACTTCAGTTATACGTATCAGAACTTTGAATCGTATAAAATTTTAAATATAATATATTTAATTAAAATTAATTGGATATATTTATTTATCAAGTAGAACGAAAACATTACAAAGGATTCGAGAAGCTTCTTTGTTATTTTATTTTATTATTATATACATATATGAGAAAAATATAGAAAGTGGAGTAAGAGTAATTATCATTTCCGTTCACTCTTGGAGAAAATAAAAATAAAAAATGGAAAGAAAAAAAAACTAAAGGAAAAAGATGTAGGTCTACTTTTTCTTTTGATTACTCTAGTTTAAATTAAACGGTGTTTATTTTTTATATATTACATAAGTGAGGTCATCAAAAAGAAATTAAAAAAAGAGATAGAAAGAGACATGGCTTAGGATTAAAAGAGGAAGAAAACGATAGTAGTTTTGTTTTTTTGTATTTTTCCATTCAGTATTTGATATCTGTATTAGCATCTAATAAATTTTTCATATATTCCAAATTTGAGATATTTGATTAATGGTGAAGTAATTTTCAATCATCCAATCATGATCCATGTTGGTTGTTAATTTGTTCTTCTTCACCAACATTCCTTACTCCTTTTAGCTTCCGATTAAAATTACTAAGAGAGTCTTGGAGAATTTCTGAAAGACGAAATAAAGTTCAACGAGTTTCATAACTTTGAAAAGTCATCTTTTCTTTTCTAAGTCCGTATTCAATTAAATTATATTATATAAATTAAGATAGTGGCATAATGCAATACGTAGAGAACCAACAGAGTTAAAAATCTCTAACGAAACAATATCAATTACACCATTCGACACATAATTGAATTGGACAATTGGTGTCTGGTGACATTGCCTTTTGACTGAAAAATTAAATAAAATAACATAAAGTTCTTTAAAATATTAAAGTAGCAACGTACATTGTTGTGAAAGAAATAACCACTACCTATAAGGATATTAAGACTACTCAAATTAATGACTCAAGAATTAGAATGAAAAACGTAAAATGTTTATTATTCGAGCAACTCATTTATCTAATGCAAATTGACTTTATTTATTTATGGCTTAGTTTGCATAGAATTGTTATTCTCATTACGTGACTTAGTCTAGAACTCTTACTTGGTCTATAAATATAAATATAGAGGTGTATTTACAATATAATATAATAAGAAAATCTTTCGTGATATCAAGGCTTCAAGAGGTTAAAATAATCCAAATTTAAACCCTCGCCAGAGAAAACAGAAATCTTGAAGCAATGGTAAAGTTATGTATGTATAGTCACGAGTCTGAGCCATGAAAGCAACTGCTATTTCAACTTCGTCTTGCCAAATCTCTTCTCGTTGAATTAAAAAAAAGGTCCTGTTCTAGCAAAATCACTATTTTGGTCCAAGTATCAAAAAAGTATATTAATTATTAAGTTGAATATAGTTTAAAAAGACATATAGTTGATCATGCATGGCTCACGTATGTACTTAAAAAGAAGGATTTTCCCATCTTCTCAAGAAAACCTTTAACTTCCTAAAATTTTCAAATTATTGAAAAAACAATTTATGATCTTGTCACGTTATAGGCCAGTCAATTACTACTCTTTTTCTTTTTATAATTAATTCTCTTGGGCACTCAATGAGTCCTCTTGCATGATTAATAAAAGAAAAATACATTGATTCAAAAGTGGACATCATTATGTTTTTGGAAATTTTTTTTTAAAAAAAACGTTAAATTCTTTGAGAAAAAAAACAGTTTTTTTAAAAGTAGAATATGATTATGATTATTAAGTAGGGTTGTTTGACGTAACTGTTAAGTTGTTGTTTTGTGATCAGAAGATCAGAGGCTCTGAAAATATGAGATACATGCAAGACAAGACTATGTAATCTAGAACATTATGATTCGATCCTTTTTCAGTACTCGGCTAATTATTGGATATTAAGAAAAATAGTTAAACATAAATTTATAAAGAAGAAGTACATAGGGCTCATTGAATTAACAAGGGTACTATGATGCAACAACTAAATTGTTGTCGTATGAGCAAAAGGTCACAAGCTCAAACTGTGAAAACAGATTCTTGCAGAATAATGTACGATTATATACGATAAATCCTTGTGGTTTGGCCTTTACTCGATTCCTCGCTAATTACTAAATACTAAGAAAAATAATTTAACAAAAACTTTATAAAGAAAAAGTATATAGGGCACATTGAACTAAATGTCCATCTCTTGGTATGTCAACTTTGATCTAAAAAAAAAGGTTTCTTAGGAATAATCTATCAATATTTCAAACTTTCGGTACCTAAAAAAACATTTACAAAAGCAAAAGGGTTTATTCAAAGTATGGAGAATAAACGTTTTCTAATTGTCCATTTATATGTAAAAATAAATAAATAAAATAATTACAAATGAAAGAAAGATAGCGACTTTTATTATTTTGGATGTTTATGTAAAATTTATTTGGCTTAATACCAATTATTACTTAAAATTTAAACTTTTTCTTTGAGATCTTAAAAGTGATTTGCCTCTTCAATTTGAAAAAGTAAAGATAAAGATTATTAATTTCTTTAATAAACTCTTCGTTCCCTTTATTTTTACCATATACATTTTGCACTTCTCTTTGTTTAAAAAACATTAATTAAATATTTATTTTACTAAATTATTCATATTTACTATACTTTGAAAATTAAATATTAATACTCGGAAAAATTCAATAGAAGATTATGACGATATAAATGAGTTATCATTACAATAGGTATTAAAAATTATGGTGTAGTGGTAAGTATTATCTTTCATCCTTAATTAAATGTTTTGAATTCGGCTTCTCGAATTCGTCTTCGGTAGGGAGTGACATACTTTTAACATTGTTATCAATTTCACCCGAGGAAAAGACAAAACCAAAAAATTAAAATAAATACAACACATAACAAGTTGGAGCCCTTTTGCAACCATAGCCACCATATGCATGATGCCTAGTGGCTAGTTGATGAAAGCTAAAAGTTATATAGTGGAAACTATGTACCCCATAGTAATATGGAAAATAAAATGAAAATAGATTGAGTTTTACTTTTATACATCGACCATATTATTACATTCAATCAAATATATAAAAAAAATATTTTATTAGATCAATCGAAAGATAATTACAGTTATTCCTATTTCTTGGAATAATAACTTGTTATACTAGTAACATATAACTAAAATATGTTGATAACATAAAAAAAAAATAATAATAATAACAACATATACAAATTATATTATCAAAAAGTAGAAGAATTCTTTTTAAAAAAAAATTAAGATCAATATAGGTGTTCCTACCTCTTGGAAATTGTCTTTAAAAATGCAAACATTGGAAACCCAAAGGGTCACCTTTTGTCTTTCCACTCCTTCCTACAAACAAAATCAAAGTTCAAATAATACCCAAAATAAAAAAAGGAATGACAAATATGTGCTTGTTTTCTCCTCATGACTCGGTGTTCATATCTATATTAGAATGTGATTAACTTTAAAGTTACGCAGCAAATATTTCACATTAAAATAAAGCACTACCTAATCAAAATAAGTTCATATCAAGATTCAAATCTGAAACATCTTTCATCGATTAGAAAACACATGATTGTCACATTTGATTTCTTCATACAGGAAACCTAGTCAAAAGATGAAACTTTTGCGGTGCACTCAATGTTTTCATCATGTAACTATGTCGACTAAAAAAAAAGTAACTCACCAATGTTTGTTTTTATTTAAAAAAAATTGTGGCTTTTATATTATAAGGTCATGATGTCCTTTAACATAGTGTTATTCAAGGGTTGCAACATTTGGTTTGTATGATTAGATATCCATATTATGTTATGTGGTTTTTTTGTGCTCCACTTCATCCTTTTTACCTGCCTTTGGCTTCTTTCTTAATGGACATTGCAACTTGGGTTTTCAGGTTCAACATAGGGGTATTTTAGTCCATGTGATGTTGTTAAAGAAACGAACTTAGACCTAACCCAATTTTAAAAGTTAATTCGTACAAAATAATTGTCCGGTACTATATAAAGAGACCATATATGATTTCTTTTTCATCTGAGACTCTTCAATAACTGTCATAAATAATATTTTAAATATTGAAGTTCGATATTAATTATAATAGTAAATTACAATTAAAATTTATAAAAATCAAAATTCGACATTTGAGTGGAGCTACCTAGGGATCCTGTTGCAGTATGTTCGGTCGTTAACTTTAGTTCGTCTACTCATATTGGTTTTACGATCAATTGTTGCCTCATCTACACAAATATCTACATAGTGTAATTTCAATTGCACATTTAACATGGCATTCAGACTTATATGCTTTCCAGAACTAAAGGGTATTCGAGTTTGCTGGTTACAAAGTATACTGTATAATCATACACCTCACAACAAAATCATTTTGCGAAAGTGGGAAAAAAAGATATTTTTTCACATTGATGAATGATGTCATTTCATTCATGATCAATATTACTCACATCATGAGGTAACTCTCATAATGAATTAGGCCCAAGGTCGGTCCAATTCTTCACATGATATAAGAGTCAAATTTATCTCAATTCATAATAAATTACACAATGCTCAATCATGGGTGTATGCAGGGAGGGACTTAGGGGTGTCGTATATATATATTCCACATATATCGATGGTTGATGGGATATATTGTCTCCTTATATTATTTTGAACAATTTAAGTCACTTTCTTGAAATATATCTATCATGTATAGGAGGTATTATATTAATTATAAATATGATTTCTCATGGACTAAACAAAAAGGACAATTTGGTCATTTTAAAACTTTGTGATGTTTTTCACTTTCAAGTTGCCCTTCTACTTGCCCATCATGCAAGCACTAGCTCACTGATATATAATAATTAGTCTAATTAACAAATAATTAATTACTAAAGTTAATTGATTTTTCGATTTAGGACCACTAATTATATGTTTCATCACACTTCCCTTTTTTAATTAACCGAAATAGTTCAAGATATTTATGTATACTCATATCAAATTAAGGGTATTATTAGGAAAAAGTACTGATCAGTTATGTTCATAAAGTATCATCAACATGTTATGTGTCTTTTTTTCGGTTTAACACTCTAGTATGAACTCGACTAATTTAGCTTTGTATCAGGTAGTGCTCCTGACGAATTCAATAAAAGAGAGCTTATTTTCACTTGAACGTTTGAGATCTTAGTTAAATACAAAGAGATAATTCTAGCTTTCCTTCTCAAATTTCAATTTCAAATTACTCATCGATCCCCTCTTGGGCTTATCTGAAGATTTATTGTGTGTCACCCATATCAATCGAATATTTATTATAATCACCAAAGGTCACTGCTTATTTTTTGCGTATGGGACTCCAAACCTACGATAAATGTATTAAAATCACTATGTACACGGAAAAAGATACTAAGTCGGGCCCACACCATTAATTCATCTCCTCGAATCATTGGTAATTTTAATATCAATTGTTTAGCTAAAACACACAAAATATACTTTTATATTGATGCGATATTGTTCACTTTGACCAAGCACGTGCGGTTTAATTTCCCTAAAAGTTTCACAACATTAAAAATATCAACTACACATTATATGTAGGTTCTTATTCTTTTCCGCTACTAATTTCAGATTTTGTTCATGCACCCAGCACTAAGTATATATCATCAAGTGGATTAATTAAGTGCTTAATCTTTAATTAAGCAATTGTTATCATATCATCAAACACTTAGGCTAAAGTATATATCATCAAAGTTGTGTCCACCTATGTGATCATCACAATTAAGAAGACTACAAATAATTAAGTTGATAATTACGTAATTGACTGTGCTGTTATCGAAACTTAATTTGATCAATCTTAATAAAAATTTTGACTGTGCTGCTATCGAAACTTAATCAAGATGTATGCATTATGTATATTCATAAGGTGAATCATTTTGCATATAGTCCAAATTAGCCTATCTTTTATAGCCAATTTGAAAAGTTAGTATTTCAAGATCAAGATAAACAAATAGACAAAAGAAAAAGGAAGCGTGCACATTAAGAACAAAGTAGGAAAGATATACGATCATTTCATTCTTAATTAATTAAAATTTCAAATTTAAGATTTAAAAATTAAATAAATTTTGGTATAGAATTTATCCAAAAATCCTAACTTTTTCGAGATAGGGTTTCGACTCATATCAGGTCAACTCCTTGAAGTGTTGGGTGCAATATATTCATGGACTGACAAAGCGAACTCTCAATTTGATTAGAAGAGCGTCGAGATCTCTCTATCTTTTCCTATATTTCGACTAGCGCGATTCCTTTTCTCGATCAATTTGAATTTCATTTTATTTTTATTTTCAGTTAAATAAAGTAGCACGTAGCTAGCTAGATTTCAGACACATGCTCCATTGAGAATCTCCAAAGAAATTTGAAGCGCCTTTATATGCTGACGTGCTCTTTCCCTTTTTTTTAATGGACTTTAGATATTAAATATCAGGTGGAAAAAAAAAAATGAAAGGATGATCTGGTCTTTGACAACATACAAATTTCATTATTAGGGAAATTGACAAAACTCAGTCAAATATATAAACATAGGACAATATGGCAAAAAATATTATCGAATCTATTATAATCCAAGCACTTTATATGCTTTTTTTTTTTTTTTGTACTTTTTATTGTCGATTTGTGAAATTTTCAAAACTTTGTTTATTAATTTCATGAAAAAAAACACTCACTATGATCAGATTTGTTTCCTTTTAGGCTGGCCATGTCCATTAATTATGTTTTTTTATAAAAAAAATTAATTAATGAAAGAATTATACAATTATTTTAGACAAGATTTTAGTGAGGAGATTTCAAATCAATCTCCTTTCTTTGTGGAATTTTGTGATCCACATGCATGCTCTTTCATGAAAGGCACTTTAGTAAAATGGAATCGATGAATTCAATAAATATATCAACTTATATAAATTAATCGAGTTATATGTATGTGACTAATCGATTTCAGCTTTTTCCTTAAGTTCAAAAGAACTTAAAAAGTCCTAAGAATAAAATTGTCTTTAGCAAATTAGCGGGGAGTGTTGGAGTACTAAAGCCCCTTAGAGAATATTGTATATACACGAAATTCAAATTAATCGAATTAGTAAGTTCTATTAAAATGAGAATATTAAATTAATTTGGGATATTTTTGGCTATTCTATATGTTGGGTAAACAAAACTATGTACGTGGTAGTACTCTTTCTATCTGTTTCAACTTGTTTATTGTGTTTTTCATTTTTGATCTGTTAATATATATATATATATATATATTTGCATTTGTAGTTATCTTTAATTTTAATTTTCACATGACATATTTAACATCGCAACATTAAAGAGAAATTTGTTATATTCTACATATCTTAAAGTCTAGACTACAAGAATCAAAAGTCATTCCTTATTTATTTAAACTGTAAGTCAAGTTAATTTTTATGTCTATTTTTGTTTTTCATTTCAGAGGCAAAATAAAGATTTGAAGGTTTCGGATGCACCAATATTACCTTAGCTTAGCTCAATATGAGCTCTAAGCTACACTTTTAAAATAAAAACAAAAAAGGGCTTTAGCTAGATTCAAACACTGGTCTTACCAGTGATTCATTTGGTCTGTACCAACAGCACAAGGGCACTCATATGCTCCTCATGGGTGTATAATTAATTATACCTTAGTTTCTGTCAGTTATCAAGATAAATATTCATATATACACATAATTTTTTTCGAAGTTAATGGGTGCACGTACACCCAAATTTATAGGTGTCGGTCCGCCTCTGATTTCATGTACAGTATCTTGTGTACACATTGGAGCCCTTACTAGATTCAGTTCGCGCATTGCATGATCCATTATAGTGGTGACGCTCCCAAAAACGATTCAGCTACTACACCACAATCCATATTGATAACTCTTTATCAAATTAAAATCAAACAACCAAATTAAAACCGAACTTTAAAAAAAATGGCTCACGAATTTCCAATGGGTAGATGAAATGCTATGTTAGGTGATAAAGTGGAAAATTGTGACGGTGTGATTCTCGAGGAATAAAATTAAAGTTAAAAAGGAATATAAATATACGTTGAAATTCTAATCCCACATATAACAATCATCCCACTAGCTATTGATATATACCTAAACTTTTTTATAATATATACTCCACTGTTCTATTTTATATGACTTACTTTTTTTTTAGTCAATTTCAAAAAAGAATAATATATTTCTATATCAAGTATTAACTTTAAAATGTTCATTTTATCACTAGTAAAATAATTTATAGTCACAAAAATATCTATCACTTATTTTAGACCATAAATTTCAAAAGTCTTCTCTTAAATTTTGTATCGACTACCGAGTCAAACTAACTCATATAAAATGATACAAAAAGAGTAATTCCCAAGTGTAACCAGTTTCAGATCTGTTGGGTGGGGTGCTGGGGAATCTACCCCACCCAGCTCATAGGTGGACCCACCGCCCATGCACTCGTTAAATTCAAAAAAAATATATTATATTTTAATTATTTTTTAAATTTACCTTAGAGCTCATCTTATTCATCAGTTTTATTTTATCAAAAAAGTATTTGTAAAGAATAACCCTTTATAATTATTTAATTAATTAATTTTTAAAATATTTTATTAATTAAAGCAATACTTTATATTTGGCTAATGTTTGACAAGTACTTGCGAGAAAAAGTTACTTTTTCTTACTCAAAATATATATATATATATAATTTCTTACAATTTAATCAAACAGATTAATAAGAGGACATATATAATATTATATACGGTCGAGATTATGGAATATTTGGACCTCATTTTCCATGCTCTCTACATAAATCAAAATTCGTTTTTGTTTTATTCGTAGACAAACGATATTTGGTCAGAACTTTAATTAATTTTTTTAGATTTCTAAGTCGGGCATAAATTAAAAAATGCACAAAATAAGATACTTATAATAAATAAAGTTAATGTATGCATCATTTTTTTGGTATGCATGGCAGATATCTCATGTTATAAATTATTATTTTTTGCTTATTAAGTTTTTTTAGGCCTGCTACTACATATTCAATTCATAAACTTCTTCCAAAATCTTCTTGTTTTGGTGGAAACGCTTGAGTTATAGCACTATCTAATGAATTGTTGGCACACTCCTTAAAAAATATATAGTCACATTCATAAATATTGATTCACAGAATCAACATAGTAAGTTACAAGTAACTATTATTGAATGTAGGAACAGCTTTTACAACGATACAACCTACTAAGTGATTAATCCTCCAAGAAAAATTATAAACTTCGCACACCTTCCACCACGCATTTCACTTTCTAGGCCTACAATAACGAGTTCATCAAATATACCATCGAATTCCAAAATTTCACAACTTTTTCCACCTATAGTCAATTCTTTTTCTTGTTATGAGGGTTGGTATATATTCTTGCAAGTACAGGACCAAGAACAATCGTAAAAAACAAGGGCTGGCTCGTCAAGCATAGTAAGATTACTTCGTATTTGCAAACTGCAAAGAGCATAGACAAAAAGTTAAAATTAGACTTCATGTATCTAGGAGTGTTCAATATTAAGCACCAACATATTAATATTTCTTAAAGGCTCTGTAAAATTCGACAGAATTTGATTTGTTTTCATAATCCATTTCATGGCGCCATAAATGGATTTTTTAGAATGACACCAATTTTGGTATAATATTTTTTTAAGTTAATAATTTTGAGTATTTTATTCATTAAATAGATCAAAATACATATTTTGCAATTTTAATGCAATTTATCGATAATTATTCTTATTTTCTCAAAGTGTTAGAATTTTTATTCGTTAATTTTGATAACATTATTTTTGTCATAGTCGGTTGAATATGTTCAAACATTTTTCAGTTTGATTAAATCATTATTTTTGTTAAATTTCATTTTTTACACGTCATTCATTTTATTTGTTACCTTTGTTAATATTGATTTTATTTGTTACTTTTATTAATATTCATTTTGGTGTGTTTAGCACAATCTAGAAATACATTTAAACATAGATTAGTTGCATACGTACATATTTTATTAATAAGTGGTTTTGGCCTACAATTTAAAGTCATGGTATTGTACAAAGGTGATTTTTAAATTGGACAAACTACATAAACCCCTCTACTTTAGATCCTAATTACACGATAGTTTGTAATATTACTTTCTATATCATATTTTGGTCGCGAGATACATGTACCATTAAAGGCTAGATACGTGTATCCAACAATTATAAAAATCAAGATACGCGAGTTAGTAATTTGAATTAAAGAGGGTGTATCTTATTTCCTTAATTAAAGGATTAATTGATTACTCTTTAACAATCCAAACTGATTTACAAGATGCTTGTGTATCAACTCTGACAAGTTTTCTAAGATAACAAAATCATAAACCAAAGTAATTATGTAATCTTAAACTTCATCTTCTTCATCAATTTCTTTCATCTTCTTCACCAGTTCCTTCTTTGGTAACAAAGGTGAGATACATGTATCATTAAAGGCGACATATGTGTATCAACAATTGTAAAAGTTGAGAGACACAAGTTGTTAATTTGATTTAAAGGGCAGATACATGTATCCAACAGTTTTAAAGGGTTTAATTGTGTATATGTTCTGTTAATTAAAGCTCTGCGTAATTCTTTCATTTTGATTTGGTCTTCCTAAACTTAGATCTATTTTCGACTTGAATGTTGGCGGATGAAGACCCTGCAATGACAAAATACATAACAAAATCGTCAATGAAAAAAAAAAGGCTTGAATTGAATAGAATTGTTACTGAGATACCTTTAACAAGAATCATCCGATTTTGTGAATGCTCATCCATTAAAATAGTTGAGAAACAACAAAAACAAACAACGTAAAACCTAATTTGTAAAAGTCTATAAAATCAAACTTTAGAGCAATATGAACTCTATCTCAGATACATAAATGAGATGTAAACCAAAGATACATTATAATAACTTTAAAAAAAAAGTAATTAGGTTTTACGTTGGAATGTAAACATGTATTGAGAGGATAAGGAAGTGAGGGAGATGATGGAGGTGTTTGACCATCGTGGCGGTGGGGGTGAGAGAAGATCGCGGGGGGTGAGAGAAGGTCGTGGTTGGTGGGGTGAAAGATGTAATGGGATTGGATGATAGAAAATAATTTGAATGTTAATTTACCATTAATTAAAGAGTTTAAATTTTTAGATAATTATTCAATATCATATTTAAAGAATTTGTGTATCTGATTAAATATTTTAAAATATATGGTATAATTATTAAAAGTGAAATTATGTGTAATTTTTTTAAACTATAGGTAACTTAAGTATATATGATAGTAAAATATGTCTAATTATATAACTTTTCCTTTTAAATTTCTATTTAAGTCTGGTTAACAAAGTTAATATTTCAAGATTAGGATAAACAAATAGACAAAAGAACAAAGATGTGCGCACATTATGAACAAAGTAGGAAAGATATACGATCATTTCATTCTTTAATTAAGATTTTGAAATTAAGTTTTAAAAATTAAATAAAATTTTATATAGATATCCAAAAGTCCTAACTTTTTTGAAACGAAACTTTGATCCGTATCAGGCCAACTCCTCGAATTGCTGGGTGCGGTATATTCATGAACTGCCAAAGCGAACTTTCAATTTGATTAAGAGAGCCTAGAGATCTCTCTATCTTTCCTCAAATTCAGACTAGCACGGTTCTTTTTCTTGATCAATTGAATTTCATTTCATTTTTTATTTTAAGTAGAGTAGAAGTAGCAAATCAAATTTCAACATATGTTGCTTAAGAATTTATGAAGAAATTCGAAGAACCTATGATAGCGTACACTTTTCTTGTTTTAATGGGCTTTACATGCCATAAATTTGAATCCATCAAACTAACATGCAAACATCAAAAAAGAAAAAGATAGAAATGAGAGGATGATATGGTCTTTGACAACATACAAATTTCATTATTAGTGAAGTTGACAAAAACTCAGTCAAATATATATATAAAACATAGGACATGGCAAAAATATTATCGAATCTATCTATTATAATCCAAGCACTTTATATGCTCTTTTTTTTGGTATTTATTATTGTAGGTTTGTGAAACTTTCAATACTTTTGTTTATTATTTTCATGAAAAAAAAAAAAACTATCACTATGATCTTACCTTTAAGGCTGGCCATGTCCATTAATTAGTTTTGTAATGTCTGTTTTTTTTTAAAAAAAAATAAAGGTATACAAATTATTTTAGACAAGATATTAGTGAGGAGACTCCAAATCAATCTCCTTTCTTTGTGGAATTTTGTGATCCACATGCATGCTCTTTTATGAAAGGCACTTTAGTGAAATACAAGCGACGTATTCAATAAATATATCAATTTATATAAATTAATCGAGTTATATGTATGTGACTAATCGATTTCAACTTTTTCAGTAAGTTCAAAAAAGTTTAAAAAGTCACGAGAATAAAATTGTTTTAGCAAATTAGCGGGGAGTGTTGGAGTACTAATTTGGATAGCGCATTGCATGACTTATTCTGAGGTGACGCTCCCAACAAGATCTTCTTCATATACAGAGCTCGAACTCGATACCTCTAATTAATGATAGAACAGTTCTATCATTACATTACGATCCATATCAATAACTCTTTATCAAGTTAAAAGTGGACAAACAAATTGAAACGAAACTTTAAAAAATATCACGAATTTCAAATGGGGTAAGATGAAATGCTATGTTAGGCGATAAATTGGAAAATTGTGATCCTCGAAGAATAAACATTTACGTTGAAATTCTAATCCCACGTATAACAATAATTCCACTAGCTATTGTTATATTCCTAAACTTTATATATATATATATATATATATATATATATATATATATATATATATATATATATATATATTCCTTTGGTATTATCCCAATTCATGTAATTAATCAGTTCCAGTCTGTTGGGTGCTGAGGAATCCACCCCACCTTATACACGAGTTCTTATTTTATCAAAAAATATATTCTTGGAGAATAGCCATTTATATTTAATTAATTAATTTTTAAAATACTTTATTAATATTAAAGTAATACTTTATAATACTTGGCTAATGTTTCAAAATACTTATGAGAAAATGTTGCTTTTCCTTTTTCGTTTCAAAAAATATTTAATTTTCTTCTAGCTAGTATATATATATAATTTTTTAAAATTTGACCAAATAGACTAATAAGAGGACATATATACCATATTGGGTCAAGATTAAGGAATATTTGGACCTCATTTTGCATGCTCTCTGTCTCTTCACATAAATCTAAATTTGTTTTTGTTTTAATCATGGACAAACAATATTCGATCAGGCTTATAATCAGATTCTTTTAGATCTACAGTTTAGAGTGTAGATTAAAAAAGTGCACTAAACAAGATATTAACCATAATAAACAAAGTTAATGTATGGATGTTACTGAATGTTTCCCAAGTAGATTTATAAGTTATGATTAATGATGAAATCAAAATTTTTAGGTTATTAATTTTAAATTATAATTTAGTTTATAGGATTGACGATAGCCTCTTGGGTCCCTCATTAAAGTGGACCCCACCACCAACCTCCTTTGAGTGTAGCATGAATGTTAGCACTAAAAAGGAAGTTGTAATAATAACAACATTAATAATACTTTATTCCTTTTTATTTAGAACTAACTTTCGATATACAACTTTTTGGGAAAGTTGTATATAATAGCAAACTATTAATTTAAATTAAATATTATAATCATAGTTTGATTTAATTGCACCCCATAGCAAACCGTTGCTATTTCGCCTCTCTTCCTGGTGAAACCCGCTCGCCACTCTCGTTCTCGATGGACAGTCTCGCTCGCCTCTCTCGCTTTTATACAAACACAAATGTTTAAAATGTGTTTGTGTTTGTGTTTGTATAAAGTGAGAGAAAATTATATATATATATTCGTTCCCCTCTCTCCCCTCTTCCAGATCTTGCTTGCCACTCTCACTCGCCTCTCTCACTTTATACAAACACAAATGTATACATTGTGTTTGTGTTTATATAAAGCGAGAGAAAACTGTATATACAAATACAAATGCATATATTTTCGTCCTATACACTTATGATTATACAAATATGATCTTCTCCTGCTCAATTTTCTTTTGTCTTTCTCTCTTTCTCGCTTTATACAAACACAGATTATACAATTGATTCTTTTGTATATGTTTATCGAAACAGATTATACAATTGATTCTTTTGTATATGTTTATCGAAACAGATTATACAATTGATTCTTTTGTATATGTTTATCGAAACAGATTATACAATTGATTCTTTTGTATATGTTTATCGAAACAGATTATACAATTGTTTCTTTTGTATATATGTAGAGCGAAATAGCCAGCTTCTTTTGTACATATGTATAGTGAAATAGCCATAGCAAACATAAAGTTTGCTATGGAGCGCAATTATGTAAACTATAGCTATAGCATACAAATATGATTTTTGTGTTTGCTATATGTGAAAGTTGCTCTAACTTTAATGATTTCATTCGTAAAATTGATATATCAATTAGTGGCATGAATCTATCTCACACGTCTAGGGTGAAAGGGTAGCTCAGTTCGTTGAGGCCCTCCGTCCTTCACGTATCGTTGAAGGATCAAATCTCGTTCCCCCTCTCCACACCAAAAAAATAATAATCGTAAAGCTTTATATGGATTATTTTATATAACAAACAAGAAAAACAAATCGGAATATTCAATAAGATTCAAGTTTAGCGCAAATTACACTTAAGTAAGTAATATTCATGAGATTCTCACACACATGAAACTCTTACGTAAGTAATATTCTCACTTTTATATAGTACTAAACTACTAATTAATATGGCTTAATACATGACTAATCTTTTAAATTTGTCCTAATATTTCATTTTGAAATTGAAAAGTTTAATCAATTGAATACCTCAACTCCTAATAAACTGTTCCAACTAAGCACTTTCAGTTCATATTTGGGGGGGGGGGGGGGGGCACGTGTGTGTTCTCCTTTATTTATTAGGTAGTTAAGTTAACCTGGATAAAATATGTCATTTCGCTCAATTGGTCGAAATCCCTCAAACATTTCAACTTGAGATTGATGTGTATAATTAAAAGAAATGACATATTAATTTATGTAGTTAAAATAACTATCTAATAGACAAATCAAAACACGCATCAAAAAGAAATTCAAAAACTTTGAATCGAATCTGTCTAATTGAAACACTTTGTTAAGAATTGAGGTGTTTAATAATTGAAACAAGACTTAGTTCGAGTGTCTATATGAAATATTCTGACAAATTTAAGATGCTCGCGAGTTGGTATAGATCCCGTAATTAGCTTTTGGCCCTTTTGTCTATAAATATGTAACATGTCTCATTTCTTTTTCAATAGAAAAAACACAAATTCTCATTTTCATAGTTTTTTTTCCTCTCAATTCCATTTTATCACTTCAAAAAATGGAGAGAATTAAAGAAGAATGTAATTGTAGTTTTTTTCAAAGATCAAAACCTTATATAGCTATGATTTCTTTACAATTTGGTTATGCAGGAATGAATATTATAACCAAAGTTTCACTTAATAGAGGCATGAGTCATTATGTTCTTGTTGTCTATAGAAATGCCTTTGCTGCTGCAATTATTGCTCCCTTTGCTCTTTTACTTGAAAGGTAAAAAATTACTCGATCACGATAAAATATTATCAGTATAGTTTAACCTATGATAACACATAGATCAGAGATTTACTTGTAATTATTACCTTATACATATACTGACATCATAATTTTTGATATACAGAAAAATCAGGCAAAAGATGACATTAATGATGTTCTTGCAAATATTTGTATTAGGTCTTCTAGGGTAAGTTTTTAAATTTATTTATTTCTATATATCTTTTTTTTTCTTTTTTCACATATTTGACATTAATTTTAATTTAACAAGGCCAGTAATTGATCAAAAGTTTTACTATGCTGGACTAAAACTCACTTCACCAACATTTTCATGTGCTATGAGTAACATGCTACCTGCTATGACATTTGTCATGGCAGTTCTCTGCAGGTACATTTTTTTAAATCGTGACGTTCGAGTCAGCCTTTTTATTTTTACTAATTATAATTTTATTTTATTTTTTGAAGGATGGAGAAAGTGGACATAAAGAAAATTAGATGTCAAGCAAAAGTATTGGGAACTATAGTAACTGTGTGTGGTGGTGCCATGTTAATGACATTATACAAAGGCCATGTTGTTAATTTAATTTGGTCAAATAATATTAATTCTAATGATACTAATAAAACTTATGCTAAAGATTGGGTAAAAGGGTCAATTCAACTCATATTTGCTACATTTGCTTGGGCCTCTTTCTTCATTCTTCAGGTAGCTAGCTAACGTAACATATGATTCAAAAGTCTTTAATTTATTTTGTTGGTTTGTTTATTTACGGAACGGTGATTATATGATTTTGTTTTATTTCATTATAGAATATAACGATGATGAGGAAATATACAGCTCCAATATCTCTAAACGCGCTCGTTTGCTTCATGGGAACGTTGCAATCGATCGCGGTAACATTTCTAATGGAACACAAAAATTCGGTTTCGACATGAATCTTTTAGCTGCTGCCTATGCTGTAAGTTTTTTTTTTTCTTTACTTAATTTTTTTTTACAAAAATTAAGAAATTATTAATTAATTTTGTGCTTTAATATAATTATAGGGAATTGTGTCATCAAGTATAGCATATTATGTACAAGGAGTTGTAATGGAGAAAAGAGGACCAGTTTTTGTGACAGCATTTAGTCCATTAATGATGATTATTGTTACAATTATGGGATCTTTTATTCTTACTGAAAAAATATATATTGGAGGGTAATTTTAATTTTTATCAACATTTAACATTATTTTATTTTATTTTGTCAATTTTTAAACTAGTTTTATTTTTTGGTTTCAGAATTATTGGTGCAGTGTTAATAGTGGCAGGGCTATATTCTGTTCTATGGGGAAAATACAAGGAGTACAAAGAAAAGGAAATTGAAGAAATAATAATTCATGAACAAGTGAAGGGCATTAATGGAAATAATAAAATGATGAGTGTTGAAAATATTAATGATATAGAAATGCAAAAAAATGATAAAAATAAAATCCCAATTCCAGTAGTAGCAACTAGTGTATCAAATGATTAATTTTTTGGTTTAGGAATTAGATAAGCCAAAAAGGAACAGAAGAAAGAAGGGCATTTTTTACTTTTTCTGTTCTTTTTTCTATTTTTGGGAGGTATTTTGAGTTTTCTTAAAAAAAATATTTAGGTGCCTGGCAAATAAAAAAGGATTTATGTTATTTTTGGGATAAGCATATTAATTATAATATGTTTATGGCATATTTTACATGTTCATTTTGAAATATCAATTAACTTGATCAGGGAGTCTATTAAAAGTAGTCTTTTAATTTTATCAGTACAAAGTAGGTAAGACGACTTACAAATCAGCCTCCTCGGATTTTATTTATAAATTATTGTAGATAATAAAATTCGCGTTGAGAAAACAATAATCAAGAATGGAAAATTATACAACAATCGTATATATTATTCCAAAGTGTGAGTGTTACAATCTCAATGATTCCTCTGAATTCGCCTTTTCAAATATAAATTCAAGGGTTCTTGAGTTTGATCTTGAATTTGTCTTGAACTTGAACTTGACTTTATCTTGATCTCGACTTTTACTTGAATTTAAGGGCTTTGAGCTTGTTCTTGAATCCGATGGTCTTGATCTTGATCGTTCTTGAACTTGAATGCTTGAATTCTTAAACTTGTAGCTTTATAGAGAATTTTATGGCGTTTGTACCACGGATATTCTCTAGCTTCTTGTTTAGAATTTTCAGTCCATTTTCTGAATTATTAGGACCCCTATTTATAGTTTTAGAATAGAGGAGTTGCGATTGGAACAAGAATCCCCTCGGCCAATCAGATTTAAGTGAAATGGCATGTGGGCTTTATGGAGTGGGCATGTCATCTTTGACACATGTCATGATCCTATTAACTTCTTGTTTGACTTGGCATGCCACGTCATTTGCCCACATGGCACCAAAATGGGCCTCTAGAATGAGATGAAATTGGGCTTAGCAGGGCTCATCTCTTGTAGCCCAAATCAATTAATTTAGACTTTAATTAAATTCATATTTATTGGACTTAAATAATTAACCCAATTATATTAATTCATAATATTTATTTGGATTAATATATTGATGAATTTAATGTTATTCAAATCATTTTATAAATTTATATTTAATAAATTTTAAATGATTACAATTATATATATGGAGTATGTTGTTAGTGTTATTGTTGCTTATATTATACTCCCTTCGTCCCAATTTATGTAGCATTTTTTGAATTTCAAGATTCAAACAAGTCTATTTTTTATCGTAATTTTTTTATATATCCTTTAAATATTTTGAATTTTCGATTATTCTCACTCATAGTACGTTTTATGTAATTTATAAATATATAAATTTCATTTCAAAAAAATTGAAGATTTCATACGCAAATTCCATCAAACTTAAATTGTTTGACTCTAAAAAAACAATGTCACATAAATTGAAGTATTCATGAAGACTTTTTTGTTGGACAATGTTGAAATATAACATGGCAATGTTCCTCTTTATAATTTTAATATGAAAAATATTTTTATGTGTTGCCAATTTATTATTCACATCTGATTCATATCCCACTCAGTTAGTGGATGACTTTATAATTTTATGTCGACCATTTTATGCTATATAATAATAATTTCTTTTTCTTAGAAAACCTTAATATGATTGTCTATGCATTTAAATTATCTGAACCAACAAAAAAAATTATTGAAATAAAGATGGTCTAGTAGTAATTAATAGCATAGCTCGACATGTGTGATTTAGGCGCATGTCATAGATTTAAATTGTATTGCAGATAAGAGGTTGACGAGGGTTGTGGTGGAGTATTAGGTGATCAGTATTCTCTCACCATAAGTGTAGCTATTTGGGTTCGAACACCAAATATAAAGTCGTCTTTGTTAGCTAGAAAATGTTTTTCCCCAATGATGAAACTTTTTTATGTGAATTCAGATTTAATCGAACTCCAATATAAATACTATTAAATTCTATTTTTTTCCGTAGATTCAATTGGTGCAAATCAAACAGGGGCATGGCAAGTAGATCCTTCATTTTTAATTCGAGATCTGCGTTAAGCATTGCTATGTATAGAGTCATTCTTATTAAGGAGTGGTTTACGTACCTCCCAATAATAAACTTCTTGATACAAATTCAAACTTAGACAAATCTCAATACAAATATCAAATAACATCGGGTGAAATCTGAAGAAAAATAATCAAAACGTTATTGGAAGAGGAAGAAGGATTTACACGTGATTTGTATATAACTATATATGAATACCAACAAGGGTTGTAGTGGAGTGGTAAGTACTAATTCATTCTTAACCAAGAGGTTTCAGGTTCAAGTCCCCTTGGATATGAAGTCGCGTCGCCTTTGTTAGGGAGCGTTTTATCCCCAATGTGGGACTTTGATTATGAATCCAAATTTAATCGGGCTCCAATATGGATACGGAACACTGGGCAGAAAAAAAAAACAATATATGAACACAATGTGTGAATATTCACAAAATAATTCGCTTTTTTAGCGGATTCTTTTCCCATGATTCATCTTAATCTGATTAAGAATTTTAAAAAGTTAATGTCTCGTGTTAATTAATTTCTAATTTAATGGAACAAATGCTAGAATTTTCATAATGAAAGAATCTCTATATATTTTATGCCAACATATATATCTTCCTTTCACATTACAATCAAAATGGTACATTTACTTATGGCATGAGTTGTGTTGGAGAATCAAAGAAATCGTTAAAGCTTGAGACATGTTAAGAATATTGGTAAAAACATTATCGATAGGGATTGATGTATCATTTAAAATTCAATAATCTTTTTTAGTATGGGCGGGTTCAGAGTATCTCTCATTGATTCTAATTCGAAGGGCTCATTTTCTTTTGGATTAGTTCATGAGCTCATGGAATCATCAAATTTAATTCATCACACTTAGCATAGAATCTAATCCCTAAATAAATAAATAAAATGATGGAAAAAAAAAAAGAGGAATCTTAAAGAAAATAGGCTTATCTATTTAGTTGCACATGTTATTAAAAATATATATTTTATTTTATATAGAGTATATTTCTCATGTCATATAATTGAATTTTCTTCCCAAACTTGAAAACATAATATTCCATGAAACATCACTCGAAAAGGAATATAGAAAAATGCATATTGTGGCTGCTAAAAAAAAATGGATCATAGAATATATACCAAACATAATGCATTCATGAAAAATCACATATCAATATATTCACACCAGAAACTATATATCAAATTCAAATTAATTTTAAAATCGTGTTACTTTGGTGCAAAATATATTATAATAAATGTATTTTAAAGTCGTTTTAATCTAACAAGTGATATAATAAGAATTAATGATTTGACGAAATGAATATGAAGAGGCGGAGGTCTTTTAAGGGAAATCGGATGGACTCTGATCGATATTTTTAATGATATGAGGTCTTTTAAGAAAAATTGGATTGACTTTGATTAAAATAAACCATATCACTTATAATGAGATATGTATTTATCCACTCAAAACTTAATTGGTCTATGATTACATTGTCATTTTCTGTCTGTTTCCAAGCTGAAGAATTTGTCATCAAAATTCACAACACTACTAGAGATAATTTGCACATTTATTCAACTTGATGTATATATGTTGCAATTATTAATTAATCCACTAACAAAAGATCTCTTGATGAAGTCATCCATATCTTTCAATCATTACACGTTTCTCTATTAGTTACTAATTAATAATAAACAAATACAAAGGTTATATATGTTGCAAATGGGTTACCATTATTTCTTGACATTTTGAGCTTTATTTAGAAACTTCTTTATAGTAATTGATATTTGGATACTAGTTGCTTGCAAAAGTTCAATTTACACGACATATAAAAATGATTAGTATTTGGATTATTGAATAAAGTGTTCTTATAAAATTTACACTAGAAATAAGTAGATGAAGGTGATAAGTGCAAAACACAGTACTTGCAAGTGTACTAGATAAAACATAATCTATAATTTACTTTCCAATATTTGGCGCAATAAATATTATTTGTTGTAGTAAAAAGCATATCTTATTTTCAATTACAAATCTCATTGCATATTTTAAGAAAGCTTACTTGTTGATATCATTTTAGTGCCCTGAATTCCGATAATGTAAAAAATTCTTCATATTAACAGTGTATATAATTTATATATATTTTTATCGTTTGTAAGATGATTTCAAATTTAAGAAAGAAAAGAGATAGAATATCTCATTATTTCAAAAAAATAAATAGCACGATTTATTCAGTGCACACATAAACTTTTCCTAATCCCAAAGTGTACCACTAAGACACTTGCTAGGATAGAACCACCTGAATTTGTTTTTGCTATATTTATACAAACTAAAAAATGGATAGGGTTTTGTTTGATCTCATATCCCAATAAAATAATTTACTTAACACCAAAAAAAAAGTATTAAATGGACAACTAGTAATAAAGATATCCACTTGAATTTTCTAAAAATTCTATTGGAGACAAAGGACAAATTTAAGTGGATAAGGCCTACAGCATACAACTCCACTTTAATTAATTTCCACAATAATAATATTATGTATATATACTATATGGTTAATCTGCATGGAAGGCACTAGTAAAGATTTAATTAGTGGGCACATAATCATATGATATGATTATGCAATTTCGATTCTCCACGTAACTTTGCCCTCTATATTAATAGTGCTAATTGTCTTTGTGTCCCTCTTTAATTTATACATTCCTCCAAAAGTTTATTGAGGAGTCAAAATTTCAATTAAGGAATTTGAAAATATGAAGAAATAAATACACGAAAGAATCAAAAAAATGCAATATTTACTATATATACACATAAAAAGTAAGTTTAAATCTGATATATACAATTAATTTTCCATTGATATACATCTTTACCTCTACCTAGCTCCACCTTTGTCTCTATTTGTTTTCAATCTAGTTTGTTTTAGGCCGCCAATTAGTTAGCACCAAAAAATGGGTCCTTCACT
The DNA here is from genome assembly GCA_035578085.1 of Solanum pinnatisectum. Lineage (NCBI taxonomy): Eukaryota > Viridiplantae > Streptophyta > Magnoliopsida > Solanales > Solanaceae > Solanum > Solanum pinnatisectum. Next base: position 41,709,366 of record CM069085.1, on the reverse strand, counting down.
TATTGATTAATCACGAGTCAAACTCGCTCTTGTACCACCTACTTGTTTGAATCAGACTTACTTACCTTTTTAGTTTGAAAACTCAATACGTTATTCACTCATTTGCTATATATTATCCGAAAATCATTTTTTTTCTATAGATGCATATGTATTAAGTCACATATAAATATGAAATTCAAAATATAATAACAAATATCAATGTTTGATTTGATTTGTGAAGCTACAAACATTTTGAGAAGAAAAGATACTCATTGATTAAAGTTAAATTAATTACATAAATACAAATGTCCCAATAAAAAGACATAAAGAAAAAGAGGGGATATTACATCAGCAAGAAAAGGTAACTCCATTTTCATAATACAATAATAATATTTCTATGATGATGTCAACTAAATATTATCATTAATTATTTGGAAAAATCAGGCAAATATAATTTGATCAAGTGCTTGTAATGATTAATGTTGAAGTATAGTGAAGTTGCATGCATCATCAAATAAACCTGAACAATTGCAACCATTTGATAATGTTTTTCTATGGATAAGAATTGACAAACATATTGAGTTCTTTTTGAGACAATATTACATCATATATGAGAAATAGCGATTTTAATCTTTATATTATTGTATGATTTCAGTTTTAATTCTTGTGTTATTTGAAATCTGAAACAATGTGAGTAGTGAGTATAGTGGGGACTTGAGATTCGAGCCTAATTCAGAATTTAAACTTGATAGATTCAATTTTTAAACTATATGATGGGGGTTGGGGAAGGGGGGGGGGGGGCTTTGTCTCTAACTTTTATGCTAAAATGTGTTGGATTTGCAATAAAGCCAAAATGCAAGGCATTAGACATTACAAGAGAGTGATATATCCAATCACACACTCTAATATGGGCATCACTCATTCCACTTTCTATTTTATACTATTTTCTTGAATTATTGGGGTTTGGTTTGACTTTGTTTATAATTTATTTACTAGAAAAATAAATAGTTTTCGAACTTGTAATTGAGAATTATACTGTCACATATTCAAAAATCATTGAGAAAAAGTTTATTTATGAAATTTGTAAAACATTGTCATGACACTGGTCTTAGATTTTTCATTTGTTTGAATCTGAAATTTATGATAGTAACATGGTGTTACGAATCAAAAAGTGGCTATTTTTTAAAGTAAATATTTGGACACGAACCATTTTTCAAATATATATCTGAAAAGTGGCTAGTCCGTACAACTTTATAACGAAAACCCTATTATAGTATACGTAAGTTTACAGTTTAATCGTACCTTTACTATACCTCATCGTGCTACAATGCCCGATGAGAAAGAAGAAGAAAATGAAGAGTTTTATGTAATGGGCCTTTCGGATCGCAATGTTTTTTGAAAAAATACATAAATACACAACTTAAGATATCATAATCTTTCAAATTCCCTGTCATTTAAAAAAGGAAAAATTACAAAAATCCCACCTTTTTGTTTACTTATTACCATTATCCCCTATAAGTTTTACAAATCTCCAAAATCCCTCATTTTCGCTCATCAGATTAACGTATCATATATAAAATGTACATTAGATTAGTGTATCACGTACAGATTAGTATATCTCACGCATCAAATTAGTGTATCATGTATAAAATGTACATCAGATTAGTGTATCATGTATAAAATATAATGTATCTTACTTAACGATTAATGTATCTCGCGCATCAGATTGATGTATCAGCGCTTATATTATTGTATTCGTTTGAGGGATTTCTGTAATTATAAACTTTTAAGGGATAGATTGTAATTTTGCCTTAAACGTATGTGATTTCTGTAATTTGCCCTTTAAGAAAATATAAAAATCCCCTCAGAGATACATCTCTATCCTCTATCCTTTATACATGTTTTAAATGAATGGGCTTTTGATAAAAGCCCAAAATCAATGGACCAATCCTACATTTGAAGATCATTTGCCTGGTAATGTCAGTGGATAGCCCATTAAATTTGGGCCCAAATTGTAAGTCGAATATATTGGGTCGAACCCAAGTAATCCATGGGTCAGCTCTGTTTGACGATCCAAGTAAACGTGCCCAAATTTTAATGTTTTTAATATACTTTAAAGTGAAGATTATATTTTGTGATTTCACGAGAATAACTAAATTGACACATCGAAATTTACAATGGTACACGTGATAGCTTTTGTGGTGATGTTTGAGGATTCTAATATATCGCGTTCACAAATAGAACGAGCATAGTGATAGCATTTATGGTGATGTTTGAGGATTTTAATATATCACGTTCATGAATAGAACAAGAACACGTGACAGCATTCATGGTGAGATTTGAGGATTCTACTATATCGCGTTCATGAATAAAACGAGTTTGTTGGTGGAACATTATTATGATAAAAAAATTTCCTTTCATAAGCTATTACAAGTATATCATATATGATAAGCATATAATTGAAAAACAAAAACTCTCAAATATAGTATAACAAATTTTTGGTTAGGAAATTATTATTACTATTATTATTAACAATTAACACTTCGATTTTAATTATAGACATTCTTCTAACATTTTGCTAAAGAGACATATAGTACAAAAGTTTGCTAAGGATTAGAAAATGCCTTTGATTTTAATTGTTTATTATGATAGAATATGTTTCTAATATTTGAAGATATGAAAATTATTTTACTAGAAAATTGATCAAAACAAATAATTTCTCTAATTAATGAATTGAACTCAACTTTTTTTTACTCATTTCAACTCTAATTCATTCTCAATATCAACTTTTAATACTAACTCATCATTAAAACACAATCAACCTCTCTTATCATAAACTTCAACAATATTTTAAATTTTTCACTCAATATTTCAATTTGAGTCGAAAAATCTCATATTGAAACGTAAAGCACTTCATAACAATTTGAACATGACTCGTATAATTAAGAACAAAGAAGTATTTATGACTTGATCACGATTGTTGCACGTAACAAAAAGACTTTAATATAAAAAGCAAAAGTTAAGTCCACACACTCCACTCCGATCCCACAAACCCGAGCTCAACTCTCTCTAATCCCTAACTGCCAAAATGGAGAATCCAAAATCCGATCAAGCTCCGGCAGAAAACTGCTCAGATCCGGCGCCGTCAAATTCAAATTCCGGCGATGATCCGTCACCTCCGACTACCGCAGAAAGTTGGGAAGAGAAGCCGGAGATAGAAGATCCAGATATCTTACGTCAGCCGAAGAGAAGAAAAAACTGTCCAAGTGCTTTAGCTAAATTCGATTCCGTGAATTCAGGTTCTAATTTTGGATTTTCCTTCTCGTTTGACTCGAAATTCTCCGGTTGTTCAACTCCTGAAGTTACCCCCAAATTCGGATCGTTCAATCGGGTAAAACCCGGCTCTAGCAAAGATCCGAAATCTGAAGAAACTGTACTCGAAGAAGAAGATGAAGATGACGATGACGACGATGAAGAAAAACCCGATGTTGTTGTGGAGAAGAATTCTCTGGGTTTATTGAGTTCAGTTGATGGGATCAAAACGGTAGATTGACATAGATCGGAAATTACAGGGCGAATTTACAGAATTACACATCTCCACCGGCCGGAGCTTCTCATCGGAACATCCCCACCGGCGACTGGAATTGATGCGGAGGGGGAAATAGGAGCACCAAATGTGGCTATATTTATAAAACACCGAAAACAAAGAGTTTTTTTGTTGTAATTTTTGTATCAATAATAATAATGGTAATAAATGAGTTTATGTTTCTTTATGCTTTTTATTGTGTTTAATAATATACAAATTATTTTCTCTAAACTTTATTGGGAATTAATTTCATTTTAATGTTTATAATATACTTTAAAGAATGATCATGTTGTTATATGCAAATTATATTTGGTAGTTTCACGAGAATAACTAAGCTGACAAATCCAAGTTTGTAATTGGTACAATACGGTGGTGCTTTACCGCATCATAGTCAGATGCGTGATAATTTTTGTGGTGATGTATGAGGATTTTAATATCTTGCATTCACGAATCAAACGAGTTTGTGGTTTCACGAGGATAATTAAGCTAACACATTGAAATTTACAATTGGTATACTAAAGTAGTGTTTTACTGTATCGTAGTCAGACACGTGATAGCTTTTGTGGTGATATTTAAGGATTCTAATATATCTCGTACATGGATAATGAGTTTGTGATTTCACTAGGATAACTAAGCTGACATATCAAAATTTACTAATTGGTACACTAAAGTGGTGCTTTATTGTATCATAGTCAGACAAGTAACAGCTTTCGTGGTGATGTTTGAGGATTCTAATATATCGCATTTATGAACAGAGCAAGTTTGTGGTTCCATAAGAATAAGTAAGACGATACACCGAAATTTACAATTGGTACACTAAAATGGTGCTTTATTGTATCGTAGTCAGACACATAATAGCTTTTGTAATGATATTTGAAGATTCTAGTATATCGCGTTAAGCTATTAAAGTATATAGATTTCTCACCTAGGCATCAAAAGAGTATTATAAATATCTCAATAATCAAAATGGTTTATCTAAATTGTTGACTGAATCCTATGAAATAATTCAAAAAAGATAGGTCTTAAAAAATGGTGTAATAATTGGTATTTCCTTTTCAATGAAATTTTTCACAAAAATAACGACTTAAATAAATAATTAATTCCTTTTCCATGATGCAACTTAATTGCACGTGCGAGGTGTTTCCTTGTCATGTATAGTGTACTAGTGAAAGTATTGATTGATATTCCATAGACCATAGTAAAAGCTACACGTGTACACCGCAAAAATAAGTGATTTTTTATTTATTTATTTTTTATATTTGATAAGTATTTAAAAATATTATTCTAATAATATTTTGATAAATAATCAGTGATGGTGAGAGTAAGGTTTGAGGTGAGAGTACACATAATTTAACTATGATTAAATTATGAATGTTTGTATAAAAGAGTATTGCATGTAATCTAACTTTATATTTCTACGAGATGGTGAATATTATTTCCTTTCCATTCCATCCCTCGATTTATTTTCATATAATGTAAAGTTTTTTTCAATTTGTTATGTACCAAAACTTATTTTGTCACTTTCATGATTTTACTACAAAAAATAAGATTTGTCACATCACATGTTTACATGCCATTCAATTGAAGATGGAGCAAAGTATTCAAATTTGTGGATATTGATATATCTAAATCATAGAGTAGCCACATGAGTTATCATGATCCTAGCCAAAGTTTGTCCCCTACAAAACCAAAAATATTGATACACCAAATCTAGACATTAAAAGAAAAAGGGACAGAGTACTAAAATAAAGAATGAGTAACACTTTCAATAATTTGAAACCTACCAAAAAGTCATTATATTCCGTAAGTCAATGTTGTATCGGAAATAACCTTTTGACCCCACGGGAGGTAAGGGTAAAATTTCAATATATTTTATCCTCTTCAGACCTAATTTGAACACAAGATGATTCATAAACCATATTATTGTTGCAAGAACAAGTAAACAAGGCAAATATAGAGCAAGTAAATGACAACAAAACTAAGTTGTGTTCATCGCTAGGGAACGTAGCCGATGAGGCTTGTAAGTTTCTTATTGCCTTATACTTTTAGTTGATAAACGAAGAGGGATGCAACACGAGGATTTTCCAAGAGGTCACCCCGACCTCCATATTAGTACTGCTCTCCCCTAAACACGCTTAACTTTAGAGTTTTGATGGGCTGAGAAGATATTAGAAACAAAAAAGGCATTGTTATACATTTGTTGGTTGCTTTTTTTCACCTCTTTACACTTGCGCAAGAGGTATCATACATAACAGTGGTAATGCATGTCATTACAGGCCTGTCACCTCTGTGACTTAAACCTGAAAATGCATAGCGGTACTGAATCTTCGATACAGTATTTACAAGTACAAACAACCACATATATTCATTTGGGTGCGAGGGACGCCCTTTTGGCATGGTTCCCTCTTTGCAAAGCTCCTCGGCCTTGCATGAGACGATACGTGGAACTCATTTTCATACTGGAGGCAGATTTCGATGACTAGAGGAAGAAAAATCCTTCATTCTGCAGCTATATACGCGGTACAAGAAGTAGAAACAGCGGAAGCACCCACAAGTTTGAAGAAAAGATACCTGGTGAAGCTGCACATGGAGTACACCAGAATATTATTTAGTATGAAGAGTAAAATAACAGAATAATCGAATGTCCAAGTATGTTTCTGGTAGCAAGAAACATACTTTGACGTATGTTCTTCTTTTTTTTTTGGATAAGGATACTTTGACGTATGTAAACACAGATGTTGCTTGGACTCTCCAAAATGTTGTCGCACCAGTGTTGGATCCTCCAAAAATGCACTTCTTTTGGAGGATCCGGCACACACCTGTCTGCATTTTTGAAGAGTCCGAGCAACATTTTAAAATAGAAGAGTTCCATTAGCTTTAATTCCCCATCCCTTTCCCAGCTGACAGAAAGGTAGAGAACATTGAAGCTGGTGAGTGATTGCTTAACATGTCTCAAAAGCTCCTAAGCTTTTGCGTATAAAAAAAAAGAAAATGCTCGTCCGAATCTACTTACATGAAGATGTCAAGTTTGAAAGTGAAGGTGTTCTCTGTGGAGGCTCTGCAACTGAAGGTGTCCTTGGAGGAGGCTGTGCATGAACATACACTACATGGGGCAATGGGCTTGATACAGGGATTTTATGCAAGACAGGAGTTGGAGCATGTATTTGTTGATGTGGAGAGGGAGCAATGTGAGGTGCAAGGACTGGTGCTCGAACAGGAGCTGGAGCAGGAGGATGACTCTTTGCCTTCCTTGGGTATCTCCCAAAATGACAAGGAGGTTGGGCTATATGACGTTTGTGAGTTGGATGTACAGGGGCAGGTGCAAGCACTGGTGCAGATACTGGTGGAACTTTCCGGCTAACTGATCCACCTTTCTCAGCCCTTGGAGCAGGTGAAATTGCAGGAGCAACACTTGAACCTTGGTGGTGGCTGTGGTGGCTATGGTGGGGATGGTGATGATGGTGGTGATAAGGTTGAGGAGCTGGAGAAGGTGAAGGACTACCGCCATTACCACCAAGAGAATGTTTTAAAATAGAAGACAGGCTAACTTGTTTAACCTTCCCAAATACAGTGTTGTTCAGGCCAAGGTTTTTAGAATTAGAACCAATGGTCTGAGCCAACTGCTTCAACCTAGAATTGGAAGGAATCCCAACTGCTAAATAAACTTGACACTGAATAATAGTGGGAGGATCCACCGTCGAACCCCTTGTATTAGTCAGCTTGATATATAAGTTCTGCATCCAAAAGAGAACAGAAAAATATCAATCGACAAGCAAACAGTAAACAAGAATGCTTCTAAATAAACAATAGAAACGAGCATCCTATGCAAGAACCAGCACAAATTAGAAACCATGAAATCCACTACCATGACAAAGGGACCAATGCTTTCGCAAGTATTGTTAATAATATGGCACGTAAATACGAAAATAAATATATTTATAATTATGTGCAACATGTGAGTGCACAAGCATTTGCAGCAGATCAAAGGTGCAAACATTGCGAACCTTTTTCACCTCAAAACAGAACTGCAAAAAATGGAACTATTGAACCATATTGATGGTTATCACTATCCCAACAGTTCTTATTGATGACTATCTTGTTACAAAATCATAATTTGCAGAAGCGGGACAAATCCTAGAAGTTCAACTCCAAACCATTTCCAATGCCCTGGAACTGTCTGTCACGGACCTTTAGGAAGTACACATGGTCATATTCATTTACAAGGACTTTTGAGTTTCATATTCCTAAATAGTTAACCTACCAGGGAGAATATTATCTTTGGTAGTTGATACCTCCTAAATAATTCATCATGAATTGCATCAACGGCCAACATCCGAGGACAGAAAAGGATATACAAGTCAATGCACTTAACAGCAAACATATTCACATACCTCGTATGATGCAAGATGTACCCCTGATTTCAGCTGGCTTGTTAGCTCATCAAATTTATCTTGAATTTCATCAATAGAGGAGTTCAATGTGAAGTTGAATTGGATCTGCACATTTTGCATAAGGAATACACTTTGTTTAGGGATCACTGTAATCCCTCCTCTGAGTTTCAGCACATCGAAAGAAAAAGGATCCCCAAACAAAGATGGCGTCAGGTGCAGAAATGACTGGTGAGTAATTACAGTTTCAATCTCGGATCTGACTAAACTCAGAGCAGTTGGAGAGATCCTCATATTTTTCAAATCAGAATCAACCGCAAAGACAACCCTTGTTATGTTTGATCCAGCTACATTTTCTAATGATATTATTTCCACCTGTAATAAGCATGAATCTGTAAGAAAAGGAACAAATAGCAAAAGCAGTTAATCTAAGAGAGGAAAGGAAAAACAAACCCCATAGTTGACATACTTTAGTGTTGGAAACACTTATTTCATCAAAAATATCATCCTCAAGTTGCACGATATAATCCTCCATCAAAGAAACTGGCTTCTCAAGCATGAAACTGGCTACTATGTCATGACCTAGAAAGCCCCAGACACAAAAATACTCAATAGGTGAAAGTATATCAACTGTGAAAAAGATGTACTTTAATCAGCTATCTTTTAAGATTACTATATCAGAAATTCAGAATACAGGAGAAAGAAATGAAGAGTTCTCAAAGTAAAGCTTGCATTGCATGGTGGAATGCTGATTGATGAAACGAAGATAAACACGAATGGTCAACTCAAAATTACGTGATGACAAACTTGAGAACTCAGCTGAACAGAAGATGTAAGACGTTAGGATGCTATTAAATTAACTAAATGGACCACCAGAAGCTCCTGTGCTGACAAGGACAGAAAACACATTCACTAACTTAGCAAAGCGTCAGTTATCAAAATCTCCAGACATTGCATGCTTAGGATTGTGGATTTACTAATCCCAGTACTTTACAAACTTATAATCAATGTCTAGCTCACATAATGGGAAAAACAAATTGTCACATGCCAGTGCATGTGCCTTTTAAATCCAATTGGACAATTATCTTTATAATAGAGTGAAAGGTCCTAAAGAAAAAGAAAACCAACAAAAGCGGATCACTGAGGTATCTTTACTTGCTCAACCATTATGAAAGTCTTGAATTTTAGAGCTGTTTCATGAATATCGTGCATTTGGGATAGGCATGTTAACATCGGAAAATGTCTAAGAGCATAAAAAAGTAAAACTTGCTTGACCAGTTGAAGTTTTCCTTGCAAGTGAACAACACTACTGGTATGGGATCATCATACAACGGTATCGCGATTAACTGTCACAAGGATCAAATGTCGAGATAATGTACGGAGACTTAAGATATTTTTTTTATAACCGAGAAATCCGCCTGTGACCCGCCCTTTGGACCAATCACAGCCTTCTAAACTCAGTTGATCATGGGCCCGCCCCTCTACCCTTCTCCATTGAAATACCGAGCTTTGCTTTGCATGGTGTGGGGCTTGAACCTGCAACCTAAGTCACAAATCCTCCACCTTTTGCCACGCGAGCTAGGCTTTGGGGGCTATGGAGACTCAAGTTCTAAATAAACTTTCTATCTAACTAAAGTATGACTAAGAGTAACAAGAATGAATATAACGAAAACCACCAAAAAAAAGGAAAGAGAAAAAGAACAGAATGGGAAATTATGTAAAGATCTGGAACAGTGACAAAGGGGTCGATCATCCGAAATAACACCATGCCATCCTACTGCAGTGTCTATGACCAGTTTGAAACTCAGCATATGATCTTTGACCCTGATTGAGTATGTCTACATCAAATTCTTCATAACCTAGATAGCCAGTCGACATACACAACTATTTTATGGTTATTCCTCTACTTCAACTGAGAAACAGAAAAGGTTGTATTTTCTTGAGGTGCAACAGATGAGCAAAAGTAACATTTCTAAGCCACAACAGAGAAAGGCAATACATAAAACGGAAAACTTTGCTTAATGATTAGATTTTGATATGTACAAATTACTAAAATAAGAGATTACCTAAAAAGCATTCTAACATGAGCTTTAACACCAACACAATCTACCTATGTTGCTTGGACTCTCCAAAAATGTTGTTGCACCCGTGTCAGATCCTCCAAAACACACTGTTTTTTGAAGATCTGACACACCCGTTTTGAAGAGTCCGAGCAACATAACTATCTACTACTTAATGCCCAGAAAATGTATTCTATGCCTTATATATCAAATTAAAGGCAAAGACTTTTTCCAAGTTTAACATAGTAATAACAACCTAAAATAGTGGGAAAAAATCACTTCTTTTTACAAAATTAGAAGAAACCCACAAATCAAAAACGCCAGTTCATTTAGCAAAAAGTAATTAAACCATAAAACTACACAAACCCACCCAAAAAGGGTAATTAGGATCTCAAAATCCCAAATTTAGGAAACCATAATTACACAATAAGATCTACTACACCATAAAATTCTCTTTAAATTTCTCCTAATAACTAACACACCTCGACTACTCCGTCAAGTTCATAAACCCAGCAAAACGGAAATCTTAGTAGCTCAGTTGATTGTATACCTGAACTTAAGGGTTCGATTCCCCACCTCGTAATCCCCAATAACAAACAATAATGACAATGGGAAACTCAAAATCAAGAGAAGGGGTTACCTCTAAACTTGGGGTCTAGATCTAGATCCCCAAGATTTCCATTATGAAAAATTGGCAACAAGAACACAGCAGACAGCAATACAGCTCCACCAAAAAGCAAAGCAAGTACACATCTTAACTTAACCCAACCACTGAATCTTCCACACCTATTCTCTATATTTTGTTCTGTACTGTTTGCACCTACTGATGATATGGGTAGTTGATGCTCTTCCTCTACTTTGCCCATTGGTAATAATAACGGTAATGTGGGTTTTGGCCCTTTTTACTAATCTCCATTTCTGGTGTGGTGTAGTGAGAGAAACTCCATGGATTCTTCTTCTTCCCCTTTTTTCCTGTGAGAAAAAGAGAGAGAAACTTCCTTTTTGGTCAGACTCAATTTCAAAAGAGTGGTAATATGTACTCCACTTCTTTTCTACTATATTTAATCGATCTTCGACTCTAAGTAAAATATAACGTAAAAGAACTATGGTGACAATAAGAGAACTAGACAAGTTTATCTTCTTCTTCTTTTTATTGCTTCCTAAGGCGACTCTCTAGTCGGGAGATTCGGATAGAGACCTCTGATTAAGAATGAAGAAGTATTTATCATTCTATAACAATGCTTATTGGTGTGTTACTATCTATTATATGCCGAACTTCAAATCTTGTCGACGGACCATTACCTCTCTTCGAATATCATAGCCAACTTCTCAACACATTGTAACTGGAGTTTGTAGATCTCCTCTTCGATTGTCTAGATCATCTTAATTCGCTCTCCTCGTTTTATTCACCACAAAAGTCACTCTCACTTTATTATGAATATCTTCATTTTTAATATACCACTCTTTATGTGCTCAGTACCTATACATTCATTTAAACATCTTCATTTTTGTTATTCGCATCTTTTGGACGTGCAAGTTCTTGACAGGTCGCATCTAAAAAATTAACTTTATATAAATATTTGAGTATGAATGACATTTGTACTGAGAGTATGTTAATTTTACTTAACATATGTAACTTTGTTATTCTTTTTAAAATCGAGTAATAAGATGTTATCTAAATAAAAAAGTTGGAAATTTATGAAATCAATTTATTTTTTAGGAGATAAATACCTATCCACATATGGTGTTTACACTTCATCAATTATTTTAACCTTAGTTAATTAAAAATTAAAGTAAAAATATATATCACTTAATCATAATTAAGTAAGTGTGATAAATTTGTGAATTAAAAACACACATCTTGTATTTACTCCCTCAGTCCCTTTTTGTTTGTCCATTTTTACTTGTCATTTTTTGACAAATCAAAAAAAGACAATATTTTTTACCTATATACCCTCAATTTATTTAGAGAGTTAATGTTTTTGAAAAAAGTTGAGTCTTTTTAATGAGTAAATTAATTTTTGAATTTTATCAATTAATAGGGGTAAAATGTTAAACTCGTTATATCAATTATTATTTTTTTAATAGATGTGTCAAGTAAAAAATAGACAAGCAAATCGAGACCGAGGGGGTATTAATTATGTGTAAACACTCAGTGTGAATAAAATTTTACCATTTTTAGAGTTAGGATAGAACTTGGAATAGTGGAGTAACTTTTGCAATTAATTAAAGATAAAAACCACTATACTTATATAAATACATATATTCTTACTTACGCTCTTATTAATAAAATATGATTAATTAATATTTATTCTTATATATTTTTATGTAAATATCGAATGCAAATAATATTGTTACCTTAATTAAGATTATTTTTTTTAGTAGAGAGAATTTTATTTTGTTGTTTTGTTAGAATGGCTTTTTGTTTTTAAGTCGTTGTTTGTGGGTTTATCGGTTGGTATTTTGTATTTTGTAATAAAGTCACATATGCAAACAAAAGGTTCAACTTCTCCACGTTTTTTGTCAACTTTGGTCCCTTGTCTTGTCAACATAAATATGGTTGTAATTTTTTTTTTCAAAAATAAAATAAAATAAAATAAATACATAACACATAAAATTTTCAAAAAAAAATAAAATAAATAATTAACTTCAAAAAGTTTTTGAATTAAGTCAAATGATCACTTTAATTCAAAACTTCTTTTGAACATGAGTTGGTTAAATATAATAAATTCATATGTATAGGACTATAGTCTATATAGACTATAATTAAGGAAAATAACATTGTATTAATATTATAGTTGAAATATAATTAAGTAATTGTGATTAGGTATATATATGGTAACTCTTGATTACATAGAAAACTCTTGGTTACTATTATGGTAACTCTTTTTTATTATTATTTGATGTTTCTATTGTGGCGTGACTAAATTTGAATCCACGTGGAAAGATTCCAAATTGAGATTAAAGCAGCCTAATGAAGATGATTTTATATATATGATTCAAATTCAAGATCTTTAATTAAGAAAAAAAATACTTATTACTCTGAAACACTCGTAATTGGTCAATAAAGTGACACTAGGTAAGGTCATTTATTTATTTACATAATAATTTTATCAAAAAAAAGACCTTCCTTGTTTTCAACTTTATATAAAGAGTAAATATTAAATGGCAAGCAATGTCCATTCGTAATTATAACTTATTTGTTAATGTTGTTATATATTTAATTTCAATTTCGAAGAGGACGCTCAACCAAACACAAACTTCATATTGATATGGATAGAAAGCCTAACCAAATTCTAGGTGAACCAATAAAACAGAAAGCATATATATATATATATATATATATATATACACACACACACTTTATCATAGTTAAATAATACATTAAGTGAAAATGCACATTAATTAATCAAAGTCCGACGATAAAAGAGTGTGCAAAAGACATGTAATTGTTTCATTGGTTTAGTGTAATTAAATATGAACGCGGATAAGTCTTAATCCCCTCCCCCCTCAATCGCCTATCTACTTGTGTTCATAGCTTCAATTGTAGTTCAAAAGAAAAATATAAGTCATTCTTTGAGCTTTGATTTTGAAAGTATGATACTTGAAATTCTTTCATGAATAAAGATTATTAACTAAATTTCACAAAGATCTCATTTTGGTTTGGTATGAAAAAACAAGAAATGTGAATAAATCTTTAGGTTTACATGTATAATATAATATAAAATATGATGGTGACAACTACTTCTTTTGGTTCACAAAAAAACTAAAGTTTTAGAGGCATGCAATAAATAACAATGAGCCAATCACGGGCACTAAGGTTCAATTGTGTCGTGGGGTACACCGCACGCACCCGTGACCAAATTCAATTTTTCCACATGTAATACCCAAATGTTATTTTCAACTTCGCTTCTTCTATACGCTTTCTTTTATATTTTTTCACTCAAAAATTTATTAGTATTTTGTTTGGATCATGAAAATATCACACTAGAGGGTAGGTACCAAGACGGACTTGTGTTAGTAGCAATGGATAAGGTATTTTAGTAGACAGAAACTTTGGAGAACAAATGGTAGAGGTTAGGTGGGTGAACGATACAATGATCGTCAGTAAGCTTAGCTTGTTTTTGGGAGGGGTAACCAGAAATATTAGCCAAAGACTGTTCTATTGTGGTTGAAAATCGACTCACAGATTTCGTTCAAAAACATGTGTGAGCCAAACTTAGGTTCACCGATCTAACATGTATAACTCGGTAAAGCAGTGCATAAAGGACAACCCAATGCACTAAATTTCCACGCGAGGTTCAAGGAGGGGAAGGTTTAATGGTAAAGAAGTGCATGTTAAGAGGTAAAACATTTATAGAGAGGGAATAGATTCATGGATACAAGGACACTAATAGTACTTAACAGTTTAGTTTAAAAGGATGCAAATTTGAAACCTGGAGAAATATCTATGCTTGCGAAAGAAAACAAGCCAAGACTGGTTGGTAGTACATCCAAAATGACTACATAAATATGAGCCATTACATGATCAGAAGAATAGCTTTGATCACCACCCTCCGCTGCCACCGGACTTTTTACCACCACCCCAGCCAGAATCCTCAGCCTCACCACCAGTGTCCTTCCCCCAGCTGTCGCCACCTCCGCCACCACTAGGGCTTGCCCCCCAACCACCACCAGCGCTAGGACTAGCACCCCAACCACCTCCATCTCCACTACCACCTCCAGCACCACTTCCACCACCCCAAGTCTCCCTGGCAGGTGAATTTTGGACTTCACCCCAACCTCCTCCTCCACCTTCCTTAGAACTCCACTTTTGAGAGCCATAATCTGAATCCTGTCCATCGTTATCATTATTTCCTCTACCACGTCCCCGACCACGACCACGTCCACGACCACCACCACCATAGGGCCTTGGTGGCAATCCACTTTGATCATCCTGATTGCTTCGATTTCTGTAGTCATTTCTACCTGCAAAACCAAAAGTACCCATTAATAACCAGTGTGTGTCTTTCTGCCCTATTATCAACCTTGATATTAAGAACTGTAAGCGACAGTAGAATGACACCAATGGAACGGAACACATTCTAGATGTACACAGTAGGATACACACTAATGTTCTCTCAGCCTCAAGAGAGCTTCCATAATCTCTTTTAGGACAAATAAAAGTCACAACAGGTATCTCAACGTGCTCTCAGTTGAACCGTTGAGGGACTAACCTACGCTGAGGTTTTTAGAGGGAAAAGTCAAATACCATGCCCACAAAGTAGGGCAAGTTGACATAATGCTCATCCACAAGAGAGACCACCACAACCCATTCCCCCAATAACCCGTTTTAGGGAAAAGGAGAGCAGAATGGCACACTGCCACAACTTGACGATACGGATCAGTCAATGCTGGGAGGAGGTGCATAAAATAAGGGCAACCCCTCCTGGCTGCAAATCCGGCCCAATTTATCACAGAAAAAAAGAGTATCTAGGAAAGTCACCAGTTAGATAACCCATTAAAGTTGGTTTAGCACTTTCAGAACATGATGAAGATTGAAGAACAACTTTTCATCATGCAACTAAGAGGAGAGAGAAAGGAAGAAAGAATGCGGAGGAACAGGATTTACCTGGTCTAGAACCTGAACCGGAAGACCTATCTCTGTCCCCAGACTGACCACCTCTTCGACCACTATCATTGGATGAACCACCCCACCCGCCACCAAATCCTGAGGAGCCCCCACTTGCAGGGCTGCGCATAGGCACCATTGCTGCAACTGATCGTATTGATGGTCCGGAGTCATGGGGATCATCAATATGCCTTTGGAAATATGCCACAAGGCGATCAATTTCTTCAAACATCCTCTTGCGGAATTTAAATCCTTTCGGGTACAAACCAACATACTCATGGTGTGGGTTGGAACTTCGTATATAAGTCAAAATGAATGTCCCAGGGTGTTCATGAGAAATACCAAAGCTATAGACAATCCTCATAGGGCACTCAGATTTCTCAATTTTCAAAAGCTCATCAACTTCTGCCTTTGTTCCCGTCTTAAACTTACGGTAACTTAGCATTGCCTTCAAATGAGTTACCAATGGATCAACATACCGATCCATTACCTGAAAAACACAACATTAAACCAACGAGGTTGTTAGTGTTTCCAAGAAACTAAAATTAGCATACCCACAAATGTATTGTACCTCCAGGGGAAATGAAAGTAATCAAACAAGTGCCCCATGAAAATTTGAAAGGACCACAAAATATAAAATAAACCCCCATGGAGTTTCTAGGTTCAATCATAGAGAGCCATCCTCAACTAAATGCCAACAAGCAAAATGCTTGGGAACAATTAATATTTTTTTATGGCAAGTATTTGGAGCAATTAATACTAAAGCATTCACTGAGAAGAGACAACAAAATTAACTTCATTTGAAAATTAAAAAAAAAATAGCAATTATAATAAAATTATCCAGTCAGCTTTAACTATATTTAAGAAAAAGGTCAAGCACATTCAGGTCCTTTAGTCATTAATTTTACCTCTCCTGCCCAATTTATTTGCCCACCATTTAAGCAATATTTATATTTTTCCTAAACTGCATTGGCACCCATGTTCTAGTTCTACTTTCAGAGAGCACCAACCATCATCTTACAGCCTGTTTGGATAATTGTCTCATATTGTATTATATATCGTATGTTAATTTACATACAATTTTTGTTTTGATTGTTACTTAAATTTTGTTATATCTTAATTCTCAAATCTGTTGTCACTTGTCACGTAACCATAAAAAGTGTCACTTTATTTATAACTGATTTGGTGTGGCCAAGTGGTTACCTTTTTTTTCCTCATCATTTAACAATCTTATTTTACCCTTACCCTACCTTTTTTATAATAACTCCTGCTATCCTACTTTTTCTTGTAATATTTTAGGCATTCTTCAGGTTGTTAGTGTGTGACATTTTAAACAATGAAAAACAACAAAATCTATCAAAATGTATTTATCAAAATAATGCAGTAAAGTACAATACTATCAAATACAATACAATATGATGCATTATGAAAGGATATGTAACAACCATCAAAACAAGTCGTCATACTACTATGTTTATTTATTTTAGCTTTATTCAACTACTTTTTATAGCTGTGGTGTCCAGGGTAGCTTGCCCACACCTCAACTAATTCCAAGGAATACTTGTCACCTCCCACCAGCAACAAGCAACAGATAGGTAACTCTGTCTACCAAGGCTACAACATATGGGAAGAATCACCTAGTGTTTTCTCGTCTTTGGTGAGATTTGAACCTGAGACTCCATGGTTCTCAAACCCACTTCATTGACCACTAGGCCACACACTTGGGGTGCCTATTCAACTTTTTCACCGGTTGGACGACCTATGAAGATTGTTGATCTCATATTGACAACGGGGAACATATGTTCCCCCTATTCTCTGCAATTCTCCCTCCCACAAAACCAAAGGAAAGAGATGCTAAAAAGTAAAAACTAGATCAGGAACAACTCCCGTTAATATAAAATGACTGGACAGACAAGTGAAGTACCTCATCTAAATCTTCAAAAGTATCCTCTCCTATTTTCAGTGTTTTCCCGATGCGCAGCAAGCTTGTTATATCCTTATGTTCTTTTCCACCTTCCACAATATCCTTGTGAGCATAAACTCCATCATACACTTTGAGAGTTAAAGTCAAATATGATGGTCCACGTGAGCTGGGACGTACAATGCTTTCACCTGGTTCCTTGTCAGAGAGGAACTGCACAACGTATGAAGAGAGTATCAAAATAAGCTTAGGCATCAAATGCTAGAATTGTTAAAGACGCTTAATTCTTGTTATTACAATGTCACAACATAAGAACTATGCACCAAATTTACACACAATATCTCTGAAGATACAACATACCTCCATAGCTTCATCAGCTGTTATATTTTTGAATCGAGGATGAACTATCATCCTTGGCTTGAAATGCTTCTTTGCGAGCTCCTTTTCTTTACGAGCTTTTTCCTTCTCAGTCTGTAAGCTAGTGCGATCTTCACGGTAGTATGGATCCAAGTTCTGATTATTCTGATACCTATTATTTCTCATATCATTCTCTTTACAACTCAGGAAAACCTGGTACCTATTTTTTTGGATCGACTTGATTCTGCAAGTTAAGATATCACCTTCACGCATTTTTTCAGTCAAATCATTGACATCTCTCCAATCATCTGAAGAATCTTCCTTGGAAAGAATACCAGTCAATCCACACTCGAGAGAACAGATAGCTTTCTGAGGTTGAACCCGACGAACTGTTGCCTGCACGATTCTTCCCTCAGAAAGCGTCTCCTCAGACTCACCAGAAATCATATAGAACTCTTCATCCTGGCTTGGCTCCACATACTGTCTACGCCAATCTTGAAACCCTTGCATTAGCTCCAACTTTATACCATTAAGGGTTTCCCTTTTATTAAGACGATTCTTATCTTCAGCATATTCATAAGCATTAACCAACCTCAACAAATGTGGCTTCTCTTTAACATGCTCTATTGCCATTTCAAGCACTTCATCATCATCATTATTTTCTTCACCCATGTCTTTAAGATAAATATCTTTTGCCAACTCCTGTGCAAGACTATAGGATTCTGGATGGATCCTTGTATCATCCAACAAATCAATATATGTATTGCTATTTGCAGTGTATCCACTGCGCCGTACTCGCAAGAAGCCAACTGCATTAACAAATACCTTTTTACCAAGATGATGTTCAGTTAAGAGATCCTTCCTCGTGAAGATTGTCTGCTGTCTTACCAAGGATCTTTGAAGAGATGCCGCCTTTCTGGGACCCAGCCCCGAAATAAATTGCAGCGGGGCAAATAGCCATTCATGACTTATAGCCAAATTAAGATCAACACCCACCTGGTTAGTTACATCCACCATAACCTGTTCAACCACCTCATACTTCTCGTCTGGTGTGAGAAAGCTCTCTAAAGTATTCAGCTTCCAAGATAAAATTTCCCTCCCTGGTCCACATAATGTTGCTACCATTGCTAAAGGATTTTGAAGATAACGTCCCAATGCCACAGCGCGCCTCACAATACCTAAAATCAGGGAGCGGATAAGTACAGCTAACTCCTAACAGTTGCATTTAAGCTCACAGGAGAGTGATTACCTGACTGCGTAGGAAGCTGGTCGGCAGAAATGCGGGAATTCTCATAGAGATGTGGAAGGGATTCGTCTCCGTATATTATGTTCAGATTATCCATCTCATGACCAACATCTCTTGGATTATCCTCCACCATCTTGAAAATAATCTGAATCACATGAACAGTCAAGAGATACTTTAGCCACCGCAGTAAAAAAGTTAGGCTGATGAAAAGATTTTTTATAAAATGCCTGAAACGGGCACTACATATCCTACCAGAATATTGAGTTTACCCTAATCATATCAGCTACCAATCAAATAAAATTCATGGCTGCATACCTCATAAATATCCTCCTTAAGCCGTGTACAAGACAGATTTACAGCTCCCAGCACTACAACATGTGGTTGGTGGTCCATCATGAATTTTAACAGTCTCTGCTGGTCATTCTTCTTCCGCTGCTCATCATTAACATTCTGGCCACGAAGGCTAAGAGATCCAGCATACAGAATATCCAAAACCTCTCCCGACGAATCCAACATCACAAAAGTGGTTGCTGGCTTACCATGGCCCCAACAGCAAGCCATAACCCTGGGTGCAGGCTCTTCATCAGAGCCAAGATCATTCTCTCTGCGTTGATATGGTCCAACTGACACTTTATTCCACAAAACATTACCATATTCCATAAGAAGACAGTTTTTTGCTTTACTTGTTAGCAAGGATCTTGCTTCCTTTTCCATTGAAGGCAGAAGAAAATTGAAGATTGCATCCTCAAGTATTAACTTTCTCTGTTCGTTCCATAACTGAGCAGATTTACTCACACCGTCACTGAGATAATGCTCTTTCGAGTCAGTTGTCAGCTGGTTAAGATGAACTTCAGGCAGCTTGATAGTAACTTGGAGGAGTTTCTCCTCTTCAGCCTTCTGGATGAGAAGCCACTGTGCATCCACAAATTCGGAGAGAGGTTTATCCCGTAACCACTTGACTCCAGCAAATTGATGGAAGGAATCAATCACTGTATTCCCCTCAGGAGTTGGACTCGTTGATACTACAGCGTGGGTCATATAGGTAGTACGCACATGTTTACGGACACTTGGTTCACAGCTTATCTCTACTGCTGCCTAAATATGATCACTAAGAGTCAGCTATTACAGTCCGACATGGCAACGAAATTGTTGCAAATAAGTTTAACATAAATGTTCGCATACCATGTGTCTAGCGCCTTTAAGCACAGCTTGAGGTGTTTCAAACATTGCACAGGTGAAGTTCGATGCCATCTCTTCTGGTGGTTCCCTAGCATCCTCCAGCTCATCCCCCTGCAAGAAAGTTCACGCCTTCACTGTGATTTCCTGGTTCCAACTAGTAAAATATTACCCAAAACTCCCTCAGCAAATTAGACTATAAGAGATGAACTTCAAGGAAATAAACCCAACTACAGCAACAATAACGAGAAAGCAAAGGGAACAACATTGGCTATTTGGAAAATATTTGAGTGCTGAAAATATAATTTTCAGCATTGTGCGATTTATAGGTCTTAACTAGGTTGATCATTGAGATGTTAGCAAGTCATCCTCTCACAAATGGGATCTATATCTCTGTAGGAGATGACACATATAAATTTAAATAAGCCAGGGACATCATTTTGTACTGTCTACTTAATTGTACACATCTCATTTCTAATTGTATGTCAACAAGCAAATTGAGAGTCCAAAAGTCATGATGTTCTAAAACCGAGTTTCAAATGCGTAGGTGTAATCAGTAATACGGTGACCCTCCTGGGATTCCTTGATTAAGACAATAGTTGCAATAAATGCAATTTTACTTTCTTCAGCATTTGGCAGATTCAGAACATATAAGAAAACACTTACCATCTTTTCTAGAGACATATGTCTACCAAATTGCTCGGCGCTGTATCCCAACTTGCTCGCCACTTCCCATAAGCCGGATTTGCTGCAAATACTGTATTGTGATTTCCTCTTTGGCCTCTTATATTGTCCTTCATCCACACCGACCTCTCCAGGTGGGAAGTGCAAGTTAAATTTTGAGTCAACATCGTCAACCTCTCTTTCAGACTCAGACGCCTGGAGTGAAATAGTAATTGATTCAAAGAGCTGCTGATTCAACTTTAGACGTGTTTCATCATACACCCTACGGGACTCTTCTTGAAAACGCTTCTTATAGTACAACTCAAGTGCAGACTTCCGCTTCTGAAGGAGGAGCCACTTTCTGTCTAAATCTTGGATTGCCCAAAGCACCTGCAGCATAATCTCTTTCAATAAACATTTCATATTCCCATGGTTCTAAACATGGGACAATCCATAATAGTTTGAGAACAAGTATCACCTTATGCCATCTTACTGCAGGTTTTTTGTCAGAATTTTTAGGGCCATCATCACTGGTTCCATCCTCTTCTGGGTCCTTAAATAAGCTCATGCATTCCTCCTTACGGTACATGGCAATGAACGGGACCTAATAACAAAGCAAAAATTTGCAGAGTTTCAAATGTCATGCATAGAAAAGATCAAGTCCTAGTTAATGTTAAGCACTCACATCAAGCTTCTGCGCGTGCATCAAATCCAGAAATCTCATAATGTCATCTTTATCTATTGGTAGCTCTTTCTCTTCATCAGTTGTACCACTATCTTTCTTCTTAAAAAGAGGCACAACACCAGCAGCAAGCTGATTGTAGATCCAGTTGCTCTCTTCCACACTGATGGTTTCAGGTGGCACAGGACCAGTGCTCTCCTCGGATATCTACAAAGAATTAACAAGAGATTCCACTGTTAAGAAAGTAGCATAGTAAACAAGAAAAACAACAAAACCTACCCAGGCAAGAAAACTAAGATGTCAAATCCTATGACAAAGAAAAGTAAGATGTATGATCCAATGACAGAGAAAAATCTCGGTGTTGCACCTGCATTCTTTCAGGGACATCTATTTTCCGAATGTGCTCATCCTTCTCAGTCATATATTTCTCAGCTAGAATAGTAGGATCAAATTCGTCTTCAAGTCTCCTTTCACTCCATTCACCGGATTCATCATGCATGCTCGATTTGGCCCGATCTTGTTTTCGACGCATTAAAAGTTCGTCAACATCACCAAATATGTCATGGGCTTCCTGGAGAGCAGAGGACGAAACTCCTGCTGCCTGCCTGGACTTCTTTTTGTTTACCTTCTTCCTTCTGTGGAACCAGAAAGACAATGTCACATAAATCAGAAAGCTATATAAAACATCAAGATTGAATCCTACAGCCACATATGTCTCAAATGCTATACCTAATAGGAGCACCATGTTCATCAACTTCTTCTTCATCAACAATAAAGTCTGCCATTTCATCTTCCTCACCAATGTCAGCATCCTCTTCTTCCTCCAGCCTTTCTTCCTCCTCAGCAATATCCTCGAGTGGTTGCCCTGGAAATATCTCAGGGAGGTCAGTTGACAACACGAGAAATACCCAATAAAGAAGACAACTAAAATGATGTTTACCTTCATCATCACCAAATAAGCTACGCTCGAGCTTCTGCTCAGCTGTACGCCCTCGTCTCCCAGTTCCATCAAACTCCTCCTCCTCATAAAAACCAGAACCATCATCCTCCATATCCCTCTGAGCTTTTTTTAGCCGCTTGAACTTTTTGCTCTCCTAATCAACCAGGGTGAAAATCAGAAAGTGTAAAACATTGACTGACAATATCAATACCCTACATATGAAATGCATATATATGTGTTTGCTTGCGTGTTTATATTCAGTAAGCAAAAATCACAACTCACAAGTTTTGGACGAGGCACCGCAATATTGCTTTCCTGTAGAAGTTCATAATCATCTTCATCAAGCACGTAATTCCTCTCTGACTCCCTGAAACAGCAATATATAAGGCAACCATACACGCGAAAAATAATGAAATGTCCGAAAAGACGAACTCACCTTTTCTTCCTTTTCTTCTTCTTTTGCCTCTCATCATCGCTGTCAGCTCTATCATCTTCATCCTCATCCTCTTCTTCCTCTACATCATCCACTATAAACCCATCTTTCTCATATTCATCCTGACCTTCTGCCCAAATACAAGCACCAGAATACCTCAAAAACAACAAATACATAGAATCATATAACAACTAACATACACATTACCCAGTGTAATTCCACAAGTGGCCTATGGAGAGGGTAGAGTGCATGTACACCTTACCCCTAGCTCATTGAGATAGAGAGGTTATTTCCAATAGACCGTTGGCAAATACATATAACCATACAACAACATGACCGGTGTAACCCCACAAGTGGAGACTGGGGGAGTGTAGGTGTCCGCACCTTACCTCACCCCTACACCTCATAAAGATAGAGATGTTGTTTCCAATAAACCCTCAGCAAATACATATAACCATACAACAACAACACACCAGGTGTAATTCCACAAGTTCGGTCTAGAAAGGATAGGTGTATGCATCTTACCCCAACACGTCGTAAAGATAGAGAGGTTGCTTCCGATAAACAATCGGCAAAATACATACAACCATATATGTGTGTGTGTAAAACTTCAATCATATTAAATTAGGGCAAATACCTTCTTCTTCCTCGTCTTCATCCTCATCCTCCCGCTCATCCACTCCATCCCCATCAACTGGCTCTTCATCCCTCTCCTCTTCCTCCATTCCGACTTCATCTGCACACAAAAAAAAAAAAAATCTATAAACACATGCAATTAACTACTTACTAAAATTTCCAGCTAATATATAACCAGCACATTTCTACAAAAAAATTTAAAAAATGAAAAATCAACCTTCGTCATCGGAGATCACGTTTTTTCCAGCCATTTTTCTCAGAAATACGACGCCGACGATAACTTAGGGCACAATGAAAACCCTAGATATTTCACACACACTGCACACCGAACAACGTGAATAATCGAAACCGAAACCCTAGAAATTTCCAATTTCTCCTCACTGATTACAGCAAAAATTGCTGAAATTATGTAAAGCGTGAGGAGAGAGTATGGCGGTTCGAAGCAGTGGCGCAGTGAGAAAAATGGCGATACAAAATGGGGCAGGCGTTGAGTACTTATTTGTGTCCTCTTTTTTTTTTGAAAGACAATTAGGAAGGAATGAATTGATTAATTATTAATTTCATTCCGAATTATTAACGGTCTTAAAAATATCTTTTTATTTAACTAATTAAATTTAAATACACTCCTAAAATTATAATGTGAGTGAAATACACTTAAATTCTCATTAAATTAATGAGTGTTTTCAACACTTCTGTCGAATTTTTATTAATAGTCTAATGTTTCTATAAAAGTTTGAGATTATTTGTTATTTATGTGGTAGAACGAAAGTATATCCCAGTTTGATTAGTCAATTATATAGAGGTCTTTTAAGATAGTCAATAATTTGCGTCAAAATTCAGGTATACTTTTAATACCTCTGTCAAATAAAATGTAGATGAATTATTTTTCTCTTTGTTGATGACAAGAAACCCAGCATCCGCTATTTATTTGAGAGACTTCCTGCTTAATCAATTCAATTGTAATTTCATTTTAGATGAATGCTTACCATATAAAAAAAAATAAAAAACTGTAATTAGGAAAAAGGTGATATATATGTAATTTTACCTCTGTATGCAACTATTTAGACTGATCATAAATGTATTTGTTTTCAGGCATGAGGCCATCATGGCTTCCTAAAGGGGAAGAGGACGAGGAAATAATAGAGTAAGAGGAGGTCATATCCTCGCTCAGTTGGGGAATAAACGAGTCGCAGGTTCTAGCTCGTCGACAAATACAGAAGGTTTTAATATAAACCATCTCACGTATAAGAAATTTATGGATTTTATGAAGTCCAAACAAAATCAGGATAATACTCCTCCGACATATTCCACAATATTGATGGATGAAGAAAATCCCGAGGTATTTGATATGAATGAGAAAAAAGAGGTTATACTTCTCTTTAGAAAATCATGATTTAAAATGAAAAAATGATCTATGGCGGTCCATACTACTACTGCATATAAATACCGAATGCATTATGAAATGATACTATCAGCGATAGAGTTAGCAAAGTTTTCAGCATTTTTACTCTGCTAATACAAAGAAAGTTTACAACTTTTCTAAAATTATTATAAAAATAATTATTTCTCCAGAATAATGGAGAATGAGTCATCTAAAGGAAAAATATTATATCCATCTTGAACGAAAAATCGCAGTAAAATATAATTACTGGGATTATGTTGATAGCTTTAATAAAGCGTTATTATATGAGAATGCTAATAGAAAGCAAGTTGTTTAATCAATCTTTTATAGTTACAACTCTATTTAATTATAATAATTTAGTATGATATAGCTCAACACAAATATTTAGCCTGTCATTAGGCTATATCTAAGAAGAAATAAAAAGAAACAATACCTGAAGACGAAGTAAAAATATTATCTTGTTCCATGCTTATAAGTTTGGGGGATATGTCCAGCCATTCCAAGTATAATTTCTTATATTGTTTTGACAAAATTGTTATTGATGGTCCATATAACATCCACCATTTACAAAACCAGTTAGAAATATTTTGTGTATAAACATGTGAACAAATATTTATAAACCACGAATGCTTTCTATTAGCATTCTCATATAATAACACTTTATTAAAGCTATCAACATAATACCAATAATTATATTTTACTGCAATTTTTTGTTCAGGATGGATATAATCCTTTTCATTTGGAGGACTCATTCCCCATTTTTTTGGAGAAATAATTCTTTTTATAATAATTTTAGAAAAGTTATAAACTTTCTTTGTATTAGCAAGGTAAAAATGCTGAAATTCTGCTGACCCTGTCGCTGATAGTATCATTTCATAATGCATTCGGTATTTATATGCAGTAGTATATAACATATTGTATCTAAATACTTGTTCATCAACTGCCATGGATCATTTTTCCATTTTAATTGTGATTTTCTAAAAGAAGTATAACCTCTTTTTTCTAATTCATATCAAATACCTCGGGATTTTCTTCATCCATCAATATTGTGGAATATGTCGGAGGAGTATTATCCTAATTTTGTTTGGACTTCATAAAATCCATAGATTCCTTATACATGGGATGGTTTATATTAAAACCTTCTGTATTTGTCAACGAGCTAGAAGCTACGACCTGTTGTTTATTCCCCAACTGAGCGAGGATATGACCTCCTCTTCCTCTATTGTTTTCTCGTCCTCGTCCTCTTTATATATAATTAATTAGTGTATTAAGTATACAATGAATGCATACCATATACAATGAATGAAGTATACAATGAATGCTTACCATATATAATGAATGCTTACCATATAAAAAAATAAATAAAAAAAACTATAATTAGGAAAAAGGTGATATATATGTAATTTTACCTCTGTATGCAACAATAACTAATTAGTCATTTGTAAAGTGCATAAAAAATAATGTACATTTTTCTTATATTATTAGTATTTTGTTTGGTATATTTTTTTAATTTATATATAATTAATTAGTGTATTAAGTATACACTCTATATTTAGTATTATACATGAAAATTCATGTTATTAATAATATGAGATATTATAATACATGTATTAACATGATTAAAGATATATTTATCCCTCAAAACTTTTTCGACATCATTTCCATCATATTTATAGAGGTTATTTTTACTAACATTTTTTTTAAAAAAAATTATGTAATGCATGTTATTTTTAATACATAAAATTAAATATGGCAAAAATAATTTTATCACAACTAATACAAGCATTATTAATACACCATATTTAACATTATTCTTATTATATCCTACCAAACAATACCTAGAGAGTTTTTATGCATGCATTAACATGATTAAAGACACAATTATTCATCCAAACTTTTACTACAACATCTGCTCTTTGGATGAGCATTTCCAGTAACTTGATCACTATGCAATAGCTTGCAAATCACACACGAGATGTAAAACGCATTAGGCAAATCATATACGATGAGCTCGTGACTGAGCAGCAGACAGAGGTTGAATTCGATTCTAGGTGTGGAATCCACCTCCCAACAGCCATGCCCCAACGGGCAATATATTTTTTCCACAACATATTTAATGAAGGTATTTTTATTTATTTTTTATATATAAATTATGCCATGCAGATTGTTTTTAATACACCAAATTGAACATTACATAAGAAATAATTTCAACACAACAAATTCACCAAAATCAACATACTTTTTTTTATATATTATACCAGAGGCGGACCTACACTTTAGAGAGGGGTGCACGTGCACCAGCTAACTTCCGAAAAAATCATATGTATATATGTATATCTATTTTAAAAAATTGACAGAAAATAGGATATAATTAACAGTACACCTATGAAAAACACATGAGTGGTCTTATGCTATTGGTACAAGCTAGAGATATCAACAAAACTCCTAATGATACACAAAACTAATGTATGTATTGTATTTTCTTAAGGAAAGATTGTGTAAAATAGCAAACATTTAAACGATATTAAATGTTATAACTATTGTTTTGAAAAACTGTGATCACAGCCACGGTTTCTCCAAATCTTGCTATTAGTTTAATTTGTATAATTCACATGATTATATTTTTATAATTCAATTTATGATTATATAAATCCAGAATTTGTATATGCTTACCCTAACTATTTGTATACGATTTATGAAAAAATCACAATAAACTACCCTATTTGTATATTAACAAACAAAATATCTAAATGTATAAATATAAAATTTGTACATACTTACTCTATTTGTATATTCACAAGCAAAATATACAAATGGGCAAGCAAAATATACAAATCACGTGAAATATACAAACGACATCATCCATAGCAAACAAAACTATAGCTATAAATCACAATTATCAAAAGTATAGCTATAAAACGTTATTATGTTTATTATGTTTGTTATTTCTGAAATTTTCTCTTGTCCATGCACTCCACCAAATGATCCCATTAAGGTAAGGGACAATTTCGACCAAAAGCTCGAAAAATCATAAATATACTCGGGTCGGGTCGCAAAGGGTTGGGCTAGGTGTTCAGATCTCAAAGCAAAAAGGCTTGCTTCTCGCCGTTTAGGGTTTTACATCTCTCTTTTCCCCAAAACCAAATTTCTCCGTCTCTCACAAAATTCTCTCAGCCATGACTGCTCAATCTCAAGAAGAACTCCTAGCCGCTCATCTCGAACAACAGAAGCTTGAAGTAATGTTCCTTGTCCCTCTCCTCATATATATACTACAAGTGTAGATACAAAGTTCTGTTTTTTATATTTTTTTCTGTTGATTTAATTGTTAGGTAGAGTAGTTTTTTGTTCTTAAATGATCAGTAATTGTTCGATTATTAGTTTGGAAGGTTCCTTTTTTGCCTGAGATTTATCTCTGTGTTTTGTAATGTTTTTGTTATGCTGAATGATTTAAGCTGAGTGTCTATCAGAAACATCCTGTTTGTCTCCGGACCTCACTGTGTGTGTTGCTGCTGTTATACTGAATTTTGTTGCCACTGTGTATGTTATGTGACAGACGAATTGACAAGATAAAATTGAACTTTTGAGCAAAGATCTGTAATATACCTAAATGGTTAATATTAGTATTACTTTTGTAGTTTGTTGTTATTCGATTTGTATTACTTTTTATTGTTTTGTTGTATCCTGATTACTGTGTTACCTTTAGTAATGTTTTGTCATTGACTACCAGAAATAGCTACTCTACCTTCCAATCTCTAGACACCAATTGTCGATACACTGGGTTTGTTGATATTTTTCTAGATGTTTTGAGGTTGTTCGTAGGTTTCTGAGTGTTCTGGGTGCAATTGGCTAGGTGTTTGTCTGCTTGCAAATTGAAAAGAAATATGTAAAAAGACTAGTGATTCCTGATTTTCTGCCAACATTTTGGATGACCTCTCCATTATTTTTTAACGTAGCTGTCAGCATACTGCTATTATCCTCCTTTATCTGGGTTGGACGGGTAATGTGATCAAGCTCACTCAGGCCGACCCCAATTTTCTTGGGGGCTAAAGCATAGTTGTTTTGTTATGTATTAGTATATTAAGTTACCTTTCTGGGTATTACAACTTACAGTTGCATTGGGAGGCTGTTTAATTTTTCAGAAATGGGGTAAGTAATAAAGATTTGGAAAACGACTACTAATTTGCTTGTCCAACACTTTCTTCACTGAAATTTGTATCTTTGTTATCAAAAAAATCGAAGTTTGAATCTTTTGAGATTACCAGCACAATAAGTAGGATTATAAAATTTATTAACAGAAGTTAAAGAAAGAAGGAAAATGGACAAAATTAAGCTTCTTTGGTCCATGTGTGGTTATTGAAGTTATCAACTTGAAGTGTGTTCTCAATGTTTGTCTTAAAAGCAGCTTCTTTCAAGAGAGTGTCAGTTTTTTGATCCTTGTGTAAGCTGATAGAGTTTTTACTTCCTTCTCTTGTAGTCTGAGGTGCCAATCATCGAGGATGAAGAAGACGATGATGACGACGATGACGATGAGAAAGATGATGATGACGCTGAAGGTAAGTGTACAACAATTATTGACAATTCTGTGTCCCGATTTGGTTTATTATTTTGACAGTTCATATTTGAATGATACCATTCAACTTATCAGTGCCAGCCACAGCGGAGACACCCTTTAGAAAGGAATATCATCTGAAAGTTTTTCTTATTTATTTGAGAGCATTTTTCTGACAGGACTACAACTTGAAAATAATTTGAAGTTAATATCAATATGAGACAGGAAGTAAAGTCTTAAAACCAACATAATCCTAGACCATAACCCATGTGGAGTTATGATAATAGACCCACACTCTTGCATAAAATCCTGCATAAGTTACTTTAGTGCCATTTCTTACTTAAACAAGTATTTTAAGTATCCCCTCCTTGATTTTGTGAGACACAAAATCAAGCAGACTTTTAAATCTCTCTCTAGCTGGTCCAAAAACACCATTGCGGGGAACACTTTTGGCATCAGAAAGTCTTGGGAAGGCAGTTTTTGAGTTGATCAAACTAATGTGCTGGCAATTCTTAGAGCAACAGAACCAATGCAGAAGTAGAGAAACTGAGCCTATGATTTGCTAAAGATTGTTATTGTTCTAATCGCTTGTAAGTTTAGTTACATACATCTATTTATCAAATTGAAGTTATGTGAAGTATTCATGATTTTTTAGTTCAACACTTCCTGGTTAATTCCCGTCAGGCATTGATTTAGATTATGTCAGATGGACATGGCATCTTGTCTGGGACAACAAATCCATTGAACCTTTCTGTTCCAAACAGCAGACATGAGATAATTTGTCTATCCCCTAAAAATAGATAATATTTGAGATACAACCTGATATCATTGCCTTCCAATTCAGTTGATAATCAAAATGTTTGTTTTACTGTGAATATCTTTCTGAGATATTGTGAACTTAACTGATAGCCTTCTAACCCCCCATATTTTGGATATAAGTGATTTAAACTTCGTACATTTTCATACTCAAGTGTTATTTTTCCACATATAGTCATGGGACATGTCAAAACTACATACTTTGTAGAAGTATCAATAAAATCTGCCTTAGGTGTTAATTGAAATAATACTCATATGTTATTTACACATTTGATAATGCATAAGTTATAAATCTTATTGAATAAACACTGGTGTTGGATCACAAGTTCTAATGTCAGAGGATTGAGATAACCAACCTAAAAGGGTGAATATGTATCAGAAGATTGGCTAGGGGTGCCTCCCTGTACCAAATGTCCTCCACAAAAATATGGTCAAGCTAAACCCATATAAAAGAGAATGTATCAGTAAACAGAAACTAACATAAGTCATCATGGTCGCCTGAAAGCATTCCTGTAGTTTATAAAAAGGATTATCAAGAACCATGATTTAATCTTGTATGTTGCATTTGTCTATACGTTGGAGTGCTGCATATTTATATCTGTTCAGATGCAACAGAAAGGCCACGAGAGTTGCTTCTTCCCTGATTATTGAGGCAATACTTAAATGCTTATTTTTGTGGGCAGAACTTGGAGATGGTAGTGGCAGGTCGAAGCAGAGCAGGAGTGAGAAGAAGAGCCGAAAAGCTATGCTAAAGCTAGGAATGAAGCCAATCCCAGGTGTCAGCCGTGTAACTGTCAAGAAGAGCAAAAATGTAAGTTTGACGTTGTTATTATTTGCTCACTTCCCTTTTTCTTTTATTCTCTTTTAAAATCTATTTAAGTTGCTTTGGTCATAGCGAATAACTTTCTTCTGATTCTTTTGTTTTTATTTTATTCAGATACTATTTGTCATCTCAAAACCAGATGTTTTCAAGAGCCCAAATTCAGACACATATGTCATATTTGGTGAAGCAAAGATTGAGGACCTGAGCTCACAATTGCAGTCTCAAGCTGCAGAGCAGTTTAAGGCTCCTAATCTAAGCAACGTTATATCTAAGCCAGAGCCATCAACTGTGGCTCAGGATGATGAAGACGTTGATGAGACTGGCGTAGAACCAAAGGATATAGAGCTGGTGATGACTCAAGCAGGAGTTTCCAGAGGCAAAGCAGTCAAGGCTCTCAAGGCTGCAGATGGCGATATTGTCTCTGCTATCATGGAGCTTACAAACTAGAATGCTTCCCCAATCTTCTGAGCAGTGCTTTCTTTGAGAGTATTGAAGTCTCAAGAGTTTTAAAGGTTTTGAGTTGCTGCTCCTTTTTATCTGTGTGTCCTGTTTATCGTTCCGTCTTATCTGTCGTTGTATACCAGATTGGATTGTTATGTAAGAGAGAAAGTTTAAACTTATGATGTCCCTTTCTGTCTTAACTAAATCTTGTCTTGGCTGAGGTCTGCTTTGCCTTTCTGTTTTTCGAAATAGTCCGGGCACAGAGTGTTATCGGACACCGCGTGGGAAAATGAAAAAGAAATAAACTTGTAAGACTCGAATGGGTCAAAATATGTTAAATCAACAAATCGATTAATTTCCAGTTATGTGCAAATTTCATATGGGCCAAGATTAGGTATTTAACACTGTCCTTGACACAACTTTTCATCTTTCTTTCTACTGAAGATTATAATTAGTATTCCCAACCAAATGTTCCTAAACAAGTATACACAATTTTTCCTCAATGAAACTTCACATTAAGTTGAAGCATTAGTCGAAAATTCACATGATTCTTTTTATGACTTGTACACTTTATTGCATAAATAACTTATCTCACAATCAACTATCAAACTTGATATTACTTGTATAAGAGTTAATACTTCATAGCTTGCTTCCAAACCAACTACGAAGCGATCCCTTAGAAAAGAAATTCAGTCTCACTTAGAAAATCTGATCTCTATCTTTCAACAATTGAACGTGAAGTGGTTTAAGAAAAAGAAAGGACTTTAAAATTGAATGCGCTCATTCAATGAGAAAGGCCTTGATTGAGCAACTAGTTATCATATCTATTTACTTCTCCGAACACAATATGTTAAGTACCTATGATGGTGACTACCAGTGGCGAATGATATATTAAATTAAAACTTTTAAACCCGCTCTCGAGATGGAGCTTTTTTAAAAGAAAGCACATGCTTTTTCTTGAAATCTGATTTCGACTGCGACTGATGTGTGATGTTTGGACATAGAATCGAGACGTTGTGAATGAGCAAAGTCATATTTCAAGGCCTTGTAACTAATTGTCTTATCTATACACCTTTCCAAACACAATATCTTGAGTACCTATGATGGTGACCACATGTACTGGCATGTGATGTTTGGACACAGGACCGAATCGTTGTAAAAGAGCAAAGTCATATATCAAGGCCTTGTACTGATTTGATTGAGATGCTAAAATATTTATCAAAGTTACTTTAACTTAAGTCAACATTTTGCTAAATATCCAATATAACTCCATCAACATCTAACATCCTTCCTTCTTGATTTCTAACCAAGCCCAACCAAGAAAAATGGGAAATATAAAAGAAAAACACAAGAAGAAAGTATTACTCCATTTTCATTTATGTGAATTTATTCAGAAAAAAAAACTTGGGAGAAGGCGAAAAAATGAAGAAGAGAATTACAAGATGAAAAATTGAACTCTTATGAATATGTCATAATATTTGAATAAGTATATAAAAAGACAAGTCACAAAGTATAAAATAAGAATATTTATTGTTTTTAAAATAATTTTATTTAAAAGACGCTCTCCATCAAAATAAATTTCATTTTCTAAACTTGGAACTCGAAATCCTCGATCAAGAATGAACATATCATTGTCCATCCAACTACAATAATCATTTGTGGTTCATCTTCCTCTTCTCATCCATAGGAAGGACTATTTATAAAGAATTATCCACCACACAAATGATAAAACAAAAAAAAAAGCACAAATTATAGCATCATGCTGTAATAAGCATGACATCATCCTTCAAATTTGCAATAAAATAATAATTTAATTTTAATAATTAGATGGTGATTGAAAATGACAAAAAGGACACGTAATTGCTCTCTTAAAGTCTTTCAAGTCAACAAACAGCCCAAATTTATTTCTATCTTTCTTTCCCAACTATACCACCACTTAAAATCACGATCCGATAAATATTTAGATTGTATTTATAATATAATATATGGATAAAATTTCAAAGAAAGTTAGAAATATAGTTATATATTAGGTATAATTTTATATAATGATTGTATAATGTATGTATATAAATTAAGAAAAGTAAATAATAAATTCGACGTGTTATTTATATATAAAAATATATAATTTAAAGAAGGATGAGTCAATTTATCAAAGTAGAAAAGACGTACTATCAAGTACAGCAACCTATATTTGACTATTTGATTTTATTGAAAACATCAAATAAATCCAACATTTATGCAACAATCAAGTTGGACAGTTAAATTTCTTTTAAATACCTATCAATTTCAAATAAAATGTTGATTGTTGGGATTAGTTGGGTGTTAAGATAGGTATTGTCTAATTAATTTTCGTGTAACTACTTTTCATATAACTCATCACAATATAAGTATATAATTAATGCTGATATAACTTCTTGAGTGAATAATTGCTATAGTTTGAAGATGTCAACATTATTTCATGCCTATGTCACTTATATATACCCTTTGTTACATGTGGTGCATTTTTTTTGTCAATCTAAAAAAAATGTTGTATTATTATAATGAAAACCGATTTAACTTTAAAAATCATCTTTTACCCTTAATGAAATGAATTTCAATCACACGAATATTCAATGATTGTTTCAGATCGTAAATTTTAAAAGTTTTTTTTTCTTGAACATCGTATCAAATTAAAAAGTGTCACATACAATGAAATAATGTAAAGTCTTGTAGGTCAGCTACATGACCTAGTCTAACCGTAAAGACAATATACTTCAACTTTCAATCTACAAATATTTCATAAACAATTAATTATTCTAGATAAAGAATATGCCAAAAAATATCATGAAACTTAGACATTAGGTCAATTTTTTTTGTTTTCTTATTCAGTATTTGATACTCATATTAGGATCTGATTAAATTAAAATTCACGCATTACAAGATTCATTAATTTTTAAATGCAACATTTCCAATAATTTTTTTATATTCTCATAAATTTAAACTCGAAATTTCTAATTAACAATAAAATATCTCAACCATGTGTGTGACCCCAAGTCAACCTTGGTATGCAAGAAACCTAACATGTCAGAATATTATTCCTCTCTCTATGCAGTAACCTTTTGACTAGGGTAAGCATTTGCAGCTATAATTCTTATTCAATAATCTTTATTTAATTTTCCAATAACATATTGTAATAAAATATAGATACTTCCCAAATCAAGAATACTAAAATAAAAAAATTAGTTCAACACTTTAGAAGTCTCAAACTATAGAATAAGGTAATTCTTATTTTATGTGACTAATAGGTTGTTAGCTCCATGACCAAGTCTAACAATAAAGACATTATATTCTAATTCCAATTGCAAATACTTAACGAAATTTTAAGGTTAAGAATTCTGAATTCTATAAAACGTAACTTAAAAATGAATAATAGTTGAAATTATATTTTTATATATTAAGTAAATCTTAACGTAAATATGATTTTGACTAAAATTATTGAATTTTATCAAGTTCATAAGTAAGACGACATGAAATCTCAAAGCCCCGAGCTCCGTAGTAAGAATTTTTTGAACTTCGATCGGTGTAAACATGATATTAGTTAGTCTTTGTCCTTTCTTAAGAGACTACAACTCCTCAAAGAAGGTCAAATAATGTCTCATCCGAAAATTTCCTTAAAAAGTTGTATCGATTTTCCTGATATTATGCATGGATCAGGTATATTATGGTGAATTCTTCAGAAGGACCGAAGAGCTAGATATTTTCTTTCTTCTAATCGTAGGTGTGTTCAATATCATTGAGCTTCGATACTCTAAAATAATCAAGCCCGATAAATAAATAACACAAATACAGACCTAACTGGATAACTCATTAGAATAATATATTAAGATGTATTCATGATCAATTATAGACCTAAAGTCAACCTAATCTAATTATGTCATAGTATTATTATTATTTTTATTTTTGTCGACATAATTTAGTAAACGTTTGCTGCTATAGTTCTTGTTTTTAATTCTCCAAGAACAAAATAAAATAAAATATATAGGCATTATAAATATAACATTATTCTCTATACTAGCTGCCAAGGCATAGTAGCAAATATACAAATATATATTATTCTCCATATGAAGCATAAATAAATGATTTTATAGATCAGATCATTAGTATTTTTTGACAATTAATACAAGTGTGGCAACTTTAGTGTACTATTTTTGTATTTAAATTTTTACTATTTATTTTCAAGAATTTGAATTTCAAAAAATTCATGTGTCAAAGTTTCTTTTGGCCTGGTTTATCATTTTGGCGTATGATATATATTTGATTATAGCTTAATTAATATTTGCAAAGCGTAAGATTTTTTGAATACAAGTGCCTTTAAATATTTATTCATGACAATTCTTGGATATCATATGTATCGACTTGTGGTTTTGATCTCTCTCAATGGATCTAAAACAATTTAAATTTAAGAGATTGAAGAACATTTCTTTTACTTATCCGTGACACTCTACTATCTTCTTTCATAATTTACAATCCCCACACTCTCCTAATTAGAGTTATATATCGGTAAGTTAAAGTTATGACATGTCTAATCTAATCATCTCTTCCTAATTCTTTTTTGACTTATTTTTACCTCTTTATACTCACGTATATACAATCTTTCGTAACTCCTCATTTGGGCCTGCACGTTTCTCCTCATCATGCTCAAATAATTTCGATCTCGCTTTCCTCATTTTTTTCAGCCATGAAAACCTCTCTCATCTTATTTTGATTATTCTAATTTTTTATTCTATCACTTTTGGTATGTCCACACATTCATATCCAACAATCCTTATTTCTGCGATCTATACCTTCAAAATATGAAAGTTTTTAATTAACCAGTACCAACAAAATCAATCTAACCACTCTCCATAAGTTCCATTATGTATTTAATAAAACATTTTACTATTTAATGAAGTTTAATCTCTAGTCCAAATACACCCTACAACCAAAGAGAAATCACACGAACTATAGAAGTGAGAAAAGCATTTACACTTAAAAGTGATAATTGAAAGCAAAAGAAACTTTATATTATAGAATTAAATTAACTATAAACCAACCAAATTAAACCATTTTTTTTGGAAAAAAACATCATCTTCTAATGATTAATTTAACATCAAAACGTTGTATCCCCCAAACTACATCAAACTATAAACAGATCTGATTTTCCCATTTTACCCCTCCCCTAAACTACAAAGGTGAAATTACAACAAAGTCCCTAATAGTACTACTAACTTCATTAGCATTACATTCCTGATTCAAGGGTAGGAAAGCCACAAAAAGAGTCAAAACCATAGCCACCGTCAACCACTACCGCAGACGGCTGACGTACCGCGGCGACACTCCCGGCCACCGCCGGTGGTTGATGCATGAACGATGAAGTGGGATCCAGTAGAAAAGCTGACGTGTCCAGAGTAGGCAAATAGCTCACCGGCTGTACCCGGTCAACCGGTCGCCTCGGCTCCGGCTTCAAAATAGAAGAAACCGACAACTGTCCGTTCCCGATGCCGTTCCCGGAGATTCTAGCTCCGGTCACCTGCTGCACCATCTGCCGGAAACTATCAACGTCCGCCGTTATGTACGTAGTCGACGCGCGCTTAGAAGCGCGTGGCTTACGCTTCACGATCTTTTTGCTCACTCCACCACCACCACTCCGCCGCTTCATCGAACCGGAAGCCCCGGTTGAAGCAGCGTCGTTCTCCGACCCACCGGAAACCGTCGGCCCAGATGCACTGGGAGTTAAAAACGGCGAACCCATTTCTACAGTGGGCATAACAACCTCATTCCCTTCGCCAGTAAATGATTTCTGCAAGACTTTCGTTAAGGTTTCAGTTTCTTTAGCGAAGATATCGGTAAACCATGAATCGTTAAACGCGGAACGAAAACCCCATTGCTCCATTGTCATCAAATTATCAGAAGACGCCTTTCTTCAGAGCTCAAAAATTAACCAAATTAAGTGTTTTTTAGGTCAAAATTGATGTTTACAGCATGTTTTAGAAATACCCAGATGATGTTTCTGAGGATTTTAGATGAAAAAAGTGAAGAGGAAAGAGGTGTTTAGAGAGAAAAATTGTGAAGAAAATGGGGAATAAATAGGGAGGAAGGAAGAAGGAAGCGCGTTTTCTGGGGACACGTGTCAGCAGATATGTACGGACAGTAATGACTCAAATACAAATTACTTCTAGCATTTTGTTTCGACTATAGGAGTGATCCAAATGAGAGCAAAGTTTTATTTAGAGTTTTTATAATCACACAAATATAAAAAATAACATAGTTTTATATTTAGTTATAATTGATATTAAAACGCTCATTTTACACTAAATGAGATAAATTAAATTTACACTAACATACAACAATAGCATATAAATTAAATTTACACTAACATACAACAATAGCATACTAAGTGAAATCTCATAAATATAATTTGACGAGGTATAGAATATACGCAAATTTTATCACTATCATAGAAAAATAGATAAACTGTTTTCGAAAGACACTCGACTCAAATACAATAAATTCAAGTACAAAAAAGAGACAATGAGTTAAATATAGCATATAACAAAAAATATTGCATGATCTACTAGAAAAAAAAAGCAAAAGTAAAATGGTACAATAATTAAAATACAATTGATAACAGACTATAATATACAATCAAATAAATATTTATAATTTATTTTAGATCGTAATTCAAAAATAAAACTCTATACCGACTCAAACTAGATCGTTAATATGATATGGGGTAAAGTGCAAACCGCATGGATGAATAAAATAACTTTTTGCTCTTTTAGAAAATCCAAAAATAGTACTTATTGGTATATGAGGAATTTTAGACGGTGGAGGCGCGTTATCGGCTTTAGAAGCCGACGCGTTAAACGCGGCTTCCAACATCGGCTTTAACATTCAGATATTTGCTGCTACGCCGTTTAAGGTTTTGCACCTTTTTCAATTTATTACTCCATTTAAAATGTGTAATTTTATTTTTTTTTTTTAATATTGTTATAATTCAGTGTAATGATTCGAGTAGCAGGCTAACACTATTAAATACATTTTGCATCAAAATAATGTTGGCTATTCACTAGATCATTTGGTTGGGTGAGATATAAAAAATGAGAATGATGATATTAGTACAAGAAAATTATGTGGAAAATGTGATTGATTATCGGTGAAGATTTTAAGCGTTTAGTCAATCTACGTACTGTGAATAGATTATAAGAAAGTCTCGAAATGGTTGTCGTTTGGATAGGAACGCAATAATGGTGAAGTTGTTTTAACTGTAGAATCATGTTTGACTGTTAAAGTGAATTGAATGATCAAGCCGAGGTGACAAATAAAAATGTGTAATATTATTGTATTTTTTAAAAAATATATAAAGAAAAATGATATAATTCAGTGTAAAATTTTGATTTGCGAGCTAACACTATTAAATACATTTTGCATGTAAATAAGGTTGGCAATTTCCTAGATCATTAGGTTGGGTGAGATATTAGAAATGAGAATGATGATATTAGTGTAAAAATTTATGTAGAAAATTTGATTGATTGTCAGTGAAAGATTTTACGCGTTTAGTCAATCTACGTAGTGTGAATCAATCTTAAGAAAGTCTTGAAGGGGTTATAGTGCAAATAGGTACACAATAAATGATGAAGATGCTTTGACGATAGAATTATGTTTGACTGGTAAAACGAATTGAATGATCAAATCAAACTGACGAGTTAAAATGTAATATTATTATATATTTTTTAAGTATATATCAAAGAAAAATGATATAATTCAGTTTAAAAGTTCGAATTGCTAGCTAACACTATTAAATACACTTTGCATCTAAATAATGCTGGCAATTCACTAGATCGTCAAGTTGGATTTGAAATCAGAAATGAGAATGAAGATGCTAATTCAAAAAAATTATGTGGAAAATGTGATAGAATGTCAGTGAAAAGTTTTACGCGTTTAGTCAAAATCTAAATAGTGTGAATTGATCTTAAGAAAGTCTCGAAGGGGTTGTCATTTAGATATGTACGCAATAATGGCAAATATGTTTTGACCATAAAATCATGGTTGACTGTTAAAACGAATTGAATGATTAAGTTAAGATGACAAATTTAGAATTAATTTGCACATACTTTGTTGTTATTTTTATTATTTTCGAATAATATTTATATAAGTTATATAAGAATTCACATATTATGCAAGATATAATATGAAATAATAATTTGACCAATGTAAGATTTTAACATATAAAAAAAGACTACTTACTTCATTATGTATTGATGTGAGATTCTAATATCAATGCTTGTCCAAGACTTGCTGGGATGTGAATAATATCACATTATTAATTAAAACCATAATTGAGATGGATTTGAATTTTAAAACTATTAATACTATAGATAATTCTTTCCAATTTCCATCATGATATGGAGAAAATATACTACAATTTAGTGATGCAAATTGCAGAATTTCAACAAATTGATCAAAGCAAATCACACGACAATTTCTGTTAAGATGCTTGTCTAATTAGGTAATTTTTCATAAACAAACATCTCTATCTGGTCGAGCAAACATATCTACCATATCTATTTATCTGTAGATACACTATATATAGCGAATGTATCTCGCCTCTCTCCCTCTTTCGTCCCTTTACTTCTTTGTATTCTTCTGTCACAATGTATTTGTATATCTGATATCAAATACGGATTAACATATTTATTATATGTATGTATATTAATTTCATCCAATATATTCAGTATCAATTTCATGTATCCAACATAAACTACATTTATGTATCTGGTGCATTTATGCATAGTTCCATATTGATTCCGAGAGGACATTGACGTATCTAGTATATCTATGCGTAAATATATTTATCTGATATCAAATTTGAATAATTAGCACCTATACTAGCGTGTTTTTACGATATGATGTGTAGTCAATAAAGGAGGACACGTCGTCTAAGATGCTACCTAATCTAGCTTTAATCTTTTGCCCTCACGTGGGCCTGGTGGGCCATTAGGCCCACTTATCTATTCCTCGTGGGCCCAATTCATACTGATAGCAACCTTTTTACCGTAAATTTCCGATCTAGCCATTTTCGGTTTTCCATGTGGGCCCCTCCAAAAAAACTTTTTAATTTTTTTTTTTTTGAATTTTTACAATATTGTTAATGAATTTACATTAGCATATTTGACAGGCATAAAATTAAAGAAAAAAATATTGACATGTGTGGTCTATATATATGTGTGATCATTAATAATAGGGAAAAATGATAAATATACCTCAA
The DNA here is from genome assembly GCA_035578085.1 of Solanum pinnatisectum. Lineage (NCBI taxonomy): Eukaryota > Viridiplantae > Streptophyta > Magnoliopsida > Solanales > Solanaceae > Solanum > Solanum pinnatisectum. The sequence continues at coordinate 41,668,371 of CM069085.1, read as the reverse complement.
ATTATCGTAAATGATATGCAGATACCTACCATCATACTTTTGAGATATTGGTGCCCCTGCCGTCAAAAAACGAGAGCATATATACCCTTTCGATTAAGTCATATATGAAAGTAGTATTATCTCTCACATAAAATATCATTTATCTCTTAGAGTAAAAGTATTTAATTTAGATTCAGATCAATCGGTTTTCAATATAAATATTAAATATTAATAATAATAATAATAATAATAATAATAATAATAATAATAATAATAATAATATATATATATATATATATATTTAGAATAAAGAGAAAGCCAAACATTTCTAGAAGGTTGAGTAATTAAAGGCGCAAGCAATGACGGTAGGCAGAGAAGTAATCAATACAAAACATGACGTAAAATAATATGTGGCTTGCTATAAAAAATATTCTTGGTATTTTTTACTTCCTAATATTCGAAATTTTCTGATCAATTTTAATATATATTGAAAAATGGCTCATAATAAGTGCTTAGTAAGAAAAAAAAATCATTCTAAAGAATTAAAATTCCAAATCTTTGATTAAAAGTGACATAAACTAATTAATCTTTAGGGGTTATTTGATTATCAAGATAATATAGACAAAAATAACGAGATATTTCATCATAAAATTAATTATCTTCATTTTTATTTTGATATTATTATCCTATATACCATCCATCATATTGCTCTCACTCAATATCTATATGAAACTATATATTGTTATCTTGATACTATCTTTTTTTATTTTATTTTATGTAATGCTATATAATTTTTAGTTTTAATATAATTTAATTTTAATTTTTTTATTTTATCTTTGACATATCTTTGTAGCTATAAAATGTCAAACAACTTTTTTTTAATATTAAAAGTACCTCATCAAATCCTTCAATCAATCAAACATTATCGTATAAAATAAAACGAAGAGAATATGATCAACAAATTAAGTATGTAGATCTTGCATTTATAAGTTTTATTACTTTTATATAAACAATATGTTCCAAATAATATGGAGTGCCAGATCTATACTTTATATGTTATATTTATTTTAATCGGTCTTAAAAAAGAATGATATAATTTTTTATTAAAAATAATTTAAATTTTATATTTTTTTCTCAATAAAATATTATTTTAATCACTTAAATATTTTTTAATATAAAAGGAAATTTAAATTATTTGATCAATCAAATATTACTACTTAAAGGTGTGAGAAATTGATTTTGATGGCTTTCATGGTTATAGTGAAAGCTCCTTATTTGTATTCCCATTAATGAGACAATCTTGCACCCCAATATGTTAGTATAAGTCTATTATCAAATAATTCTCTCATTTTAATAATAAATAAAGATTTTTCAAGACTTTAATTATTATCGGTGAGTATATTGATCGTCTATTACTTAGTATGTCATCATGAGATTAATTTTTATCTTATACAACTCAGAGTTGAACAAACAAAAGATGTGGACCACATATCACATAAATCGTCAGGTCACATGATTTAGAAAAATCTGATTTAAAACTTTATATTTGTTTAAATTTTACGTTAGATTATTATTTAAAGACTAATAGGTATAAAATTTTAAAATATTTTAAACCTTGAAAAAATACTTAGTAATATGTCGTTATCACTAAAAATCTTGTCAAATCCATTCAAAATACAAAATATAGTTTAATTTATATTTAAGGAACTAAAAAACAAGAGAAATCTAATGCGTAATGAGAGTAAATTATGTATCACACAATTCAATCAACAAATTAGAATATTAGTGGGCCATTAATTGACTTGACAGTTGCTAAAAATGAATAAAAATAAAATAAGTAAACTCTAGATGAAGACCCCAAATATTATTTTAAAATTTCTAATTTCAAATTCAATTAATCAAGCTGTCTCCTCTATCTAAAAATAATGACAACATCGTCCTTCTTACGAGTAGAGAGGTTGTTCTCGATAGATATTTAATTAAATAATAGTATATGTATTTGTAAAGAAATGATGAAAATTGAAGAGAAAAAAAAGGTACTGACAGTAAAGATAATCAAAGTAAAAGAAACAACAATAGTAATAAAATTGAAGAATAAGATAATGGTAGCATAATAATAATATGGAAAAAGATAGGTGCTCCAAACTAGAACACTACTCTACCGTAAAAGAAAAAAAAATGGTCGCCTACTTACTAAATGTTTATCTTATTTCTCAACCTCGATATATTCCTATCTAGGACCATGTTTTCGTTGAGCCAAATATGTGTCATGTCCTATCTTTAATCACCTCTTATTCTCCTTAAGCCTATCCCACAGACTCACAACTCCTCATTAAAACATTTGTATTCCTCCTTTTCACATATTTGAATCATATCAATCTCGCTTTTCACGTCTTGTCCACCAACCTTATTCTACACCTAGATAACTTATTTGTGCTTCGCGCAGCCTAATATATTCTATCATAATTTTAATTGACATACAAAGGATATAAAAACATAAAATAGAGTTATCAACCATTGTTTGTTATTTTTTCAACTATCATATTTAATTTGCTATCAAGAATTAAATGTTTTTGTAAGTCAATGAACTTAAAACTTGAAATGATGAAAATAACATCTATTTTCAAATTTTAGTTGAAAAGGATTGAAACATGAAATTAGGCTAAAAATATATATAAAAAATATTGTCACCAATTAAAATATCAAACTATTTTTTTCTTAATCAATGGTAGGACCACTATAATAAGGGAAAATTACTTATATACACACATTTACTTACCTTAATATTCATTTATCCCTACCTTTTTAAAAAATTTCAAAAATTCCTTAATTTCCCCAATTCATAAAATCTTCCGGATACATAAATATTTCACTCCTATTTTCAGCCTACACCCACGTTTCCCACTCCCCATTTCACTCCTCCATTTTATCCCTAAATTCTCTCTACTTCTTTAGCAGTTACAAATTTCAAATTCATTTTGATTTTCAGAAGGTGTCTCTCTCAAGTTTATCAATTAATCTATTTTTGAATTTCAATTTTTTTCTATTTTCAATTAATGATTTCAAATTATTCAAGAGGTAGATTTCTTTCCATCACTTCAATTTTCGATTTCTTTTATTATTATTTTTTAATTTTTTCATCTTAAAAAATAAAAATAAAATTACCTCCGCCCCCTGCCCTCATTGAAATCTTATTGAACCTTTGCAATTTTAGTTAATCATATTGTTGTTGAAAATTTTTCTTGAAATATTTATTTTCTTTTAATGTTTCTACTATTGAAAAACGTCCAAAAAAAAAAAGAAACAAGTTAGATCTGCCATAGCACGACCATCACTATCAAAGATACAAATTTTTAATGTATCTCGTTTATTTTGAGTCTTCAATTAGTCTTTGTTAGTGCTATCATTGATCTGATACATCACTGCTGCAATAACCCTTGTTTTATGCAATGTATAATGTTCATATTTAAGGTCTTCATACATAACTCTAATGTTGTTGAATCTTTGATTAATGTTTATCATGTTCAATATAAATGTACTTGATACATAAACTTTGTGTTATTTATCACACACACAAAAAAGAAGCTATTTTGGAACAATTACATGTATAATGTATTTTTTTAATTTTAAAATATAGTATTTCTCAGACAAAATAAGATACATAAATAATAATGTATCATACACTAATTTTTTAGTTATGATACGTAAATTCAAATTTATACAAATTGCATATGATACATAACAATTACCAAATAATAATGTATCGATCTCAAACCTAAAATCTTATGGGCAACACTTTCTTATTTAATGTACCTAGTAGAAATACAACACTTATCAATTTAAATTGAAAGGATCTTCATAATCTCAAACAAAATAAGATACATACATAATAATGTATCATGCACTAATTTTTTAGTTATGATACGTAAATTCAAATTTATACTAAATGTATCTGATACATAACAATTACCAAATAATAATGTATCGATTTCAAACCTAAAATCTTATGTGCAACACTTTCTTATTTAATGTATCTAGTAGGAATACAACACTTATCAATTTAAATTGAAAGGATCTTCATGATGTATCTTCTCAAAAATTTTGATAATTTTGAATCAAAATTGAAAGAATCTTCAATGAATTAGGAGAATAATTTTGAAAATCAAAATTTTCAACAATTTTGAATCAAAACGGAAAGGATCTTCAATGAACTGGAGAAGAATTTTGAATCTCAAAATTTTTGACAATCTTGAATCAAAATCGAAAGGATATTCGATGAACTTGAAGATTCACAAAAGAAATCGTTTGTCCAACAACAATTCCATCACTTTTGTATCCTTCATAACTCACCTCGCTTATCCAAAATTTCGACAAAAGTTTTTATGAAACAGAGAGAACGATGAACAAGAAGAAGAAATTTATTTTTGAATTTTTTGGTTTATTACACTATAGGATTTTGAATTCTTGACAATAATTTGGAATGAAATAACGTAATTTATGGGATCTTAATTTGATTTTCAGCTCCCCCCCCCCCCCTTTAATTAGTGCAACAAATGGATACTATGAGATCTTAATTTGATTTTTCAGCTTTTTTTTCTGTTAATAAGTGCAACAGATTGATACATAATGTATCAACAATAATGTATTCGGATCCTTAATTATGTCCAAAATGCCTAAAAATATATGGGATTTATGTAATTATAGAAATAATAGGGATAAAAGGTAATTTAGGTTTTACACTATGGTATTTATGTAAGTTATACATATAATAAACCTTTCAAAGAAACTAAAGAGGCCCCTCAAAGTTCCCTTTAATGCAAACCAGCCCCATACCAACTTTTTCTTGGCCCACTATATTTTCTTGTTAAGTTTTTATAATGGAAAAATTCTCTTTCAGACCACCCAAATTGGGAAAATTTAGTAAATTTATATGATATAATTTGAATTTTGATAATTAAAAAAAAATTAATCGCACGTTATCTAAAGGAATAAATAATGAAAAAAAGAGGAAGATAATTCTTTTTTCTAGGAAACTTCCTAGTGACTTGTCAAAAAAGTTTTGAATTGAAAAATATCATGGTATTATGCAATACTTTTTTTTTTTTTTTTTGTGGGGCTAGATGGTGACATATTCATGGAAAAATAATAATGATAAAATATTATGCAAATTATTAGTAGAATTTGTAAGAAATTTATGTTTGTCAATTTCACTCAAAAATACATAAACTTCACTCATATTATATAATTTTACCATTTTATTTGAAGTTTGTTGTTTTGAATTAACTTCAAACACAACATATCTAGAGTGGATCATATAAAAAATAATAATTTAAAAATAGGTATAAATTAAATAATAATATCAAAGCGGATTATCTAGTGAAATTTCAATATATAAGTAAGATTTAAAAAATAGATTATTTAATAAATTAATAAACTAATTAACACCCCCTCATGAATAGATTCGTCTAAATAACAATTTTCTAACACATCAAAATAAAAATTGATCAAACTGATAGATGATTTACGTATTGAGATATTTGATTGGAAAATTATAGTGACCAATTGAAAAAGACAACCTTATCTCTATATTTTCTTTTAATCGAAAAAATATATTTAAAAAATCCTATTCTATTTTTTTAAATGACCAAAAACTTTATAAATCATCTTGTCACCATCCTGGCATTTTCTCAAGTCTACGTAATTAAACAAAAAATAATTAATAAGCTATAGTCTAAGTCAATGAGTCAAATTAATATGCTACATTTTCATGGAAATTTTAAGCCTCATATTCATTTGTGAACAATTTAAAGTCAAACTCAATTTGTATTGTGGCTTACATTGGTCTTCTTCAAACATAAATTAATGTTGGAGAAAAAAATTAATATATATAAGACCTTTTATATATTTCTTATTTTCTATTGTTAGTAATTTAATATTCATGATTGCACAGGGCAATTGAGTTAATTGTTCAAATGTTTTACATAAAAGCAAATAATTTTGATTGGTAATTTCATAATTTTCCGGCATTCAAACTCCTAATTTGACATTATATTTTAAAATAAAATTAAATCACAGTACGTAGAAAAAGGAAAAATAAGATGAAAAAGTAAAATTCTCATCAATAAAATAAAAATTCAGATAACCAACCAACAAATCAAACTATTAAGATCTCTCGATTTCACATCATATAAGTCCATAATACAAATAAACTCAATTTTAATATATTGATGTAATTGTAATTTTTCTTTTCTTTATTTGGCCTTTAAAAGTTGAGCGTGCAAAATTAATAAATTGTTTTCTAAAACTTCTTTAGATTAGAATCTCTTTTACCTTTTCTTTTTTGCCTCGGGATTGGTGAAACTCTATTATAATGATTTTTTCATACAACAATTATTGCATGAATCTTTCTAAAATGATTCAATGAGAACATAAAACACAAAAATCTTCATCACCATGTTTTGTTTCTATTTAAATATAATCATTGTGTCTCAAATTTAAAGATTTCATGCCCTCAATTTACAATTAAAATTATATTACTCTCAAAATTCGAGCAGTACCATATAAATGAGACAAATATAAATGAGACAAATTAAATAATATAAGTACTTTATTTTCTTCTTTCTTTTCTGTATTACATATTTTCTATGTTATTTTACAGTTTTATATACATCGAATGCCCCATTATGTAACTCTCCTTCTTTCGTCCGTCCACAAAGCTATAGGAGAGAAAGGGCCAGCATTTTTTTTTATATTAGTGGTATATCTTTATCTATTATTATATATCACTTTCAAAAGGTAAAAAAAAAGGAAAGGATTTATAAAAGAGGAAAAAATTGGGTTTTGATGAAAAAAAAAAAGGAAAAAATATAATTGCTCAAGGTATCCTTTTGTTTCAAGAAAAGCATAAAGTGTTAAAAGAAATGTCCCAGGAAAAATATAAACCTCACTTTTAAATTTTTATTCCCCCAAGCTTTAAAGCATAAAAAGTCGAGTTGAGTCGAAATTTAAATTTTACGAGTCCAACTTTATCGTGCAATTTATTTGAAAAGTAATGTAATGTAAGTTCAAATAAAGCATATATATATATATATATATATATTTATTTATTTATTTTTAATTTTTTAAATTTTTTTTTATTTTTTTTTATTTTTATTTTTTTAATATCATTAAATAGTTGTAATTGAACCTTTAAAAGTTTAAGCGTGCAAAATTAAAATAATTGCCCTCTATAACATCTTTATATCCAATTAGATTCTCTTTTGCTTTTTCTTTAAACTTTTATTTGCTTAGGGATCGGTGAGACTTTATATTATACATAAAATAATGATGATAAGTTCTAATGGAACAATGATTACATGATTCAATAAGAACACAAAACACAAATTTTCAATTTCTCATAATACGTCCCAAAATACTTTTCACGTTATCTTCGAGAATCAAATTTAATTAATCTTTAAAGTTAAATTAAATTACATAAATTCAATATTAGTTAAAGTTCACATAATTTAGCTTTCGAGAAGTGAAGTACAAATAGAAAAATCTCAACCTCACTACCAAAGGATAGTCAGACAACTACTTGAATGTTGGTTTAAAAGAATGCATGCGACATGATAATGAAAAATCACTTCATTTCTGGGACAGACAACTTGATGTATAAAGCATTTCACGTTTATGTAGAATCCAGAGAAGGATCGCTTCCCGATATTTTTATTCTCGCACGGTACTTGAACCGGTATCCTTCAACCTTCTACACTCAATAGGTGGGTGCTTACCTATCACGAGGATCGGGGGAAGTTAGTTTCACTAGGTAGAATCAGGAAAAGGTAGAGAGCATGCAAATCTTATTCTATCACGAGATAGAAAAACTGTTTCAAAAAGACCTTCGATTCAGGCAACACATTAAAAAACATGCAAAGAAATATAACAAGTACTAGAGAAAGCATCACATAGCAAATATGAAAATTTCAATAAGTGAACTTTGCATTACTGCATCAGTAATGTCAATTTGATATCAACTGGAAAAAAATGTGGCGGAATGGCCAGTTTTTGAGCCAACAATCAAAGTTTAGCTATCATTTCAAATATAATAACATGGTTTCTTCAGGCATCTTCGTAAAATAACATCTGGACAAAAATACCCCTACTTAAAACACGAAACAACTCGAATTGAACATCTACCGTGCTGGATTTCAAAACTTTAACAAGTGGAACTCCAGTACAATGTGGCGTATGTTGTTGGAATTGTCCCAACTTCGACCATACAGACTAGCTATCAAGATGCCAAGCTCTAGAAAACAGGCGTACAACTTCGCATGTTTTTCCTTGGTTTCCCACCTAGTGTTCAGTACTTGCAGCATTGGAGCTTGACTTGATCAAGATTCGCCTAGAAAAATCCCACATTGGGGATAAGGCGTTCCTTCACCAAAAAAAATCATCAACTTGGGTGTTGAATGCTCGTTGGTCACACTAGCGAAAAAATTCAATATGACCAGCAATATCCCTGCACAACATCTTTGCCTCACCTGCCAACTTCAAGCTTCTTGAAATGACAAGTCCTGTTTTTTTGTGTGTTGATGTTGGTTTATAGGCGTTGGCACCCTCTTCATTTCCCATTATAAGAGCTTCCCTAGCAGGAACCACATTTTCCCACCAAAATTCCCATAAAATTCCGTGCATCAACTCCCAGTAACTCAAGTCTCGGTAGACACGGAATATTGCGCTCCCGTTTGGTGTCCAACAATACACATCAACCCAATCTCTGTCCATGATTTCCATTTGCCCTTGCACCTGAGGCATGTAGTAGAATGGCATAGTTGACCACGGGAGACCCTTTTCTGGTTTTCCTTTGTTGTATGGACATTTCACTTCCAGGATCCCACCTCCAGGCAAGCTTCCAAGAAGACCATCCGGGGAGGCACCAACCCAATCCAATCGCTCATCAGAATGGACTGCGAACCCGAGTGAGCTCACATCACGACCAGTTATGCTTTTATAGCGTTCTATGGCTACTGCTTCCATGAGAACACCCCAATCCATGGCACTCCTGCTCGGAGATGGTAGTAATTGGACTTCTGGAGCAAATACCTTCTCATTCCAGAGCTCATATCGTCGATTCCCTTTCCAGAATCCTAAAGCAGTGCTGAAGGTGCTTGTAGTCAATTTGTCTTTGCGAAGGGCAAACCACTCCTCAGAACGTTGTGGAGCATCTGATTGGGTTAGGCAGGCCACTGAAACTACTGATGGTGGAGGATAACTGAGAGGAATGCTTGGAGAGATACATGGTGCTGTCAAAGTTGAGAAGTTCCTCAAGAAAACAATGCCATGATAGCTTCTGCCAGGAAATGGGACAGCTGTTTTCTGAATGCTGCTGAATCTCGAAACGCATGCATTGCTCATAGCTAATGGCTAACAGTCCGTGTAGTCACAATCCTGCAAATCAATAAATATAACCATGAAACACAAGTAGGACAACAGCTTGCTTGGCAGAGCAAGTTTAGAATGTATCCAATGATAACGAAAATGGGAAAGTCAAGAGACAGAATTTCCTGAGAGGGCCGAGACAAGTTCATAGAATATTTTTGTGTAAACAAGACAGTAAACTTTTAGACAAATTTTTGGGGAACTAATGAGTAGTTTGATTACTACATGAGAGGGTACATATGTTATCTGTTTTAGGAAGGGAATGACTTGCAAATCTAGACACATCTTGCTTACTGAGTCAATTTTGAGTGCGAATAGGGAAAAACCCCTGCTCCTATGCAATAGCTCGCAAACCACACAGGAGAGGTAAAACCCCTTGCTTTCGCTGGCAAAGGTTTTCGAACTTGAGACTTCCAACATGGAAGTCCCAAGCCCAAAGCACTCTGAAGGGTGCATTAACCCCTTTTCCTCTTCCTTTTTTCTTTCAATTAGGCCTTTCTAGTCTGAAATGAGTTAGCGTGTACTTTTCATGATTTCATAAATTTGGGAAAGGTTATAGGGAACTAAAACAATGTTAAGTTTTATCAGGAATTATGTCTTTCAATGTCTCATGAACACCAAATGCTAACGTGACACATAAATTTTGGAGGTGTGTAGATGATCATTTTGTAAGTTGAAGAGTTTAACTGGACAAATTGAGGTGTCTACATGTGCATATTCAAAGTTGAACTATTCACTTGCCATCTAAGTTTGAGTGTTTGTTTATGTATTGTGCCTAGTTTTGATCATTTCGTGGGATGAAAACAACAAATGTCTTCAACTTCATATATCCCACCTGAATGTAACAACTAATTTTCTATCTAACCCCAGAATTAGAGTTAAATAAAGTTACCTTGTTGTTTCAAAATTTAAAACTTTACAAGTTCCTAAATATCACTCAAGGTGCTTCTGAAAGGATGACTCTACTCGAAAAGTTATGGGTGATATGCTAATCAGAATGTTCATTATTACTCAATGGTAGCTCAACTCCTAATCACCTCACTTGTCTTCTATTGGTTACTTGGCATAAGAACTAAAATTTGACATGTAACAAAATAAGAATAGTAACAGTTTAATCTTTCAGTGTATCCCAATCTAAAGGTAAAAAAGTATAAAAGATAGACATAACAGACACATTTAACGGAATACAAGCATACTCCTATTAACTTCCCAAGCAACAAAGCAGTGCAACTAATTAAGATAAACTACAGAGTTATTCTCAAAAACCTATCATTATAGTACACTTTTTAAAAACATCCAACGCAACTCTCAATAGCTAGAAGGCTAGAATGAATCAATGATAAATGTCACATCATTTAATTTCAGTTTCTTAATATGCTTTAGAGGGTTCGATTTCTACTAAAAACAGAAAAAACATTGCGGAATCATAACGATAATAGCGCATATGTCTGAACGCCAATATTGACTCATACAAGTGAACAAGGTACCTTATAGATGAGAATTGTGTAAAACAACTGTGGAAAGGGGAAAAGAAAACAATAAACAATTATTCTGATGTCTCGGGCATATAGTCAAACACCTTGGGAGAATCAGTGTGCACAACATTTTGTAACAAATCTTAACATGCATGTAGTTGATACCTATTTCTTAGGGGAGTCTGAAATGTTCCAAATGACTGCTTGGATCATTAGAGTGTACAGATCATAGGGGCCTACCATTCCATGCATAAACCTTTGGTTTTGAGGGAGTGTTGGATGAATGAATTTTCAGATTATATTGAACTGATACGAATTGAATGGAAAACCAGCAATTGAGAATTTCAAGAACCTCTCTGATCTTTTGCCTTATCTGTGTGACTTGAAAGTAGCAATTTAGAATACTTATCAGAGAAAAATAAGAAACATCACCACTACCTGTATCCTCTTCTAGTTCCCCAGCATCAAGAAAGGCTTTCAAATGGTAATGGATTCTATTTCCTTCTGTAAGCAATAGATTAAATTACAAAGCTGTACTGGTAACAATTTGCATGTGAGTGTCAAATTCTCCAGAATTGGAAGGACTATTGCACTCAATATATTTCAGCTCAAGTCCTGCATGAAGAAAATTCAAGATTACTACTTAAACAATAGGTGTGTTACTCTATTTTTGTCAATACTCATGCATGAAACATTAGCCACAAATCAAGAAAACAAATCAGAGAGGGCTTTCCGGTGCACTAAGCTCCCGCTATGCGTGGGGTCCAGAGAAGGGCCGGACCACAAGGGTCTGTTGTAAAAAGCCTTACCTTGCATTTCTATAAGAAGCTGTTTCCACAACTCGAACCCGTGACCTCCTGGTCACATGAGGCAATTTTACCAGTTACACCAAGGCTCCCCTTCCAAGATAACAAATCAGAGAGCAATCACAAAATAGAAATGAGCTTTTTGTGATAAATCTTTGACTAGTTTTCTATTCTTTTGTTTAATGCCTTTGTTGGTTTGAGAAATGGATGGAAAAGTGGAGATTTTGCTTTATTCTACACAGGAATTCTAAAAAGTTTATATCTTTCCAAAATACTATAAGCTAACTTCACGTCCCATCCATTTCCTGAATATTCTCTCTTTGCACTTCACCCAGTGAGATCAAGTTAAGCACTGAAAAACAACTTATCCAACTATCACTCAATGCCGTTAGAACTGAAGACAAGTTGTTCCATCTCCGGTTTCTCTTTCTTCTATCTAAACCTATGATACACCGTGCTTTAGAAGCAAGGGAAGAGCTAGAGTGTAGTAGCTTTGGTCCAAATTCCGTATTTGCCTTAGGAACTCCTTATGTACAATTTATTAATTCAAAACCTAGTAACTTGAAAAGAAACAAGAATCCCAAACTCATGAGCTTCAGATATTAGCTCCGCTATAGAAGGCATTTCAACAACAGCAACAACAACAACAACAACATACCTACTTAATCCCACAAAGTGAGGTCTAAGGAGTGAGGTCTGGGAGGGTAGAGTGTCCACAGAGCTGAATATGCATTCATGTGGTCTGAAAGATTCAAACACACAGAAAATTAAAAACACAAATTCAACTCCCAAACACCATTTTCCAACTTCAAACTTCAAATACTCCTCACAAAATTTGAACTTTTCTTCAAGTGAAAACACAATGTCAACTTCCAAACACCATTTTTCAACTTCAAACTTCAAATACTCCTCACAAAATTTGAACTTTTCTTCAAGTGAAACAAATTCAACTTCCAAACACCATTTTTCAACTTCAATTATTACTCACAAAATTTGAACTTTTTTTCAACTTTAAAACTTCAAATACTACTTTTTTCCCTTTTCAAATAGCACTATTTTTATGTCCAAAAGCTTACTAAAAATGCATAGAAAAATCAAACACAAACAAACATAAGTAGAGAAACTCATGATATATTTTAGAAAAAATAAAAATAAATACAGCAGAGAGGAAAAAAAAAATACGAAAAATCCCCAAAAACAAGAATGCTTACCTGTGAATAAATGGAAGAGCTTGAGCATAAGCGAACCAAGGGTTTTGGGGACACAAAGAAGAGGGTGCAAAATGTAAATTAACCCAATAAATCTCCACCCCTCACTTTTTAATTTATCTCTAAACTTTTGAACTTTTCGACAGCGTTTTATTATTATTATTATTATTATTATTTTTTGTGTAAATTCAAATTTAATTGAATTTTAACGTAAATATAGACAACCAATGAAAAAGAAAACCTTTAAACTTTTGGATTTATGAGGTAAATTGTTTTATTTTTTTTTTAAAAAAGAAGGAAAATATATAACTAGGCAAGCCACAAGTCCTATATTTTACTTATTAAAATCTATTTTAAAATAATTATCCAACAAAGCTATCGTATTATTTTAATACTATCTCGTTCCATTTTATATGTCATCTTTTTACTTTGCACCTGCATTAAGAAATGATTAACTTTACCCTTCTCACTTATTTAATAATTTCTTAAGTCAATTTTATTAATAAATGACAAGATTAATTAACTATTCTATTAAGGGTATAATAAACAAAATATGGTAATTTATGCATAAATTTTATAAAATGACAAGTATTATGGTCTAGCTATTTATAGAAAGGAATGACATATAAAATGAGACGGAAGAAGTATCAGATTTCCATAGCTATATGATATATCCAATTTTCTATTTTATGCATAACTAAAATTGTATTTGTTTTTTTTTTTTTTCACTTTAGGATACACGATATATTATGACATCTTTAGATATGCGGTGTATCAATACTTTTTCATCAATTAAGACCAATATTTTTTTATAAAATTATGTATACTTGGAAATTTGTAATATTATGTAATGATAATTATTTATTCATATAAAAAAATTAATATATGTGATTATTTTGACACATTGTATATAAATTATCTTTTTTTTTCTCATTTAATAAAATCGTATAAGAGTTTAAAAGTTTTAATAATAACAACACCTTCAATAAAATCACATAACTAGAATCTATAGATGATAGAGTGTACATAGATCTTACCATTACCTTGTAATAAAGAGGTTGCTTCTAATCAATTGACAAGTTTGTAAAAAATTGTGGATTTTCAATACTTTCTCTATTCCTATTTATTTGTTCATTTTTTTACTTGAGACACCGGTTAAGAAAAGGGAAAAATGACAAATATAGCCCTGAACTATCGTAAATGGTATGTATATACCCTCTGTCGTGCTTTTGGGACATTGGTGTCCATGCAGTCCAAAAACTAGAGTGTATATGCCCTTCACTCTAACGGAAGACTAAATAAGGACACGTGACACAATCTTATTCATTGATCCGATATTTAATAAATGTCGGGTCAGTGGATAAGATTATGACACGTGTATGTCCGTTAGTATAAAGAGTATATATGCTCTAGTTTTTGGACGACAGAGGCACCAATGTCCCAAAAGTATGACGGAGAATATTTGTATACCATTTACGATAATTCGGGATATATTTATCCTTTTAATAATAATTGACAAAGTAATTTTACCATTTTATCCCTATTAATTGATAGAATTCAAAATCAATTTACTTACCTTTTTCAAAGACATCCACTCTCCAAATAGATTGAGGATATAATAGATACTAAAAAATAGTATTTATTATATAATTGACAAAGTAATTTTACCATTTTACTCCTATTAATTCATAGAATTCAAAATCAATTTACTTACCTTTTTCAAAGACATCCACTCTCTAAATAGATTGAGGATATAATAGATACTAAAAAATAGTACTATTATTTTTCTTGATTTGTCAAAAAGATGATAAATAAAAAATTAAAATTAGATAAATAAAAAGGGACAGAGAGAGTGCCAAATTAAATTTCGACTTAAATTAACCAAATTTACAATCATAATTTGAAATCATGTCCATGAACCAGATTACGCCAATTTACATCTAAAACTTGTATGGTAGTCCACGTTAGTATAAGCTGTCAGCATCATACCTTCAATTTTGTTTTTTCCCAATCAAAGAAGTTGCACGAGATCCAACGGCCCATACTATGGGAATTTCATATAAGCTAAATTTGTAGTAATTTATTTGCAAATGGACAATTGATTCAGCTTCCTTTCTTCGCTCAATTCCGCTTGACCTTTTCCCCGGATAACAATTTTGTAAAAACGTAAAGGAGAAAAGGTCATATATGGTTTCTTGATCCAAAACTATCATCAAATTGTTGAATCTTTAGTTTATATTTGAAGGTAAATCTTAACACCCTTTTGTTTTTTCTTCACTTCTCTAAGAACCCCTTTTGATTTGAATCTAAATTACTCAGTTTTTGTGACGAATCATTGATGGGTTTTGGTCCTTTTCTTGTTTATGTTGGTTTTGGTTAACCCCCAGTAGGAGTATTGGGGAAAAGATTGAAACTTTTGGTGTTTAGCTTTTGTATGATTTGGGTTTTGCTAATTTGGCTGTATTAATTGTAATGGTGCTAAAAGTTGATGCTTAGTAGAGCCAATGGTGTTAATGATTTGTTATAGCTGAATTGCTCAGTTTTCATGATGGATTTTGGTCATTTTCTTGTTTCTGTTGTTTTTTGGTTAACCCTCAGTAAGAGTATTGGCGAAAAGATTTAAGCTTTTTGGAATGTTTAGCTTTTGTCTTGATTGGGTTTTGCTAATTTGGCTGTATTAATTGTAATGGTGCTAAAAGTTGATGCTTAGTAGAGCCAATGGTGTTAATGATTTGGCAGAGCTGAATTGGTCAGTTTTCATGATGGATTTTGGTCATTTTCTTGTTTCTGTTGGTTTTTGATAAGCCCCAGTAAGAGTATTGGCGAAAAGATTAAAGCCTTTTGGAACTTTTAGCTTTTGTCTTAATTGGGTTTTGCTATTTGGTAGTATTAATTGTAATGGTGCTAAAAATTGATTCTTAGTAGAGCTAATGGTGTTAATGATTGAAGATATTATTGATGTTTTAGACTATTTGTAACAAAAAGTACAAATAGGTTTCCTAGGTTGTAATACTTTTGGAAGGGGGACTACACTTTGATGTAGTATACCTGTGGATTTATCGACTAAAAAGTTACCTTTCTCAAGAAAAAATGGTGATAATGATTTGGTATAGCTGAATTGCTCAGTTCTCATGGTGGGTTTTGGTCCTCTTCTTGTTTCTGTTAGTTTTTGATAAGCCCCAGTAAGAGTATTGGCAAAAAGATTTAAGCTTTTTGGAACATTTAGCTTTTGTCTTGATTGGGTTTTGCTAATTTGGCTGTATTAATTGTAATGGTGCTAAAAGTTAATTCTCCATAGAGCCAGTGGTGTTAATGATTTGGAATTGTTTGGAGGTAGATTGATTTGGGGAATTAGTGGAATCAGTGTGGAAGTAGATTGATTTGGGGTATAGTAGAGCCATTTTCATCCCTTTTACCCAGTTCAACTGTAGCTTCTTCGGTACTTGCAGAAAGAGTTTATAGTACATTTGAAACATCTAATATAGTGTTATTTCTTTTTGTTTCTTTATGATATTAAGGTGAACTCATGCTCATCAGAATATAAGGAACACCATCTTTGAACACAATTTTATTTCTATTTTCTTTGGTTTGTTTTTGGGTGTTCACTGCGGACATGATCCCATCATGCTCATACGAGTTGCTGAAGACGATTAAGTTGCAACTGAACATAGCTTTGTTCAGTGCAGTTGCAAAATAATCATCTTTTTGATGAAGTAAAGGACATCATTAAAGAGCATCAGTGATGCTCTTTAATGAAATCCTTTACTTCATCAAAAAAGATGATTTGGTTTCAACTGCACTGAACAGAGCTATGTCAGTAGGAAAAACTATGAATATGATTTATGTGGACACATAATCACTCTTTGAGTGTTATACATATGTGTGTGTGTAAAATGGTTAGTCTAAAACTGCACAATAGAAAAATTAAGTACATCGGGAATGAATGAAAATGATTAATGTGGACAGAAAGTCCTGTATTTGTAAAACTAGTTCTTGTCTCAGTTCCATTCCGCTTTTATTTGAACCAAATTGCAAAAGCAGATGAAGACTTGAGTAGGGCATATGGTGTATTTTAACCTCAGAAGAAAATTCACCAGGTAGTAATTAGTAAAACAGGAAATTCTAATAAGCCCAAACTAAAGTTCTATAGGCTGCTCTTTATTTTATTTATTTGCCGTAGGGTAAGTTCTGCGTACACTCTTCCCTCCCCAGATCCCACTTTGTGGGAGTACATTGGGTATGTTGTTGTTGTATTTCTTTTGAGAGTCTTCACTGAGCTTTGAGAGCTTAGCATCTGATTTGAGCTCATATTGTCAGTCTGAAGCCCAATTAAGGACGAGCATTGTAATTTGACAGCTTGCCATCTGCAATTGATCAAGTATTTGCTTTGGCTTACTGCCCGAACGACCACCTCCTAAACTTTCACTAGTCTTCGGGTCCGATTCATACCTCCTGCATTCATTCTCTTTATGATGCACACATTTCTAGAATGTTACCTTTCTCAAAAAATAAAATAAAATGATGCTCACACTTCCTATGTAGAGCCCCTAAATTGTCTTAAAAAATAAATCACTGGGCATTGGAATGGAACTGGTCCGAATGGAGTAGAATGCATATTAAGTTTCTTATAACCTACTCCAACTGGTTGAGATTAAGGTGTGGTGGTTGCTCTTCTATTCAGTACAAATGTAGAAGCTTGTCTTAGTGCAATTTATTAAGGATTAAAGAAAATGGACTGGCAGGAAGTTTTCTAGCTGTATCTGAGCAGTGAAACTTTTGAACACCTGTGATACTTATCCTATGAAAACTAGGATATATAGGAAATAATCAATGTCAATCACAGTGGACATGAGCTCTGCAAAATGATTTGCCTTCCCTTGAAAGGTATTTGAGGTCCTGATGGCATATTTCTTTTAAGTCAAGAGTTGATATGCTTAACTTTCTTTCCTGGTAAGGGGTGTTGTCTTAACAATTATTTGGTTTGGTTCGCTTTGTTCTTGTACATTCGGTGCACGCAAGTCAAGAATTAATATGCTTCATTGTAACAAGCAATAACATGAATACATGATGATTACTACATTTACTTATTCAGAGTATAAACATCTGATTTTATTCGAGTTTTTTCAATTATGACTGAGTATTTATCTCTATTTACTTTATGTTAGGCATGTGCTGCAAATGAGACGTTCTCAGCAATATTGGGGTTATTCAGAGAATTAGTTTAAAGCTCTAACAGCAAGCCTGGTTAACATCATTTTGGTGAAAGGTCAGATCTTTTTTTCCTTTTATACTTAGTTTGGAAGCTTTAGCATATGCTTGACATCCTAGTTTGTAAGTCTTCCAAAATGTGCTTGTTCTGCTCTTCATGAGCTTCATGCGGAGAAACCTATTCACATGCATGTGTATTTGCATGCAATGTTTTTTTGCGTGTCTACATTAGGCATAGAGTATGTTGTAAAACAGTTCCTAAGGTGTATTACGTATTTGCTTTTCTAGATGACGAAGAATAATGGCTTACCTGTTATGCCATGTTCCAGTTGGACTTATATTTCTACGCTCCTTCTGTTTCAACAGACATTGTTGATGTGGGTTTTTGTCCTTTCAAATCAGGACTAGACCTGGCATCCTAAGTTCCGTCTGTCAATGTTTATTTTTTCTGGTTTCAGATTTTTATACTTTTACTAGATTTCTGCTTTTTATAGCTAATAAATATCGACTTCTAATATTCCTTTAGATTTTTTATAACTTATACTTTTGGCCTGTGTGCGAGTTTTGAGCAACCATCATGAAGCTTTATTTTTTCTGTTGTTCTCTTCCTCCTTTGGGATTACACTGGGTGAGTTGTCTCTTCCACCTGTATGCTATGTTTAAATTACTTTTATTTGCAGCAACAAGCCTTATTTTACACTCAAAAGCCTTGTTGTCCAACATTTGGTTCCTTGTCTCTACTTTTTGACGTCTATGGCAAGAGCTTGTGCCCCGTTATGTTTGTCTCTCTTCTTTCCATGTGTTCTTTACTTTTGGCTGCAGTGTAATATCTCTGAAGCACTTTGGTATTGATGCTGATCGTATGTTGCATGTTTATAAAAGTCTCAGATGTTATTTGTGAAGACGTTTGCAGCTTAGGTTTTCCTTGCATTCGTCACAACTTGTCTTTTACACCTCGGAATTAACAAGAAAAAATATTTGAAAATGAACTCCTTATGGAAAGCAGTTCCAAGTTAAACATCAAATGACCTACTCCCTTGTCCCAAACTGAATATCTTCCTTTATCAGTAAAATCATCCTAAAACGATGTGCATCTTCTGAAAAAGAATTTTTCACCATTATCTTAAACCAGAAGACTGTTTGAGACTGAGGCGTGTTTGCTGTTGATTTTAAACCAAAGAAATAATTATATGGAACCCACCTTTATTCTTCCAAAACAACCGTTCTCTTTTGTGTTCCTATCTATTATAACAAAACAGCCACCAACATACAATGCTTGATTTCGAGTTGGGTCGTTACGAATTGTATATCAAATCGGACTGCAACATTTAATTTGGTCGTAAGCTTATTAGGTATCCTTTTTATAATGTGGATAAAAATCAGAAGTAATGTCTATTTTTCATTTTCTTTTATCTTTCCCTAAGATGCTATTTTGACTTCTCAGGTTAGAATGGCATCGTCTGCTGACTCATGGATGCGTGAATTTAATGAAGCATCCAAACTTGCGGATGAAGTCAGTTCTATGATTTCTGCGAAGAGCTCTTTGCCCTCTTCTGGACCTGAATCACAGCGCCATTTATCTGCAGCTCGGCGAAAGATCACTATATTAAAGACAAGGCTTGATACTCTCCAGTCCCTTCTGCAAACGCTCCCAAGCAAGCAGCCTTTGTAAGAAAACTGCATAAAGACTTTCATATGGGTTTTGATGATAGTATATAATATTGTCTTTCAATTAAATATGATTTCTTTCTGAAGTACTCACAATTAAACCAAAAGATGGCCAATTAAGGTTTTCATGCTGCTTCAAATATTTACTTCAACATCAACATTTGATGTTATTCTCTTGGCAATAATGCTTTTGAATTTTAAAAGGTGGATGTAATCAATGTCTTGAAGCTTGTCACCATATAATGCAAGTTCTTTTCTGTGTGTTGTCTAACAACTGTTGCAAGCTGTGATAGATTGAAATGATTCTTTACTTGTAAACAGATCCAAAAAGGAGATGAAGCGTCGTCATGACATGCTTGATAATATTATTACGAAAGCTAATCAGTTGGCAACTACACTCAACATGAATAACCTTGCAAATAGGGATAGCTTGCTCGGCCCAGAAACTAAGCGACCTGATGTTATCAGTAGGGCAACTGGTCTTGACAACCAGGATCTTGTAGGTTTTCAACGACAAGTTATAAAAGGTATGTCCTCATACACTAGGAATCGACATGCTCTTTTTCTTGTTTCTTTTGAAAAACGTAGTTGATGTGGTTGTCTTTGATTTATATTTAAAACAGAGCAGGACGAGGATCTTGATAAATTGGAGGAGACAGTGATAAGCACAAAACATGTTGCGTTAGCAATCAATGAGGAGCTCAACCTACATACTGTACTACTGGTGAGTGTTGCAACTGCAAAAAGTTTCAGTCGTTGACCTTGAATGCATCTCTATCAGTTTAATTTTTATTGGGTCGTCTAATGTTACCATGTTTAGCAGTATAATGTTTATCTGATATGCAGGATAACTTAGATTACCATGTTGATACAACAAACTCCCGTCTTCAGGTATTGCTTGTTTTCAATATGCTTCAAATCGACTTTCTTTTGGCTGCATGGTGTCTTAAGAAGTGAACTCTCTGATTTTGTCGCGCCCAAGCTAATATGATTTTCATTGTCCTTATAAACAGAAGGTGCAAAGGAAATTGGCATTTTTGAATAAGCGCACAAAAGGTGGCTGTACTTGGTTGTGCCTATTGGTCATATTCATCGTTATTCTAGCCGTTGTCATCTTCCTATTGGTAAAGTACTTGTGATGATCCACGACGATAAAGGTTTCATCTGATTCTTCTATTGTTCATTGTTGGCTACAAGAGAAGCCAATATGTTGCATTCCTCTTGCAACTTCTTCAATCAGCTTCAAAAGTTCTCGCTATAGGAGGACTACAGATTTGTCCTGCCTTCGTTATGAAAGTATGTGTTATGTATATCTTGTGTTTTTCGCGTAACATTAAAGAGCTTTTAATTTCAGAAGAAAGAAAACTTTGCCATGGATACCAATGGTGATTGTAAGAGACAAGTCTTGTGAACACTTCAAGTTTATAGTGCAATGCATTTTCAGGCCTATATTGTCTATTATTATTGCAATTAGCAATTTTACTACAAAACTATTGCACTTGGCAATAATGCTTTTGAATGTGTAAGGATCACAATCCTCAAGAATTGTATGAACATCTATGCAGCGTAGCAAGGAACCTTGGCTTCAGCTCTCGTCATATCATTCAATCCCATAGCAAGAAACTTGAGTCGAGGTGTTGCAAACGAGCAAAAGAAACACTTCTTGTAATCAAAACCAAAACCCCATGTATCACAAGGAGGGATGAGTTCACTTCATTGGTATTTGGTTTGTAGTCCATTTTGGGACCACATTGAATTTGGGTCTACAATAAGCAAACACAACTACACGAGTATAATTAGATCTCGCTATACTAGTCATTTTTCTACAACAACCTCTACTGTTATGGCTAAGTATTTTTGAAATGACTTTTAATAATTAAAAGATTCAAAAGATGATTTTCTAAACACATGAAATAAATAGCGGGACTATTCTTCCTTCGGGGAGACAAACTTAGTTCAGGTTTAGACTTATCAAACCAATATGAAGAAAGAAACTTAAGTTGCGAATCAAAAGTTAAAAAAGATTAATACATACCGTAAAATTTTATATAGAATTATACCTATAACTATAAATTTTGAACAAGCACCTACATAATTAGTTCAATTGAGTTATTTTTTAAAATTTAAAATCAAAATTAATAATTAAATTCAAGTAAAAAAAATATTTATCATTTTCTTTTTCAACTTCCCCCTATTGGTTTTGGGCCGGATAGTCCATATCCTGAACCGACCCTCGAAACTTTTCATATTCAATAAATAAATAATCGCATTTAGCTTTCCCCAAATTCCCTAAAACCTCAGTTCACATCGCCGGCGACGAACACTTCAGGTATTCTTCTTTTCCGTTCTGTAAATTGAAATTGAAATCCCTAGATTCGGTTATATTG
Source organism: Solanum pinnatisectum (assembly GCA_035578085.1). Classification (NCBI taxonomy): domain Eukaryota; kingdom Viridiplantae; phylum Streptophyta; class Magnoliopsida; order Solanales; family Solanaceae; genus Solanum; species Solanum pinnatisectum. The sequence continues at coordinate 41,646,220 of CM069085.1, read as the reverse complement.
CTATTAGATTTGATATTGATCTGATACTTTGTTCAATTTTCCAGCTTGTTTGGTGGTATATATCTTTACTTAGGGTTAGGTTAGGGATTTTGAAGCTTCGAGTGTTGCGAGGGATAGTTGATTGAAGCATATTGCAAAAATGGATGATGAGATTCAGAAAACGCAAGAGGAGAGGAAGAAGATGGAGCAACAGCTCGCTTCTATGAATACGGTGACTTTTGATACTGAATTCTATAGTTCGAATAAATTTGAGGGTTATGAGAAATCTATTCCGGTGAATGATGATGATGATACTTTTGATACGGAGAATGAGGTTGCTAGAAAGATGGCGTCTTTCACTGCGCCGAAACAGTTTTTTAAGGAGGTTCCACGGGGTGCAGGGGAAGAGGATGAGCCGAGTGGGTTTAATAAGCCGAGTAAGATTATTGATAGGGAGGATGATTATAGGAGGAGGAGGTTGAATAGGGTGATTTCTCCTGAGAGGAATGATCCCTTTTTGGATAAGACTCCTGGGCCGGAAGTGAGGACGTATGCGGATGTTATGAGGGAGGAGGCTTTGAAGAGGCAGAAGGAAGAGTTGATGAAGGAGATTGCGAAGAAGAAGAAGGAAGAACAGGAAAAAGCAGCGGATAAGAAGGAGGAGGTTGAGAAGCCAGCTCAGAAGAGGAGGAATAGGTGGGACCAATCGCAGGATGAGGGTGGTGCGAAGAAGGCGAAAACTGGGTCAGATTGGGACCAGCCGGACTCAACACCTGGGATTGGAAGGTGGGACAAGGTCGGTGATGCAACACCCTCTGTCAAGAAGAATAGATGGGATGAGACACCTACACCTGGTAGGGTTGCTGATTCAGATGCTACCCCTGCTGGTGGTGCTACTCCAGGTGCAACCCCAGCTGGTATGTCTTGGGATGCTACACCAAAGCTTGCAGGTCTTGCTACCCCCACGCCTAAAAGACAGAGGTCAAGGTGGGACGAAACTCCAGCGACTATGGGAAGTGCAACTCCCATGTCAGGTGCTACCCCGGCAGCAGCTTATACACCGGGTGTTACTCCTGTTGGGGGTGTTGAACTAGCTACACCAACCCCTGGTGCCATTAATTTGCGTGGCCCGGTTACTCCTGAACAATACAATTTGATGAGGTGGGAGAAGGACATTGAAGAGAGAAATCGACCCTTAACTGATGAGGAGCTTGACGCAATGTTTCCTCAGGAAGGTTATAAGATTTTGGATCCTCCAGCATCCTATGTTCCCATTAGAACACCCGCCAGGAAGCTTCTTGCCACACCAACTCCTATAGGGACTCCTCTGTACTCTATTCCAGAGGAAAATCGGGGTCAACAGTTTGATGTACCAAAAGAAATGCCAGGTGGTTTGCCATTTATGAAGCCCGAGGATTACCAGTATTTTGGTTCCTTGTTGAATGAGGAAGATGAAGAGGAGTTGTCTCCCGATGAACAGAAGGAGCGAAAAATTATGAAGCTTTTGCTCAAGGTTAAAAATGGCACTCCCCCTCAGAGGAAAACTGCTTTGAGACAGCTCACTGATAAGGCCAGAGAATTTGGTGCCGGGCCCTTATTCAATCGGATTCTGCCATTGCTCATGCAACCTACATTGGAAGATCAAGAAAGGCATTTGCTGGTTAAGGTTATTGATAGGGTACTCTATAAGTTGGATGAATTGGTTCGCCCATATGTCCACAAGATTCTTGTCGTGATTGAACCTCTGTTGATTGATGAAGATTATTATGCTCGTGTCGAAGGGAGGGAAATCATATCTAATCTTAGTAAGGCAGCTGGTTTGGCGACTATGATTGCTGCCATGCGTCCAGATATTGACAACATTGATGAATATGTGAGGAACACAACTGCTCGAGCTTTCAGCGTTGTTGCATCTGCACTTGGTATTCCTGCTCTGCTGCCATTCTTGAAAGCCGTTTGTCAGAGTAAAAAATCTTGGCAGGCTCGTCATACAGGTATTAAGATTGTTCAGCAGATTGCTATTCTTATTGGTTGTGCTGTTCTTCCACATTTGAGGTCTTTGGTGGAAATTATTGAACATGGTCTTAATGATGAGAACCAGAAGGTAAGGACCATTACAGCTCTTTCTCTGGCTGCTCTAGCTGAAGCTGCTGCACCATATGGTATTGAGAGTTTTGATTCTGTTTTGAAGCCCTTGTGGAAGGGTATTAGATCACATCGTGGCAAGGTTTTGGCTGCCTTTTTAAAGGCTATAGGTTTCATCATTCCTCTTATGGATGCTGTATACGCCAGCTACTATACCAAAGAAGTTATGGTTGTCCTTATTCGTGAGTTTCAATCACCTGACGAGGAGATGAAGAAAATTGTGCTGAAAGTGGTGAAGCAGTGTGTCAGTACAGAAGGTGTGGAGCCAGATTACATTCGACAAGACATTCTTCCAGAGTTCTTCAGAAACTTTTGGGTTAGAAGAATGGCTTTGGACCGCAGAAACTACAAGCAACTTGTTGAAACCACTGTGGAGATAGCAAACAAAGTTGGTGTTGCTGATATAGTTGGGAGAATTGTTGAAGACTTGAAAGATGAGAGTGAACCATACAGGAGAATGGTCATGGAAACTATTGAGAAGGTGGTTGCAAATCTTGGTGCATCTGATATTGATTCTCGACTAGAAGAGCTGTTAATTGATGGTATCCTTTATGCCTTCCAAGAGCAAACCAGTGACGATGCCAATGTGATGCTTAACGGATTTGGTGCTGTTGTAAATGCCCTTGGCCAAAGAGTTAAGCCATACCTTCCTCAGATTTGTGGTACTATAAAATGGCGACTGAACAACAAGAGTGCCAAGGTGAGACAGCAAGCTGCAGATCTGATATCCAGAATTGCAGTAGTTATGAAGCAGTGTGGGGAAGAACAACTAATGGGTCATCTTGGTGTTGTCTTGTACGAGTACTTGGGAGAAGAATACCCAGAGGTTTTAGGATCTATACTGGGGGCTCTCAAGGCTATTGTGAATGTTATTGGTATGACTAAAATGACTCCTCCAATTAAGGACTTGCTTCCTCGGTTGACCCCTATTTTGAAGAATCGTCATGAGAAAGTCCAGGAGAATTGTATTGACCTTGTTGGTCGAATTGCAGACCGTGGTGCTGAATTTGTCCCTGCAAGGGAGTGGATGAGAATTTGTTTCGAGCTTCTTGAGATGCTTAAAGCGCACAAGAAAGGTATCCGCCGAGCAACAGTGAACACATTTGGGTATATTGCTAAAGCCATTGGACCTCAGGATGTGCTAGCAACACTGTTGAACAATCTTAAGGTGCAGGAACGTCAGAACCGTGTCTGTACCACTGTGGCAATTGCTATTGTTGCAGAAACCTGTTCTCCCTTTACAGTCTTGCCTGCCTTGATGAATGAATATCGCGTGCCTGAGCTTAATGTCCAGAATGGTGTCTTGAAATCCCTCTCCTTCCTTTTCGAGTACATTGGAGAAATGGGCAAGGATTATATATATGCTGTAACTCCATTACTTGAAGATGCTCTTATGGACAGAGATCTAGTACACAGGCAGACTGCTGCCTCTGCTGTGAAGCACATGGCTCTTGGTGTTGCTGGTCTTGGATGTGAAGATGCACTTGTCCACCTTTTGAACTATGTTTGGCCAAACATTTTCGAGACGTCTCCACATGTGATCAACGCAGTCATGGAAGCCATTGAAGGAATGAGGGTCGCACTGGGAGCAGCCGTAGTCCTTAACTATTGTCTACAGGGATTGTTCCATCCAGCAAGGAAGGTTAGAGAAGTTTACTGGAAGATATACAACTCCCTCTATATCGGCGCCCAGGATGCCCTTGTAGCTTCTTATCCTATTCTCGAAGATGATGAAAACAATGTCTACAGTCGGCCTGAGCTGAACATGTTCATTTAGATATTTTGCCTCTTATATCTGCTTTGCCATTTTTAGGCGTTTTCCTATTCCAGCACGATGAAGTAGCGTAGCGTCTCTTGTTTTCGACTAGACTTGTGATGTATCTTATTTTCTAAATCGCACGATAGACATGTTTCCCCGTTTCCCCCTTTTTTAACATATATTTGCTTAGCTTTCTTCTGAACAAGGAATAAGCGTTTGTATGAAGTGTTTTTGGGTTGTCTTGATTTTGGTTATTTTGGCTGATTTTGTCTTGCAAGCTTTTCCTATACAATAGGACCTATTGAGGATTACATAATTTACCACCAAGAGGTGTGGCAAAATAATGAAATTCCCCTTGGTTAGATATTTCGAATTTGAAATTAGAAAATATAAGAACTCTTGATAGTAGTGTTTTTGACTTTATTTAAAAAACAAAAGAATCATACGTAACTTGAGTGGACAAGGAATTGAATATCGATGTGTTTTGACATCCCACAATAGATCTCAAACATCAAGGATTACAAAAAAAAAGAAAGGGATTATTTTTATATAATCTACTTAAAACAAAGTGGCAAAATATCATATCATCACGATTTCACGAAATACTTTTTTATCTTTCACTAGCACAAATATCCAAATAACTTCATTAAAAAAAATATATTTCTCATATCCCCATTGCAAGTACTAAAATTTAAAAGAAGTGATAAAATTATCAGCTAAAGATCAATCCCTTACCCCCATTTATAAAAGATATTAGTTAGGAATTGTTTTAACGAATTTAACCACAACATACTTCTGTTTATAATTTACAAGATCACTTTAAAAAATCACGATAAATAATTTGAGACGAGTGAGTCATGGTGTAATAGATGGGTATTACAAATTTGTTTATGTTATAGTTTTCATTCATATATATATTGCTGTAAAATAGTCTTCTTATCCAGAAAAACAAACTCAAAACTGGAGAGATGGCTCTCCTTATCTTCACTACAACAACTCCCTCTGTTCTTCTCTCATCTCACTCTTCCTCTACTTCACAAGCTTCTGCATTCCCTGCTTCGCTATGTAAGTATCATTGCTTAACATTCTTTGAATGATTACTCTCTAACTGTAATAATCTATGTGTTGTTTGAGATTTTGACTTGGGGGTAGTTCTTGAAAAGACTTTTTATAGGGATTTGGAGTTCTGGGTCACTTTGGTTAATCGGTATATGGTATTGAAATTCGGTTCTTTTGCAAGGGGTTTTCAATTTAAGGTGTTTGAGCTGGGTTTTGGGTTTTTTGAATTCTGAAAGTTTAGGTGTTTCCGGTATGTGGTTTCGGACGGCTATCTTTTTTGCTGATTTGGGTGTCAAAAAGGGAAATGTGAGGCTTTTGTTAATATTTTTTTGTTGCTCGTCGATGCAAGCATTGTTGCTCAATATTCTTGAATGGATGCTCTGTATGAGTGATTTCTGTGTTATTTGAGATTTTGAGTTTGGGGTTATTCTTGAGATATTGTTAAGGGATTTCGAGTTCTGGGTTTTGCTTTGAATTGGTTTAATTCCATTGTAGTAGACTGTGTGTTGTCCTTTGGTTACTTGGTATATGTTGTAGAAATTTCTGTTCTTTCTCAAGAGGGTTTGAATTTAGGTGTTCAAGCTGGAATTTTTTTGTTTCCCATTTGGGTGCCGGTAAGGAATATGTGAGACTTTTGTTTCCACGTAAGCATTATTGCTTAGCATTCTGGAGTGAATACTCTGCAAGTGTGATCTCTGTGTTTTTTGAGATTTTGATTTCGGGGTAATTCTTGAGACCTTGTTAAGGGATTACGAGTTCTGGGTTTTGCTTTGAATTAGTTTAATTCCATTGTAGTAGACTGTGTGTTGTCCTTTGGTTACTCGGTATGTGTCTTTTTTAAGAGGGTTTGAGTTTAGGTGTTCAAGCTGGATTTTTTCCCCATCTGGGTCCCGAAAGGAACATGTTAGGCTTTTGTTATCATGTTTTCCTTATTTTTTAGAAAACTCTTGATTGCTTAATTGAAATGAACCTGAATAGAGCAAATGGGTACAGAGGATTCGTGTAGCTGAACTCAACTAATTTGGGGTTGAGGAAGTTGATTGGGGAGCTGACAGGGGAGGGGGAGTCAGGACCTTCATTTTTCATTATATTCGATTTTAATTCGTCCTTCACGATTTGGGGTTAATGTGTGCCTTGTATGTGATTCCGATTGAATAAGTCTCCCTTTTCTAGTGATGCACTGTTCTTTTAGGTATTCCATCAAAATAGTATATTCATTTCTGCACACATACTGCACTTGACTATTCCAAACATAGGATATTCATTGATCTCTTGATCCAAGAAATCAAAATAAGAGGCTCGAACAATTTCTCCTGACTTCTTGTCAAATTTGATGAACATTGGTTAATTGTACATTTCATTATAGTTCTATGAAAGTTGACAAATAAGTCACCTACATGAGATTTTCATGCCATGTGGCTCCCTGTTGAATGCTTTTTTTCTCCTCTTTTTGTTTGTTCTTCTGTAGACTCTAGAATCTTGAATTATCCCTCTATTCCTGCCAATTTCGAAAAAATGGTTTAATTGGTCCAGAGAAATCAAAAAAGAAAAGATGGGGAGAGGTTATTTTGCCAAGAAAAAGGGGGGAGTGCGTTCAGCATGCATGAATTTACACTGAATAAGAAGTATTACTCATACAAATGTTAGGTGACTCATGGAAAGTCTATATCTAGGAGAAAATGGGTTGAAAAGCAGGATGTGGAGTTGGGGTACTCCTTTTCAAATATGTATCGATTCTTGAAAATTAGAAAGGAAAAAAAATATATGAATTGTGTGCTCATTGTCTTCTTGGTTGTTCATTTGACCTCACTCTAAAAGATTCTGAATGTTGTAATCTATTTTGTATTAGCCTCCAGGTTCTGCAACAATCACATTACCCTGACACCTAAGTCTTATACCAATGGTAATATTCAAGCACCTTTTATCTTCAAAAGGAGAGGTGCATTAATTACTACAGCTGCTGCAGACATTGATAGTGTCGGTTCTGATAATCCTGAGCCTTCACCAGAAAAAAATGAGGAAAGTGTGCCTGTTGAGAATCTCCCTCTGGAGTCTAAGCTTCAAGAGAAGCTTGAACAGAAGATGAAGATGAAGTTGGCAAAAAAGATTAGACTACGGAGGAAGAGACTCGTTAGGAAGCGCCACCTAAGGAAGAAAGGGCGATGGCCACCTTCAAAGATGAAGAAGAACAAGAATGTCTAGGCTTAACCTGAAATGCCTTGCAAGTGTATCTGTTTTTTTTCGTAGTCTTTATAATATCAAAATACTGTAATCATTAAGATCATTTTCTTCAACCTGTACCTGATACCTTATGAAATTAATTAGATTTTTTCCCGATTTGTTTCTTGTTTTTTGATGGAATATGCTGGGTTTTGAACTATTTTTTTTGTTGATTCATAATGTTTCCACTTTACAGTCATTCTTCATTTGCTATTGTGGAGTTCCCTTTTGCTGCCCTTAGCCTTCTGCCTTGTTTTGGAGGCTTTGTATGATTGATTGGAGGTTCTGGCAGAAATGCTTCAGCCTGATGGTCTCCTCTCCCTTTTGTTCCTAAGTTTGCGATGTTTTAGCTCATTGAAAAGTTCCAGGGATAAAATGAGTGCTCTCTCTTTTCTGGGGTTATCCTTCTCATTGTCACCACTAAACCAAGGGGACAAAAGAAGTTGAATTTTCATAGTCTGTGTAATGTGTCATTGAGTCTCCAACAGGCTCAAAGAGTATTAGACATCGGAGTATCCTGTTATACGCATTGGTTGCTCTGGAAATTGGCACCAAGTGTCCCAAGAACTTTGATCTAGTCTCTAGTGGTAAGAGCACAGTGCGCAATGGGTGAGTTAAATGCATCATAGACAAAAGCCTAGTATTTAAGTAGGGAAGGATAGAAAGATGGAATTTGTTTTCTGGATAAAGAAAAAGAGAGATCAAAGTGGAATCTGTCATAGTATTTAATTTTGATAAATTGACTGATGAGGAGAATAAAAAGCAAAAAGGAGCAACTCCACAGTCTCCACTTACTACTTCAGTGCATTTTTGTCAAATCAAAGTCCACAAAATGTCTTTATCCAGTTTGTGGTTGACATTATTTGCTTTCAAGTGCCCACATATCAGCCACATCAATGGCTAGATTGAGTGCTGCTAATATCCTAACCATTTCGCGAGTTTTCAGTGCTCTAATATCCTAACTATCACTATTTCGCGAATTTCATGTCCGAGATAACGTGCTTGAAAGGCATGTGAGAGATGAAAAAAGTCCTAAAAATGAATCCACCTAGCACAATAAAGTTCATGATAATTCAAAGGTTCTATGAACACCCAATAATTTAAGTATAGAACTCCCAAAATGGTAATAGCTTAGGGGAGATTTTAACTTGCTCGATTTTTTCCACCTATATCACTTTGAAACTTTCTGGGGAGTTTTTCGAACATAATGTTTACATAACTTGTCAGTTGTCATAATATTCTTTTCTGTGAACACTCTATGGTTTAGGTATGAAACTCGCAAAACAATGATAGTCTAGAAGCTAACTAATCAGTGTTAAATTTTAACCTATGTTTGTGCATAGAGCTTAAACTCTGTTAGCAATACTAGGCTGTAAAAAGAAGCTAACTAATCAAATATACAAAGGCTACCAGGAGTAACAGCAAGAAGACAGTGAGGGTGAGACAATCATTAAATATGGCTAATATTACATACATTTTGCCAAAAGATAAGCAGGCCATGAGAAAAAAAATTACATTTCTCAGTATAGTCTCAACTCTCTGACAGACAAATAGTCAGACTAGAGTGTCACCCCTAAGAATATTGCATTTGCAGAGGGGACAGGTTGCATTGATCCTTAGCCATTTGCTAATGCATCCATTGTGAAAATGATGATTGCAGGGAAGAACACACAGCTCTGCCCCATCCACATATTTGTAAAGGCAGATGCAGCACTCCTGTGTAGCCAAAACAATATTCACATGAAAAATTAGACTCTATGGTAAAAAGATGACATAAAGGAATATCGTTTTGATATATGACGACAAGTATCCTTGTGCAAGCTCTGCTTATATTGCCAGTTAGAAGTTCAAATAAAGCAGGAGATTGTAGGTCAGACAACCATGACACAGAAACAACAGTTGATATCAGTAGCAAAAAATTTGGGGTTTTGTTTCGGAAGCATGATGAGAAATTGGTAAAGGAAGAATAACAGTCTGATGCATGGGATATGCAATCAATTAGAGAATTTTTTTAGATGAATTCAGAACATAAAGAAACTCGCATGTTTACGTTTAGAGAAAACTACACACTGTAGTGCCCTCGCCAAATATATCTGAGAAAATCGAGATTCCTTCATTCAATGATCTTGAACCAACTCATCGTAAAATTTCCATTTTCTGTTACTTCAAAAGATTCCCTCGATTATGATGGAACTTTTCTCTCCTCTCAATGTTTATGTTTCCAGTTCCCAAATTTTGACTCTTTCTCTGTTTCAAATAATAGTTTATAGTGTGTACTTATAACAACCCAATGTGATTCCACAAGTGTGGTGTAAGCAGACCTTACCTCTACCTTGTGTGAGGTAGAGAGGTTGTTTCCGATAGATCTTCGACTCAAGAACAGTGTTTTCAAATAAAAAACAAGAGTAAAAAGCTATAGTGAATAGTAAGATGATCCAAGTAAAAGAAGAAACACGAGTGCACAAGAGATGAAAAATAACAAACTAAGAGGAAAAAAGATTGAATGGAGGATAAAGTGGGAGGGCATGCTTACGGAATCATCTGGTTGAAGAGCAAGCTCAGGTATGAAGTCACTACTATCGAGCTGTGATATTGAGTGATCTTCTCCTATCTTCATTTTTAAAAGGTTCCCTGAATTATTTAGTTGACCATATCTATACTTGGGAAGAGTCTTGATATCATTTTCAGATGCTCCATCTCCAAGTCTCATGGCATATGCAACTGTTGCGATAAATGGAAAGAAACAAAAGAATGCGAAGAAGACTACAACTCCCATCGCAATGCAAAAGATCATAAAGAACACATCAAATGCTAGGAAAACAATTGATAACCTGCAAGATTTAAAAATAGTTTTATTTAAGCTATCAAACATACCACATACACACATTCATATGTTACAAAGAAAAGCAAATCAAACTAGTCTTGCACCCATACACCGAATTAACAATCACCACTTAATTTCTTCAGCTACATCTATCTAGGGAACGTTCCATTTAGTCAAGCTCACGCCTCATATATTTTTCCAACAACAACATACCCAATGTAACCCAGCAGGTGGGGTGTGGGGACTTGGGTGGGTAGAGAGTATGCAGACCGTACCCCTACCTCATGGAGGCAGAGAGGTTGTTTCGTATATTTTCTCAATTTTCCTTTTTTCTTTTTTCATTTGCTTTGTGGGGGATGGGAGAAAGGGGAATCATGGCTCACAGTAGTTATTACGAAGTACAAAAGCTTCAAATTCTAGAAGCATAGCTCATACCAGTAAAGACGAGGTGAATCTTGCAGAAGTTCCTGGCCACCCATAACAATCCAGTAAAAGCCAAATACCCACCAGATTGATGAAATCACGGTATTGACTGATTCCAACCTCTTCATGATGCTGCTAGAAAGATAACACAATGTAAAGTTAAATTCATAACCTTCATCATTTAAGAATGATAACATTATCACACTCAAGTTAGTAAAGTTCGATCAAAATATTATGCGCTTCAGTCTCGAGTTTCAGGACTAAGACAAAGAATAATATCTGTATAACTGGACTGAAAGGAGCTGGGAAGTGACGTAGCATTGAAATTGAACCATCAGTAATTTTGAGAAGGCAAGAAAATTTCTCATTTCTTTCCCTTCCTTGAGCTTTAAGAACAACAAACTAATTGATTTCTTATTCTTTTTACTTCTATAGTTCTATTGTTTCATTTTTGAGGTGCAGATGAAATGGTTGTTGGTGCAAACAACACAAGCTTGGGCGTATTGATATGTCATGTGAACAACTGTGACCTGAATGTCAATTCAGTATTAGTCGTTGAAAAATTAGGGCCGAAATGTTCATATTATGAGCAACACTCCACTAATGCGGTCCAGCCTGACATATCAACTCTATGGAAACTATCAGTTCCTAAGATGTTCAAGACCTGGCCAATTTAAACAAGTCTATGAAGGAGGTCGGTGTCTGCTACAACTCAAGCACAAGAAGATACAAAGACTAAATTTAATCAAGATGCTAATATAAGGGCAATAGTGCAGTCACGTGATTAGATCAACTTACTCAGAAGAAATATCAAAGGATCAAGGGATTGAGGAGAGGGGAGGTGAAGCCTCCAATTTCACCATGCTATTTTGACTAGTTGAGTGATTGAGGTTTGTTTACATAACTATACGTGAACACTATTTTAAGTAAGTACAATGATATCTTCTTAGCGAAGTCAAAAATAGAAGCCCCTTCCTGGTAACTGCATTTGTGTTAGAGTTAGCAACCCGCCAACCTTCCTCCCAGCCCTGGCTGGCCAACCATCTTCGAAGACTACTCTGGGGGAAACTCGGTAGGCTCTTCCGAGCCAAGTGTTGCAATACTTAGGGGTGACAGTAGTGGAAGTAGCTAGTATGCCTTTGTCAGCCCTTGCCGCCTTCCTTAACAAGCCCTCGAGCCTCCTTTGCAATTAACGCAGAATCTCGTCTAACAACCACAATATGCACCAACTTATCGTTGATGAGATATATCAACAATCAACTATGCCTCAATCCCAAACTAGTCTAAGTCGGCTATATGAATCCACTATATTATATTGTGCTCTATTGAGATCCAACTCACTCCTACAAATAATTTGTTTTCAAAGGCAAATTAGGGATTCTAAAACTAGAGGATCTAAGTCCCACTTATCCATAAATGGACAAACAAGGTTATTAACTCTAGGAAATCTCCATCAAACTTGATCATTTGAGAAAAGGTCCCTAGATTTCCTTACGACTGAAAGTCAGCACCTCTTCTTAAGTTACTTTGTGCATGTGTGTGATGAATCCTGACCTCTCCTAAATTAGCTAAAACTTTTCGGAGCAGATGGGCATTGCTTTACTACAGAGATGAATCAGCAAGATGCCAAACTACTAAATGTAGTCACTCTCATTTGATAGACTCTTATGAATTCTTAGGAAAACCAACTAAAGCCCAGAAAACCTCTCAATTCATGCTTATATAATCTACAGGCTTGTCTTCACCTCAAATATCCGGGCATTGCTCAGAAGAGATCCAGCAAAGCCAGTACATAGACTGCTATAGGAGCTTTACACTCCCAGCGACATGAGCAGAATGGCTCAACCCCACGACCCTCACTCTGTGAGTTGTCTCATGGCACCACAATACCTAGAAGCTAGACTTGGTTTATCAAATAAATTAATTAATTTTAAAGAATTAACATACAGTACTAGAGGCTACATTTATTTCAAGAGGACATTTATATGAAGGGAAGCACAGTGAAATTTCTGTCTTTTGATACAATTACTCCTAGATTAGACGTCACCCGAGATATATATGTAATATGTACCACCAAAAAGATGGCATCTTTCTTTTGATTGTTCACAAAAAATGGGATCTTGCGATAAAGTTTTACACTTCTTGAGCAACAAAATGCTATGTCTTCCTCATCTTTGTTAAACACATATTATGCTGCTGTCCCCATTATTATTCTTTGGTAAGTCAGTAAATTAAAAATACTATTGAGTCTATGACAACCAAGTTATAGGACAAAGATTGAATGAAATCAGAAACCCAAAGAGGAAAAAAACAAATACAATAATATAGTACTAGTCAAACTAGGCAGATAAATTTCTAAGGATTCCATCAATTATGCACTATCCACCCTACTCCCACCCATCCCTTTTCCAACCCCATAGAGAAATCAAAAACTTACACACAAACCAAAGAATGCTATAAGAGGAAAAGGAAAAGAGAATGAATATATTCCTTGATAAAGAGTAACATGCAACAAGCCAAATACAAGCAGGGGCGGACCCACCTGGTACTTTTCGGGTGCTCGAGCACCCATTAATTTCGTATCGAACTATATATATTTATGTTGAAATTAAGAAAAATCGTATAAAAGTTAAAGGTGAGCACCCATGAAACAAATGGTTTGGTTGGACTGATGGTTGTAGGTGGGTGCTCAAGGTTGTTTCTCGGTTGTCAGCCACGGATCGATTCCCCTTCGGGACGTTACTTTTGGTTTAAAATCCAACTCCTCTTTCTCTTAATTTATTTTGCTGAATTGTTTATTTTATTTATTTTTCTCCCTAATGCTGATTGTTTTTTTGCCTTTCACAAACTGTCTTTTGCTTAATTTTACTAAACAAAATTTTATAGAAAAAACTGTCATCTTCCTTTTGTAAAAAAAATCCAAAATATAATTTTTATTGATTTTTTTTTTTCCTATCATGTTTAAATATGATTGTCTTTCTTATGAAAAATGTTAAATTTGTAACTTATATTTTGTGATTGGTAGCTAATGGAACACCCACAACATTAAAATCCTGGATCCGCCACTGACTACAAGCAACCTTTTTCTTTACAAAAAAGGAGTTCATCCAAAAACACACATAAAGTATCCCGATTTTTCGAGTTTCATATCTCAACTATGAGTTTTCCACCCGAACTATTACCAACTTTTTATCAAAACACACCTGAAGTGAACAATTGGTAGATGAGTTGTGTTTTGATAAACCGTTGGTGATAGTTCAAATAGAAAACTCGAAAAACCTCCCTAATCAGAAAGCTACATAAACCATCCAGTAAGATTAAAAAAGAACTCCATAAATTAAGCAAAAATTAATAACAATACTAACCAAACCCTAAAAATCACAAAAATTGAAGTCCTGCAGTTTACCTGCTGTGAAGCAGTGAAAAAGAAGAAACCCCATCAAAATTCCCAGCATCAAAATCATCAAAACTCCTTCTTTGAAACTCAACCCAAATAAAACCAACATGCAAGAGGCACTGAAGTGCATAACCACCAATCCAAAGCCTCAATGGTGTAGAAGGTTTTTCTCCAAGAGTAGTCAATAACACATAACAAGAAACCAAAACAAATGCCAAATTCCATATCACATCAAGAAACACAATAGGTCTTGAATACCCATAGTCACAATAAGAAACCCCATCATCATCATCATCATCAAAACTTTGATTTTGAAGATTAAAACAAGAGGCCAATCTTGTTAAAGAAAAAGAAAAAGGGGTACTTAAACCTCTAAAGTATCTAGGTTCAAACCCACCACTTCCACTAACTAAATTTCTATGCAATTCTTGGTCCATTTTGCATAAAGTTTCAATCTTTTTGCTTGTTCAAGTATTTTTATCAAGTTTTTTTTTTGGTGGGGGTGGGTATTTAGGGGTATGTGAAAGTGAAGACTAATAATTTTGGCTTTTTGGGTGAGAACTGGTGGAATGCTATATATATTGGGCTTTGGAGACAAAGGCAAAATCAGCAGAAATTCTGGTCATTCTTGTGTGAGTGCCATTGGCACTCTTGCGAGTGAGGGGTCCAATTTTGTCATATACATAAATTATGAAGGGGAGGAAAAATAAAAGGATAATTAACCTAAGATAGTCCTCCACTCAATCGCTTAAATTTAAAAATAATCTGTTAATATATTTAGCACAGAATTTAAAAAAATAAACATTGCTTTTGAATCTTGTGAGTCAAAGATAGTTAGAATATACAAAAATATCCTTTAAACTTGTGTTGTTAAATGGAAAGTTGAAATCGAAATATTGTCAAAAAAAATAGAAAACAAATTTCTTTTTTGAACAAACTAAAAAGAAAAGTAAGATAAATAAATTAAATTATTTTTTTTATAATATGTATATAATTAACGTATAATCTATATATGTATATTGATAAGAAAGGTAAATTCTAAGTTTGAACAACTATTTACGTAAAGATCATTAAGGGAAAAAACCAAAAATAGAAATTGAGTTAACACAATTTTTTCGGAAGTTAGAAATATATTAATTTTGTTCAATTTATACTCATAGACTTATGTGAAATTATTTAAACTTTTCCCAAAGAAAAAAAGAACCATAAATAGAAGTTGAGTAGCATAATTTACTCCAAAATTTGAGAAATATATTAATTTAAGTTATTTTTGACTAGTAAGACACAAGTGAAAGTGTGAAATCATTAAACTTTTCCATTCAAAATATTGCTTTGGGAATTTATGAGTACAATTTGATCTTTGTTTTAAAGAATGGTGTGACCACTCTAATAGTATATGTTTAATTAGTGAATGTTATGATAATATTTGCTTAATTATCTCCACACAAATTCTAAATAAGAAGAAAAAAAACAAGAAATTGTCTTTATAGGTAGGTGGAGATATGAAGTGCACAATATTAGGAAGAGTAGTGTTTGAAATTTGGTATACTATCTTCATTTCATTTTATATAACACAGTATGAAATATGATAATGGATCATTTCGATATAAATTTAAACATAAAAAATAATTTTTAAGGATAATTTTAAGAATATCACTAAAAAATTCATTTGACTCTTTAAGTATAATAATAATATTATCATCACATAAAGCGGAATAGTAATTTTTGTTATGTTAGTTTTATGTGAATATTAATTGGACTAACAAATGCATTATATAAGTTCTATCACTTAATCATGGAAAGTGATGAATAACTATTATTATTTAAAATTTATTTAGAATTTAACAAGTTGATAAAAGTCTTTTATCTCTAAAAAAATTTTATACATGACATTAGAAATGTGTTAGCCTTAATCATTTTTTACTTTGAATTTAGTTAATGTTTTATCATGTGAAGAAAATTACACTCATATTGTTGTTAATGGTATCCTAGTAATTTCATCAGATAATTAAGGTAAATTATTGTGACCTTCTGTCCTGGCTGTCATAATTAATGCATTTCTCTAATTTCAATAATACACTTAATTATCTTTCCTCCGACTGTTTCAATACTTTTTTGACATACAATTATTATTAATCAATAATTTACACTATATGGTTGTTGTGCTTGACATTTAAATGGAAAATTCAATTAATTACTATATTACGCCTTCCATCATTTGACGATTTTAACTTTTTACTTGTCTCTTTTTACTTTATAATTTTTTGACAAATCAAGAAAAAAAATATATTCTACATATTATAAACTCAATTTATTTAGAGAGTTAATGTTTTTGAAAAAGGTAGAACCTTTTTAATGAGTAAATTGATTTTGAAATTCTATCAATTATAAAATGGTAAACTCACTATATCAGTTATTATTTTCTTAATAGGTGTGTCAAGTCAAAAATCAGGGACAGAGGGAGTATGTTAATCTATATTGTTAATCCTATCAATCCCTTTATGGACTTGCTTTTTGAATGTCATAGTTTGTTAAAAGTGCACTATAAAAGAATTTTGTTGCTAGTGAGTTCTTAACAAATTGAACATAAAACTAAAAGTAAAAAAGATTTTGGATATTTTTTTTTTGATTAATTTTGGTGAAGTAGGTTAATTTTTACAAAATTACTTTGTAGAAGGTCAAAAAGAAATATGATGGTACAAAGTTTGTTATTTAAAACATGTCACATTCTTTAATTATATGAATTAGAATCAATAAACCGTCTGATTGAGGACGATGACGTCTGATTGAGGACAATGACTGATGTGTATAATTAAACAAATGTATATTTTAAGTTGATAACTTATTTATATAATGTACATTTTGTAATAAAGCGCAAACAATAAAATATTTTTTAAAAAAATCAAAAGCATCTGATTAGAGTATGTTATTATGTGTTTTGATGCTCAATTGAAACAAATTTTTATTCGAGTGTCTAAATGAAATTTGCTAGCAAGTTCGAGGAATATGTCAACATATTAAGCCCAAAAATAAAAAGAAAGAAAGAAAGAAAGAAATATATATATATATATATATATATATATATATATATATATGAGATTTCAAGAACTAATTACCATGAAAATGATAATTATTGATAAATTAATACCACATTATATTCTTAAATTAAATTGATACATAGTACTACTTAGCATGAAGATTTAAGGACAGAAGCAGTATCAACATTGCTGCTTGTTGATTTTCTTAATAAAAAGTCAATTGAATTGAGAGATCTTGGGGCTAGTACAACATCCATATTGTCACTAACTTTCTCAATTTGTGCTTTAACAGGTATTACCTACATAAATAGGAAAAAAATATTAAATAAAAGCAACCACAAAAATATATGAAAAAATTTAAATTCTTGATTGAGCAAGCTTTTTAGACACTGAAAAAGAGGTGTTGTAAGTTGAAAATCAGATATCGCACTAAACTATGTAGATTTTTTATGGAAAAAACTTAGCCGCATCAGGTATTTATATATAAGCACTATTGTTTGGTTGAGAACAAGTTATCCCAAGATTAGTTATCCTGGGGTTAGCTATCCTGGAATAACGTATCCCACCATGTATATGGGATAACTTATCCCATCACTATGATATAAATGGAGATAAGTTATCCCAAACATGGCAACCAACAAGATACAAAAATTTTATCTCATCACTATTTATTTTTATCCCTCACACCAAACGAGTACATGACATGTAACTTCAATTTGCAACTTAACACGGATAAATTCATGTGGTTTGGTGTAAAAACTAGGTGTGCGTAAGTTCTTTATAGATTCTTGACTTGTTCTAATGTATTGACGAGGCAAAGTAAAAATAAAGTTCTTTTGAAAAAGATAAAGGAAAGGAGCAATTAAGTTTCTTCTGATAGTTATTGAGTATGAAACTTATTTGAAGCCTATGTTGTTCGGGCTCTCCAAAATTGTTGTCGCACCCGTGTCAGATCCTCAAAAAATGCACTATTTTTGGAGAATCTGATATGCTCCCGCAGTATTTTGAAGAGTCCGAGCAACATAGCTTTTAGCTGTTAAATGTGAAACAGCTTATGCCAAACCAACAAAACTTGGTAGTAGATCAAGAAAATCATTTAGGATAAGTAAATGGAAGAATGATTGTACCTTATTAGGCTCTCTGAAGGAATTTTCATCCATCACATTGTTGGATGTTAATTCGGTCATTACAGCCCCGAATAATGTCTCTAACGAGTTCTGCCCCAATCCAGTGAGAGAGATTTTAATAATAACCGCAGTGGTCCCAAAGTTCACGACCTGAGGAAAGTATCTCAACATATGAGTAATGAACCAATTAAAGACGGAGAATCGTGTGTGTGTATATGCAAAATGGTAAGGAAGATCATGCATCTTAGGAATTCGGAGACAAAATTATGCTGTCACAAAGTTCTACTTGTTAATAGGGAACCTCAACCAGTCAAAAGTCTTGAAGTGCTAATGATAACTATCTATGATGAAGCTGACATGAGAATCTAGCAAAACTTAACCCCCTCCAAGAATGATGAACGAAAACAAGAAAATATATATTCGCACCTTTATTCTCAAATAATCGTTGTTATCAAGTGAATTTCGCCAAGTGATGGCAGATGCTATAAGTGAATTTGAAGTATTAGCTTGTAATGCCGAACTCAGAAGAGTAGCGCCATTTGACTCTTTGAAGAAGTGCTGCATCCAATAACTAGGCGTTCCATACATTTGTGAAGAGGTGAAGACAATTGCATCTGGGTTCCACCTACATGAATGAGCATTTTTGGTCAATAGAATACAACAAGAAAATTTCTGAAAAGAAAAGAGCAGAAGCAATGAGATATACCTCCGGTCATTGTCATTAACAAATAGGGGTGCGTAACTTGCCATTTCAATTGCTTCGCTGCACAGAGGATGATTTCAAGTTACATCATGCAAAGGGAACATAGTAAAGGAAAGAAGATGGATAGTCTATTAGTTTAAGGTGATTCGCTTAGTCAATGCCTGATCTCTGAGATCAAAGTTATCTGTCATACAATCAAATAAAGGTATTGTGTGGTATACTGGATGATGGAGTGGCGTAGACTAGAACATTTTCAAGTAAAATCTGAAGTAAAGATCAGATATTTTGCATAGGAAAAAGAGAAGGGTGTTAATCAACAGAGACTTCGGCAAGTGAAATCACATATCACCCTTTCTACACGTCACTAGTCAAGGAAAAATCATTTACTCCCTTAGTTTCAATTTGATAGTCTGGTTTTGACTTGGCACAAAACTAAAGATATGTCGAATGTACCAAAATTTCCTTTAATCTCGTGGCCTTCAACATGCCATGTGGAAAGTTGAAATTAAAGAGTTGACAATTAGACAAATGCTACAAAGGTACCTGTTCTTTTCTACCCCAATGAGGAACCCAGCTTCACCCAATGCTGCTAAAAGACTACCTTTTCCAGCATCATTTCCAGTCACAGCATACTCACTCACAAAAGCCTGCAGATATATATGTTATACATAATAACCACTTCATAATTCAACTCATTAATCATCAAAAGGAAGCTTTACCGACCTTTGGTCCTCTGCGTGGTGCACTATCAAAATGGCGAGCATTAGAAAATACAGAACTTGCGCTGCTATAAATCTATCCATAGAAACATCACAAAGTTAAAGCACATGCAAAGACAAGGAAACCAAAGCTAAAGCTTTTGATACACATGCTTAGTGTGAGAGTTCCTTGGAAAAGCGTCAAGATCTTACATGAAAATCATATAAATCAGCTGGGTGATCCAGTGGTCTCGTAGAACCATCACAGTTTGAGATTATTTTAATATCTGGGTATTTATCTTTGATGGCCGTATAGAACTTGAGGTAATTTCCTGAATCACAAGTAATAGAAATCAGTCATTATATCTTTTCACTCAGATCGATGTACAGTTATGGAATCATGTATCTGGCAAATAAAAGAAAATAATGTCATTGGAGTCTCTATGGACTAGCCTCAGATATCAACAGCACAAACTTTCAAGAGATATTTTGATTTTTTTTTCTGACACCTAAAGAGATCTGACAAAAGTTTTCGCAAAACCACTGATTACTGCAGTACAAGACAGACAGAACGGGGCATGAAGGGCCAGAGGTACAGTAGAAACAATGAAGATCTTTAATCTGCATCATCAAACTTTAAATTCATATTGGCACAAAGACACCAAATCTACTGCTTCCTTATGCACCCCACACTCATCCAGAGGAACGGGGAAGAGAGACACTTCATGTCATACATAATGGATGCCAGGTTTAATTCCCGGGTCAAATTATGGTAAAGGTGATGAGATGTGCAACTTTATGAGGACACAATAAATCAAAATGTACACCAGACAGTTATGCAACATATAAATCCTTAGTGCGCTATAATAAGTTTCCTGTGAACCAAAGAACAATATATCATCTGCCAAATAGAGTAAAGCAAGCATACCACGGTATTTTGTCTTTCCGCAATCCTCATTTCCGATAGCCACATATCTCAAATCAAAAGGCTCTGGATGTCCCATTTTGGCTCGAATAGAACCCCATGTTGAAGTAGGATCACCTCTTGCAAACTCAAGACCATCTAATATTTCCTGGATAGAGACAAAATATATTTGTAAGAATGTAATGTAACAAGGAACGAATGAAGACAAATTGTTGCTACAGAGAGGGAATCAATAGAGTGTTAGGCAATATCCACTGCTAATTTTATTTTCTTGACCAATTTACCCCACGATAAAAATGATTGCCCTCTCCTTAGTTGCTTTCGAAACATTGATTACTTTGGTAACTTGAATCGGTAACACAATGAATGTTAACATAATCTACTAATGCACAAGCCGAGAAAAGTTTCAGTTAGGAATATTATGGCCATTAAAAATGAAGCTTTTAGTGATGTGAATTTTTATTGCCTAAGATTCTGTGAAGAAAAAGACAACTCACAGCTGACAAAAAAGAGAAACATTCATGAAACTAAATAAAATTTAAAGAACATTTATCACATTAAAGCGCTAGATCATATTCAATGAGCTAAAAATTCAATAAACCTACTTGCACAAAAGGTAAAATACTGGAAGTGTCAACTTGATCGTGGTGACTGACTCCTGAAAATTAAGAAGCACAAAAGGAAGAAGTTTAAATTAATTAAATGGACTAGATAGAGCAAAAGAAAGAGAACAGTGCAATTGTGGAGGTGCAGGAACTACCATTGTTGAAAACCCACACTGGCAGTGAATCTAAGTCCTCTGCAAGCTGCAGAAAACGGAGTGGATTCGTTCAAAATCAGAAGTATACAATTGTTTACATCAAATGCGTGCAACTGTTGTTGTTTTTTTTGGTGCTTGTGTGTGTTAAGCATGACTGACCAGCCAGGTGTTTCAAATACATTTGCAACAACGTTGGGGAGCGTAGAATATTACCTGCAGGAACTCAAAATGTCCAAGTCCATCATCAGTCCAGTAATTCCAAACATCACCGAAATGTCCGGGCCTCTCTTCCCATTGTCCAATAGTTTCTTTCCACCGAAATGCATTTCTTAACCAGTCACCTTCAACAAAACATCCACCTACAGACAGATAATGTGAAGGTTTATCAACATTGGACAATTGACCATTGAGAAGCTCAAATAGTACATACCGACCGATAGGGGGAACACACATGAAAAAATGAAAGAAACCGGTAAAAGAGGACACACAGCAGAACCTTGGAAGAATAAGTCCTCTAATTGATGAAGACTTTTTACTACATTTCTAATATTTATTCTCTTTGCCTGGCCAACACTGTATAAACTAGTTGTTTGAAATTCTAAAAGTGCTCAAATAGAAAGTAAACACATAAGAAAGAGGAGATTTGACTTCTTCAAAGAATCAAAGCAAACATGAAAAGAATAGATAAATCAGAAAGTTTGAATTTCAAGTTAAGTTCCTTGATCCTACCCTTGCCCCTGGGTATGAAACATGTTACTATGCTGAGAAATTACAAGTAGAACTCTGATGAAAAGATACTTTATTACTTGCTCAATGAATTGGAAATTAAAAAATGAAATAAACTTCGAAGTTTGAACAGTTTCTGATATTAATCTACATCTAGATGTTCATCTCCCATATTATCTCTTTTGATAACCTCGTCTCTCGTATTTCCTCAAGGGTGAAGTTCTTAGATCTAAGTGTTTAGATAAAGTATTTCAAGTCTGATCTAAGAACTATCACCACTGAGATAATATGGGAGATGAACTCCTGCGAGCATAATTTCCAGTAATACATAACACAGTTGTATTTCAGCTTCTTTCTATCTTTAAGTAGTAGCTGGCCTCCTGTGGCTTTCTTAAGCTTCTTTGTGCAAACCATTCTTTTTATTATACTTTTTGTTTCCAATTTACTCATGAATTTTCACTCTCTACTGATACTCTTCTTCCTCATCAAGAAGGGATTGCATGAAAATGTTTATAATATAGCAGGTATAAAATACTAAAAGATGTCCCAGTCCATCAGTTGGTAAAGTTACATGATCCTCAAGGAAAAAGTTGAAATATATTGGAGAATACCTGGAAATCTAATGAATGCTGGTTTCAAATCCTTAAGCATTCCAAAGAGATCTTTCCTGAAGCCATGCCCCTGTGCCAAGAATAACATTCATTAAATGAATACATCTAATGCCCCTACAAAAATGAAAAACAAGAAAGAAAATAATTGGAAATAAAATCATGCTCCTTGGCCAAAAAAGGATAGTTAGAGTAATACAGAATTGTTGGATATGTACAGACAAGTAATGAGAAGAAAAACGCAGTCGCAATAATTTTTAAACTTTATCTACATTGACAAATTTTACATATTATTAGTTAATCATGCTTATATGGTCAACAAGTACTTGTGTTTCCCAAATGTAAAAACTAATAATGTCCTCGAAAAATTGATTTAGAGGATTCGTATAGCAGTTTATTTGGGATTATGGTATAGTTTATTGTTTGATACAAAACCTAGCAATATCACAACAGATGCATTTAACCATACTGCACATGTAATTATATTTGGTATCTATTTCTAAAGATATAGGGCTGAAACTGGCTACACATTTTGTATGTAATAAACAAGAAGAGAATTCATGAGCCCTTTAGAAGCCTTGGCTCAAGAAACATGTCATTAATTCAGCCAGCTGCACTAAAACCACCCTCTCCTTGATTAACTATGAGTCTTGTCTAAATGCCTACAAGAAAGCTCTAAACCACTCACCTTGTATGTGTCAGTAGGCATTAATGAGACTTGATCAAACCAAATAACACCTTTCTTAGATGATCTCAATTCCAGTCTTGAATTGGGATCTGTTCCTGTTGCTTCTAACAAAATTTCCACCTTTGTCCAACTCGAAACATCAGCAGCTCTGCAAAGAGCATCTTGAATGAATTGTGTGCAAGAAGCAAACTTTGTAAAAGCATGAAAAATAAAGCCGGCTAGACATCTACTTACACTATGTTGGCAGCAGCCAGCTTTTGCAATCCATTTGAACCAGTTAAAGCTACAGATACATTGATTGATTCTTGGGAACGAACATAAAGCACTAGTTTGTAACTCTTTCCCTGCTCAATATTCTGCAAGAAAACATAAAATGAGGATGATAAATACAGAACATGCACTGAAATACACAAAGAAGGAAGAGTAGATCAGTATCTAGTTTGATTGAAATCTAAATAAGACTTAAGGATACAAATGAAGAAAATCCGGTGTGCTTTTGGTATTGCGGAATATTGAAAGGTGAAATCCTTGAGAGAGGAAGCAAGAAACACATAAAGAATGTTCAGTCGAGCATTAAAGAGCAACATACCATGCCCCAGAATCCCGGGTTGTAGATGCCAACTCCTCCATCTGGACAGATATTGGCACCTGTACGGTCACAGAGCACCTGCACTTGAACTGCAATTTTATTCCGATCAAAGCATGATGAACGGTCTGTTGATACAATCACTTTGGACTCGTCTCCAATGATAGACCAAGGATCAATATTTGAAGGTACGTTTGGGCCTCCAGCTTCAAAACCTGAGGTTTCAAGAAAACTAGCACTTAAATAAAATAGAATTCAAGAATATATAGGAAGCAGAACTCTTATTACAAGAATAGAGATGGCAATCTCGCATTATTTGCCTTATCAATATATTCATCATAGTACTCTTATCAGTCAAAAAACAACCTCTTGGACCATAGTAGCATTCAGAATATAAAACGTCCAAGTTAAAATTCATCTATGAAGAAAATTTCGAAAGGGAAAAGTAATAATGACTATCCAAGAGACAAGACGGCACAAAATCATGCTATGGTTGTCTCCATTTTTCTGCTTGAGCAACCCAAATGTAACTAGTTCATCCTTTCCAATCTATGAGTCATGCTCTTCCATTTCTTTTCCTTTCCTTTTTTAGGCCAAAAAACCCAATTAGTAGTCAATCACTAGGAAGCAATGCATGTATTCATTTCTTTTTAGAGACTTCCTTTTCTAAAGCAACCATAAAATCAAACTGACCTCTATTGTTGACAAGCTCAGCCCACAATCCACCAGCACCAGCATGATTGATCTCCTGAAATACAATATTTCAGGTCATGAACTAAAATTAATTGCCTGTATCCAATATCATGGAAAATTAAGTCCAATTCATCTGTAAAAGGTCAAGGTATGATCACTCCTTTCCAGCCAGATATTCGGAAAACGTTGATGATTCATAAGATTAGGCTTCAGCAGCACTTATCAAATGTCCATTGTCTGGTCTCATATTATTGACAGACATAAACTATAGAATGTCCTTTATTTTATTACCCTTTTTCCTCCTTTAGTTCAAACAGGAAACCTTTATGAGGAATGAGAATGTGAATTTCAGCTTGGTGGAATGAACTAGTAAAAACATATCCTAGAGGTAGTTTTGAAAAGCAGAAGTTTGTGTATCATATGCTGCAATAGTTATCAGGTGTATAAAGAGTTTGAACAAAAAAGACGGGACAAACAAATTAAACACAAAATATATGAGATGAGTTACATACTGTAAACTGGAAGGTAAATGCTTCTCATTTGCACCACAAATTGAGCACCCAAATACTAAACTCACCTCAAAGAATATACCAAAAAGGGTATCAGGTATTTTCCTTGCTGATGCTTCGGATGCATTCACAAGCAGTACTGCTGTCTGGTTTGCTTCAACCCCAGTAGCAGAGCATTGGCACAGGGCAGACAGACCACACAAAACTAAAAGCAGTACGTGATGAATGGAATGCCTTGACTCCATCTTCCTTCTTGGTCTATTCGTTGTTGCTGTAGGCCTGTAGCCTATTTAAGCTCTGAAAGAGGAGCAAATTCAGTTAGATTTGCGATCATTAATGGAAGTATAAAGCTGTAAAGTTGCTTCCTTTTACAACAACCTAATGTCAGCATGGGACAGAACCAAAAGATGATTGTCTGAACTAATAACAATAAGAGCAGCTTGACAGATTTTTCTGCTTATACTAGCACGATAGTGATAGAATCAAGGAATACAACTTTTTTAACTTGTAGTGCTGATATTTTGTCTATTTGACTCATAAATTAGTTCCAAAAGCATCCAATCACTGGACAATCTTTGACAGATTAAATTAATAGAAGATGAAACCTGAAGAATGATAAAATGGCCAAATCCAGAATATAAATTAAACTCGTTAAGCTGAATTCACAAGGAGATGAAAGACACAATGGCTCAAAGTCCAGGAAAATTACGATATACCAAATTGTTGAACTTAAAAATGGCAGGCAATCTGGTCCGGTTACTAGTTTAACACTTCAGCTCCTTTTCATATTTTATATTTTTTTTAACTTACCACCCTTAACTTCAATTATGACCGAATAGCAAAGTGATCATACTACTATATTCTAGTGTCACGCAAAAATGGTTGAGATTAATAGCCAACTCAAAATTTGACAAACAGTAGATTCATGATATGAAAATATCAGAGATGTTTTTACCAACTTTTTAACTCCTACATGAAGGCCTCTCAAATACATTGTATTGAGAGGAAACAAGCCCTATGCATAAAGTGAAAGCATAACATAGCATGACCAATTTATTTGCACTTTTGCATAAACAAAGCCACTTGCAAACAAACACAGAACCAACAAGTAAAGAATGCAACTTGGGATTGGCCATGAGAATGCAACCACTATCCACTAAGGACAATTACGATTTCCCCTCCCCACAAAGCAGTAAAATTAACCATTTGGAAACTAGAGAAAAAAAAAACATGAAGGTATTTCAAAGTTTAGGCTTTCTTTGGAAAGGCAGAAACTCAAAAGAAAAATGAGTTTTTTCTTCTCGAGGCCACATATAAGTCATTTGATTATAATCTTTTCTTCTTGAGGTCACATATAAGCCATTTGCTTATAATCCTGGAAATCAGCCAGTCACTAGCACTTATAAGTTGTTGGGCGGCAGCAAGGTTGCCATGAGTTAGTAAGTTTGGGGACCGAAGGCAGTTCTCAGTGCACTGGGTACATAGCCTATTGAATCAATTGCGACACGGATGGAAATGCATGTTACGATAGAAAGGGTCGAGAACTGTGCATTAATCAGGAGCTTAGCAGCCATTGTTTCTTTCCATATCAGTAGAATTTGCATTTTTTATGCTGTAATTCCTGTTCTATTTTATACTTTTATTCCTGAGTTCAATATGGATTAACAATATACATAGTGTCTCAGTAATACCTACAGAAGAAAACATTAGCAATTGAATAACCTTATACTAATACTTGTTAATTAACCATCCATTACTTGTTATCTCTCCTTTGTTTCTAGTAAAATTTGTAATATTAGGCATTTAAAACAAAAAAAAAAAATCGTGTTTAGAAGAGGAACGTAAAATTTGATCTATTCATTCACATCATTTAATATAACTAGCTTAAACTATCTTCTAAATTGTTCTTTGTTTTGAAATATTAAACTTGATTATAATCCTATTTCTAATTTTTAAAACACTAGTGTATAATTAGTTTTAATCTCATAATATTAAATAAATAAAATAGGATTAAGTAATGTATATATTATACAGCATGGACAAGAGCAGAACCAAGTGGGAGCAAGGGGTTCATCCAAACCCCCTTCCTTGGAAAATTACACTGTATATTCAAGGTTGAAATTAGTTTTATGTATATATGGACTATGGTAAATATTAAAATTCTTTGACTTCTTTGTGTATTTACTTCTTCATATTTTGAACCTGAGCATAGACATTATTGGAATCAAGGGTCTATCGAAACGATCTCTCTACCAGTAAGGTCAATGGCAGAGCCCAGATTTTCACTATAAGGGGTTCAACATATTAAGAACTAAACACACGAATAAGTTGAATGAGGTTCAACATCCACTATTTACACATAACAAATACTATTAACCATGTATAAACGCTATAATTTTCTGCTAAAGAGCTGCCATACGCAGCTCCGCCCTTAGGTAAGGTCTCCATACATGTCACCCTCTGATACTACACTGAATATGTTGTTGTTCATTTACTATTCAACCCAAACCAGGGAAAACAATTTATTTCATTTATCTTATTTAATCTGAATTACAAGGACAAACCCAGCTATAAAGTCCCAAAAGTGTTCATCTTTCCACTGATAAACAAGATTTCCGCCCCAATCACAAAATACCCACACTCAAAAACTCATAAAACTGAACAAAAATCAACACTCTAGAGTAATCAAAACTCAAAATTTCTTAAAACTTCAATCAAGATCACTTTTTTATTACCTGAAAATGATCCACCACACAAAATATCCTTCTGGGTATCCGTGATTCTGACGTATTAAAAGATTACAGAGAAGAACAAACTCACAAATTGAGTTTGTTACACAGTGAGCTCACTCTGTTCACTGCTGCACGTCTTGTTATGGGTAATGACTTAGATATTTTGTATATTTGTGTGTATATATAACTGTATATATATATATAGACCAAGATGGTGGGGATTGTTGAAGATGAAGAAAGAGAGTTGCTTGAAGAAGAGAAGGTGAAAAAGTAAAGCAAAAGATTTGTCACGTATACATTTTGTTTTCTTGGAGTGGCAGAGTAAGGGGGGCAATCCTCTTATCTCTCTTTACTTATAATATTTATGCTAATATGACTAATTCAAATTCGTATTTATGAAATTGTCATAAAGGGAAAAGAGTTTGTTATAACCTCTTAACTTTAGTATTTACGTTGATATCACATATCTCCTGATATTATAAAAATAGTTTACATGTTATTCCTTACGTTACAAAAGTGACTCACATGTATTTTTATTGTTAGATGAATAGTTTATGAGCTTTTTTTTTTTTTCTAAAACTTATTTTTTTTTAAATTTGAAGTTGTAATAATAGATTATTTAATAAGCAAATATTTTTATAAAATAAATTTTGAATAGTATTTTAAGTTTTTAAAACAAAATTTATGGATAAACGAGTATTATTGCTCATAGAAGTTGAAATATAACTTAAACTTGATTTTTGTGTATCCCTTCGTGTTTGGACGTACTTAACAGAAAGTTAACTCTCTTTCTTTTGTTTTTAATTTGAACTCATTCAGACATAATATAACATGATACCAATCATCATATATAAATAATAATATATATTAAATATTATTTTTCCCGAAATTAATCTTATATTTAGAACGATGATCCACTAAATAGACCAATGAAGCATTGCCATGTCGATAGTCCTTGATCCAACATTATTATTTTTTAATAAAAGATTTTTTTCATTAGAAATTTTATTTCAAATTATCTATGAAAATAATTTAATTAAACTTCTTTGTTTCTCTTTTAACTTTGTGTGGTTTGCATTGCATCAAATAAACTCCTTCAAAGAAATAAACACTATTTATCAAGAAGTTTTCCAATCGATTCGTGAACATTCTTGTTTGCATAAAAAAAAAAAAAAGCACTTTTTATCAAAAACTTTTTCATTTATAAGACTGAATTCAATACTTATGATAAATATTAAATATTTTTTTATCATCTTATCATACCAAAATTTCTATTTTCTAATCCTACACCAAGTGAACTTGTAATTTTTTTTAAAGTTAATAGAAAGTTGAAACCACTCATATATTATCTAAATTCCAAAGGTGATAACATCAATATGACTTCTCTTTGCCATTTTCCTTTTAATATAGAATATAAATAATTTATTTTTTTATATAAAAAAAAAAAAAGAACTAAAATAGAAAGAGTTTATGACAGCATTATAAACATAAAACACTTTAATTGCTAAGTCCACTTCATTCATAAATCATGTCCACCAAATACCTAACATATAGAAATTTTATCCACTTTCTTCTCAACTACTATTTTTTATCCATTTAAAATAAAAGATTGGAGCATTTGAAGTATTTATGTACATTCTAGGGACACCATCAGCGTGAGATACATAAATAAAATTATGAGAAAACAAATAATATTCTTTTTTTTTAATATTATGATGTTCGGATTAGCTTACACACATTTTGATTGATTTTATAAAATACATGTCATATCCCACCAGTAACATATATCAGATAATCCTATCCATCGAAATTAGGACAAATGAGAAAAAATCACTTAGTATTCTTATTAGACTATAAGATTTGTGATTTTTTATAATAATTAAAACCATGTTTAGGAATATTATTTTTCTTTGTTAGAAGATAATTTTTTAACTAGTCAATTGTCATAACTCATAACTACCTTATCCTTAAGAATTAATTAATACTAATCCAGTGAAGAGAAATTCATATGTATGACAACTTATTGAAAAGGAAATGTTGGAATTGTTCAAAATAATTTATCAAAATGGATGTGCAGATTTGTGCTTAATATCATAATATATATATATGCTATTTGATTGACTGGTAGAGAATTTCTATAATATTTTCTAAGCAAAGTGTAGCAATAATACAGCAAAGAGAAGAATTTATTTAGTTTATAGAAACATAAAATATGAACTTAAAAGAGTTGAGAAGATTACAATCTACGCGATACCATCATCATCGATCATTTATGAATGATTGATTAATATTCAGTTTTTTTTTTCATTCATAAAATTTTTAAAGGCGTCATATTTATCTTGTTTCGAATTTGAGCATTAGTTTTTGAAATACATTTCAATATTTTAGAAATTACAAAAAAATTAAGCTCTTTAAAAAATATAAAGTAAATTTTAATGAACTCGAAATTAAAGTTCTATATATTTAAAGTTTTGGTCAAGTGCGATTTATATATATCACATCTTATAAGTTTTTCTTAAAAAAAAAAAAGAAAAGGAAAGGAACATCTTATCCTTAATGTAATCATTTTGAGATAATGTGTGTTTACGTTTACTCTAAGACAAAATAGAGGTGCTTATCCTATAGGGTTTTTTTCTGTCATTTTATTTTATTTGTGTTTGGTTTATTATTATTTGACAAGTAATCAACTCAACTTTCATTTGTCGTAGTTTTATATAATTTGTTTTATTTTAAGGGGGGTCCATTAGTCACTCTCATCAACTATGTCTTGGCTTCCCCTCTCCGCCGCTTTTTTTGGAAGATCAAGAAATCTCGTATTACCTTATTAATATTTTGAGTTAAGATTGTGCAAGTGGAAAAATATAAGAGAATTTTTCTTAAATAGTTCTAATTTATTTAATTACAATTCATGTCAATAATCTTAGAAAGGAGATAGGAGAGCACATCTATTCCACTTTAGATTTACTGTGTTTGAAATTATGTTTGATAAATTCTAAATTCAAAGTTTCATATTGTTGGAGTTTAGACAAAAATGATTGAACTTCTGTCATATGCATTTAAAATTAAAAAAATAAAATTGAACCTCAATCATGTATATCTAAACTTCTGGTATATTAACTTAAACTTGTATACCTAAAATTATTTTAAAGTGGATATATTTGCACAACTATTTTAAAAAATAGACACGCGCTAAATAACAACGTTAAAATTGAGTATCCATACACTTTGGACTGAATTGTTCAACCATCTTTCTATAGGATCAATATTCAATATCACAAACTCACGATCTAAATTTGTTGAATAACCGGGACTCATTGGGCTTTTATAAGCCCCCATCAAATGGACCAACATTGAGCATAAACAACCTAATCCCATTGCAAAAACACACTTTTGATGCAAAGTGTCTATCAAACTTAGTCTCGAATTGAACTAAGAGTATCTAACTCTTTCTAGTTTATATTCACATTGATATTTTCGTCTATTTTCGAATCACATAAGTTAATAATTTTACTGAACAATGAAATTCTGCTTTGATAACAATAACATCATTCATTATATTCCCATCGTCTATTTGGTCATGTGAGATGAAATCATGATATGAGATGAAATTGAAGTTTTTTGTTTAGACATACAATTTGAATTTTTAAGGTGTACTCCTATTATTTATTCATAAACACAAAAACTTAAGTTGTGAAAATTATCAAAACTACCCTAATTCATCATATAATCCTGCGAAATAAACAAAAATTCATAACAAAAGTACAATACACTTCGTTAAAAAGTACAACATTTATTGATCGAACTTTAGTTCAATAAAAAAGACAAAATCCAACATTAGTTGCACTATACTACTCTTTTATAATTGAACGTGATAGATATTATTAGTAACTATCTCATCATATTCATATCCCGTGAATATCTATCTCATCAGTCATTTGATATTCTTGCAAAAAATTATTTAGACATAAGTGGTGGTGATTTATTAATTTTTTTTTTACAAAAATATAAAGAGAAAATATACCAGTTAATTATCTAACATAACTATAGTTTGAATAAATTATGGCTCACAACTTTATTTTAGCTATATTTTCGTTGGCTCTCTTCCTCTCTCTCGCCTCTCTCCTCGTTTATACATATACAAATTATAAATATAAGTATACACTTATATGACAAATATACAAATACAATTAACTTCTCTCCACTCTCTTCCCTCTCTCGCTCGCCTCTCTCCTCCCTCTCCCAATCTCGCTCGCCTCCCTCTCTCTCAATCTCGCTCGCCAATATACAAATACATATGTATATAGTTACATATATAAAATTATTTTGACAGATATATATATATATACAATTCGACAGATATACATATACAATTCGCTCTCTCCACTCTCTGCTCTCTCTCGCTAGCCTCTCTCCTCCCTCTCCCAATCTTGCTCGTCTATCTTCTCCCTCTAACATGTAGCTATGAATCGTAATTATCAAACTATAACTATGTAACATAATTAAGTTATTTTTGAGTGACTATATGTGAAAATTCCCCACAAATATAAACTTGTGGATTAATTTTTGTATTTGAAAAATGTAAAATTATGATATGAAATTCTCTAATCAACCTTTTTGGAGAATTTGAGATTTCATGTCATACTTTTTTCAAATAGTATAATTCACTATAGGTAAAAATATTTGAACTCTATTCCCCAATAAGGAATTTTAACAAAATTAATTCCCCTCTTTTCTGTCTTGTCAAAAAAGAAAACTCTATTTTCTTCTTCCTTTGTATATTCCGTCGTTTCATTCTCCAGAAAGCTTTGAACTCAAAATTGGAATCCATAGTAGAAACAGCAAAGAGGATCGAAACGTAGAAAATGAGCAGCATTGGAACTGGATATGACCTATCGGTGACGACATTCTCGCCGGACGGCAGAGTTTTTCAGATCGAGTACGCCGGAAAAGCTGTTGATAATAGTGGCACTGTTGTTGGAATCAAGTGCAAGGATGGAATCGTATTGGTATTTTGCTTGTTTATTTGTTTGTTTTTATTGCGTTGTTGATGTTAGGGTTTTGTGTTTAGGGTTTTGAGATATAGTGTTTTTTGGGGAATTTTGAATTTGTAGGGAGTTGAGAAGCTGATTGCGTCGAAAATGATGTTGCCGGGATCTAATCGTCGTATTCACTCTGTTCATCGTCATTCTGGCATGGTAATAGTTCATGCTCAAACTACTGATGCTAGTGTCACTGATTTATTAGCTACTGTTCCATGTGATATTTACATTAATTGATTGGAAATTTTATTTAAATTTTCGCATTTGAGGAGGAGATGAGCACTTTTTTTTTGGCTGACAATGCAACTACTAGTACAACAGTTACTATACTATGTGTGAGCTCCTAAGGTGACATTAGCTCAATTCTTCTCATTTTGCAGAAGCCTTGGTGAATATAATTTGATAATAGGTATATGTGGGTTAGTTGAGAGGTTCGAGTAGGATTGTTTGGACTCCGCCTTAATTTGAATGAAACGAAAGGAATTAAACAATAGGCCTCATTTCTTTTGGACTAGGTCGGCTATATGAATCCTCTACATTCATTTTGCTCAATTTGGGTTCTTTTCACTCCAATATGTAATTATTTATCTCTGAGGAAAAATTGAGGTTCTCTAAAGTTAGATATTCTTCAACTCTCCAACTATATTTGTTTGATGATGGTTCCGGTTTAATTTCGTCAAATGTCTGGCAAAGAAGATCTAAGGTTTCTGTGTGTTATGTTCTTTAGCATCAGACTAATACTTAGGAAAGGTTTAGGCCCTTATAATTTTCTTTGTAATGGTGTTTGTTTATGAAAATTAAGTTAAGATGGCTTGTAGTATAACTGATAAGAGCTGAGTGATGCTACTGTCTAGTAAGTTGTTAGAGGTATAAACTTACCGAAACATCATCAAATGACCAATTTAAGTTGAAAAGGATCTATGGAACTGGTAAAGTTTTGAACCAATGCTCTGTTGGATGATTCTTGGGCGATGGCTCATTCTATTTTTCTTTATGCACAGGCTGTTGCAGGGCTGGCTGCTGATGGGAGGCAAATTGTTGCCCGTGCAAAGTCTGAAGCAACCAGCTTTGAGAGGTTTGCTTCTTGCACCTTATCTGAAAACATGTGTGTGGGCACTTACATCTTGATGCGTGAATTTTGTTTCTACATCTTTCTCCTATAGTTTAGCATTCATGATGAAAGAATTCTTTTTACCCCGCTCAACATTTAAAAATTGTTGTTGCACATCATCCTATACCACCACCCTAATTTTTGACTCTCCTATTGACTGGGTTTGTCATTTGTAGTGTATATGGTGAATCGATTCCGGTGAAAGAACTTGCAGAACGTGTTGCTAGTTATGTACATTTATGCACACTTTACTGGTGGCTCAGGTTTGTTGGAACATCTGTGGCTGTTTTGATACCCTCATCTAGTTTCTTTAACTTGCTTTCTGTACCTGAACTATTGGAGTATTTCTTGTTGTAGGCCTTTTGGGTCTGGGGTAATCCTTGGAGGCTATGATAGAGATGGACCTCAACTCTACATGGTTGAGCCATCTGGTGTTTCCTATGTGAGTTGAATCATTATTTAACTGCTATATTTTGCACCATGTAGCCTGCTATTATATTTTCTTATAATCTCTGTTTCCTTGCTTTGCACTGACCCTTAATAATTGAACTTATTTTAGTGGTTGATGTGTTCTGTTGTTTGTTGTAGAGGTACTTCGGTGCTGCTATTGGGAAGGGCAGACAGGCTGCTAAAACGTAAGTGTGTAAATCTCTTCTGGACATCCTAAAATTCAGATTTGAAACAGTAGGCGTGGCTTTATGATGAAAATGAATATTTGAATTTGCATTTACTTACAACTATCAAAAAGGATTGCACAAAAAATCCTAGTTAAAATTTCAGCCGGCCTTTCCATAGTGCCATGAATGTTATCCTTGGGGTTGTGCAGTTGGCTTTTCTAGATTTGAAGCTCTTTCCATTATATCCATGAGAAAGTGACTAAGTTCATTACTATATACTCCCTTTTCTTCCAAGAGAATGATAATTTTTTGTTATACGAAAAGGTTAAACTGATTTATAGCTGCTTTAGTTTTAGACACTGATAAATTTATGTTTAGAAATAAAACTTACAGATCGAGAAACAACATAGGAAGTTACTACTAAAAGGAATGATTGGGCTGGAAACTAGAATTAAAAAATTGTCTTCAAAGAAGGTTCTTTGACTTCATTATGATGCATAGTATAAATTTCGATTTCGATGATACATTAATTGTGCTTTCGATGTTCACAAGATGCTGTTTACCGAGAGTATCACGGTGACAAACACTTTCTCTCGTCTAAAAGCGATACTTAGATGATTCAAATATCTTTTCTCGCCAAAGTTTGTCAGGGTGTTGTAATTGAAATCTGAGGACATCTTATTTGGACCCCTGACAACTAGGGGAATTTCCTCTCAATTTTCTACTATCCTAAAAACACCATTATCGATGAGAATAACTTGGTCATCATAGGAAGTCACTTACACACCCTTGGCGATCATCTTTATATCATTAAACTGGTCAAGTATGCTCAGGATATATCATCTATTTTCTCTGTTTGGCTTATTAAGCAAGACATGAGAGAGAGTGACAGCTTCATGGTAATTTCTCTGTCAAAGTATGTCATGTGTACAACAAGACTATTTCTGTGAATTGCAAATAGTCAGAAGTAGTTTGAATATGTTTGATTCTTGAAACTTATAACAGCTTCTCGAAGCCTTCAATTTTCTTTTTCAATAAAAGCAAGCCATGTTATTTGTTGTTGCCCTTTTCAACAAAAATAATATGGCTTTGAAAAGAACAAAACGCTATACTAGAGGTCAGAATCACTGTCCCCATATGTCTATACCATGTATAAAATTGTGCTGTTTTTAATAAAAGCATGCTAAATAGTGATTTTTTGCTATTGATTTGTCACTTCAGGTCTGATAGTAATATTACATCTTGGTGATGTTAGAAGGACCAGCTATATACTTTTCTGCTATAGTTAGTAGACTTGAATGAGACTAAGCTATTTTGTACATGTAAGGTTAAAAAGAACAGTGATCAAATGGAGTGTTATTCAATCAAATTTTACTTTATTTTGGTTATCTCTGGCACCACATTTTCATTATGCACTAATGTGATTTTGAAACAAAATCTTGGCAGTGAAATTGAGAAGTTGAAGCTCTCTGAAATGACGTGTCGGCAAGGGGTTATTGAGGTAGCTAAAATGTAAGTAATTGTTCTCATTGAACTTTCGATTCGATTCATGGTAATATTTGTTGTTGACATTTGACACTGATGCAAACACAAGAACTAGTTCTGTCATGTGTGTATATGTTGTTTTTTGTCATTGAGAAATGCCTGCAAATCAGTTTACAGAACATGTTCCAATTATCCTCAACCTTCAGTTGTTTCAATATTTTTGGGCAGCCAATACCAATCTCAGCGTTACAGTGAGATTGTTTAGTTGCTAGTGAAAATTCAATCTGTCTTTAACATTTGGGAGCACCAATTTAGGTCTTGATGAAGTGGTAACTCTATGCTTATCTGCAGGTTCATAAATTTATAGTTTTGTCCAGATAATTTATAGTAGTTGGTGCTGCATGATTTTATTGTTCAGCTTTCTGACAACAAGTTATATCTGTTAACCAGAATTTACGGAGTTCATGATGAGGCAAAGGACAAGGCATTTGAACTGGAAATGAGTTGGGTGTGTGATGAGTCTAACCGGCAGCATCAGAAGGTAATTCAGGATCCTTCTTGGGTACACTTTCAATAGAAACTGGTATTCTATGTTGAAGGCTATTATTCTCTCTGCATTTCTTAGTTTTTGCTTGGACCTGCCACACAAGGAGATATTAAAGCAAATATTATCTTTATTTTAGCTTAGTTATTTTATTTTTTTTTTGTAATTTTCCATCTTTATTTTGTCTGTGTGCATGCATTCATAATGATGAATGAATGTTATTTGATGTTAAACTGAAATAGAAGATCCGGTTAGGAACTCATGCTGATATATTTGATGTTGCCATAGGTTCCCGCTGATCTGTTAGAGGAAGCCAAGGCTGCAGCTAAAGCTGCACTTGAAGAGATGGACGCAGATTAATGACGCAACTACGACTCCGCTCTCTCTATTTACTACTTTTATCAACTGAACGAAATAGTCACCTATATGACGATTGTTTGGAATTTGTCACCTGTATGACGATTGTTTTTAGTGATGAAAGAGATCTCGTATTGTTTTCACTGTTGACTGTAATCTGTACACGCAACTTTCTTAGATCAAGAGGATAGGTTACATTCTTATATGGGGCATTCTCGGTTTTTAGCAATTTTTATCTTTGACATATGGCTGCTGATTTTTCCCTCAATTGGGGGATCCTTATATCTTGTCATATTGCTATATATTTGCTTCGATTGAGCGAAGAATTTCACTAAAATGGCATGTTGATTGTACATGCCATGAAAGTAAACTCAATCCACGTTTTAGACTGATGGAAAAGAAATGTGTGTATTGATACATTTCCAATACATCTTGTTGAATATTTAACAACTTACCTAGTGAGATTTTGGGAAGGTAGAGTGTACGTAGACCTTACCTCTACCTCGTGTGCAGAGGGTGTGTTTCCAAAAAATCCTCAGCTCAAATGCAGCCAATGAGTACAAAGAAGAAGAAAACAATGCAGAAATCATAACACAACTAAACAATGTATAGCCTACAAGAAAGGAACGAGAACAACAAAATAATGCAATAATCTAAACATTGTTAACCACAATGATGACAAGTGGGAAAAAAAAGAAAATACATATACGAGACATTAGCTAAAATGAACAACAACATACCCTAGTTTATAGGAACTATTTATGCTTTTTTTTAATAATTATTTTAGTACTTTAAATTGTTCTAGTAAATTTTGCTCATACTTCAATTAATATGAATGATGAACAAGAAGAAAATCACTATAAGCAAGAAATAGCAATGCCAATGAACAAAGAATAAAGATTCATTGACTATTTCAACTGCACCATGGAGTCTCATTAAGGTGATGAATGATATGTTCCATTTACAGATATAGAATGCTTTCTTGAACAGTGTCCAAGTCCATATCCATAGGCAAAACAATTACAGAATTCAGGGCCAAAAATTAATTCAATTGGTTACTGGTAGAACTATCTTCCAGTATGTTCAGATAATCTAAGAGGTTGTCCTAAGAGAAATGCAAGGAGGCCTTCAGTGCTGAACGAAAACAAATTTCTAACTTGATGTTTCAATTTCCTTTCCATGAATATGTCTCTCTAACCTTCTAAGCCAGATATCATAGTCCATACGATAAGGCGTTCCACAAAGGCTGTCAACATAATCTGCAAATGCTTTCAAGACTGTAGAAATATCTCCAAGCTTTTGGTGGATTAGCCTTCTTGACCAAGAGGTTTCCCTCCATTGCAATGCTCCTTCAACTGAATCAAGATCAGGCATCTCCCCACCAGACGAAAAGTAGAGCATGTAAACTAGACTCTCAGCATCGGAGGCTGAACACAATTTCCCTTCTTCAAGGGCATACGTAGAGGAGAAATGGAGATTCATTGCAGGACGATCCCTCTCTTCTAAAAGAGCATGTCCCCAACCAACAAGAACAAAATAAGGTTGCCCCACACCAGGTGTAACAAAAATAACATTCTCAGGCCTGAGGTCACCATGCCGAATTCCAGCTGAGGCAGCTGCTGAAAGGGCAGATAGGCAATCATGACAACACCTGATAGCCTCATCTTTACCAAACTGGTCAACTTTCACCATATCAGCAACTGTTATGCCCACTGAGTTAGTCATAAGAATAGGGGTCCCACACCATGGGTAATCACAGTTACCACCATTTCGTCTCCTGCACTGGCCAGGGTGAACTATCCGGCCAGAAGCACTCAATTGAGGCAGATATTTGCTAGAAAATCCATTTTGCTTCATAATTTTTAATATCTTAGTTTGCCTCTGAACTTGATACCATAGCTTCATATCTTCCCATGCTGGTTCCAGCTGAGAAGGATGCGAACCTACATACAGAAATAAAGCCTTACCTGGATCTTCAACAGGAGATGCAATATAATATGTAATCTCTCCGTCAGTCAGGACTTCGTTGATCTGATAACCCTTCTGCCAGTTTGAGTCTTCTATCAGCAAGACAGAACCAATCTCCAGATTCATAGACTTTTCAGATACCAACCTGACGGATTCTTCATGCACTTCTACAATTTCATGTGAAGCACTATGCTGCTCGAGGCGAAATGAACCATTTCCATTCGACCTGCTATCCCACAATTGCCTTTCAATTCTTCTTGCTTGAAGACGAGAACTGTGGTCAGCAGCCAAATCTTCAACTGAGTTCGTTGACATGCCAGCATACTGAGTGATCGAGTGGAAAGTAGCAAAAAGTACCTGTAAAGCACCAATATCTCCCCAATTAGCATTTCCAAATTTGGTCCAGATTCTATCAACGGGGGAGATTGTAATTAAAGCATTATTTTTTATCCATTCAGCAGCACAACCATAAACATCATTCACATCCATTTCCAACTTGGTTATATCTCCTTCAACTTTCATGACTCCACCATATTGAGAGTCAACTAAAAGAACAAAAACAGAATTCAAACTGAGAGGAATATTGTATCTGCGGAAGCTTCTTGCAAGCAATACACGTACTGTAAAGAATAAAGCTTCACCTAAAACTGAGAGAGAAGGCTTACAGTCATTCTCTACTGTAGCACGGTTTCCTATATCAGGTCCTAGAATAGCAAGTTGCAAAACATCATCCCACTTCCCTTGTGGATACTTTGGGTTCTTTAGCATTATAGCTGTAGCACAAAGGCCTCCAACTCTCCCTTTAGCAATGGCTTTCTCAGCCTGGTAGAATCTCAAGTTTGAATTGTAGATACTAGAAACATAGAAAGGCAGAGGTTCATCCTGACCCCAAAATGACTCCCATAAACTCTTCACACTTGCATGTAGAAAATCTTCAAGGGCAAGATAAGCAGTTGCTTCCACAGCACCAGAAGTTGAGTCATAGATCGCTCTAGGCATTCGAATCAGCTGCTGAAATGGAACTCCTTCCAAAGCATAATCAAACTTTTGAAGATCTATCAATTCAAAAGGAACATCAAAGGGAGGTTCCTCTCGTACCTCTTCATACCATGTCTTAAGGTTTTCAATCAGGCTTTCGCTATCTACAAACCTACGGAGAAATTCTTTGCGATCTTGGACTCTCCCACCTGAAGAAATACTAGACTTTTTTGTCCCAGATTCCACGGATTCTCGATCTGGGGATCCACCTGTCAATTTAGTGCAAATAATCAGAAGCTGATGGTTAAGCATATTTACAGGATTTTACTGATAAGAATCTTCTAACAATACTTAAAAAGTGGATGCATTCGATATAATTAATACTATACACACTCCTTGCCTGTTTCAGGACAATAATAGGCTCAATTTCAATAAGAGACAAAGAAGGTTATTATGGTTATGAATGCTAGAGATGTTATTGAACAGACAAAAATATGAACAATTATCAAGTATTCATTCATCCAAGAATAAGTCTAAAGCAAAAACATCAATATGGGACGAGGACATTTGGGAAACACCGACTTTAGAGCAACTTATTAAAGATGAAAAGCACAAAACAATGAGAAGGCTAATGAATTCAATTACATCAACTAAAATTACTCATTTCAGCACCAAGTAAATAATATGAGTATCAAGCTGCTAAGCCATACTATGAAAGTGTGAGAGAGGGTGGTGGAGATGAGGGTGAGGAGGGGTGTGTCTATTTTTGAGGAACTAGTTTGGATTCATGTGGGGGTTATCAAGATCAGACGTCATCCACCTTGT
This sequence comes from Solanum pinnatisectum, assembly GCA_035578085.1. NCBI lineage: Eukaryota > Viridiplantae > Streptophyta > Magnoliopsida > Solanales > Solanaceae > Solanum > Solanum pinnatisectum. The sequence continues at coordinate 41,605,697 of CM069085.1, read as the reverse complement.
GAGACTCGTGGAGTAGCATAGGGAGAGGAAGAGGGATTTGCATATGGTGTTGATCGACCTAGAGAAGGCTTACAACAAAGCCCCAAAGGAGGTTCCATGGAGATGATTGGAGACTATAGGTGTACTTGTGGCGTACACTAGGATGATTGAGGACGTAGGATGGAGCCAAGACTAGGGTCAGGACAGTGGGAGGAGAAATTTTTTATTGGGTCTGTTATAAAAATTCTCTGTAATCACTACGCTCCTTTTTCCAGAAGAACAATTCAACAAAGTTTTCCCTTTTCCGAAGCAAAAAAAATTTCAAGAGCTACATACTCTGAGACTAAGATGGAAAACTCAGCTTCAGTCAACGGTCACGCCATAATTTCTCTTTCAATAAGTGGATCAAACCATAATTTCTATACCATACCACTGTAAAGCTACAAAAGACACCAATTATTACCCAACAAAAGCTAGTTATTGAGGTGGTAGAGCACAAGGTTATATAAGCCCCACATCAACTCCCCATTAAACAGATGAGGGAACTCAAGTCCCATGCATTGCAATAGGATCTTAACAAACCACCATGGTACGCATCCGTCGATCATTTCTAGCCCTGAGTCAACAATACAATATCAGCATCACCGTCCAAGGCACGCTGAGCATTAAGGGCGAGAACCACTCCCCGAAAAGTTAGCTATTAAGGTGGGAAAGCCCAAGGTTATATAAGCCCCACATCAACATCCCATTAAACCGACGTGGTACTCAGGTCTCATACCTTGCTATGAGGTTCATTAAGGTGGGAGAGCCCAAGGCTTATAAGCCCCACATCAGCACCCCATTAAAACCGACGTGGGCCTCAAGTCTCATACCTTGCCATGAGGTTCAAAAAATCCCAATTCAAAAATTAGCTTTTGTTCCTTCCCTACATGGAGTCATCAACAACAACATACCCAATGAATCCTATAAGTGGAGTTTGGGTAGCCTAAAGTGTACGCAGACCTTACCCCTACCTTGCACAGATAGAGAGGCCATTTCCGGAAGAAACTCAGCTCCTTCTCCACAGGGAGTCTATTCAGTAAAACCCAGAAACCCAAAATCAGAAAACTCACAAAAATTACCACTAAAATCACAACTCACCAACCGTTAACCATCACAAAAATTCAGAAATATCTCAATTCCAAGATGTAACCTTTATTCCTTCCTCACAAAAAAAAACTACATTCAGTCCAAACCCATATCCACAAACTAAAAATACAAGAGATCACCAACCATTAACCATTAAAAAAAATCACCAAAAAAAGAATTTAAAAAAACCCAGAGATTGACATTTATTACTTCAACAACATGAAGTCCATTTTCAGTCAAAAAAAACTAAAGCCAAAGTCAAACAGTACACAAAAATTAAAGGGTTTCAACTAACCAGAGAGAGAAGAATTTAGTACCTTCCATTTTGAAGAAAAAGAATGACACTTTAACTGAAATGTTCTTCAGATCATCAGCCTTCAAAAATATTCATCTATTTTCCAGTTTTCTCTCTGATGATATATATATATATATATATATTTATTTTTTTATTTTTTGGTGAGATACAATAAATAGGAGTATATTTGTTTAATTTAAGAAGTTTTTCAATAAATTTTATATTTACTTTCTCCGCGTCAAAATAAGTGTCACTTCGACCATTAAAAAAAAAAATTCAAAATTCATATCACCTTGAAAGTTTAAGATAAAAAAAGTTACAAGTATATTTTCTCCATTTATACCCTTAGGAGTCGTTTGATATGCAGAACAAAATAAAATATCTCAAGTTTAATTTTGGTATATTCATTTTATCTCATTTTATGTGTGCTTATTGTGTACCAAACAATTCCTTACCCTTCATCTTTTTAATATTGTCCAGTCCTCAAAAAATATTTTATTAAATAGGGATAGTTCAATATATATATATATATATATATATATATATATATATATATATAATATATATATATATATATATATATATATATATATATATATATATATATATATATATATATATATATATATCTTTGACTATATTGGTAATTAATGTACCAAAATAATATTTTTTGATCAGATACATGATAAGCGCGAAAGAAATTTATAGTCAATTATGAGTTGATATATGTCTGTTTAGTCAAACATTGAATCAAATAGTGACAATCCACGTAAAAATTCAAGATTCCCATACAATCGTCATTTCAACGTCATCTAATTCTGAAATATTAGAAATTTCATTTCATTATGTCGATAACCACGGATTATATTATTTGCTATCGATCAACTAGATTAATTAATAAAAACTATTTTCTCCTTCTCTTTATTAGTTTTACTTGAATATTTAATTTGTTATTTATTCCATTATCAACTACTAATTGAATTTGATTTAATTCCAATGACTCCTTTCCTGAGGGTCATGTCCTACTTTTTGTCTCTGGAAGAAGTAGTAGGAGTTATGAGGATGAGGCGTCTTTTTTTCTAAGAAATATTTTATTTCACCTTAAAGTCGTCAATAAAATTGAGCTAATATATGGTCATTGACAATACCCTGATACATCAGACTCAATTCTTAAAATTCAAGGTGCAACGTATATCAATTTTTTATCTAATCGAGCTGATATATAATACCAACTTTAAAGCTTGATGCAATCATATTTACCCCATTTCAAAGTTGCCAAGCAATATTTTCTAATCATGGTGAAAATTATTCCCCACAAATATTGCTTATAATTTTTATTTCGACTCCTCCTCTTTTTACTATTGCAAAAGCCTTGTTTATATTTATTATTAATAAAAAAATCAAACATTTAAATAATAAAGATGTGTAATAAAATCTAGACATATTAATTTAAAAATTAAAATATTTTATTAAAATCTAAATACTAAATAATTAAAATAACTTGTTTTACCAAGTTCTAAATACATAAAACTTGTCTTCAAATTAAAGTAATATAATTCTATATCAATAAAATATATTTTAAAAGCACATAGATGTTTATTGTGCTTCATCGATTGAAAATGATATTTATTTAATTAAAAAATGGTGGTAATTGACAGCAAAAACTGATAATTTGGTGGATGATAGTGTTGATGGTGATGACGAGTGGTGATATATAATGGTGGTCGGTGATGGTGATGACTAACTGATTCATGATAGTGGTTGTAATGATTGCGAATGGTATAGTTAATAATGATAAATGTTGATATTTAGTAGTGAAAGTTGATCAAATAATAACAGATTGCCATATATTTTTTTAAATATTAAGTAAAATATTCTGATAATAGTAAGACCTTAGTATAAATCCTAATCATTTAGACTATTCAAACCCATCAAAGTCTCGTCTATCTGCGATATGTTTTGATCTTGATCGTTTATTTTTTATATTTGAATCGTAGCCGTTCATATTTTATTTAATCATTTAGTGCATTTTTTATATTACAACTACTTAGTAGGTTCGAACAAATTCAAAATACCAAATTGAATGCACAATGCATACAATACGGGACAACTCATGCGCCATCCCATCTTCGTCGTCTCCTCTATCACCAGCTTTGTCTAGAAATTGTCCTCCGTCACCCTCTCCGTCTACCTTAGGCAACGATTACTACTACTTATCCATTGCTACCATCGCCCTATAATAGTGATAGTAATGGCATCGATAACTATTGTTATTTAGCATTTTCATGTGTTAACGGTTACTTACGCTATCCTCTTTCGATAAGATTATCTTTGTGTTCAAGTCCCATCTCCATCTCCTATGTTTTATATTTTCGATTATACTTTTATAATTAGAATTTATTTTTCGAGATCAAAATATTATTAATCCAATATAAATATCAAATTGCAACTTAAAGGAAAAAAATATTTTTTTATAAAACAAAAGTACTATATATAGCCTTTGGGCAAAAACAAGAAAGAAAAAACGAAAAAGGGTCAAAACTACCCTTAAGCTATCTGAAATAGCTTAAATATACCCTTAAACTATATTTTGGCTCAAAAATACCCTTCTCGTCAAACTATTGTACCAAACCTACTCTTTTAATTAACAAAAGTATACATGTGTGTGTTAAATGCCACATGAACGCCACATGGACTCCACATTGCACGCCAAACAGCTCCCACTGCCACACAGACGAATTAAATCCCTAATTTCATTCTTTTCCCCATGTCATCAAGTAAGCTTCCTTACTGTACCACCAATTAATTTCATTCTTTGGTTCTATCTTCTGGTACAACATAACTTTGATGGCATGAGGACATGCAATGCTAGTCATCTGCCATGACCTACATGTGCATTTTCTCGACCAAGTTCACTGTGTGCCTATCTTCACCCTCAGACACTTCATATCCAAGATCACCATTGAAATCAACATTACATAATTGGGCTATTTTCATGTATGCAGTGAACAATTTTGTGCACTTAGGACTGTAATCAGTAGTCCATTTGCTTGCATCTTCTTCCTTCTCTCGTTTATTATCTTGATTTTTATATCTTTAAACATTTTCAGGATTGACTTACCTCTTGCGTCCAGGATCCAAGAGTTGAAGGACTGTGTGAAATTGATATCCAGCATACGATTTTTGCACATAGTATCCAAATATGCCCTGCACCATGTCTATGGTGGATACCTAAGCAAATCTTTGACAACACTTTTTGACAATGCACCAAGTGCACTCAACTGATCCTTGAAATCTTCCTCATAGGTACTCCAAGCAGCCCACCTAAGCAGTTTCTTCATCTCTCCTGACCTAAACCTCTTCATCCAATTGGCCTTAATATGCCTAACACAGTACCTATAATAAATACAAATTAATAGTTAATTAATAAATTTAAGAGAACAAAATAATTAAATCAACTTAAAGTACCTGTGCTGAGACAGAGGGAGGATATTTTTGACTGCTTCTATCATTCCCTATACATGTCAAATAAGTAAATATACAGTTACACATTATTATAAAAAGAAGACAAATTTATTCAAATAAACACAAGAAATTATTTACCTTCTGCATATCAGACATAAAGGTGATAGATTCGCCATCTTTCAGATTGAATGAATTGTTCAGAAGTTGTAGAAATCATATTCATGTCCTAGTTGTCTTCTTATCAACTACAACCCATGCCAATGGATAGAAGCAATACTGAGAGTCTTGTGCCATAGACACCAAAATTTGTCCCTTGCATTGACCTCACAATAGGTCCTATCTAGTCCAATAAAGGGTCTCAATTCTTTTTTCTATCCCAACTTCAGTTCATTGAGGCATATTTACATCCTAAGGAACTTTCTTTTACCTTGTTCCAATGCATCATTTGATTAATCACAATATCACTACCAGGATTACTTAGCCCAAGCTCATTTGCATAAGCCTCAATTCTGTTGTAATCATCTAAGAAACTTCCCTGCAATTTTTGAAAAGCCATCCTCTTGGATATTTTTAACTTAGAGGTAATAACATTTAGGTTAAAAACTGATCCTTCAAGTTTTTTCTCATATCCTTAATCTTGTACTAAAGATTATTCTACGGTTTACTCTTAAAATACTGTGCTAAAGTACTACTACAAGCTCGAGGATTTTTAAATGCATTCTCACATTTGTGATTTGTTTTCAGAGTTTTAAACCTAAAACCTGGACCCTTACCATTTTGTGAAATAAGAAGGACAAATGGACAACCAACCAATCTACATTTATACCTCAGTCTTGTACTGTCACTTTTTTCCACTACTATAGGCTTGGAATTTGTTAGAGAATATAAATTCACAATTTTTCTTGCCTCATTCAAGTCCTTGAAAGTCATGGAGGGATGAAGTTCTTTGTAGTGATTGAGATCAATATGTACTTCTCCAGATTTCTGCATCCTAATTAGCTCTTACTATTAAAGTTATTTCATCATCACTAGACGTATCATTACCACTAGAACCGCTTTCTGATTCAACATCAATTCCATATTCACACTCTACCAAGTATGCTTCAGTATGGTGAATAATATTTGGTGCAGAAATAATTTCTTCAAAATCATTCACAGCAAAGAAATGAATCACCTTTAATTGTTCATTTAATAGGAATTGGAGTGTCTTAATTCCTTGAGATCCTTCAACCAAGTAAAATTTTCTAGAAGTTCCTTTCACAAGTATTTGTTTCACAAGCATAAATCCTAAGTTTTTCGTGCACTCTTCCACTATCTTATCATAGTATAAGAGATCTGCATTAGTGTCTCTCTTAGTAGCAACATACATCTTTTGATATACTAGTTGTGGCTTTGTAATCCATTTACCCCCATAATGCAACATAAGGTCAACCTAAAGATCTTTCATATTGAACTGAGAAAACAAAAGCAGGCACAATGGGCCTCAGACATAATGACTTAAACAGAAATGAATAAGATACATTTTAGGAGCTACATGTTTATTACAACATAAAGAATATAGTGAAAAAAACTGAACAAACATAAATGAATAATGTTATAAAACACACATGAGCTACAAGTTTATTACAACATAAATGAATAAGATACATAATACATATTGACATACAAATAAGACGATTATGGAAAAAGGGATCAAGGTCCTTACTGCTATAAAACATACATGAGCTAAATAAATAAGTCGTTACACTTAAGAAATCTGTTCTAAAAGAAAGAAAAAATAAACAGTGGTCACATATTTATTATGAGGGAAAATCTGAACAAACAAGCGATATTAAACAATGAAAAAGGACATTGACAGTCCACACATCAAATTCAGCTAACACAACACATTCATATATAAGCAAGACATTTATGAAAAAGAACATTATGACCAAGTCCTTATTGTTATGCAAAAATGAATAAGTATTTACACCTTAGAAATATGTACGGAAAGAAAGAAAAAATATATAAGGGTCACATGTTTATCACAACATAAACAATAGAGGAAAACATATGAACAAACAAGCCATCAAATAAATAAAAAAGGGCATTGGGACCAAGTCCTTATACTAAAAGAAAGAAAAAACATACAGGGGCCACATGATTTATAACATAAACAATAGAGGGAAAAATATGAACAAACAGGCCTTAAACTTTATGAATCTATACTGAAAGGAAAAAAAAACATACAGAGGGCCACATGTTTAATACAACATAAGCAATAGAGGGGGAAAACTCTGAACAAAAAACCATAATAAATAATGAAAAAGGGCATTTGGGACCATGTCCTTTCTGCTATGCAAAAGAAAGGCAAAGAATGAGCCTAGGAAAAAGTATGGAAAGTTGTCCAAAAGAGGAGTAAAAATGACTCGCTCCTTGTGTCATCAAGTAGGCCCACAACAAAAAAGCTTGTCCAACCATGGTAAGCTATTATTCTCTTCTAATTCATCTACAGTTAGCTTCAATTATTTAGAGCAATCAATTATTATTACTGTATTAATAGGCTGGGATGGGACAACCTAGGCAACCAAGCTCATGCCATACTCTAGTGTTTATCCAACCATCAATCTCAAGCCAGCCTCCACTATTTAGGCAACCATCAAGCTCAAGCCAACCAATACTTTTTAGCCAACCATCAAGCTCAAAGCAGCCACCAATGTTTAGCCAACCATCAAGCTCAAGTTAGCCACCAGTATTTAGTTATCAAGGCAGTTCTATGTGTTTTGATTCTTCAGTTGTTAGAAGAGAGCGACAACCTGCTAAAAGCAGAGGCACAGATAGAGGCATTGACAGAGGCATAAGTAGAAGCACAGGTAGAGGCACCTGCGGTGGCATTGGTAAAGGCACTGGAGGTGTATCAAGTCAACAACCTGATCAATCAAGGGCTATAGGAGATTCAACATCAACAGGAAGACAAAAGAGGACCAAGATAGTAGGATTTAACATCTATACCAATGCAAGTGGTAGTCAAACCTTTAATGTAAGTGTATAGATAATTTTATTCAGTTCTTACTCTACTATATAAAGTCTCATTTTAAGACATTTCTATGTAGCCTTGTACTTCAGGAGAAAGAGTTATCTCTCCGGGAGCTTACAAGGATGCAACTCCAACAAATATTGATATTGGTTATAAGCCTCGAGGACTCAAGTGGAATGATGGAGATAGCTTCGCAGTTGCAGCATATGAGTCAGTCAAGGAAAAAAAACGTGGAAAATCTAGTTCACCAAGGAATGCCTAATTTCAGCACAAAATTTACTTTTTGGATGTGTAATCAGCAACAAAAACTTGTATTGACTGTTTTGAAATGTCTTTTGGTGTTTTTTAAGTACATTAACTTATTTATGGTACTACTTTTAATTATTTGTCATGGATTTGTATGTTTGATTGGGGCTCACTAGAGCAAATTAATGGTATGATTGATCAGTTATGTTTGTGTTGATTTATGTTTTTTCGGAACTCATTAGTCCAATTGATAGTGAAAATGTTTGAGAATAATTGTGTTTTATCATTTGAACACATTAGAAAACAAATGAGACTAACACACAATTTGTCTTTATTACTTCAATCAAAATCAGTACTATAAGAACACAATTGAAGGCAGTTACAATAGAAAAGCCGATCAAAATTGCCATCATAGAGAAGACTACTACCATACATATTATTATGAAGGAATCTAGTAGAAGACAAGTGAACCAAAACACTAAGATCATTTTGTTACATAAATCCAAGTAGCCAATATCACCCCTACGACAATGCATATCATTCACACTTTTCTTGATCGATTCCTCTTCAATTCATATGTTTTGACTCTTTTCAACAAACCCCATATCACCCTCCTAGCTTGAGCCGACATTTCATAATCATACCATCAGAAATATCCACATCCACCTCGTGCCTACAAAATTAAAGAAAAAATTGAATTACAAATAAGGGGATTCTTTACTATATTGGACAGTAACAATGAATTGCCTTTGAAATTTTGCAACAATGAACCTACGTCCAGGGTTGGATTGCATCCATGAGGTCTTCATTTCCACAACGACCCCACATTGACATAACACACTTGCAGTTGAAGAAGAAGAAATCGATGAAGAAGATAACTTCGACATTGAAACTTGATGATTAAGAAGAAATCAATGTAGAAGAGATATATTCTAATGAGCAGCCCTAATTTAATGACGAAGAGAAACAAAAGAGGAGAAATAAGAGAAGAATGGGAGAAATTAGGGTTAAAAGGGGAAGAAGATCGTTGGTGAGTGGTTCAGGGATCCATATCAGTGCCTTCAAAACGTCTTCATGCACTCAAGCAACGTGAGATCACATTTTGTGCCACATCAACCAACAATGTTTAAAGGGAACAAATTATGGGTGGTTCAGGAATTCAATAGAAAAATGACATAGTTGAGGTACCTGAGGGGAATAACCCAACAAGTTTAGGGGCCTATTTATGAGTTCAGCCTATTTAAAACTATTCAACATAATTTTTTTATTAATAAAACAAAGTTGATGAATGGAGTTAAAAAAAAAATTGTTGTAAAAAAAAAAGAGTTAAAATTGATGTCATTTTCAACACAAATTAAGCTGAATAAGTGAGATAGGGTTAGGTTTTTGAGTCTTTATGTAATATAATGTACTTCATCTGTTCCAATTTATATGACTTACTTTTTTTTTAGTCTGTTTAAAAAAAAAAGACACATTTCTATATTAAGTAGTACATAATTTTAATAGAACAAAATCAAATTTCTAAAAAGTTAAACTACGAAATCATTAATCATTACCTAAAAGATAAATATAGATAACTTATGTAGTAAAAATAGTAATCTAGAAAATAAAATAAATTATCAAATATTTCTTAGAGGAAAATAGTTGGTAGATTATCTCATAGATTATCGGTGAAATAATAATAAAAAAATATAATAATATCGGTATATAATTGACATCCTGTCATTCCATTTTAATTGTTCTTGTTACCGCTCGCTCATCTTCATCTTCTCCGGATTGTTCATACCTCGTCTTCATCGCTCATTTCATCTTTTTCCAGTTTCCATCGCTCGGTTATAGTAAGGTTATACCCATCCTTTAAAGCTTTATATTGAACCGAGTATTTTCGACATTTTGCGAATACACAGTTTAATTGCTTCTCATGACTTTATTGTTCCCTTTTCAAATTTTTTTTTTTTTTTTATGAAAAGTAGGTTAAGTTAAGAGTATTTATTTTGATTGAAACGCTTTAGCTAGGCTAACATTATATTTTTAATATCAATTTCTAATTGTCAAGATTACGTAGAAATACAGTTACTTGACGTTTTTTCAGTTTCCAGTCAAGATCCCACATGGTAATGATTCTAACGAATACATGACATTTTGATGCTATTTCTTTAGTGTTATAGGATTTTAGAGTTTGTTTATGAATCTATCCATAAATTGTGTTGTGCTACTGAAAGTAGCATTTGATTTAGGCAATTTTGTTTTAGGGAATTTTGTTGATTCCATAGGAAATGAATGAGTATTTTAGGTAGTGACAAACCGGTGTTAATTTTTACTCCTAATAGGATTTTAGTGAAAAACAGTAAGGCAGTGACCTATTTCTTTAGTGTTGTAAATAAATTGTATTGCTACTCTTGAAAGTAGCATTTGATTTAGGCAATTTGCGATGGCAGTGACTTGGAAATGAATGAGTATTTTAGGTAGTGACTCCCTGCCAAATATAAAAATTTTGTTGATTCCATAGGCATAGCTTGATTAAAAAGTTGGTAGTCTTAAGTATACAGTTTGAATAAAACATGGTTGAGGAAAATTATTGATAGGTACAATACACTTCTCTAATCATGAGTCTTTGTGATTGTGAGAGTGATTCAGAGTGAAAATTATAAAATCTTTGTGTCCAGAATGAATGATTTCTTAGACCAGTACTATCTATTTCCCCTTCTTTGTTTTTTATTTCAGCCATATGATTGTGTGAAGCTGCTTTTTCAGTGACCTATGGGGGTAGGTATGAAGGCCCCGGAACCAGGGATATCACTACCAATACCATTGGGAAACACCGCGGAGTCTTTATCCCAGGAGTACTCAGACATAATGAAGCAACTAAATGCCAAGAGGCCATACCTCAGATACTATATAGCTCTGCACAGCCTAAAATCTGAAGAACAGCTTGATGCTGATGACAAGCTGAGACAATTGAAGGAAGATATTAAACTTCTCGAAGATTCTAGGCGTGAAGTTATGAAAAGATTTGTGTACTGAAGCTAAGAAGTGCCGCCACCGCGAAGGTAATTTTTAATGCTAATGTGTACGAAACTTAAACTGTAACCTTATTTGTTATTGTATATATCAAAATTTGTTAAACTGATGCTATTTTTAACCTGGACTTTTGCACAGCTTCACCAAATACCTCTAAACTGTATGCTAGCACCCCACTCTATGAGGTACCTCTTCCTGTAGAACCTCTTCCATTAGAGGTTATGATTAGTCTAAATCAAATGTTGGAAAAGCTTACTTGTGCTAAACAGTCTGTGTATGGAGTTGCAAGATGGATCTTGGAGAAACCTGGTCTGTTACCAAGATTTGTTGATCATTAAGTGATAGAGCATTTTGTCATGTCCTGCCACTTCACAGTTAAATTTTGCATCTGGATAGGAGAGGAAGAATCTAGAATTGTGGAGAGGTTTATAGAGAACTCTAGAATTTCCTAGAGAATTTTCAAGAAGACTCTAGAAGAACTTAGAACCTTTCTTGGAAAGCTTTGGAATATCCTAGAACATGTAGAGAGTTCTAGAGAGGGACCAAAGTATAATTATAAGAGGAACTTATCAAGTAAATATTATTTACACTGTAGCCCCTAGGTTGTAGTATAAATAGATGGGGCATTCATTTGTAAGGCATCACTTAGGGCATCTCCAACCCAATCCTCTATTTTACTCTCCAAATATAGAGTTCTCTATTTTTTCAGACAACCAACTCCAACCCAATTCTCTATTTTACTCTCTAAAAAGGAATCTTTTTCTCTCTCCTCAATATTATATTATTATTTCTATTTCATTCTTATTTTCTTATTTCATACTATAAATCCTTTATTTCTTTTTTCCCAAATAATTACTTTATATAATTTTTAACGTGATATAAAATTATTTTTTATTCTAAATTTTTAAATAACATAAATTGCAAGAAAATATAATATAATACATAAATTAGGGGACAAATTCAAATAAAAGTGACATACAATTACATAAACACTCAATTTTCAAAATTATTACGTTGCTCCCATAAATGCTCTATTAATGCATTACGGAGTTCAAAATGAACATTTTTGTCCTTAATTTTTTTATGTCTAGCTAAAAATTGTTCAAACCGTAGATTTTCATCTATCACCATTTCTATAGTTGGAGTTGGAGCCTCTACGGCATCTTGAATTGGTGCATTGAGATCACGTTCATCCTCAATTATCATGTTGTGCAGTATAATACATGTAGTCATTATATCATGTAGCACTTCCTTTCTCCAAAAACGTGGCGGTCCCGCAATAATTGCAAAAGCGTGATTGCAAAACTCGAATGCACGTTCAACATCTTTCTACACGATTCTTGTTTCATCGCGAAATATTTCTTTTGTTGGGAATGAGGATCACGAATAGTTTGAACTATTGTAGACCATTTAGGATATATACCATCAGCTAAATAATAACCCATATCGTATTCTTTTCCTTGAATAACATAATGGGCGGAGGCTAATACCGCTTAGCAAGATTGGAAAATAAATGTGATGACTCTAAAACATTAATATCGTTATTGGTGCGAGCAAACCAAAATAAGCATGCCATATCCAAAGGTCATAATCGAATGCCTTCAAGAATAATTGTTGGTGATCCACTACGACCTTCAGATTGCCCAAAATTTATGCCGTTGGACAATTTTTCCATTTCCGGTGCATGCAATCTAGACTACCTAACATTCTGGAAACCACGCTCACCATGTGTAAGCCTCGCAACATCGTTAGGTGTTGGTGATCTCAAATATCGCTCACCAAAAACCTCTACAATAGCTCGACAAAATCTCTTCATGCTTTCAATCATAGTTGACTCTCCAATTTTCACGTATTCGTCAGTGGCATCCGCTGGCAAACCGTATGCCAACATTCTAAACACAGCGGTAATTTTTTGCAAAGTAGATAATCCAAATCTACCTAGTGCATCAATGCGTTGTTCGAAGTACATGTCGTGATCTTTAATTGCATCAACGATACGAAGAAACAAATTGCGGGACATTCGATAACGACGGCGAAATATTGCATCATTAAAGCGTGGTGTGGCTGAAAAATAATCACGAAATAAATTATCATCAGCCGCCTCACAATCACGATTGATTACCACATGACCTGGAATGGAGCCACCTATGAAAACTTCATTAGTATGGTTTTGTAGAACTTGTTGGAACATGTAGTTGTTCATACGTAGCTGATTTATTAAATTATCATGGTGTTCTGTACTAGGAAAAAAATTCAAATCTAACGAAGATGATGACGAAGAAGAAAAATCTTCATCATTATTATTAGAACAATCTCCAAGATTGAAATTCATTTTCAAAGGACAAACCAAATTACTTTAATAGGTTTTGAAATGAAATGAATGTGCAGACTTCAAGTGGCTAATGATGTTCATTATATAATATGTAATGTTTTATCTAAAAAATATTAAATGCACTGATGAGAATCTCATCCAACCATTTATAATAAGATGAAATCCATCTAATGGTGAATATGAAGATTACATTCTATCTTAATACGGTAAAATCTTATCCACACGGTGTATACATTAAACGAATACAATTTTTATTGTTACGTAATAAAGTAAAACACGTGTTAATTAATTAAAATTGCGTAAAATGAATTATTAATTCAAACACATGAGATGCATGTATTAGATTGTTGTATACATTATGTGCGGATAAGTTTTACTCGATTAATATCTACATATAATTTTATTTATCTAAAATAACTTTGAGATAACTATGAGAATCTCATCCTACGGTTAAAAATATGGTGAAATTCATCCAATAGTAAAAATCAAAATTACATTCTATCCTATTTATCTACATGTAATTTTATTTTATCTAGAAGTAATTTTTTGAGATAAGGATGAAAATCTCATCCTATGGTTAAAAATATAGTGAAATCCATCCCATGGTGAAAATGAAGATTACACTATCCTATTAATATTTATAGATAATTTTTACTTATCTAAAAAAAAAATTGAGATAAGGATGAAAATCTCATCCAATGGTTAAAAATATAGTGAAATCCATCCCATGGTGAAAATGAAGATTACACTATCCTATTAATATTTATAGATAATTTTTACTTATCTAAAAAAAAAGTTGAGATAAGGATGAAAATCTCATCCAATGATTAAAAATATAGTGAAATCCATCCCATGGTAAAAAGCAAAACTTACGTTCTATATATATAATATATGTAGAAGTCTATTCTAGTCACAAATGCAATAGTATACTCACATTTCCATAAAACAACTAAAAAAAAATGTCTCGATCTTCTGGATACTCTCTCAATGAGGATAAATTATTATGTCAAATCTATGTAGACATATCTCAAGACCCGATCACCGGCATATGCCAATCCTATGATCAGTTTTGGGTTCGAATTGAACAAAGCTATAATAATTTAAAGGAAGAATCATGGATATATCGCAATAAGAAATCATTGCAGTGTCGAATAGAATAGCCTTAATTGAGAAGCGTAAGAAAATTAAGTGCATGTATTAGACAAATAGAAAATTTGCATCCCAGTGGTGCTTCAGATATAGATATTGTAAGTGACTATTTTCTAACTACTTATAATGTATTTTTATATATATACTTACACAATTTTGATTCATATTTTTGCAGATTAATCAAGCAAAAATACTACTTATGCAAGAACCAACTTATAAAAAAGGTTTTAAGTTTGATCATGTATGGAATCTAATGAAAGATTTTGAAAAGTTTAAGGATATCGACACCGAAAGAAAAAGTTCGAGGACAAGGCTCTACTTTGCAATCATCGGAGTCCGAGGCTCCTAGTCCTACATCACCTATAGTATCATCTCCTAACTTATCATCTTTTTCACTTAATTTAAATGAGAATTTTTCAGATCATACTTCATCTGAACGGCCTATTGGGGTGAAGAAATCAAAATTAAAGAGATCAAAAGATGAAGGTCTTTCGTTAGCTATGAAACTTTTCGAAACCGAAAATAATCGACTTGGGAAGATGTTATCAGAGTCTGCTACATCCAAACAACAGGACGGCGAAAGGCTAGATAGATATATCAAAGCCAAGGAATTTAGAGATGAAACTAAAATTTTAATGAAAAATTTAGAAACTATTAGTGATCCAAATGTTCGTGAATACCTGCAACGAGAACAACAACGAATACTTGAAAAAAGAAATCGACAATCACAACCGCAGTCACAACCGCAATCACAACCACAACCACAATCGCAACAATTCTCAGAATCATATCCTAATTTTTTTCCGAATAGTGCTTTATCTAAAAATGACCTACCGAATTTCTAAATTATTGTTGTGATCAATTAATTATTATGTTATGTATTGTATGTTATCTTGTATTTAAATTATTATGTTATGTATTATATTGTATTGTTATCTTGTATTTAAATTATTATGTTATGTATTGTATAGTTATCTTGTATTTAAATTATCATATCATGTATTGTATTTTTAAATTAAATTTTTTCATCTTGCCATTTTAATTTTGCGTATTCTTTATAATGAAAATTAATAATAAAATAAAATTTTACTATTCACGAAAATTAGAAAAAAAATTAAAATACTATTAATTTGAAATTAAAATAGTATATATTAAATAATATTTTAAAAAATATTATATTACATTTAAAAAAGAATTATGAATATTAGATATTTAATTAATGGAATTATATGTAAAATAATATGTTAATTAGAAAGTAATAGAAATAATAATAAAATAATGAAAAAGTGAAATAGAGAGTGTGAATAGTAGTTCTCTAAATTTGGAGAACTACTATTCAACTCTCTAAATTTGAAGAATAGAGAGTGATTTGGAGTTGGGTTGGAGTGCCCATTCTCTATTTTACTCTCCAATTATAGAGAATGGAGAGTAAAATAGAGGTGGGTTGGAGATGGTCTTAAGTGAAAAACAATCTTCCAAGTTAATACAAAGCCTTCTTCCAAACTTTTCAAATTTTTCTAAGTCTTTTCTTTCATTCTCTTAGCGATCTTAGTTTCAAAAGGCTTAGATCTTGAAAGATTAGTGAGTAAGTTGTCAAGTGCCGCATGGAGCTTTCATTCTCTTAGCGATCTTAGTTTCAAAAGGCTTAGATCTTGAAAGATTAGTGAGTAAGTTGTCAAGTGCCGCATGGAGCTTTAGTGAGACTCTAAGTCCGTGACAATTTTCTGTAAAAGACACAGATGGGTTGCTGGCAATCATTTTTCTGGTTACTGAGCTTCTATATGAGAGGTAAGCATTTTTATCTTAGTAGAGCTTCAATACATTCTGACAGTTTTTTTAAAGATATTTTTGTATCTTATGTACAGTTTGCTTAGGAGAAATAACCCAACAAAGGTTGATGAAGCTGCGCAGGCTTTCAAGACTATATTGGGTCCGATCCTTTCCAGGATTTATGATAATCCTCATAAGCAGCAAACCAATAGGATCTGGCTTGAAAGGGTTGTGGACTTTTGGAATTCACAAGGATACCATCATTTCCTTAGAGAGGGAAATGAGGGGGGCAGACAAGCTGAATTCTCCAAATCCTTCCAAGAAGGATGAATAGTGATGCTGCCCTTCTTTTGAAGTTGTATAAAGTGAAATTTTGGAATTCAAGATGAATTTTTTGTGAGCAAACAGTCATTGCGTTAGAGATAGGAATGCGGGGGACAGTCAAGCAAAATTTTCAAATCCTTCCAGGAAGATGAACAGTCATTGCCCTTTTTGTAGTATAAAATTGTAAAACGTGTTCATATAACACTGTACAGTTACAAACTGTAAAAAGATCACTATGTCGTATTGTTTCGGTAAAACTTCTACCATTCTATACTTACAAAGTTAATTGACCCGACATCCCTCTCTATTTTTCTTCTTCTTTCATTCTTAAATATGAGATGTTCTTAAATTTCTTTCTCTGTATATGATTCCATTTTAGTCCATTTGATTTCATAGATGTTTCAAAGCTTAAATATGCTTATATTCTCTCTTTCTTTTTTCTCTTTCCAGATGTTGCTCCTTAGTGATAGGAATTTATTTTGTTGGGACTTGTGTTTCCTCTTTCTTCTTAGATGAAAGTTTGTGTTTGTCTGTTTAATGTTGATTAATTTACACTTAAGTTTAGCTTTTTATCTTCAATGTTGTTCATCATGTATTCCTAAAATACTAAATAATCTAAATTTACAATATCGTGTTAAGTCAAATAAAATATCAAAATGAGATAGTGGAAGTATATAATGGCAATGTCAAATACATTAATTGCATATAGTTGGAACTTGGAACGCAACTCCGTGATATTCCCACAGAGGCAGAAGCCAAACAAGCTCACTGATTAGACGCATCATTCAGGCCGGCTAAGTTTTTTTTTTCTGCATTGTAACGTTTACTTGTAAATAACTTAACCAAAAAAAAAAAAAAGTTTGACCAAATTGTGTATATCAAGCCTTTTAATAAAGTCCAAACCTTTTTGTATATTCACAATCCAATTTCCCCCACCTTTAGGAGAAACCTAAAAGATAACTAACCATTAACCAAAGCCAGCAAGCAACAAAAATTTGGCCAGCAGAAAATACCATATTGTCTCATCTCCACTGGGAATCACAAAAGTGGAATCATGCCAATCCACTTCTCTTTCATTTTCAAGCACTACAAACAAGGGAAGAGCCCTTCACTTTGTTCATACCCACCTCATCAAAATCCACCTAAATACTTCTCTCACTCTACTCATACACTTTATTCATCTATGCTACAATCATGGTGGATTTGGTCGGTATAATCGAAGAAAGATGGTTGTCGCTGATGATAGAGCGTGTGCTGAATACATAGAGGTTTGCCTTGACATCCATTTTATCACACAATGTTGTATTCCCTCAATATCAATTTAAGTGTGTCTGATGAAATAATCTTGCAGGTACATCCTGAGATAACACCATATAGTAAATATGGCAGCCCTATATACGAGAAGTTGTGTCATACTTTCACGAGACCAATAGCTACTTGAGAATTTGTTGTTTCTTCTACGAATCTTGGAGCGACTCTAGTAAATTAAACAAACGTAAATTGACAAAGCCACCAAAATCCAATTCCAATAAGAGGAATGGTGTTGGTCCTGACAATCCAAAAGGATCAAAGAGCAGCGACATGGATCAGAATCAGAAAGATGATCTGTATTCGATAGCTTATTCTGTTGTGGCTGTAAACGATATGTCATGAATTGATAGGAGGCTGGCTATATAATGTTGCTATGGACTTGTTTGAAAATCAAACCTAAAGGGTATCTTTTGTGACAATGAAAATGGAGAAAAAGTTGACCTGGTTGAAGCCCATGATTCCTAGAAAACACATGATGTCAACAAGGACAGGGCAAGGGAAAGTTAAGTTTGTTTCTGCATTACTTTAGTAAATATATTATGTTGATTTTCATATTGAGTTGATAAGAGGATATTTAGTAAATGTATTTTGTTGTATTGATTGATTTTTGACTGCTCTTTGAGCTTGATTTAGCTGATTAATAATATATATATATATATTATTGAATTGAATAAAAATAGCAAGTGGATAGCTGCAGAAGCAATAGCAGGTGGATAGTTGCAGAAGCAACGATAAGCTATCAATTTTTTTTTATTTTCCAGAAAATGCAAAAAAGAGACCTCATGTGGTCTCTTTACTGCAATTTATTTTTTAGAAATGCATTAAAGAGACCTCGTGAGGTCTCTTTTTGACAATTTCATTTTGGAGGCAATGAGAAAAAGCAACCTCACGAGGTCACTTTTCTAGATTAAAAAAAAAAGTTTTAAGAAAAGACCTCATGAGGTCTCTTTTTATAAAATAAAATAAAAATAATTAGTACAATAGTGACCTCACAACGTCTCTTTCATTAAGAATAAAATAAAATTAAATAATAAATTAGCGACCTCATGAGAGGTCTCTTTTTTAAGAAATCTGGAAAAATAATTGGCGACCTCGTGAGGTCTCTATTTGGTGACCTCATGAGGTCTCTACAAAAAAGTCACCTACATATTAGCGACCTATCATTGAAGTCTCTTTTTAGGTCTCTTTTTCCCGAAAAGAAACTTCATGAGGTCTCTTTTTTTAGGTCTCTGTTTACAATTTTTTTAGTAGTGATAAACAATGAAAAATGGCATTTGGGACCCTATAAATCAAATTCAAACTCTGACTAAACAATATATATTCACATATAAGTCCATTGAATACTACTATTTTAACTCAAATTATTCCTTAAATCTAACCTTAACAGCATAGGACCACAACATACGAGACAAAATTCTCAAACGATTACAAAAATGTAACTATTGGACTACAATTCAATAAGGTACGGAAGCACATGCCCTTCTTAAATATATTCTTAAACTATATTTCGGAAAAGGGTCAAAACTATTCGAAATAGATTAAGCTAATTAGAATAAATAAAAGATTATCAAATAAGCAAATAATTTTCCCTAAATCTAACATACCAGAATATTACAAATAAATCGTAAACCCTAACTATCATGCTTTGAAATCGTAAACATAGTAAAATAAGAAAAAGATTTACTAACCTACAACCACGAATATTTAGTTTGAAACCCAGCCATGAAGAAAGCAGTGAAACCCTAGCCGCGAAATGAGGGGAAAAATGTGAAATCCTAACTATCATGCTTTGAAATCATAAACATAATAAAATAAGAAAAAAGATTTACTAACCTACAACCACAAATATCCACTTTGAAACTCAGTCGCGAAAAAAGTTATGAAACCCTAGCCGTGAAATGAGGGGAAATGGGTGAAATCGTTTCTTAAGGGAAAGGATGAAATGAGGGGGAAAAGAGTGAAATTAAGGATTTAATTCGTCTATGTGGCAGTGGGAGTTGTTTGGCGTGCAATGTGGAGTCCATGTGGCCATGTGGCATCCATGTGGCGTCCATATGGCATTTAACACACTTGTATACTTCCGTTAATTAGAATGGTAGGTTTGGCCCAATAGTTTGATGGGAAGGGTATTTTTGAGCAGAAATATAATTTAAATGTATATTTAAGCTATTTCGGGTAGTTTACACTCTATTTGGATCATTGTTACCCATTATTTCATAATGTATTGTACTCTATTGTACTGTATTGTATGGTAGATACAATGTTTGGCTAGACTGTATTATTTGTTGTTGTTTAATAACATTTTAATTGTTTGATTTGATTGTATAGAACTGTATTGTAATTTATAAATTTACTAAAATATTCTTAATTATTTTAGGATAAGAGGTTTGATTAGAATTAAATAATATAAAGTAAAAGGTAAAATAGTATTTTGAAATATTATGTAAAGAGATAATTGGAAAAAGAAATTAAGAATACTTTTAACCTTTCCGAAAAAGAAATATAAAGGAATACAAAATCCCCCCAAGCTTCATTCACCCTGATTTTCTCACAAATCCCTAACGAAGCAAATCAAAGGGCCCTGTACTTCTTCTACGAAACATGGGTTCAGGTCAGAATGTCAATTTTATATTGAAAAAAATTAATTTGATAAGAGTTTTTTCCGCTACATGCCCAAATTTCTGCAAAGTTTGATCATCTTTTTTTTATGAAAAAAGTAAAATTTTGGTTATTTATAGAAAAAAGATGAAATTTTGAGACATGGGTTTTGGTTCTTTACGTATATACTGATTTATTTGTATGTGCTAGATGCTGATATGGAGGATTACGGATTTGAGTATTCGGACGAGGACCAGGAGGAGCAGGATGTTGATATTGAGAATCAGTATTACAATTCAAAAGGTAATTTTGAAATTTATGCAAATTTATCAGCTAAAACATCCCATATTAGTTGGGTTTTCTGGTATAATTTGATGGGTGATCTGTTGTTTTGTTGATTGTAAATAGGAAATAACCTCTCTACCCCCACAAAGGTAGGGGTAAGGTCTGCTTACGTCCTACCCTACCTAGACGTCACTTATGGATTCCACTGAGTATGCTGTTGTTGATGATGATGATGATGATGATCAATGGTCTATGTATAATTCACAAGCTAATGTTGTTGATTGAGTTACTGTTTGGTTATCCATCTTAAGAAATTCGGAGGCTAATATCAATGCCGGAGCGAGATTTTCACTAAGGGTGTTCAGAAATACAAAGAATTAAATACATGAAGAAGTTAAGATTATCCAACATCTAGTATATATACATGAAATATAATTTTAACCATATACAATATAGTTTTTCACCGCCCTTGACCCCATCTGGCTCCGCCCCTGTCCACTAGTGATAGTCTTGTGAAAACATGGTACATGTGAAATAGATAACTTAAAAGTAGAATCAGAACACATGAGTGCCTCTCCATTAATTGTTTAACTTTGAATTTGGTTAGCTTTTACTTAGATTCAATTAGGTTGTCCTGGACCATGGATACTTGGATAGTATTTACTGTTCTTGTACTGAAAAACCTTTTTCCTCATACTTTGCCTTTATCACCTGTCCTCATCAATGCTTTATCTCCATAGTCATTTAAACAAATGAAGTGTCACAAGGGTTTAATTTTTTCCGACCCCATTGCCACTCCGTTCTTACTTCTCCTTTTTTATTTTTGATAAAGGTAACAATATGGAAGCAGTATTTACACAAACTAGGCATCACCTTGTAAAACTTAAATAGAGATCCAAAAACTGTAAGATTGTTTCAGTATAATCTACCCAAACTTCTTTATACCAAAATGAAAAATCTGAAATACAATCTATCTTAACTTTTTAATGGAATTATACTACTCTGTACTTACTTAACACCATTACTTTCCATCTTTCCGAATGAAATTATTTCTACTGCCTAAAATTATTCTCTCCATCGGTGCTCAACTATAGAAGTTGGAAGGTCACCTCCTATCAACTTTTTTCTTAGTTTCTCTACTTAACAATCTTGCTATAAAATTATTCTCTCCACCGGTGCTCAACTATAGAAGTTGGAAGGTCACCTCCTATCAACTTTTTTCTTAGTTTCTCTACTTAGCAATCTTGCTATATAAAAAAAAAAAGAAAAACAAGAGAGAACTTCTTATAGAATTGAGTGGTTAATAACATGTACAAGGCCTTCTCATAAAGGAGTTTAAGCTTCATGTAATAATGGAAGTTTTCTAATTCTTGGGATTCCAAGAATTAGACTTTCCTGTACGATATTCTTAATGGTTCTCTTGACTTGACCATTCCCTTAAACTTTTGACAAGCCTCCTTAATCTCTGGGTCGTGAAGTAACTTGAGTTTGCTTTTTATGAAATTTTAACTTTAACTCTTTTTATTCAATTAAAGAAGTTGGTCCAACAAATATTGGATTCCTCTACATTATTTTCTCTTTCTCCTTGCAAACCTATCACTTAAAAGTAAAATTATGCAACTTTCCATTCCCTTGATTTCTCTTGATTCCAGCAGAGGTTTGAAATGAATTTCATCAGCAAATGTTTTTTAGAGCTTCGGTGAAGAAACTGAGTTCTACAGATAACATCATAACAAGGATGAAGTTGTCATTACTATACCTGTGATTGGGGCACAGTTGTGTCATGTATGTGCTGGCTAACTCAGTTCCACTTTTGATTATGTAAATTGAAACTTTTGTTTATGTAATACATTATTTGGTCATTTTTAGTACGACATATATTACAGTGATTGTAGTTTCATTCCTGCTTTCTAAATCTAGAGCTTCTTCTCTATTGCCCTGATTTCCAGGTATGGTTGAGACGGATCCAGAGGGTGCACTTGAGGGATTCACGGAGGTGGTACGAATGGAACCTGAGAAGGCAGAATGGTAATTTACAGCCTATGAGTATGAAGTTCATTCTAATGGTCTTACTAATTTTCTTTTAGAAATCGGTGTTGTTGGTTGGTTTCCCATACATAAACTATGCTACATGCAAAATCTGTTTAATAGAAGGAAAAGTTTGTAGGCCTATCTAACCTATTGACTACTTAAGCCCCAAGAAAAAATCATGCTTTTGAACTGAGCTCACTGGCTGGAAATCGAAACTTGTTGGGTTGTAATAGTTTCTCTAACGCTTGCTGCCCAAGCTATTTATAGTGGGATGCGACATACCAAAAGAACTATCAGACACAAAACGAAAAGCCTAAGAGACCAAAAAGAAACTGTCTTAGATAATATTCCAACTGAAAGTAACCAAGTAAACAAAGGACTTGAGTACTGACGATAAAGTGCTGAAACAACAGTCAACTTTGTAGGTTGATAGAGTCAACTGATATAAATCCACGTATTAGTTGACTGTTGACCTTGTAAATAAAGTTGTTACAAGACTACCTATTAAAGGTGCAACGAAAAGGATTTGGTAGTCCTTGTAACAACTTTTAATTACTTATTAGATCTCTTCCATGCTACTGCTACCCATTTGCCTATCTTCAATTTTGTGGATTTACTTTGGATATCTACTATTTTATGAAGTAGTCAGATAGAGGATGCATTGAGTAACGTTTATCTAATTTTGTCATGATGCCTTCCGTGTCGTTTAGTAACTCAAGCGTTATCATAGCAAATCAGCTAGAAAAGAGAGTTTGAATCTAGTTAAACATTTTACGTGTTCCTATGTGATATGATTTTAACATCTTTTGGATAAACCATACCAAGCCTGTTGAGTCCCACATTGGTTGTGGGATGGGTATCTAGTCACCTTTTAGTCTTAGGCAATCCTCACCTCAAGAGCTAGCTTTGGGGTTGACGGAGAGACCCAAGGTCCATTTTCTTATCATGATATCGAAGTTAGTCCCATCCCAATTCATTGTTTATCCATGGGCCCCATCTTATATTGTCCACGCTTCAAATGTCCAAACCTGGGTGTGCAGGAGTGTTGAGTTCCCACGTTGGCTTTTGGGGTTGGTATCTGGTCTTCTTATATATTCTTGGGTGGTTCTCAACTCAGCTAGTTTCTGAAATTGACTTAGACCCAAGGTCCATTTTCTTATCAAAGCATATGGTTTGAAACATAATATGGCAATGTTTGTGATGAGTTGTATATAAGACATGACATAGCATTTTTCCTAACAATCTTCTAGGTCTTGGCTCCTTTTTGTTGGCATTATATTCCATTTGATCAGTATCAGTGTATTTCACTTCTTTAATTTGAATTTGTTTTTAGGATATTGCATTATCTTCATCAGTCCCAATTTTCAACATTGAACTGCTTTTACACTACGATTTCAATTGGTTCATGGCTTATGATCTTCCTCCTTGTGTCTTGATTAGGGGTTTTAAAGCTCTTAAGCAGACAGTCAAAATTTATCATCGTTTAGGGAGGTATAAGCAGATGATGGACGCTTACAGGGAAATGCTTACTTATATTATATCAGCAGTAACGCGAAATTACAGCGAGAAGTGCATCAACAACATAATGGATTTTGTCTCTGGCTCAGCTAGTCAGAATGTTGGGTTGTTGAGGGAGTTCTACGAAACCACACTGAAAGCCCTTGAAGAGGCTAAAAATGAAGTAAGATAATACATTATTTGATTACAACATATATCTGCTCCCTTTCCAGGGTGAAGGTTGGTTTGCTATTCATGGATGTCTTGCTAAAGAAATAATTGTTAATGTGCAGAGGTTGTGGTTTAAGACAAATCTTAAGCTTTGCAAGATCTGGTTTGACATGGGTGAGTATGGTAAAATGAGTAAGGTATGGTGTCGTTTGTATATACATCCTAAGTTTTTCACATATTACAAAGCTATCATGGTTGACTCTTTTCTATAATTCCTTTTATTTTACCCACGGAAGATTATGAAGGAGCTTCACAGATCTTGTCAAAAAGCTGATGGTACTGATGATCAAAAGAAAGGGACTCAGCTCTTGGAGGTTTATGCTATTGAAATTCAAATGTACACGGAGACAAAGAACAACAAAAAGCTGAAGGTAAGTCATTTTGAGTAATTCTAGTACCTCCTCACTTTTATTTAATAATTCTAGGGAGATATCTATGGAATTTTTCACAAACATATCATAACTTACAAGTTAATATGTCATTTGTATTATTGAAGATTCTAGATGAACATAACTGTTAGCAACTTGTTAGAAGTGCTTTTCACATACAGATGACTTGGTTGTCATTAAATTTTGTAAAAGCACATTTTCTTCTTCTAAATGCTGAAGACTATTATATCACTTCATATCTGTACTTCTAGGATTTGAAGTGTGTATGCTTTTGCAGAACAGTTCAGCCATATGTGGTGGTACTCAAACTAACTAGTAATTAAGGAATCTGAAGGTCACGTTAAGAGGCATATTGTGTGGCCTTTAATAGATCTAATATAGGTATCTCTGGTTTTTTCCATGAAATCTTATATTTGAGGAAACCCTATCTTTGACATAATTTAGTATGTGCGTGTCAAGTTACTTTCCGTCTTTAGCAATTTCTGGTTTCCCGAATTTCCAACCACTTAGCAGAATCTTTAGAGCAAACACTACTATTTGATTCTTGCTAGTGCTACTATTGATCAAACAATCAAATAGTTGTCTAGGATTTTAAGAGGTTGGGAGTTGGACTTTATCTGATAACTTTACATTGTAAAGTGGGTTTACCTCTTTTCTTTGTAACCTTTAGTCCAACCAATAAGCGATTCTTTAGACTAGTCAGCTTTATCTCTTGTCTTCAATTAATCTACGTGATTGAATTGGTGGATTTTTTAGTATCTCTTGCCAACTGCTTTACCAAAGCAATATTTTTTCTATAGGTGATAGGTACATATCATTAGAATCATTAACCATAGGTATCTTATGGTTGTACCTATTCATTCTGTGGATCTATTGATATCTTACAATACTGAATATCCAACATGTATCATGATATTCTTGTAAAACACATGATTTTTATAATTCTGATTTTTAGAGTATTACTTTAAAATGTTTCAGCACATAACAAAACTATTCTGAAACTAAAATGTCAGCAGAGGCTGTCATAGCTAGTATACATTTTTAAATTACTTAATTATGTTTGCATATATGCTATGTATATGCTTGCCTTGAGCTGAGGGTCTAATAAAAATAGCCTCTCTACCTACTCAAATGCTTGCCTTGAGCTGAGGTCTAATAACAACAGCCTCTTTACCTACTCAAATGCTTGCCTTGAGAAGAGGGTCTAATAAAAACAGCCTCTCTACCTACACAAATGCTTGCCTTGAGCTGCGGTCTAATAAAAACAGCCTCTCTACCTACACAATGTAGGGGTAAGGTCTGCATACACTCTACCTTCTCCAAATCCTACTTGTGCAATTACATTGCTCTTTGTGCTGGTGATGATGTTAATATTTACACAATGTAGGGGTAAGGTCTGCATACACTCTACCTTCTCCAAATCCTACTTGTGCGATTACATTGCTCTTTGTGCTGGTGATGATGTTAATATTGTTGGAGATACTTATACATTTATTTCCAAGAGCTTTAAGCCTGTTTTTATCGATTTATGCTATATTGTTTAGCTTCTTCGTTTTTGTAAATTATTTTTTACAAGTAGTGGCTCTTAAGTTTATTTTCCTTTGACATGTCTGGTAAAATGCTTATTGATAGGAATTGTATGGGAAGGCTCTTACAATCAAATCAGCTATCCCCCATCCTAGAATAATGGGAATAATCCGTGAGTGTGGTGGGAAAATGCATATGGCACAAAGACAGTGGGCAGAGGCAGCTACTGACTTCTTTGAAGCTTTTACGAACTACGATGAAGCTGGTAATCAACGGCGCATACAGTGCCTGAAGTAAGTTAAAAGTTGCTTTATAGTTGTTTCTCTTATTCTGTTCAGGAAGACCTCTCCATGGGTGACTAGAGCTTTTGCAATAAATTAGATTTGTTAATTGGTTGAATAACTAATAGGAAATAAGAACTTCAGTTATACTAAAGTGGTGAATTATACAAGTATGAGATATAAACTACAGGGCTGAGCATCACTAGAAGTGCCCATCACTAATGCAATCATGAGTTTATTCCTCAATTTGCTAGTGAAAATTAGCTTTTGAACATGTAAAAATCTGTTCGAGCTACAATTTTCAGGGTGCGCCCAATAGTTTTTAGGCCTCTCTAGGAATTTCAATATTTATCGTCTTAAAAAATATAAAAGAGAGCTTGCACCACCTAAGTTTCAGGATATGAGTTTGCTCTGAGATTTCAGCATTTTTACATTCAGAAGTTTCTTTTTCACCACCTTCAAAAGTTGTGTAAGCTCCTTTTTTTTAAAAAAACATTGCAGATACTTAGTGCTGGCCAACATGCTTATGGAATCACAAGTTAATCCGTTTGATGGGCAGGAGGCAAAACCGTATGTAAACCTCCATTCAGCATGTAGTTTATTTTCCTTATTTTGTTTCACTATTCTGACTTAGCAAGGCCGTATTCCAGGTACAAAAATGACCCAGAAATCTTGGCCATGACTAATTTGATTGCTGCATATCAACGAAATGAGATATTGGAATTCGAGAAAATCCTTAAGGTGAGGATTACTAGGGCCCTTTAATTGGTTATCACATCTAGTCTAGAAAGAATAACAGATTTTAAAAAATGGATTTTTGCAGAGCAACAGAAAAACTATCATGGATGATCCATTCATTAGAAATTATATCGAGGACTTGTTGAAGAATATAAGGACTCAAGTGTTGCTGAAACTCATTAAACCATATACACGGATCAGGATTCCTTTCATATCGAAGGTACGAGTAATCCTCATGCCTTTTTCTATTCAGCAATTGAAATCTGTACTCCGTATTCTTTCTGTTCCCCCCCTCACATTTGTGTAGTCGATTCTTTATTCGTGTATTTCTTGCTTATATGTATCCGAGAAATCGTCTGTTGAACTGAAATTTGCCATGTTCATCTACATTCAGGAGATTAACGTACCAGAAGGTGAAGTGGAAACGTTATTGGTGTCACTGATATTGGATAACCGGATACAAGGTCATATTGACCAAGTACACAAATTGTTGGAGCATTGCGACAGGTTCGTCCATTGTCTGTTTTTTTTCTCCCGTTGAGTTTAAGTTCAATGCACATCACATCACACATAATGTAGTTACATATAAATCTCTCTGATAACCATCGATCAATAACCTAGCAAAAGATTGTAATAAACTTGCTTATCACACGTTAAACCATTGTCAGTGTATATAACTTAAACGCTGTGTTCCCCTTTTTCTTTCCTTCTCTAATATATTGAACTTCATTGGATATTTGCTATTTCAGGTCAAAGGGGATGAAGAAGTATACAGCTATTGATAAATGGAACACACAATTTCAGTCTCTTTATCAAACCATTAGCAATAAAGTGGGGTAAAATCAGTGTTCCAACTGAAGTTTTTATTTTATTTTATGAAGATTAGAAGCCAGCTACAAAGAGGACAAGAAGAAAAAGTTTACTAGTTTTCTCTTGTCTATTTATGTTTTCAACTTTACAAATTTAGCTCTTTGTACTTTCCATCCTCAATTTTTTAATTGAACTCTTTGGGAATTTTTAAGAATTTGAGTACTTTCTTTGATGCAATCTCTTACAAGCTGTGAGCTTATAAAAATTGATTTTACCAAATTATTTTATTTATTATGATGATGACGATGACATGATATGAGCTTAAATGAAGAAATGATGAGTCATAGAGCTAATCTTAACTTATTTGAGATTGAGGCGTAGTTGTTGTTGGTGTTGATATATAAGGGGTAAAACTTATCATCCAATTGGTATTTAGATCAAACCAACGAACACAAAACATGTTTTTCACAATACGTTTATCATTTAACCAAAGGTAGAATCTTTTCTTTGAAACTAATGGTAGAATACTTTAAAAGGTTTGTTGAATAAATAGTTTTATGACTCAATTATATCAAAATTTAACTATCATTATTCTTCATTTATAATCATATCTCATATAACAATCAATCTCTCTAAGTTTCACTATATCAATCGAGTTTTCTTTTTCCCAGTATCGTGTTATGTTATATCATATATTCTCAATAACAATATTTATTAAAGATTTAAAGAAAAGGAGATTTGGGTTTTTAGCATTTTGCTAATTTATTTTAGTTTTATGTCCTTCTTTATAAGAGATCATTATTTTTACAAAGAAATCTAAAAGAAAATAATTTTCTTCTCAATGAAATTTATAATGAAATTTATAAGTGATCATAAATAATCATTTATAGTAAAAAATTAATACCAAAAAATATGAACAACCAACATCATTATAAAGAAGTTTGACTGTATTTTGAAAAGTTATCTCATTAGTAGTTATACCATAAGAGAAATTTGACATATTCTATGCACAAAATTTGAAAATACAGTCTACAAAAGGAAAAAAATTAATACCAATAAATTTGAACAACCAATATCATTATAAAGAAGTTTGACTGTATTTTGAAAAGTCATCTCATTAATAATTATACCATAAGAGAAATTTGACATATTCTATGCACAAAATCTGAAAATATATTCTACAAAAGGAAAAAATTAATAATTACATCCCTATAAATTAAGAAGTTTCTTATACATTTTAAGAACCTCACAAACAAAATGGAAAAAGTAATAGTAATTCTTTTTTCTCTTAGTTTTCTATTTCTTTCTCAATCTATGGCAATCACTATGCCTAAATACCCTCCTTGTTTTTGTTGCAATCGTGTGTGGCTTTGTCCAAATGCCAAAGGTTTTCTTAGGGAAAAGCCAGTTGTTGGATAAATTATATGTACTTTTTATTCTATTATATTAATGTTAAATTTGTTATAAGCAACAAGAAATTAAATGTGAGACAAACTTTATTCTTATATGAAATTTATTTTACCTTATTGTTTGATGTTAATGTTTTTTAATTTCGATATTTGAAAGGTAAAAATTTAATTCTACTCGATATTTAGATCAAACCAACTAATGCAAGCATATATTTCATAACACACATTTGTCATTTACTTATAATTAAGTGATGTTGCTTTTATTTTAACTTTCATTTAGTTTAATATCAAAATTAAGAAATTTTAAAAAAAATATTTTTGGGTTTTGTTGTTAAAGAAATGAAGGGAACTGCATTTTAAAGAACATCTTGTCTTAGAAAACTAATGTTATGACTCAATTAATATATCAAAAAATTAATTATTACTATTCTTCATTTCAAGAAAAGATGTACAATCAAACTTCTTTATAACAGTCAACTTTTATGATAAATTCCCTACATTAGTCAAGTTTTTTAATGCTATGATGTATTTTATGTTCTCTCTAATAGTCAAAAAAAATAATTTGAATAAATAATACCGTTGTAAAAAAAGTTGACTGTGTTTTGAAAACCATATATAGAATCAATTAGGCATAGACTAGAAATCCAAAAAATGTAAACATGCATATTGCAAAAATCTAGAAATTAATAGGAAACAAAAAAAATTAATCCTAATATCCCTATAAATTATAAAATTCTTTCTCTATTTGCAAAAATCACAAACAAAATGGAGAAAAAAATGTATGTTGTAATCGTGTGTGGCTTTGTCCTGACTTCAATGATTTTGTTAAAGAAAAACCAATTGTTGGATAGATTATACCTTTTCTCGTTGAAGCTTATATATAAGCAACAAAAAATGTAACATTAATTTTACTCTTATATAAATTTATTTTACCAAGTTATTTGATGTCACTATTTTGTTTATTTAAACAATAAAAATTTGACTCTAACAAGTATTTAGATCAAACCAACAAATGCAAGCATATCTCACAACACATGTTTATCATTTAGTCATAATTAAGTGAAGTATATTAATACTCTTTAATTTTAAAATTGTTAAGATAATAGTTTAGTGTAAATATCGAGTAGTTTAAGCATCACAAATCATGATTAATCATCTAAAGTTCAGATAAATGAAGAAGATTGTGACAAATTGATGATAATATAATAATAGTCTAATTTGATTAATCTTTATAATTATTAGTGCACTTGAATTAGAAATAGAAACCAAATATGGATGCAAAAAGTTTGATGGTTATTTAAATTATTCACAAGAAATTAAATATTTGAAACATGGAATCTCTATGCAGATTAATGGTAATTAAAGATTAATGCCTTATTATTTCCCTAATCAACCTACTTTTTGTTAAAAAATTTTTTTAAAGCAAATGATGCCACTAATAGTTGAAATGAAATAAAGTTCTTGTCATATTGTCTCTTTAACAACTAACAAAATCCTAATATTTATTTGGAAGAGATTAGATGCTTCAAATTAGTTAAATTACATATTCTCTTTTTTTATTTTATTGAAAAGGTCCAAATTTATGCTTACGCCATTCAAAAGACCTCAGCAGTACAATTTGATATGATTTTGGTTCATTCTTAATCTTGTTATTATTTATTATGATATTAACGAAGCTTTAACGTGAAATAGGTAAATGTTACTATCAGGTAAAAAATGTTCAAGTTTACCTCTTTACTTTTGAATTTGGTTTAAATTATCTCTAGTTATACTTTAAGTTGGAGCTCCTAATGGTCACGACCCTGAGCGAGGTCATACTCATTGTATAACACACGGCATAGTTGTTTAATTTCAGATAGTACAAGGGAAAATTTGATATCTTACAGAGTTGTAGTTGTTTTTCTTTTTATTTTTTATTCGATATTCGATATCCACTTTAGAGTCTTTCTATTTCATATACGAGTTCGGAAGACCTATTTTGGGGATAAAGTGCTCCTTATCAAAAGTGATTTTATTTTAGGGCTCAAATTCGAAACCTCTAATCAAAGATAATATAGTACTTGCAATTTGATTACCACACTTCACAAATATATATAATTCTGAAAGACCTCAACTTCTATAAGTCAACTAAACTCAGCGAAATCACATAGATAAAATTTGGAGAGGATTTGTATACACCGATCTTATCCTCGCCCTCATACAAATAGAAAAGTTGTCACCAAAAGACCCTCGACTAAAGACAACTAATCCATACAATCCGACCACATACATATTTCAACGTGTGATGAACCTTTTTTATTAACACCACCACTTAGATTTCGTCTCTTATCATTTGAAAGTCGTATAAATATAACATTAGAATAATTACCCTTTCGGGTGACAATAGATTATGATCTACTGTTTTCTTTATACATTACTCAATCTTACAAACAATACATTAGATTGTTCTTCTCTAATATTTACAATAACTTATAAAAAATTTAGACAACAATCTAACGTTTTCTCCTAAGATTTCAATTTACTCAAAAATAAAATCTTTAGATAATCGTCTAACGTTTCCGCATAAAATTTTCAACATGCTTTAACATAGTCATGAAATAAAGTATAATTTTTTATTTTTTATAAAAAAAAAAATTATTTTTTTTAAAAAGAAATGCAAGATAATAAAAGGCTGGCAGAGGGCAACGGCTAGTTTTTGAATTGGACTTTCCAACGGTCAATAAATGAGCCCAAAAGTGTCGGCAAAATTTGAATTTCAAAACAGTATTTGGTATGGCCCATAACTCGACAATATTCGGACCTTTAATTCATTAATTTAATATATTAAATAAAATACCTACTTGATTATATAATATTAAATTATACTTCATTTGTTTCGGTTTATTTGACTCGATTCAGAGTAAGAAAATCAAATTAATTATGTCATGTGAATTCGGATACAAAATTTGAAATAAAATATACATATTTAGAAGGTGTATAACAAATATATAAAATTCAGAATATCTAGATATTATTTGAAAAGAATAATAATTTAATTATCTAAAGGTAGGTAAAACAAACAAAATAGATGAAGAAAAAATTAAAGTAGTATAATTATTATAATATTTAATTCAAAATAAATATATTCTCTAATTTTTTTATGGAATTTATCCAGCTAGCTTTTTGCATGAGTCAACTACCAAAGGACTTAATTAATATTACATCCTTATCCCTATTATTGATTAATTAACTAGGCATTAGTTCTCTTTCTCAATGATTGTAAAACTTATCCTATCATAGTTAATTGGAATTAATCATTTTTAATGTTAATGAACTTAACTATATCTGATTTTATATATTTAAAATATGTCATTTGAGCTTGGTGATAATGTTGGTGTTATATAGGCTTGATAATTAAATTATTATTGTATTAGTCGAGATATATATAAGTTGATCTGAATATTACGATATAAAAAGATAATATAATCTGAAATTATATTATATTAAAAATTATAAGTCTCGTGTATAAATTAGACATTCAAGCACATCTTTCTCATATCGAATTAATATGTTATAAAAATATATTGAGAATTATTTTTATCAAAAAATAAATTTAAGTACAAGCTACCCAATTATTTGTTCATATAGATGGACCTACAATTGGAACATAGAGGCATTTTTGTCAAATAGAGTGAGACATAATGACCATGCCAACTATTTTAGATATCCGTATTGAATCAACAAACAATTGCCATTAATTTTCAATTTATTGGTTAAAATTTAAATTTAAAACCCATAGTATAATCAAGGGTATTCATAAAAGGATTATAAGCAATTAATATGATAATTGTTTTCATATTCGCTGAGTAATTACGACAATTACGTTCATAAAAGAATTGAAGATTCTATCTTATATTTTTATTGTCAACGTGATCTTTTGCTTATTCGTTCTTGCTATTTTATATCCCTATTCACTCTATTAAGATTTTTTTTCATCGTGAGATTTATTTGGCCAAGAGATGTCGAAGTTACATAGTTAATTGCATTATACATATTATATGTTGATTTACGTATAAATTTTAAAACTACGAACCTAGTCAAACATCATGTGAAACATAACTTATTTAGGAATCTGGATGAATACTCGTTTTTACCATATCACACTCTATAAATTCGACTCCCGAAACAAAAAAAATGCAAAAAAGAATGATTTCCCCCCCTCAGTTCTTGCTACTTTATATTTCTAATTCTCTCTATTAAGATTTTTATCTAGCGATTTCTTTGGCCAAGAGATGCCGAAGTTACATAAATTATTTGCATTTTACACATTATATCTTGATTCGTGTATAATTTTAAAACTATGAACATCATGTGAAACATAACTTATCTATGAAACTAGATCAAAACTCATTTTTACTGTATTGAACTTTATAAATTCGACTTTGAAATGAGAAAATGCAATGAAAGAATGAATTGTTTTCTTCATCGTAATAAAACCATCTAGAACGATAATAAAAACCCCAAATTATATATTTCTATTTTCTTCCACTTTATTTTTTTTCAGCAGCAAAATTTGATGTTCAAGTTAAAACGAAACTTTTAAAGTTAAACTTAAATTATGTTTTTCCACTCTTATTCACAAGTTTATCCTCTAAAAATGAAATAGAGATCTTTACCGAAATAGCCCGAAGATTGAGTGAGGTGTTATTTAGGTTAATTTTTTTCAAAAATTAAAAATATAGACAAATGTTTTTTCTCATTATTTTTCTCTTATATTCTATACTTTCCTCTCTGGACTTTGTTGGTGTGTAACGTATACATATACATATACATCAATCAATGTCTCTTTAATCCAAAACTCATCAAATGATATATTAAAACGGCATCACTTTCTGGATTTTTTGTGGGTGTTGTTCCAAGTTAGAGAAAGGGAAAGCAAATAGACACCTTACTCCTCTAATCCATTTACCCACTTCTGTTCCTTTCATTTCTCTCTCTAGAGCCCTAAAGGTGAGTTTTTCCCATATGGGGTTCCTTCAAAATTCTTGAATTTTGTTTCCAGCACTATCTAGATGACTGTTTTCCATCAATCTTGATTGTGGGTGTCTGATTTCTTGACTTGGGAGTAATAAAGATTTGATTTTTAGAAATGGGGTTGTGATTTCTTGGAGTTTTGATTCAGATCGGTGCTGCATTTGATGTTAATTGTAAAAGGGTGTATGTAAAGTTGATTGCTTTCATGGTTGGACTTTGTGTTTTGTGTTCTGATTGTTAGGGTGTAGGATCTCTTTACTTCACTGATTAGGTTTTCAATATGTTTGTGTTGTGTGTGTTTTACTGATTCTTTAATGCTTTATTTTGGTGCATTGTGATATGTGTAAATATGAAGATTGGGTGTTTGATTTTGATTTTAAAGTGGCTATAGATAAGTGTCTGTTTCAAGTCTTGACTTTGGTTGTGATGAGCAATTTTTTTATTTATCCCCTTTAATGAAATTACCAAAGTGCAAGATCCTTTTGAGTCTTCAATCATCCATACCAGTAAGCATTTGAAATGTCTTATTTCTAGGGTTTTAGTTTGTCTTATGGAGTATTATATTTGGAGTTGAATTTTGAGAAAGGTTGGTGGATTATTGTCAACATGGTTAGAGAACCTTGTGCATACAGGATTTTGGCACTGGTTAATTTTGATGGGGTTATGAACTCAACATGAGTTTTCCAGCTCAAAGTTGCTCCTTTTGATTACCGGTTCCATGGTGTCCAACTTTTGGATAGGATCCCAATTTTTTTTCTTTCTCTGGATGTGCTGTTAGTTCTCTTAGTGTCTGCTATTATGTTGTTTGCTCATTCGAAGTAATCATTCTTGTAATCTTAATGTTTGTGATAGCTATTAAACTAAAGCACCTTCTTTGAGGGTGGTTATATGAATTGGTGTGTTTCTGCTGTTTAAGATGTCTATTGTTAAGGGTCAGGCAGCAAACATCCTAATAGTTTTGTTAGTTCTGTCAGGATTACCATACTGGCGACTCTTGTGTACTAAGTTGAAGTACCAAAGTGAGCTTTAGTGCTTAACGATATCCTATTTGGAATTTACCAGATTGGGGAATATGTGATCGACTATGAATTTGTCCATTCTAGATATCAATGGTCCAATTGACTAATCTTAGGCTGGGTGCTCAGATTCTTTGCCTAATCTTTCTTCATAACACTGTTAGCTTCAGTACTACCATTGTTTCTGTTGACGTTCAGGATCAAGTAGTTTTAGACCACTCTTTACGAAGTGATGATGAGGATACTTCGGCATCTAACATTTCTCATATAAGTGGATTCTCTAGTTATACCACTCTGTGATGTCTTTACATTTGACATGTCCTGATTGTGAAGGGAATTTTATCTATGTAGTGGAACAATATTGAAAATCAAGAGTTGCATTCTGTGGAGCTTATTAACCCAAAAAAACATGCCCTAGTGCTACCAAGTAGGTAGTGTCCTGATTGTGAAGGGAATTTTATCTATGTAGTGGAACAATATTGAAAATCAAGAGTTGCATTCTGTGGAGCTTATTAACCCAAAAAAAGGTGCCCTAGTGCTACCAAGTAGGTAGTGTACAATAGTAATTCCACAAGTGGGATCGAGGGAGGGTGGTGTGTACGCAGCCTTACCCCTACCCTGTGAGGGTAGATAGGCACCAAGTAGGTAGTGTAAGTTCGGAAAAGTAGAGCTGTATGTGTGATTGGAACAGTCAAGTATATTATTTTGACTTTGAGTATCAGAGACTTTTTTAGACATTTTTCTTATTGTATGGCTAATATGGAGAAGAGGAGTCTATGGACTTGTACTTGTATTGACAATTTTGTGATTCTGTGACATATTATCCACATCTGGTGGATTGACACAATTTTCTTGAAGATGGCCTTGTCATTTTGAACAGCTCTTTACTTGCCTGTTTCTTGTGATTGATTGGACAATTGAAGGATTGTTTTCTGATGATCTTTTTCTGGCCCTTTTGCAGGATTCTTTCATAAGCTTGATTGTCTCAACATCTAAACTACCAGTTAAACTACGTGCTTCACTGATAACTCATCAGCAAAGTTGCCAACTGCTCCTAGGACATCAACTTATATTTGGCTATGGTATTTCATCGAATTCAATGTGTTGCTATTACTAGTTTCTTTATGTCATTTTCTTCCTGGAGCCAAATGAATCAGTTCCCTGTTTCCTTATCTTGTGATGATAAGTAATTTAGTATGGTAATTTGCCATTTGTCAATTGATTTTGTCCTAAATTTGTTGTTTTGGCATAGGCAACTAATGAAAATCTGCCACCAAACGTGATAAAACAATTGGCGAAGGAATTGAAAAATCTTGATGATTCTCCTCCTGAGGGCATCAAAGTAGGTGTAAATGATGATGATTTTTCAACCATATTTGCTGATATTGAGGGTCCAGGTATGTTGTGTTTGTTGTATATATTTCAGTTCTTGAGACATGACACTTGTTCTAATTGCTCCTTATCTACCTTGCAGCTGGGACTCCTTATGAGAATGGGATATTCCGCATGAAGTTGATTTTGACACATGATTTCCCTCATTCCCCACCCAAAGGTTTGTCTCAACATTGCAATGTTTTCAAGTTTTACCAGTGTGACGTGTTTTGTAGTCCTTTACTTGTATCGGTTTTTTTTTTTGATGCGTCAATCAGTTGGTTCTGTATTGATCAAATTCAAGAACCTAAGTTGTATTTTCCCCGTTTATTTCGTTTTAGGAACTTTTTTGACTTTCTACTCATTTAAATAGGTCAAGTAACCTTACTTTCTGGGGTACCTTGGCTCTACATGAACTCTCCAGCTGTTGGTGTAATTCTATAAATTTCTTGGCATTATTTTTGTGAGCATATTGTTCTCTGGGATAAGCTGCAATTCCTTTGTCAATTCTCATGGAAAAGTTTAATAGCAGTTAGCACTTGATACATTGAAACTTTCAGCATCTCTGGGAGATCTCTCATTGCCAATTGCTAAGCAAATATGGCTGAGTGCATAATTTACATTTTTCGTTTTTTTTCTAGGCTATTTTCTGACCAAGATTTTTCATCCCAACATTGCTTCCAATGGCGAGATTTGTGTAAATGCTTTGAAAAAAGATTGGAGTCCTAGTTTGGGCCTACGACATGTTCTCATGGTAAGTTTCTGTTTTATTTCTAAGTAAAAATTGAGTCTCCTCTGGAGATATAAGTTTGAATTGACATTATCCTTTCCTTGATGGTTTTGTAACAGGTGGTAAGATGTTTACTTATCGAGCCATTTCCGGAATCTGCGCTAAATGAGCAAGCTGGCAAGATGCTTCTTGATAATTATGATGAGTATGCTAGACATGCAAGGTGAGTTGGCCCGACTAGCTTCACTTCATGCCACCTTGATAATTATTTGGCATCCCCATACCTGATTTGTTGCAATTATTTGGTACTGTCGTGCTTGATTATCCTACATGTAACTGTCTTTATATTTATGGCAACATGGTTTTGTTGTGCTTTAAGTTGATCTTATTTTTGTGCATTTAATAGAAATGCTACAAGTACATTTTGAAAGGGTTGCAACAGAAATCAAATTGGAAAATGATATATCTAGTATAACCAAAAAAAGAAGATCCAAGAGAACCAACTCATGCTCATTTCCTCTTTGTAGTTGTAAAAACTTGGAATTCCTGCTCGTAAATCCGATGACTACGTTTAATACAGACTTAAGCCAGTCTGGCTGACTAGCATAGTTTATATGGTCGTAGGTTCAACTTAGGCCCTGCGTCATCCGCCCTTAATAGATGAAAAAATAGGCTACCTTTGTTGTTTCAAGTAGCGTTTAGCACTTTGAATGTTCTTCCTGACCGTCTAATGCTCCCTCGGTGTTTAAACATGCAGGCTTTATACCAGTATTCATGCTAAGCCAAAGACTAAGTTAAAAACAGGAGCTATTTCCGAGTCAACGACAGCCCTAAATGTTGGCCAGACACATACTTCACTGTGTAACGTTGATCAGAAGACTGTGGTATCTGGAGTCGCACCTCTCCAACAACAGCCTTCTCCATTAGCCCCTACAGCTAACATTGTAAAAGGAGGAAACAATCTAGACCAGCCACTAACTGCCGACACAGCGGTTAGTGGGTCAGCAGCACCACCATCACTGACCATGAAGAAGGAAGCTGGATTGGCTAAACTCCCTGCAGACAAAAAGAAGATCGATGCGAGAAAGAAAAGCTTGAAGAGATTATAAACTTGTTTTTAATGGATTATGTGACTAAATCCTTTGTTCTTTATTGCTTTTGTTTGATAGATGGGAGAAACAATCCTGCAGAATTGAATTTGTATTATGCCCTGATAAATGAAATTGATAATTTCAGTTGTTTCTTTCTTGTTTTTATATGGCTCATCATCAGTCTGTAGTGTGAAATATGCATATTCCTTTATATAAATGGAGATGTTATTAATTAGGGTAAATGTTTCAACGGTTGATACCGACGGCAAGAAAGCGTCTAAGCACAGTTCACTCGCGTTGATCAATCAAGATGTCAACGCCACTCCTTAAGGTTATGTTGTATATCATACACTTCTTGCATTCAGTCCCACGCTTTCTTCTTAAGGTAAGATAAAGTGCCAAGCATGGTGGGGTAGGAGTATCCAGTCGGCAATCTTTTTGGCTTGACCAAGAAGTCTTATGTTCTCCGAGTCGCACGGCGTTTTAACCGAAAGAACTTCTTGCGCAATTCATGCCTTTCTGTTTTTATGACCAGAAATTCTTTCTTGATTTTCATAAAAAAATGTTCTCTGGACTTTTTATCAGTATGAGGTGATCGTAACACAATATATAAGACTCGTGATTCAAGCAATCCAATCATCCGTGTGTAAGGCAGACCCCCCAAAAATGGGTGATCAAAAGATTGAATTACTATGCCTATCTTGGTGATCGTTACTTTTGGTGGTCTTTCTTTTTGGCTGACTCATCTAAGTGCTCTCCTTTGTCTCTTTGTTCATCTCATAATCATTCGGTTCCACCCCTAAAGCTAGCTCCTTCTCCTTTAGGATAGGATCCTCCTTGATCCTTCTTTCACTAATGGTCTAACCATCTTCTAGTAGTAGTAGTTCGCGCGAGGGACTATCCATTCTATCGCTTGCCCTTGCCTTTCCACACCACATTACATTAGGTGGGTGTTGTTATCTTACATATCCTCGGAGCAAATTTTCGACCAGAGCACCGTTGTCCGCGAGAAAAATTTTCCATTCTTCCTTTATGCTTCCCTCAAATCAGTACCCCCTCGGTCATCCCTTTATTCAATATCCACCATGCTAAGAATAGGAGGTTTAGGAAGAATACAGACTTTGTTTCGGTCAGGTGTCGAACTCTTTTATCTTCGCCAAGATGCTTTCTCAGCGATCTTTTCTCATCCTGAAGTTGATCTCCTGTCCTCTACTGACCCACCCCAATCAGCATTACTATAGATTTCAACTCTCCCATGGCCATGATTAGTATAGATCATACCTTTGCCAAGATAACCTTCGACTTTGAGGTACCTCAAGATCCTGTATACTACATGTAGGTGTGCTTGACAAGGAGCATGCATATAAGTGCTTACCAACCCCACAGCATAGGTAATGTCAGGTCTAGTGATAGTAAGATATCTAAGTTTTTCCACAAGCCTCTGATGCCTGCATTATCCATCAAAACATTTTAATGGTTGATA
Organism: Solanum pinnatisectum; assembly: GCA_035578085.1. NCBI lineage: Eukaryota > Viridiplantae > Streptophyta > Magnoliopsida > Solanales > Solanaceae > Solanum > Solanum pinnatisectum. Next base: position 41,565,161 of record CM069085.1, on the reverse strand, counting down.
CCAACAGAACCTTGAAGCAACAGTAAAGTTGAAGTGTAATTCAAACTTGCAACAAGGTGGATAGCATATGTTAGTAGTACCCTTGGGGTGCTGGCCCTTACCCGAAACCTACATGAAATGGGTGGTACTTTGCGTACTAAGCTAGTCAATACATGATGAATCCTAATAAAACACTTCGCGATGAGGAAATTACCCTCATAAAATTGCATTCATCAACTAAGAGGATCAAAGAAAGTACACAAACTTTAAGAAAATAGAGAGATTACACCACCCTTACAATAAAGCATTACATTCAATGAAGGTTCAATACATCGAGATGGTAAGACTTACATTATACTAGACAAGATCCTATCCAATGAATTATTTTTGGCTTTTTTCACATTTTTAACAAGTCTAAACTTCAAATGTAACAAGAGGATGGTGGAATTACTTGGCCATCATGACCTTAACAAACTCCTCATAGTTGATTTGTCCATCACCATCAACATCTGCTTCCCTAATCATCTCATCGACTTCTTCATCAGTGAGCTTCTCCCCAAGGTTAGTCATCACATGACGAAGCTCAGCAGCTGAGATGAAACCATTTTGATCCTTGTCGAAAACTCTGAATGCCTCTTTCAACTCCTCCTCAGAGTCAGTATCCTTCATCTTCCTGGCCATGAGGTTTAGAAACTCTGGGAAGTCGATGGTTCCATTACCATCTGCATCCACCTCGTTTATCATGTCCTGGAGCTCAGCTTCAGTAGGGTTCTGTCCCAACGACCTCATCACAGTCCCAAGCTCCTTGGTCGTGATGCAACCTATACAAAGCTTCACCATTAGCTTACTGCACGAAAACTAACAACACACACTTCGTGACCATAACATCAGTAAGCTACTCTCCAATTCACACAAACAGAGGAAAACAGAAAAGGCACCACTTTTCAACTCAGTCCCAGAAAATAAGGAACACAAAAAAAAATCACCAAATTTTCAACACACAACAACATTTCTAACACTGTTATCAACATTTAATATATATCTTTTAACACTTCCCTAATAACTAATGACAAAAATCATTCATCTAATTGTTCGTCCCAATCAATGAGTTCAGACAAAAGCTACTACAGATTTAGAAAAAAGGGAGGATTTTGGTTAGCATTTAACACAAACTGAAGCCAGTAATAAAGGCCAAATTTTTCATCAAATTAAACTATCACTTCTCAATCCATGTATAATCCAATTTACAACACAGCTTCTCTGAAATAGCTCTTAATTTCTTCTTTTTAAGTTTTTTCATTATCGTGGTCTGGTTCAGCTTGCACGCACCTCCACTAATTCCACGGCCTCCGACACACACAAGTCCCACTAATTCCACTACCTCCCACAACACGAGTACGGGGTAACTCCTTTTTTTTTCTTTTTTATAACCGTGATATCCAAGCCAACTTACACACACCTCGACTAATTCCATAAAATACCTCTCAACTCCCAGCAACAAGTACCAAGTAATTCTATCCACCAAGGTTAAGACAGATGGAAGGAAATCACTTGTATTTTTGACTCTGCTGGGATTTGAACCTGAGGCCTCAGGGTTCTCTCAACCACTTCCGGTAACTCTATCAACCAAAGCACCTTCTTAATACGAGACTTTATGGTTCTCAGCCCAATTAACCGGCCAAATCTTTGGATGCAGTTATCAGGTAACTCTATTCACGAAAAACAAAAAAAAATCACTTGTTTTTCAACATGAGATCTCATGATACCGAAAAAACTCTTAATTACTAATAAGCAAAAAACAGTAATTCACCAACGTAACATCGAACTACATAGTTTCCATATTCTCTAATTCATATTCAACGTTTCAACAAGCTAGAAAATCTATTTTCCTCTATTTACTAACTGAATATTCTCATATATCAACCTGTCAACAAAAAAATCAACTAGTTCATTCAAAATTTCAAATTAAACGTCAGATCTGCAACAAAACAGATTCCACATACACCTATAAGCATCAAAAACACAAAACATATACACATTTACAGAGAAAAAAAAGGCGCCAAACCATCTCCGTCCTTGTCGAACAAGCTAAAAGCCTCTTTGAACTCAGAGATCTGGTCATCAGTAAGCTGATCCGCCATTTTTCTTCTTCTAGTAATCACAGAGAAGATGATTCTAAACTTTCACACAAATTTTTTGAAAATTTTTCAGCTCTGTATGGATTTTGGAATTATGAGAAGATTGCTGCTTTTATACCAAAAACTACAGATTTCATGGTAAATATAATTACAGTAAATTTTCAAAAAATAAATGAAAAGAAATGAATTTGAATAAAAAAAGAAGAATAAATAAGAAAAATAGTAAAGTTTTGTCTCTCTCCTTACATTATATACGGATAGTGATTGATTTATCTATTTCGATGTGTCCGTTTTTCCCTCTTTACCCCTCAATATTTATAGAATAATTATAAGATCGATAATATTATACGATAATGAATGTTGAACATCTAAGATCTATCGTATAATGTAGATATTATAATGTATATATGCGACATATAAGATTAGACGAGATAAAATGATCTCTTTTGAAGATAGATGAAAGAATATTGTTGAGACGGTTTAATTGTATTCTACATTAATTTTATGATGCATCAATTATACGATTCTATGTAACATGTATATAATCAAAAATATAAAATAAAGTATTTAGGATGTAAAAGTCACTTAAGTTCACACTTACAAATTGATTTAAGCTCTTCATAATAGAATATCTCATCATTAAATGAATAATCAAATATTGCACTAAAATTGTAAGTACTCCTTCAGTTTTAATTAAAATTTTATAATTCGAATGTTAGAAATCGAATCGTCATTAGCAAAGAATGTTTTATTGGATTTAATCAAGATTAGTTAGGCATCATAGCATACACCGAGAAGGAAACAACAAAAAAGACATTAATATCAACAAATATAGATAGTCTTACAAGTAAAATTTGGGAAGAGCAAAACATGTATAGATTAAAGACCTTTGTAAGACAAATAGATTGATTTCAAAAGACCCTTCATTCAAAAAGAAAGTAATCGACACATGATTGGAAGATAAAGTAGCAAGATACAAAATAAATGCAACCAAGTAAAAATACTCATTAAAGAATAAAAAAATATGCGATAACTAAATAATACTACTAAAAAAAACTTATTGAGTTTTAGATAAAGAAAAAATAGTGCAAACATTAGGTCCATATATCATCTATGAAAACCACTCATTGCATGCCACGTGTGTTTTAGATCTTTTCATATTTTTTCCATAGAAAATGACTGGTCAATTTTTATCTTTTTTAGAAAAATATTTAAAAAAAAAAACAAAAGAATAAAAAGGGCCCATTTTTCTCTCTCTTCCATTAGGGGAGTACGCGGTTACGCGTTCCATACGCGGAATGCTTACATTGACTTAAAGCAAACCGTGGCTGCCACGTAGGATTTCTCCAAACTTAGTTTTGGAATCCGACTAATTTGAATAGTGTATTGCAGAGCTCATTCAAGTGTGTTGTTTCTAATAGGATTCTCTCCTTATCTAAAACTTGAACCGGAAATCTATAATTAACTATGAAGCACTCTACTTGCACCACAATTCATATTGTTATTTATTTACTTTTTTTTATTCATATTATTTTGTTGAAATGACCAGACACACCCTTTTAAAAAAGTCAATTAGAAATATTTTTTCATTAAGTTTTTTGAAATTCTAAATTTGATTGAAACTAGTACAAGAAAAAGTGATTTTTTTAAATTTGTTAAAATAGATAAGTAAAAAAAAAAAAAACATTAGCGTAAAGACTAGGTAAAAATGAAATGAAAGGAGAATTTGAAAAAAAAAAAATGCCTAAACTTTCCTTTTTAGTAGTGGAATCCCTTTTTGTTTTTGTTTTTTAATTTGACCAAGAAAAACAATTAAATTGGATTAGCAAACAATAATTGTATAGAAAAGTTAGGAGCATATATACTCCCAAAAGAAAAGAATAAAGGATTAGAGCCCGTTTGGATTGGCTTAAAAGTCGGTCAAACCTACTTTTAAGTCAGTTTTTGATTTCTGGAAATGTTTGACAAATATAAAAAATGACTTAAAATAAGTTACAAAGTGTTTGGCAGGGTAAAAAATAACTTAAAATAAGTCAGAAACCAAAAGTAGGTCTCCCCCTACTTTTTATTTTTTTACTTAAAAGTCATCTCAGTTTGACTTTTTATTTTTGATTTAAAAACTATTTTTTTAAGCCAATGCAAACGAGCTCTTAGTATAATTTCTAGATTGTCACGTCAAGAATTTGTTCGTCTCTTAACCTAAACTATGGATGAACTTTTAGAAAAAAAATTTAATTAGAACGATAATAGTTTTTAAAATTATGTATATTTAAAAGTTTGTAAATATAAAGAATCACAAATATTTATATAAAAAATATATTTATATAAAAGAATATGAAGATAAGTAATTTGTTAATGCGACTCTTTGGAATATTTTTATACTTTATTTACAAAATGTGATATATTTTTTTACTTGGTAAGATTATAAGAACGAAGGAAGAAACTATTTAGAAAAGATAAAAGAAGTGGGATTGAGATGGTTCAAACACGTGAACTGAAGATGTATAGATCGATGTCCAATGAGGAGGTTGATTATAATGATTATAAATATAGGTAGAAGTAGGTTGAAAAAATATTAGGAAGAGATGGTTGGATATAATATGACTTACCGAGGACATAACTAGATAAGAAGATTTGGAGGTCGAAGATTTATGATAAAAGTGGAGTAGTTATTAGTAGGTCGAGCGCTAGTTCTCTTTTCGTCATCATTATTATTATTTTTGTATCATTCTTTAATTTTTTTATTACTAGTTATTTAATTTGCTTTAGTTATCCTATATTATTTTGTTATTGCTATTATGCTTTTCTTCATTATTTTGAGCATGATAAATCTTTTACTGTTTGCATACTTTTTTTATATATATATAATTTATTTGAGTTGGGAATCTATCGAAAACATGATTAAGAATTCTCGAGTATCTAGAAATCCACAAAAAGTAGTGAAAAAGATGTTTGCTCTTAACTCTTATAAATCGTTTTTTCAGCCTTAATATAGTAGATTAATTGTTATTTCACTTTCAATCTCGACGTGTATAGAATTAATTAACAGATGTGACAAACATTGCCAAAACAATTACGTAAACTTAGTATAAAAATGTCATTTCATTAGGAATTAACTTAAAAAAGATCTGATCCATCCAAGTGTCCATAAAATCCAAAATTAAATATTACAAAATACACGTAATTTAAATAATTTTTAACCAATATTCATTAACGATATAAGTTTTTTTTTAAAAAAAAAAAATGCTTGAGTAACATTAATAGGTAATAGTCTATTACCATCTTAATTTTCAATGAGTTTAACTAATATCCATCGACTGTGTAAGTTTTTTTTACACAATCAAATAACATTAATTGATAATAACCAGTTACCATCTTAATTTGTATTTATGTGGTTTAGATTTAACATTCTAAATTATTTAAGAAAAAATGGTTACCTCATAATCACTCGATTACTAATAAGCAAGGGTAACGTTTGATATAACAAAAACTATTAGGTATTTCTATCCCAATAAATAGCCACCCTCCCCAAAAACTAGCTAGAGTTTGTATAAAATACACACAACTATATATATATAGTTAATATATATTAGGTTTTAGAACCTCTCTCTCAAAATATTTCTATCTTGTAATATTTCTAAGTATTGAATAAAAAGCTTTTAATTTGGTTGGAACTAAAGTGATTTTCGAAGTTTGTTTACAGGTACTATTTTCTTTTTATTTATTCCTTCTTAAATTTAGGCTAAATGATAGGCAAATTCGTTTGTGTTGAGCCATACCATACTAAGTTATTATGATAAAATGGCATTGTGTCTGTTAGAAGATGGTTTGAACAGTGAGAATTAAGGTCTAATTTGAACAATTTAGGCATGTTTTATGAAAGGCTGTCAAGAGATCCATTGGATTACCCTGTGATAAGGGCGGACCCGAAAAGATCCTTTGGAATACCCTAAGGGCGGACCCGGATAGGTGAAGCATTCATTAAACATTGCTTAAATTGCTTAAATTAATAAAGGATCCTTATAGTATACTGAACGATCCGACTTGAATGGTACCTTCCATCAACGCCACCTCCGGATGGAAAGGACAAAGAGCTGTCGGATGTCAATCTCTTTTCTTTTATACTGCATACAACTACCTTCCATCGACACATTATTCGCTCTGCTACAACGAACGAACTAAATGGCAGACCATCGAGAGTGAGTGAACGGCTAGCCAAAGCTTCTCGTTTGGAGAAAAATTGTGGTGGAAATGCGGTTGAAAGTTGAAATAAGGAGTGTTTTGGATGCTCTTCCCATAGTGCCCCCTTTTTCCTCCTTGTCTCTTTCTCTGCGGCTTGCGTGGGACTGATCTGGACTGATAACCCGAACCCTTCGTAGATTGAACTCTCTTCTCTTTAGGCTCGCGTAGGTTAGGGAACTCACCCCATTCACTGCTTCCACTCCAACTTGAACAAAAAACCTCTTCTCCATCTTAACTCATGGCATCTTCATGTACCATTCAAGTTGGATCGTTCAACATACTATAAGGATCCTTTATTAATTTAAGCAATTTAACCAATGTTTAATGAATGATTCACCTATCCAGGTCCGCTCTTAGGGTAATCCAACGGATCTTTCCGTATCCGCCCTTATCACAGGGTAATTCAATGGATCTCTTGACAACCTTTCATAAAACATGCCTAAATTGTTCAAATTAGACCTTAATTCTCACTGTTCAAACCATCTTCTAATAGACACAATGTCATTTAATCATAATAACTTAGTATGGTATAGCTCAACACAAATGAATTAGCCTATCATTTAGGCTAAATCTAAGAAGGAATAAATAAAAAGAAAATAGTACCTGTAAACGAACTTCGAAAACCACTTCAGTTCCAACCAAATTAAAAGCTTTTTATTCAATACTTAGAAATATTACAGGATAGAAATATTTTGAGAGAGAGGGTTCTAAAACCTGTCCTCTACTAAAACTTACAACCTCTTTATATAGAGGAAAAAATAAAACACACCGAATAAAAAGATGGACCACAATCTTTACAATGGCCAATAACAAAGAGATAAGGCTGACATATTCATATGGCCTTCACCACTACTTCACGTGGCCGACATAACTTTCGGCACCCCTTTATCTTTATGAAAGATATTCCTTTTATTAAAGTCTTTTGTCCTTTTATCCTCATTATTCAATGTGATGAGGTCTATTTTCATACTTTTTCTTATCCTTTGCATGTGCTCTTGTCGGAGGATTCCTCCATTTGTTCTTGGAATTTATTGAAAAGAGTATCAATATCAATCTCTTTCGTACTATGATCGCTTTGGACTTCTCTCATATAATAAAGCTTTATTAAAGCTATCAACATAATCTCAACAATTGTATTTTACTACAATATATTGCTCTGGATGGATATAATCTTTTTCCTTTAAGGGGCTCATTCCCCATTCTTCTGGACTAAGAATTCTTTTTATGATAATCTTAGAAAAGTTATAAACTTTTTTTTGTATTAGCAGGATAGAAATGTTGAAATATCCCTGACCCTGTTGCTCAGAGTATCATCTCATAATGCATTCTGTATTTATACACAGTGATAGTATAACATGCTGTATCTAAATACCTGGTCATTAATTTGCCAAGGATCCTGTTTCCATTTCAAATCTGTTTTCTAAAAGAAGTATAACTTATTTTTTCTCATTCAGATCAAATACTTCAGTATTTTCTTCATCCACTAGTATTGTGGAATAACTTGGAGGATTATCATCCTTGGCTTGCTTGGATTTCATAAAATTCATAAATTCTTTGTACATTGGATGATTAATATTCACCCCTTCTGCACTTGTAGAAGCACTATTTGCTGCTACTAGCTGTTTACCTCCTATTTGAGCGAGGATATGACCTCCTCGTCCTATTCCTCATCCTCTTCCCCTCCTTGAAGGGGGCCATGACGGCCTCATTCCTGAAAATAAGAAAATTATTATTAGTTTAAGTATTCTCTAGTGAGAAAATCAGGTAGACTATTATCTTCTTCTTTTTTATAATGAATTTCAAAATCAAAAGGTGTTAATAAGGCTTGCCATCTTGCAAACATTTGTTTAGAAACATCACGCTTACAATCGTTATTAAACATAAACCTCGCAACTTAACAATCAATTTTTACTATAAACTTTTGATTATAAAGATCGTCCTGGAATTTCAGAACATTTTTCACAATAGCTAAGATTTATTTAGCCACCATGGCATAATTTTTCTAAGCTGGGTTCCATTTCCCAGAATATAATTGAACAATATAATGACATTTATATTCAGGACAATATTGTGTAAGAACACCACCAAATCCTATATCTGAAGCATCTGTTTCAACTGTCTTTGCCCAGTTTGGGTTTGCCAAAGTAAGACATGGAAGGTTTTTAACCTTTGTCTTAATTTTCTTAACAGCTTCAGTATGATCAATTGACCAAGCTTTTGGATTGATCTTAAGTCTGTCATATAATATAGCCGTATCAAGGGCTAAATCCTTTATGAAAGGTGCTACATAGTTAAGACTTCCAAGGAATTGCTGCAATTGAGTCTTGTTAGTAATTTCATTAGGAAATTTAGAAGCAAATTTTCAATACTTCTATTGATAGGACTAATATTTTCATATATATTATATATATATAGCGGGGGAAAAGGATAAATATACTCCCGAACTATTGTAAATGGTATGTAGATACCTTTCGTCATACTTTTGGGATATTGGTGCCCCTGCCGTCTAAAAACTAAAGCATATATATCTTTCACTCTAATGAAAGACTAAATAGGGACACGTGACACAATCTTATCCGTTCATCCGATATTTAATAAATGTCGGATCGATGATTATGACACGTGTATGTTCGTTAGTATAAATGGTATATATGCTCTAGTTTTTGGACGGCAGGGGCACCAATGTCCCAAAAGTATAACGGAGGGTATCTGCATATCATTTACGATAGTTTGGGGGTATATTTATCTTTTTTCCCTTGTTAGCGAATATGAGTATAATTTTGACTAATCGGCTAAATGTGTAACTTCTGGAAAAGAAAAAAAAAAACATTTTGGGCCTGATAGGATATAGTCCATCCAGATTTCAAACCTACAGGCCCAAATTCCTATCTAGCGGGTCACACTGAGCCCATATACTAACCGCCCTATTTAAGGATCATTTCCGCCCTACTTTCAAAATTACGGCAGTCTTCTCCGGCCAAAAGTAGAAAGCTGAAAACACACAGCGCTTCTCCGTCTCCGTTTCTTTTTCCGGCGAAACTGAGCTTAAACTCGTAGGTTCGTTCTCTTATTTATCTCTTGCTGTGTATTTTTACATGATTTATTATACTTTTCGCTTTTGTAAGAAACCCTAATCTTATTTCGACTGATTTTTTAGTGTTAAAATTGATTAGCTTGCTATGATTATATATATTCTCTATGATTGAGGAAAGGTACACAAGCTATTTGTATGTTCGATGTGATTTTTACTAGTTTGTTTTGCTTACGCAGATTTTTTACGAGCTGGTATGCAGTAGTGTTGGCTTTCATGTAATAATGGTTTTAGAAATTTTTTTGGTTGTATAATATCTTTTTGAGTGTTAGTAGTCTGGTTTATGGAAGAAAATGTTAAGTGTACATGATGATATAGTGTAGAATGTGGAATATATGTAACCATGGTGTCTAGGGTAGGTTGTAGCTTGCACACACCTATACTAATCCCACAATAAGCTGGTAATTCCATGGTGACCAAGTGTTTTGGCCTCCTCTTTGATTTGAATGTGAAGCTTCATGGTTCTCATTTTGCTTTTGACCACACGTCACACCCTTGGATGCCAGAACTTTCAGTATTAATCCTGATAAGTAGTGTAGAACCTGGAGTAATTATCATCCCTAGTGTAGAATGTGGAATATATATAACCATGGTGTCTAGGTTTGCTTGGGCACGCTTCTACTGATCATGCAATAACCTGCTAACTCCACAGTGACCTAGTAGTTTTGCCGTCTCTTCGATTTGAACGTGGAACCTCATGGTTCTCAATTCTCTTCATTGACCACATGCGATGTCCTTGGGTGCCAGAGCTTGGAGTATTATTCTTGATAAGTAGTGTATAACCTGTATTAATTATCATTAGGGTCTTACAACCCTTAATTACTAAACAAGAAAAAATTAGCCCATTCATATTTTACTTTTGTCTTGGTGTTTCGTACTGTTTTCATTTGCATAAATTAACTTGCAGACTGTAACTAGGTTAAAAGCAGTGATTTGTGAAACTGTATAATCTTAATGCTACCTTTGGCACTAAAAATTGCTGCTGAAATTGTTTTCCACCCGTCTACTTGTTCTCTCCACTCATTTGAGAATGAACTTGACCAGTCTCGAAGAGAATTAAAGTTTACTTGGAATTGTCAGTTGTTTTGCTTCCCACCACCTCTTAAACGAGAGGTAGTTGACTATTATATCGAAACAAGTTCTTATGTAGCTTAGTAGTTGTGCAACATTCAAAATTTAGTCTTAAAGTGTAAGTTGATAAACACCATGCTCCTTGATCAAAATCTTGATCATTGTATTCACATTTTTACCTTTTTTCATTAATTCACTGGTACATGATGTTCTTCCCCTTTTTCAGGAATGGCTTTCTTTAACAAAGCTGGGAGCATTCTTTGGCAGGCTGTTAGCAAGCAGCACATCAATCATGAAATATCTGCATCCAAGCCTTCAATTTTTCAACTAATTAGATGCATGTCTTCAAAACTTTTTGTTGGAGGTGCATGCAGTTTCTCTTATGCTGGAACAGTATTCATAACATTTCTTCTAATTTCTGCTGACTTCCTCTAGTTTGGCAATGTAGGAATCTCATGGAACACGAATGACAACTCTCTCCAAGAAGCTTTCAGCAAGTATGGAGAAGTCGTTGAAGGTTTGTCTAATTTAAAGCTAAATGTTGTTTTTGACTAGAAGTCCTCTCTCGTGCTTGTTTAAAGTTCACAATTTTTCATTTAGAATCCTTGCACTGCTGGTGTGCTTTCTCATGATCACATGCGCTCGCACACTAGTGCATGTTTTTGTTATTATGGAGATCATATTTGCACATAATAAAGAGTGTCTGGGCAGAGTTTGAGTAATGGTCAGCAAAAGTATATGACAAAGTAAGGAGTACTTGTTAGTTTATGTTTCTCAACATGAATTTCCAGATGTTATGTTAGGATGAAAGACACTCATTTTGTGTCCAAATGAGGGTCTTAGTGATGGAGTGACAATTGTGTTGCTGATTGGACTTATCAAAAGTAGTTTTATTACTGGTTGGATTTAGTAAGTGAAGTCATTTAGACTAAAGGAAGAATTACTTCACCATTTTTTACTGTTTGAAGCTGTATTATAATTCCGTGAATGCTTGCTCATTCATATTTAGCTGTGTGAACATATGACATATTTGTATACAATGGCATGTGTCCAGACACTAGTTTCTAGCTGGAATTACTGAAAAAGTTCCAATTCATTGCAGCAAGAATCATTTATGATCGCGAGTCTGGGAGATCTAGGGGATTTGGCTTCGTTACTTTCAATACTTCTGAGGATGCCAGTGCTGCCATCCAGGCTTTGGACGGACAGGTATCTCTTCATTCTGTTGCTCCATGAATGAAAAAACGTGTGTTCCCTTTGTATTTGGGTTCACATGATGTGAATCAACTTCAAAGGAATGTTCTTTTATGGTATCTGGCACTGTTTTTATCCAGAAATTGTGTTTAAATATGCAAATGATAGGTCTGTTTGGGGGGGATGCGCCTGTATGCATCCCATGCATTTCTGTTTGCTGGTTAGATTATGACAACTAGTTTTAATGCATCTTTCAGGAGCTTGATGGTCGTACGATTAGAGTAAATGTAGCGAATGACAGGACAAGAGGATATGGCGGCGGCAGCGGCGGTTACGGTGGTGGTAACTATGGAGGTGGTGGTGGTTATGGAGGTGGTGGCAGCAATTATGGGTCTGGTGGTTACAGTGGTGGTGGCAGCAATTATGGGTCTGGTGGTTACGGTGGTGGTGGTGGCAATTATGGGTCTGGTGGTGGTAATTATGGTGCCTCTGGTTATGGTAGCAGTGGCAATTATGGCAGCGCAGGTGGTGTTGATGCTAATGTTGCCAGCAGTTATGGAAGTGGAGAAAACAGTTCTGGCTTTGGCACAAGTGGTGATAACTATGCCAGTGGAAGCACTGATGCTGCTAGCAACAGCTTCAGCTTCCGCAACGACGCTACCAGCAACCAAGCAGAAGCTTGTGATGTTAATAGCCCAGTTGACGCTGGTGAAAATTACAGAGATGACAATGACTCCAGTGATTATGCAGACAGAAGAGCCTAAAGGTTGAATTCCAAGTCCCTTGCTTCCCAATGCTATTGATAAAAGACAGAAATCGATGGAAGATGACATCTCTTCCTTCCATTGTTCTCTTTCATAGTCTTATCTTTTTCTCACTCTAGCTATATTTCCGACTTCTGTTTTTCGTCGTGGACTCGAGATTTTACTTTTGTTTTACCTTGATTGGATGCTTAATCCTGGCAGTGTAGCAAGAGCCAAACATTGTGTTAGCTAAGTAAAAAGTACTCCACACCTTTAGGTGTTGAACCTAATTTTGTAAACAAGTCGTTACATGTTTGGATGGAAGTGTCGAAACTGATAATATGAGAGTCAGCATGTTTCGTATAAGTGTTGAAGCACTTTCTATTTGGTAAAATAAAATCCAAAAATATTTTTATGTATAAAGTGCAAATGGTCATTTAATTAGACCAGTTTCAATCGACAATATCCATTAATAGAGTCCAAAGGTCGTTTGTGAACACGTTTTAACGTGTATTTGTTGGGAATATTAGTTGGGAAGCTATTCTTGTTTCATTTTTTTTAGTCAGTAGTCAATTTATCTTACATCTGCTCTCTGTTAAGTGTTAACCGAGTCGTCTTATCTTTTGTATTTATTTTTAGGTATAATACATAAACGTGTTTTTTCGTACATTTTCTCATTTTTTTGTTAGATTCAACTATGCATGGGGTGGGTCAGTCTACCTATTTAGAAAAAATTGATGGTCATTACAACTGCATATTCATAGTCAGTAGAGAGTTGTGACTGTTAGGTGTAGTGTTACCAGTAGAATTAATGTATAATAATTATGCATTTATATAATTAATATAATCTCCAACTCATATTAAATATAAAATAAAAATAATAATCGATTTAGGCAAGCTGGGAGAGGTAAAATGGTAGGATGAGTGAGATTCTCCTCTCTTAATAGGGATTTCAGATTAAAACTCAAAATATGTAAAGCTTTGATAGTTGATAAAAGAAACTTTTCCTTTGCGGATTCTATGTGATGCAAACCTCGATTAGTTGGACTAGTAAATTTCATATATCAGTTGATTACTCAAATAAAGTCACTTTAAAACACTATTAAAGGGCGTGATGTTATGGGACATCCCTTCACTTTAACTGGCGCCTCAGGATTGAACTTTGGAATGGAAAACCTCTATTAAAGAGCATTCTCTGTTTATATACTATCCAATTAGTAGAATCAATAAGTTTCGACAACAACAATAATATATTCTATGTAATTCCACAAAATAAATTTTATGAAGGATAAATATACGCAAATTTTATCCTATCACAAGTTTCAAATATCAATTAATTAATTTTTAAGGAAATAACTCCATGAAGGGAACTACCAACTAACAAAATTCAAGTCCATGGGCATTAATGATGGAAACTTGGTACATGCTTTGTTGACCCTTAGGTCTTGTGGGTTGGCCTCCAATTTGGACCAAAAAAATATATGATTGTTTGGCCACATATAATACACTTTTTCTTCCATTTTTTTTTTTATCTCGAAAAATTTCAAAAAGTTATTTTCATAATTTTCAAGTTAATTCACAAAAAAATTAAAATAATTCTAATTTATATTCATGTCCAAATATAACTATAATTTTCAAATTTCACGATTTTTATGTCCAAATGTTCACTAAAATTATGTTAGTAAAACACACGTTAAAGAAAATGGGACCATCAATTTAGAAAGAACCATAAACTATATATTATAATATCAAAGTTGACTTGGAAAAAAAAAGAATCCAACATGAATTGGTCTTCCTAAATCACTAATTAATCAAAGAAAAAGCCAAAACACTAACTAATGCTTTTTCAAATAAAAAACAGTAGTATAACGTAGTGCTTAGGGAACCTTTTTTGTTTTGTTCTTGTAAGCACAAAAAATGTGATGGAATCGTTTTATATACGTTTGAATAATTTGGTTGAAGTTTGAAAAAAGTTATTCTAAAGTTAAAATTGATAATAACTATTTGGAATATGAATTGTATTGGACTCTGTATTTAATACGAGAACAAAAAAAGTTAAAAGATTTAGGGAGGAAAGCACTAGAATCAATTTAACTTAAACTCTTAAATTTATTAATTTTAAATTTTATTATTAATAAGAAACTTAAAGGTAAGTTTTGTAGAGTAATAGTTCGATCAGCTATGTTGTATGAGACATAATGTTAGTTAATGAAGAACTTGTGTGTTCAAAAGATGAAAATTATGAAGATGAGGATGTTGAGGTGAATGTTTGAGCAATTAAGCATATTAGGACAAGGTATGAGTGATTCTCATGATAGACAAAATAAGGAAAGCGAGACTGAGATAAATTTGAGAATGTATAAATGAGAAGTGTAGATACCTCAGTGAGCAGGTATGAGATGTTGACAACATCAAACATCACAAAAGATAGAGGCAAACCAAACAAGTATCTAGGGAGTGGGTGATTAGACAAGACATGAACACATCTTGAGCTTATCGAGAACATGACCTTATATATTAGAATTTGAAGGTTGCAGATTAGGATAGAAGATTAATTGATAGATGAACGTTGGTAACAACTTCGAACATGACTAACTCTCAGTGTGACATACAATTTTCTAGAGCTAACAATCTCTCGACTAAAAATAAAATATTTCCAAATAGTTTGAAAAGAGGAATACAATAACGAAAACAACAATAACAACAAAACAATATGAAATGAAGATCGACACTACACAACGTACAGAGAAAACAAAAGTAACATCTGAAGCACACAATAACACTAATACCCCTAGCAATAACGAAGGTTCAAATACGACCACCAAGTATACACTCTACTCTATTCACACTCTACATATGAAATTACATCAAATATATTATTACGATATTAAATAAAAAAACTTTATAATATATTCATGCCAACCGAACACATCATACAAATTGAGTGAAAAAAGTATAGTAGAGGAATATAGAGCAAGTTTTACTAATAAATACACAAAGGTTAAGTGAAAAGTAGAAAAGATTCCCTTGACACTCACCACCTGTTGTCATTCCCAAAATCCAACCTTTTTACTCCTACTTTCCTCTTCATTTCTTCCTTCTTCTTCTCCAAAAAAATCCCTAGAAAATTCTCCATCAAATTCTAAGCAAAACCCATCAATTTTCTTTGCTTTCTGAGTATTATTAACCATGGCAGCTGTGTTCAAAACCCAGAGTTCGTTCTTGAAGTTATGGGGTTTGTTGGCAGTTGTTCTTGCTGTAGCTGTGGCTGTGAAGGGGAATTCAGAAGGGGATGCTTTGTACGCCCTCCGCCGGAGCTTATCCGACCCGGGTAACGTGCTTCAGAGCTGGGATCCGAATCTTGTTAACCCTTGTACCTGGTTTCATGTCACTTGCAACGGAGATAATCAAGTTACTCGTGTGTAAGTATTCAAAGTTACCTTCTTTTTGTGTTTTTTGAGTTAAATACTTGTTTGGGTGTGCTGATAGTTATCGGAAATTGGTCGATTTGTATGTTTGTGTTTGTGTT
This sequence comes from Solanum pinnatisectum, assembly GCA_035578085.1. NCBI lineage: Eukaryota > Viridiplantae > Streptophyta > Magnoliopsida > Solanales > Solanaceae > Solanum > Solanum pinnatisectum. The sequence goes on along the minus strand of CM069085.1, from coordinate 41,549,174 downwards.
ATGTATGTGTTACTCACAGGTATATATATGGTCTAAACCTAAAGCGGTGGATTTGATTGAATCTGCTATGTGAGGCTGGATTTATATGACAGGAAAAAAGAAAAATTGCTGAGTATTGGAAGGAAATGGGTCTAAGTAGAGTAGAATTTAGCTGGAGGATTCATATGCCATTTGTTGTTGTTGTTGGTTAGTTGTGTTGACATTTATTCTGGGCTCATATAGATGGCAAAAAGTTAAGCTTTCACTTGACTTGCTTGCTAACAAGTCTTTGTTTGGAGATTAGTAGCAAAGTGATTCCTGTTTCCAGGGTGAAGAGCATGTCTGTATTACTTTTGTTTGACTTACTCAAAGTTCCTGTTGTGATGTGTACCGATGATCTATATGCTAAAGATGGAGGCATGTGGTTCATTAATGATCTTTGTTGCTGTTATGTTTTTGATCTCACGTGGTTTCACCCTTTGTGTCTGTATTACTTTTGTATAACTTAACCGAAGTTCTTGTCGTGATGTGTATCGATGGGACGATGATCTATGTGCTAAAGATGGAGAAGTGTGATTCATTAATGATCTTTGTCGTTGATGTTTCTGATCGCACGTGGTTGCATCTTTTATAAACTTTTAGGAGATTTTGTCCGTTTTAAAGTGTGGCAAAGCCTTGTACTTTAAAATTAGTTGGTGTGTGCATTACTTTTGTTTAACTTACTCGAAGTTCCTGTCGTGATGTGTATCGATGATCTATGTGCTAAAGATAGAGACGTGTGATTCACTAATGATCTTTGTCCTTGTTATGTTTCTGATCTCACGTGGTTGCACCTTTGAGTCTGTATTACTTTTGTTTAACTTACTCGAAGTTCCTGTCGTGATGTGTATCGATGATCTATGTGCTAAAGATGGAGATGTGTGATTCATTAATGATCTTTGTCCTTGTTATGTTTCTGATCTCACGTGGCTGCACCTTTATGTGCGTTTTAAAGCGTGGCAAAGCACCAAAGTCTTGTACGTCAAAATTAGTTGGTGGTGACAGTGTTTGTGTACGGCTTTACTGTTTTTCTTTTGAAATGTTGGAGCAAGCATGGTCATTTGCTAATGTTTTTTTTTTTTTTTTTAATAAAATCAAATTATCATTTCACTGGCAAAAATTTGGATGTTTGTGACAGTTTGTGTGTCTTAGAGTTCCATTGCCTGTATCTTATGTGATCTTGGAACACCTGATGACTGATGTTACTGGGTGGATTTTTATGTTGATTGATTGATAGTTGATACATAACAGATGATTTGTGAAATTTGAATGAGTCACAAACTAATTTATTGAAATGCAAGAAATCTTGCTATTAGTGTTACCAAAAGCAAAAAAAAAACTCTATGATCTGTTGGGGGTTTAAGTGCAAAATGCAAATAAAGTGTGGACATTAATGAAAAAAGGCGCAAAGGGAGAAAAAAAAATAGAAATATGTATGTTCAGGCTAAGACTAATAATTATAAGCATGAATGAAAAATCTATGAACAAAGAAATCGAAAAAGAATTACGATAAATATCAATTGTTTAGTATCACCTCTTTAGAAGAGGCTCATTGACAAGGAAAAGTATGCCTTATAACCTTGATGACGACACTGAACCATACATTAAGAGAGGCGAAGCGCTCAACACCTTTTGAGTTTCACTTCAGGGCTTAAGCGCACTTTTAAGTGCACCTTTGACAACACTCCTTGCTATATCTTCACTACTGTGATGTCTTTCACATATTTAAAAACATGAGGTACTTGGCCGGACATTCCACGTGTACAAGGAATCACATCAATATTCAAACTGGAAATTGTTATATACTTGCATCTATCCTGAAAGGAACAGTAACTATAACCAACAAACATGTTTTTCTCAAAACAAACTTGTTTTGCCTAAGAATGAATTTCATGTTTCCTTATATGAACTTATTCTCTACTGATTTATACATAAACTGCCCCCCCGATGAATTCTCCCAAAAAGTGGTGCAACTCAGAAAAGGAACACAGCTGTAGTTTGCTTTATTTTTTCATCGTAATAATGACAAGTCTGAAATATCTCTGGGTTTTAATGTTTCTCCAGGGACCTTGGCAACTCAAAGTTATCTGGTCATTTGGTACCTGAGCTTGGAAAGCTTGAACATCTACAGTATCTGTGAGTAATTATTTGAAATCTTGAATTGACTTGCCATTTCTAGTCAATAACTCTATTTGTTTATAAGGAGTCATATCCATGAGGTAATTGTTTGTTGCTTCAGGGAGCTTTACAAAAATAATATTCAGGGAACCATCCCTAAAGAGCTCGGTAACTTAAAGAGCCTTATTAGTTTGGATCTGTACAACAACAATATTTCGGGGACAATTCCTACTTCACTTGGAAAGCTGAAAAACCTTGTTTTCTTGTAAGTTCTCCTTTGTGATGTTTCCCAAGTTGGTTCCAGTCATGTGTACGTTTTACATAAGAGGGGGAAGAAAAAGAAAGCAAATATTCTGTTACTTGCACTACTCACAGAGTTCCCTTTTCTTCTTTGACCTTAATATTCAGTATCACTTGCTTGTAGTGAATGGGTTATAGCACATTCCTCTTATGTTGATTGAAAGTTTCTTATCTGATCTATCAGGCGTCTAAATGATAACAAGCTAACAGGACCAATCCCAAGAGAACTTACTAGCGTTTCTAGCCTGAAAGTTGTGTAAGTATAATTTCTTTGCTTGTGTTATTATCGTTAATTCTTCTGCGAAATAGATTTTAAATTCTGCACTCTTTCTTCCAGGGATGTCTCGAATAATGATTTGTGTGGAACAATTCCCACTTCTGGTCCATTTGAGCATATTCCTCTGAACAAGTAAGATTTCCTTGTATATCCTACAAGTATTGTTGTCAGAGTTGAACTGTAGGAGTATTGAGCAATGGTGCAAAGAGTAATCATGTCTCTGTATGCTTTATTCTATCAAGTTCACCTTTAAAAAAAGACTACCAATCAAAAGAGGTATTCCTTTTATAAAAAAAAACCTATTTTCTTGATTTGCCTTTATCTAAGTTAAATTTGGGCTTCATAGTAGGAAAATTATACTGGAAGCAATGACTTCTAACTTTTGTTTTGAAAGAAGAAACTTATTTGGAGAAGATTCGAATTTCTGCAGTGACTTCTAAATTTTGCTTTGAAATAAGACAACTATTTGGAAAGGATTTGGATATGTGACCTTTTATTTCAGACTACAGTTCATTGATTAGTCGAGAAGCCTTAAATAACACCTTAAAGAGAGTGATATACTAACAACAATGAGTTCTAGATTTCCAGTTATTTCAATTAGAATTGTGGGTGGTATTAATTCATGCTATAGACGAGAAACCGTTGTCTCCATTTACTTCCAACCGAAAGGAAGCCCAACTGTATTTTTATTTTGTTCTTCTGGCTATCAATTGAGACGCACCATGGTTACCTTTTCACTTTTTGTTTATTCCTTTAGCTCCTTAAATTCCCTTGTATCGACATGTATTTATATTAGATTTTGTTGTTATTTGGGAAAGGGTGTGTGTTTAAGTAAAAAAATAAAGCCAGACAAGCAGATAAATACATTCAGTATATGTCTCAGAAAGCAATTATGCTTTCGAATATAGTCAAAGAGACTACGTGTTCCTGGTGGTATCCATGTGTCATATGTGGGTCTTACCTGCTTAGCTTTTGCACTATGACCGAGAAATTCATCTGGGGCTAACTATTAGGACCAACCGCCTCTTTACCATTCTCCACTTACGTACCAGGTTTAGTTTGCATGGTGCAGAGATTGAGCTTTTGACACAAGTCCATCAACCTTTGCCACTTGAACTAAGTCCCGAAGGCTTGTGCTATGTATAGTCTTACACCATGTCATCTTGATTTCTCAACTCTGCGGTCATCTCCTACTGATTCCTTTAAAAAGATACAGTATCCTAGTTGGATGTTTCTAATTAGTTTCCTGAACTTCTAATTTGCAGTTTCGAGCACAATCCTCGACTTGAAGGTCCGGAGTTGTTGGGACTCGCTACCTATGACACCAACTGCTCTTAGAAGCTTGATGAATAGCCTCAGAAGAAGCGCCACTTTTGTGGAAGTTTAACAAATTCCCCTCCCCTGAACCTTGTTTATTGTTGTACTTACAGTGTGTCCAAAGTTGTAACTCTAAGCAAAGGTATGGTGTATGTAGGTTTTTACTAAGTTAAGGAATGTGTGTAAAACTCTATACTGCTACCAACTGTTGATGTATTTCATATTTCAATGTCTAGTGAAATGGTTCAGTGGGATTAGAAATGCCTATTTTTACTTCTGTTACACTGCTATAAATATGAATGGAACAATAACAGAGATTTTGATTGATGGATATGCAAAGATTATGCTTTTAACAGAAGGTGTTTGATAGAACACAAATTTAAAAAAAATTAAAGATGACTTTTTAACATAATAAGTCAATTATTTTTACATGAGAAGTTATCAAGAGTACTCTTTTGAAAGAGTGATGGTAAAAGTTCCACTAGTTTTTTCATACTCATAAAAAATGAATTTTTATATCAAGTCAGTCCCAACTTCCAATAAGTCATGTCAATTAAGTGTAAAATGAAAGCTAGGATTAAATAATTTCAGTGAAGAGAAACATATCAATTAAATAATTTTAATGAAGAGGAACGTATCAATAACTTTTTGGAATGAACTAAAAAAGAAAATGTATCACATAAAACAAAATTAAGGAAAGATTATACTTGTTATATCTCATTTTTAATGTGGTGAACCAAATATCCGCCAATAAAGTATATGCACTAAACAATGCAATGATTATTAATCTTTATGTTAAATTCCCTGTATAACTTTTGTTCGCAAACCAAACGAGTTAAAAGAACTAAAGAAGTGAAGAAAACAGCAAAAAGAAAGGCAATGAGTCTTGCTTGCCATTACTTTCAGGATAGCAGTCCAACATAAACTGCTTCATACAAAAAAATTACAAACTCCATATACAAGTTTAACAAAACCTTTTCTTCCAACAATCTCCAAAACTGCTGAAAAGATGAAAAAAATACAAGAAGAAAAGAATGCTTCAAGAAATCAAACCAAAACTCATTCTTGAAGGAGTCCATCATTTCACAAGCCACTCCAAACCATGCAATAACCCAAACTACTACTGCAATAAACACAAAATTGTAAACCACCTTTAACTCCTTTTTTGTCAGTCAATCAACCTGAGCATCTTCATTCTTTGTTGGAGTCACTTGAACTTGAATCAGAGCTTGAGCTTGAGCTTGAACTTGATCCCGTCTCGTGGGATTTGTCCTTCTTGCCTTAAACATCAGATGTAGCAGGCATATCAACAGCATGATCTGGTTTTTCAGCTGTTGATGTCTTTGCTTCTTTTAGTACAACTTCATGATCACCTTTTTCAGTTCCACCTTCACCAAAATCAGGTAAATCAGATCCTCTAACACTTGATTCCATATCATTGGATGAGCCTGCTTCAATTGGCTTCGCTTCTGCTGACTCACCTTCAGAAGTGGAGTTCGGGGGTTTCTCCAGATTTCCTTCCAAGACTTGTTTCAAAGCCAAGTCTGTTTCGACGTTTTGTGAATCTGAAGAAGCTCCTACGTCTTCAGATTCCCCAGGATGCTCATCACCACCAACAGAATCATGACGGATGAGTGTCTCATCATCACTCTCAGAAAGTTTTTCATGATCCAAATCAAAATATTCAGTTGGTCTTGTTTCAAGAATTGGTAATTGCATATTGCGTGTCACGCTTGACGCTTCGAGCACCGCTGTGTTGTCAGAACTCCCAGATACTTCAGTTGCTAGCTCAGTATTAGGTTGCTCAAGAACATTAGATTTCTTCATTTCTTTCTCAGATATTCTCCTAAATATCATGTCAATATCTTCACATGTTTCTGCTTCTGGCACTGGCATTTCAGAATCTTCCAGTGCTGAACTTGACACTTCAGCTGCAGCTGCAACGTTCCCAGATTCTTCGGTTGCTAGCTCAGCATTAGGTTGCTCAAGAACATTTGACTTCTCATCTATTTCTTGCTCAGATATTTGCCTAAATGCTAGGTTAATATCTTCAACAGTTTGTGCTTCCACTACTGGCATTTGAGGATCTTCCAGCACTGATCCTGACACTTCAAACACCGCTGCATTGACAGAATTCCCAGATTCTTCAGTTGTTAGCTCAGCATTAGATTGCTCAAGAACATTCGATTTCTCAGCTATTTCTTGCTCAGATATTTGCCTAAATGCTAAGTTAATATCTTCAACTGTTTGTGCTTCCAGTACTGGCATTCCTGAATCTTCGTGTACTGTACTTGACACATCAAACACTGCTGCATTGTCAGAATTTCCAGATTCTTCAGTTTCAAGCTTAGCATTAGGTTGCTCAAGAACATTCGATTTCTCAATTTCTTGCTCAGATATTTGCCTAAATGCTAAAGTGATGTCTTCAGCTGTTTGTGCTTCCAGTACTGGCATTCCAGAATCTTCCTGTACTGAACTTGACACGTCAAACACCACTGCATCATCAAAATCCCCAGATTCTACAGTTGCTAGCTCAGCAAAAGGTTGCTCAAGAACATTCGATTTCTCACCAATTTGCCTAAATGTCAAGTTAATATCTTCAGCTGTTTGTGCTTCCAATACTGGCATTCCAGAATCTTCCTGTACTGAACTTGACACATCAAACACAACTTCATCGTGAGAATTAACAGATTCTTCAGTTACAAGCTTAGCATTAGGCAGCTCAAGCACATTCGAATGCACTATTTCTTTCTCAGAACCAATTCTAAATGCAGACTCAATATCTTCTATTGTTTGTGCTTCCACCACTGGCATTTCAGAATCTTCCTGTATTGAACTTGACACGTCAAACACCGCTGCATCGTCAGAATCCCCAGATTCTTCAGTTACAAGCTTAGCATTAGGTAGCTCAACCACATTCGAATGCACTATTTCTTTCTCAGAACTAATTCTAAATGCTGATTCAATGTCTTCAATTGTTTGTGCTTCCACCACTGGCATTTCAGAATCTTCCTTCACCGAACTTGACACTTCAAACACCGCAGCATCGTCCGAATCTCTAGATTCTTCAATTACAAGCTTAGCATTAGGAAGCTCAACCACATTCAAATGCTCTTTTTCTTTCTCAGAACTAATTCCAAATGCTGACTCAATATCTTCAATTGTGCATGCTTGCACCTCTGGCATTCCAGAATCGTTCAGTACTGAACTTGACACTTCAAACACCGCTGAATTGTCAGAACTCCCAGATTCTTCAGTTACTAGTTTAGCATTAGGTAGCTCATACACATTCGAGTTCAATGTTTCTTTCTCAGAAGTACCTCTAAATGCTAACTCAATATCTTCAACAGTACGTGCTTCCAGCACTGGCATTCCAGAATCTTCAGCATTATATAGTTCAAAAACATTAGATTTCTCCATTTCTTTCTCATAAACTTGCCAAAACGCAGACTCAATATCTTGAATTGTTTGAGCTTCTAGTACTGGCATACTAGAATCAGTTTCCTTTTTGACTATAACTTCTTGAGGCACTTCAGTCACTCCAGTTTGAGCAGATTCTGCATTTGCCACCTCAAAGACACAGTTTTGAGCTTCAGCTATAGTCATTTCCGGAACTATCTCTTGAGCATCCAAATTAAGTTTTTTCATGGGATCTGAAGGCCCAATATCACTATCCGCAGGGAGTCCTCCTTCAATTGATCTAGCATCAACAGCATTATGAACTTCTCCTTCAGCAAATTTTGTATGAGATGCATCAAGATGATCAATAATGCTCATTCCAGATTTTTGAATTTCTGAAGCACACTCCTTTTCTTCATGCTTATCAATCTCTTCAAATGTGGATGCGTTTAAAATATCAGGGTGCAACGGAAACTTTCTTTCATGAACTTCAGTACAGGCTTTTTCAGCAACTTCTGGAGTGCCAGAATCAACAGTGTGGAATGCAGACAAACCCTCTCCAGTGGAGTCAATTCGTCTCTCGAGCTCATTCTGGCTTGATCCCAGCTCGTTGATGCTAAAGTCACCAACTGTATCTAATTCATAGAGAAATGCCTCATCAATGTCCTCAATACCATCTGTTTCTTCAACTATATATAGCTCATCATGCTGAAAATCAGCTGCTTCTGGTGGCAATACATAGTTTTCCAAGACTTTGATCTGGTTATCATTTTCCTCGAGGATCATGTTCTTTAGACCTGATAGACTAGCACCTCTTGGGGCCTCAACAACCTCATGCAGATTGGAAATAGAATTGGGAGTACGTGGGGAGCTGATAATAGGAATTCCATCATCAAGGTCATGGATTTCTGAAACATTCAAGGTCTCAGTGGTGCTTGCTTCCTCAGTTGACTCAACCAGGATAGCTGGTGTCTCCTGCTTATCAGAAAAAGACGCACTTAAACTACTAGGATTGTTTCCCAACTAGAAGCATTGAAAGTAAAGAAGAGTGAGAAGGAAAGAAATTAATTAACTTTCCAATAACATAAGGACGATAACGATTTTTTGATGCATGACTTCCAGTAAGATACACAATAGTTGATCCCATCACAAATAAAACTTCTAATGTTCTTTATCCATATCCCCCAGTCCCCACCCCATCACAGAAATGTAAGACTCGCAAAGTAACAGTTAAAGCAAAACCTGAGAAATGTAACCAGTCATGTCTCCAATCATCTTGGCATGATGCTATCACCAGTCCAATTATTTTGGCACGATGTACTAGTACATGCAAGTAACCAGCAGTATATGCTCGTCCAGATTATGTAGGATATTAATTATGTAACATGGCAAAATTACAAGTGATCAGCAGCAACTCACTCATCCAGATGATGCAGGACATCAATAGTGAGTTCCACACAGCCAAATTACAATTATCCAGCAGCAATCCGCTCATCCACATGGTGGATGATATTTTGCTCAAATATGCAATATATTCCTAGCCAGTTAATTAGTACTTCTATCACTGACTCTGGCAGATCCATTATTAGATTTTGACATTCTAAAGTTCATTCACATTTGTTTACCTTTAGAGGTAAGGCATTTGTGCAAAATATGCTTTATCCATACTGCATTTTTGTCAAGTTCAAGGTTCATTTATCAAACTGTGAAGTCAAGAGCAGGATATCAGTAGCAGTATTTTACTTCTTATGTGATAGATCCAGATAACTTTTAGCTATCTAGAGTCATTTTGTTCTTCTGGTCAATATTAATTTTTAATTAGTGTGGAAACAGGTCTAATTTCTGGCCTTTTTTTATGGATTTACTCCTCTTTCTGGCTTTTCAAATGCATAGTTTATAATACAAATATGGTTATGCTTCCTTTTGAAAGCTATAAAATTCACCACTACTGACTCGCTGATGTCATACGACAGAACATTTATCTTGAATTTAATCAAGATGGGAAATTGCATGATTTTGAAAATCTATGTTTTGCAGTTTTTTGGCTTTGTAGTTTTTTCTTCACTCAAGGTTGAGTCACATAGATATGCCTTGGTTTGACACAATATGCCCAAAAACTTTTAGGCTTATAGTTTATCCTCCAACATGAAACAAAAACATGCCAACATGAGTACCAGACTATTGTTCTACTATTATAGGTATCTAAGCTGCAGTTTTCTAATGCAATCAGTTCAACAACATATCCAGTGTAATCCCACAAGGGAAGTTTGGGGAGGGTAGAGTGTAGGCTGACCTTACCCCTGCCTTAGGAGGTAGAGAGACTGTTTCCGATAGACCCTCGGCTCAAGGAAAAACATTTCAAAGCAGGTCGGAAAAAGAAATAGCAGAAGTGAAGAAGCCATAGCAAAGTAATATAGAAAGCATGACAAAAAATTCTGAAATCATTTCAAGTACAATAAATTAAGTGTCTTTGCCTTGTTATTTGGTAAATCAAGTAGGTATGTCTTTTTTGCCCATAGCAGCAATCACGCATTTAAAGATCAAAAGTTAACCAGCTTTCAATTTTCAACGTAAATGAGTTATGATATGAAATGAGAAGTAATGAAGAAAGAGAAGTTGCTTAAAGGAAATGCATAGAAGAGAAATGTGGAACGAAGTGTTTACCTTTACTTCCTTATCATCTGATGGATGTTCATCAATGGATTTGTCTGAGTATGCCAATTCTTCTTCACACTGTGAGATAGACCTCTCTGTAGAAGCATATTGATGTCTAACAGAGATCCGTGTTTCATCCATTTCACTCAGAGCATCAGTAACCGAACTTTCAACAGCACCCAATGAGGGAAGATCATGCTGTTCAGAGACTATAGATTCCTCCTTCTCAGTCACATCCTCCACAGATTGCTTCTCCAAAGAAGGCATAACTGGTTGATCAAGTGGAACCTCTGCGATCAGAGAATGCTGTTCATCACCCATCTGGCGAATGTTTTGATGATCTGAGGACGTTGAAAGGGATTCAACGGCGTGGTCTACAACAAGTTGAGACACAATATGGGTATCTGCATCAAATCTTGAAGAAGAAACTTGATGTTGCGCATGATCAATAGTTCCTTCTTTATGCCCAATATCTTCGTCTGCTGATGATTCCGAGTCAATAGATGTCTGACCGATGACCAACTCAGGCACTGGAAGGGCATTTGCACCGCCAAAGACTTCATCATCTTCAGAAATCTCCACCTTTGCAACATCGAGCTCATTTTGGCATACCACCTCCCTTGACAGAAATTCTTGGCCATCTGCTGGTGCCAAAATCTCTTCATTAGTTGGAAGGGATTTTTCAATATCCTGACTATTTTCCTCAGATTCCCTCTCTACGAATGAAATAGTTCTTTCAACCAATGTAGGAGGAAACTCTGTCTCAGATTCCACATGCTGATCTGAAGAAAAGGAGGCTGAAAATATGTTTTCCCTAATAGCAGAAGGACTGGAATCATAAATAGGGTGTTCACGTGAAGTGCTCGTGATGTGGAAATCAGGTCCATCAAATGAAGCTTGCCTGGAGATCCCATTTTGTTCAATATGTCCCATTATCTCCTCGAAACTTGATCTTATTTCTCCTTCTTTATCAATGAAGACCCTTTCACTCACTTCTGCCAACGATGAGGAGCTAGATTGGCTGCTGTATCTTTGATAAGAAGTTTCTGGCTTGGATTGAATTTCGGTTGGATTAAGTTCCAATGCGCTGGTCACTCTTCCTTCCTGGAGCAAAGTTTCTTCTGCTTCATGATGATTTTCCACAGTTCCCAGCTGCACCAAAGACTCTACTTCTTCGGAGGATTGACTTCCATGTCTGACATGCTCAGAAGTATGCTCTGGCTCCTCCGAGATATGTTCATCCATGAGGTTTCTGTATTCCAGTTCTTCTTGATCAAGGCTTTTGTGTTTGAGCTGCCCTTCAATGAGGTTACTGTCTTCCAGATCTTCAACTGAACTTAGTGATTCTGTTTCAGGAACAGAACTCACCTTCGAATCACTAAGTTCGCTAGATTGTCTTTGAAATGGTGAGTAGCTTGTTCCCTCTGTAGCCATTCTCTCCGGAACAAAATAGGGTCTCAAATGGCTATCTTGCTTGTCTTGCCTGTTCAGCCCGAAGATTGAGGGTCTTACAATAAAACTTTCATGCCTCCGGAAAAGTGGATCCTTTGCTTGAAATGTTATAAAGTCTTGTTCGTCCTCCATAAGATTAGGTTTCTCTTCACTTGAGTCATAAGGAAGATCAAATGGATTTCGCCTTGGTACTAAAACAGATGGAGCAGACCCCGGGATTGGTGGCAGTCCAAGGTCATAGTTATCATTATGAACATCAAATGGATTGTTTCTTGCTGTAGAAATGGACGGGATGTTGAATGGAAGATCAGCACTTTCCAAGTCAATCAAATTCTTTTCGGTCATCATCAGCCTCATTTTCTTCAGTGCTCTTCTCCTTGCCATAAGATTCTCCAACCGTTGATTCCTTTCGACCTCGGAGCTTCCCAAGTCAATTAGATTCTTCTGATCCTCTTCTGTCCATGTAATAGCTGACTTACTTATATCTTCCTCATCTTGCTTTCCTTCGTCATCTTCACCATCTTCATTCTCGTCATCTGCAACTTCTAGCTCTTCTTGATTTTCAACACCATCATCAGATTCGTTATCACTCTCAGTGGTCTTACCAGAACTATCTGAAGCAGCATCAGAACCATCATGCAACAAACTAACATGCTGAGGAGTGTCTTCATCCAAAAGCGGATGGAGCTCATGAAGCATTGGAATAATGTCAGCCATTGAAGCATCTGGAGAAGAGCTCTCAGCTCGATCAGATTCAGAATCAAAAGACTCGTCGTCGTCGTCATCCTCCTGCTCTTCCTCTTCCTCCTCCTCCTTTTTCCAAGGGGAACCAGGAAGAGAATTAAGATTCACCCTTCTAGAATCAAAGGAATCTGATCTATCAAAGTCAAACTCAATGTTCTCATTATCAACCGTCGGAATGGGAGAGTACTGACTCTCCATAAGCTCCCCATCATCATGTTTCTCTTCACTCTTTTCACTGTTTTGCTCATAAAACTCCCTTGCTGCTTCCTCAAAATCTTCATCAACCGTTGGAATTGGAGAGTATTGACTCTCTAGAAGTTCCCCATCATCATGTTCCTCTTCATTCTTTTCATTGTTTTGTTCATAGAACTCCCTCACTGCTTCCTCAAAACCCTCATCAACCATTGGAATCGGAGAGTATTGACTCTCTGTAAGTTCCCCATCACCATGTTTCTCTTCATAGTTCTGCTCATGAAACTCCCTTCCTGCTTCCTCAAAACCCTCATTCCCAAATTGAAAATCTCGAGACCTTTCCACAAGTAGAGGGGAAAGATCACTGATCTTATCAATCGACTGATCTACGAGGCCCCTCTCCGTAAATCTCTCCACATAGTAACTATCTTCAGCACTCTCAATATGAGTAGTATCATACAATACACCAGTTCTCAAAGGCACTATATCATGACTACTTGTTTTTTCCTCCCTTTCGATTTCGGGTATATTTGGCTGACCAAAACTTAGTAAAGTTCCAAGCAGAACAGCAGTACAAACAAGAACTGGAGATGCAGCTAACAATATTGAAAACAGAAATGGGAAAGATCTATACAAAAATGCTATGAAACACAGCATACTCACAAGAAAAGGATGATTTAACACTGTAACATAACATCCTTTAATTGAAAACATCAAAATTCTTCTCATTTCAACTCCAATCTCTACTAATCCAACACCCATCTTTTTTTCTCACTATAAAAAACTACTCAAAACTTCAACACAAATATCAAATATCACAGCAAAACAACTCAATCTCTTACTTACCAAGAGCAAGAACTTCCAAGTTCCAAACTGCATCAAAAAATGAAAAATACACACAAAGAGATCAGCTTCAACACAACAAAAGAACCAAATAAACATGAAAATATGAAAACCCCAAGTAAGCTATTCTTGAATTGAAACAACAGAAGAAGAAAAAATCAAGATTCATACCAGCTCTTTGACTACAGATCAAAATCAATTCTCCAACAAACAAAAAAAACCCAACTTTCTTCTTCTTCTTTTTTTCACCTCAGCTAAAAAAAGTCTACTTCTATTTTGTTTTAGCTAAACTAAAGAGAAAACAAGGTAATCAAAAGAAGTAAAAAGAAAGAGAAATAGGAAAAAGAAAAAGTTTGCACCTTTCTCTTTCAGTCCTCTTTTCTTTTTTCTTAACTTTCGGTTCTATTCTTGAAATCCCACCAATGGGGCCTGAAAAAATCAAATAAAAATTGAATCTTTTTACAGCATAGACTTTTTTTTTAATAAAAAATCAAGAATTTATATGACCAACTTCAATTATTTGAAGGATTATATTCCATTTTGAGATTGAAAGTAACAGACAGACATGCATTAATAATAATATAATTAAGACAGCTAAGTAGGGGTGGATTCACAGTGCAGAAAGAATGATGAAGAAGTTGCTTTTGCAGAATTTTTAATTAGTTTAATGTTAAACTTTTGAAGTGGGGAGGGATGAGGGTAATCATTACTATTTGTTTCTTTTTTGATTAAGTTAATCTTGATTAATGGCTGTCAGTAGGACAGGAACACAACACTTTCACAGTATTTAAGGGCATCTCGTCTTTAAACTAACCCATTAGTTTGAATAGCGAGATAAGGATAATAATTTTAAGATAAACTTTTTTCGCATAATTTACAGGTAAAATAATTTTAAGATAAATTCGATTTATATGTTGTGAATATGAGTTATAAAGTTGTTACGGGGAAAAGAATTCAGAATATATTCGAACTTTGACAGAAATTAATGTAACAATCCTAAATTTTGGGCAGGACATATTATTCCTGTACTATTTAATAGTATATTTTAAATTATATAGGTGTCCATGTAGACATCATAAATATTGCATCATTATAAAAAGCAACTTATCCAACTGGACACTTATATATCTTTAAAATACACTATTAAATAGTGCAAGGGGTAATATATTTCAGACTGTTTTCGCTTATTAATATTTATATTAGAGTAAGTTGTTTACCTCATACATTTGCAATCTTTTTTCTGATCATGCTAACATAGGATATTTTTTCTAATCATGATAATATAGGATATTTATGTGTCGAATTACTCTTCTTTAGTCTCAAGATAAAACACACATTTTTTAAAATCATGATTATATGAAAATATATAGTTAAAAAGTGAATGAAAACATTAGGTTTGATGTGGAAATTGTCAAGAGTTCGTGGGGACACATCTTTTTAATTTATTCATTGAATAATTGGTAGTTGTGATTTGAGAGTTGCAAATTTGCAATCCTCAACTTCGCTTGATACCACAATATTATGTGATTAATTTTACGTGTATTTGCTGAATTTTATTTAATATACTATATAATAATATATTAATAAAATTATTTTTTATTATGTTAAAATAATTAATTTTATATATTTTAATAGTTAAGTGGCCAAACTATTTTTATCACATTTAGCTAAGTTAAGTGTACTTACTATGATAATTAAGTCACAAAAACTTCGTCTATTGAATCATCTTAATAGGGGTATATTGAATGGTCTTATTGTTTTAATAGGTAGATTCTAATTACTATAATTTCGTAACTTCACTCTTGTATCATGTAAATTTTAGTGACTTTATTGTTATAATAGATATAAAATATTGTGACCAATAAGGATTGTGATGGAGTGGTGAGTACCCTTTCATCCTTAACCAAGAAGTCTCAAGTTCGAGCTCCCTTGGATACGGAGTCCGTCTTTGTTAGGGAGAGAGTTTTACCCTTGAACCGAAAAAGTGTTATTGGTTTATTGGAATTGGGTTAACGACCTAAAGAACTAAGAATGTGAGTATTTTTGCAATACTTTTACTACACTAAGCAAAATTTTTGCACTCATTGAGTAATTAGATTTCTCTTCTCTTTTTTTTCGCGTTAAATTGTTGAACAAGTCGTACATTTTTTTAAAAGCATTTTCTTATTAGTTAAATAAAAAATCGAACCGTTAAAGACCTAAACCGAAACCAATAACAAATATCTTATTGATTTAATTATCGATTTAACATATTTAAAGATCAAAAATCAATAAACCGAATCCAATCAAACCGACCGATACACAGCTCTAATCAGAGTAAATCAATTTAATGATTGTAATTTGTATGTGAAACTAGCCCAACAATTGACATAATGACACATAAATTAGATGACATTCTTATCCCTTTTTCAATTGTAGAATTATAAATGATAATTTAGACATTGCTAATTTAGAGATCAATTTTCTAAAAAATATATTCTTAACTTTATTTTTTTTTAATTTAGTAAATCGCAAATTCATTACTACTTTTAAATTCATAATATAAAATTTGGGATTAATAATTAAACTGCCATTTCCCGCGAGAATAATTTCACAAATTCACTCCTCGTTTCCAACTAGGGTTTCGGCGTCTGAGATTTGCAGAGATTTTTTCCGAGTTCCATTTCCCTGAGAAACTCATCAGCTTCGAAATCTAACTGGTAAGTTGCGCTTGTTTCGATTTTGTTTTTGGTGATTTCAGTGTATGAGTTTTGCTCTATGAACTATCCGAAGTTGTTGATATTCGCATTATAAGCTTCAGTTTTCGTACTGTGATTGATTGTTTGAAATCTGCATATGTGAGTTGAGTTTTGCTCTATGAACTATCAGAATTTGTTGATAATCGCATTATAAGCTTCATTTTTCACAGTCCGATTGATTGCTTGAAATGTGCATATGTGAGTTGAATTTTGCTCAAGGAACTATCAGAAGTTGTTGATTATCGCTTCATAAGCTTTCAGTTTTCGTACTCTGATTGATTGTTTGAAATTAGCATACGTGAATTGAGTTTTTCTATATGAGCTATTAGAAGTTGTTGATATCGCTTTATAAGCTTTATTTTCGTACTCTGATTGACTGTTTAAAATTTACATATATGAGTTGAGTTTTGCTCTATGAACTATCAGAAGTTGTTGATATCGCCTTATATAAGCTTCAGTTTCTGCAGTCCGGTTTAATGTTTAAAAACTGCATATGTGAGTTGAGTTTTGCTTTATGAACTATGAGAAGTTGTTGAAATTGCTTTATGAGATTCAGTGTTCTTACTGCAATTGAATCTTTGAAATGTACATATCTGAGTTGAGTTTTGCTCTACGAACTAAGAAATTGTTGATATTGCTTTACAAACTTTCAGTTTTTGTACCTCGATTTAATGTTTGAAATGTGCATATGTGAGTTGAGTTTTGCTCTATGAACTATCAGAAGTTGTTGATATTGACTTATAAGCTTCAGTTTTTGTACTCTGGTTTAATGTTTGAAGTCTGCATATGTGAGGTGAGTTTTGCTCTATGAACTATCAGAAGTTGTTGATATCGCCCTAAAAGCTTCATTTATTGTACACCAGTTGAATGTTTGAAATCTGCATATGTGAGTTGCGTTTTGGAGTAGTACTGTGAAGTAAATGTAGTTGTGATATTTCCTTTTTATGCCCTTCTATTTTGCTGCTTTTGCGAAAATTAGGATGGTGGACTGTGAGAAGAGAAGTGTTTTATAGCTTGATTGGCTTTGTAGTTGGTGGGAAAAGAATGCAAAAGAAAATTACTCATGTTAGCTCTTCATTGTTTACCGAAAGATGAGAAGAATCAAGGAAGTACTGTTAATGTTGTTAAAAATTGTAATTGAATTGGGAAATTTTGTGTTATTCATGAGCTCTTCTAATGTCACTTTATCTGAAGCTGTGGAATGCCCTGTTGTAAGGGGGGGATGAGTTTTTGGGGTTGCTTGCAGCTTGTTTGGTGGGTGGGTGGTCAGATCTATGAGTCCTCCCTATTGAGTTGGGAAACTTTGACTGAAAATGCTAGAAGATGGTAGTGATAGCACATAAGTCATGCTCTTGGAGAAAAGAAGTGACCAACATGGATAATTAAGGAAATATGAAAGGTCATGAGCTTGTTTCAGTAAAGGAGGAAAGAAATGACTTAGAAAGTAAACTTCGTATTATTTCCCCATCGGTATAGTTGGTTTATTTGTTTTGCTCTTCCTTCCTTCTGTTTCCCTCTCCTTCTTGTTGTCCCTGTCTTGAAATCAGCTTTCATTTTCTTCCGTCTCTTCTTATTTCCCCATCTTCCCTCCTAATTTCGGCTTCTTTTCACTTATGTCCATATTATTGTCTCGATTCATCTTCCTTTCTTATTGAATTTAGTACTTTATATTTTGGGTAGAATATTTTTATGCAAAAATATGGAATTACAAGACTTCCAACTATTTTTCTCTATTCTGAGTTGGTGTTATATAATTGTTGTGCTTTCATGAACCCACCAAACTCCAGGTTATTTCACTGTTGCATAGTGATGGATCTACTAATTGATAGTTAGACAGAATAGTCCAGTCAGATGCAATTGTTGTTTCAAATATGAAGAGTTAATATCTCATATGGTCACTCAAGTTTGACTAGTTTCCTTAGAAAGTCACTCAACTTTGACTAGTTTACTTAAAAAGTCACTCAATTTTGTTTTATCACTCAAAAGTCACTCAACTATTGATATTTCACTTAGAAAGTCACTCAACTAATGATATTTTACTTAGAAAGTCATCCAATTAATTTAAATAATTTCTTCATTAAATTTTGTTGAAATACAATTTCATTTTAAACTAATTTTTAAAAAATAAAAAAATGCTCAATTTAACTATTTTATTGAATTTTGTTGAAATATATATTTTTTTTAAATAATAAAAGATCGCTATTGTGCATCTTTTTTATTACTCCTTTTAATTTAGTAAAAGATTGCTATTTAAAACGTATAGTGCAATTGACAAATTAAAATTAAAACTTTCAGTAGCATTGCTTATAATTTAATAAGAAATAATAAATGATTGTTATTTTAAAGGTACGGTAGCAATTAAGAGAAAAAATTACTTTGTTCTCGCAATTGTTTTACTAGAATTAAACGTGCTTAAAAATGTTATTGTTCGTTTTTCAAAAAAATTGTAATTCAATAACTAAAGAAGGTCAATAAATAAGATAATAAAAATAAATATCTTATTATTTCTTAAAAAACAATTTTAAATAAACATTAGATTTTAACAAAATTTAATGAATAAATTATTTAAATTTGTTGGGTGACTTTCTAAGTGAAATACCAATAGTTGAGTGACTTTTTAAGTGAAATATTAATAGTTGAGTGACTTTTGAGTTATAAAATAAAGTTGAGTGACTTTCTAAGTTAAGTATGCAAAGTTAAGTGACCATCTGAGATATTATCTCCAAATATGAATGAATGAATGAAGATGCTCCAGTGTAATTATGAATAACATGGCAGGAAAACAGTGTTTAATCTGTCAATACTTGTGCTTAATTGTTAAACTCTTTTCTCAGTTTTCCAATTTTTGTTTAGAGGTATGGATACAACAAATCCTGCTGTCTTCGTCAATGCTGAGCTCCTCCGCTTGTACATGGGAAGGAGAGTTCGAGCTGTGATTCAGGTTATGCGCTCTGATGGTGGTGGCACAGTGAACGGGAGATCTACAGATGACCAGCAGATAGTTGTGAAAGGCAATCCACCTGGTCCTCTTACAACATTTGTTGAGGTCACAGGTATCGCTGACAGTAACCAATCTATCCGTGCTGAAGTATGGTCCAACTTTGGGGACACACTAGGTATCACTTCATTAGTATTTTACTATTTTTAATCACTACGTCTTTAGGTGCTGGAATCCTCCTGATTGCTTCTTTGCTTGCTTTTTGTTGTCCTGCACTTATGCTTTAAAGTCATGAAACATAAATATTTTCGAGCTATTTTTCCTATAAAAGTATGCTGGAAGAAAAACAACTTACGGTCAAAGTTTCTGCGAGTTATTAGGAGTACTGGAATTATAGGCAGTTACCTTTTATACTAAAATGCTGTTGGATTGTGCAGCGTGGATCTATAAACAGATCACTTATTTGTTTGGTTGTTAGTATATACCCCATGAACTTGATCATCTTTATGCATTACGAGAGTGTGAAGTGGGTACCTAAGCTCCTCATCTCCTCCTTGGAGATCAACAAAATAAAGCTTTCAGGATTTAACTCTCCTTTTCCTTTTTGTTGAAGATGGAAATCAAGTCACCGGGAGTTTTATTTGATTAAATCGGAAATGTAAATGAGTGAATATTGATATAATGCATACCCATCTTCATGGATTTATATTGCTGAACTTTGTTTGCTTGTTATAACTCAAATTTCAAAGGAATGAATTCTGATACGAGTCTTTTCTGTTGCAGATACATATAGCTATAACCGTATTTGCATGCTGGCAAATGGCGATTACAAACACTTGTTCATATGAGGACTCAAAAATGACATGATTTAGTGGATCCTAATAAGTGATCCAACTCTTTCACTATCTCCAACCTTTATTTTTATATACATGATGCCTGTGAATACTTGTTTGGAGGTTTGTTTTAGTTTTGGGATGCTTGTTATGTTAGGGTAACCTGCTGAAAACCACAACTTCTTTAACTTTATTTATATTTTGGTTGTTGCTAGCCAATGTTAGCTTTTACTGATTTACCTAGCCATCAAAATAATCAAGTGGCATGTGTAGTGCACCCAAACTACCCTAGCACAAAGATTATTAGAATAAATCAAGTAACATGTGGAATTAATAAGTTAATAACATAATTTTTTTTTACCTAGTAAGGTTAAAAATACATATTTTTTGTTAATTAATGAGGGATTAATGCTTTAAGCTCTTGTATCATATTTATAATTTTTGTTTATATCTTCATTTTCCTTTTACGCTTTGTTCGCATGGTTGTTGCGTATTGTTTTATAATGTATCATATTGTATCATATCACACTGTTTTGGTTTAATAAATATTGTGTTTAGATAGATTGTATCATTCTCCGTCATTTTATAATGTCATACATCTCTAATTTGAATGATAACTTCACTAGAAAAGTAGTATATTAGGTAGAGATATTGTGATAAAATAGGATAAAGAATAAAATAGAATTATTAAATAATAAGTAAAGACAAAATATAGGAAAATATTAACACTTTGTTTGGATGGTTGTTATATATTTTTTCATAATGTATTGTATTGTATATATTGTATTGTGTTAATGAATGCATTCTCCATTGTTATGTAATTTCATACACTCATAATTTGAATGATAAACCTACAAGAAAAGTAGGGTACGAGGTTAGAGCTACTATGAAAAGGTAGAACAAAAGATGAAATATGATTATTAACTAATATAAAGACAATGAAAAATAAAATATTGAGGTAAAGACGCAATTACACCAAATTGATCATTACATGAATTGAGTCTTTTCATCCTTAGGATTTAAAACGATACCAATATTTCATTCCTATAATTTATACTATAACAAAATTTAAACAATAATCAAAATAAATATTGTATTTAAAACAACAATCTTCAAATCAACTGATTTCAACAATTACATCGATCAATTAAAGAAGAGCTCGCGGCCATGGAAGCTCCACGATTATGTCACGTAGTTCTCGCTTTTTCTGCCATGAATAAACTAACCTAGCTCTGAAACCGCCATCTCCATCTCCTCCGAAATTGACCCACTTCCTGGCAGAGATCACAAAAAAGTAGCTAAAAACAGCAAACAATGGATCATTACAAAGTATTAGGGTTAACACGAAGCGCTAGCAAGGACGAAATTAAGCAAGCGTTTCGGAAATTGGCAATGGAATTTCATCCCGACAAACACGCACATTCTTCGCATCAGTTAAAGGAAAACGCTACGCTTAAATTCAAGCAAGTTTCCGAAGCTTACGAGACTCTGATCGACGATCGCAAGCGCGCTGATTACAATATCCGGTCCAATAGTTACCGGAATTCAGCGAATAATTATGGCGGTAATAGTGACTATTATAACCGTAATTATAAGAACGAGTATAGGAATAGATATGGTTATGGGTATAGTCGGCCTGCTGCTGCCGGCGGTTCTGCTAGCATTGTTACCAAATTCGAGATGGTTCTGCGGTTCATGACGACACGGGCATTTCTCCTCAATGCTGCACTTGCTGGGTAATATTTCGTGTTCTCTAATCCATTGTGAAACATGGTGGTTGATTGATACATAGCTTTAAGTTTTATTAGTAGTAATTATTTTTTTTTTTGAGAAGGTAACAATTTGTATTTCTATTTCCAAAAATCAAAACCTGCCACAACATGTTACAGATTCCTAATTACAGATTAAAGAGAGTATAACAGAAGATCTTCAATTCTATGACAAAAATTACAGGGATCCTAAGACAATCATAACTGATTCTAGATCTTCCATATACTCCTGTTTACACCAAAAATGAAACAACACAAGACAATTCATCTTCATCTTCTGAATCGTGTTGCTCTTGTTCTGATGACATCTAAGGTTCCTTTCTTTCCACGTTGACCACCAAATACAAGCTGGGATGATTTTCCATCTCTCCCTATGTTCTGAGATGTTGGCATAACTACTCCATATCTTCAGGGTTTGAGTTACTCTCCTTGGCATCACCCACTTCAGTCCTTTTTTATTGATGAAGAGGTCCCACAGCTGGTTGGTTATCCTACAGTGAAGAAACAGGTGAGTCACAGTCTCAGCCTTTTCCCCACATAGGAAGCATCTAGGGCTCAATTGGATACCCCTCTTCATGAGATTTTCCTGAGTCAAAACAGCCTGTTTAAAGCTATGTATCAACTTGATGTGTTTGTGTTACTTCTAACTTTTGCATTTGTGCCTAACCAAGGTTCATGAATTAGTCTAGTTTCAAGTTTTGAATGTGGATGTTAAATGATTCTGATCTTTCAGTTCAATCTTGATGTGTTTGTAATGAGGGAACTGTGGTATATTGGCATATTCCCCTGAATGGTTTTACTACATGCTATGGTTATAGCACTTTAGCTGGATCAATAAGGAAGACGCCTCCTTGGGTGAATGTCGAATTCTATTGGTAGTTTCTGTGATATTTCTTAGGAAACGGTCATCAAGACCAAATAGGAAGGTATTCAAGAAAATTTGGCATTTCAAATTTGTCTCGTCGACTGTCCAGTCTCATCCTTTGGGTTTGGGTGAATTCTATGTATTTCTAGTTCCTAAACTTCCTGATTCATGTGAAACAACTTGATTCTTCAATACATCATCCTGTTTTACTTTACCTCAATGTTTTTGTTATGGATAAGTTATTTTCCTCAATTTTGACTCAGTTAGAATCTTCTAAGTAACTCACTGATATATATTTCTCTGCAGTGTATTGTTAGGTGCAACATATGTAGTTGATGCAGGTGGGGAGGCACTATGGAAGATGCAAAATTCTGGAGTAAGACTTCTTTTCCTTTTCTCTATCACTCTCCATACACTTTTTGTTAATTGAAACTGCATAGAGATTAATGAACAAACTATTTAACTGTGAACAAGAAAAAGAAATGTGGTCCAAGGTTTAATATTGCCTTCACTTGGTAAAAAATTTGGTCCCCCCTTTTTTTTTTGTTTCAATGGTAAGATTGTATATTTCACTGAGTATGTTGTTGTTGACATGTGAGCAGGCAGTGACTCCTATCTTTTTGAGCTTATTTTTCAATATAATGTATCATTATCTTATTATTTCTGTAATCTATGTAGTTTCTGTTTAAATTTATAGGAACTTCACTAAAGTCATTCAGTTGTAGAAGTATTTGTTATATTTAGTAAGCAGTAAAGTCTCAGAATAATTTTCCCTAACAATCTTCTTTGTGATCTTTGAGTGTAGAAATCGTTTGAAGAAGCAATGGAATCTGTAGAAAAAGCTAATAAAGCATTTGATGACAAAAGATGAAAGGGGTTCTGCTGTATAGTTTGTTTTTGTCGACACGGGTTCGAATTTGCTCATGGAGAACCCCTGCATCATACGTAGTTAAATAAGCTATTGCAATTTGCAAATAGCTGAGCTGAGATCTTCAATTGCTGTCAAAATTACTCAATTTTTTTTTATAGATACAGAGAGGGAGAGAGTAATTTGTAAAGTGGTTGAGCAGCGTGCATCCTTGTATATAAGAAGGAAAATATATTTGGTGGCATTGCTGTTCTTGTATTATGTAATATTATAATTATAACCAAATGAAAATGTGTGTAGATATAGGCAGTCAGATAAATATAATTTGACTTGCCTAAAGTATAACATGTTAGATACTCTGTCCCTAATTACTTGTTCACTTTTTCTTTTATAGTCTCTAATTACTTGTCCATTTTGACAAATCAAGAAATGACACAATAGTTTTACCTATTATACCCTCAATTAATTACTTTGAAAAAGATACAATTTCTTGAAAATCTTAAATTTTTAATCCATCCACTTCATAATTAATAGGGTTAAAATGGTAAACTCACTATGTCAATGTTAATAGGTGTGTCAATTCAAAAGTGGACAAGTAATTAGGGACAGAGGGAGGTACTGAGTAATTTTTTTTCATGCTTAACTTCCTTTCTTTTTAGGTGAGTTGAGAGTATCGAAAACATTTTCTCTACCCTCTAAATAAGGTCTATATTAATCTTTACCCTCTCAAAATCCCACTTGTGGAATTACGTTAATATTGTCATTGCTGTTGTAGTTGTGGGATTATTTAAAGTCACACACGTCGACTAGATGCAATCCAGTAGAGTACTGCAAGTTCAAAGTATAACATGCATATGCAGAAGGGATCACCAATAGTACTGGATTTTCAGTAGTTGAAAAATGGGTAGAACTATTAAATGATCTCTGCTGGTACAGAAAAATGAACGATGAAAAATGGGAAGCACCTCATTATGTACAAGGAATTGTACACAGAACTGGATTTTTCAGTAGTTGGCAAAGCCTTGAAAGAACTCCATCCAATGTGCCTAGGAAACAGATAAAGTTTGAAAGAATACAAATGAAGGCAATACTCTTTTCTCAAAGAGGCAGTATACCTACCTGACTCTACTATTTGTTTCATTTCCTCTTGATTTCTATTCCTTGGCTACGAAAAAAGCATTTATAGAAAGTGCATCTACTGGGATATGATCCCATCCAAATGAGATAGTGTCAAGAAGGTCCACAAAGAAACAAAATTTATAACTTAGCGACTGTAACAAGCAGATGCACCAACTTTAGTTAGAGAGGCAACAAAGTTCAGTAACATATCAGTCGATGCTGCTTATGGACATGCAGTATGAAATGCTAGATTGATATAGGTCTCCTGCATCTTTATTCCCAAGGTGAACCACCAATGATTATCCTTGTTCAAGTGAAACTGAAACTAAGGCAAGCCTCCCCACCCACAGCTATAGCATGCAAGTACAGAACAATACACCCAACTTAAACAAATTGGAAAGCACTTTGTCCAACAACCATCAAAATCATTTCATTAGGATAAGTAATGAAGAAAATTATACGCATACTCTTCATATGTAAGGATAGATTAGCTTTAGACTTAGATGTGAAGTCATAATTATGAGTGGAGCTTCTGGCAAAAGTCTATTGATAGAAAAAACTTCTAATGTCTTCAAAGATGGTAATTTTATTCCTCTGACCAGGGGGTCTGTTCAATCCTGTTATGGTAAGTTTGCGTATGGAAATCTTTCTATCTGTATAATCAGGTCATAGTTACACTTGCAAATTATGTGTCACTAGAACTGAGCCAAAATAGAAATAGTACATTCAAAACAAAAACACAAAAGGAAGTGCTTTAAGGCCGAAAAAGGAGGTAGAAATAATGATGGTTGATGCAAAGGCAATACCTAGATTGGCAATTGAACATTTCTCTGCCTATATGCAACAGCATTCCTCAAACAATATGCTTCTGATTTCACAAACTTCAGAATAGGTTCCATTTTCACGAAAAATGCTTTCAACAGGTACAACAACATACCCAATGAAATCTCACTACTGGGTCTGGGGAGGGTAATCAACTAAAAACAATTCAGTACTTAGTTTTAGGTTAAAGCAGTACGTTAGCAACTGAGCCAGACAATTATCGCAGAACGAAAAAGCAAAGCAATTAAATCAGACATACTCTTTTTGCGAGTTGGTTTACTTAGCAGCTCTGCTTATTCCTCGCACACAAAGCTTATGACCTGATTCTATCTCGAGAACACTTCGCCTCAAATGGCTCCTTGCAAAGAATTGGTTCTACTAGCTTTTAAAGGAAACATTTCCTGAAAGCAACACTCCAAACCAGTGCAAGGTCTTTGAGATTAAGATGGATACCGAAAGATCTTCACATTGACAGCCCTTAAGTCAGAGCGTGAGAGAAAGAAAGCACAGATACCTCTCACCAAGTACCAGATGAAACTAGGAGATGAATTTTCCAATCCAGTATAGAAAATACGCAGAATCCTAAGAGATCATGTACATAGTTAAAACTACCAATAGATGAAAAAATTATGTTGAACATCGTTATTCTGAGTCGTTGAATCAAGATATAGTGCAACTGCTCTTTAGTTGTATGTAGCAGTCGATTCCCTTTCTATTCGGATGTACACTACAATCCAAGAAAAATAACATTAAGTAGAATGTTAAGCATTCAAGAGGTTTTGGTCAAACCTAAAATTCCAATAAGTAGCTTGTCACCAATAGAACTGTAACGCATAAGCAATAGAACTACTTACACCAATAATTGATACATAGTTAAGTACTTGAATTTATCAAATCATATAGTATACGACACATCAAGTGCATGAATACATCTTTTAGCCCATGTACAAATGGGAGTTATAACATTCTCAACAATATTAGGTATACCAAAATCAGTTAGAGAATCAATAGAGGGACAAACCTCAATAGACTTGCGATTTTACAGATAGATCAGAAAAAATATAGCTGAGTTGTCCCTTCCTGCTCAGAACCTTGAAACAAGGGTGTACCGAAAGCAATTAGTTTTCTTCTAAATCAAAATATATGTCTTAGAACTCAATATATCCTGTACTTTCTAATTTCCTCCTCCACATGTCAGGGGTCAGAACATCAAAAGATTCGTCGAAGTCCCAACAACGAATGGCTCCATCAACAGCCTTGTCAAGAAGTAAAAGATGACCCCCAAAGCAATGGATATGGGAAGTGCTGGCAAGGCATGTCGACACACAGCTAACAGTATAAGCGTGCACCCTAATCCAGATATAATAGCGAGATAACAAGCATAAACAGTCATCAAATCATACATTGCAGCTCTCCCCACCAACACACTATAGAAAACAAAATCTCCCAAACCAAGCTTTATCCCCCTACCTCTCTCCTCCTCTTCCTCAATTTCCCTCTCCAAAACCCGACCCCGATCACTCTCATTCCTTTCTCTTATCTCTTCATTGACCACCGGCCTTTCTCTTTCGTTACTACTAATACCCATCAATGGTAACATCTCCCCCTCAATTTCAACCTCTCTAACATTACCAATCTCTTCACTTTCACTCCTCATCTCATTCACACCCCTCCCATTCTGAACCACATTTTCACTACTTGACATAACCCGAAGCTCAATCAGGTCCCCATCAGAAAACCCAGCTAACAAAAGCCCTAAATTTGGTCCTCTACTCCCTGATCTCGAACCCACATTAGGCCGGGCCTCGTACACCAAAGCAGGCAACTCTTCATCCCTACTTGAAGCCAGCTCCACCAACATCTTCAACGGTCCACCAGGAGCTAAAACTGCAACAAGATCATACAAAGCAAGTGCAACAAGCACAACCCAAGTTGTCCATTCAGGTAATTTCGTAAACCAAGCAGCTACAATAATCCCTAAAGCAACCATATACATTTGGTTAAGCAAAATGGGAACCCCTTGTGAAAACACAGAAATGACCCCCAAAATGGTGAAATTGAAAAGGAGGAAACAAAAAGTGAAGGAATCAATCGGGATATTGAAGTGCTGAATAAGAGTAAGAAAAATCGACCCACCCATCGAACCAAGAACGAAGAAAGCAGAAAAACGGATGTAGTATTTCAGAAAATTAGTGAAACGATAGTAATAGAGGATTACCAGAAGGAATGTTACAAGGGTTATGAGGACTACAAAAACGACGGCGTTTAGAAGAGCTCCTTCGAGCTTCTGGGTAGTAGTATCGGAAGATGATTCGAGGTATATGAGGTTAGCGGCTGTACGGATGACTTGCTGGTTGTCGGAGGAAGATGGTGAAGAAAGGGTATATACGATCAGGACAACGAGGAACATGCAGATGGATACTGGTGACATTACTCCGATGATCTCAACTCCGATCGTTTCCAGAATGCTGCCGCCGTCCATTTTCGGGTCGCCGGCCGGTGGTGGGGTTTTGGAAGTGTAGAAATGGAGAGAACGGAGTGGTGAATTTTGTTAAGGTCTGTTTGGAAAATCACAGCAGAAACTGAATTTTGGCATAACTAGTAAGGGCTCGTTTACCGATGGGGCTGCTCCTTCCTTTATAAGAGTTTTCGGATTCAAGCCTTGCTATGAAATCTTAATAGGAGGCACTTCTCACCCAAACAAAATTTTAAGTGATGTGAATTCGGAATAGTTGAGTTTTAATACGATATCAAATGTCGAGTGAAAAATTAGAAAAAGAAAAGTAAGGGGTTGTTTAGTTAAAATTAGAAAAATCATAACTTCGGTGCACCAAAAAATCAAACTTTTATTTTATTTATTTTTTAAATAAATATATATTTTATTGGTATTCTCTTGACTAAAAATAAAGTCAATTAACAATTAAATAATTCATGAACAAATCAAAGTAGCAACAAATGTACAATTTAATATTTAACTTTAAATATTAGTTTTCGAGAGGAACCAAAACATATTTCTATCAATGTACATGTAAAGGAGCTCGTCTTCGTCTTTATTTTTATCGAGAAGTAGTTGGAGGCACAGTATTTTTAACAAAGATAAATATAGTCTTTTAGTTAGCACAATAAATCGAGACATATCATTCCTTAGCGTGCTTTTAAATTTTAAGTATTTTATATTTGATTTGTCCTCATTTTATTTTTCATTCGCACCAAAAAATTGAATTTAAAACACCGAACTAAATCGAATAGAAGTAGAAAAAACCGAACTGAATTAATTTGTTTTGGTATATGATGCACACTTTTCTAAAACCGAAAATCGAACCGAAGTTTGATAAAATCAAACTGAAGAACCGAACGTCCACCCCTACCCACAATAACTAATTTGAGAATAAATCATCTTACAATTTTATCTCAACCAAGTATAAAATAAATGTATTTTTACATTAATTCTAAAATTAATTATTACTTATCTTAGCTACTAAATATGCCCTCCGTGGCTAGAAATTATTCTAAAAGTGATTTTTTTATTAAATTTGCACATTATAATATAGTATAATTATGTATCTTTTCTTAAATTTTAATAATATTTCACATGACTCCATTAAATCACAAGAGAGAGTATGTGTCACTAAGTAGAAATCATTAACATTATAACATTTTCATAAATGTAATAACATGTACAAGGTTTCAATCAATAAAAACATTATCTAATTATGCATCTTATCAAATAAAAATACAATAAAATAAATATAACTATTATCATACAGACGAATAAATTTATTGAACCACTAATAATAAATGAAATAGAAGAGGACGATGTAAAGATATAGTCTGTTCAAATGAGTTGAATTGACAAATCAATAAAATCAAGTTATTTTTATTGAAATAATTACGTATTAATTATCATATTCTTTATTACGTCAAATCAACTTAAGATAATTTAGCTAATGAGAGAATTGTAGCATTTATTTGACCAAACAATATAATTGTACGATATTACCTTTCTATGTTTTTAAAGAAAAATTGACTCCACAATTAAATTTTTTTTTTTTTAAATATAACATATTACAATAATTGTAATATGTTTATATGAAGCTTTATTTTCTTAAATAAATTTTATATCAAAATCAAATAGAATTTCTCCATCTTTAACGAGAGTTTTTTTGAGTTTGAACGTTAAATATAAATATTTTTATATGAAATATTCTTTTTAGATGAAATTTATATTAAAATTAGATTAATTGAATCACAATTTGCATGTATTAAATATAGAGCAGGAAATCATAAAAAAAAAACTAAATAATAAATTGATTGACTTTTCATCTAAATATCCGATATCTATATTGAAGATTGATTAATTTAAATTCGGGGGCCAATAATTAAATTAATAATATAAGAATTATAATAATATTTTGTTTGTATAATACTATATGTTAAAATATTTTGTTGTGAGAATCTTCTCAAAGAACCTAAAACCCTTCCGGCCTATCTGCTTTATCTTCTCCCTCCATTTCCACTGTACCATACAATGGCTACCACCAACCTGAGAACGCCGGCCACCACCTTAAGGTCGCCGTCAACCACCGTCAGCGCCACCGCTTACACCTCCGTCAAACCTAATTGTATCACTTTCTTATCCCACTCGCGCTGTGGACGGAGACAGACTCCATTACTTCCCAGACGGTGTCGTATTCACCACTCCGCTAACTCAATTGTGCAATTGCAGCATCGGTCGGTTGAGAAATTTGTTATCTTTGCTTCAAATGAGGATGTTGCTGAGGCTGCTGAAACGGAGACTCAGGAACCGGAGCAGGTAGAAGAGTCTGAGCAGGAGGTACATCAATTTTATCCTGCATTTTGTGTTCTAGATGTGTACAAGCTCAATTAACTGTGTTTACGGCTGAATTTGTTGGGTCTGCTATTTGAATCAGCTGTATCTGTTTTTGATCTCTCGACGGCTAATAAGACCTCGTTTTGACACTACATAGGAGTGGCCATAGGCCTCCAGGTGTTAATTCCACCTTGTTGAGAGAATAGGCGGTTTGTTAACAATCCATGTCTGGTGAGATAGCTTTTGGATTTGAGTTGTGGAAAGTCGGCTTTTTTAACACTATGTGGACAATTCCCAATAGATTTAGTGTTTTCAAGTTTCATCATAAGTAGATTAGGTTATGTTATGTTATCCTCTTCTGTTTTTCGAGGGTTAGTTTACAACTGTATCCCACAAGGCTTAGACAGATGAGAAAATTCCTGCTGGATTGAATCTTCATTGACAGGTAGACCATACCATTAGGCAATAGATTATCCTTTTCCTTTATGTGGAGTTTGTATAAACTATGAGTTGGCATTTCACCATCATTAAGAAGCACTTGTTTTGTTTAGCCCTGATGGTTAAGGATCAAGTGAAAGACTACTTAAGTTGGTATGTTTCCTTTTGTTCCTTTTTATATTGTAGTGGGCTACTTTATAATGCTTGCGGAAGCTTTTCCTTTTTTGTTAATAAATCCAGCCTCTGTTTCCTGCTTTAGGAATTGCAAAAGGGTCAACGAACTTGGGATTTTCACAGACCTTCGTTGCAACACATCCCCTCCTCTCAAAGCTTATTTCCTGGTGATATTGTGATTGGAATAGGTTTTTCCAAGTGAAAGTCAACTAATCATCACTACACCTCAAATTCCATGTTAGTCGAACTCCATCCTATAAATGGTACATTTCTCTGGTATACGAAAGATGAATAATTGCCACAATGGTGGGTACATTACCTTGAAAGACCTATTTCATGGCGGGAAGGAGAACCTTCTAGGTGTTCGAATATAGCAAGTCAGAGAAAGCCTGAATATTTTTTTTGATAACCATGGTGTTGCACCTCGACCAATATATACAGGATATGTGCTACCTCCCACCAGCAATTAGTACATGTGTTGTACCATGTAGCACAGGAAAAGTTTGTGATCACTGATCAGTGTCATGGTTGATATTCGAAGTGTTAAGTCATGTATTCATTTGTTACACTTATCAGAAGCTTTGCAAGGAGTGAGAAAGTTGGCTGGGGTCCACCCTAGGTTTGACATTGTTAAAGGGTGCTCAGTTACAGTTGTGAAGCTTTAAGATTTTTTGGCAGAGGGGTTGATCACCAAACACCTCCCAAGACTAAACTCAGAATTATGCTTAGGCAGCTTCTTGGAAAACGTGGCTGGAAGAATACATTGAAGTTTTGGAAAACGTGTCTGGAGGATTATTTGGAAATGGCAGCTCGATTATTCCACTATGTACCGAATAATTCTGCTCATCCAGGCTTAGACAAATAAGAAGAGATCACTTTGTGTATTTGGTCTTTGTAAGCTGTGTGAATATAGTCTCACAGCATCTGTACCTAGGCCTTTTAGTTCAATACAAAGGTAATAAAATACTGGTAGGTGAACGTCATGAGTTTGTATTTTGGCGGTGAACCAAGTCTAGTATTTAAGTGAAGAAAGGTAGAATGATGCCTACTATCCATCAAAAAAACAATATTTCGATTATCTAGAAAAGTATTACATTTTGATATAGAGCAAAATCGTCATATTACTGGCTCGAAAACATTTAGTTTATTTTCTGGCGATGCATTCAGAGAAGTTGGGCTTAATCACTGTCCTAGGTGCATTAGAAGCACTAATTATTAGGTGATTATGCATGTGGATAGCAAGTGAGATGCTTTCTTGTGATCTACCTCTATAAGATTCCATGTGAGATGTCACCTTTACTTCTCCACAGTAGCTGCATAACTCACTAAGGGGTCGCTTGATTTACATCTAGACATACTAGATCTAGTTATACAAATATTACAATAAATGGATTGTTGTGGTGAATACTGATGTAGGATTGTGGTTTAGTGAATGATAATGAGGATTGTTATGCATGGAATGCCTTTTTTTTTTTTCCTTTTTGTTTTGAGAATTGGTAAGTTTGTATTCTTCAGTATTAGGATATGCTGGCCACCTTCAAAATGTTATGCATGGAATGCCTTCTTTAAGAACCCTTGTCTTTAGATACTCTTTATCTTTGGTATTTCTAGTACACCTATTCCTATTTTACATTTTATCATGCATAAAATAATACATAGAGCCCCACATAAGTTATACCAGTATTAGTAATCAAGAGTTTAGTGCCATAAACCAAACACTACATTAGTTGTGTTAGGCCTTAATTAGGATACTAGTCATTGTATTAGTTGTGCAAAGACCACATCTGCCAGTGTTTTATGTTGTAAACAAACATTATATTAGTTACTTGTAATTTTATGTCTGGAATATTATGACTTTTGACGTTGGTTGGTGACATACTGCAGTCCCCTCTCCTCTATCAGGGTTACCAGCTATTCGCAGCTCACATACGTGGAGTTCATTGAAAAGAGTGTTGTTCGACATTTAATATTGGCCTGTAGCTGCCCCTTTTCCTCACCAAGTGTTCTGTCTTAGACTGAGAGATAAAATACATTAGTTCTCCAGCATGTACTGGGTTTTGTTAGATGTATTTTTTTCTTCTGTGTAGCATGCATATCGATGTGGGTTTATATAAATGAAATAAGATAATGTGTTTAACAACCCAAGGCTGTGGTCTAGTGGTTAATGAAATGGTGGAAAACTAGAGGTCTCTGGTTCAAATTCCAACAGAGGTTAAAAACACTAGGTTATTTCTTCTCTTCTGCCCAAGCATTGGTGCAGGTAAGCTGGCCCGGATACCACCGTCACCAAAAAAAACACAATGTGTTTAATATGTCTATTAGTTTGTTTCTTCATCTGCTTTTATCCTTTCGTCAGCATGTATGTTTGGAGTAAGCTGATTAGTTTTGTGGTTTATCTTTATAACTTAAAACTTGACATACTGGAGTTCCAAGT
The DNA here is from genome assembly GCA_035578085.1 of Solanum pinnatisectum. Taxonomy (NCBI): domain Eukaryota; kingdom Viridiplantae; phylum Streptophyta; class Magnoliopsida; order Solanales; family Solanaceae; genus Solanum; species Solanum pinnatisectum. Next base: position 41,516,030 of record CM069085.1, on the reverse strand, counting down.
GTTCCAATTCTCTTACCCATTTATTGAAAGTCTAGTGAAATGTGTATTTTCTTACCGTTGAACAGGAGAATTTAGATGGTGCTGCCTCCGAGGAAGCTTCGGATGAGGATGACAATGCAGCTGCAGAGGAAACTTTATCAGTCGTTGCAACTTCATTGCAGCTGTACAGAGATGCTTTAGCAAATAATGACGATTCAAAAGTTGCAGAGATAGAAATTTCCCTCAAGTCCATAGAAGACGAGAAAATTGAACTTCAGACAAAAGTAGCCTCATTGACTGAAGAATTGTCAAGTGAGAGGGACCGGGTTCTTAGAATCAGTGCCGACTTTGACAACTTCCGTAAGAGAACAGATAGAGAAAGAGCTTCTCTTGTGACAAATGCGCAAGGGGAAGTTGTTGAGAAACTTTTGTCTGTTATGGACAATTTTGAGAGAGCGAAATCGCAAATCAAGGTGGCAACAGAGGGAGAGGAAAAAATTAATAATAGTTATCAGAGCATTTCTAAACAATTTATGGAAATCCTTGGATCTCTTGGTGTTGAGCCTGTGGAGACAGTTGGGAAGCCATTCGACCCATTGGTAAGTTTCTCACCGTGCCTCTATTTACAAATACAGATGTATTCCTACATAGACACACATATGAGTATTTTAAAAAGCTGCTTTCTTTCCGTGCTGTGTGGTGCTTGTTTGCATAGATAGGTAGATATAGGTTGTATTGTTCAGGAAAACAAAGTTTTGAGCTGCCATCTTCTGTTGTTCATGTAGTGATTCTTCTATTTGATCCTTGGTTTGATGCAGGCCAGTTCCCGAGTTGGCTCAAAATTCAGTCGAATTATTGATGAACTTTTTCAAAAGCTGTCTAACTTCTATTCGGTTTTTAGGAAGACCTCGACCTGATTTTTAGCTCAATCTAAATCAGCATTCTTTTGAGCCAACTCGGTGAGTTGCAATGTATAGACTTATGGTATTCTTTCATGAAGGGAACTAAACAAGAATTTGTTTCCTTCGAGCTGTATAACAATCTAACATTGAAATCTGTTTGTGTCACCCTGTTATTGTAATGTTGATGAAAGCCTTTTCTGTAGTTTTATGCCAATAGATGAAACTGTATACCTGTCTCTTTTTAGTATTGACTGATCTCCCCATGATCAGCTGCATGAAGCTATAATGCGCGAGGATTCCTCAGAATTTGAAGAAGGTGTTGTACTTGAAGAATATCGCAAAGGTTTCAGACTTGGAGACAGACTCTTACGTCCTTCCATGGTGAAGGTGTCTGCTGGCCCAGGGCCGGCAAAGCCAGAGACAACTGAGCCTAAAGAAGAGGAACAAAACGAAACCAATGAGAAGAGTGAGGAAGGTACTGCTGAAACACCAGGTGATGAAGGGACAGGTGAGGGAGGTAACTAATTATCAGGTCAGGGATGTAACCCATGATTTCGCTTATGTACAAGCAAACATCAGAACGTATTTTCGCGTTGATTAAGATTGGGCTAGGTTTTGCTGGTATACATTAATTATTGTTTGTTTGAGAGGACATCATTTTAGGTCAGTTGTCTTGTGAGTGCTGTCTTAAACATTAATTTTTTAGGCTTCGGAGAGGGATGATCCATATAGCTGGCATCAACTAGCTTGGAATCGAGGCATAGTTGTTGTAATATTCTGGAAACAAGTAAGGGCTGAATGTCATGTGCAAATGTAACTTGAATTTGAACTTCACTCTCTCTAGCCAAATGTGTGAAAACTTTTACTGCTCCTACTTGTGTTTAGATTAAAAAATTCATCAAAACATCAATTTGCCGCCATTGCTTTTAGATAAAAAAAGAAAATGGCAATCAAACAGCAGGTAAATATTCTTCAAAAATATCTCCGTCGTATCAAATACACCAACTCAAGCATTTATTCATGTTTAATTTCTTCGTGATACATGAAAAACAAGCAAGTCAGATTTTTTTTTTATGACAATGAAACTGCCGCCGCCTTTGAGTGTGCTGTGTGCACATGGTAAATGCAATAGCTTGTAAATTAGTGGGTGGAACTTGAGACCTTTCGTCAACCAACTCAGTCACCTTTGCGCTATCTTTAAGATAAGGTAAATTCCGCTCCAGTATAAAAGCTTTGAAACAACATAGAAAAGGTAAATTATACTAAACAAGCTTTTTGCGATGAGTTTGACCGAGAAACATGTAAGGGATTTTGACATCACTCATTAGGATTTCTCGCTCAACCAACTCAACTATACTTGCTGTAATGGCATATTTACTACCTAGTAAAAGGGGCTAAGTTTCAATTAGTCATTAACATTTATTATATATCAATTTAGTCATCAACCTCTCACATTTGACCAAAATGGTCCTTTATACCTCATTGATCATCTAATATCCAACGACTCTCAAGTGCATTGTGCATGCTAACGTAGGAACATAAGTACAAGAAATAACAAACGGTAACAAAAATAATAAATAGTAACACAATAATATAATATGACTAAATAATATGATAGTCGAAGTACGAAAAATAAGAGACGGTAACAAAAATAATAAATAGTAACACAATAAACATCATCAAATGACAAAAATTACAAGAATAATATTGTAACTACTGATATGAACGAATAACAAGAAAACATACCGCTACTTACTAATCTTCTACTAATGGTCGAACACAAAGTCCATTTTTATAAGTAACATCGTTAAACAGAGGGTATAATTAGGTTTTTTCCAAATTCCGAGGACTAAATAAAATTAATTTCAAATCAAATATTTCCATTTATATTATTATAGTATCTTCAAGGACCACATTGATATTCATATGAAATTCTAGGGACCAAAAGTGCAATTCTATTCTTTTCCTCTGTCTACATATATACCCATGAACTGGCGGGAAATTGCACACAGCTAGAACTCCCTAAACCCTCTTCTCCCAACTACGGCGAACCACCATGAACTCCGGCAACTCTAGGAAGCGATCGGCGGCAGCAACGCCGTCGCCTCAACAGCAGCAGAAACACCACGCATCCATGGAAGAAGAGGACCTAGACGAGGATGTATTCCTCGAAGAGACATTGCTTCAGTACGAAGAAGATTCACAGGTCCTTCGTGAGCTCGAAGAGAGCAATGCCATAAAGGAGAGGCTTCAGAAGTGGAAACGTCCTTCTCTATCTCAAGCTTACATCGCTCAGACACAAAGCATATGTAAGAAGATTGTAATTGAGAAACATTTTGCTCTTAATTTTTGACTTCATGCCGTTGTTTTTTTTGTTTCTGCTTGGTTAATGTGTTGTTCATTTATTTTTCTGGAAGCTCTTTTTTCTTGTTTCCCTAGATTTTTGAATTATTTGGTGAATTTGGTGGAGTCTGTCTCAATTATGGAGCTGAATGTTTAGGGTTTCTGAAGTTGTTTATTTGGTGTTAAGCTTTTCTTACAAAGGATTTCAAGTCAGCTGGTGCGGAGTAGCATGGCCCCGGCTGCTCTTTTCAGCAATGTGTGCAGATTTTTTATTTGATTTAATTTGATATTAGAGCTTGCATTTGATGTAAAGAACTTCAGTATATATAACAACAACAAAATACCCAATATAATCTCGCAAGGTGGGGTCTGGGGAGGGTTGAGTCTACACAGACCTTACCCCAACCTTGTAAGGGCAGGGAGACTGTTTCCTATAGACCCTCAGTTCAAGAAGAGATGACAAGTAAGAAATAATAACAACAAGATAATAAAATAAAAAAAATGGAAGAAACAGGCAAGAAATACTAGAGATTTAAGATAAAACAAACGTAAGAATGAGAGTAATACTCAAGGATGAAAAAGAAAATTGCTTGGCAACCTACTATCCCTCTACTATGATACTCAACCTCCACACCCTCCTATCAAGTCTTTGGTAAGTTAAAGTTGCAACATGTCTTGTCTAATTACCTTTCTCAAAATTTCTTAGTCCTACCTCTCCTCCTCCTCCTCCTCATGCCATCATGACCAACTTCTCACACCTCCTTACCGAGGCATCTACGTTTTCCCTCTCTATATGTCTGAACTATCTCAACCTCCCTTTCTACATCTTATCCACCACGGGGTTCACACTCATGTTGTCCTGAAACTTTTTATTCTTAATATTATCTCTCATGATGTCCCCACACATTCATCTCAACATCCTCATAACTACTACTTTCATTTTATTGACAAACTTTCTTAATTAGCAAACACTCTACCCAAACAACATAGTTGGCCTAACCACCACTCTGTAGAACTTACATTTTAGTCTTAACGACATATACTAATCACACAAAACACCAAGTGTGAGCCTCCATTTCATCCATCCCGCTCCAATACGATGTGTGACATCATTGTTAATCTCCCCATTGCCTTGGATTACTGACCCAAGTATTTGAAACTTCCTCTCTTGGGGATGACTTTAGTATCAAGCCTTACGTCCTCGTCGTCTGCTTCATTAATAACATCATTGAACTTGCACTCCAAGAATTCTGTCTTAGTCCTGCTCAACTTCAAATCTTTAGACTCCAGGGTCTGTCTCCAAACCTCCAGCTTCACGTTAACTCTGCTTTGCGTTTCAGTCAATTATGAAAGAGAAGTGCTTTGAGTCCCCTTTCACTGCCCTTACCCGAGTCTTGGTTCCATCGCACATGCTCTTAATCACTCTAATGTAAACTACATGGACACCTCTCACCTCCAAACATCTCCATAGAACGTCGCTTAGGACTTTGTCGTATGCTTTTCAAGGTCAACGAACACTAAATTTAAGTCCCTCTCTCTTTACATTGTATATAGTTGACTTAAAAAGAAATGAGTGAGCCTACACTTGTCTAAAAGCTACATCTGGGTAATGCTCTTTAACTCGGGGTTTTTGCAGTTGAGATTTAGTCCCTTTTATGTACTTTTGATTTTTTAAAATAGTTAAGCTAAGCTAGTCTAAATGTGTGTTCGGTAAGGAAAATGTTTTTTGAAAATTGTTTTCCAAGAAAATACGCGGGTTTCTTATTTGTGGAACTTGTTTTCTTATGTCCCCTACGAAATTCATTTTCTTCATTTTTAAGGAATTTATTTTCCCCGGGAAAATATTTTCCATAAATTTTGACCAACATAACATGGAAAAATAGAAAATATTTTCCTCCATACCAAACACAACCTAAGTGTTTATATGTGGAAGCTATTTTCGTTTATTATAGGAATTTGAAGTTCATTTACTTTAAAATTTAAGTTCAGGATTCTTAGTTTTGTAGTTCTTTTTATTTATTTATTTAATTAATTTGGAACATTCTTATATTTTATTCTTTCCTTGGTTTGTATTCATGTAAATAAATTGTTCTGTACTCAATTAAGGAGTATAATTCAAAAAAGTTTTGTTTTCATTGTTTAATGACTTTCATATTTATTAAATATCAGAAAACCTAAAACAAAAATTTGGATTTTGAAGACAGAATAGGAAGAAAAGTACCTACTTTTGGATTGCTCATATTGACATTAGTCTGACACCATTTATTAGTATTGACAAAAATAGAAACCTGTTGTTGCTCCCAAGATTTTGAAGCCTTCTCTTTACCAATCAAAAAGAAAACAAAAGTTTTGAAGTCTTTTTGTGCTCTTGGTATGAGCAACAATTATTTTAATTCCTGAGCTCAAATGGAATCCTAGTAAGCAAGTTTATATATTGTCACACTTGGTGGTAGACAATGTATGACTCAAGTAGAGTCACAATGCACGTCTTGTACTTATTATCTTTCGATATCTATTCAGGTGTTTATTAATGAATAATTTTGACTTATCCAAAAAAGCGTTTGTATATTGAGTTGAGGGCAAGATGTACATGTGGATCTTATAATAATTTAGTGAACAATAAGTTGGATTTTTAGGTAAAACAAAAATGTTTCAAAATACATCAGTTACTTCAATAAGTTCTAACTTTCACAATCACATTCTGAAAGTTCCGTTGAAATTTGGTGGTCCTCTCTCAGCATTTCAGCAGCTGGAAATTGACTACATTATTGCAGAGAGCCATAAAGAATTGCTGCCTAATTCTTCTGGTCGGGCAGCCATTTTAAGAATCTTCGGGGTCACAAAGGAAGGTTTGTCAATTTTTAATGCTGTTGTCATATGCATTTGCAACTCTTGTTGTTGTGTTGTAGATATGATTCTATTGATCTAGAAAAGAAGATATAATTCTGGCATTCCAAGTAATATAATTGTCTCCTAGACGTATAAATGCACGTCATGAAATGGGAGTTGTCGTTTTTTAATCGGTGAAGCAGTTTTTTCGTAAATCAAAAACAATTAGAGCGTTCTGAGGGCTGCAAGCTTGTGAGGCACGTTGATACCAAGCACAATTTGGAACATAGATTTTCTCTTGACTGTGTATAATATATTGGTACAAATTTGAGTTAAAGTTGCATCTTAGTGGATTCTCTAGTTGTAGTATTTTTCTTTTGTGTTTCTGTTTCTATTTGTTTAAAGAGGTTCTTTTGCCATTTCCTTTATAGATGAAAATTATAGCTTCTTTTTTAGTATTTTCTATGCTATCATATTACACTAGATATTATAAATGAACATGAAAAGCTTAAGTGGAGGTGGTACTTGGTAGGGTGAGGAGTGAGTTCAGAAGGAACACGATACCTTGGAATCCATCATTAATGTATTTATTAAGGTTGATGTAGCTTGTCTTCCACTTACTAAGAAATGTCTGTTTATGCCCTGGTCAGGAAATAGCGTCTGTTGTCATGTACATGGATTTGAACCATACTTCTATATCAGCTGCCCTCCTGGAATGGGCCCTGACGATATCTCCCGTTTTCACCAAATTCTTGAGGTATGTTGAGCTACTTGTTTGCATAAGCATACTGTGATTGAATTCTTCACCAGTTTGGTTTATTAATGGAAAATGCTGCAGTTGCTATATTATTCTTGTTGGTTGGTGTAGGGTAGGATGAGAGAGGCGAATAGGAACAGCAATGCCCCTAAGTTTGTCCGTCGCATCGAAGTAGTTCAGAAAAGAAGCATCATGTATTACCAACAACAGGCTTCTCAGTCTTTTCTCAAGATTGTAGTGGCATTGCCAACAATGGTTACCAGTTGCCGCAGTATGTTTTCTGTTTCACTTATTCACTTATACTGTATCTTTCTGATGAAGGTGCTTTTCTGATTTAGTCTTCTCTTTTGTGCTTGTGGCACACGTGCGCACAGAAGCACACATAGTAAAAGTTTTATTGATAGAAATATCAAGATCTAAGACAGTGCTGGAAAGTAGATGTTTACTTATGTTGTTCAGTTGGGTTAATTTAACCCCTGTATTTAGCACTGAACAACTAGTAAACTCTATCATTGCGTCCTCATATATATATTTTAAGATTACAACAGAACCTAGAAAGTTGGGAAGTCCATCAAAAAGATCTGGTCTTTGGTTCCTGCTTGTATTTTGTGGTGATTACGGATTGGATAGAGAGGAACAAAAGGTTTTTTGATGGCATCTCAACTCCCATTTCTTCTCTGAAGCTAGGTGTTTGATCAGTCTTCTTAGTTGGGTCAACCACTCCTCTGTAATTACCGTCGAGTCGATCCTAGAATTTATCTGCTCCATAGATCTATGTTGATAGTTGTGAACTTATGATAGATTTTTTTGCCTTCCTGGGAGCTGATAGTCTCTTTGTAATGCTTGCATCTTCTTGATGCTTTTTGTTAATGATATCCTTCTTATTTCATTAAAAAAAAAGGAAAAGATTACAACAGAAATTAACAGGCTAAGTCATTCATGTTTCAAACTGCAAACAGCTGCAGTTTAGATCTTGAAGTGCTGGCTCGTTTCCTTCCAAACCACCTAACACAGCTGAAAGGTTCTCCAATGCCCTCTGTTCACTTCTCATTTTACATCCAGTCCAGCTCTAATAAGTTCTTAGACTGTCCTTGGCATTACCCATCATATCCCAAAAGTGTTTAAAAAGGTTTCTCAATTGAGCAGTTGCGTGGGCTTTTGTGCTATATTTAATATGGCATTTTGCTTGCCAGTCTTGCCTGCTCTTGCCATAATAATTTAGTGTATTACTTCACATTGAGTCATATAAAATAATATACTTGCATCTTATGCTTCATGTGAACTTTCTCCTTAATCTTCTCACTTAAGTTTACTTGCTGAAATCTGGAGAAGAATATGTTCGACAGAATTTGGGTTATGTTCTTCAACATAATTGGATGCACCAGAATTGCGATAAAATGTTTAACTTCTGATTGATTTTATAGAATTGATTCTATTACCGATCCCTTTTCCTGCTTTCCCACCTGATTGAAATGTAAAATGTGGCAGGTATTCTCGATAGAGGTATTCATATTGACGGGCTTGGTATGAAGAGCTTTCTTACCTATGAAAGTAATGTTCTTTTTGCTCTTCGCTTCATGATTGACTGCAATATTGTTGGTGGCAACTGGATTGAAGTTCCAGTTGGGAAATACAAGAAAGCTGCAAGGAATCTCTCCTATTGTCAATTAGAGTTTGATTGTCTGTATCCTAATGCATGATGAATATATGACCTAAGAGTGCATTCTTTCTATCCATAAGGGATCATCATCCGGAACTTCCTTAACATTTTCTTTTAGCTATTCTGACTTGATAAGCCATTCTCCTGAAGGAGAATTTTCGAAGATGGCTCCATTTCGCATATTGAGTTTCGATATTGAATGTGCTGGTCGTAAAGGTCACTTTCCTGAGCCTACACAAGATCCTGTTATTCAAGTTAGTCCCAATTTATTCTATATATCTGGAAAATATATGTTGTTTACTTTCCTGTTGCTGACAAGATTTTAACTTCATCCTAGGTGGCCAATCTGGTTACCTTGCAGGGACAGGATCAGCCATTAATTCGGAATGTGATGACCCTTAAGTCATGCTCACCGATAGTTGGGGTTGATATTATGTCCTTTGACACGGAAAAAGAAGTATTGCGGGCTTGGAGGGTAATATTTCTGCATGCAATTTGTATTTTAATTGGATACAGTTTCCACCTTTTGTCTTCGTTTGTGTGGTGGTGGGAATGGGAGTTTGTTGGATAGGCGAGCAGAGTTTTTGTGTGTGGCAGTTGATTCTTTCAATTTGGCTTCATGTGATGGCACTTATCCTTTTACACGGTTTCTTTTAGCGTGAGAGTTTCACATTGTCCATGTTGTTTTATGCTCCAGATTGTAATGCACAAGCAGAAGAGTGAAGCAGGCTGAACAGACTAATTTGGACAAGTTAGAAGTTAAAAAATATGGAAAAAGGAGTTAGAAATAATGATAGAAATTAAACTTTCATGGGCTATTTACACTTCCCTTACTTGGCATATGAATCTTGGTAGATTGGTGCTGAGGAAGTGGTGGGACTTTCTCATAGTTAATATGAACATAGGGTCTTTGGATATGCCATTTCAGTCTCTCATACATTAGTTTGCACAATTGCGTAAAACTATTCCAGAATACTTTCCCGAAAACAAATTTTTTGTAAGAAAAAGATGGGTCTACTATTAGTAATACCAATGACCAATTTATGTTTTCTTTTAACTTTCTTTTGACTTGCAGGACCTTATCCAGGAAGTGGACCCTGATATAATAATTGGATATAACATCTGCAACTTTGATTTGCCATATCTCATCCGGGTAATGAGCTTCTGTTTTCCCTTTTTCGATTGGTAAAAGGTATTGTATTCTGGGTAGCAAGCTTCTTATGTAGTTATATGTTCAAATAATGGCTCCAAAACAATAATATGAGAGCTGAAGCGAATAAGATTTGCTGGGCAAGCTTAACAATCGGTTTGTTAATATAGTAGCCAAAAGTGTTGTTTCTTAATTATTAATTGGATTAAGAGACGAGGACTATAAAAAGTCTGTAGGCAGGAGTACAGGAAAGCACTACATGATAAATTGTTGTTTAGCTACACCCTTGTGGTCAATGAAGTGGGAAAGAACTATGAGGTCTCAGGTTCAAATCCCAGCAGAGAAAAAATTAGGTGATTTCTTTCCATTTTTTCTAGCCTTGGTGGACTGAGTTACTTGGTCCCTGTTGCTAGTGGGAGGTGACAGGTATCCTATAGAATTAGTTGGGGTGTGTGCAAGCTGGCCCAGACACCACAGTTATTAAAAAATAAAAATAAATTGTGGTTTAGCTGTGAAGCTGATGGTGGAACTGAAGTGGAAAAATTTGTTTCTTCCCATCCCAAAAGAGATCGGGAAAGGCTAGGTTATGATGTTGAACTACTAAGGGCATTTTATCTTCTTATCAGAGAGCTGAAGTCTTAGGGATGGCAGAATTTCCTGTGCTTGGACGCATCAGAAACAGCAGGGTTCGTGTGAAGGATGCAACCTTTTCTTCAAGGTCATATTATATCTTTTTGTTTGTTATCTTCTATTTGTTTAGAAGTACTTTTAGGTTTCTACTTTATCTGTAGGTTAAAATACTGTCAGTACAAAACGGCATTTTTTTTCACTTGGTGTCTGTTGCCTATATTTGTATCTAACCATTGGCCTGTTCAGTTTGCATTTATATTCCATCATTGTATGTGGTTTCTCAAATATGGGATTGTATACTAACCTAAAACATGTTCCAATTAGCTGCCGCTTATCAGAACCTTTCTAATATTTCTCCTTGTAATAGGACAGTAAAATGGAGTAATTGGGATCTCCCATATTTTTCCTCCTAGAGCATCGTTTCATCTCGAAAGGTGGAGTTGCAGCACTTCTTAATTCAAACATTTCCCAAAAATTCACACGACTGAAACTCAAATATCAGTCTTCAACTAGTTGCTTGTGATCATAAAAGCAAATTTCCCCGAGGCTATGCTGAAACTGATTTATTCTTCATTTAATTGTGTGTGATTAGGGTTGTCAAATGGACGGGTCAAAATGGCTTGAGTTAATAAAATAACCAGCCCAATATTTATTTGGGCTGAAATGGACTAAACAGCGGGTCATAACCCAACCCACCCAATTCTTACTAAGATTTAATTTCCTTGTTTGTTCTTTTATAAAATTTTTTACCTATTAAACTGTTTTTTCCTTTACTAGAGCTATATATATGTATCAAATAAAAAATGTAGTTTTGAAAATATTTTTTGACAAAATGTTTCATGGGTCAATTTGGGCTATCAACCAACTTTTTTGATGGTTTGAGTTAATAAATGAGTGGGTCAACTTGGGAGGGTCATGCTTTTCATGTGCTGATTTTGCCACTCCTATTTGTGATCATCAAAACCTAAAATAAAAAATATCCCTAAGGGTGACAAGTACATGCAATTGAGTTTTGCGTTTAGTGAAGCTGACTTTATCAAAAAAAAACTTGAGAAGCTGTGGACTGATATATGCGTTTTGTGTTGCAGACAGCATGGGACGAGGGAAAGTAAAGAAATAACAATAGAAGGGAGAGTTCAATTTGATTTATTTCAGGTTTTGTTCATTATGGCTGTATCAATAGGCCTTTCTAATTGCTGTAGAAAGAACTCTACTTAGGAAAACAGTTGAATGCCAGTAAATCTGTTATTCTCTTGTATCACAGGCTGTGCAGAGGGATCATAAGCTAAGTTCTTACTCACTAAATTCTGTCTCAGCACATTTTCTTAATGAGCAGGTTAGTTTTTGGCCTTCTATCTATAGTTTCCTGTCACAACTCACATACTGCTACATCTGCCCACAACCATGTACCTTCTGCCAATAAATTTGTACATGATTTTGAGCGATGACCCTATATGCGCTCTTGTTTATGTTCAAACACTTCAATGCTCTTTATTTTTGCTTTATGGATCCGATATCTTAAAACTCACTGGTCCATTTAATCGGAGTCATGCGTAGGACCCACCATAGGGGAAGCGTTACCTACCAGGAGTTTCTGTGACCTCTGATTAAAGTTGAAGGGATGCCATCCATAGCACTTCTCTACTTATGTTGATAACCAAGTTGAGTGATTCCATTAGGGCAATTGCTCATGTATATTTAAGTATAACATAAGTAGGCCTTGCGGTAATGCTTTGTAGTTTCCTTGTGTACAGGGTTGGTTAGCTTGAAGGATTACAAGTCTACTTGCTAGCTTTCTATTTTGATTTTGGCATGTTAATTGTGAAATTAATGGCTTGAGCTGTATTTGATCTACATGAGTTAGAAAAGAAAAAATATGTGATTGCGACCTTGAATTCAGTAAAAGAACAGAAGAAATACTCAATTTTGTGCAAGAAACATGTGTAAAAAGTTGTGATTATTTTTTTAATACAAGTGCACTTGCTAAAATCTGATCCTTTTCCAGTCACCACAGCACATATTTATGTGGAAAAAAGGGTAACTTCAACATGGTCTGGCTACCAGCTATCACATAACAACCTCAAGTACCATTGAACAAAACATCTTAAATTTAATAAATTTTAAGTATCTCATTTGTGCGTTGGTGTCTATTTGGTGCTGCCTAGATGCAATGGAAGCATGACCAGTTGGAGAGAGAAGATTCCAGTGAGCAAGGAGGAGTTGGGGAATTCGCCCCTATTTGTGTCTCTGTTGATATGGAGAAAAACAAATGGAAGAGCTCTTTTTTTTTTTTTTTTGAAAATGGTAATTCAAATGGAAGAGCTCTTTTAGGAATAAAAAAGGGAGAGCCAGGAATCAAAGATCAAATGAGGAGATCCTAGTCAATCAAATTGTTGTTCAGAGTAGCCATGAACAGCAACGGGAAGTGCACATAGCATTGAAGAAGTCCGCATTTTCATTTATTGCCCACTGTTCACCGTCTTTCTAGCTCAAGTGGAACAACAACAACACGCCCCACAAATGGGGTCTGGGAATGGTAGTGTTACACATACCTTACTCCTCTCTTGGGAGGTAGAGAAGTTATTTCCGATACTCTCGGCTCAAGAAAAAAACATAACAACGCAATCTGGGGAAAAGAAATTATTGAAGTGAAGAAGCCACGGTAAAATACTAAAGATAGCATGACAAAACATTCCGGAGGAAAAAAAAGAAACAATATCTACAACAAAACAATACTATAATCAAAGTACAAGAAATAACATATAGTAATAGAAATCAGAGAACAAGAAACTACAAGAATACTGCTACAACTACTAGTACTCAAGCATATGTGAGACAACACTCAACTACTTACTAGCCTTCTACCCTAATTTGTGTCTTCCATAGGCTCCTATCTAAGGCCATGTCCTCGGTAAGTTGAAGTTATGTCATGTCCAGTCTAATCATCTCTCTGCCGTACTTCTTTGGTCTACCTCTACCTCTCTTGAAACCATTCAAATCCAATTTCTCACACCTCCGCATTGGGGCATCCGTACATCTCCTCTTCACATGTTTGAACCATCTTTGTCTTGCTTTTTGTCTTCTCCTCCACCAAGGTCACTCCACCTTGACCCGAATATCTTCATTTCTAATTTTATCTCTCCTAGTAAGCCCACACATCCATCTTAGCGTCCTCATTTCCACAACTTTAATCTTCTGATGTGAGAATTCTTGACTGGAAACACTCTGCCCCATACAACATAGTTGGTCATTTCTAGCTCCAGTGCATTCTTTAATTAAGTTCTCTGCGCTGATGCACTATTATTTTTATTAAATTACTTGTGAAGTTTAATTTCAGATCTTTATCCGGTGGGGCAGAAAGGAAGACATCTTAATCATATTGTCTGACCTTTATTATCAACATATCATTGTATTCGGTGCTATCTGAAAATTGTGATGGAGGGTCTTTTATACCTTTGTTTTCCTTTATGTTCTTTTATGCCTATAATCTGTTCATTTGTCTTGTTTCCCCTATCCTTATTCCTATTGAATATACTTGTCTTGTTAGAGCAAGTAATTTTTTTTAATACTATTGCTACGCCTGCAGAAAGAAGATGTCCATCATTCAATTATATCAGATCTTCAAAACGGCAATGCAGAAACGAGGCGCCGGCTTGCTGTATATTGTCTAAAGGTGTATAGTTCTGTTCCGGTTGAAGGATATTATTGAATTGGATTTAATTGTGTGCTGAGTATTGCTTATCATAGAACAGTTAATTCTTTAAGATTTTTTTTGGATTTAGACATGCATACAATTTTCTTCAGATAAGGGATATACGTAAAATTCTGCTCCAAGAATATTTAGTTTTAAATTTCTTAATGCTTATAGCAACGGCCTTTTGGTGTAGAATGCTCCACTCGAAAGATGTTTGCATGTAAAGAAACCAAATATAACTTCATTGTTTTCATCAAGAAGATACTGGTTACAACATTCAAGGGTGTGAGCTAGTGGTCAATAAAGATAGAACTATTGTTTGATTTTGATTATGCCAAACGTTGATACACCTCGGTCATCCTTTCCCAAATTCAGTTGGACGTAATGATTGTTTCATGTAGATAACAAGCAATGGGTAGTTTTGGCCAATGACTTATAAAATGTAGTAATTGGTATTCTAGATGCGTTCGAATGAAATGTAATTTGCTGATGTGAATATTCAGTCTCACTTAACAAGAAAACTGAATGCTTTAGTTCCGTTACAGGATGCTTATCTCCCACAACGGCTTTTGGACAAATTAATGTTCATTTATAACTATGTGGAAATGGCTCGAGTCACTGGTGTACCTATATCTTTTCTTCTCTCAAGAGGGCAAAGCATTAAGGTTAGTCCTATACTTGCTTCATTTTCCTCTAGTGGAAAATTAACTAAGGTCTCATTTGTTTGCACTTAATGAAGGTCTTAATCTTAATTATTCGATCTCCTCTATCTTCAGGTGCTTTCTCAACTTTTAAGGAAGGCGAAGCAAAAGGGTCTTGTCATACCAAATGCAAAACAGGCTGGATCTGAACAAGGAACGTTTGAGGGGGCAACGGTAAGAAAATAAGTAACATCCATCATATAGCTGGATATTTTATCTTGTAAAGAAAAAGTTAGCACTTGTAAAGCTCCTGTTGTGCCAAGCTTTATATTTAGTATATTACTCTTGTTAAACATATGTTTTGAGTATTAGTTGAGGTGCGCTCAAGTTGGCCTTGGACACCACAGTTATCAAAAAAGAACATGGATGTTTGGAGGATATCAAATCTGACTATCACACACCTTTTATTTCCTTTGATGTTGATTTCTTAGGTTAAAGGTACTAACTGTAAGTCTTGATTCTTGTGTATTTTTCCTTTCAAAATATCTGGACACAGGTTTTGGAGGCACGGGCTGGTTTCTATGAGAAGCCAATTGCAACGTTGGATTTTGCATCTCTATATCCATCAATCATGATGGCATATAATTTATGTTACTGCACGCTAGTAAGTGTTCTTGTTTGAGTCTTGACCATGATATTTCTTTTTTACCCGAGTGTTCAATTGATGTTGGTGAAACCTTAGAATTAAGTGCTGAGCATTAAGATCTTCATGTTGATGCTTCCAGTTCTAAGTTTTGGTTTTCTTCCCTCATGTCTAGGTAACTCCTGAAGAGGTTCGCAAACTGAACCTTCCTCCAGAGTGTGTCAACAAGACCCCTTCTGGTGAAACGTTTGTCAAGTCAACGTTACAGAAGGTAAATATAACTGTTGGTTTAATTCCGGTATTTATGTTCTTGTTTCGATTATGATAATTTAATTGTTTTTTGTCAGGGAATACTTCCGGAAATTCTTGAAGAACTATTGACTGCTCGTAAAAGAGCAAAAGCAGATTTAAAGGTGTTCACTAAATTTTTGTTCTTTTATATTTTTCTACTATCTGTTGCCTCATTTTGCTTTGTATCTTGATTTTTTGTTGTCATTTTTTTTCTTAGAATCCTTCCCTGATTAACTTTTTTTTTGAACCGAGGGTCTATCGGAAACAACCTCTCTACCCCACAAATGTTGGGGTAAGGTCTGCGTACACCTTACCCTCCCCAGACCCTACTTGTTGGATTACATTGGGTATGTTGTTGTTGTGTTCAGTCTTTGGAATTTGATTCCATCTAATGTTTGAAAGAATCATTCTGGATTTATTGGGAGTGGTTTCTGATCCAACTAGCTTTGTGTTTAATCAAGGACATCAATCCTCCACATCTAAGATAATATGCAGTCAGCATATGCATATATCTCAAATGTTTTAATTCTATGGGCAAGAGACAAGAACTAAGCATAGAGAATCCAAAATCTTTTTTTTTTTTTTTGTTAAATCAAGATACTTAATTGTTGATTGTGAAGTAGGGCTTTTAACTTTTTACTTGAGATTTCCTTTTGTTTGTATATAGGTACACTCAATACTGCCCTCCTTTCACTAAATTTAATGGCTCTTAAAATTTCTTTTTTAAGGAAGTGATAAAAGGAATTCGTAGTGTTTTCATTTGTCAGTGTTACACTACTACAACCAAGCACTTGGTGTATATTTTTACATATTCACATCCTAGCACTGAGCATCTTATTTCCACAACACTAGTATTAGATGCTATTGGACAATGCAGATGACTAGTTTTTTTCTTCTTATTTTCTTGCCGTTAAAATGGATAAATCAATTTTTCTACAGAAGTTTGATTGTCATGGAAGCTTTTAAAGTGGCTCTGGGCCCTCTTGTAACCTGACATGTTATGGCAAGATTGTAAAATCCATAACTACTTGCAAAGAGCTTTTGAGGGACACAATGTAATTTCATGCTATGTAGATTCTTTTTATCCTTATGCCTTGCATTTGAATAGATGTGCATCTGTATTAAATTATTAAACCAACATGTTCCCCTCATGTTATGTCATATTTATCAATATTTGATGCAATAAGATGTGTAGCTTGATTCTAGCATTCGAAAGTTCCATTTTACCAATCTCTCTAAACTTCGGTTCTTTAAATTGTCATTTGATCCATGAGAATTCTCAATTTGCCACTGCCATGGCTCCATATCCAGCTTCTGTCAACTGCATTTTGTTTCTTACTTTCTGATGCATCAAATTACTATAAAGAATCCAGTTTCTTGAAGTGAACTGCCTATCTTTTTGAGAAGATATTGTTGTATTCCTCAGCATTAAGGATATGCTGGAGACCTCCAAAAATCGGTTCCCAACAAGAGAAAAAACAAAAAGGCTAATAGATTACAAAGTGCCAATAAAATCCAAAATTTGTGCAGCTTCTTCTATCCCTTCCTCTTTACACCAAAATTATAAAGTAGTCAGGCAGTTCCATTTGACTCTATTGAATTAGCCTTGTTTTCAAAGCATCTGTTATTTCTTTCTTTCCAAATAGACCACCAAATGCATGATGGTATTATACTCCACCACTTTTTCTTAGATTTTCTCCGCAACTAAGTAGATCTGTTGTATGCTCAGGCATAATCCATTCTGTATGTGTTGGTCCGAGAAAAAGGTTCCACAATTGTGTTGTCACTCTGCAATGGAGGAACAAGTGGTTGTTGGTTTCCTCAGTCTCATTACGGAGAGAGCACCAAGAGGCAATATAGAAACCCCTCCTTTTCAATTTCTCATGTGTGGAGCATGCTCTTCTGGCAACCAACCAAGAGAAACACTTTATCTTGGTTGGCACCATGTTCCTCCAAATCTGCTGTCAGGGGCCAAGCTTACCACCTGGATGCTCCTTCACCTCCTTAATATATAGCTTGTTAACAGAAAGACTTCCATCTCTAGAGTGTTTCCATATGATTGAATCTTTTTCTGCTGATAACCCATTGAACCCGTTCAGAACATGTAATAGCTTAGCCACTCTCCCAATCTCCCAGTCATTGAAAGGCCTTCTAAACACAATATTCCATCCATGAGTAGACCATACCTCAGCCACTGTTTCTTCCGGATTGGTACACAAGGAAAACCGGTCTGGAAATAAGACCATCAGTGTCTCATTTCCATTCCAATTCTCCTTCCAGAATAGGATTTTAGTCCCATATCCCACCTTGTAGACTATGTGTCCAAAAATTTCTTATTATTCTCCAAGCTGACACCCCATAAGTGCTATTCACAGAGCTGGAGACCCAATTTCCATTCAACCTGTACTTGTTGACTATCACCTCCCTCTACAGGGTTTGTTCCTCAGTGTTGAACCTCCATAGCCATTTTGACAAAAGGCATCTATTTTGCAACCCCAAGTTTCTGATTCCAAGTCCACCGGATTGTTTATGTAACTGTGCAGTCTGCCAGTTGACTAAATGCAAACCCTTCCCTTCTTTATTCCCTACCCACAAGAAATCTCTTCTCAGTTTGTCAAGTCTTTCTTCCACTTTGGCAGGCATAGGAAATAAAGACATAACATAAGTTGGAAGAGAGTCCAACACAGAGTTTATTAAAGTGACTCTCTCCCAAAGAGATATACTGAGCTTTCCAATTGGCCAATTTTTTCTGTCTTTTCAATTATGCCATCCCAAATTTCTTGCTCCTTATGTTTGTGCCCCAATGACATGCCCAAGTAAGTTGTGGGAAGCTGGTAAACTGCCTATCAGAAGCCCGATGTTTTACTGGAGTATTAGTCTACTCACCATTTTTTGCATATCTAACAGATGATGTGTAGATAAATATTTGAGTTATCCTCTGAACTTTGAATTATGACAGTATATTTTGGGTTTCAGGAAGCCACAGATCCTCGAGTCAAAGCTGTCTTAGATGGCCGTCAGCTAGCTTTGAAGGTAATTCATGTATTTTTAGTGAATATCCAATTTTGTAACTGTGTTCTTTCACTTTTTCTTGGCAGATATATGAATTTGGTTCTCTTTGTTATTGGCACTACAATGACATTAGGACTATAAAGAATTTAGTCAGGTCAATAACTACTGATGTCTTCTGGTTTTCAGATCAGTGCAAATTCAGTATATGGGTTTACTGGAGCTACTGTTGGTCAATTACCATGTTTAGAAATATCTTCAAGTGTTACTAGCTATGGTAATGCAATTATTACTAGCAATTTTATTACATGACACTGAACTATTGAAACTTTGTGGTATAGAAAGCCAATTCAAGTACTTGCTTTTTGAACTTGTTTGTTCTTCCTAGGTCGACAGATGATTGAGCACACAAAAAAGCTTGTGGAAGACAAGTTTACAGTACTTGGGGGCTATGAACACAATGCTGAGGTACATTATCTGAAGTTTTTATAGATGTTTATAGAGTGCCAATTATGGGTGTTGTCAGAGTGTCACTGGTTGGTTATCACTAGATTATTAACTTTATCAAAAAATTGTTCCTCTAATTGTGATTGTTTTGTGATGCCAGGTTATATATGGAGATACAGATTCCGTGATGGTGCAGTTTGGTGTGCCTACAGTGGAAGAGGCTATGAAATTGGGCAGAGAAGCTGCTGATTACATTAGCGGGACATTTATCAAAGTGCGTCCTAACCTTCAGTATATTTAATTGTAGCTAAACACCTTTTTAATAAAAGCCAGTAGCATCTAAACACTTCTTCAGATGATCACTTCAGTGCAGTTTCTGGTTCTTCGTTGACTATCATTTTCTCTTGAGACAAGTCTGAGCCTGCTTACATGCCACAACTACAGTTATCCATGAAGTATTTATATTCTCTAATCAGTTGGTCAGTTATTGCTATTTGATGATGCCCATTAGGTGGTTTTGGTCTTTCATGGTTATAGCATATTTGTGATTAGGGTATATATCATGAAGAGGAAGAAGTGAAAGAGCATCAGAAACTAGTAAACTTTCTGTGCTCGATCAGTTCAACTTCTTCTTGATAAGTAGTATTGATATACTTATTCCACTCGATGCAATTTTGTAAATTAATCATGGTTTATGGTATTCTAGTGAGGAAACTTGTTAACTTGTGAGATCCTTGCTAATAAAGAGAATCCTAATATGTTTAAATATTGAGATGTGTTCTCAGCAGTGTACCGATGTTATTTTTTTATCTCTTCTACCAAAATTTATTTTTCATTTTTTCCTTCTGCTGGTGGTGGCATATTTGATTTTCAGCCAATAAAACTAGAATTTGAGAAGATTTATTACCCATATTTGCTGATTAGCAAGAAGAGATACGCTGGCCTTCTATGGACAAATCCGGACAAACATGACAAAATGGATGCTAAAGGTGAGCTCTGTCGAGGCCTATCCTTTTCATCTTCAGCATATTCTTGGAACTTCTCTCACCCTTCAATGCCAACCTTTAATTTTTTTCATAATATTATCCTTGAAAAATTAGCAAATCAAATGTGTTACCTCAAATTTAATTATTCTTACTTTATTCAAATTATTCATTTCTTAGGTGCATATTTTGTTTGATAAATTGTTACAGTTCTACCATTTTTTACCAGGGATTGAAACTGTTCGGAGGGATAATTGTCTCTTAGTCAAGAACCTTGTAACCGAGTGTCTTTATAAAATACTAGTAGACAGAGATGTTCCTGGTGCTGTTCAATACGTCAAGAATACTATCTCAGATCTTCTTCTGAACCGCATGGATCTGTCTCTTTTAGTTATTACTAAGGTGAGAATACTCTTAAATCAGGCAAACGTGGGGCGTTTATTTCTTGCAACTTGTTTGAATATTTTGGAATTGTTAGTTTATGTGATTAGCATTTTCTAACTTCTGAGGGTTTAATAGGGTCTGACAAAAACTGGAGATGATTATGAAGTAAAGACAGCACATGTTGAACTTGCAGAGCGAATGCGCAAGGTTGGTTAAACTCAATTTATTTGTATATTTTTTTAAAAAAATTAGTGGATTCCTTCAAGAGGGGTTCAGTTACTTTTGTCCTTTGTCTGTGAAGATCGATGTGTGGCATCTTGCACACAAGTATTTGCTGCTTGATATTTGTTCAATTAAGTTGTTGAGTTTCCCATCTAAATTATGTTCCCATTATGTATTGAATTTGTTCCTTATTTCTGGTGGCAAGGCTGCTGCTGTCATCCAAATTTTTGATGGTTTTAATATTCAAGTACTCTAGATAAGGCTAGACCAGACATCACTATATTTAAGTTATCTTGTTGTCAGTAGCTCAACTTTTCTGAAGTTCTGTGCTGGTTTTTGTGCCAAGGATTCCAGTATTCCTCATATTTGCTGTTAATCATACGTACTAGCAGCCAACTGATCTAGTATGTAGAAGTTTCAAGCTGTGCATGAGTAATTTAACCAAATTCTCCAGTCTATTTATATGACTTATACTGGTCAGTGGTCAGTTAGGCATGAGGAAAGATCAGTTCTGATGTTCATCTCGAAGAGTATCAGAAGTTATTTCAGTTCCTCTCCTTAGTCTACCTTATGATTCAGTGCAATTACTTGCTCCCCTAGTGAGCATCAACCTCCAATCAGTGTTGTGAAAGGCAATCGCCTTGTCACCAATGGCGAGAGGCGAGGCAAGGCGATCCTTCATCGCCTTTTAGCGTTGTGGCGAGGCGATGCCATGATGACAAAAGGCGAGAGGCGAGAGGCAAGAAAGGCGGGAAAGGCATCGCCTTTTGTATTATCTTAAAAAAATGCGACCAATTTAGGGTTTAAAAAGTAAAAAGGTAATTAGGGTTTTTGACTAGACTCCTCCAGCGACCAGCCAAACTTTTCCGGCTACTCCAAAGTCCAACCAATACATATTTCTTCTTCCTCAGTTTCTTTTTCCTTATTCTTCAGACTTCAGAGTCACTTCTACCTCTGCTTTGACTTTTGTTCTGTTTTTTTCTCATTCAAGTTTTAGACTTTTAGTATGTACCTATCTATTTTCAATTTTTGAATTGAAATATTTGCTAATATGTTATTGCTATTGAGAATTTGATTATTTACATGTGCAATTAAATATATTAATTGGTATCACATTTCAAAAAGGCGAGTGCCTCGCCGCTCGCAGACCCTTGTCGTCTTTTATCGCCTTTCGCCGTCCAAAACACTGCCTCCAATATAATCAAGTAAATCCAGCCTCTGCAGTTCTATATTCTTTAGACTTCTATGATCAATATGAAGTTAGTTTTTCAACTTTTTGTGCCTTTCTGCAATTCACGCAAACCTTACCTGCTTGAACAGTTTATGACTGAAAAGTTGTGTGCATATTTTTACCTTTTTTTGATGAACTCTGCCTATAAGGTTATCCTAATTTTTGGTGTAAACAGACTTTGGGGAGGGGGAGTTGGGGATCTGGAATTGGCAATGTGTAAGTTTTTGCGTAAGAACAGGGTCCTCCTATACTTTTGTTTGTAAAGTAACAGCTCAATAGCTTTTTGGTTCTGAGCTTTACTGTTTATACAATGTATTGTTACCTTTCTCAAAAAAAGAAGAAAGGTTATTCTACTTTAGGAGACGAATCAAATAAAAATATTGTAATATTATCTTGTAGCAAAAAAAATTTAGCTTATTCTACTTGCTCTTCTACACTAGTTAAAATATGTGTAGGAAGATTAATAGCTCCATTATTTGCTTTTGTTACCCTATGAGCTATGTTAGAACATATGCTTGTCCTTCATTGGATTTGGATTGGGTGTTCAGACTCCTTTACATAGTATCCGAGTCAGACTTGTAAGCGCGGTTTCACTATAGTTTCTCGTTAATATAACTGTGAAGAAATGAACGTTGGGGTTAGCTCAATACCAAAAGTTAGCTCACGAGGAGGAGGATTCCGAAGGCCTATATAAGGAGACCACAGCCTTATAGCTCACGAGGGGAGAATTTTCAAGACTATATAAAGTGACCGCAACCCTTATAACTCATGATAGGAGGATTTCCGGACTATTAGAAGGTTCATTGTACTCAGAAGGAAATAGAAAAGTACACCCTCAAGGGTGTGGCCTAGAGGTCAATGAAGTGGGTTGAGAATCATAAGGTATCATGTTTAAATCTCAGTGCAAAAGCCCTATTCTTACCTCTGTCCAAGCCTTGTTGGATAGAGTTACGCTGTACCTTGTGGAATTAGTTGAAGAGTGTGCAAACTGGCCCATACCTCACTCTTTATCGAAGAAAAGAAAAAGAGAAGCACGTTTATTAGAATATATAGTTCCACTTGTCAAAAAGGTTGATCAGAATATAAAGTCACTAAAAGGCTCATACCTATCCTTTTGTTTTGTTGGCTTACTTTCCTTTTCCCTCTTGTTAATTCTTTCCTGTAATGGTTTCATGTGATTTTATAAAATATAATTTGTTCAACCCAAAAACAAATTGACATTGATTTTAAGGTACATTTTATATAGTGTCGGTGTTTTGCTTGCTCTCTTGTAACATTGTATTCAAGTGGCAGAGTGAGCTTCCCATTTAACTATTGCAGAACTTGCAGAAACCACATTTCTGAGATTCTTATGGTTTTAGTGCACCATAAAAAATGAAATTGATGAAAACCTTTCTTTTGAATGACAGCGAGATGCTGCTACGGCACCTAGCATTGGTGATAGAGTACCTTACGTAATCATTAAAGCTGCAAAAGGTGCCAAGGTAATCATCCAACTGATTTAGTATGTGATTATAATCTCCACATTTTGTGTGCTTGTGTCAAATCATGGTTATGTTATGACAAGCAGGCATATGAAAAGTCAGAAGACCCTATATACGTGTTAGAGAACAACATACCTATAGATCCTCAATACTATCTTGAAAATCAAATTAGTAAGGTCAGTATGGCTCGATTTTTTCATTTTAATTAACATGCTTATTCTAACTGTTTTTAATGGAAGTGTTTTATATCAGCCACTTCTGAGGATTTTTGAGCCAATACTGAAGAATGCAAGTAAAGAGCTTCTTCATGGAGATCACACAAGATCCATTGCAGTTCCGACCCCTTCAAACAGTGGTATTATGAGATTTGCCAAAAAGCAACTCACTTGCATTGGATGCAAAACACCACTCAGGTGCTCTATTGCCTTTCTTGTCCCTTATGTTTTACAAGATAAGATTCTGTTTCATTTCTGAGGAGAATCCCTAACATTCTCCTTGACTTGTGAGTTACTGACATAGGATTTGTACTTCCAACCTAGGAGCACTAGTGTACCTTCTTTAAGCTGTATATTTGGTTGTTAATTTTAAGTTTCTGTTGAAATCGTAATTTATCTTGGAAGATCCATTGTAGGAGCTATATTTGAATTTCATGCTTTGTCACTGACATGAATAGTAAGTAGGAATGTTGAGATAAAAGACTACCTTAGAGTTTGGCAGCAGTTAATATGTTTCAAAATGGATATGATGCCATTTTTTATAAAAGCTTGTTGTTGATGGGCCTTTTTTTACCAATGTTTATTACACCTCCAAATTTATGAACTACTTTATGAAATGATCATTTGTCCCAATTTATCTTTTTTTTTATTTCTCGGGGAAAAAAGGTTAAAGGTGAAGTGGACCTAGGAGATCATAGCAGTATGAAGGCTCCCACAAGCTTGCTAACAATTTTGCTTCTCTCTGTCTCTGTTTGTGTATCTCTCTTTGACAAGAGATAATGAGCGGATGTATTGCTTGCTTCTTTCTTGGAAGAAGCTATAGTAAAACTTGCAGAACAGCTTATTAACTTCTTTGCTCCTTCATCCAGTGGCTCTGATCGAACAATCTGCAAGCACTGCAAAGGAAGAGAGGCCGAACTTTATTGCAGATCTGTGGCTAATGGTATGCTAGGAATTCATCTCATGCCCTTTTGTACATCTCCTTTTTCATTTCGTAAGAAGGAGATGATGTGGCATATCTATTTAGATGATGTCTCTAGGGAAGGACTGAGAGCTATGAACTCCTTGACCGTTGCTTGCTAATTGTTTATAACTGTATTAAATGCAGTGGCTGAACTAGAGAATCTTTTTGGGAAGCTATGGACACAATGCCAAGAATGCCAAGGCTCTCTCCATCAGGATGTCCTATGCACTAGGTTCGAGTTGCTTTCTACTTTTACTGATAGATATGTGGCTATTGCTAGTTATTCCTCTCATTGCTTCTCTCCCCCTTCATTCTTCTAAATGATCCTGATTTTGACCAGTCGAGACTGCCCAATCTTTTATCGAAGGAAGAAGGCTCAGAAAGACATGGCTGAAGCTAAAACTCAATTAGATCGGTGGAACTTTTAAATTTCAATGCCGGAAGTCTTCATTGCTGCAAATCCAACCTGCCATTTTTCCAGGTATCGTAATTCTCTCATCTCTGGTGTGGAAGCAGCATAAAGTTTGGAAATGAACTGAATAACTGAGACTACTATGAAGAGGTAGCACAAGTGCCTTTGAGAAGATGTCGCGATTGTTCATGAGGTAGCAATGTGAGGCTTCCTCAAATCCAAGAACCACTAATATACACGAAAATTGTCTGCTTCGATGAGTTTAAACCTCCAATCGTTTGCTAGATGGAATTCGGACAAACTTTTGTAGCTTCTAGCTAATTGATGTGACTGTAAGTGTAGACTTGTATTGATATAGAGATGTTCATGAGATTTAGATGACTGGGGAGAGATTTTCGAGATGTATGATATTGTATTCTGTACAGTCATGTCTGGAGGAATGTAATGTTTTGAGTTCCCTTTTCCTAGTACCAATTGAGTGCAACTTCTAATAAAACGAGTGTTTAATCATAGATTTTGGATTAGATTTTGAAAGTGTCTTCAAATATTTGGTTGAGCATAAAATTTGGTTAGATTTTGAAAATGTATCTTCAAAATAATTTCAAGTTCCCCAAAATTGGCAGACCAATTTCTGAGAGAATTTTTTCCTCTCACAAAATTTTCATTTTCATTTTTTCAAATCGAATGCATGTCAAGTTTCAAATCAAATTTTCAAGTTTTAATTTCATCAAATTACTAAATTCTTGGCAAAGTAAAGCATGTTATGTAAGCCGAAAGGTTCAAATTTTTGGCAGTAGTGCATATGGGTAGGCTTATTTCCTATCATCTTCTAGCATAAATAAATTGATTCATAGTTTATACTATTGTTTTATGTATGTGAGACTGTAAAATGGTAATCAAATGTCATACCTGATATGATTATTAATTTAATAAAAAGCTATAAAATATGATACTAATTACGCTTAGTTTTAATACATAAATAACTCTCTTGTTAATGAGCAACCAAACAACCTATTTTATGTATGAGTGAAACTATATACTCCATCTCGTGTTATGTGACATTTTTTTTGGTCATATTATTAGAAATAATTTAACTTCAAAATTTAAAATTCTCCTTTTACTCTTACTAAAATGATTTATAACCATACAAATATTTAATGATTGTTTAAATTACAAGTTTCAATTTTTTTTTAAACACCATATCAAGTCTAACGGTGTCACAGAAAATAGAATGAAAGAAATATTATTTTCTAAATGTATTAATTATTTCATCTTTTATTTTATAAAATATAGATTCACTATTTCATAATTTATACATATATTTATACACCAATAATTTATTTCTTTATCTATTTAACAAACTATCTAAGTGACAAGTGGTGTAGTTGACTTACTGAATACTGATTACCGTATGTGCCTTTTAAACGTCAGTAAAAAAATAAATAAATCTAGCAACATACTTCTCTCCGTCCACTTTTATTTATTATGTTACGCTTTTAAACATTAGTAAAAAAAAAAAAATCTAGCAACATACTTCTCT
The DNA here is from genome assembly GCA_035578085.1 of Solanum pinnatisectum. Classification (NCBI taxonomy): domain Eukaryota; kingdom Viridiplantae; phylum Streptophyta; class Magnoliopsida; order Solanales; family Solanaceae; genus Solanum; species Solanum pinnatisectum. The sequence continues at coordinate 41,489,620 of CM069085.1, read as the reverse complement.
CCGTCCACTTTTATTTATTATGTTACGCTTTTCAAAACTCAATTTAATTAATTTCCAAAATTAAATTAGATTACATCAATTTGATATTTTAAACAAAAAAAAATAGATATTCAAAAAACATACGAAAAGTACTATAAAATGCAATTTTTTGCATATCAATATGATGCAAAAAATATATAGTAAAATATTCATAAATATTTTACCGTTTAACTCTAGAAAGGAAATTATAATAATTAAAAGTGGACTAAAATAAAGTCAGAAAGCAGCCACGTGACCAACAATTTATTTATTTATTTAAAGACAAATCAAATGCTGTGAATTAAATGTTTCTTTTATTCTGACGGCAACAGCAAGACGCCTGTCTTCTCAGTATACCAACTATCCTACCTAGTTCATTTTATTTTTTAAAAGTAAATAATTTTATTCTCTGAAAATTTTAAATATATATAATATATAAAGAATCTTGTTAGAGAAAAAAAAAACAAATAAAAAAAATTTATATATATATATATATATCCGTCCCTATATCTTTACATATAAAGAATCTTTTGTGATTTCTGTTATTTTTACACCTTATTTGGATGGTTATCATGACCCGTTGTATTGTATTGTTAGTTTAGAGAATGTTTGTTTCGATTGTTACTTATTCAAAAGGTCACTTAATTTTGAGTATTTATGGATATAAATATCTAAGTTGAGTGATTTTATGATATAAAATAAAGTTGAGTGACTTTATTAGATAAATTGTCAAAGTTGAGTGACTTTTGAGATCTCATTTAAATCCATTATAAGATAATGATGATGAAAATATCCATTGTTATGTAGCGATCAATTTGATGTGATTGCGTCATTAGGTTAATATTTTCTTCTCATTAACTCTTTATTTATTATTTAATAATTATATTTTATCTTCTTTCCTATTTTTTCATATTAATTCTATTCCGTACTTTACTCTCTTTTTTTTGTAAGTTTATCATTCAAATATGGACATGTGACATAATGTAACGACGAAGAACAATACAATCTATCCAAACATTATATTTATTAAGAAAATACAATACGATACAATACATTATAAAATAAATCCAAACAAAGTGTTAGTTTGATATCAAATGCGATTTTTGAGGTGTATTTTCATTTTCTGCTATGTATATTTTATTTATTTTTAACGTTTGATATGGTTATTGCTACTGTAGTTTTTGGGATTTGACATTCATTATTTGTTAAACATTTGACAGAGATTCAAAAATATTTATTTTGATTAATTTAGAGGATCAAATCTACTTAAGAATATATTTAAGATATTTACTTTTGTCACTTTCTTAAAAATATGTGATTCTTTTATAAAATTAAACAATCAGCAGCAATCAAGTACGTGCATGTCTTGGACTCCAATTAGAGAAATTCAATTAGTTTACGTAAATATTACTAATAATTTCTTAATATGTATCATAACGTAATCACTTTTTTAATAAGTATGTGAAAAAATATTATCTCAAAATCATTTATATATAATCAAGTAAAATACTATCGGATTAGATGGGACGAGGGTAGGATTCAAGGATAGCGATGACTGAAAGGGTCAAAGAGCGGAGGGCAATTAGACAATAAACTTGAAATACTACCTATAAAACCTATTTTCCCTATACTTCAAAGTCATTTAATTTTCTTTATTTTATAAGGATCTTGTTTAAATAATATTTTGACTAATCAAACATTAAAATATAAAAAATAGTTTCCTCTAAACCTAACACACACCCTCATTGTTGTGAGGGTAGGTGAGGTATATTTGTTTTTTTTTTTGGCTTGGCACCAATTTATATATAACTATATATGTACGTAGGCTCATAAACTTTTATAACATGTGATAAGTGTCTCTAACATATTGCTCCTACAAATTACAATAATGGATCTATAATTTCACACATCCACAAGCAAATTAAAGTCAAGTAGAAGACACTTTTTTATGTTAGAAAAAAAGAGGTGATTATTGTTAATTAACAAATATTTTTGTCCTTTAGGATAGCTCAGTAGGTTTGGAGGATCGATCCGGGATCGATTCTCCCTCAATGCTTTCTGAGTCGAGACTGTCGCATAGGGCTTGTCTAGTGCGGTTTACATCTCCTATGTGATTTGCAGGCTATTACACAGTGGGGAATTTATCCAGTGTACATAAAATGCTCACCCAAAAAATAGAAGTTGTAACGGCTGCGAGTTATCCTGGAATTAAAAAAAAAAGTATAATAATGTTGGATATGATCCTAAATAGGACATAATTTCTAATAAAAAGTTGTGAAGGTTGAGAGTTAAAGATATAAGATTAGAAAGCAATCGGTAGTTGTTTAGTTTCCCTTATGATCAATATTGTTATCATTACTTACATAATATTTTATTTTTAAATTTTGTTATTACTTTTTTTTTCTCCGTTTATCATGATATTACTACTATTTCTCTATTATATTTAGCATAACTATTTCAATACTTTATTTTTCTTTCCATATGAATTTTATTATCTTTTTCGCTTATTGAAAATAACTTCTTTACTTTCATTTCATAAAATAAAGGGCAAATTCATCGGTGGCCACCTAAAGTAGGCACTAATTTTCACTTAGACACCTTAACTAAGTTTCGTTCATTTTAGACACCTCATGTCATGTCCTCCATATTTAGTACCAAAGAACCAATTTTTGACTTGCATTGACCCAGAAATCCAGCAAAAAAGGGGGAAAAAAAAAGAAAACCCCCCCAAAAGGTCAAGCAAATGCATTACCACGCTCACCAAATCAAGCATTCAAACATCAATCTATTAGAAGAAAGACGTTCTTATCTCACAATATTCACAAAGTGACAAAAACAAACAAAAAAAGCTTCTTCTTTTGACACATTTGGGTGGGGGAGGGTCGGGGGTGGTGGTGGGTGGAGAAGAAAATCTGGGTGAGAGAGAGGGGTTGGGGTTTGAGGTGGGGGTGGGTAGTAGAGAAGACAATTTAGGGTGGTGTGCGTATAATTTTCTTTTTATTAAAAGTGTTTTTTTTTATAATTATTTAGTTAAAGAAATGCCACATGTCAAGATTCATCATTTGATAATTATTTTTTCTATATATGCCACGTGTCTTTATTTAATTCGTCACTTTGACACGTCTACACACACCTTACAAATTTGGCAGATTGTCGAAAAAGTGTCAAAATGACACAATGACATGAGGTGTCTAAAATGAACAAAGTCTAGCTAATGTGTCTAAGTGAAAATTGATGCCAACTTTAGGTGACCACCGATGGGTTAGGCCTAAAATAAAATAAGAATAAAGACTTAAGACTACATACATGGTACCTTTTCAAAGTACTCTTTATTTTTTTGATTTTTTATTTTTCACAAAATAAAAATTACATATATATTATATTTCTTAGATGTTGATTGTAAACAATGTCCCACAAGTCCTCTTGTTCGAGTGATTTAATGAATGCTTTTTTTAATATATTACCTACTTTTACTAGCAAGTGAAGTAGGGAACACATATTTCAAAATTCCAATTTAATATACAACTTAATATTTTCTCTTTCCTCCATAATTTAAAAAAAAATATGTAGTTTCTAATAATTTAATAGAATTATGGATATCATAAACCTTGATCACATTTTTTGCTTTGCCTTTTTATTTCATAATAATTTCCTTGTTGTAGTGGGGGCATTCACACACACCTAACGGTCAAAGTTTTGTACACGTCTTCACTTTTAGATTATGTGGGTGACGATTACTCCCTCTATTTTACACGGTAATTAAATAATTTATTTTATATTAGATGAATACTTTCTATTTTATTAGGTGATTAAGAAATCTGATTTATATTAGATCAACATTTTCTATTTTATAAGGTGATTAAGAAATATGTTCCCTGTTAGATGAACATTTTCTATTTTATACAATAAGATTAATTTGATTTTTTCTCCCTTTGTACATTTTAATTAGCCTATTGAACAAAAGAAAATTTTGAATTTTCGAAATTTGCTGTCACGACCCAGACCGTCGTGATTAGCACCCACACAACCCTCCAGTGGGAGAACCATTACTACAACCCAAACAAACAAATTTTATGAAAACTAAGGCATTTAAAGATACGGAAGCAAGTTTAAATGACTAAAAGAAATACGGAGTTCCATAAACTCCCCAAGTTTTAAACAAATAGCTTAACCAAACTAATGCAGAGATTCAACCCCTAGAACCTGAAAGTCATCGTACCAAAACTTTACTAACGACAAATCTAAGAACAAGGGGTACAACCCCGAAACTAAACAACACCTTAAACAAATAGTCTGAGTCCGAAAAGAGTGGACTTAAATAAGAAAGATTCATGGCAGCCTGAAAAAACTGGCTCACCCTTGAATCCGACCAGGCTCAATAGTCACCTAGTTGAGGTCTATCAATAGCCGCCTGAAGATGCCCTGTACTCAATAAAGAACAAGCAAGTGCAGTATCAGTACACAACCACAGTGTACTAGTATGATCACGCGGCTATCTCAATAAGTGTAACATACATTAGTCAATACAACAATATAATCACATGCACATATCGAACATGTACAATATCATCAACATATACGAACAATGAAAAACTTCACGATTCTCACATATCACAGTTATATCAATTTAGAGCAACATACCGTCTTCCAATATCAATCGTCATTAGATATGAACGAACTCATCACAAGTAGATACACAACACAATGGTCCTCTCACGGAACCCAATTCAATAGTCCCTCATGGAACCCACATCCAAACAGTTAGCATACCGGAACGTGGTGCCCGATCCAATGATTATGTCGGAACGTGGCAACCGATCCCATAATTATGTCGAAACGTGGCAACCAATCCATTCAACACACCACAATCACAATCACAAGTATATCCTCAAGATCATACATTTAAGTCATGATTTCATGGTAACCATCATTCATCTATCTCATTTACAACAAGTGTGATCAATAATGCAATATTCATATACATACATGTATCATAATGAAGCAAGAACAAACATACATCACACAATCATAGAATCACAACCATCACCTACCTCGAAACAAGCTTGAAACCCTAAGAAACTTGATCCTTCCCTTTTCGAATTCGTTCCGCTTGTTCTTGGTCTACAAACAATCATAATAACACGGGAATCAATAAACAATCACTAATTACCCGAATTGCTAACAATTCTATAAACCTTAGATCATACCATGGTCCCAAGTATCCAAAATATGGTTGTTTCCGCCATAGATTCTAGATCAAAACTCTCCCCCATCGATAATTACCCATTAGATTACGTTTTATGGATTGAAAAACAAATTTGGGGAGTTAAAATCTTACCTTTAGCCTCAAGAATGGTAAAACTGTCAAGAAAACCCCTAGGGTCGTTCCTTAGCTCTCAAAGTCGAAAAGTGCAGAATAAAATATTTTTGGGGTTTTATTTTCGACTTAAGTCACGTCTGTCCCGCCACAGCGGGACCCAACTCGCCACATCTGCCCCACCCTGGCGGCAGAAATCCCAGCCAAAGCGGCTTGCACGGAACAATGAGCAAAAATAATAATTCCAAGACCCCATTTCACAACACACCTTCAACCAACGACACTCAGAAACTACCCGTTCACGCTAAGATCAATTTCGGAAGTTCTAGTCACCCGAATTCAATTCCGTAAAGTCGTACGGGTTCCTTAACGACTTATCTATCTACTCATGTAACCAAAATCATAATTAAATCACCCAGTTGCCACCAGATTTCCCTATACCTTACTGACTCAGATTTCGTCCAAATCTGGGCTAGGCTAGGAATTCCCAAGTAATTACTCAAAAGTTTTCTGACCCCAATTTTTTTCCCATTGACTTTTCTCTAACGACGAAATCAGGTAGTTACATTTGCTCAACTTCCAAAGGTCATACAAATTGTAGGTAAAATGGAAAAAAAAATTAATTAATATTATTGTGATTCAATAAGTAATCAAGTAATATGAGATAAATATTTCCAGTAAAATGCTCATCTAATATGGGGCGGCGGAAATAAATACTTCATTAATAAGTTCCATTAAGCACATGTATATTCCAATTAAATAGGGTATATTTTTCTCCTCCCTAACATTTACTTTTACTTTTTTGAGAAACTTATATCGTGCTTAAATTAGGTTTAGAAAGTAATACTCCTAACTGTCCTTATTCATACACTAATCAATATACTTTTTGGTATAAGTTTTACGACAACAACATATTCATTACAATTTCATAAATGAGATATGAAGAGAGTAGAACGTGCACAATGTTATTCATACTTTACAGAAACAGAGAAATTATTTTCGTTAGTATTGAAAATAGTTTAAAAAGGAGTGTCAAAATGGAAACAGTAACATTATTGTTAACATTACTTACATAATATTTTATTTTAAAATTTTATTATTACTTTTTTTTTCTCCGTTTATCATGATATTACTACTATTTCTCTATTATATTTAGCACAACTATTTCAATACTTTATTTTTCTTTCCATATGAATTTTATTATCTTTTTCGCTTATTGAAAATAACTTCTTTACTTTCGTTTCATAAAATAAAATAAGAATAAAGATGTAAGACTACATACATGATACCTTTTCAAAGTACTCTTTATTTTTGATTTTTTTATTTTCACAAAATAAAAATAAAAATAAATATTACATATATGTTATAATTCTTAGATTTTATTTATGAGATTATACTTTATTATTGGTTGTTAACAATGTTCCACAAGTCCTCTTGTTCGAGTGATTTAATGAACGATTTTTTTAATATATTACCTACTTTTACTAGCAAGTGAAGTAGGGAACACATTTCAAAATTCCAATTTAATATACAACTTAATATTTTCTCTTTCCTCCATAATTTTTTTAAAAATATAGTTTCTAATAATTTACTAGAATTATCGATATCATAAACCTTGATGACTTTTTTTGCTTTGCCTTTTTATTTCATAATAATTTCCTTCTTGTAGTTGGGACATTCACGCACACCTAACGGTCAAAGTTTCGTACACGTCTTCACTTTTAGATTATGTGGGTGACGATTACTCCCTCCGTTTTATCTCATTTTCTATTTTACTCGATAATTAAGAAATCTATTTATTTTAGATGAATATTTTCTATTTTATATCGTGATTAAGAAATCATATGGTGATTAAGAAATTTATTTCATATTAGATGAATATTTTCTATTTTATACCATGATTAAGAAATCATATGGTGATTAAGAAATTTGTTCCATATTAGATGAACATTTTCTATTCTACACTATGATTAAGAAATCATTAATTCATTGATTAGTTTTATTTTTTCTCAAAAAAGATTTTTGAATTTTCGGGATTTGCTTAAACTTCCAAAAATTATATAAAATGTAGGGAAAATGGGAAAAAATTAATTAATATTATTGTGATTCAATAAGTGATCAAGTAATATGAGACAAATATTTTCAGTAAAATGCTCATCTAATATGGAGTGGCGGGAATAAATACTTCATTAATAAGTTCCATTAAGCACATGTATATTCCAATTAAGTAGGGTATATTTTTCTCCTCCCTAACATTTTCCTTTTCTTTTTTGAGAAATTTATATTGTGCTTAAATTAGGTTTAGAAAGTAATACTCCAAACTGTCCTTATTCATACACTAATCATAATACTTTTTGGTATAAGTTTTACGACAATAACATATTCCGTACAATTTCATAAATGAGATATGAAGAGAGTAGAACGTGCACAATGTTATTCATACTTTATGGAAACAGTAACAATATTGAAATCAAGCATTGTGGATGGGATCTTGTCATTTTATACGTCATCTCTTTCTATAAATAGCTGGACCACAATACTTGTCATTTTATAAAATTTATGCATAAATTATCATATTTTACTTATTATACCCTTGATAGAATAGTTAATTAATTTTGTCATTTATTAATAAAATTGACTTAAAAAAACATTAAATAAGGGTAGAAGGATAAAGTTACATCTTTTCTTAATGAAAGTATAAAGTAAAAACGTGACATATAAAATAAAACGGAGGGAATCGAAAAGAACATTAACAACAATGAACTATTGCGATAATTGAAACACAAAAAAGTAATGAAAATAATACTAATATTCTTGATGATAGAGTAGGTACACCAATACACCTACTTATTATACCTGACAAAAGTGAAAGAGCGATAAATTATTAACTGACTTTCTGCTTTAATCAATAACATCTAAAATCACGTCCGCAGTAAAATGAATATGCACAATGTCATGTTTTTCATTTTTGAAAAATTCATTATTAGGTATTATTGCTTAAATTTTGATGTAATATCTTTTTAAATTTTGACAAGTAAGCTTGTTACAACTTTTTTTTTTTTTTTTTTAAATTCAAAAAGAGAAGACTATTAAAAGAAAAAAGAAATATTCAGAAGCAATTTTGTTTGGATACAGACTTTACTCGAAAATAATTAAATTTTTGAGGTCTGAAAATAGGCATTATTCCACTTGAATACTTTTCAAACCGACTTTTCAACTTTAAATTCTCTATTTCAACTCTTAGTTAAATAATGAATAAATTATAAAACAAATATGAATTTGTAACTAATATTCATCATTTGCAAATACTATCTATATAAAAGTCTGACTATATTCCAATTTACACTAAAAATCTTACATTATGAGTACCACATTCCTTAATAAAGGCGTCCTGTGCATTATTTAGATTAATCTGGAAAATCAAATCAAATCAAATCGAATTCTAATTTAATTTGGTTTTTTGGTTTGGTTTCGAATTTAGAAAAATAAAAATCGAAAAGAGATTATCAAATTGCAAATATAACTTTGATTATGTTTCTAATTCTTGACATAATCGAATAATCAAATTGAAAAAAAATCAAACCGAAAAGAGAAAAATTAAACCAAATCATATTTATTTTGGTTCGGATTGCGTTACACTTTTTCAAAATCAAGAACCAAAAAATCCAAATTGAATAGTAGAAAACCGAACCGAAAAAAACCAAATGCACACCTATTAAGAAAGCAAACCAAATCATTTTAAAAGTGGACAAGTAATTAAGAATAGCTATAAAATAAAAAGTGGACAAGTAATTAGGGACAGAGAGAGTAATTATTACCCCTCTGTTCCTAATTACTTGTTCACTTTTGAATTGACACACCTATTAAGAAAGCAATTATTGACACAGTTAGTTTACCATTTTACCTCTATTAATTATGAAGTTGATGAATTAAAAATTTAAGATTTTCAAGAAATTATACTTTTTTCAAAGTAATTAATTGAGGGTATAAATTGAAAAGTAGACAAGTAATTAGTGATAGAAGGAGTATCACTTATATCACTACTTCTTACTCCGTCAATCCCAATTTATATGACACTTTTTGTTTTTTGAGAGTCAACAATTTAAGTTTGACCGAAAATTTGCGCCACAAAATCTTCAATTTTTTAAAAATAAAATATATATAGTTACAAACTACGTAAAAAATACTATAAATCACGATAATTGATTTACATAAAAAAAAATTGACTTTTAAATCTGGAAATCCAAAAAATGTCCATAAAATAAAATAAGAGAGTATTTATTTTTTAAATATATAAATTTATATTCAAAAAATTAAAAATTTCATGTCTAAATTCTGCCCAAACATTAGTTTACGAATGGAAGTGAAATAAATAATAATAATAGTAGAGTTGTCTTCCTCAATAAAAGCACTAGGAAAAATCACTACTATAAAAGCACACTTCCGTCTGTGTAAGTAAGCTGCACTTTTCTACAAATCGGAGCAGCCAGTTGGCGCTCGGAGCATCACCGTAGCTCCGCCGTACGCCTCACCGTAGCTCCGCCGTACGCCTCACCGTAGCTCCGCCACTTTCCTTCTTCTACACGGCGGCGACAGGATTTCCGGCGAAATTACAGAAAGTTGCAGGTACTCCACTAAAAGTGGAATCACTTTAAGCAAAAGTATAGGATCTACGGATCAGTATAAAGGTAAGTGCTTCTCCTTTTTCTTCCATAAAGCAAAAAATCTCCAGTTTTTTTTTTTTTTTTTTAAATTGTTAATTTTTCTTTCTTACTTAATTAATCTCCTTTTGAGAAATCGTGAAATTAATAACTCCCTCTGTTCCAAGGCATTTTTCGTTTTCTTAAGAGTGAAAGTTTAAGTTACGAAATGAAATTTATATATTTGTAAACTAGGTTAAAAGTAAAAAAAGAAACTTATGATCAGAGATAGATTTATTTGAATTTTGAAATCTGAAAAGTAACACATCAAATGGAACGGAGGAGTATTTGAATTTCATTGAGAAATTTGGACTATTATTCTTGGGATTTGAAATTTGTGCTATTGATTCCTTCTAGCCTTTTGAATTTTTTTTTTTCCCTAAAATTTTAGTAGCTTAATTGATGAATTAACTCATTTTTTATAGTTTTCTTTTCTATTTTATTTATTAGTAGTTCGATTTGTTCGTTAACTATCTAAATTTTCAGCTTATTATAGTAATATCATCTTTATTTTCCCTCCCGGGGAAAAAAGGATCTGCTTTTCTATGTTACTCTTTATTAATTATTTTTTGAAAAATAAATTTATAATTAAATTTGCTAATCTGACTAGACAATAATTATACCATTATTTCGTTTTGTTTGTCCAAGGTGTGTGTATATATATATATATAAGTATTTTCTTGTCATTATACAATAGATATTAGTGACTATTGTCCACACAGAGATTTGTACGTAAGAGTTGTCTATTTCAACTTTTAACTAGGCAACCAAATATTCAAGAATATCATTTTCTTTGAAACAGAAAATTACTACTTTATCACAAAAGAAAAAAAAAAACTTTGTTTGGAATGTAAAAAGTGGTCCTACAGACTAGTTACGTTGTTCTGACTTTTCAACGTTGATGGGTATGGATCTGTATTTTAAAATGGCATAATACATATGATCCTTAGCTTGATTTTCGCGGATAATTATATCTTTCAATTTTTTGTGAGCGCTATAAAATTGAACAAGTAGACACATGTTTTATATGACATAATACACATAAGACGCCATATAAGACACAAAATTGCCATGTAGGATGACATATAAGACGAATGTGTCTATTTGCTTAATTTTATACAAATTTAAGTGTCTAATTGTGCACTTCCAAAATTAAAGGTCATAGTTGCTAGTTGATGTCAAATCAAGGGTTATGTTTATGTATTATATTTAGAAATAGTGCATATATATGTACCACTAGATCCATCTCATATTTAAATTTTAGTGGAAACAAAAATACGACTAGTTGATTTATTTCCACTTGCTTAGGATATTGGTGGGTTGAGATCGAAGTTATTTGATACATATTCTGTTAAGAAATAACATAATATCTAATGAAATAATTGAGGTATGCCACTTAATTTCGTAAGTGAAGTTAAGAACAAGTAAAATGTAGCACGAATTTTATTTATATGAAGATAGAAAGAATGTTTTCAAAAGATATCGTAATAAAATATTATAATAGCAATGGAGAGTGGTCCATAACATTAATAGAAATCGTTGTTTTATAATTAATGATTATGGGTTCAAAATTTATACATTACACACAATAGTAACGTAATGATGATAGAATCCAAGGGATCTTTTAATGTCATTCTTTATAGAAAAAAAAAGTTGTTGGCATCACGTGACGTCTGTGTCAACTCACGTGGCATCCTCTGCATCAAGTTTTTTTTTTTTCTTTTCCATTTTTAAAGTACTCCCTCCGTCGTCGACAATAGTTGTCTACTATATTAAAAATAGTTATCCAACAATACTTGTTTAATTTAGAATATTAAGTGATAATTTACCTTTTGTTGTCTATTTTACCCTTGCTATTAAATATTATTTATCATTTAACACATTTCTCAAAGCATTAAATTTAATAAAATCAAAGGATAATATGGTAATATTACCCCTATTATTTATTATTTTTTAATGAGTGTATCAAGTCAATAGCAGACAACTTGTAAAAAGGGTGAGGGAGTATCTTTGTTGATTTATGATGATGAACATTGTTACTTAAAAAATACATAGTTACTCTAGATATTTCATTAAGCTCATCACAAAAAAAAAAAAGTAAAAAAATTAGATTAATCACAATTTCTTACAGCTGTTCTGCAACTTTATATGATCTCTGACAATTTTATGTTAATTTATATTTCGTTTGTTTTGTTTTTGTATTACATTTTTCTGATAATTGGATTCTGCCAATTTATAAGTGTACTTCAGAAAGGAGAACCCCTTTAATTGAAACATTACTTTATAACAAATTATTAATATAAATATTGTTGTTATGGACTGCTATGGGTTAAATATTAAGTTTTCTTCTTAACTTTCTTATTTGCTATGTTGCTTGGACTCTCTCAAAAATGATGTCAGACTCGTGGTGGATCCTTTATAAATTCACTACTTTTGAGGATCCAACATGCAAGGATACTTTTAAGAGTCCAAGTTGCTTAACTTATATGCATTCAGAGCTATAATAGAATGAAGTATCAGTCAACTATAGCGTAAATTTGATGCGATTCTAAAATGCTTTGTGACATATGCTCATAGAATGAATAATAAACATACATTTTTGTAAGAAAAGAACTCATGCTAGTTACTTATTTTAACAATTATGTAACATAGCCGTAGTCGTACTCAAGTATCCTTGCATGGGAATCCACTTTTGAGATGGAGAGAATCCCGGGATGCTTATGCTCTTTTCAGGGTTAATCTGAGTTTTTTTTTTCTTTTAAATTTCGTGCAGAGCCATGGATAACCGTGTGCAAGAGAGGCTACTTGATTCACAAATAGAAAAAGTTGATGAAAACTTAAAAGAGAGGATCTACGACGAGTCTAAGAAGATATGGAGAGTTGCATTACCCGGAGTACTGTCAAGAGTAGCTTCATTTGGAAGTATAGTGGTCACACAATCATTCATCGGACACATTGGTGAATTAGATCTCGCTGCTTATGCACTTGTACAAACTCTCACTGTGCGATTTGTCAATGGTATACTGGTAAGTTTGCTCCTGTTATCTTTGTTAACATGTAGCATCTTCGTCATATCTCACGTGTTTGTTCACGTTGTTGGTTGAATAAGTAATGCGCTACATTGTATGAATGCAAACATAGCAATATAATGTAGAGAAAGAGTAAGAGAAGTGCATGTGATGATTACGTAAACAATGTAAGGATTATCCGATGTGTTGAGACATAATATAATTATGTATGCTATGCCTAACAGTTTTGTTTTTTAGATAAGATAGTCACATAATTCAAGATGATATTAGAGCCAGGAGAAGTCCTAGTTTTGAATATTCTCATGGCCACCCAAAAAGCAAAAGAACATTTTTCATGTATTTGGCCCAAGAAAAAATATTAGGTCTATACATGACGGGGGCGTGTTGAGGCATGATATATAATTAGGTGTGCTCTATCTAATGACTTAAGTTTTTAGACGATATGATCACGCAATTCGAGAATTTGGAGTCAATAGAGAATTCCAGACTTGTCATGTGCTAGTCTATTTAGTTAGTTTTTCCATTTGCTCAACTTTTGTGTGTATTTTGGTAGATTGGAATGTCAAGCGCCACTGAAACTCTTTGTGGGCAAGCATATGGAGCAGGACAGTATCATATGATGGGAATCTACTTGCAAAGATCATGGATTGTTGGTTTGATTACATTGACCGCATTGCTTCCGTTTTTCATCTTAGCTACTCCAATCTTTAAGCTACTCGGTGAGAATGGATCAATCGCGGATGCTGCTGGATACGTTTCCTACTGGTTCATTCCCTTCATCTACAACTTTGTATTTAGCTTGACGATCCAGATGTACCTTCAAGCTCAACAGAAGAATATGATTATAGCATGGCTATCTATAATACAATTTGTGATCCACATTCCGTTGTCTTGGCTACTGGTTATCCAGCTAAATTATGGAGTTCCTGGTGCCATGATAGCATTGAGCATATCCTCGTGGTTCGTAGTGATCGGGGAGTTTGTATACATCTTAGGTGGTTGGTGCCCTAACACATGGAATGGATTCTCCTTAGCAGCACTGAAAGATGTACTACCCGTCATGAAGCTTTCAATATCCTCTGGTGTCATGGTTTGGTAAAATCCTTTCCCTTAACATTTTCTTCTCAACCATGATTTTATCATTAGTCTCGCCGAATTTGAACCCCACGAAACACATTTTATAATCTGAATTAGCGTCATATCCGAGGGATTAATCGATTCTTGCTTTTGGTTGTTTTCACAGCTTAGAGCTATGGTACAATGCTGTTCTAGTCCTGCTGGCAGGATATATGAAGAATGCAGAGGTTGCTATATCTGCCTTCTCTATTTGGTGAGTGCTTGCTTGCTTTTTTCTTTACGTCATTTTGTTTTCCGTATAATGAACATACTGATCAGTATAAGTAATTTTGCAGCCTCAATATCAATGGATGGGAGTTTATGATAAGTCTCGGCTTCCTTGGAGCTGCTTGGTACGCGACTCTTTCCCTATGAATCATCGACATCTCATTCCATCTAGTGTTGTATCCATTGCCAACTTAGACTTTTTTTTCCTTCGTTGTTTCCTTGACAGTGTCCGGATTGCAAATGAACTCGGGAAAGGAGATGCTAAGGCTGCAAAATTCTCCATTAAAGTCTTAGTGAGCACTTCACTGATTATTGGACTGTTCTTCTGGGTTGTGTGCTTGATCTTTGGCAGAAATCTCGGATACTTATTCAGTGATGAGAAGGCGGTCGCTGACAGCGTGGCTGACCTTTCTACTTTACTCGCTTTCTCGATTTTGCTCAATAGCATTTACCCTGTACTCTCAGGTAAGTCAACACAAAGTTGAGAAGTTGAAAATTTTACTAAACATGTTCAAAATGTTATAGATAATGTACAATAGTCGAGGTGCCTGCAAGCTGACCCGAACACATGAAGTTTATTCTATGATCTTTTATTGTTTTTCATAGTTTTTTCTTGACACTTGGTGAATTTTGTGATCAGGTGTTGCCGTAGGAGCTGGTTTACAAAGCACAGTTGCAATTATAAATTTGTGTTGCTTCTATTTGATTGGAGTACCAATTGGAGCTTTGCTTGGATATGTGGCTCATCTTCAAGTCAAGGTAAAAATTTCACTTAAATCAAATATTCTCATAGACTTCCCCATTGCACTTAAAAGCTACGTTGTTCGGACTCTCCAAAAATCTAGCCACACCCGTCTCGGATCCTTAAAAAATGGGTTACTTTTGGAGGATCTGACACACACCTGTCTTATGATTTGTTTATGTTCTTGATCCGTCCATTTGCCACCTCTGATACCTTCCTTTTGTTATCAGGGTATATGGATTGGAATGATATGTGGAGTTGTTACTCAATCAGCTGCATTATGCTACATGACATGGAAAACAGATTGGGATGGAGAGGTAATATTAAAACTAATCAACATTTTAAATACTATATGCTAAAAATATTGGTGTATAATTAACTTATAAACATCATAATAATATGTATTTATGAATGTTTAAAATTTATTTTTGCAGGTATCAAAAGCCAAACAAAGACTTAATCGATGGTACTTGAAATCTTCTGAAGAGTCTAATCAAAATGATCAAGCTTAAGAATTGTTGTCACCAATTTTTTCCACTTTTTTCTTGCTATTCTTTCTTTTTTTTGGTCATATATTTGGCTAAATTAGCTTACAATTTGAGCTTTGAGTTTAATTTTAGTGGTATTTCTGGATTATGAGCTCTAAACTTCACCTCTAGTAGATGATTTTGTGATCCTTCAAATTATTGTAGTGGAGTTTATAAATTATACTCCCTTTGGTTGAATTCTGCAAGTCGATGGTCTATCAGAAACAATCATTTGTATGGAGAAAGTTTGCATACCTCTTAATCTTTTTTAGATTACATTTGTGGAAGTACACTAGATTTGTTGTTATTGGTTGAGTTTCAAGTTATTTTTTAAAAAATTGAGTTAGACTCCATATTTTTATTTTCTATCGTTAATGTATCCAATGTTGATTGTTGAGCCCCATGCTATATCGTTCACACTTCAAAGGTCCAAAGTGAGTGTAGTTTATTTGTTTGTCCATATTGGTTGAGAGAAAAAAATATTATCTTTATACATAATGTCGAACAATCTTTACCTCATGAACTAAACATTTGAAGATTAACTCATACCTAATGTCCATTTTATGTATTAAAGACCAAAAAAACCACATCCGTTGCAAGATTACAAAATAGACTAGATCTACTTCACACTCTTTAACTCTGATACGCGAGATGATATAAGCAAGGAGTATAAATGGTAGGATAAAATAATCTCAGTATTAGCTAATACCTCAAATCGATAAAATTTGGGATTATCTTTATCACACGTACCAAACAACCATTTATATTCCTGCATTTGGAGACACACCTATGGTCCAGCCAACATAATGCACTTGGTTTTTTATTTCCAAGAAAGAGAATCTTAACATGGTTTACATCATATACAGTGAGGGTTACAAAGGTGTAAAAATTAGAAGAAGAAAAAAACTAACATGTTGTAGCAAACAAAGGCTAAATTATCTCCTCAACAGATTATAGGCAGGTAAATCTTTTACACTGGAAGTATCTTCAAGAGCGAGCTCGCGCTCTAGCTGCACTCTCGTGGCCTTCAAAACCTCCTACGAAAAGGAAAGTGAAAGGAGAATATGTGTTGGTAGAGGTAAATATATGAAAAGAATCCAATGGAATAGTTTAGTGTTACCAACATTAAATTCCATATATGATGCACGTTTTGCTAGCCATTGTGCATCGAGCATTTCAAAGGCAATACAAAAGACGTTGTCAAACGCCATGTCATCTTCGCTGAGTAATTCTAGAAAGCGGATACCTGCAAGGGTGCTAGGTGTCCCTGCCACTCAAAAAAGAGGACGATGACTTATCAATAGAATCTTTACTTATTCATCAAAAGGGAACATGCAAGAACTTGTTACATAAGAAGAGGAAAGTAAAAGATGGAAGAATTTCCTAACACTCATGCAGAGAGATCGAGAACAGAGATGATACACGAGACGTTGAGACCAACTTATTGTTCCTATTGTCATTAGAAAGAACGATGATACTAGAGAATATGATTATACATTAGATTTTCAGAATAACCAGTTCAGGACAATTTAATCACAACATTTGATTTATTTGAAAGGATATATTGGAAGCTGTTGAATGTTTAAATATTCACCATCTATTTCTCCGCCAAAAACATGAAAGACACTAACTTCTAAGTTCTAGCTGAACTTTCCGTACCTGATTGAAGATCAAACATTTGGACCAACATAAACGATATATTGATGCCAGCTACAGCAAATGGATACTCCCACTCAGATCTGTTTCCGTTTCTTTTGTGCAACAAGTTCCGGAAAGATTCCTGTAATAGAGCAGGCAATGAGGGAAACACTATTAATGAAAAACTTACTTCCCTGCTCTACCAGACACGAGAACATTGGTCTCAAGAGAACTCAATTATGCTTTTCTAAAAAGCTATATATATCAAGCTCCATGAAATACAAAAACAATCGCCCAAATATCAAATATATTGCTCAGCTGGCATCCACCCAGTCCATACTGGAGCACTGTTACAGTCGAGTGCAAATACAAGACGATTTTCTTATGGCAAGGGTATGATGGCTCAAATTATAACAGTAGGATAAAACTAAGTTGCGTACAATAGAGGGGTAAATTCCCAATACAATAACAATCATCTAGTTTATTTGTACCAAATAGGCTTCAAAGCATGTAAGGGTGCGAGGAAGGTAAATAATATGATGTACAAACCGGGTATGTCTTGGCAAAGAAGATAAGGTTCTCCAATGATATGAATCCTCCACCCCTGGACATTTACGCTCATAATTTTAGTATAAGAACGACAGCAAAACAAAAATGTGAATCAAATATACACTTCCTCATATACCTGAAGTCTGTTGAAGGGTCAGATCCTTGCCAACCCATTTCTTTCCAAAGCTCAGATTTAAGAGATGGGAGCGGCCTATCGGGATAAGATAACCTCCATAGTTGCCTAAGAGCATCCTGGCACCAAATTTGGATTTTTAGTTCTTCACAAACATATAAAACAACGAGGCACACATACAAGAGACTATTATCTTGCAAGACAAGTTTAAGAGACATAATTATCTCCTTCTCAAAAAGAAAAATTATATGTGATCAATTAAAGAATGCAGCTTGAAGTCTCCTTTCTATTTTCTCATCACGAGTCCAAACTAAGGTTGCTTGATCTCAAAAAACCATAGTAAGTCATGATATCTTCTCATAACAAATCAACCATCTAAAGAGTGAAGTTCTAAAAGGCTAGTATGGAACCTTAAATAACTTTGAAACAAGGAGCTTTCAGACTAATAAACTTGAACTGTCTATTGATTAGAACCATACAGTATTAACTACACAAGTCAATATCTCATTCCTGTAATTGCTGCAAACTCTTCCAGTGCTAAAGAAAACCAAAAAAAATAAACATTTAACAAAAACACGGGGTAAAGTTTACATACTTGATGATCCGAGGAAGAACCATCAAAAGGGATCGCTAGCCTTTGCTTGAGATGTTTGAGCCTTGCTTCCTGCAATCAAATGTCAACGATTCAATGACAGGAATGACTGGAATTATGTATCAATAGATGAAACACAATTAGGCTGTAAGGGAGATAGGTTGATGAGTTTAATGGATTTGATTATTTTTGGATGGGGATATAAGTGATGGACATGACAATACAAACACAAATAAAATATCACAAGGTAAACCACAAAATTTTCATGTGTCAAACCCCTGCAGACTCCAACAAAAAGAATGGATTTGAAAACCTCTAGGCAACATTTTAGCAGAGATAGTTGACATCATATATCTGCAAATGAAAGGCAATCAAAGTTCAGACATTTTTCTCTTCAATCCTCATGTATTACCTGTAAAGGGTTAAGTAAAGGAGGTAAAATATTTGCTGTTGATCCAGCTTGAGTTGAGGCAAAAGGAAAAATTCGGCCAAGAAGTGACCCAGACACAAAGACAATATTTGCTGCAAGATCAAAGGATAATGGATCAGAAAATTTGAAGTCATTAAATTTTTTTTTGAGAAAGGTAACATAAAAGTCATTAAAATTGTATATAACAGATTTGAGAAAGTTTGGGAAGTGCCTATAACAGATTTGACAATCCTCATAGACATCCTTCCGTTTGAGGTTTTGTATATGGAGAAAGAGCAAAGATGCTAAAACTTGAAGAAAGGCTTTTCACCTAGCCTACGGCCTACCATCATCGCTCTCTTCCACCTCAAGGAACCTGCATATCCCCCTAAATTAGCCTGTTCTCCTTTTCTATTTCCCTAAGGTCCCCAAATCATTTCTTAACCTAGGATTTGTAACAACTAACAAGGTACCAAAAGTCACAAAAAGGTCTAATCCTCTACCTACTCTTGCTGGTTGCTGCACCATTTGACTTCTTCAGTGTTTCTTCTCCTACTCTAACCTCTCACATGATGCTTTCTGTTCTACTCATTCAGCTTCGGTCGTTAATCCATAAGGGAAGAAAAATACACAATGTTGTGATGCCCTATCTTTTAAGTAGTTTTAGGTGTGTGCAAGTAATTGCATTGCATAGCATGCACATTGCACAAAGAGCATAACATGAAATTACAAACAAACGAAAATCACACCGTAATTGCATTGCACAACATGCACAAAGAGCATAACATCAAAAGTACAGACAAACAAAATCACACCTAACCATTGTGCCCATTGAGAAATCAGATGAGAAAATAGCAGCGTCCAGTGCAGATGTTCCCGCCTTCGCCCTTCATCCAACACTTCTTCAAGCGTACATACCTACCATTCAAAGAATTCCCATTTCATAATCTCATCCAAATCTTCTCTATCAAAGCACAAACTACCAAAAGCACAAACTTTTAACAACATAACTCAAAATATCATCAACAAAAAGCCTCAAAAAGCAAAATAAATCCCAACCCATTTCACAACCCAATCCAAATTCTCTCTATCAAAGCACATAATCCCAAAAACACAACCTTTTAGCAACATAACTCAAAAGATCATCAACAAGAAGCCTAAAAAAGCAAAACAAATTCCAACCCATTTCACAATCCAATCCAATTTTTCTCATTCGCCCCAAAAAGGGAACTTCTAGCAATATAATTCAACAAATTATCAACAGAAAAACCAGAAATTCACCTGATCACTGTCATCATATTTCTGGTACCCAAGTAAAGGCTCATTCAAACCATCATCAGAGCCCAAAGAATCAAAATGCTCATTCTTTTTGCCACCAACATCCCCATGATGAAGCCTTCTCCTCAAAGTTGATGTCATGAGTATATATATTCAAGAACTCAAAACCCCACTTTGAATTCTTCAACTGAAACCCAAAAAAATGGAGAAAAATCCCAAATTCTTGATGTATGGGAAATTCAAAACCCCTAAAAGAAAACGACAAGAAAAACCTCTTCTTTTGGACAATTTTGTTTCTTTTTTCTACAGTATATTTATATTAATTGCTATTTATTTTTTATTATTATGTATATATTTATTATTTGTCTCTTTCTTAGGAATTAAGGGAGGAAATAGGTGATAAATATACGCCAATGAGAAAGCTTTAACAAGCTTGGACATTGGGTCAACTTTAATTTTAATAAATAATAATTAGTTGTTTTTTTTTTAAATAGGAGTAATAGTTTTATGATTATATTTAAAAATAAAATAACTTTGAATTTTTTTTTAATCATATCTTTCTTTTCCTCGAGGGAGAATCAAGCAATAAAGATATCTTGGAGATCTAGTTATAGATTGGAACTTGGAAGTAAAATATATCGTACATGATTATTTTCTTCGGTTTATTAGACACTTTAATAAGAGATATAATTTTATTTTTCTTACTTGGTAAGCACTTGGCCATAGCCAAACTTCGATTACATTTGCTTACAGCTTCTAATCATCTTTTTTTCACTCGAGAAATATATATATTTATGAATTTCTCTATTGTTGTCTAAAAAAAAATATTGCATTAGTAATTTATAATCATACAAATATTTAAAATTATAAAGTCAAATTTTTTACTTTCTTGCTTAATTCAGAACCCTTATCAAATATTTCTACAAAAACTATAATCATATAAACATCTAAAAATATAAATGAAATCCTATTTTTCAAGGATCGAATAAGAAGATATTGATAGCACAATTAACTTGGAATAGACATAATATTACTTGTTACGCTAACTCAATTACAATAATTTATCTAATATCACTTGTTACGCTAATTCAGATAATTTATCTAGATATTAGCACGGATTTTAAAAAATTCGTGCCAACACTAATTTGTCGTCTTGTTTATACAATTCCATCAGGTAAGATTTTTTTTTTTTTTGCCCACTGCAGGGTATTGAGAAAATATGGCCGTTGCAAGCTTTAGTTTATCTTTTACATATCCTTCTTCTTGTTCTTGCAGATGCAGCACCAGCAGCAGCTCGTTTGAGAAGCCAATTTTTGCCTTTTCTTCTAATGGTATAGCCAACAAAGCACTGCAGGAAATTCGAAATTCTGGAGTTATCGCTTGCCTTCGAGCCCAAAAGTAACTCTTTTTGTACCATTTTTGTTTAGTTTTTTTGATAATTGAAGCTAATCGATGTGAAATCTGAACTGGGTTTACTCTGAAATATGTGTAAAGTTTGATTTTAGTAGTAAATTTGTGTTAATCCAACTAATTCTTGGTAGAGTTAGTTTGTTATATTTATTTTTGCAACTGCAGTATTTCTGTTATATCAATTTTTAAGCTCCATTAGTCCATACATGTTGAAGAAACTTGAAAATTCGAGTTTTTGAAGTTGTGATTTTCCAAATTCGACAAGTTGTGTTTGGACATGCAAAAAAAATTGAACTTTTCTGAGTGGAAGTTCCTGAAAAGCCAAAACTGGTCTGAACCCCTTCTTTTGAAACTTCGAAATATTTGAAGATTGGATTTTTAAATTTTGATCAAATTTTATGGTCAAACAGATATTTGAAGATAAAATTTCAAAATTTAATCCCAAAATCTATGGGTAAACGCTAGCTTATTCTCTGGAAGTCTTTTTTATTGTTGAGTGATTACTTTTGTAAAGGGTATTTTTCTCTTTAAATTTATGGATAAAAAGTGTTTCTGAAAGAGTTTAGCTATGTAGTCAAGTAATATAGATTATTTAGGGAAGGAGAGTTTTTCGCCATGCTATTATAGGGATTTAGTCCTCATTTGCAGATTGTTGTTGGATATAAGCAAATTTTATCTCGGAAACAAATAGTACTTTTTAGCATCACATTTTCCACTCCATCTTTTTTGTCATTTCAAAATATCTTAAAAGACATGGAAATGTGAAGTTGCACCTTTCCATGTTGTTTAGTGCAGACCTGGCTAATCGAGCTGCACACGCTGCATTGGATGGTGGAATTTCAGCTGTAAGTTTGAATCTATCTGATATACTTTTACCCCATCGTCCCAAGTTCATGGTCCACCTTTCTACCTTTTGAATGAATATTTTATTCAGAGTATAAAGAGGTGTTCTTATAGTCTTTATCTTCTAACATTGCAGCTGGAAATTGTTGTGTCCACTCCAGATGTTTTTGAGGTACTGTGAGACATGCAGTTGCTTGCTCTTTCTCATGCTGGAAAGCAGTAAACATTTGGCAACTTATATGCTTCTTTTCCTTTATGCAGGTGTTAAGAGACCTAGTGCATGATTATCCGGCAAAAACTTTTGGTGTAAGTATTCACTAGCTTCTTTTATTAATTCACACTATTTTTTATTCAAAGAAAAAGAAGGGAAGGGAAAGAAGAATAGGAACTTGTTGTGTTCCCTCTCTTGTGGGGGAACTTCCCTTGTTGGGTGTCTACTGTAGCTGAAAGGAAGTAGAAGGCGTTCGTTGCCCTCATTTTTTATATCTAATTCTATTCTTTTTTGTTTGGGGGTGGGGAGGAAGCACACTTCCTGAAGGAGGGAAAGTATTCTTACACTTTCTTGGCTTTCCTCTACCATATCCTCCCTTTATCGCTCATCAAAGTGTGGTGTATATTCAGTCTTAACATCCTCAATTTGTCTACTTCTTGGTAGGTTTTCAGTTCATGTGTTTTATTGTATTCCAAAGTTTTTAAATTTTACCTTGGCTTAAGTGCAAACTTTAGTTTCTGTAGTAGTTATTCTTTGTTTGTGATTTGCAAGACATTCTTTCTCGAGGCATGATATTTGTCTGTGAATAAGCAGGTGTGCCAACAGTAAGGGCATGCGAAGCATAATAATACCATAGTGTCAACATTGTGTATTGTGGACTATGTGTAAAACATAATAAGGACAGGCTACCAACTGTAATTGTAAACACATTTTCTCTATGTTTGCAGGTTGGAACAGTATTACAGGCTAAAGATGCCAAAGATTCTATAAAGGCTGGAGCTAAGTTTCTTATGAGTCCTGCAACAGTTATGGTATGTGCTGGTTTTTCAGCCTTTCAGATCTTATGCCAAATCCAAATGTCTATTTAAGTGTATATCTTATACAAAGATCAATTCCTGTTACCTGTGAATGTCTTTATTGGATATATATGTAGTCGTGAATGCCTAAATGGTAGTTGTATTTGTGACCATGGTGACTGCTTTACTTGATTCTTGCATGTTTTTCCTTTTTCTCAGGATATTCTAGTTGATGTCTCAGAGAGTGATGTTCTATATATACCTGGTGTAATGACCCCCACGGAGGTACTGGACTATCTTGCTCTTCATTTCATCTTGTGAGCTTAGAACAGAAAAAGATATCAGGATTTTGCCTCCAAGGACTTGGGAAAGGGCAGAGCCCCTGCCAAGTTCTGTGTTTTAGTGCCTGTTTATATCCCACAACTGGGGACAGACTTATTTCTTGAATATCGACAAGATTTCTTCATGTCATGAAAATATTCAGGTTATAACAGCAAAAGAGAGTAATGCAATTGTTTTATGATCCTGCAGATATTATCTGCTTTCAGTGCTGGTGCCAAGATTGTCAAGGTGAGTCATGACTATTTTTGATCTGTCCCTTGCTCTATGGTTTACCACTATAGCTTGCGGTGATCCTTTTTACAACTTCCTTTTTTTTGTATTTACATAGGTTTATCCCGTCTCTGCACTAGGTGGTGTTGGGTACATTTCAGCTCTTAAAAGGCCTTTTTCTCATATCCCTATGGTGGCATCACAAGGCATAACAATAGGTTAGTTATCTGAATAGAAATTTCTCGGTTATATACCTATGTTTTAATTATTATCCCTTTTTTAAGATTAGTCATCAGTCTATTTTCAAAAATTATCATCTCAGGGACATTTCAAGAAGTTGCCTTTCATTTAGAAGATGAATTGAAATATCTACTTCACCTGTTGGTAGTAATGAAATTCGGATGTTTATGCTAAAATTTGGTCTTTAACAAATTCTTATGGAGCATATGTTGATATTTGAAATGAATAATGCAATATGGCCGGTGCCTTTGACTCTTCTTCCACCAGTATCTGATATTTACTTATGGAGAATCTGTTGTTTCTCTAATCCGTCACATCTCTCTTGCATATTTACTTTTCCATAGCAGATTAACTATCTACTAGTACATTTTATGAGAAATGATGGATAGTTGTGCTTTAGTACAGATTTGATCGAGCAATACATTAGTCAGGGAGCATCAGCAGTTGTTCTATCAGATGCCATATTTGACAAAGAGGCAATGAGTCAACGGAATTTTGATAGAATATATCAACTTGCAAGCCATGCAGCTTTGCAGGGTAAACAAGCTGTTGAAAGGTTAGAATGTTAGGTGTTGATGCATCTTTCGATTTGTTAAAACCTCATGGAACTGCAAGAATTTATGAGAAACGAGAAATCAGATTAAGCCATCCGTCATCCTGCTTTAAGTTTGGTAAGCAATCATGTGCTTTTAACTTTTAAAGTGACTTTCTATATATGCACTGAGTTTGTCCCGTGTTAAGTTATGTCTATTATCTTGCTTATACGTTTTTAGAAAGATTAAGACCATGTAAATGTCCCTCAAATGTAAAGAAAAGACGCAAAGGTTCACAATCGAATATGTCCACATTGAGTGATCAAAAATACAGTTTCGTATTACTCAAATATGGAGCCAAACACCCTATACCTTTCATTTGTATGCTGCATCTCGCGTGTCTAAATTTCATTCTTAGTATAACCTTGACTTGTTATCGTGCAGGAAAAATTAACTGTGTTGGTTTCGGTAGGGTGAGTTTTACACCCTTTGTGGGCCTCAGAGTGAATCTAGATTAGTCGGAGCAGTGGACTTTGGATATCAGATGGTTAACCCGAAAACAAAAGCTGTGTTCATTAGTTCGTCTGGCTCTGATTTACAGTCAGTTGCAACATGTTGTGTATATGTCGCAAAGGGTGCAGACATGCCAGATTACAAGCAATTGCAGGTTGCTAAATCAGTTGTTTTTTCACAACTTCATTGTTGTTTTTGTTTTACTATCCTATAATGTTGCCGCATTCATGTTGAATTCTCAAAAAATAATACATATTTTAAAAGAATCTAACAAGTACCCGTCAATTTTTTTCAAAGAGTACGAACAACATAGCTTGTAATACCTTCTGATATTTGGAGATTAAAATTTAACAACATTGTGAGGGTTAGAGATGGCAAATGCTTATTACATTAGATGTTTGCCCCAAATCATGTTAATTTAACCATAATTAATTGGTGTTTGAGTTGATAATTAATATATTTGAGGACTCTTTTATGCTCTTTCTTTGACTATATTAGATATGGAACCACAACACTAATTAACATCGTATTAGTATTAAACTAAATCAGAATCAAAATAATCAAAGCGTTATACGAAAATTAATAATTGCACACAATAAATCAGACAATAACGAAAACAGTATAAAATATGAGTTGGTCAAAACGAGAATTTTTTTCACAAATTTGTTTTTGTTTGGCTCTGTAAACAAATTCAGAATACCAATAGTCTTCTTCTTCATCGAATTCAACAACTGTTCCATCTTCTTCGTCTAATTGATCTTCTCAAATCCTTGTTTTGACTGAACCTCTGTTAACTGATGAGGATTAGAATGTTCGTATTGTAGGTAGAGAAATCATATGTAACTTATAAAGTTTTTAGTTTTTCATATGTAAGTCAATTAACCAACTTATAAAGTTTTCATTAGCGTATGATTTATTGCTGATTATTTCGATCCCAACAAAAAATCATTTGTACATAACTTACAAAAATTTCTGTATCCGTGAAATAGAAGGTTAATTATAACCACCATCCTAGAATAATATGTTTATTACTGAACTGGAGATTAACTATTTAAAGGCAAAACTACCATCTATGTATTAGAAAATTATAATTCATAAATGTTAGTGTATGACTTTATAATATTATCAAAGAGGTATGGTGGGACAATGTCACTAATCGAGACGAATTTAGAATTTGAAATTTATAATTTGGAAGACCAAAAACATTTGAATTGGTAGTTTTGTACCAATTCAAATAGTTGAGGGGCATTTTCAGCCCTTCTCTATTTTAGAAATACCCTCCACAAATCAATGGCAAGGAAGCCGAAAAAGATAATTGTGTCTTAACCATGCTAATACATCCATTATAAACGCTTGCAATGGTTTGCCAATGTCTCTTGAAAAATGTATAAGGGTATAATTGAAAAAACATACTAATTTTATTTAGAATTCACATATTTGAGTGTAAATTTTCTCAATAAATGTGTCGCATAAATTGGAAGAGTAGATTAAAATCAAGTTATTGCAATGGCGGAGCCGGAGATCCCTTCCGAATTTCCCTATCTTGGGAGGAAACGGCAGGCAGAAGAGGAAGAAGAGAATATGAATAAAGAAGATGATTCTGACGATAGCGATTATTCTATAGGTTACGATTCCGATGATCCTGTTTTTGAAATTCTGGAAGGTAAAGCAGATCGCAAGATAACTTACTCATTGTTTGGTACGCGGGATGAGATAATTTCAATTTCAATTTCACTTCATTCATTATTAGATCGTATTGTAATTGAGGTTACTTTTTGGTGCAACAGGGTTTCGTTTGAAATGGTTAAATATCGAAGCTAATAGTTTGAACCACACTTTCATTTCTCATACATTACACAATAGTAAATACAATATAGTTGTCGAAATTTTTTCTTATGTAGGTCAATTAATCAACTTATAAAGTTTACATTATTGTATGATTTATTGCCTTCAAGGTCTGCAATTATTAATTTTCATATGACATCCTGATTATTTTTGATCCCAACATATTCTAATTTTGTTTCGAAGCCCTAATGAAATAGAAATCAGAAATACTAATAAGATCTTAGTGTTGCGGTTCCAGAGCAAATATATATAGAGTATATATCACTTATCTCGCTAAGTGGTAAATTAATGGTCCTAATTAATTACTTTAAATTTTAATATGTTATAGTTGTAATGTATCCCACTAAATATAGGTGAAATCGAATTGAAGTCTACTTGAGCTTGGTTAAAAAGTAAAATTTAAAATAATAAAGCTATAACTAAAGAATATGAATTTAAAACTAAAAGTCATAGCTAAAACGGGTCTCATAACTTCGAAAAAAATATATACTAATTAAATTAAAGTAGTACAAAAGAAATAATTTTCTTAATTTTTTTCCCGAAACACGCTGAAGCCGTCACGTTGGCGAAGACTGCTTCAGCATGAAGTCTCTCTTATATAATAAGAGAAATTCATGTGTAATTCATAAATGTAAATGCATGACTTTATAATATTATCAAGAGGTATGGTGGGACGATGTAACAATCGGGACGAATTTGGTATTTGAAATTTATAATTAGATAAATATCATCACAAAATACTACACTAGTACTCTCTCCCTTCTAATTTTTTTTCTGAAGGTTCCTCAAAGGGGATTAAATAGATAAACAACATAATACGTAATCATGATCCTTAACTTGGCTTCAGTTGACAATTATGCCCTCCAATTTTGAGTGTGCACAAGCAGACACTTAAACTTGTATAAAATTGAACAAGTAGACACACGTGTCCTACAGGGCATAACACACATACGACGCCATGTAGGACACAAAATTGACATGTAGGGTGACATGCAGGACGAATGTGTTTATTTGTTCAATTTTATACAAGTTTAAATGTCTACTTGTGCACATCCAAAGTTAAATGTCATAATTGTTCGGTGACGTCAAGTTAAGGGTCATGTTTATGTATTATGCCTAGATAAACCAAAAAAACATGGAGGGGGTGAAACCTGACTTCCGCATTACAAAACTAGGAATGAGGGCAAATCCTTGCTCCTCCCTTCTAATTTGTGCGACACTTTTCGAATTTCAAAATTTTAATGAATCTTTTTTAATAATAACTTTGCATATATTAATTATTTTGAATTGTCACTTTTTTTTTAATTCAATTTCTTTTTCTTGCAATACATCAATATTGGGGAAAAGAGTTGCGTATTAGGCTAGAATCAATAATTATGGGATTACTTAAATTTTAAATAGTCCAAACTCATAAGGAAAAGATTGTCCTAATTCTATAAGTATAATATATTTCTTTTTCCAAATCTCCTAAAATTCAAAATATAATTAACAAATTTATTACCATAAAAGTAATTTGAATCCCATTATGTTTAGGATATATATTTTTTTTGGTTTGTGAAACACTCCCACCAGTGCAGCACAACTCATGTTGGTTGTTTAGGATATATTTGCTTATATATTGGGGTGACTTTTTTGTTCCTTTCAATTCGATCTCTCTCATTTATTTGAAAATTTTGTAACAATGGCAGAGTCGGAATTTCACTACAGTCGAAATCGAAAGAAGGAGAGGAGAATACGCATGAAGAAGAATCTGAGGATAGCGATTACTCAATTGGCTACGACTCCGATGGTCCTTCTTTCGAAATTTTGGAGGGTAAAGCAAATCGCAAGATTTGGGAGCAATATTACAGCGAGTGGGATGAGAGTGAGGTAACTACTATTACTCAGGGATGAGATAATTGCGAGAATATTTCATGAGATTATTTTATGTATCTTTTTATACGAGATAGTAACTACAGTTTTGGTGTACAAACATAAGATAAACTTAATCTCAAATTTTATACTGAGATTTTTATCAAAAGCCTATGAGAAATAAGTTGTGTATTACACTACCTTCTCTGGACCTTACTAATGGAATTATATGTGTATGTTATTGTAAGTGGCGGAACAACATGTAGTTAAGGTTTCATTGAAAAATTACAATAATAATTTATGTACAAGTATATTAAAATTGACACCCCTTTGTTTCTTTCATGAATTTACTTATTTATATTTTGATATTTCTTAGTGAAAATTATAGCTCTGCGCGTCATTGATTATTATGGTTTATTATCTTTGTCTCGCAACATACCAAACTACCGGCCATTATTTGTAGTTCTCAACCTAGTTCATTGATCATTATGTTTTACGCGTTGTTGCGTGCAATAGGGTTGTTCATCTATGGCTGGGATTGAACAACTCCATGATTACCTGACGGATCCGAAGATAAAACAGGAATATACTGAGCTGTGCAAATTGTAAATTCATGATTTCAATTCAAAGAATGTAAGTGCTTGTATTGTTATTTGAAACATTTCAAATGGTTATAAACTCTCTACTCTGCAGCTTTCAAAGACACAAAAAGAGGGGTTATTTAAGGGAAATCGGGTGTTTTTGTTTTATTTGGGAGATAACATCCAAAACAGGGACGTTTTTGCATACTTTGGTAACCGCAGAGACAAACTTTTGATGATTGACGAAAATGGATGGGCATTTTGACCCTTTTCCCCTGAATAAAACTACCGTTGACAATACTGAATGTATTCTCAACTTATCTATCTATTTTAGAACATGTTATTTCTTCTTACGCCTACACTATTATTAATCTTAGAAAAGAAGAAACGTCAACAGGATCGGGAAGCCATTACAGAGGTTGAACAAGATAAGCCTTCTCTTGTGAAGTCATTTGTATCTGGATTTGTAACGACCTGATTCCGTCGTTATGGAAAAGTCAATGGGGAAATTCCTAGCCTAGTCCAGATTTGGACGAAATCGGAGTCAGTGAGATCCAGTAATAAATGAGAGATCTAATTATGAATTTGATCACATGAATAGATAGCTAAGATGTTAAGGAAACCGTACGACTTTACGGAAATGAATTCGGACGAGTAGAACTCCCGAAACTGATCTTACCGTGAACGGGTATGTTCTGAGTGTAATGGGATGAAGGTGTGTTGTGAAATGGGGGTTTGGAACTCTTAATTCGATTCACTGTTTCCATGCAAGCCGCTGTGGCGGGCTGGGGGCTGCCATAGCGGGACAATCACAATTTAAGTCGAAAATAAACCCCAAAAACGTTTTATTCTGCACTTTTCGACTTTGAGAGCTAAGAGACGATCCTAGGCAAGTTCTTGACCATTTTTCACCATTCTTAAGGCTTTTGATCTAGGATTTATGGTGAAAAAGTTGATGATTTTAATTATAATCCGGGTATTTAGGTCTTGTTTATTGATCCTCGCATTATTATTAATTGTTTGTAGACCTAGAACAAGCGGAAAGAATCCGAAAAGGGAAGATTCAAGTGCCTTAGGGGATTCAAGCTTGGATTCGAGGTAGGTGATGGTTGTGATTTCATGTTGGTGTGATATATGTTTGTAATTGCTTCATTATAATGCATGTATGTATGCGAATGTTGCATTATTGATCACCCTAATCGTAAATGAGGATAATTGAATAATTGTATGCCATGAATCACCTCTTATTGTATGATTGTGAGAATATACATTGTGATTGTGATTGTGGTTTGTTGAATGGATCGGGTGTTACGTTCCGACACACTAACTTTGATCGGTTGCCACGTTCCGGCATAAATATGATCGGGTACCACAAACTGGTACACTAACAATTTGGGTTTGGGTTCCATGAGAGGACCATTGAATTGAGTTCTGTGAGAGGACCATTTACTTGTGTTGTGTATTTACTTGTGTTGATGACGTTCATATCTAATAGTGATTGAGGTTGAAAGACTGTTTGTTGCTCTAAAATGATAACCAATGTGTATTATTAAGAACGTGGAATGCTACATTGATCCTGAAAAGATGACTAATATTGTATATGTTTGGTATATGCATGTGTTCTAATATTGTGGTTACTTGCATGATTTTCACTTATTGGGATAGCCGCGTGATCCTACCAATACACTATGGTTGTGTACTGATACTGCACTTGCTTGTTCTTTGTTGAGTACAGAGCATCTTCAAGCAACTATTGATAGACCTTAGCAAGGTGGCTATTGAGCGTGACCGGATTCAAGGGTGAGCCAATTCTTCTAGGCTGCCGTGGATCTCTCTTGTTTAAGTCCACTCTTTTTCCGATTCAGACTATTTGTTAGAGGTGTTTGTTTAGTTTCGGGTTTGTACCCCTTGTTCTTAGACTTGTCGTTAGTAGAGTTTTGGTACAATGACTTTTAGGTTCTAGTAGTTGAATTTCCGCATTAGTTTGGTTGGTTAATTGTTTAAACCTTTGGAGTTTATGGGGACTCCATTTTTATTGTCATTTAAACCTGCTTTCGTATCTTTAAATGCATAGTTTTTGGTTAAGTTGTTTAGTGTGGGTTGTAGTAGTGGTTCTCCCACCGGAGGATTAGTGTGAGTGCAATCACGACGGTCTGAGTCGTGACAGGATTGGTCGTAGATGAGTTGTCTAAGGGAAAACCAGGTGGGAGAAAAGCTTTCACTGGATTTAAGGTGTAGTTTTCGTTCTTTGATTATCTGTAATTAATCATTCTTTCACTCTGTTGTTTTATTATTAGTAATGACTTTCTTCCACTGAACAGGTTGGTATACGTTATACTGGAAAACTAAAGGAGAATGACAAAATATTTGGTACCATTATTGGAGAAGGAGAACCTCTTGAATTTCGTATAGGTATTGTATTTGATGTATGAGAAGATGACTTCTATTTATTTCAATGTGTTAAACTTAGGTTTTTGTGCTTGCAGCTTCTGGTCAACTTGTACAAGGATGGGAAATTGGTGTAAATGGTAATTTACTTAGATAACTAAATTGATCATTTCTCAGATTTTATAGTTATAGTTTCGATCCAATGTTGAAGACTAACATATTTTGTACGTCCCACACTATCAGGTATGCGCGTTGGGGACAAAAGAAGAATTACAATTCCTCCAGACTTATGGTATGCACATTTGAGTTACTATTTTGTTTACTATGTCGTGTCTAATTGAACAATCGTCCCTTTTCCCAAACAGGTATGGGATAATGGTGATGGTGGCGTCGTACCACCCGATTCATGGCTGGTAATTGAAGTTGAGCTGGTATATGTTGATAGTCCTACTTCCACATGATGATTCTAGTGTAAAGATTACTATTTTACTAAGTGAAAGTTCAATGCAAAATATGCATTCATTATGCATACTAGTGGGTAGAAATTAATTACAACAAGATGGTCATTATTTTTTTTGTGCAACTCATGTAACCACTAATGTCGTGATTTGTCTTGAAGCTGGTACTTGAAGTTGAGCTAGTAGATGTAATATAATTTCATATAGTAAGGTTTGAGTTCAGTATATTTCTGTTGGTTCAAACGAAAGTGACAATTTGGGTGACTTGTCAAAACTCTTTTGGTGAACTATCAAGTGTTGCGGCTATGGATAGCCTTGGGAAACTGCTTCATGCTTATGGTCCAATCCAATATGTTTGAAAAGTCATGACTACTGAAGTAATTGTTATTAGGAAGACTCTTCAATGTGCTATTAGTAATGGATGGAGAGAATGTGAAGGTTTTTACGTATGCTAAAAATGTTGACAATGAAACTAATGTTTTACTTCAACGAGAGATAGCAGTGATGTGTGAAGATATTTGGGGTGCTCTCAAGCATGTTTGATTATATATATATTCCTAGATGTCTAAACAAAATAGCTTATAGTTTAGCTAGATTTTCTATTTCTTTGCTAATTTACATGTTCAGTTGGTCACAAATTTTGAAGAACACTTTTTCTAGAAAAACAAGTTCCTTATAAATAAAGAAAATGACTAATCTAATCCAAGCAAGGAAAATGAGTTTCACAAATGACATTACACATCGATTATGTCATATCTACCCTCCAACACACTTCATCTTCCCCACCACCCTTACCCATCACCCCACCCCCTCTCCTATGCCTATAGTGTTTGTCTAGATTATATACAAATACTTTTAGAATAATATTTTTTGCTTACATACTGAACACAAAAAAATAAGTAAGAAATACACTTATTTTTTAACCGAAAAAAAGGAGCAGCCCAGGGAAGGGAGGGCCCAAACTACAAGGCCCTATTATAGGCAGTCTTACTTTGCATTTTTGCGAGAGACCGTTTCCAAAAGCTTGAAAACGTGACCTTTTCATCACATAGCAGCAACTTCAGCGGTTACTCCAAGGCTCCTATTTATCTTAAAGATTGAACCTATAGAACATAAATCCAAGATCTGCTTCTGAATGTTAAATGTCGTAAAGGGTTCATCCGAATCTAGCGTTCACAATGTACATCTCCTGATCAATGCGAGACCCTATAAAATCCAGCGTTCACAATGTATTGTTTGGTTGTGATTTTTGTTGTACACATGAAATAAGTCAGACATGAATCTATATATGTTATTTTGATGAGAGATTAAAGATTGAAAATTAAAATTTTTATATGAAATTGTTTAGTCCGAAACGAATGTCTCAATCTCATCTATTGACTTGTGTTGGTATCTAAAAATGGTTATAATAATTAATCTAAGATAATTTTATTTTTACAATGAAATTCATATGCTCTACTAAATGAATTAGTTATTTCTGATGCTTTCTCAAAAGATGTCAGTTCCATGGCTATATCAACAGAGACGGAATTGACAAGCCATGTGATAATTTTGCGATTGTCAGCCTCCCAAGCCTCTTTTTCTTTGTCTTCAGTGGGTACAACCTTTGAGCTATCCAAAATACCAAGGAGGCCTTTGCCTCTAATGAAGGCTTTGAAATGGAACTTTCAAATCGAATAGTTATGCCCATCAAATTTTGTTGATAAGGTATCTCGTGAATCCATCCTAATTCAAAGAGGAAAATAGAAGTCGAAGGGATCAGTCAAGGAATAGATTCAGAGATGACTATAGTAATGATGGATATGGATTGAGAATCTGAACCAAAGATGAACGAAACAAATTTACTGGAGAAAAAAAAAACTGAGTAGTGAGGTCCTGAAAAAATAACAAGGCTCTTGATACCAAGTTGAATAACGATAGAGATCCAAAACAATTAGAGATAAAGAATTGTGATCTGTTTATTTTTTTATAAAACTGTAGGATTTACAAGATATTTATACAAGTAATAGAGTCCTAATTATCTACTGATTTCAAGCTAATGACTGTTAGCCATAATGGGAGATCCCTGATTTAGTGTCGATAAATAAGGTATAGTCAACATAGTTCAGTTATGCATAAGAGAGAAAAGAGATTTCATGCTCAATATTCTGTCGGCAATGTAGGCATCAAAAGAAATAACACATTCTGAAATAGATATATAAGTTGTGCATACATTCAAATCAAATAAATAAATAAAAATACTCGATATGTGTACTGTGTCATGTGTGACAGTGCGAGTACAGAGTAGTTGATGCAAATTTCACTGACACAAAAAAAAAAAAAGTGAAAGTGAGAGATGGAATACGACTTTAAATAGTAAAAATAAAAAAAAATGATATTAGTGAATACATGATTCCAGCATGTGTACTAATGACGAACACTTTGTGCATCGGGCTGCCTTTAATATTTACATATAGAATACTACAAACATCCTATGGAATAGAGTAAAGTCTATTACGATGATCAATAGAGATCTGATTTTTGCATCTTCAAAAGCAATAGAGACCAGAGTAGAGAGTTTACCACCTTATATTGTATTAGTGTTTGGATACATAGTATCGTCCTTTGTCATTATGTAATGTTACAAATCTATAATTTGAATGATTAACCTACAAGAAAAGCAGGGTACAAGACACAGTTTTTATGAAAAGATAGAAATATGATTATTAGATAATAAAGATAAAATGAAAATAAAATATTAAGGTAATTATGCGATCACACCAAATTGGTTGCAACATAAAATAAGTTTTTTCATTGTTATCTAACGATGAATCTAAACGATATGATATAATAGAATTTAAATAACAATCAAAACAAACATTATATTTAAACTAACAATAAATGCAATACAATAAAATACAACATGTAACAACATCCATACAAACAAGGTGTTATTAGGCTTACCTTCATATAATTAACACTCAAACTATATTTTTTTTTAAAAAAATTACTACTACTTTTGGCATAATTTTGAATTTCGAGAGTCAATTTTTTCTTTTTTTAGTTTTGATTGTGAATTTGGATTTTAGACATTGAAATTTTTTAAAAATAAAATTTACATATTTAAAAATTACTTAAAATATATTATAACTTATAATAAGTGAAAATTCAAAATAATTAAAAAATATATATATAATATTTTCGAGAAAACTCCTTTTGAATATCAGAAAAGTATCGCAAAAATTAGGATTGAAGGAGTACTAGTGTAGTATTTTGTCAAAATATATATAATAATTATATTTTCGGTTAAAATAATATGAAGGCTAACTAAGCAAAGTTAAACAACTTTTGAAAGACAAAATAAAGATAACTGAATTTTGAGATAACCATTAAGATATTCACATGTAACTATCTCAAAAATGACATGATAATATTGTACACATCGGTACATAAAACTTAAATTCTTTCTATTCCATCATAAAATCATTATTATACATCAATTACATTACAATGACATTTGACCTCAACCTTGGCTCAAAAAAATTGCTTGAGCATTCTCATCACTACAATAGAGACAAGGATGTTGAGTCTTAATATGTTCATCATTTTCCAAAACGCACCTAGACTTCATCACCAACTCTTTATAACTAATAGGGTCACAATTTTTTTCCAACACAATTAAAATTGCATGACTAAATGCTCCATAAGCTTGATTTTCATTTTCAATTCCTCCAACATCTTGACATTCTTCATTAGCTTGACATCCACTTAACAAAATGCCCTCATCTTGTTTAAGTGGCTTCAATAAATCTAACTCCAATTGAGGCAAAGAAAACATAACACTAGCATCATTTCCAAATAGTTGTAACATGTGTGTTCCAATATTTAAGGTGTTTATGTTTGTTAAGGATGTTAGATGTTCCAAGATTGTTTCATGAGGGATGAATTTAGACTTGGAATAATAAGATTTTGATGCCGACTCTGACTTATTTGGGACTGAGACGTAGTTGTTGCTGTTTTTTTCGAGTTCTTGGTTTTTTGGTTTGTGGTGAGATGGTCCAATTTGCTCTTTCTCTTTGTCAATTAGGCCTCCACTATGGCAAGAATCTGAAAGGATAGTGAATGTCGCTCCTTGTGGTACTCGATTAACTATTTTTCGAATATCCACATCTGCCAAATAAATATTTTAATTTAAAGGTTATTAAGAACTTAAAGATATGTAATAATAATATAAAATATAAACATATTTTTTTTTACAAAGAATAATTGAGTCATTAGGAAATGGTGGTTTCAATGATAGATGTTTTTCACTCTCATTGGAGGTTATAGCTAAATTAGCTTCCTTCCTTATATAGTTATATATGAGTTGATTTCTCAAATGATTATTCAGTTTACGCAATGATTTTTGTGTGAAAAAGATAACTTATCTAGTTTTACGACTTTTCTACTATAAATCATAATCCTCACTTGTGGAATTTTACTGGATATGTTGTTATTTGCAATAAATCTTAAATTCAGTGGTTGTATACCACTTAAGTTTTTAGAGCTAAGATGACATAATCACCATGACTATTTTTTATTTAATTTGGCATGCTTAATTTTTTACGTCGAATGAGACAAAGTGGCCGAGCACAGGAGGTCTAGTAAATAGTAATATCTGAGTTGATTGATTAGACAACAATTACTTACTTATTATTTCAGTATTAACCCCTTATATATCTTGCTAGAAAGAACATTTTCTAACGCGCTAACATAGGCAAAGTTTAGTTATTTTGAAGTGGCAAAACTCAAGTTTATGACTGACCATTCGAGAAATCAACCCCTTTAACAAAAAACCTTCTCTAAAAGGCAAAAATACTAGTATATTTCATAAACTTTATACCTAAGAATTAAGATTAAATAAGATAAAACAAACTTACTAGTAATATAATTGAAATCAAGTGGAATTATTGCCTCTTCTTGATTCTTTTTTCCAGTCAATGTACCATGCCCACTAAAATGAAAATACAAAACATCTCCTTGTTCAGCTTCATCAACCATTTTATTAAGTGCTTTCTTGATATTAATTCCAGTAGGCATAATAGGACTGCCTGATTTATCCATGAGCAATTCAATGTGCTGTGAATCGAACCCGAATCGATTCACTAGCACATCTCTCATGGCTAAAACATCGTTGTGACATCCATGCAACCTGTACCAGCAGCAAAGTCATAAATTTCGTTAAGACTATTCAAAGAATAGTATATATGTAGAAAAAATCAATCTTTATCTACATATATTAGTGGCAGAGCTAGGAATTCAAATAAGAGAACTTTTATGTCGAGAAAAATGTTTTTTTTCTTACATATACGAATAATTTTTCAATGAAGGGGCTTCAATTAGACTCTCTTACACGTTGCACCTCTATGTCTATGCTCTTGACATATACAACATAATTTTTATATACTCTATATAGTTTTTTTACGAAGGATGTTCAACTGATCGACTCTTCAGTACTCTATATGGCTACGTCATGACTAACCTGTAAGGTGTGTTTTCGTAGTTGCAACCAACTAGAACTGCTAATTTTTTACCAACTTTTTCCATTTTTTTCAAAAAATAATAAGATTCTCTTTGTTTGTATATATTTATCAATGTTGAAGTGTTTTTAATTTGTGGTTTAATTGAAGTACAAATTTATAGAGAAAAGTGTCATTTGTTATTGCTTGTAAATTTCATTTCTTGAAGTCATTATTTTGTTGCTTATAAGGTACCATTGTTGAGTTTTTACTTTAAGAAATTAGAGGAATTAAGCAAATATTTTGTTCACACGATTAATTTTTTTTTTTTTGTCCCTCTTTTAAATTAAAGGTTTTGTAGGATATGAAAAAAATAGTTTTATTTTGATTGGCGCACGCAATGATAAAAGATGTTTCCTCTGATAACCTAAAGGTCACGAGTTCAAGCTGTGAAATCTATTTGTAGCAAAAATGTTAAGATCCTTTTTCAGACACCACGATGAGAGCTACTAGGCAGCCTTTGAGTAATGTAAACCTATCGAAAGAGAGTCTTGGCAAAAGTTGTTTTCCATCAGAAGGTCACGGGTTCAAATTATGAAAATTATTAAAGTAAAATTACGTATGATAGACACATTATGATCCGGCTAATAAAAGTGTGCCAATTAGGATAAAGTTAGTTCTTTTTTTAATTTTTGATTGGGACATGAAACTGCATGTTTTCTTTCACGTAACATCTAAATCAATTAGAGAAATTTCTTAGAAATCACTTTAGTAACCAGCAATTTCATATATAGTATATTAATTAAAACCTCTTATTAGTGGTTTGATTTGATGTGTAAGCATCATATGGTATTTACGTGACAAAAAATTATTTTATTTTGTTTTTGGCTTTCAAGTCTTGATATGGAAATCTGTTACTTCAAAGCAAAGAAACACATATGGAGAGCTACCAACAAGTATTGTGGTGGAATCGATAAGTCGTAAGTGCTTATTTATCCTTAAACAAAGGTCTTGAATTCATCTTGGTTAGGAAGTGTTTTACCCCAATGTAGGACTTTTCGACAAAAATCCAAATTTAATTGGTTTTGAATCCCTACAGAGTTGCCTTTGTTAAGGAGTATTTCCCCTAATGTGAGACTTTTCAGCACGTATTCAGATCTAATCGAGCTCCAACATGGATACTGAACGTCAAATGTGAAACCAAAAAAAATACATATGGAGAGCCAAAGACGTTATTCAAAAGCTCCAATTAGGAAGTGAAGAAATGTGTTCTCATATTGGTCAGACTCGTAATTCACTTCTGATTTTGTATACCGGTCATAGTAACGTTTAATTGTGGTTACATTCATAAGTAGTCTTGTCCATCGTAACGTTATGATTAAAAAAAAAATACCGCCAGAACGACGTAAATGATTAGATAATTGTCAAGAGTAATCTTATTTGTCTCCATAGGAGCACAACACAAGTTTCTAGCTTGATTCTTCAAATGCTACACATAGATTATAAGGTTTTTTTTTTTAGCACACATGTATGATGGGATGAAATCTGGAATTCGTCTCGACGTCCTTTTAGCCAGGTGGCCAGTTCATCTGTCGTCCCCCGAGAAGGTGAAGGTGAAGATGGTAAACAGATTGGCCTGAAAACAACAATCTTCAAGTTAATATACATTTAAAATGGAACTACTATAACTGGAAACGATGGGAGCAAAGAAGCAAGTTACATACATCCATTAGGCCCATCGTTGATCACGAGTCTGAATCCATTCTCGAGAAGACCTTCTTGTTTGGCTACAAGCTTTGCTGTGTAGAGAAGTCGACCAAGAACATCACAGTTCTTTTCTTCAGCCTGAAAATTGAAATTCAAAACGAGAGGTTTTCATATTATAAAGCAGCATAGAGCCAATAGTACTTAAATCTTTCAAGAGATTCCCAGTTATGAAGGACGAAGGACATTGTTCTACGTACTCTAGACAAGTGTTCGTTCAGGAAACCAAATGTAAAAAGACTATATTTGTGATGAGCTCTATAAATTTGTTATTCTCTATTCTCAATAAATAAACAAGTAAGCGAAAAGAAAGAAGACACAATGGAAGAAGATAAACCCCTCAGCTACTGAATAGCAGCATCACGGAATGCGGAGAGTCTTAACCAGTTCAGTGCTAAAGCTAATTACTAAAATCTTGTATCTCCATTTTCACGTCTTCAATACTTCATTTGATCAGGGAAACCAAGGATCATATTAAAGAGCAGTACATGAAAAAAGTATACCTTTGGAAGTCAAACCAACAAGTTCGGTGAAGCAATCGCTTCAACGCATCACCAATTTTCTCGTTTCTTATATATATATATATATTCATGACTCATATATTCTTTAGCAAAGGCAGTGCTTCATTGCGGTTCTTGTGTGCAGGCTATCAACAAATGAGCGACATACTAACAAATTGAGTGTATTAATAAGAGAGAACTTCTCAACTCCATCTTATGATTTGGGACCCAAAACCCCAAATTCGTCAGCAAATGAGTGACAAAGGATACAACAACAACATACGCGGTACAGTCAGTCCCCCACAGAGAACACATGATTAAAACTGCGTAAATTGTACAGAGCAAGAAACAAGAAGTAAAGAATGAACAAACACAGAAAGAAACAGCTGATTCACAATAAAACACAGAAACAAATAAACATGGAAAAGCTCCCTAGTCCCTACACCTAGAGTAGCTCCATGGAGTGCTGCGATGAGCTAAAACTAGTTTCTAATTTTTTGTTCTTTTTAATTCCATTTCTAACACTTTGTTTGATCAGAGATAGCAAGGATCGTCTTATTAAATGCAATCACATAAACCAAAGTACACCTCTAAGCAAATTAAATAACCAAAGATGGGCTGTAAGTGT
The DNA here is from genome assembly GCA_035578085.1 of Solanum pinnatisectum. Classification (NCBI taxonomy): domain Eukaryota; kingdom Viridiplantae; phylum Streptophyta; class Magnoliopsida; order Solanales; family Solanaceae; genus Solanum; species Solanum pinnatisectum. The sequence continues at coordinate 41,448,753 of CM069085.1, read as the reverse complement.
CATCATTCTTTTACTTCACTAAAATCACTACACCTCATATATTCTGAAGCACAAATACAGGAATTGCTGTGCCTCTAGTGTGCAACGTTTTAACAGCTATGCGCTCGTACGAAAAAAAATACCTTGGAAAGTCCGGTTAAGCCATCCCTGACCTTGGGAATAAGCAAAATGTGCACAGGAGCTTGGGGATTTATGTCTCTGAAAGCTAAAACCTGGCAAGAAAATGACAGAACCAAATATGAAATACATTATACATCAAAAGAATCAGCTGACACGAAAGCTTAGAGACTTGGGCATATTGATGCACGATATCAAAATACACATACCATAAGCAGTGGATAAAGTACTGACAGCGCCCTAAAAAAGCAAATCATGCTTCGTCGAGCACCTCTTAATACTCAAAAATACCACCGAAACACTATCCTTATTTGCAGAACCGCTTTTTGTATGATAACCATCTGTCACTTACTTTTGAACCTAACCAAAAAAAAAAAAAGTGGTGTCCACTCCTACTTCTATTCTGCAAGACACCTACATTTTCCATTTTTCTACGAACAACCACTTCTCTTTCTTGGTATAAAATTGAGTAGTTGGAAGATCATACATAGATTCTTCACGTGCTCCTCCAGGGTATTACTATACAGGTACCAAAACGCACAACAGCATACCCAGTTTAAAATCCCACAACTGAGGTTTGCAGAGGGTGGTGCATCCACAGCCTTACCCCTACCTCAAACAAATACAGGACAAAAAATTAAACACATAACAAGCACACATACCTTGTCATCCTCAAATACAATATCTGCTGGGATTTCCTTGTTAATGATCTTGTCAAATCTGAAAATCAAGATTCAATTTTTAAGAAACCCCATTACAAAAACAGAGCTAATCAAACATAAAATTGAAAAATAGACAGAAAAAAGCATACATGGCAGGAGAATCTGACTGAAAATCAAGAATCAATTTTTAAGAACCCCCATTACAAAAACAGAGCTAATTAAACATAAAATTGAAAGATATACAGAAAAATGCATACATGGTAGGAGAATCTGACTGAAAATCAAGAATCAATTTTTAAGAAAACCCCAATATAAAAACAAAGATAATTAAACATTAAACTGAAAAATATGAGGAGAAATGCATACATGGTAGGAGAATCTGAAGGAACAGCAAGAAGGGCAGCTTCTTTCTCAGAAGCCATGGCTGACTTCTTCGGATGAGTGAAGTGTGAAGTGAGTATTTGGAGTCTGCTCCTATTGGGGTTTACTTCGCTCATATTGTCGTTAACTTCTTTATTGCTTTGTGGGTATAACAACTTATATTAGTCAACAAATTAGTACTATAAGTTTCTCATAATTATGATTAGATATACCAAGTTTTTGTTTGTACACTACAAGAAACTATTATCATGGAAAGTAGTATGTGCAGATGTAGAAAAATATCATCAATATCAAACAACACTTGAGAAACTTGTTTTTCATCATCTCGATGAATTTTTCTTTCTGCGTAAAAAATATTTTTTAAACAAAATTTGATTTATTGAACATATGAAAATGTTTTCTCTACAAATTGATATCTTTTGACCTTTCAACATATACTAGTAGAGGGGACACACATATTTTTATGGAAATTTAATTTAATATATGTGACTTTAGTGTGAATAACTTCACTTACTTATTTATTTTATCAAAAAAAAATCAACCTTTCTTACTAATCAACTAACCATTAGGCACAACACTTTACTAGTATCGATAAATAATTATTTATTCTTAATTGAAGATTTTGAATTTAAATTTTGCTGGTATACTAGGTGAAAAGAATATTAAAACATGTGAAGATATTTGGATATTGATGAGTTTGTTTGATGTTTGTAAATATTATATATATATATATATATATATATATATATATGCATATGTATATAGGACTTGGGATCTAGTAGCTCATTGATCAAAAGTAGTACTCTATTATATCAAGAGCTAGATTATTAGCGATGGATTTAAACAAACTCAGTAATTTTAAGTGGACCATATATTTGTATTAAAAATTTGATAATTAAGATGAGTTGTGAATTCAATGACAAGTTCACAATACTACAAATTTTGTATTCGCCTTCAATTATACTGTGTGTTGATTCCTCCTCCTCAAATCATATGTATAACATATAAATACATTAATGCGAGGTGGAAATTAAAAAATATTCATCATTATATGACGATTAAAGTTTGCATACAAAATATACTATGCATCTCCGAAACGATATCTAGGTTGTAAAAATCAAAAAATTCATCAGCATCCACTAAAGAGAAACTCATAAATCTCCTAAACTAGTATTTACGGTCAAATACTAATCCTTTAGAATAATCTTCACATCGATTTACTTGCTTTACCAATATTGGGCTAGGATATTATGATGAAACTTCCTTAATTGACTAAGCCCATTTGAAAAATATTCTTGTTTTCTCTTTATGGGCTAGTGGGCCTAATAATACATTAGATCTTGCACCTCATGAGTCCCCCACATTTTTAAGTTTAATTAATGTTTTAAGCTATATGGATTGTATACAAAGTTAAATTGTCACGTCATTCAAAAAATATTTAGTTTGTAATTACATTAATTTCTTAAAAAATAACACAAATCGGATACATAATATGTAGCTCGAATACATTAAAGAGTATCTCGGATACATTATAACATAAACCGGATACATAAAAACTAGCTCGGATACATTATAAAATAAAACGGATACATAATATGTAGCTCGGATATATTAAATACTGGCTCGGATACATTAAAGAAATAAGGGGTTTTAGAGGTTTTTAGAAATAGAAGGGGATATTGGAAATAAGGGAAATATAAGACGTGTATTTCAGTAATTTTTCCTTAAATAGTGATTTTGTAATCTTGAAAAAGAAAATAAATTATCTATTATAACAAGTAAATATAATATGATAATGTAAAAAAAAATAATCTTACTTTCACATTTATAATCTAGGACCACAAATGACAAATAAATTCCACCACAAGTTGTATAATGTAAATTCTTATATACACTATCAATATTGTATCACAATAAGACATATTATTTGGTATAATAAGTAGATGTGATTTGATAGTGTAAAGTGTAAACGATTGATGTACGATCAAACTTTTATATAATGTTGTTATATGACTGGATATTTTTTAAATTGCTATATTATAATATTATCATTGAGAAGATATAATAGTAATTTTATGTCATTCTTATGAGAAATTTTCATTTTTTACACAAAAGAAATATAGAAAAGGTCATTCTTAAAATTCAATTTAATTCTAAATGGCTATAAAACATCATTTTCTTAATATAATATAATATAACATAATAAATCAATTAAAAAAACATATTTATTATATATAGTATTACTTTGTTTGTCAAATATTTTCAATTTCTAAATTACTCTCAAGACAAGAATCATATACCCTTAATATAAAATTTTATACAAAAAGAGAACTTGTGTACTATCACATTATAATAAACCAAACAAGAATTAGGTAAATTATCAAAGAACACCTCATCCCTTTTTATTGAAACTATTTTTGTCAAATATATTAATTTTTCCACCGACAAAAGTAGTCATCATTTATTCTTTAGAACCCCACAAATTAATTAATCATTTTGGCAATACACTAATGCCAAACTTTTATTCTATTAAGTCACTATCAAATAGTCTAATCAAATAACAACCATATTGGTAAGAAAATCAGAATGAAGACAGATATATTTATTCCAAAATCTAGGAGTTTGAATCAAGAATAATAATCCAAAATTTAAATAACTACCATGATAGTGACAACACCTTGATTAACAAGAGCTTAATTAGTTAATATCATGCTTATCATATAATTAAATTAAAAATAAACATTAGTATAATGTTTTTTTAGTGGAATAATTAGCCGACACTATTGATTTAAGAGGTTATCATTATGTTTTTTTAGCGGAAACAATTAATTAGCCAAAAGCATTATAGGTTTATAGTTTGTTAAACACATAAATAATGAATTAGTTTGTACTGACCTTCGTCACAAATTAAGTAGCACTTTTTTAGAGTTAATTTAATTATTTGAATGGAATAAATAGTTGTAATTCTTCTTATGTCTATACGATGAAAACTGAAACTTTTTAAACATAATCAAAAGCTTACATAGTTTGAAGTTCTAGAAGAAAAAAACGACAGATATTTTGGGACAGAAGGAGTAGTTCAAAATGTAAGTAAAATTTAATTATTTGTGTTTTTGTTTTGTTAGGTTACAACATCGGAAGGATATAATTAGGTAAACCAATTTGTGGATAACTACGATGTCCATATTATTAATATCATTTTGGGGTATTTTAAGAAGTGGAACATTTGCTATTATCAAGAACATGAACCTAATTTTGGATCGTTTTAGGGTTTAACGATTCTTTCTAGTATATTTCAATATTTGTAATATTATTTCTTGGAAATATGATTAGTATCTATGAGAACAAGAAAAGAATCAAAACTGACATCTTTGTTTATTGTTTAAAAAGGAAGAGATTTAGATTCGCAGTGGCGAAATTGGTTGACCAGGTGATTTTTCAAATAGGAAGTTGCATAGTCTTAAGTTTGAAATCCTCCACATACTTTTCTAGTTAAATTGGTTGAGCAGGTGATCTTTCAAATAGGAAGTCATAGAGTCTCGGGTTCGATATCCTCTGCATACTTTTTCTAGCTAAATTAGTTGAACAGATGAACTTTCAAATAGGAAGTCACGGAGTTTCAAGTTCAAAATCCTCCACATACTTTTTCTAGCTAAAATGGTCGAGCAGATGTTCTTTCAAATAAGAAGTCGCAGAGTCTAAGATTTAAAATCCTCCGCATAGTTTTTCTAGCTGAATTGGTTGAGTTTGTGATCTTTCAAATAGAAACTCGCAGAGTCATACGTTCAAAATCCTCCACATACTTTTTCTGGCTAAATTGGTTAAGCAGGTGATCTTTCGAATAAGAAGTCGCAAAGTCTCAGATTCAAAATCCTCTACATGTGTTTTTAATTGAACTCATCACACGAGACTTATCTAACACGTACAGTTTATGAACTATTACACTAAAATAAAATTTACCCTGTGCACACTCGAAAATGTTTCTTTGTCAACAAATGAAAAAAACGAGATTTAGATTGTGACAATAATTAAATATTTCAATAAATAATATTAATGAGCAATTTAGGTTCGAATTTATACTACTTTGCTTGGCCCCCCAATTTAATTAATTATTTAATTATTTGTACAACTAAATATATTCTAATATTTCAGAGGATGATTCCTATAACCACAGCAACAATTCCAAGAACAACAGTAAAATGTTGGGTGAAACAGTTAGGAAAATTTTTATAATAAGATTTTTCAAAGTTATAATATACATAATTTTGTCCCTGTCTCTTAATTTATTTATTATACAATAAACCACTAATTACAACTTTGTTATTCTTAATTAATAATTTTTTTAGTAAGATTCTCTAAGTAATTAACCTTGGCTTTGTGCCTTTTTCAAGGTTCCAACTTTTTATTTTTGGATACATTTGTGCATGGTGAAGATGTAGTTAATCTCTGATCTTAAATTAACCCAATCCTAATCATTACTAAATAAAATTATTGTATTTACTTTGATAATTTTAAACTTCATATAATTGCTGAAAAAATATAATAATCCAAAAAATTGCAATCAAAAATAAAAGTGAGTATGTAATTATTTCTTCAAAAATGTTGACTGATGCACATTGAGCCTCCAAATACATTGCATTCTTGGAAAATCTATACAATTGTGACAACATTTTTGATGTATGGTATGCCACACAATTAAAACAAAAGATTAATCAAGTTAGCACTTTTAGTTCTAATATTCTTTTTATTTATATAATAAAAGAAATATTTGTACCTACTTGAAAATGTCTCCTTCATTAAATATGAAAACACTAATTAAATACAACTTGACTATCTTTAATTCTCTTAACTACTTATAATTAACGTCAAAGAGTTGATTCAAATGGTCAAGTAGGAATATCTAGTAAACTCACTAGTCCCAATAATAGATCACACGTCTTCACTCCTATGAGTCAAGCTCACCATTCTCCAAGACTTTTTTAAAAAAAAAAATCGAAGTTCGTGGTGGGACGATAAAAATTCTTTTATACGTGATCAACAAATTTCAAATTTTTTTAAGGAAATGAATCTTATGTCTAATTTAATTCTCGTGAGGTGAGGATTATCAAAAATTATACAAATGGCTACATAATTTTCATTTCGATCGATATTGGACTCGACACCCCTATACGCTTAGGATTGCATGAAAATTTGGAGTATGGATATTATAAAATGGGGAAATATCTAGTTAGAAAAAACTGAAATAATCTTGACTCTGATATCATGATAAAAAAAATGAATATCGTGCCTAACTCATATCTATAAGTTAGTCCATGAGGTGAAGATCCAAAACCATATATATAAAAGCCAAATAATTTCTGTTCGCACTGATGTGAGACTCAACAAGTTTAAGCTTTCATAATAGAGTCGTCATTCATAGAGAACACTTTAATTTATCCATAAAATGAAAAAAAATTAACACGAATTTGAATTAACCAGGTTCTAGATTAAATACTAGATATCGAATAAGAAATTATTATTTTTTGTGTGTGGCTGGATTTAGGGTTTCCTCTTTTAGTAGATGGTATACCCTACCAAAAACATTAAACCAAGGGTTTCTAATACTACTAGCTATAGTCTTGCTTTTTAAGAGTGTATAATATATGATGTTATATATTAATTTAAAATGACATGTTTGTATCTTTGTGAATTAAAGTTAGAAAAAAGTCTAAAATGTCAATATTCACATATAAGAAAACGCATATGTTAAAAAGAGTAAGTGATAAATCATTTATATATGTTTTTTGATGTTCCCTTAGATCACTTTTCAACAAAGACTGCTTTTGGTGTCCTTTTGTTTCAAGAGGGACATCTCAACAAACCCAATTATAAACATCTTTTGTGGGGTAAAATTAAAGAGTTAGTAATAAATCAATTCTAGGGAGAATTTTTCTCTCTTATCTCTCTCAATCTATCGTAACAGATCAGACTATCTATTAATCGATTTGAATATATATAATACACTAAAAAAACAGGCAGAGTAGGTTAAAATATAATCTTCATACCTTAAAAAAAGACATCCATCACGTTTATAATTAATTTTTACTATGAAACTATGGCCTAGCTCTACGATAATTAAGAGTAATCTGAAACATATAGAAGCACTTGTTAGGGTTTTGCCCTGATTTTCTTTCCTTATTTAAAGTTTATTTTTTTTCCTTAAAAAAAGTCAAAGTATTACCACTTGAACTTTTTCTGAAAGGAATATATAATTTTCTTCCATATTTGGTTTATTCTTTCCTTGAAGGAAAAGTTTGGAGATCTATAAATTGAAGATCCCTATTCTCATAGCATAACACAATAGAATCCACAATGTAGTCGTTTAGAGAGCTTTGTTTATGGGGAGATTTATTCTCTCTACAATTTTAATGTTTTTTCTTTATATTAATTTCAATATAATAATATTTTAATTTTTAGTATAAGTTTTTGTCATCTAATTTATCAACATATGATTTGCAATTATAAGCTTCCGCATGACGCTATATTCACCTTCATAATCCAACAGTACTCGCTCACTCTGTTAAATTGTTATTCACGAATGAATTGATCAAAAACCCAAAAAATGATTCGCTTTTGATCACTACGAATACCCAATGTGGTTATTGTCTGTGCGTAGGACCGTCCCCCACTTCCCAGAGTTTGAAAAATTAAAATTGTACATTAACACTCCTCGGAAGTTTTTACATTATTATGTTAAGTTGATCCACAATAACATACAACTCTTTTAACACAAGCTTAATATGGTAATCAGAAATATAGAATAATGTTAGCAACATTTTATCTTTTACGTACGTACTTTATTTGTAGAACTACATTAAATTTGTTGTTTTTGCTTCTAAATTTTATCTCATTTTTTAGGAAAAGAAACATGAATTAGGCACCTCATGCATGAATAATAATTATGGTGGGAATCAATCGTTTTTCAATTCCCTAAATTTAAGTTTTATGTTTTGACAATTGTACTAATAGAGAATTGGGTAATGCTAAATGACTAGAAAATTTGATCAGAAACTTAAAAATTTTATAATATCTTTTTTATTTTAAAATAAACTGATCTTTTTTTCATTTTTTACTTAAAAGATATTAAAATTTAAAAATAAAAATATTTTAAAAAATAAAATAACATAAGTAAAATATCTTTTTGGCGAATGAGGAATTTTCCTAAAGAATTTGTCACTAGTGTAATAGTAGCTATGATTGAAATTTCAGTAAAGAGATTGTGACAATTATTATAGTGGGAATCAAGCAAACGTGGCTTACTGGCAATAAAGTGTTAGGTAAACTCAGAAAAGATAATTATTGTGCTTTTAATAATTACCTTAAAGAAATAGAGTATAAAGATTGTACATAGATTTCGTTCATATGAGTCTAATTAATAGAGTAATATTAGTCGGTACATGACACTTTATATAATCGATTTCAACTTATTTAAAATTAAATTATTTTTATGTGTAATTAAATTAATTAAAAAAATTGAATTTTTACTCTCATTCGAACATTTATATTTAGAATACCAAAATATGACGACACTTCGTATATATTCAAGGGACAAAGGATAAATATACACACACTATTGTAAATGGTATGCAGATACCATTTGTTATACTTTTGGGACATTGATGCTCCTGCTGTCCAAAAACTAGAGCATATGTACCCTTCACTCTAACATAAGACTAAATAGGGATACGTGGTGCAATCTTATCTGTCGAGTCGGCGGATAAAACTATGACATGTGTATGTCCGTTAGTATAAAGGGTATATATGCTCTAGTTTTTGGATGGGAGAGGCACAAATGTCACAAAAGTATGACGGATGGTATCTGCATACCATTTACGATAGTTCGAGGATATATTTGTCATTTTTTCCTATATTCATTAATGAATACACAAATCAAGTAAAATTATTACAACAACCTTAAGAGGTCGTTTGGTGTGAGATATTAAAAATAATAGTGATGGATAAGGAAATAGTGATGGGATAAAAAAATTTTATGTTGTTTGGTTGTCATGTTTGGGATAACTTATTTCACCATTTATATCATAGTGATGGGATAAGTTATCCTATATACATGGTGGGATAAGTTATCCCAGGATAGCTAACACAGGATAACTTATCCTAAAATAACTTATTTCCAACCAACAAACCCTAAAAGTAATATATTTTGATAGACTTTCGTTCTAAAATAACTATCGTCATAGTCAAAAAATTTGTCTCAAAATAGATGTCATCTTCAGAATAACAGAGAAAAATTAGTATGTTTTTTTAATTAAAATGTGTATTGGTGAATTGTTCTTCTTTGAAAAATATTTGTTTTGAAATAATCACAAAAACCAATAAATAAAAAAATTTCAATTTTTGGAAAAAAAAATCTTTTTAATTTCAAAAGATGTCAAAAAAAAAAGGTGATGTGTAAAAGCCCAATAAAGTGAAACTGACACAAAATTTTGCAGATATATGGTCACACGTGCTAAGACAGGATTGAACCGCACGTGTGCATAACGGAAAACATCGTCATGCGAAAAAGTGACGACCGTTTCATTTTCCTCTTTAACAACAAAAAATGCCTCCCACTTTCCCATAAAAACAAAAACGCACGGTTATGGACTTATGGTAGAGTGATAACTATTTTTTTGTTCTTAAATATAAGTATCGAGTTTGAGTTTTTCTAATTCTCTTAAATACGAAATTGTCTATGTTAGAGAGCACTTTACCCTTTAATGTAGGACTTTTTAGTATGAGTTCAAATTTAATCGGGCTCCAAACTTAAATAACAAGTGAAATGAACATAAGTTGTAATAATACTTATCTACTATTCTCTGTCCACTTTTAATTGTTGTGTTACGCTTCATTTGATTAATTTTCAAAGTGAAATTATATTACATTAATTTGATTTTTCAAACAAAAAAATTAGATATTCAGAAACTATACGAAAAATACTATAAATTACAATTTTTTGCATATCAAATATTGCGCTTTTCAAAAGTCAATTTGACTAATTTTCAAAGTTAAATTAGATTACATTAATTTAATTTTTAAACAAAAAATGTAGCTATTCAGAAACTATACGAAAAGTACTATAAATTGCAATTTTTGCATATTAATATGATATAACAATACATCATAAAATTTTTATCATTTGACTCTAAAAAAGAAACCATGACAATTAAAAATGAAGAGTAAGAAATATTTTTTTTTATCAAAATCACCTTATTTTTTTCTATATAAGATTATATATTTAGTAAACTGAAATATCTATGATTATTAAATTTTAATCTACATCTTAGTATTCATATGTTTGTAATTTCTAATAAAAATAAATGAGACCTCAAATGAATAACTAAATAATAATAATAATAATGGATAATATAAAGATTTTTTTAGGACAAAAGTAAGCGTTACAAAGAATATTATAACAGAATTATAGAAAAAGGCTGAAAAAGAAACCGTTGTTTGCGCCATAGGTTTTTCCCATTCCACGTTTGGTCCAATCCCACGTAATTTATCATGTACAACCCCACTCCTTTAAGCCCCCCCCCCCCCCCCAAAATGTCCTTTACTACAATATTTTTGATATATTACGATTATTTTATTTTGTGTTTGGTCAGACGTATATCTCACCTTTTACCTTCAATCAAACGAACCTTAAGGGTAGCTTTTGGATTACGTATCATATAATTTATATCGTAATGATGAGATAAATTGTAATATATATATGATTTATTTCGAAATAATTATTTTTGGAATGACTTATTTACAATGAAACGATCCCTAAGGATAGGATGAAATCTACGTACGTTCTATTCTATTAAAATTTCATTGTATTATACTCGATTTGTTATTGTTGAATGAATTCGGAAAGATTTTTTTTTTTGGGATTTAATTTAATTCACGTAGAAAAAAAAACGAAAAAATAAAATAAAAATTCCGCCTCTATTTTGGACTTTAGAGTCAAATTGACACAGTATACACCGACAAAAGGGATCTTGATTAACATTTTATTTTAACCTATTGATGCTTTTAATAATTAATATAGTAATTTTTTTTTTTGTAGTTTCTTTGGATGTTAAATTTGTTACGTTATATAGTGTCTACATTTTTTTAAAAATAATTGTAGTGTTTAAGATTGACATAGATAAAATCACTCTATTCTCCATAACAATTTTTGAATTCAAATAAGACTCCTAATAACAAATCTGGATTAATAGTTAGTTGGGATGGTCTCCCTCTTTAATATCTCATCCGTAGTTTGACTGGACGACGAGTTTAATAAAAAAAATTTAACTTTTAAAATTTATACTTTAAAATAAATCATAAATATTTGTATAACTATAAATCATCTCATTGAAGTAAATAAACATTCTAAAATTAAATTGTCACTAAATATGAAAATGTGTCATTCTCTTTTTAATCAACTACAAAAAAAATGTCATATAATAATTTCTCAAGCTTTTTAAACAAATCTTATATAGAGTATTTAAAAATAAATTAATCGAGTCAGTAAATTTCAAATATATAATACGAGAAAAGAACAAATAGATTCTATTTTCATGAAAATTCGAGAGTAGCAACAGTTACAAGAAAAAAAAAAAAAGCACGAAGTCCAAGTGCAACACTGTGTGTTAATGGAAGTTCCCACCCACCCACACGAGCGGTTCTCGTTTTCCCACACACACGACCACACATATTTTTAACTATTTTAAAATTATTTTTATTATTTTATTGTCTACTTTAATTATTATTGTTACAACCGAAAGTATAATAAATTATTATTATTATTACTAACAAATTATATAGTAAAAGAAAAATAGTTACCTTTATGTAATTTTTATTTATATTACTGTTGTATTAACTCTTCGATTGACGTTTTAATTTGGTTAAAGACAACGGTCTAGACATTGTTATTTTACTTTACAATATTGTAGCTGAATTCGCATTTGTTGAGAAATAATTTGAATTGAGATCTTTTTAGTTAAGCATAAATAAATTATTGGTATCTTGGTGATATTGTTTATCTTAAATATAAATAAATTCAATTTATTATACTTTCTCCATTCACTTTTAGTTGTCATGGTTTCATTTTTTAGATTCAAATGATAAGGACTTTAACTAATATTTTATGATGTATTTTTTCATCATATTGATATGCAAAATTGCAATTTATAATACTTTTCGTATAATTTTTGAATATCTAAATTTTTATTTTAAAATGTCGAATTTATGTGATCTAGTTTAACTATAAAAATTAGTCAAATTAACTTTTGAAAAGCGAATATGACAATTAAATAGACGGGGAGAGTAATATAGTAATTTATTATAGTGTAATATGTATTAATTAGCCATGATTAAGTGCTGAAAATATATGTTATACATCTTTTTAAACAACAACAATAATAATAATAATATATTCAATGTAATACATATAAAAAATTAAGCATATAAAACAAATACATCAATGAAGAATCCATATTAAAAATAATTGAGAATAAAACATTAACAACCACAAATAATATAATAACTAAAGCTAAAGACGTGATAAAATCAAAGAATAAGATAACAAGAGTAATAAAAATAACTCATTTGAAAGTCATGTAAATATTTGTTAAAATATAGAGTAGGTTATAGCAAAAAAAAATTTAAAAAAAAATAAAAAAGAGAATTTTGATTCCTAGAAAAATGAAAGAATCGTGTAAGTTTTTTTTTTTTTAATTTAATTTTTTTATTCTTTTTATTTTCTTATATATTCAATGAAAAGATGATTCTGTTTCATGCTTCTCGTCACTTGGTCCTTTTTAAACGTTACAGCGCTTTTTCTTTTTGTTCCCTTATGCTCTCATTTCTTCTCTAAACATCAACAATGAAATTACTCTTCTTCTTTTTTTGGTCTAATTTTATGACCAAAATTTAATCTTTTTTCAAAACTATTTCCTACCCATTTTTCCTTTTTCAAAGCAGAAAAAAAACCCATTTTGAATCTTTAATTTTGGTTTAGTAAATCATTTTTTCTAAGTATTACAAAAAAAGGTGTCTTTGAACACATGAATAGTGGTGTTGGTTCTTGTTATGTTCAAGAAATGAACTTTTTAGTCCCTTGTGTTGAAGAAAATCCTTGGAGATTACATCAAATGGAAAATAAGTTTAAGGATGAAGAAGAGGGATTAGTAGATTTAATTGGGATTAAGGAGACTAATAATAATAATAATATTAATGGTGGTACAAAGTTATGTGCTAGAGGTCATTGGAGACCTCATGAAGATGCAAAGCTTAAAGAACTTGTTGGTCAATATGGTCCACAAAATTGGAATCTCATTGCTGAAAAACTTGAAGGAAGATCAGGTAATATTTCAAAGTTTTTTTTGTGTATTTTTGTTGGATAGATTCAAGGAAGTGTTCATATAGTATAAAGTTTGTTAAATGAGTTTAATTAAAATGTTTTTACATAGTGGCGGATCTAACTATGAGCTCTCGTCCTCTACTTGTTCATTTGTAATTATTATCACATGAAAGTCGAATCATGTCTCTACTTAATTAGTGGAACATGTTTATTGGCCGGGACAAAAGGTCTGTTTCAACCTGTTTATAGAATGGGGCTAGTGTTCAGTGTTGGTTGGTTCTATCTATTAGTGGTAAAAAAAAAAGGCTAAGCCAATCAAACCTTGAAGGAGTTTAGAAGAAATATCACGTCCTTTGTGATCAATGAAGTGGTTGAGATTCACGTTCGAATCCCAATTGAGACAAAAATTCTTCCCATTTATCTAGTCTTGATAGATAGAGAGATTATCTAGTTCTTATTGCTGGTAGGAGATGACAGTTATCTCATGAAATCAATCAAGACATGTGAAAGTCATCAACCTACAAATCACTTTTTAACTACTCAAATCTACCACGTCTAAATTCTGAATCTCATAACTTACTTCTTCTTTTTTAACTCATAACTCACAACGTCTAAATTTTCATTTTTCTTTTCTTTTTTTTTCAGGGAAAAGTTGTAGATTGAGATGGTTTAATCAACTAGATCCAAGAATCAACAGAAAAGCATTTTCAGAAGAAGAAGAGGAAAGATTATTAGCAGCACACATAATGTATGGCAACAAATGGTCAATGATTGCAAGGCTATTCCCAGGGAGGACAGACAATGCAGTGAAGAATCATTGGCATGTCATAATGGCAAGAAAACATAGAGAACAAAATAGTGTGTATAGAAGAAGAAAAACATCAAATTTGCAACAAATTATTGCTCCTAATAACAATAACAACAACAATAATAATAATAATAATAATAATAATAATAATAATAATAATAATAATAATAATAATAATAATACTTCTTCCGTTTCATATTTGTTGTCCACTTTACTATAAATAATTATACCTAATTACTTGTTAATTTACAAAATAAATAAGTAATTTTTACTCATTTTACTCTTAAAGTAAACAAGTTTGTCAAGTTCAAAAAACACTTTTTAAGGGGTACCTAAAACTACCCATAAAGGGGAAAGTGGACAACTAATATATAGGATAGAGTAAGTATTAGTTAAGTGACCGTATGAGAAATCAATTCTGACCCATTTCCAAAGGATTTGACACAAATACAACAATATTTTTGAAAAGTCCGAGAAATATTTGTTTGTAACAACAAGTGTATTATCATTTCTAGTAAATTACCATCAATATATGTAAATCTTTTTAATTATTTTATTTTTTGTTTTAATATAGGGTTGTCAAGAGATGAAGAAGAGGTGAAAATGGGCTTGTATGGAAATATGTCAGATACAAATTCAGAAATTTCAGCATCTGAGTCAGTAGCCAACAACATGACCAATATTGTCAAGACTTATGAAGAAGATGAAGATGATGTAAAAACTGTGAACTTCATTGATTTTCTTGGAGTTGGAGCCACTTGAAAATTAAATATAAGTGGGATTTTGAGGTTATTTTATTTTATTATTACATAATATGTTGGAATTGTAGTAACAATTAATAGAAGCTAATTAAGAGTTTGTTTTGTCAACGGATGAAGTAGGATTAATTAGTTTGTAACTTGGTGGTGATTGCTTAATATTGCCTCTAATTATTCTCTATTAATAGAGTTATCTTGAAATACTAGTAGTTCTTTGTGGTTTGTATAGTCTTCTATATTAATGGGAAAAAAAAAGAGGCTTTGAAGGGTAGATGATTCTTTAAGGTTTCGTTTGTTTTTATTAAAATTATATGACGTTTGAATTTGAATGTACATCTGAATACTAAGATGTGTATTAAGATTTAGAGGTTTAAATCTAAATACACATATGAATATTAAGATGTTGCATTAAGATCTGAATACCAAAATAAGTAAGATTGTTTGTTTTTCTCAATGTCTGAATGTATAAAATTTGTTTGACAATTGCTAGTGGTGATGACTAACGATAATGATTGTCTGGTCGATTTGGAATGGTGTTGATTGATGATGGTGGTTTGTGAGTTGTGTTTTATAGACTAGTGATTCGTAATAATGATTAACCATGATTATTATTAATAGTGATTGATAACTAGTAGTAGAATGATATCGATACTAACAGCGATGGTCAATGATAATGATAGCTAGTGACATATAATGTTGATTAATAGTGATTATTATCAGTGATTAGTGGGTATAATAATGATTGGTGATGATATTTGTAAATAATGTATAATAGTATTGATAATTGATTTTGATGTTTAACGATAACAATAGTGATGGTCGTAGTTGGTTTGAAGATGATGGTTGTGGATGACAGGTGATGATGATTAACGATGGTGATAATTGTGGCTGAAATGGCGTTTTTCAAAATAATTCAAAGGAAGTCTATTTAGTTTGAATGACATTGAAATATTAATTGTAGTTTTTGGCCTATCAGGCAAAAGATAAAGAAAAAGGGGGTTTATTTGCCTATCTTTTATGACTTTTTTGTTTGGAGTTTGGTATACTTTTGTTGACTGTCTGTGATAGTGATTTGTTGAAAATAATTTTATTATATTTTTGCATGTTTTCTTTTAATAATTACTACTAAATACTTTTTACACGTGTGCTTCATGATGACATCTTTCTGGCATGCTTTTTAATTTTGCATGAAATAATTAACTACTTTTTTTACTATTTCTGATTGGATTAAGTGAACCTAAATCACTTATAGGATAAAATAATAAAAAAGAAACACATACTCATATGAAATCAATAACATCATGAGTTAATTCTATTGAGGGCTATTATCCTTCTTTATTCCTGGCTTAAAATCGATAATATGAACAAGCTCGTAAATAAAATAATCAGTTTACTAGCAATAGTATAATATGACAATTCAACATATAAATAATCTTATGTTCATGTATAAAGTCTGAAAAAAGATCTCAACAAAAGCGTAAAGCAAAACTTTCAATGATGATTGAGGGATAATATCGTGTCCGGTTGATTATAGTGGTGTGTAAGCTATTGTAAAAATATATATATAGGTCAAATATTTCGAAATAAATCTGGGGTCGCAGTTATAAAAGCAACAACTTCAACCAACGCTCCAGAGTGCAATTTTGTTTGTAAGGGCGCACAATTATGAATTATACATATATATCCGTTCCTCAAAGTATATACAAAACATATGCATAATTTTTTCCGAAATTAACAGGTGCACATATACCCTCACCTATAATATGAATCCGCCTTTGATAAAGGGTGGTTGCAACATAGTTAACATACCTAATACAAATATTAGTTGTTAATTTTACTCGAAATTGTGATATATATATCATATGAAAATAATTTTATCGTTTGGTTCAAGTTCACGTGAAAGAAACCATAAGACATTGATAAGATAAAGTTGAAAGATGTGAGAGCATATTTTCTCCAATCAATTCCTAATTATCTGCAGAAATAGTGCAGACAGTCTTGTCTTTATCATGATGGATTGATAGTCTTCACACACAGAGGAAGAAAGATTCCTTTGTTTACTTGTAATTTGTTTAAAGTTTTAATCTTTAATTAATCAAATTTCGATTATGAAAGTCTATTTATTCATTGAGATCATTTAGCAATCAAGTAATAATTATACAAATATTACTTGTTTCATCTTTTATCTTATCTAAGATATTCCCAATTTCCTTATAGCTTATACATATATTTATGATGTGAATTTTTAAATTGCAAATCAAATATCGTATTAATTTTAAACATAAATAACTTATTTCCTAACTAGCTACTAAATATTATATAACTTATACAAAAATTAATATATGAATAAATTACCTCTCTACTACATACAAGTGTATTTGTTTTTTTATAATTTTATTACCGCTTAATGGATCTAAATAGATCTAAATTATTGAAATATATAATAAAATCTTAATATTATTAACATGTCTATTTAAAAATTTCTAAAAAGATGATTGGTGATTTATCACTACTCCATTCATTTTCATGACTATTTCCACCATTATCAACTACCACTGCGCACCACCACCATCATCAGCCGCGCCCTGATGTTGGATTGAACCGAACAACAAATGATTACAGACTATTTTTCAAAAATAGGAACAAAAGTGATTGGTAGACGTTATTTCTACGAAAGATAAAGATGGCTTAGAAGGAGAACTTGTCACAGAGACAGAAATCTTGTCAAAATTGGTGAGTAATTTAACTGTCTTATCAAAAGAAAAGTAATGTAGGCTATGGGGAATCTTAGTAACTCAGTTGATTGGCTATCTAAACTCCCACCTTGTTGGTGAGTATTCGATTCACCATCTTGTAATCCCCGGGCTATTTCCCCATCCCCCTGCCTTAACAAAAAAAGTATTATAGGCAACACATCTCAGGCAATAAAAGGAAGATATCAACGGTGGAAGAAACAACAAAATATAGAAGAAAAGTTCAGCCTACTCTGCAATGACAAAAGTATGTAAAAATTCTGTATGTAGCAATTCTAAAATGTATCTTATCATATTCAATCCAAATGTGAAATACTAAACCAAACGGCTATGAGCATTTTAGGTAGGATATGCGACACTGGTTGTTGCAAGAAGGAAATGTAGACGCGGATGTACTTCTGGTTGGAGCTTTTTACAGATATTGTCTAATTCCATCCATCTTCTCAATGTGTTGGACGCTGCACATCAGAACGCTTACTTCATCCATTCTCACACATACCCCAGAGCCGCTCTGTCATCTGTTGCAGGAGAAGGGTTTCATAGATCATCAGTTGAACACGGGGATTACTAATAAGAAACGGATGTGGTAAAGCCTGAAATGATAACTGATGAGTATGTTGTTTTCCGCTTAAAAGTAGCACAAGGCACTGAGGTGAATGATTCTAAATTTAAGATTCTGATCCGACAATTACTCAAGGTTCTATGCTGAGAGATACAGTATTAAGAATCTGGATCCTAGGATCACAACACCTTGAGATCCACTTATTCCAGTAATCAGCAATCAGAAGGACGAGGCATTTTAAAAAGGTGAAGGACAGTACTTGCATCTCCAACAATAAGATCCTACGGTTTGAGTTATTACAAAAAGTTTTTTTTTTCATATAATTTGAAGCCCTATAGCACAAAACCTAATATAGCATAATAACATGAAAATTCTTGGCTACCAAGACAAGTGCACTTGTTTTTTTAAAATTAAGTAATGAAAGTTCATCCAAAAGCATCAAGATGATGCAGAGCAGAAAAGACAAGTGCACTTGTGTTAGAATGACCATCGCAAAACTCTGGTTCCAGCTTTCAACTATCCAGGGCCAGACCACTACCAAAAGTACAGATGTTTAATGAATACAAATAACCAAACAGAAACTGACCTACAAAGCTCGTTCATCATGTTTCCTTACTAATCTCTAACATGATTATTCAGTTTTTTTTTTAAGAAGTGTAGATTTCCCCATACTTGGACTTGGTGGTAATGAAAAAGTAGTCAATGTTTTGTCAAGTCTGAGTTAATACTTCATGTGATAGAAATTTTCAAGTAAATTAATAAATGATGCAAACCTATACTTATCCCTAAAAATTGTACAAATTGTAAAACACATATTAATTCGTCAAACAATCTTTTTGCTAACCAGAATACCATAACTATTTGCTCAGAACTTACAAGGTTAATTGGTCGAGATGGAACATTTTATAGGGGACCGGATGGAACATACAGAACAAGAAAGGAGAATCCATTGATAATATTCAATAAAATGCAGCACACATAAATCACTCGGAGAAGTGTATTGAACATAGAAGCAATCAACTGGTCAATCTAAATGCCACCTAGAAAAGTCTTGTAACCAGAGGACACATTCTGTCGCAGTCACACTTCGCAGACCAGTAGTGAATTACTATTAGAATAAGCAAATGAAATTCAGTTTGATCAAATACACTATCTAAGCTCTACTTGACAAATACTTTGAAGCACGACTAAAGTCAATATTTAAGGCATGTCAATCACCTAAACCTATAGTCTTCAAAGCTAGAATTTGATAACCATGAAATACACCTGAGTAATAAAGTCGACTAAAAAGAAGGCTACTAAATATACATTCACATACTGATATCAAAATGCATTACATTTAAACAATATGAGCTTGAATAACTATGAATCATATTACAGGGGATCATGTTCAAGTAAGCTCAAAAGGCATTACCTAGCGGCCCAGAGACGAGGGATAGGTCACCCCTCCTGCGCCAGATGAATCTTTTGAAGGTGTAGTTATTGTTGCCATTGCTGCTGACCCTCCTAAAGAAGGCTGCCACATTTGTGCACCCTGATAAGTCCCTAATCCCTGCAAAGCTGGGTCTGAACCATAACTAGCTATGACAACCGGACTAATGCCATTTATACCATAACCAGCACCAATCCCTCCAAACAACGGATTAAATCCTGGTGCAAGTAAAGTGTTAATTCCAAATCCCATGTTTTGCCCTATCAAAAGGGGCATACCATTCATACTTGCGCCACTCAATATCCCGGGAGTCACTCCAAAACCATAACTCATCTCATTCTGCTGCACACCTTGATTTGCATTACTACTACCAGCATTGTTCAAATTCTCCACAAATTTCTTGCAAAACAATTGACACCCATCAAACAATTTCTGCGGTTCCTCCAACGCCTTATTAGCCCCTTCAACAGACTTATACACAAATATAGCAAACCCCTTAAACTTCCTACTAACACTATCAATCCCTGATGGCCCTTCCTCAATTTCACCAAATTTCGCGAAAAAAGCCCGTAACTTTTCACCATCCACATCCTGCCCAACATTCCCAACATAAATTTTCCGGCCACCGGAATCTTGACCAGTCCCAGCAGATCGCAAAGCAGCCAGTTGACAAGAAGTAGTACGATTCCCAATTATCTTCTGGGGCTCCTTTAAAGCTCTTTTTGCCCCGACCCGTGTTTCGAATACCACAAACCCGTACCCTTTAGCTCTTCCTGTAACCTTATCAGTAATCAGCTTACACTCTTCGATTTTTCCATAGGGTTTAAAGGCGTCGAGCAATTGCTCTGAAGTTGCATCATACCCGAGTCCATGAACGAAGATTTTCCGGTGGGTCGGGTCAGAATCGGCAAAAGATGTGACCCGAGAAAGAATTGATGGATTCTTTGAAGCTGCGGTTTTAAATTGCTGGATTATTTGATCTTTACTGAATGGTTCAAGAATTTTCCGAATAGTATCTCGCTTGGTCGCCTCATCTTCGCCGTCGGAGTCGGATTCTAGATCGGATTCGGATTTCTCTTCGGATTCGGATTCTTCGGGCTCTTCTTCATACTCTTCTTCTTCTTCTTCAGATGAAGATGAAGATGGAGGTTGAAGTTTAGGTTTTTGTTCTTCAGGTTGGTGCCTTGAGGTTGAAGATGATGATTTTCGCTTAGTCCCCATTGAAGTAAACCAGAAGCTCAGCTCAGTACCCTTGAAATTCTAAACCCTTGTTCCTTTTCTTCTAGCGTTTATGTAAGCATTAGTAAACAGGGTCGGTTTGGATGAGTTATCTGTTGAAACCAAAACCAAATTTAACATAGTCGGTTTTTAAATTCTCAAAATCAAATCAAATCAAATACAATACTCCTCATCGGTTTGGTTGTTATCAGTTTCGGTTCGGTTTAGTTTGGTTATTTGATTATAAATCATACACAAAACTAAGAGAAACGATTCATTCAAAACGAGAAAAAAGTGAGGACAACATCCCATTCAAAACGAAAAATAGCAAAAACGACCGAAATTATAAACTTTCGATCACTAAACTTACTTTGAGTAAGCTTCAAAATTCACCATTTTAACCTAGAAGGAAGAGATAATGATAATTCAAATTGGGAAAAGGTACAAATATCCCCTAGACTATGACTGAAATCTCAGAAACATACCTTAACTAAACTAAGGTCTTATTACCTCCATGAACCCATTTTTTTTTGTAATTTTGTGCACCTTTTTGGCTTACATGACATCTAAATATCTCACACGCTCCTCAATTGCGTGGAGTAACGGAGTGTGCCACGTAAGACAAAAGGTATACAAAATTACAAAAAAAAAAATAAGTCCAGGGGGCAATAGGACCTTAGTTTAGTTAAGATGTGTCTCTGAAATTTCAGTAATAATCTAGTGGGGGTACTTGTGCCTTATCCCATTCAAATTCCATCAATAATTATCATAGACACTCATATGCATGAAACTAATAAGATAAATGTTCTCGTTTTGGCTGCTTTTTGTCATGCCTCGAGCCTACACCCCGGACGTGGCTAGCACTCGAGAACCATTATTAACCCCAAGCAAACCCTTAGCCTGACTTACTTACTCAGCGGAAGACTTAAAAGCATAAATACAAGGATTCAATGCATCTCTACTCAACTGTTAAATAAAATAACTTAGAATGTTTAAAAGTCAACATTCATCTTGGCCAAAATGGCAACTCAAGTCTTAACATATGAAATGATAATGTAAAGACAAGTGAACTACTAACTGTCTGACTGTCTATGAAGTCTCTAAAACAAAGAGGTCGAGACAAGACCCCCGATCATTCTAACAATGAAATACTGAAAACAAAGTAAAAAGAGTCATCCGAAATGCAAGGAGGCTCACCAACTGACTCTGAGTGCTCAACTGGATCAACGAGGCGCTGGGTGATGATCCTGATTACCTGCGTCTGCATCATAAGAAGATATAGGCCAACTGGCATCAGTACATTGAATGTACGAGTATGCGAGTTGTAATGCTAAACACAACATATGCTTGAAAAGAATCTGAAAGAAACACGTACACTGGCTTTACTCAACTCCTAAATAACTTAACTTAATATAAAGCAATAAACATATGCAATATATAGAAAGCTTGTAAAACAGTGGAAAACAATTTAGTTCGTTAAAGAAAATGCAATAACAAACTCAACTTTACTCATGTAATAAAGTAATATAGTTTTTGTGGAAAATTCTCTAACCGACAACCACCACTATGAGCCTAAGTGGTGATACATCGTCTTGCTTGCGCTGCCAGAACTGTCCTATACTTTGCCGTCATATAGAACGCTTAATTATATGGATCCACTAGTCTATGCTAAAAACATCTTAAGGAGTCATCTAAAAAGCATGATCATTTATTACTCATGATGGATAGATGGTTTATGAAGACTTGAGTTAATATGAACTCGCATCCCTATATCGGTGCTCAATACTACTCTCAAAATATACTTAGCTCATATGTTTTTAAAACAAACTTCTTTCTTTGGTTTGAGATAATTACTCAAAACTTAGCTTAAAAGCTCTCTTGAAATCGATGTTCCCTTTTTTGTTCAAATGTGAAAACATTTTAATCTCTTGAGAATACTTAGTTTCCTTATAATTTTTGGAGAAATGAACTCAACTCTTTACTCTTTGCTTAACTTAAAACTTAAGTCTTAGAACAAAGTTAAAACCGTTTGTGAAAGACTTTTGAAAAACTTTAATAACTTCTCTTGACTTGCAACTTGACTCTTAACTTTCCTTGAATTGAATTATGGATTCAAGGATTGTGATTTGTGATAGGAAAGATCTCATAATGTTTAGGAGTGTTTTTAGATAGCTAACCATGATAAAAAATCAAAAATTCACTGTCTGAGGGTAGGTCCGCTACGCGAAGAAGTATTTAAATTTTGGTTACGAAAATACTTTTTGAGGCAGAACGGTCCGTGACCGCTCCACTCTGCAAATGATTTTTCCCAAATCTGGGGAGGAGGTCCACGATGTGGAGCTAGTCCGCAAATTTTCTTCTTCATTTTCCAGCCCCAATTCGTTTAAACTCTATTCTTTTTTCCAAATTCTTTTTAGATACAGATACCCAGCAAATGTACCTAAGAACCTAACTACAACCAACTCAATAATTTGACGCAATAATCTCAGAAACTTCTCAATTTCAGCCCAACTCAAGAACAATATTAAATTCAAGAATGGATATCAAGAACATCAACTTTCAAACTCTTTTAGGACGAATTCACATTGAAATAAACATGTTTGGCACGTGGGTGAACGAACCCAACGTTATGAAAGCCTCACATATCTTGTAGGATTAGATCCTTGGCGAAATCCACACGAAAATCTCCAAGAAATAGACGAACTTTAAACTTTTCTTCTCTTTTCTCTTTTCTCCAAGCCCTAGCGTGAATTTCAACTTTTCTAAACTGGTCTAATTCTGATTAGACCCTAACTTAATTACCAAAAATGAAATAAAACAATTTGGCAAGGAAAAGACTAAAATACACTTCCAAAATTCAGATTAGATTTTCCTTATCTAAGCAGTCCAACTTCCAAAGGGCATATCTCACTCATACGAACCTGGAATCGCGCAAACTCGACGGCGTTGGAAAGATTATTCCAAGAGATTTCATAAAATATCTGGAAGTATACCTAACTCATCGTGGAAACATTCGTCCTCAAATAAGATTACTCTTACTAGGCTAAGGGTGTAACATACAACATCAGCTCAAACACTCAATGAAACAAATGCAATTACAACATGCTAACTTAGAAATAAAAAGCTAAGAAAAGTATTAGTACCTTAATTCGGAACTTCTCTGGATTCAAAGAGATGTGGATATCTCTTCTTCATATCCTCTTCAGCTTCCCAAGCAGCTTCCTCAACAAATTAGTTTCTCCAAAGGAGTTTGACTAATGATATCTCTTTTGTTCTCAACTTGCGAACATGGTGTTCTAAAATCTGAACAGGAATCTCCTCATAAGACAAGCTATCATTGATCCCAATATCCTTGGTTGGTATGATCAATGAAGGATCGCCCATGCATTTCTTTAACATGGAGATGTGAAATACCGGATGAACCGCTGCTAACTCTTATGGTAGCTCCAATTCATAAGCTACTTTGCCAATCCTCTTGGCTATTCGATAAGGTCAAATATACCGGGGACTAAGCTTCCCCTTCTTATCAAATCTCATAACGCCCTTCATGGGTGAAACTTTCAAGTATACCCAATCATCTGCTTCAAACTCTAACTCCCTTCTTCTAACATCAGTGTAGGATTTCTGACGACTTTGCGTTGTCTTCAACCTCTCTTGAATCACTTTCACCTTCTTCATAGCTTGATGAACTAAATATGGTCTTATTAACCCAACTTTACCAACTTCAAACCATCCAATAGGAAATCTACATCTTCTCCCATAAAGAGCTTCATTGGGAGCCATTTGGATGCTAGAGTGATAACTATTATTGCAAGCAAACTCGATGAGAGGTAGGTGATCATCCCAATTACCTTTGAAATCGATCACGCACGCCTTCAACATATCCTCTAAGGTTTGAATAGTGCGATTTGTTTGCCCATCAGTATGAGGATGAAATGCGGTACTTAAGTTCACTCGCAGATACAACTTAGCATAATCTTGGAATGGGTAGTCTTTATCGCAAAAATCTGATTTTGTCATTAAAATCACCCAAATAAATCATGCCCACGAGACCTTATCACCTCTTGAAATTTATATTTATCATCTCCTACTTCCATTCCAGAAGTTCTATATTCTGAGCCAAACCACCGGGCCTTTGATGCTCCACTTTAACTTGTTGGCAATTCGGACACTTAGCAACAAACTCTGCAATGCCCTTCTTCATGTTACTCCATCAATAAACTTCTCTCAAATCACGGTACATCTTTGTGGAACCTGGATGAATGGAATATTTGGAGCTTTGAGCTTCCTCCATGATCCTCTCTTGGAGTCCATCCACCATTGGTACACACAATCTACCTTGATATCTCAATACGCTATCTCCTCATTGTTCAAAAGCTAATACTTTTTGCTTATGAACATTTGCCCTCAATTCAAGCAAAATAGGATCTTGGTCTTGCTTTCCTTTCACTTCTGACACTAATGATGATTCAGCCCCATTCATCACCATTATTCCTCCTTCTTTGGAATCCATTAGTCGAACTTCCAATTGTGCAAGTCTATGCATATCTTTCGCTAGCTCTCTTATTTCTTCCCCAACATGGGCAGTACTACCCATAGACAACTTGCTTAAAGCATCAACAACAACATTAGCCTTACCTAGGTGATAAAGAATACTCATGTCATAATCCTTGAGTAATTCCAACCACCTCCTTTATTTGAGATTGAGCTCTTTTTGAGTAAACACATACTGAAGGCTCTTGTGATTGATGAACACATCCACATGAACACCATAAAGATAATGGCGTCATATTTTCAAAGCAAAAACTACAGTAGCAGCCTCTAAGTCATGGGTTGGGTAATTCTTCTCATGAACCTTCAACTGTATGGAGGCATAAGTTATAACATTGTCATTTTGCATTAGTACACAACCCAAACCAACTCTAGACGCATCACAATATACAACAAAGCCTTGCGTATCTTCTGGTAAGGTAAACACTGGGGCAGTAGTCAACCTCTTTTTCAATTCCTGAAAACTTGTCTCACAAGCTTTAGACCATTGAAACTTCACTGTTTTCTGAGTCAACTTGGTCAAAGGGGACGAAATAGACGAGAACCCCTCTACGAACCTTCTACAATATCCAGCCAAACCCAAGAAACTCCTAATATCAGTTGGAGATGTGGGTCTAGGCCAGTTCTGCACTGCTTCTATCTTTTGGGTATCAACTCTAATTCCATCACCGAAAATTATGTGGCCCAAGAACGCCACAGACTCAAGCCAAAACTCACATTTAGAAAACTTAACATATAACTCCTTATCTTTCAAAGTCTGAGGATAGGAGATGACTAGCATAATTTTCTTCATTCCTCGAATAGATTAGTATGTCATCAATGAAGACGATAACAAACATATCTAAATAAGGTTTGAAAACTCTATTCATAAGGTTCATGAATGTTGTAGGTGCATTGGTCAAACCGAACGACTTGACTAGAAACTCATAGTGACCATAACGGGTCCTGAATGCTGTCTTGGAAATATCACATTCCCTTACTTTCAATTGATGGTAGCCAGATCTGAGGTCTATCTTAGAAAAACAAGAATTATCCTGAAGCTGATAGAAAACATCATCAATTCTCATAAGAGGATATTTGTTCTTGATGGTAACCTTGTTCAACTGACGGTAATCTATACACATCCTAAGGGAACCATCTTTCTTTCTCACAAATAAGACCGAAGCACCCCAAGGTGAGACACTTGATGGAATAAAACCCTTATCAAGGAGATCTTTCAACTGTTCTTTAAGATCTTTCAACTCTGCTGGTGCCATTTTATATGGCGGAATAGAGATAGAACGAGTATCTGGAAGAACATCTATACCGAAGTCTATCTCTCTCTTAGGAAGGACTCCGGGTAGATCATCCGGAAAAACTTCTGGAAACTCTTTTACTATAGGAACTGACTGAATATGATGTATCTCAACACTAGAGTCATTAGCTCGGACTAAGTGATAGACACACCCCTTGGAAACTAACTTTCTTGCCTTAAGGTACTAAATAAAACGACCCTTAGGCACTGCTGAACTACTTTTCCACTCTAAGACTGACTCATTAGGAATTTGGAACTTGACAACTCGAGTTCTACAATCAATGGAGGCATAACAGGCATGAAGCTAGTCCATACCTAGAATGACATCAAAATCTACCATGTCTAACTCAATTAAGTTAGCTATGATGTCTTTGTGATTGATGGAAATGACACAATCGCGATATACTCGCTCAGCTAGAATAGAATCTCCAACAGGTGTAGAAATACAAAAGGGTTCATAGAGTTTCTCAGGAATAACATCAAACTTATTTGCAACTTAAAGGGTTACAAAAGATAAACTTACTCTTGGGGCTAGTAAAGCATAAACATAAAAAGTAAATACTTTGATCATACTAGTGACAACATATGGAGAATTCTCTTGCTCTTGGCGACTAGTGATCGCATAAAGGTGGTTTGCTCCTCCGCCAATATCGGATGTAGCTCCTCTAGGTACAACCCTGTCTGGTAGAGAAACTGATGAAGATTGGGCTCTATTGCCCTGATTTCCACTACCTTGCCTATTCTTAGGGCACTCTTTCATGAAGTGACCCTCTTGTCATACTTAAAACAACCTGACTGGCCATCACGACACTTACCTGGGTAGGTTCTACCACACCTAGCACATGCAGGAGTCCAGCCATTCCTTTGTGCCATACTACCCGAGATCGCCAGTCTAGCTCAAGTTCTGAATTCTGACTATTATACTCACCTTTGTTTCTGGGTGCAGGTGCACTAACAAATGATAGAGCAGGCCCCTTTTGCTTTTGCTGAAAAGATGAACAGTTCACATTACTTTTATGCTGCCCGGACTCATTTCATGTCTTAGCCTTCTTGTTTCTAAACTCATCCCTATCCCTCAGCTTCTCTTCCTCAACCCGTTACACATATACCATTAACCTCGATATATTTATGTCCCAATTAGCATCGCTGCCCTGCCCTTCTTGCTTGACAGATGGGACAACCCAGCAACAAACACACTCATTTTACTCCTCATATCCGCAACCATCTCCGGAGCATAGCGGGACAGTTGGGTGAACTTCAACCCATACTCATGAACACTTAAAGAATCTTGCTTAAGAGTAAGAAACTCTCGTACCTTTGCCTCTTTCAATTCTCGGGGGAAGAAACTCCCCAAGAAAGCTTTCTCAAAATATGCCCAACTCACAGGTGGTGCTTCCTCAGCTCTACCCTTTTTCCACTGGTCAAACCAAATCCTAGCAATATTCTTCAATTGATATGCATCTTGTTCAGCTCGCTCAGTATCGACAACGTGCATTACATCAAATACCTTTTACAGTTCCTCAATAAAGCTCTCTAGATCCTCAGTAGTGCTCGAACCAGTGAAACTTGGAGGGTTCATCCTCGAGAACTCACGAATCCTCAAAGTGTCAGCCTCTTCTTGTCGAGCTCCTCTTTGTTGCCAAACCTAGTTAGTCACAACTTGACTTAGCATCCTTATTGCTTCTCTGAACTCAGCATTAGTAACTTCCCCTTGCTCCTCAATATTACGCCTAGCAGGACGACCTCTGACAGCTCTTCGTGGGGGCATAATTATCTAAAAACACGAGCAAGAACGAATTAGAAGAAACTTTTTATAGATCAAACTCTAACGCACGAAATGAGTATGAAAGAAGTGAGAAATTTTCCTAAGTATCGTGGCCTCCTAATTATAGATGTGGTGCGCTTCACACCGATAATTAGGACTCTACTGACATGGCTTAATAGACTCCCTACGACTCTTGAACTATGTACTCTGATACCAAGTGTGTCACGCCCCGAGCCTACACCCCAGACGTGGCTCGCACTCGAGAACCATTACTAACCCCAAGCGAACCCTCGGTCTGGCTTACTTACTCAGCAGAAGACTAAAAAGCATAAATACAAGGATTCAATGCATCTCTACTCAACTGTTAAATAAAATAACTTAAAATGTTTAAAAGTCAACATTCAACTTAGCCAAAATGGCAACTCAAGTCTTAACATATGAAATGATAATGTAAAAACAACTGAACTACTAACTATCTGATTGTCTATGAAGCCTCTAAAACAAAGAGGGATGTCGAGACAAGACCCCCGATCATCCTAATAATGAAATAATGAGAACAAAGCAAAAAGAGTCCTCCGGAATGCAAGAAGGCTCACCAACTGACATCAATACATTGAATGTATGAGTATGCGAGTTGGAATACTAAACACAACATAGGCTTGAAAAGAATCTGAAAGAAACTTACACTAGATGTACTCAAATCCTGAATAACTTAACTCAATATAAAGCAATAAACATATCCAATACATAGAAAATTTGTAAAACAGTGGAAAACAACTTAATTTGTCAAAGAAAATGCAATAAAAAACTCAAGTTACTCATATAATAAAGTAATATAGTTTCTGTTGGAGATTCTCTAACTGACAACCACCACTATGAGCCTAAGTGGTGATACATTGTCTTGCCCACGCTTCCAGAACTAAACTATATTTTACCGTCATATAGAACGCTTAACTAAGTGGATCCACTTGTCTATGCTAAAAGCATCTTAAGGAGTCATCTAAAAAGTATGATCCTTTACTACTCATGATGGCTGCATGGTTTATGCAGACTTGAGTTAATATAAACTCGCATCCCCATATCGGTGCTCAATACTACACTCAAAATATACTTAGCTCATATGTTTTTAAAACAAACTTTTTTCTTTGGTTTGAGATAATTACTCAAAACTTAGCTTAAAAGCTCTCTTGGAATCGATGTTCCCTTTCTTGTTCAAATGTGAAAACATTTTAAACTCTTGGGAATACTTAGTTCCCTTATAACTTTTGGAGAAATGAACTCAACTCTTTACTCTTTGCTTAACTTAAAACTTAAGTCTTAGAACAAAGTTTAAAACATTTGTGAAAGACTTTTGAAAAACTTTACTGAACTTCTCTCGACTTGCTTCTTAACTTCTAAACTTGACTCTTAACTTTCCTTGACTTGAATTATGGATTCCAGGATTGTGATTTATGATAGGAAAGATCTCATGATGTTTAGGAGTGTTTTTAGATAGCTAAACACGAGAAAAGATAAAAAATTTAGTTTAAGGGTGGGTCCGCGATGAGGAGAAGTATTTAAATTTTGGTCGCAAAAATACTTTTTGAGGGAGAACTGTCCGTGACCGCTCCACGACGTGAAATGATTTTTCCCAAATCTGGGGAGCAAGTCCGCGACACGGAGCTAGTGCCTAGATTTGCCCGACTAATTTTTTCTTCGTTTTCCAGCCCCAATTCGCCCAAACTCTATTCTTTCTCCCAAATTCTTTTTAGATACAGATACCCATCAAATGTACCTAAGAACCTAACTCCAATCTACTCAATTTGACGCAATCATCTCAGAAACTTCTCAATTTCAGCCCAACTCAAGAACACTATCAAATTCAAGAATAGATATCAAGAACATCAACTTTCAAACTCTTTTAGGACGAATTCACACTAAAATAAACATGTTTGGCACGTGGGTGAACGAACTCAATGTTATGAAAGCCTCACATACCTTGTAGGATTAAATCCTTGGCGAAATCCACACAAAAATCTCCAAGAAATCGAGGAACTTTTAACTTGTCTTCTCCTTTCTCCTCTTTTCTCTTTTCTCCAAGCCCTAGCGTAAGCTTCAACTTTTCTAAAGTGGTCTAATTCTGATTATCAAAAACGAAATAAAACAATTGGGCAAGGAAAGGACTAAAATACCATTCCAAAATTCGGATTATACTTTCCTTATCTAAACAGCTCAACTTTCAAAGGGCATATATCACTCATACGAACCCGGAATAGCGCAAACTCAGTGGCGTTGGAAAGATTATTCAAAGTGTTTTCCTACCATATCTGAAAATACACCTAACTCGTCCTAAGCTAGGAGTTATGACCGTTTGAAGTTGACTAATACTCAACTTATTCTAACTTGACAAAATTTCCAGATTTTCATTCTTTCCAAAAACGACTATTTCCAATTATGAACTCCTTCCTAGTTACTTTAATTTGCGAGATGTTACACTTTTGCTTTTATAAATAGATTAAAAATAAATTTTGATGAAAACATATATAAGTTCTTTAAAATTGTTTATATGAATAATATATTATGTATGTATAATGATAAATTATATGTATATACTTTATCAATTCGATTCAGTAATTTCTTCGGTTTTCATGAGAAAAAACAAAATCAAATCAAATACTTCTCGATTTTTTAAAATCTAAAACCAAACCAAGTCAAATCCAAATAAATCGATTTATTTAATCAATTTGATTTGATTTTTAAATTGGGATCAATTTTTATCCAAACTGTGAACACCCCTATATATTAGTTATGTCGGTTTCTAAGTTGCAAACTGAACGTCGTATTAATTTTATACTTGAACAAAGCTATCAAACATTGTATAACTTATACATAAATCAATACAAAAATAAGCTAGATCTTTATAAGCTACCAAACGACCCTAGGGACATTTGCTAGGGGACAGGATATATAAATTTATCTCACAAATCGAGATATCTTATGAAATTAGCTGTTCCATATGAATAACTAATTGCATTGTTTTAGTACAAATGACGGGATAATCTTGCATTTTATCTTGGGATTATTATCCCTTATCGCCACACTAGCGACCTCTGAGGGATAGTTTGGCTTAAATATAACTTTTGTTAGGGAATAATTATATTGAAATTAATTTCATTGAAATTAGTTATTCTGATATTATTTTTATTGACTGTTTAGTTTGTTATATTAAAAATAACACGCACTGACAAACTTTCTAACAATAAGTTGTTTGTTGACAAAAATACCCTACCTTATTTAATAGAAAAATGGTTTAAAGGACTTCATAGGTACTTTTATCATTATAATTGTGTTATTTCGAGATAACTGATCTAGATATTAATATTCTACCCTCTCACATAAATAACTCATTTATGCACTAATTTTGATAAAACTTATCCCAAAATTAATAATCAAACAAAAACAAGACAATATTAATTTTTTTTTTATCTCAAGGCTATTTATGTTTTGTTCAAAATACCAAATGACTTGTTAGAGTTTGTTGGATGGTAATTGTGCAATTACGTTGATCTTTTAGAGCTTCATGTAGAGAAATATGTTCATAAATACCTTTCGATTGAAGGTAAAGATTTATTCGCATTCGATGTTTAGCAAGCTAATATATAAATAAATATATGACATATGTTTACAATAATTCATGGTTTAATTCCATGAAGGAAGAAAACATAGGATAAACTCAGGTGGGTCGGGCCCAACCTGACCCTCTTAAGGGATGGGCTCTTGGTCCAAATGTGTTGAACTATGTCTTACATGTTAAGCCCAATGTGGAAATCAGGGGCGACTCAACAGATCTCGTGGCCTAAGTCAAAATCATACTAAGAGGCCCTTCAATTTATTTTATAAAATTTATACACTAACAAGAAAATCTATTTTCTACACAATAGATTAATCATTTAAGACAAAAAAATATCAAAATTTCACACAAAAAAAGAAATGAAGAAGAGTAAAAAAAAAAAAAAAGTGATGGATTATCGATGTTAAGCTTCAAAATTTAAATTGAAATTTTAATTTGGCTATCATTGCAAATAAGAAAAAAAAAAAAAAAAGAACATACATAACTTAATAGTTGAAGTTTTGAGCATGGATAGTAACAAAAATATCCAAATTTCTGATCAATTTAAATGATGTAATTCTTTTTAAATTATATAATTCATTCCATTAAGTAGCACTCATTGGTGAATATCTAAAACAAATTATAAAAATATACTCTCTCTGTTCCTAATTACTTGTCCACTTTTGAAGTGACACACCTATTAAGAAATTAATAATTGACATAGTAAGTTTACCATTTTACCCCTATTAATTATGAAGTGTATGAATTAAAAACTTAACATTTTCAAGAAGTTCTATTTTTTTTCAACGTAATTAATTGAGGGTATAATAGATAAAAAAAATTATCGTTTCTTGATTTACCAAAATGGACAAGTAATTAGGGATAACTAAAAAATGAAATATGGACAAGTAATTAGGGACAAAGTGAGTATTAAATTAAAACGAAAAGGAAACGTGTGCATGAATATTTTTGTGTTCACGTAGTTTAAGAAAAGATTGAAAAAAAATGATTATGTTGTCAATATATATAACTTAGTTCCAATATAAAAAAAAAATATACTAATTTAAAATTGAAAGTTAAAACAAATATATCAAATAATGAGCGAAAATATTGTAAGAATTTATGAACTTATTGGTAAAAAATACTTTCAAACAAATAATAATAAAAAATATACCATAACAATTTTATTTATATAAATTATATTAATATATAATAAAATTAATAATAATATAATTTAAACAAATTTGGGGCCTTCAATTTATTTAGGCCTAAGGCAATGGCCTCACTGGCCAAGCCTTAGAGCCGCCCCTGGTGGAGATGAATTTTATACAAAAAGTAAAGATAAAAATAAGAAAAAACTATCTTATTAGGTATATATTCATACTTTATATATTAAGTTTATTTATGCTTTTAAATAATTATGTATCTTACCACTAATTAAGAGTTCTCGATCATATATTGAGAGAGATATACCTATATATATATATATATATATACACACACACACACACACCATTTACACTAAAAATATAGGAAGAAAAGCAAGCGAGATAAGGAGGAGGCAAGTGAGATAGTCATGTCTCCCAGCTACATGCGAATCACACCAGATATACATTAAATACATGTATCTGATGTGATTCGCATATATCTGGAAGAGTTGTGAACGAAATGGGAGGAGGCGGGCGGATTTGTCTATGTATCCTAGATACATGTGAATCTACTAAAATACAATGTACCTAGAACAAATTACACCTAATTTTGACTTTATGTATCCCGTGATAGATGTACCTGAATGCATCTGGACTCACCAAAATTTGGTAAGATTCGTAATATTGCAAAACTAGAGTGTATCTTAGTATAGAGTGAGTTGATAAAATAAGCGAATTATTAACTTGTCTAAACCTAAATAGGTTAGGTGGATCATTAACCCGTCCAAATATAAACAAATTAAATGAGTGAGCTAATTTTATCGCCTTTATACATAGTTTTTTTTCATTTGCTGTCTTGTACCTATAGTTACATTAGAGCCCGACCAAATTCAAATATTTACGTCGGAAAGTCCCACATTGGGGTGTAAAACACTTCCTAATAAAGGTGACTCAATTTTTCTCCATGCTTCTTTTGTACTTATTGGCAACTCATAGTACATTTATTAATTAAATTCAAGATAATGTTCATGAAGCTAATTGGTTATATTGTAAAATTGCCTGAAAATCTAGCATGACAGACTTTCTCTCTTATCTCATTTGTCTCCATAAATTAAACAACATATTTTGTTCGTTGGCTAGTATATTAAGAATATTAATTAATTATTTAATTATATGTACACAAATTGGCCACGTCTTCATGGCAACACTACTAATATTTATCAATATGAGTTATAGTGGAATGGTTCGAAAAACTTTTAGTCAGAAATTTCAAATTCAAACTTCTACAAATAAAATAGATTCTGCTAGGAGTGGTGCCTTCAACAATGATCATTACGTTATAGTATGTAAATTCAAAATTGATTACGCTTAATACAATTTCAGACACTAAATTAAAAGGGAAAAGAAATATCTAATAGCTAGTTTTTGCCAATATTTTATTTTATCTATGTTACATGAAATTTTGCTAATACATGTATCTGCCATACATAATACTTGGATAGGGATATCTTTTTTTTTATAAGTTTCTATTAAGTTATACAAATAATTTTAAAAAGTAAATTTTATATAAATATATATTTGTTGTTCATGGAAGTTTAATTTAAAGAAGAGTTGCATATGTATTCCACCTAGCTTGTAAATGTCTAGTTAAAGAGATTCAAAATTGCCACTGTCTCCTTACACAACTATTATAATAATGATATATACCACCACCAACAATAATTACCTTTCAATTTTAAATAAATTAAAATCGATTATGAATTTTATTTCTCCATTTAAAAATAAATTTCAACTTTCCGATGATCTTTTTAAGGCCAAAGATTAAACAATATTTTAGTACATTATACATATCTTAAATTAAGATCATAAGTTTTTAACCAAAAAAATTGTGAGATTCAAAAGTCTTTTTGGATTTCTTAAATTTCGTATCAAGTAAAAATCAGACAAAAAAATTAAAACGAAAGAGAAAATTTCTTTTTTTCCCTAGAAATTAAAAAGTTTATAGTCTCTCCAATCAACAAATTAAGAGAATGTTCTTCTTGTTACCAAACCCATTGGTGCTGTTTTCTTGCATGCTTAAGTGGCTGCATATCTAACAACATGAATATTTGGTTGGTGAAGAATAATATATTCTCCATTTTATATAAGCTATAGAGCAATGCATGTAACATATTAATGAAAAACTAGATACATTGAACATTTTCTATCCCATGATACTATGATAATGCTCAACTTTTTCTATCCCATTGATACTATGATAGAGCTTCTATGTAATGTTCGAGTCGACTTACACATATCTCGACTAATTTTATAAGCGACCTATAATACAATCTCTCATCAACGTAATTCTATCCATCAGAATTTGGTTTGGTATTTGCAACACCTTTTGTCATTATAGGCATTGGATACGTAACTCTATTCAGAAAGACTTGAGCAGATGAACAAAAATAACTGAGTTTGTTACAGAATGTTATAATCTACTATAATAGTGAAATCATCTTGATTTTTTCATGTCTGACTAATCAAAATAATTAAGTTATATGATATTTCAAGTTCATTATTTTCTCTTGATTTTCCCCTCAACTTTTGACCATCCTACCCCACTACCCCCGAACCCCTACAGCCCACCCTATCCCATCCCCAGAATATTTTGCTATGTTACATATAGTACGATATCGTCGTTTGCAGTGGTTGTTATGAAAGTTGATCGGCTAGAATCCTGCTATATGAGACTAATATCGTCTTCAACAACATCAACATCTACTAGTTACTCTTCTAATAGTTACTTTTTGTATAACCCCCACTCTCCTTTTTAATTCGACGGTCCTAAAGACCTATGTGTAGGACCTACGGTTCTCGTCCCTTGTACTACTATAACTTAATTAATAGAATAGTTTATCTTTTTCAAAAATAAAAATAAATTCTTGAAGATAATTTTTTGATTGACTTATCAAACACTTGAAATTAATTAAGAAATCCACTTATTTCCCGGAGAAAACATTTATTTCCTACCAACCATATATAATGCACAAAAATAGTGATATAGAAGGAATATATATTGACTGTTTTCTAGGAAATGGTAACAATTTGCAAAGATGTCTGGAACCAGGTTGTATCTTTTGTTCAGGATCATTCTTTTGATTTGGTCAGTTGGGGAAAAAAAATATAGTAAGTAATTATTTTATTAATTTATTCTTTATTTTTGTTTTTTTATGAGATCGAATTGGATATATATACTTTTTATTCCTTTTGCTATGACATGACATGAAATGTTGTTGCATCTAATTTTAACTAACAATTAATCTTCAGCGAATTACTAAAAAAAAAAAAAAAAAGGCTTTAACCTTAGTATCATTTATAGGTAAAGCGAAGTCAGGAATTATAGTTTCTAGATTTTGATTTTCTAAATTAATTATTTTTATTTGTTCAATTAACTTCTTAAAGAGAAATACAAGATTTGAATTAGAGATATGAAATTCGATTAAACTAGTGAATTATAATCTAGCTTTGCCTTGTGTTTAGAACGACCAAATTTTCATATCTAACCACTTAAAAATATAACTATCACAATAGTCGACAAACAACATCAATTGCACAAAATCTTGAATACGTCACTTCAACTTCATTGTTTCTTAAATATGTATCACATTATACCACTAGGCTTTTATTGACCACCCTAAAAATGTTTTGGATATGTGAATATGACTTCAACTTACGTATACTTAAATTCGATTTAGAAATATGTAAATATGTTAAAAAAGTATTTCAAGTAAATATTAGTTCTGCTCAATAATTTTTTCCCACTTTTTTTCCAAATACCCTTTTAATCACTTTCAACCAAATCTTATCTAAATGCCTAATTTACTTATATATTCCTTCATCTTCATGTCTAAATTCTAATAGCAAAAGACTACAAAGTGAGATCCAAACATGGTGTTCCATCATAACTTTCAATAATTCAGATCCGTGATACGTAAGATATATTAAATTAAAGATTATTTCATATCAATTTTTTCTTTTATTTCAAAATACAATACTTAAAACATCCGATTAAGTATTACTGATAAAATTCTATCCATCACACCCTAATCCTCGATGGACATATCATTTCCCTTTCCAGACAAAACTCATCTAACCCATTAAATTATATTAGTCTTCCTATAATATTCGATGGCCGTCTCATTTCCCTTTCAAGACCAAACTTGTACTGCATAAGGTACATATATTAAACTAAAGATAACTTCATATCAATCTTTTCTTTTATTTTCAAGATATAGTACTCAAAAAAGTCGATTAATCAAGTATGATAAATTTTTATCCATCACACCACATTAATCTTCTAGGGACATATCATTTCCCTTTCAAGACAAAACTCATCTAGCCCTTCAAATTATATTAGCCCTCCTATAATTCTCGATGGACGTCTCATTTTCCTTTCAAGACAAAACTCGTATTGCATAAGGTACATATATTAAACTAAAGATCACTTCATATCAATTTTTATTTTTATTCTGATAGAAACAATTAATAATTTTTTATCTATCACACCATAATCTTGGATGGACGCATCATTTCCCTTTCAAGACAAAACTCATCCAGCCCATCAAATTATATTAGTCTTCCTCCTTCACATATCCCAAAGCACACAAGACTATAACACTTCATGTTAGTTTTGAGATAATTCTTACCCTACAAAGCACAATTCCCAATTTGTATCAAACAACAATTCTTCCTTTACTTATTTTTTCTTATTGGGGTCCAAATTATTTTTGTTTTTTTTTCCTCTTTGAATTAAATGCCCACAACAATTTTTCTCAATTTTCCAAAGCAAAGGGACCCTCTCACAGTTCACATCCACACATTAAGCCTTAGGATTTTAAACAAAAAAGTAGATCTGTTACATAACCAAGAGACATGCAATAATTTAATCAATGTGACCAAAAAAAGAAATTAATTGGTTTAAAATAAAGTAGTGGCTAAGAGTACAACAAGAAGATAATAATGAAAAAACTAATCATATAAATAGATGATATTATTTATCTTTTAAATAGCTTGCCTTTTGTTCTTATGTCAATGAATTGATGAGACAGAAAGTGTTAAATATTATATGAACTATTAATATGGGACCTTGTTTAATTTGGAAATCATGTTGGATTATTGGATGTGATATTTTACCTGTGGTTGAATGTAATTATGAACCAGATGATAAATATGAAGTTTATGAATTTAGGATATAATTGAATTAATTTGACTAATCTGTTAAATGTTTTTAACTCGAAAAGACATGTCAACAATTTATTTTTAAATTCGCTTTGATATAACTTTAAACTCTTACTTTCCATTCTGATGTGATATTTGTGTTAAAGATAATTGTCATAGCAAACTCTCTTTCGATGTAATAATTAACACATATATAAAGTTTGAATCAAAATAATTGTGTTTCACCCTTATTGTTTATAGTAAAAAATTTATTTATGAAATATTCATAACAAACAATAAAAAAGTAAAACTTTCCAATATAATGTACTACTACCAATTTTTCTTTTGGTTATATAAAAAAGACATTTGAGATTTCAATTTATATACACCTTATTTCAATTTAAATGATTATACTTTCTTTTTAATTTGTTCGAAATAATTAAATTTTAAAAACACACACATTCTTTCTCTCTCCATGATCTATATGATTTGAAAACTCAAATGATTGATAGAGAGAAATTAAAGGTTAATAATTCTCAAATGTTCCACAGAAAAGAATAGAAGAATTTTCAATTTATATTCATGTATCTTGAACTATGAAGTTTATTAAATTTAGGTTGTTTAAACAAAATAATCAAATTATCGTCTTTTCTAATTTGGATTTGAATTTTCTCATGAAAAAAGTATCAAAATCAAATACACTAAAATTTTGAAGGGATTTATTTGAGTAATTAAATATATCATTTTTTTCTCTTTTCTATTAGTTAGTAATTATTGCATGGGAGTTTCATTCTATATTGTTTTCCCCATTACTATATTTTAAGGGGTACTTCATGTGGGAGAAAGATTTGAGGTTGGTGGGGTACTTAAGGATGGATGTGAATTGTCTCTACTCTTAATCAGACGTTTCGAGTCTCGAACTTTTTTTTCAATGATGTGCATCTCCTTTAATAAGTTTCATATGACACAAATTTGTTTAGTAGGACGATATAGTTGCCAAAAATTATTTCTCTATTTTATCGTAATTATTCTCACTAGGATTTGGATGATTTAATAATGGATGAAAATAAGTTGGGAACTCATAAGGTTTCAAGTTAAATTTCGAGAATGTAAAAACACTAAATAATTTGTTTATATTTGTTCAAATTTTGATAGATAGATTTAATCATAACTTATGTTGATATTAATGAAAAATATATAAACGTTATTTTTTAAAATTAATTAAAATGTGCATAAGCTAATCAAGCGGTTCCGATTAGATTGTTGTTGTTTCATAACGTGCGTGGCGGGACATTAGTCTTAAGATATACAAAAACTTTTTAATGCAGGTGTCACACCATTGTTGGATTAAATCATGATAAGATTAGCATGGTACAAACTATAATATTGATAGATAAAAAGCAAGATTTAGGGTGTGTTTGGTAGGAACGAAAATGTTTTCATAAAAAATGTTTTTCTAGAGTTATTAATATTGTCACTAATGAGAATACTAGGTTAATTAAAATATCATAATTAAATGTCCTTTTTTAGCATCTTATCTAAATCTTATTGGCCAAATGTACTAACAATATTAAAGTTAGGACATTGCTCCGGATTTGTTGGGGTTGGGGTACATTTGTTATATAGGTAACTATTATTTGTTCAAGTTGAGCATATAAACATATGATAATGGGCGAATGAGAAATTTTAAAATGACAGACAATAAATTACAATCACAAAAAAATATAAAGAAACATGAATATTTATTTCTCACTAGTGCGAGATATAATTTTGTTCCTCTTTTGATTCTTCTTTCATACGATTTATTCATGATTCGAGAACCAATTTCTCGAACTAAGATAATTTGAATTTGATCTCTTTATGAATATTTCATGAATTTGTGGAATATTCGAGATGTATGTTTAAGGGAATACAATAGTATCATTTATATAGGCATAAGTTATGGTTTACGGTTAGAGTAGTCTCCAAAAATCTAAATGAAATCGAATACTTCTTGTAGAGTCTCAACTAAAATTGAATATGCTTTGCAGATTTCCTGCAATTTTTTAATGTCTACACACGTGCATAACCTTTTTCAAACTTTGAACCATAAGTGCTTATTATGAACACTTTATCATGCTATTCAGGTGTGATCAATCAGATCATGTTATTGTTCAAGTGTTTAAATAAAATTTACTTATAATAAATTTAAGGTAATGACGAAGTCAAATTTTCAGTTAGAGAATTCAAAATAACCTTTTTTTTTGTTTTCGACCTCGCGTCAGTCCGGGTGTTGAGCGAGTTGAGCATTAAATTACAAGTGCATTGTATATTGTACAATATCTATTTACACAAGTTAACGTGACATAATACATAGATAGACATCTTAACTTTATTTTAACGTAAATTAAACACTTTAATTTTAAGGATGCACATTTGAACAACTCAACTCACTTTACCGTGTCAGTTGAATACTCCAATTTATAAAATCATGTTCATCTAGACACCTTCAAAATGTATACATCACCTCAATATTGAGTGTTCACGAGACACAATTGAAACAAGTTAACTGTCTAAATATATATATATTCTCAAAGTTAACACGCTCAATACCTATTAATGTCAAATTAAGATGTCTATTTATGTATTACGTCATTTAACTTTAATCTCTCCCACTACAAGTGGGCAATGCATGTTAATTAAGGCCCTCTTCCAAATTGTTGCTACATCTCATCAATATTTTTCAGGTCTATCTACACAGGACCAAATTTCCACTAAATAATTCTTGTGTAATGATAAGTGACAATAAATAATATATTTTCATTATCCAACCACTGTTGTTGGCTAAATTAATGTGAACATGGGACTTGAAAATGATACCTACAATTAGTTTACATGGACAATAGATTATAGATTGAACATTTTACCTAATTCCTAAAAACATATAAAATAATCCTTTATGTTTCAAAATAAGTGTTTAATTTTTTTTTTCACGCCTATGAGTAAATATGACTTATAAACATGTTTTTCTTATTTTTATTAAAAAACGTCATTTAAAAATAATATTTTTAACCGATCAAACATGAAAAAATTGATAACAAATCATAGAAAATATTACCGACATAACTTGAAAAAGAGTTGGTAAGATTGTACTGTCACTACTGTGATTTTCTCATAGTTTTTCATCATTCTATATTTCCAATCATTGAAATCTCAAAACTGAAAATAAAAAATATATATAAAAGGAAGGTTCTTTTATTATTATTATTTTGGTTTTCCATTCGATGTTTGATGTCCGATATCTATATTAGAGCTCGATTAAATTTGAATTTGTGCTGAAAAATTCCACATTAGAAAGTAAAATGCTTCCTAACAAAGACGATTTTGTATCCAGGGAGACTCAAATACAGGTCTTCTGATTAAAGATGAAGGAGTACTGACTACTGATCACTCCACCATGACCATTGTCTACATATTCTTTTATTATAACTCCAAAAATCTGCCAGATGGTCAAGAAAATTATCAGAAACAATATTATTCTCTAAAAAATTGTTATAAATAATAGTACCATCTATAGTTTAGTTGTACAACCAAAAAAAAAAAAAACACAAAAAGGAGAAAAAAATATGGATTCCCAAACAACAGTTAAAACTTTAACAGAACATCCTCTTCAGTACAGAGCTTTTGTTCAAAACCATACACTAAAAGATGCGTCATTTTCTTCATATCTCAAACCAGAAGATCATAGTGTTGATGATTCCGAAATCAACGTGTTCGATGCGAAAAAATATTTCAGTGAAGGCAATGAATCATCTTCTGTTGTTCAAAAAAATGTAAATGATCAATGTGAATTACCATCAGGTCATCGACATTCGTCAGTTTCTTCCGTAGACAATGCCTACGGAAGAAACTTTCGTGCTAATTCCTTTCGTGCTACTCCAACTGCTTCGTCAGAAGCTAGTTGGAATAGCCAGACAGGACTATTAGCAAATCCCCCAGGTGCAATTGCAGTTTCATTGAAGAGTATTAATACGAATGACAAAAAAAGAGGTTCGTTTAGTACTCGTAAATGGTTTTTCTGTCGAAAATGCCCTTGTTCTGGGAAGAAATCTGTGCAAGTCGAGGAAGCTAGCTCGGAGCCAAGAACAGAAACTGGCTCCGAGCAGCATTTCCCTGTTAAACACAGTAATAAGATCGTAGTTGAGAAATCAACTAACATATCTCAGAAAAAATCTATTGAAATACAACAGGGAGGAGCCGTGAGGTCAGAGACTAATAAAATTGGAACGATTCAGAGAAGATCATCAGAGTCAGAGAGTAGTACAGCTAATACAATTAGCTGTCAACAGCGTGTGCTGGCACCGGTTAGACCGTTTACCGAGACGCCAGGTGGAGGCTTTTCATTCCCAATTCTGAACAATTCAGGTCAATCGAAATTAGGAATCAAGCCTCCACCAACAAGATCATCGATTTCCCCAATTTTAGAAGATCCGCCTCGAGATTCACTCGAGGT
This sequence comes from Solanum pinnatisectum, assembly GCA_035578085.1. NCBI lineage: Eukaryota > Viridiplantae > Streptophyta > Magnoliopsida > Solanales > Solanaceae > Solanum > Solanum pinnatisectum. The sequence goes on along the minus strand of CM069085.1, from coordinate 41,405,654 downwards.
ATTTCAACCATCTTCTCGAAAATCAATCGAAACAGATCACCACCGAAGCAATAATTTCCCCTTCCCAGGTAGTCCAATTTCTCGAATAACAGCAACAGACGACGACGTAGCAAGCGATGCAAGCTCCGATCTATTCGAAATCGAGAGCTTTTCGACTTCAATGGCGAATTCATCCTGTCCATTATATCGTCAACGAAATTCACTCGAGGAGCCTGGTACACCGAGCATTGCAGCTACAGAGTGTTATGCACCGAGTGAAGTGAGTATTGATTGGAGTGTTACAACAGCTGAAGGTTTCGATCGGGCCAGTGTTACTAATTATTCAATTATTTCAGAAATCGAGACAAATACTCGAGTTTTTGATGGTAATGGTGGTGATGGTGATGGAGGTAAGTGGAAAGGGGGTGGATTGTTGAGTTGTCGGCATGAAAAGGCGGTAAATGTGGGACCGCAGCCAATTAAATATGGATCGCCCAATGGGCCACCGCAACTGCCGTTGAAATCAACGGCAGGACATGTGGGAAGTAGGCCAATAGGTAGAGCTAATAAGCCACCTCTTGCAAGCTCTCATTCAGCACGCTTGTCTCTTGCATTTGCAGCATGACCTTCACACTCTCATGTTTGATGTTTGTATGTTTTACTCTATTCTATCTCGTCTTCGTTTCATTTCATGTGACACTATTGTTATTTAAAGAATCAGGAGAATTCTTTTTTAATCTTAATTTTTTAAATTATTTATATTGTAACTTATAAAATTTTTTTTATGTATTTCTTAGTACTCTTTGTCAGAGTTTATGTAGCAATATTTTCTTTGTAGCCTATTTTTTATATTCTTTTCATTTTAATTTATTTGTTATATTTTATTTTTTAGTGATTTGTTTTAAAAAAAAGTTTTTTTTCTTTGAAAACTTGTAATTTAAAGTTGTAATGTAATATGTTCAATATCATAAGATGAAATAAATTTTGGTATATTCTGTACATATCTTTAGTTAAAAGATCACGTGGTTTGAAAAGTTTTTTTAAATTTTTAACTACTTATCAAATCAAAAGCATACAAACAAATTAAAATGAAAGGAAGTAACTTTTAAAATTTCAATTTGAACTTCTCACTTTTTTTTTGATTCTCAATCAGTATTCGATGTTTAGTATCTAGTATCTACATTGAACTTTTAAATGAATTCTCGTAGCGTAAGATCCATTAAAAAGTGAAGTATTCCCTACTATGATTAGTGTTTTTTCATATCCAAGTTCGAATATGAGATTTTTTGTCAAGAGTGAATAAATTCCATATATTCACTACGATAAATATCTTTGATAGTTGAAATTTTCATTTTATCCTTAATAATAAACTTTTACAGAGACATAAATGTTATGATATATATACTTAAGGTCATATATTTCAAAAGTTTATAATCATATAAATATTATCACATGTTTAAGATCAAATAGTTCAAATTCTTTATAGCCATACAAATTTTATGGCATGCATGAAGAGGATATAGTTGGGGTCACCTAAACGATAGGTAGGCCAAAATGTCTGACATTTTTAGTTGTTGTTCATGCACCTACCCAGAGGCTCTCTTGTTCAAATGAGGGGCATATTTAGAGGTTCGATTAAAGATTCACGTGAATTTAATAATTGTTTTTTAGATAATATATCAAGAAATTTATTAAGTTACTGTTTATCATAGATTTTAAAAATACATCTTCAAATATCTGTTTGATCGTGAAATTTGAATATATTTAAAAAATTTATCTTCAAAATATTTTCAAGTTCCCATTTTAGCTTAGATAAGTTTTCGAGTGAAATTTCACTTGCCCAAACTCAACTTCAAGTTAGAAAAACTCAAATTTTCAAGTTTCAACTTTAATTATAAACTCAATTATTATTATAGTATCAATCTGAATTTGTTGTAAGAATTCATAAACTTTAAATCTTAAATCAATTAGACTCTATATTTCATCAATTTATCATGGTTATGTTATTTACCAAATCCTTAGTCACTATACTATATGTCCTCGTTTTTTGGTTAGAAGGTAAAAATAACTTTCAACGCCCTTATAAAGTAGTGATGAATTAAACTAGTGCAGGACCAGCCTACATACCCAATATGTTCTATTTTTTGGCACTGAAAACCACTGCAATATGTTTTGTGGGCTATGTCAACAAAGAATATTCTTGTTTAGTTTATATGCCCTACTTTTAGAAAGTAAAAATAAATTTAAATAGTTAAATAAAAAATAGTCGATAAATATATAATGTGTATATGATCGATATTATATAATTAATGTAAATTGATTAGAAAAGTAAACAACGAATTTGATCGACTGTTAGTCAATATATTGTTGTTGTGTAAATTATGTGGAAAACTAGAGTTATCAAATCATATGGTTGAGCTAAATGTAGACATGTCAAGATAGAGTGACTAGTAAAAGGTGTGGATCGTGTTTTTTATGAGTTGGTTTTATCACCCCTATATAACATGGAGATAACTGATTCTGGGATCATCGATTGAATCATAATCACAATGTATAATTTTTTTTAAACATTTAGCCACTTTAGAATTAGCTTCAAGCATAAACGACAGAAATAGCAAAGATTTATGTCTGAAATTCTCCGACAAATAATTTGCCTAAAGTTTGTGTTTGCAGCAAGCTAAACTTCAAACATGTATGTCTAAAGTTTTAGACATATATTTTAGATACTGAAAATAGTTTTTTTAAAGTTTGTACTACCAATTTTCATTCCTACCGATGTTTTCAATTTTTTCCTACAACACCTACTTAACTTAAACTCAATTTTAATATTCAAAATTCAAGATCCGCCTTTTTAAACTTGCAATAAGTGACTTTAATGATAAAAATCTTTATATATAGGTTTTAAAGAATGGTTATGCCTTAAATAACGTTATGCAAAAGGCTACATGTGCAAATAATTAAACATTGGACACATTACTCAACCTCATGAACAATGTGATGCAACATTGAATCGCACAAATAAATCAATATAATTGTCGTAACTCCTTACGTCATATATTGTACTACACATTTTTGTGTTTTGTCTCATACTTCATACCTATCACACGTTTTTTTTGCGTTTTGTTTCATACTTCATACCTCATCTTTTTTTTCAAATCAAAATAAAGAGTCGTGTAATTAGAGGTGTATAAAATCGAACCAAAAATTAAATCAAACCGCAAATTGAGTCAATCCATAAAAAAACCCGACTATATTTGAGTTGGTTTGGTTTTAACTAAAAAAAATCAACCCGACATTATATATGTAATTTTAAAATTTTATTTTATACATAAAAATATTTACTTTGATATAATTTTAAATATTTCTTATACTATTTCATAGTTTTTATCTTTTAACATATTATTTCAAGTTTAAAACTTAAAATTCGGAATGGTCTAATAAAGATTATAGTCCATAGATGTTGATAATTATAATAAAACTTAAATAAAAATCAAATTAATACTAATGTAAAAAGAAAATCAATTCAACACTAAGAATGACAATAATATTTGTTTTTTAGTTTTACATTGGTTTAGACAATTAAAATACATAATCTAATTTTAATTTTAAATATTTAGTAATGTAACTAATACTTATTAAACTTATTTTAGCATGATTTAGTACTTTTAAATTATGATCATTTTCATTATGACTTTCCAATATTTATTTTATATGATGATTTTTTTTTTTTTTTATTGAATATTTTTGTGTCATTTCCTAATCTCATATTTTTTGTTATTTTTTTAAGAAACACCTTAGATAATTGTATTTTAGTTGGACTAAAGAAATATTTGGAGCACAAGTTAATTATATGTTTGTATGCAAACTTTACCGAAAAAATTCAAAAATCTGAAAAAATCCGAGGTTTATTAGTTTGGTTTGATTTATAAATTTAAAAATTTGACACAATGGTTTGGTTTGGTATTTGAAAAAATCGAACCAACCCGAGGTTGAAACCCGAAAAAATCTGAATTTTATTAGTTTGGTTTGGTTTATAAATTTAAAAATTTTACACAAATAATTTGGTTTGATATTTGAAAAATCTGAACCAATCCGATCATGTACACCCGTAGTGTTAATATAGATATTCTGTCGGCATCTTTTATATTTGAAAGTCTATATTTAGTATCAACATATATAAAAGTAAATATTTGTGCTAATTTGTACAAATGTCACAAATATAAAGTAATTCTAAAATCACAAGTTTCCATAATATTATTATACATGGTGGATTGTACCATTTTAATTAGAAATGGTCAAAACTCAAAAGTGACGTATGTATGAACAAGTTAAAATCCTTTCCATATTAGGTAATGATAAAAGAAGCAATTAACCTTTTTTTCCCAAACAATTTGTAGTGGACCACCAAATGATATCCAAACTATGAAGTATAATAAAAAGCCTAATAGCTTCAATTCTTTTAAAATTTTTTATTTCAATTGAGGTTCTGTCAAAAACAATTTTTTTACTCGATAAAAATAAAGATTAAATCTGCATACATTTTACCATTCTCAGATCCCTCTTATAAAATTACATCGTGTATGTTATTGTAGATAACTTGAGCTTTGGAACAAAAAAAACTCTTGGTAGAGACTAGTGATCGAGTCAAGGACAAACCTACAATTTCATTTACAAATTAGGCAGAACTTAATAATAACTTTGACTCATATTTTGTATTTGAGCTTAAAAATCCCACTCAATATGTATAACTCTGTCTTTGCTAAGAAACACTTTCTCTTATTAAAGACGATACAAATTACGAATCTGAGTCGATAGTAATTACTAGATGATGGCTATGTTATTTTAAAAAACGTAGAAATACACACTCCAACCACCTATGGTCACTGCCAAGTCACATTAGCATGTTACATATTCTCACAAATAAAATAAGACACTTTGCCTCAAAAGATGAGTAAAGCAGCACAGACCACGTCTCTGTGGCCTAGGTTTTGTAAGTTTTAAGAAAGTAAAAAAATTAAGTGCCAAATATGGGAATGCTATGGGCCCCTCTACTTTCTTACATACTCACCACGTATCTTTCGATATTTGATATTTGTATTGAAACTTGATTAAATTTAAATTTAATTCAAAAAGTCTCATGATAAAACGTTTTTTAATAAAGTCGACTGTGTACCCAAAAGGGCCCAAACCTGAGACATTTAGAATGAAGAAACACTCACCCAATCCACCACTAAAGTACCGCTCCACTACCATCCTAGTTGGTACTCACCTATGTCTTGTTTTTTTATATAAAAAATATTAATTGTTTTAATTAATAATAAATATAAGAAAGTGGGAATTTTTTAAAACCTTTTTATTTGTCCTAGGTTGGCTACTCAAGTAAATAAATCTGTATTGATTTTCTTCTGTCTTTTTTATTTAACTATAAAATAAACTAACAATTTGATCATTATCTATCTTTTAACCTTTTGTGTTACTTTCTTTTTAGTTAAATTGATCCAAACTTTTTGTGAGAGTTTAAAAGGAAAAAAAAGGGATCAGTACTTTAATCACTTAGCTATACACTATTTATTATAAGATAATTTATAATTTGAAGCAAGTAAATACATTATATTGAAACAGTCAATAACCATTATAATTACCCTAATCTTTTTGATACATTTAAAAAAGAGTTTTAACGTATTTAATTGCTCTGATTAAAATAATTATATTCAGTAGTTAAATATAAAAAAGATATACATTAATTATATATTAAGTATATACATATTATACATTTAAAACAAAAATATTAAGGGTGATGACTATTCAAGTTTCTTTTAGTTCTGTTTCTATATGTTGTTTCTTAGACTTTAATTATCGTATTATTTTATTTTAACATTGTTAATAATTACTTGACATGTTGTTTATAGTATTTTATCGTGATTTCTTTACTTTTGTTATATTTTTTTTTTATATTGCTTCCAATGATTTATTTTCTTAATTGTTTATCGAAAATAACCTTTTTTTTTCTCATTCGGTGTTCGTAGCCCACATTGGAGCTCCATCTAAATTCGAGTCATGTACTATAGAGCCCATTTGAGGGTGATGCTTCCAATAAAATTTTCTTCAGATAGGACTCGAACCCAAACCTCTAATTAAGGATGAAACAGTCTCATCACTGCAATGCATACATTCTGTTCTCTTGATTTTACTTTGTTGGGGTGGAACTCCCAATAAATTTTTCTTCATACCATGGCTTGAATCCGAACTTTTGATTAAGAATGAAGCAGTCTCATCACTAGTCCCGACTTTACTTTGTGGTATTACAATGAATATATTATTATTGATGATTATTTAAGTTAATTCCCCCATAGAAAATGAAAAAGAGACATTTTATAAAAACAGTACTTTGGCATATACTAATTATTATACTTAGCATATAAAATATAAAACTAAGGGCTAAGATTTGTTTAATTAATTAGTATTACTAATTTGAAAGTTGTCTTGAATTACTAATTTTTATATAGGGAGTTGTACATTTTTTTTTTCTAGAGAGAATAGAATGTGGGTCTTTGCTTCTATTCTCTCCTGAATTAGATTGAGCCTCAGGTTTTTGCAGCAAAGAGCATATATGGTTTCTGGGTTTTTTGTTCTCTCATTGATGATGAATGTTGGCTCATATTTGCTGCATGCAAGCTAATTTGACTCTTTGGGTATTTCTTCATTTTCCTTGGTAACACTGTTTTCTCCCTCTTTTTCTACCTTAATCCCTAGCATTTTCTTCAATTTGATCTGGGTATTTTGTTTCTTGATTTTGTTTTTATTGAATCTGTTGATGGGGTTTTTGTGATTGTTACTGGTAGTGGGAAATGGGTTTGATTTGTGTGTATGGGGTTCTGAAGGAACAAATGTGTTTTGATGTGATGAGTTATTGGGATGTAGACATTAAAGATTAGAACTTTAGTTTGTTTTGTGTGTGAAAATTGAATTGATTTTAAGGGATGGGATCTCAGGGTGGTGGGGGTGGAGGTGGGGGTGGGGTTAATAGTATTGGTGCAACTCAAGCTCAAGCTCAAGCTCATGCCCAAGACCCAAAGACAAATGCTTTGGCTAGGCAAGGCTCATTATATAGCCTTACTCTTGATGAGGTTCAGAATCAATTGGCGGATTTGGGGAAACCATTGAGTAGTATGAATCTTGATGAGCTTCTTAAGACTGTATGGACTGTTGAGGCTAGTCAAGGAATGGGGGGAACGGATTACGGGGTGTTGCAGCATGGTCAGGATGCTTCGGGGAGTTCTTTGAATCGACAATCGAGTATTACACTGACTAGTGATCTGAGCAAGAAGACTGTTGATCAGGTGTGGCAGGATATTCAGCAGGGGCATAAAAGGGATAGTATCGATAGGAAAGCTCAGGAGAGGCAGCCTACTCTTGGTGAGATGACCTTGGAGGATTTTTTGGTTAAGGCTGGAGTGGTTGCTGAGTCAACTCCGGGGAAGAAAAGTTCGGGGTCAGTTTTAGGGGTCGATTCAATGGCATTGCCTCAACAGCAAGCTCAATGGTCACAATATCAGATGCATGCAATGCATCAGCTACCGCCACAGCAACATCAACAACAACAACAACAGAACATGCTACCAGTTTTTATGCCCGGCCATTCGGTTCAACAACCTTTGACTATTGTTTCCAACCCAACAATAGATGCAGCTTATCCTGAATCTCAAATGACAATGTCCCCAACCACTCTGTTGGGCACATTATCGGACACACAAACACTTGGAAGAAAAAGAGTTGCACCAGATGATGTGGTGGAGAAGACTGTTGAAAGGAGGCAAAAGAGGATGATTAAGAACAGGGAATCTGCAGCGAGGTCACGAGCAAGGAAGCAGGTGACTTTTGAAATATGTTGGCAGTGTTTTGAATATGGTATATTGTCGCCATGGCCATTGAAATATTATCTTTTTATCTACAGGCTTACACCCATGAACTGGAGAACAAGGTTTCACGCCTCGAAGAAGAGAATGAAAGGCTCAAGAGACAGAAGGTATGTTTTGTGATAGCTACTTTCTTGTCAGTGAATATGGTAGTCATTTGCATATTCTTCTAGTGGCTCTTCAAGAGTGTGTGGTCATCAGATACTTTGTATCATTTGCATTCTTAATGGTGTTACTTGCACTGATGTGGGTATCATTGAAGTGTGTAAAGAAGTTCCAATTCTAGAACACATGAGAAACAAATCTGAAAGAAATGTAGCACAATTTCATCATAACGAATTTTCAATACCATTTCTGACATTAGTTAAACTGTTTACTGTTGAAACCTATATCGTTCGAGTCATGTAGGTTCTTCACTTCTCCGCAGAACAACCTCTCATATAATGATCTTTGTAATGCTGCATTGTGATGCTTTTAACTCCGGAAAGAATGTTTCTTCCATAAAATAAAAGAAACAAAATTACATATCATGTTTAAAGTGAAATATCTTTTTGTAAGATAGAAACAAAATGAGTTTAATCATTTATGCAATGAGAAGAAGCAGTCACTTAAGTACACACTTTACGAGAGAGAAATGATTGTTTTATTCTCATTGTAAATATTATTTAGTAAGGTCAGAAATAAAATGATTTTGATCATTTATGCAAATGAGAAGAAACTGCCTCTCTTTCTCATTTTAGGTCTTGTTTTGTCTCCCCTATGGGTCTAGTACTGGATTACTTTTAGTTTTATAACTTTATTCCTTGTATCATTGCATTTCATTTTGTAAAACCTTTAAACTATTATATTGCCATTTTGCTGGTTGAGTTGCATAAAGGTGCAGTGGCTATCTAATGTTTAAAGTTCACTGCTTATCATGTCATGTCCTTCACCATTACATATGTTGCCTGGACTCTTCAAAAATGTCAATGGATGTGTGTTGGATCCTCCAAATCCTCCAAAAATCGTGTATTTTTGGAGGCTCCGACACGGATGCAGAAGTACATCTGTAGAATCCAAGCAACATAGATCATTACTTTTATCGACTTCACAGAAATTCTCATAGTTGCAAACTTGTAATACCCTTAAGGAAAATACCACCTTCAGTCAGTTTTGATTGCAGAAGGTATTTACTGTAGATTCACATTGGAGAGGGAAATAGCATAATAGTTAACCATCTGAAGTCTCTGGAATTTTACATTAGTTCTTGTGTCCCTTTGTTCATTGAAATAGGAGAAGGTGAGGTAAGGAAGAAATCAGTAGCAATGTTTGTATGTAAAAACAAACCACATTCAAGTTTGTTCACGTGAGAAATAAGAGAAGAGAAGAGATATATTTATGACTTAATCTAAGGGTCTATCGAATACAACCTCTCTATCTCCAAGGTAGGGGTAAGGTTTTTGTACACTACCCTCCCCCAACCCCACTCTGTGGGGTTACACTGGGTTTGTTGTTATTGTTGTTGTTAATCATCTAATCAGTACAAGATACACCTATTAGGTGTCAAACACAGTACAAATGATATTTGTCCCAATGTGGGATAGTATAACTTAAGAACTTAACTCTTACAATATTCTAAAGTCTACCTTTAGTGGTTTTCTCCCAACATTAATAAAATTATTTACCTCATCAAGATATTCTAAATTCTACCATTCTAACACTAATTTTAACGTTCTAACAGTTTATAGATTACTTAAGGGGTTAGGAACAAAGAGGAATGAATTTATGAGAATAAAAGTAGTATGCATCTTCTTTCTTTGTTGGAATGTTAAAATCTTGACCAAGTTATTCCAGATAAAGATTTGAAAACAAGGAAGTGATCCTGATCTTGACCTAGAATTATCTGCTCTCTTCGGGTTTCCAAATTGAAAAAACAAAGCTTTCATGGATCTAGATTGTAAGATATCAGACTTATCAACAAGCCAAATATTGTTTTTTTACTGGTAAGCCAAATATCATTCCATTTTTTGTTGGCAAGCGTTCTCCTTTCAGGTTGGCTCAAGGTTGCAAGCTTGGAGATAGAGTCAAAGATTAGTTGAATGTATCATTCTCAATTCTATGAGAATTTTTATTTTGGAGTCATCTTTGGAAGGATAGAGATGAAGCCGACAAGTTGACGAATGAGTTTGGGGAATAGAGGATTGGAAGAGGTAAGGGAGCTAAAGGAAATGGAGTGTAAGGGGGAGGTCAAGTGAGAGACAGCTATGTTGGCAATTTCGCAAGAGACTGGTTGGAAGCAATATTTGAAGGCATCGTGGTTAAATGAGAGGAATGGTAATACTAAGTTTTTTCACATTGTAGTGGTAATGAATAGGAAGAGGAATTTCATAGAGTATGGAGGGGTGGGCCTAAAACCAAAAAACCTGGTTGAACGTTTATTCGGTTGGTTCACGATTAATTTTCTTAAACCCTAAGTTCTTCAATTTGGTGATCGGCTTCAAGGGTTCGACCTTTCTGTTAAGCTCTTAAAGAGCTTCTGGTTCCCTTAGCTTAGCCTTGGCCCAAAACCAAATTTTCATTCGGAAGATTGAAGAAGCTCAAACCCCTTCCCTTTATCTCTTGTCTCCCAAATCCCTTCCCATGGTTTTTCACTATGTCTTTACAGTGGTGGAGCCACATGTAGTTAAGGGGTGTCGACCAACACCCCTTTGTCAGAAAATTACATTGTGTAGCTAGAATGAAAATATTATTATTATATATATATATATATATATATATATATATATTACATATTGACACTCCTTGGCTTCTATACGATTTTATTTCTTTATATTTTGACACCCCTTAGGCGAAATTCTAGCTTCGTCATTGTGTCTTTAGTTTCACTATGGTTCATTCTATTGTTGCTACTGTTTTACGCCTCTGCCACGGGCCCACTGGTCGCCCTTGCCATTCACCTAGTGCAGTCTTCCTCTCCGTCATTCAATGCTCGTTATGTTGGGAGTGTAAGAGCTTTAGATCTATCTCTTTCCTTTTTGGTATATCAATGAACCCTGAAGCAGTCTACACTGCATAACTGAACATGTGAGTGCTAGCTTTGATAAAGAAGTTGGACTAAGTCGTTGAGTCTATTTTTACTTTTGCTTTTCTTTTCATTTTCCCTTTTGTCTATTTAATTTCCAAAGTAGCTAACTTAGCTTAAATTTTATTTAACTCCTTGTACCTTGTAACTGATCCGACAATATCTTAGTAAATTTATTTTTACGTGAACCTGAACCTAACAGAATTTACTACGGGTTTGATTTAAAGATTACCAAAATCGACAAATTGAAAATTGGAAAACTGAATGGAGCTTTTGCAAAACCAAATCAAACTGACTGACACCCACCCCTAAAGAATTGAAGTCAATGAATCAGTGATGAAGGCAAAGGAGGAAATGAGAGGGGCAGATGTGAGATTTTACGAAGATTTGTACATAGAGGAGCAGTTGAGGGGGAAGGGATTATTCAAATAGGATGGTGTATAAGGGAGTGGTTGGAGAGGTCTATGGGAGAACAGGAGATGAGGGAGGCAAAGCCCCTGTATCGGATGAATTCACAATTTCACATTACTTTTTGTTGCATTGTTGTAAAGATTGGAGATCATTGCGGAATTTCAAGAAATTGTAGAGTTTGAAAGCAAGCCTAAACACATCCCTCAAACTTAAAGAGGGAGTAAGAGCATCAAAGATTATAGGGCACTTAGTATGGTAGGAAGCATTAATGAGATATGTACTAGACGATACAGTCTCTACTTCTCAAGATCCATTAGTGGAAGAAAGACAGACATTGGATGCAGTTTTGGTGGAAAATGAAGTGGTTTACTTTAGAAGAAAGAGTCCAGGAACTTATTCCAGTTGGACCTTAAGAATGCTTGTGATCACGTGAATTAAGAATTTATAGAATTTCTTTTGCAAGTTAAATCTTGGAATGCCTTTTCTGATGTGACTTTTATAGATGTCATATTTATTGTTCAAATAGCAAGATAGTTGTTGCTTAGTTCTTGATGATCTGTTGTCTTCCCAAAATTAGAGAGCATTTAAGACAACTCTTTGTCACGTCCATTTCATGTGTTTCTCAGCTATCTTTCACAGATTATAATGTTAATATGGTTTTACGTGCAGGAGATAGAGCAGGTGTTGCCGAGTGTTCCACTTCCAGAGCCTAAGTATCAGCTGCGCAGAACAAGCTCCGCGCCCTTCTAACATCCAGTTTCATGCACGAATGATGAATATGTAGATGCATAGTGTTCGTTATGTCATTGAAATTTATGTTAGCTAGTCATTATCTGTTCATCTCCTTGTTCTTGGTTAACATCCTTGTTCAGGAGACTGCCCTGGAGGCCTCTGCTGGCAGCACTTGTCGGCTGCCCGTGCGATTGCCTTAGCTGTCTCTAGTTCTCTAGATAAGTTTTTTTTACTTGTATGTACATTTTTATAGTTTTAACCTTGGAATTATGTGGAGGATATAGTTTTGGTAGTTTCCTTTCGGTTACTGTAAGCATTTCCAGTATGAATTGCTTTCGAGACAAATGAAAACAAAGTTATTGTATGTTTCCAGTTGTATTAAAACGACCGGGAGAGGGGTAGTCTTCTTCATGGGTCCTTCTAGACTTGAAATCCTCAACTGCTTGGCATATGGCTTCCTGCACTTGTAGAGATTGATTTCAACTTCACTATTCTCATATATGGACTAACCTGAAGCTTTGATAAGTTGTTTTTTAAGTTCAATTGTAAGGTGTACATGTTCCATATAGATTAATATCTTTTGTTTTCTTCATGTTTGAAACAAGAAACACTTTTTGAATACAAATAGGTACATAACTTGTTAGTTAGACAGTTGTTGAACACTTGAACCTCATCCTTAGTTACCCGGGTGTTTACGCCAAATTATGTAAATTTACTGTAGTTGCGTGATTTAACGAGGTGAGAATGCATGTTAAGTTACAATGTTATAGAAATCGATGTAATAGATGTGTCTCTCTATTCATTGATTTGGCGTAAACACACATAGTAGGCAAGGCAAATACAATAGAATCAGTTTACAACAAGGGTATCAATAACCTGAAAGTAAAATGAAAAGGTAATTTCACAACATTTCCAAAGCCATAATAACCAAACACATGCCCATGAAAGGAAAAGAAAATAAAGAATTAGAAAAGCAAAGTGAACTACTTTTAAATCCAAAATCGTGCCAGGAAATCCCATATTGAGAGGTAAAGCACTCTCTAACAAAAGTGACTCCTTACCCAGGCTGATAAGGTGAAACTAGATCTAACACATGACTTAAAACCAGTCTTCCAAAAACCTCTATACATCTGAATACTTAAGCAAGAAAGTCATTATATTTTGCTTCCTAAAAGACTAAACTCTGAACATCTCTGATGATCATCAACCTCTTTCAAAGTTTTCAGCAGCTGGTTTTAATTTCCTCTTGCCTTTTCCAGGTCTGGAAGATCTGCAATTAAGAGAGAAACTTAGTGTCACAATTGGGAAAACTCCATCTCCTAATAAATACTTGCTTCTATCCGGCTAAGTTGGATAGGCGAAATTAAGGACATTGAAATAGATGTATCAAAAAGAGCAAGCAAACATGGACTTTTTGTTTACCTCTACGCAAGTAAATAATCAGAATACACGAGAAAATCAACAGCTAAATAAATGTCGATTTGGTAACTTAGAAGAGAGAAAGAAAACGTCAGCCAGATACTGGTGTATCGAGGAGAAGGAAAAAGACACTAGCAGAGAAGAAAAGAGTTACAGAGGGCCACTAACTTACACACTGGGAGAGAGACCACGATTAAAGCTAATGTGTGCTATGTGAATTCAATGTACTTATCGAATGTTCATTTTATTCTCGCTTCTAAGATGTCTTTTAGCATTACAAAAAGTTTAACTAAGTGAGGTTACCCAGTTGGAATAAACGAAAGTTTAAGTCTCTGTTTAGTAACTTGTCCTTGTCCCTCCCATTTTCTCGTTCCTTATAGTTTATCTAAGCTCCGAATGTTATCCTCCTACACTCATTCCTCTCTTTTCTCTCCCTTTCTTCCAATCTCTCTAAGTTCTTGTCTCTTAACTGTCAATCGAGTATAAAAAGTTGTTCACATAACCAAGAAAATGAGAAGCAATAGTTGGTTCTGTTCCTCTCTTAAAGGAAATGAGGGCTGGATAAGTATTTGAGAGCAGCTGCATACTGATGAATTGCAAGGAGAGCTGACTGAAAAACATAGCATTGTCTCTGATGTGTACAACAAATTAAAGGTATATGTAAACTAGTCCAATCAGATTGGAAACAACTCACAGAGCATTCCTCCATCATCGCTGCTCTCGTCGTCATCTCCAGTGTACTAAAAGAAAGATATATTCAAGTTAAATAACTATGATCAAAGTAATTGAACATTATGTTACATATAATATTTAACAAATCAGGTTAGGCATTACCGCAACACCCCCATCATCAGAGTCTGCTGCATGGAACAGAAAACTGGATTAGCTTTATGAGAATATCAGGATACAACAAATAACATTATACATGAGAAGGAGTTAGCCAACTACTGAAAAGGAATGCCATATAACCAGATCTTCCCAACGTATAAGAGAGAGAAGCAGGAAGTAGGTGAGGTAGTATTGTTCAATGTTCATCATTATTGATGAAGAGCCGTAAAAGACCACTAACTTGACAGAATTTGACTATCACTATGGTCCGAGAAATGAATAAGGAGGGAAGTGATGAAATGATATTTAGAACTGGATCAACTTGAAGGCTTGGGAATTACAAAACGCAAACCTGCATGCCTAATTTTGGAGCACATTATCATTTCACATTACATCAATTGAAAAACTAAAATTTTAGGCAAACTAGGCCCCTCCGGGGTTTTGGTCTAGTGGTAAGAGCAAAATGTGCAATATGCAGGTTAGGCCCACATCACGTGTTCAAATATTAATGTACGTAGAATCATGGTATTTAAGTGGAGAAGGGTAGAGGGGCAGGTCCATTGTCCATCGAATTGGTATTTAAGTGGAGAAGGGTAAGGGCAGGCCCATTATCCATCAAGTTTCAAACCTTCTACTCCTTTAGTCAGGCCAGAAAAGTTTGATTAGAGATGGTCAGACTTAATACACTCAACCCACAGCCCGATTACAAAAAAGTTGCATTTTGATTAATCAAATGATACATTCCACACCGAAAACAGAAAAAAACTATAAAAAAAAAAACCTAAAAGTACTGTTAATATTTCATCTGCCACTTTGCTCCTATTCCAAAGCATAAGAAAATAAAAGAGGAAGGATGGGGATTGTGTTGAATTACAAATTGAAGATTCAACAGAAAAACAATAGTAAGATAGGCTGAACAGGAAGGAGGTTTACCAGCATTAGGATTCATTAAAATACCTAAGTTCTCTAGTTCTATTTTCCCCCTCAAGTTAATGGAAAGATAGCATAAAATTAATTTAATTTTAATGAAGCAAGTGATATGCAGCCAACTCACAATATTCTTCATCATCTTCATCACACCATTTGTTCCAATCGACCTTGAGGTATGGAGCGGGCTTCTCTTCAGACTTCAATATTCTTGGCCACCAGCCTCTTTGCTCCTTTTGGATTGAGCAGAGGATAATTCTTGACCCAATATTAGTTTTACACCGCTGCACCAGAAAGCACTCTATGATATCAACCATGAGTATTTTCTAACCTTGAAACCATATTGTAAAGGAAGAAATATCCAGTGCAAAACACAGCTACCTACATTTACCAAACTCTAGAAGAATAAGAAATACAAGCAAAGACAACTTGAAGTCACAAACATAGGCCAATGGGTTCACGGTCTTATACACTTCCCAAAAGTATGACAAATTTCTATATCCATTTATATAGTCCAAGCCCAAGGCAGAGGGTAGATCTATCTTGATGTAGATCCACCTCTGGTCATGAACCATTGCAAAAAGGTGTTACAACAGCTATGATTGAGTGAGCCATATGCTGACTTTGTGAAACCTATTAGAAACCACAGCAATTAACCAGGCATCCTGATTCGAAACTACTACAACCCTTTTCAGCTATATGAATCCTTAATATCTGTCCCAATCTATTTGTACCATCTTATTCCAATACTCAATAACATTCCCATCAATGGGACCGAGAATAATAGGTAATTTGGGATAAAAGGTACATATACTTTTAGTTACACGCGTACAATGAGCTCGTTGAAACCTCACAACAAGATTGAGGGAAAGGCAAGAAAGTTGAGCCATACCCCCCTTACTTCCCTATGGTTGACTTTTTTTCCTCCTTTTCCCATACTTCGGAAGGAAGAAATCGCCGGTGCAATGGTAAAAGTACTCATCAGGTTCAAGCTGCGGAAACAACTTCATGCAAAAATGCAGGGTAAGGCTGCACAAACGTAAGTCATGATGAGGTCCACCCCTTTCTCAAACACCACCCCATAGCGAGAGCTTAGTGCACCGGACACTAGACAGCCCTTACTCAATAATTTGGGATTATCCACATTTTCTAATCATATACAAATTGCTAGACAAACACCTAATATAAACATACTAATACTCAACACAATTGCTGCATACTTTTACCCTTCTACAATAATTTAGGATTTCTCTAATATCTGTACATTTTTCACTTACATACAAATCCCTGCAAACACTGACTTCAACATAAACCTACCATCAACCCATTTCATCAAACTCAACAAATTTACCACAACCAATAAAATAAACGAAAACCCAGAAATAAAAACCAAAAATTTACAGAAAAACAGAGAAAAAAACCTCAGGAATAACATTCCCGTAAAGCTGGAGAGTGACGGAGAATGAATCGCCATTGACACCAATAGCAGAGAAATTAAAAACACCATCTGGGTCACACTTCAATGATACATCTTTAGCATCAGGCAATGATATAGTCAAGTAAACTTTCTCCGATCGTTGAGCCCAAAGTACTTCTGGTTGACGACTGCACAGATTATTTTTTTTCAAAATTTTCACACAATACAACTCAGAAAGAGAAAAAAAAGTGCAGATTATTGAAATTTATTCATATGGGTACCTCATTTTTGCAGAGAAATTGAAGATTTCAGTCGATCACTGGATCAATTGATGTCGATTTTTCTTCTGTTTTTTCGAGTTTTAGAGCTCAAAATTTTCTTCAATTAGCAGTTCATTGTTGTCACTTTCTCTTTTTAACTTTTTTTCCTTATTTATTAGCCAAAATAAATAATCATTAATTCATTATTATATCTTATATTAAAAATAAAATAATTATTCAAAATATTTTGCCATGCTTTTATTGTGTTTTGTCGTGATTTCTTGGCATCCTTTATTCCTTTTTTTGAGTGTCTTTTTTTAAAAAAAAAAAAAAAATCTTTTTTTAGTGTACTTTGATACGTTTGATAAGGTGGTTTATTATTTAATCTCTACTCTCTCTAAAAACCCATTTTTGAATTACTCTAATCATGCTATTATTATTGTTGTTATTCCAATTTGTATTACTTGTAGGGATGGCAATGGGGCGGGGTGGGTTTAAGGCTATGTGGGGCGGGGCAGGTTGCGGGTACATGTGATTTTATGTGGGTTTAAACTTAATTTTAACTTTTTACATGTTATAAGAGCGATAGAGCATTATTTATTAAGATAATTTCATTAAAGCTACTAAAATATTCAAGATAATATATGAAAATGGTTCAATGAAAAATAATACAATTTCTTACATGTTTATCAATTGACCTCTAAAAACTAAAATTTTAAGTCACTATCCTATTAAATTAATACAACTTAATGAAAAAATGAATTTATTTTTATGAATTTTATTTTTAGTATCAAACATAACTAGAAAAATAAAATATTAAAAAAATTATGCGGAGCGGGTTGAAAATGAAAAGAGTTGTTATGCAGGGCGGGGCGGTTTAAAAATTTTGCGGGTTAAGCTCAACCCGCACCGCCCCATTGTCATCCCTAATTACTTACTCCTGATTTATATAATGTAATTTGTCTAAATATAAGTTTAAGAAATTTTTTAGAATTTTGATTTGTCCAAATACATTGTGGGAAGATGTAACTTTGTCTTCTATCAAAAGTTGATTTCAATCATACCTTCAACAACACCGAGCTATTGGCCCATGACCATGTTTACTTCATCTTCAATAGCAAGCATCCTGGCTCTCGGGGCCTCAGGCTCACGTTCGTAGTTGCAATAAGTTTTCTTTTTTGTTTCGAGATTGGCTTGGTCTTCAGGAGAGTGAGGTACAAAAGACCATTTCTGTCCACCACCCTTCTCACGGAGCCGTACGTGGACGTTACCACTCATACAACTCCCAACCAGCAAGCAATTAGCCTTCCTCTACAAGCAAATACACCCAATGCCAGATAGCTGCCACAAAGTGTATGCCAGAAAATACAATATGTGCTCCCGCTACACCTTCGTAACTCCAAATACCTAGATATCCTATTTCTTATATGTAGCTGAAATTCATGTAAAAATGTCTATATATGTTTAAAATTTAATAATGTACGTCATCGAAAATTAAAAATACAAATTTTATTACTTCAATCGCTTATATCTGAAATTATCTCGAAATGAATAATGCAAAATTTTACCATCAACTTAGGACATGGGCTAATATGTTCCATTATGGAAGAA
Organism: Solanum pinnatisectum; assembly: GCA_035578085.1. Lineage (NCBI taxonomy): Eukaryota > Viridiplantae > Streptophyta > Magnoliopsida > Solanales > Solanaceae > Solanum > Solanum pinnatisectum. Next base: position 41,387,093 of record CM069085.1, on the reverse strand, counting down.
GATTGGGCCTTACGAACCGGGCCCATTTAATTGGGCTTTTAGCCAATTAAGGTTTATAAGCCCTATTTATATAGAGCTCACCATTTTCACACATCAATTTTTTTTCTCACCATTTTGAGAAACCCTAAACCTCGAAAAGCTTCAATGGCGGTAAGTATTCGATCTCATTCTTCAAATGACTGCTCTCGCTTTCATCTTCGTCTCCTTATTGTGCTGTTGACTTGTTCTTCTTTGTCTTCTTTTATCATCCGCTGTTTTCAATTGTGCTGCTCACTGTTGTTTGCTGTTGACAAGTTACTGTACTGCAATTACACAAACTATTTCTGAGCGTTTTTTGGGTGTTAACTGCTATATTTAACTTATTACAAAAAATGTTTATCCATGCTGCTCAATAATTGCATTAGGACTTTTGATTGTTGCTATGGAAGATAAGTTTGCGATGTGTTGTGAGTATTCGATAATTGACACTCTTGTTCCATGATGATTAGCATTTTCCTTCCGGAAATTCACGTTAAGCTTATATAACCAATACTCATTGAAGTACCTTTTTTTCATCAATTTGATATGAGCAAATTACTTTCTGGTTGTTTTTAAGTGTCTAAATTCTATTTTGGAATGAATGAGTTGAATCATTCTGAGCTGGATTGGAAAGTTTGTCAATTTCTCTTAGCGGAATTTCCATGTAAATTGAGACATTGAGAGTAGATGTAAGTATCGGTGCATCAATTATATAAGTTTGTGTTATGTGTTGTGAGTCTTAGATAATTGACGCTCTTGTTCCATGATGTTTAGCATTTTCCTTCCAGAGATTCATGTTAAGCTTATATAACCAATACTCATTAAAGTACCTTTTTTTCATCAATTTGATATGAGCAAATTACTTTCTGGTTGTTTTTAAGTGTCTAAATTCTATTTTGGAATGAATGAGTTGAATCATTCTGAGCTGGATTAGAATGTTTGTCAAGTGGAATTTCCAGGTAAATTGAGACATGGAGAGTAGATGTAAGTATCGGTGCATCAATTATATAAGTTTGGTACTGTGAATCTTCTGAAGAACTTCCAGGAGTGTGCTGTACAAAGTGTAGTACTGAAGCTTTATCTGGGCTATATTAATCATCATGGTGTTGTACCATTTACTCATGATGTGTGGATGGAAATAAGTAGAATATCACACTATATTTAGAAATGTTGAGTTCTGATAAGCCTCTAATATTGTGTTATTGCAGACAGTACCAGTTAATCCGAAGCCTTTTTTGAACAATTTGACTGGAAAGCCTGTGATGGTAAAGCTGAAGTGGGGATTAGAGTACAAAGGTACTCAGCTTTTCAGACTCGCTGATTCCTAACACTGTCATTCATTAAGGTTTTTGAGAACGAGACTTGTGCAGACATTTAACTAAGTTTCTTTTTTGTCTTTTCTCTTTCAAGGGTATCTGGTCTCTGTGGATTCATACATGAACTTGCAGGTACTACGGTTAATTTGAGTTTTTGTCTGTATAATCAAATTTTCTGAAAGAACCACCATCAAGTGGATGTATGTGGATGTATATACTTGTGATATGCTTAACTCTTTATTATGAACCATTCACTGCTATCCATCAGTTGCGTGAATAGCTATCTAGAGCACGGCATTAATTATATTGTATTAAGGATTTCCTTTTTCAAACAGGTAGAAAAGATTTTTTTCCGAACATCAAACTCTGTTAGGAGAATTCGTGTCAACTTTGCAATAGTTTGGGACATTTGCCTCTTCTTTTATTTTTCTATTTGTGGATGGGCAGTGGGGAGGGACTGTGTTCAGTAAATCAGATGTCTATAAAAAGTTGCATCAAGTTTTTTTTTTTCAATGATGTAGATTGATCAGTAATAAAGTGGAAGACAAATGGAAAAATACAGTATTAACAATGGAATAAATGTCAAAACTAAGAGATGCAAAGCTCGTGAACTGTTTCATGTATGTTCCTTATATGTGTACTGCACTTGTCTTATGTCCCTTCCACATTTTACATTCATTGTCTGAAGAAGTACCTGAGCTCCCAGTAATGTGCTTTTTCTAAAGAATTCTGGATCTGTGCCTATTTGTGTGTAATTTTCTGGAATCATGTTATTCTTTTTGCAGCTTGCAAATGCTGAAGAATTTACTGATGGAGTAAGCTCTGGATCTCTCGGAGAGATCCTGATTAGGTACCTTCATTGCTTCATCCTTTGATCTTGATATTTGGACTGTATTTGAAATCAGCTCTACATAATACTCATACAGTGGTAGTTAGTTAGTACTTTAAAGACATAGTAATCATATCCCCCCTCCCCCTCCCCCTCCTTTCTGCCTGCATCAAGTAGTAGGCATAAAAAGCTGAAGAGACCTGTCTAGTTGAAAATGGAGCTCTCATTTATTCTTCCCTAGTTTGACATTTTCTGTTAATTTTCCCCCAAATTTGGTTCATTTTCGGAGTGGAAAGATGGAAACTTTTCTTTGCCCTGGATCTTTCTACGTGTTGGACGTCTCATGGTGGAAACCATAACTTGTTAATGTTTGACCTGCACTTAAATGCATAATGTACTGTATTTTCTCTGCTGCCCCTGTGATATGGGTGAGTAACCTGACATTCATAGCCATTTCAAAAGAGTCTCTTGTTGCAAACTAATTCAATCCTTACCTGCAAACTTGATTTCATGCTCCAACTTCCTTGCAATACCATTCTCTAATTGGATCACTTGCATCTTTTCCTTTTAGAGAATGGCTGGAATAACCAACTTAGACCATAGAAAGTTGCGTTGTTTTCATTTTTCGCTTGAGATTTTCAGTTTCTTTTTACACATTTACTTGTTTATATGTTTTTAATCAATTGCATCATGTAATCACAAGGTTGAAGTAGCTGCTCCTCAATGAAAAACCATGTACTTCTCTTTGTTAACCTTGTTTGTTTTGCATTTGCAGATGTAACAATGTCCTCTATCTTCGTGGTGTACCCGAGGATGAAGAACTGGAAGATGCTGACCGCGACTAGAAAGTGTATTAATAGTGACATGGTTCATTGATCAACAATTTGAACGATTATGTGTTTTCTTAGGTGGCTCCTCTCTTATATATGCTGTGCTGTTGGTAAGTCTGGGGAAAATATTGGTGACCAATGATTTACGGAGCAAAATGACTAGAAAGCTGTATGATCTCCAGATTGCGTTTATTTTATTTATAATTGCAAGCTTCAACTCGTATCATATAGACAAAAGTAATGCATGATTGTTAGATTTTGTCCAAATTGAAACCAAATTAATAGTGTCGAATTGTTAAATATACAAATTAAACCAAATCAAATTATTTTTATTTCTATTCTTGTCCTCGAAGAAACTATGATGGAGGAATTTTGTTCATATTAGGAAATGGTCAATTACAAGGATGGCAAAGGCATTTCATTATTAATTTTCAGGGTCTCCTAGGATGAATTTTTGTTCCCAGATATGTCATTGGAAGATTATATTTGTTACTCAAGTGAAGACCGATAAATTCACTTATTTCAGTTATGATATTACGAGGAAAAGCTGGACAAGACACGAAGTTGAGGGATCTCGCAGAGGGAAGTGTTTGATTAAAGGCATCTATAGATTCATCGTGAACATCTTCCCATTGGAAAGAATCAGGATCTATTAGAAAAAGTCTCTCGATCCCACATAGGTTTGAGGTAAGGTCTGTGTACATCCTATCCTCCTAAGATCCCGACTTGTGGGATTACATTAGGCATAATAGAACTTTTAGTTTATAGGGTCTGCACTCTGGACCACAAACCTTTTGGTTTGTTGGGTTCTAGATAGATTATTTATACATATTATATGAATTTTGAACACAAATAGGAGGTTTGACCCAAAGCTAATGAGTTTTGTGGAACTTCTAAGTTGTAACTATAACGTTGGCTCCGCCCCTGTATTCATTCACCAAGTATTGAATCTTCAAGTAGCAGTTGACAGTAAACTCAAATGTGAACCACGTTCATTCTCAAACTAACAAAGAAAGAGCATGGATATTAATGTAGCCTGTTTCAGGCAAACTATACCCTTGAAAACTCTAAATTGTTTTACATCCATTCAGATATACTACATTCTTCGGTGTTCAATAGAATCAAGAACAAAAGCGGATATACTTAAAAGGAAATTTCGCGGTATCTAATTGATAATGTTATTTTTCCGCAAAAACAATTAGCTGATACACAAAGCTAACATTGATTCAGCTGTTCTTGAATATGTGTAGCAAACTCCGTGTTTTTCATGTTACCTGACAAGCCAAAGCCTATGTCATGATTCATGACAAACAAGCACAATCAAACCAATAGGATCAAGCAAGTCCAAGATGACCTCGTCCTCCACAATCCGAACACATTATGTTACCAGAACCCCCACAACCTGCAAGGCCAAAGTCGAAGAGTAAAGTATCTGGCCGTTTCCAGATTTTTGTCAGCACGCATTGACAAAGCTCAAGGGAAATTTGAAGGTGAAGGAAATGAAGGAAGAAAAGAACTTACCTAAGCATCTAACTTTGACGATTATCCCTTGACTTTCCATTATAGAATCAACATATAGGCCCGAACCGGAGCAGGTGGTACAAAGGACAGCGCCTTTAGCTTCACACTCGGGACAATGAGGATTGTCTCCAGTATTCTTCTTGGCCAAGGACAATCCAGTTGGCTTCTCAATTCTTTCCTCTGGTACGGATTTATCATAGCAAAACAGAGATTCAAGACTGCTTATATGTTTGTGAGCATCACCAACAGCATTTGGCATTGCCTGCAAAGTTGACACACATGTATAAATCATTTGCAAAATGCAAAGAGATGCAAATCCGAGATTGTTGTAGATTATTTTCAACCACAGCTTTAGCTATGACGATACATTTAATTTAAGAAATTGATGCACGAGGTCTTAAAATAAAAGATTTGAAAGTGGTGGCCTTGCTGAATCCTTCTGTTTAGATTTTGGCTTTAAGCTCAATGCGTTCTCAATGTTGTGTACACTGCAATCCCTGTGATTTGTTTCTATGTGAGAAATGAAGTTGGAAGCATACGTGAAGACAAATGTAATACTTTGTAGTTGCTCCGTATACATTTACCACACAATCACCCGAGGCAAGGGACACTAACACATATACTAATATGTTACATCTATAGATAAGTCTTAACTCTGCAACACATGTTATGTACTAGACAAAGTTTTCCCTGCATGAGATGAGTACATCACGTAGTGATTCAAAGGGTAGCTCGGGTTTCTCCTAAGTTCCAACACATTGTAGCTTAGTTTTCCTTTGAAACTCTTTACACAATCTGTCCACTGTTTCAAGAAGCTCTACGCCATTCTAATCTTGAAACACTTATATACAAGTTATACTCCAATCGAAAAGGATGAGATACATAGAGGCGTATGCAAGCTGATATTGCTCCATACTTAGAAGTTAGAACTGCTCATTCAATTGGCTCTATCCGTAGAAACAAACAATGTAAGCCTGTAACCATAGAATATGAGCCCTTTAGATTAATCTGCCTCTTCCCACCAGTACTGCAAAGCTCTATTCACCAAGTCACATAGCTAGGTTAAAGAATTGAATCCCCTTCGTCGAATAATTATATTGTGCAAATAGCGGCAAAACCAATTCTTTTTTTAATTGTAAGTTGTGGAATCCACATAAAGAGAAAATTGTAGTGAAGGGGTTCAAACATTGCTACTTTTGAATTCCCAGTATAAACTCCTAGCTCCGCGCCACTATGTTAACCATTGTATATTTGTCCTTTATATGCAACACATAGCACTTATAAATACATGACCACCTCTATTTATCTTTATGTCCTCCCGGTGTGGAGCTATACTTCTGCTTATGGATTCCGCAGAACCTAGTGGCTTCGGTGAAAATCTCTATTTGTATTAAAAAGTTAACTTAATATGTACAAATAATTCATCCATAACCTAGCAAGCCGCCTTTTCTTGAGCTCAAAACTAAAATACTAGCTCCACCACTGTGATCACCATTGTATATTTGTTCTTATATGCAACACTAAGCACTTACATTACATGACCACCTCTATTTATCTTTATGTCCCCCCCAAGGTGAAGCTAGAGTTCTGCTTATGGATTCAACAGGACCTAGTAGCTTTTGCCAAGACCTCGTATTTATATTTAAGAAAATTCACTTAATATGTACAAAGAATTCATCCATAACCTAGCAAGCCACCTTTCCTAGAACTCCAAACTCAAAATCGTAGCTCCGCCTCCCCGCCCACCACACACCCACACACACACCACCACCACCACCACACACACACACACACAAAACCAACCCCCAGCTTACCCAATCAAAGAAAAACTCAGCAGCTCATTTAGATATCATCTTTTTCTCCAGTAATTCATCTTGAAGCTTGAAATCAAGCACCCTTGAACTTCAAACTTCGAATTTTCTAATGGGATTGGAAAACATTAAACAACAACAGAATTGAAGAATTAAGAAAGACCATCAATAAAATTGGAAAGAAATCAAATAAACAACTTACTCGTCGTGTTAACGGAGATCCCAAAATGACATTGTTAGACAAATTTCTCAAATTGGGTGTTGCAGAAAAGGATCCAATCCGATAAATTTGTGTAAATTTGGGTAAACTAAGTGACAAACATGATATCTTTAACGTACAATCCATTTTTCTACCAAGAAATTTGAAACTCAGTTAACAAATTTAAAGTTTTTGTTAATCTTTTTTCATCATTTGCCGATGAAATTCATTCTTGTTTTTGTCTCCAATAAACCTTGTAATTAACGACAGAATTCAATTTGGCAACTGGACCGATCCAACCCGATTGGCCCATTTGAGAGTTTGGACCAGAAATAGGCCCAAGTTTTAGTAGGCCTTTAGGAACAATATCAAGCAAACAACGTAAATCCCGCTAGTTTATACTTTCATTACATTCTTCCACTTCAGTTTTAAAATTATCTTTCGTGCCATATTTACTTGATACATGTATTTCGGATACATGTGAGTCAAATTAAGTGTAATTTTTTCCAGATACACTTTATACAAACGTGATTCACATATATCTGAGATACACTAACTCTTTCGTTCGCCTTTCACCCTATGTATCTGTATTTCAGAATGTATCTGGTATCAGAGATACATATATCTAGTATCAAAAGATACGTGTTCAGTCTCTCGCTCGACTCTCTTCCTATGTATCTGTATTTCAAAATGTATCTAATATAAATAAAAAATGCATATATCTAGTATCAAATGATACTATAGCACTTTGCACTTAGTTTTAATTTAATTTATGTTTGTTCATTGGTTATTATTCTATGATGTCTAGATGTACTAACTACTAAGCAATCTTCCTAGAAGGTGGCTAGGACTTTAGATGCTCTTTAATTTGTAAATATTTCATTATGGAATGGTAATAATTCACAGTTTATTGTCCAAAAAAAAATAATAGTAAAGTTTTGTGAGTAGATATTGTTATTATTTCTCTTGAAATACCTCTCAAAGCTATTTTTTTTAATTTTATATTTTGAGTTTGAAGTTTAAAATTATGGATTGAATTGTTTGAACAAAGTATTTTTTTTAATTAATAAAGTATTGTTCTTGCATTTGATAGTTCTGATATGTTTGGTTTTGACTTGAATTAGTTATTTAAAAAATACTCATAAAATAACTTTGGTATAGAGTAATTATAATGTCAATTTAATGTACAATTCTCTTGATGACCTACTTGAAAAGGATATAAAAACTTGGAGAATGTACTTGATAAGGATTAAAGAGGGAGCAAACAGACTACAAAGAGATATTTTAGTTTATTTGACCTCAAAATGTGGGAAAGGATAATCGAGTTTAATATAAAAAAATAAAGTTGATTTCATGTAACTTATAAATTACGTGTTCAAATTATGAAAGCAATCATTAATATTTGTATTAAGATATACAGTTTACCAGATTGATTACACTTTTTGAGATACAATCCTTCTTTGATTTCTGCTAATACGAATATTTTATACACTAGGTTGCTAAAATTGGCCTTTTGTTCTTCCCACCAACAATATTGTCAGATGAACCAAAATCAAACGTGGATCGAGAATTTAAAATTTATAAATTAATAACATAATTCTTAAAATTTATAACATTACATTTCAACAACATAATTTTTTTCTTCATTGCCACTATTATGAATAATTAACAACATGTAATTAATTAGTGGTGCCAGTTTGCTGAAGAAGCTGTCTAAGTATTAGAAAAATGTCATACTAACTATGTGATAAAAAAAAATTAATTTAGGGAAGTGGGGAAAAAAGTCTACCAAAATTCTAAATATATTTTTGCAATATATTATGGTTGTTGGGAGGTGATTTCTTATCTAATGAAAGGAACTAGAAGTTGACTTTTTGTTATTATATTATATTTATAACTTCTATATAATTAAATCACACAATTTAAAACTTCTGAAAACTTGTCTTGTTCTACTAAAATTAATTGATCATTAAAGACAAAAATGGTGCAAAAAATTGGTTTCCATCTTCTTCTATTGTTCATCTTTGCTACAATCATTTCAACTGCCTCATCATCAAGTAAGTTTTTTATATAGTGTTCGATTAATTCTACGAACTATCTGTTATGTTCCATTGTTACGATTTTTGAATAGTTCTATTCATCATAACTCAAATAGATAGAAAGAATCATTTAATATATTTGCCTTTGTATGAATTTGAACTGAGATTTCATAATTCGTACTTGTCAAAAATATATGTTTTTGCATACATGAATTTAAAATTTAGAGTCGATAGATTTATAATGATTATTGTTTTATTATATGTGTACTTTAATTCTTTTAATTATATGTGTGTATGCATATGTAATTTGAATCGAAAATTTAATAAATTCAGTTAAACTCAGAGAACTTGTCGTCTAGATCAGATGAGTTAAGATGGGTTGATGAGTAATTTTTGTGTTGACTTCTCAAAAAGAATGTAATTCACCTATTTTTCCAATCAATAATTTGCATGTGGATGTTTTTATGCATTTTACACCAAATTAATAATTATTTATGTAATTACAGGAATTCTCAAGAAATCCATTGATGAAACTTCTGACTTTGATTTACCAGCCCAGGTTCCCTCCCTCTTTATCTTGCAAAACAAATTATTTAAATTTTAGTGAGTGTGTGATAAAAAAAATTGTGAAATTAAAAAAAAATGTATATATACTTGTTTCAAGTTGAAAATAACATCTGAAAATTGCAAGTAATTGTATTTGAACGTGAATATAAATTAGAGTTGTTTTTGAAATTTTACAAGTGTTCTAAAGTGAAAAATTGTGAAAATGGCCTTTTTTGGAGATCTTTTTAATTTTAAAATTCAAATTCAAGTTGAATTCCAAAAATTATACTCAATTTTCGACAAAATTTCCATTTTTGTAGTAGTCTAGTGGAATATATGTTTTCTTGTTGGATGAAAGTGAGATTTCAACCCCAATACTTCTTGCCAATTATGATATTATGTTGAAGTATGCAATCATTATATTTTTACCTAAAAATGGTTATAGAAAATATAATTTTTAATTACTTAATTATATTATATCTCAACAGATATAATTTTCAATTCTCTTCCTTCTTGTATATAATATAGGATGCAACAGACATAACAGATGAAGAGTTATCTATAGCAAGGAGAATTGATTTGGTGTTAGACTATGCTAATGCTGGAGCAAATGATCAACATAAACCAAAGCCTTGAATAACATTTACGGGTTGTTTGGTAAGCGGGATAAGATGAAATATCTTGAGATAAATTTATATCGTTAACTAATTGAATATATTATAACGAAATCTTAAATTTATTTTCGGATATTTCATCTTATCTCATCAAATCTGTGATTATTTCATCCCAACTCCTAAAATAATTTAGTCTGCATATCAGACGATTCGAGTAATTACTTGTTGTCTCTTGTTTTCTCATTGTTTATCTCTTTTTCATGCATGTAATAAAAATTCGATTATGGAGGTTTTTTTGTTGGTTCAATTCCCTTTAATTTGTACCATGTTATTATTTTATGAATGTAATTTTGTAAGGGTGAAAAATTAAAGATCTATAATGACAAATTGTGTAATTAAATGTGAGATTTTACCTTGCAATTTTGAATTATACTATAGTATTTCCAAATAATTTAACGATGGTTAGTATTGACAAACGACAGGTGAAAATTATAACTATATACTTATCAAGCGGAAAATAAGAAAAAAGTATTATATACATAATAAATAACGAATTACAAAAATGTTTAAAATTTACTTATTCGAGCAAATACTAAACTTAGACTTGATAAAGTTGTTCGAAATGACTACACTCATAATTTTTTTATACACATGAGTGGTGTGCAAGGCCAAATTAGAAGTTTGACGTATGAATTTGATCAAATTCAGTAGATTTAATTTAATGTTTGTATTGATATTTAAAAATATTTACTACATGTCCTTTTTTTCTTCTTTTTCATTTTTCCAACATAAAAATGTTAAATGTATTCTTATACAAATCATTTGATTATACTTTTTAATTTGATTTTGATTCAAATATATCTCTTCTGTTATACTTTCAGTCTATATATACTCTTCTCATTATCCTTTTGATATAAATTAATTAGTCTTAATTTTGAAGATGAAATACGTATCAAACTCATAATTAAATTATTTACATTTACAAACACATTATTATATATTATAAATTATAAAATGAATATGCAGCTGAACTTGGAGGTTTCAAAGAAAGGAGAACTGATTTAGTGAGTCGGGTTCGAGTTATATTAATAGGTGAGTTAGAAAATCGGATATTTAAAATTGATAGTGAATCATTTGGTTTCAAGATTGAAATACGTTCCTCCGTAAAAATAAGCATAAATTTGTATTAAAATATAATATGAGGAGTATATTTGAATCGGAAATATAATAGGTGAAATATATTTGAACCGTAACTCAAACAAGGGGTATATTTAAAGTTTTAAACTATTTTTATTAGTACAAGGAATACTCGACCTTTTTTCCATTTTTCATATGTAGAATTTAAAATAAATATAATCAAAATATTGCATTTCAGCAACATAATTCCTTCTTTGTTTTTCTTGCCACCATTCTTCTACTTCATTTTTTTTTTACTTTATGATATTTGGTATTGTATTAATTGTTTTTCAATATTTGATGGTGCTATGTTTTAGTTAAGCGAGAATTTATCATAAATAAACTATCTCTAGCTTTACAAAATAGGAGTTAGACTGTATACATACTATTCTTTTCAAATATCACTTGTGAAATTATACTGAATATATTATTATTTAAAAAAAAATTAAAAAAAATATATATGTATGAATAAATTAAGAAACATGTTATATATATATATATATATATATATATATATATATATATATATATATGTATGAATAAATTAAGAAACATGTTAGTTTGATAAAATAGCTGTCTAAATATTCGAAAATGTCATAACTATGAGACAATTAATTGATGATAGTGTCTCTACAATTTCAAGAGCTTCCTTACATGAAGAATTTGATATTACAAAACGTGGATGAAAGGAGAACCTATTTATTCCTTAAAATTACAAAAACGCCCTTGTTTGTATGCTGATTGAAATTGCACCGTACAACTATTTGGAGCTGTGTTCGTCCTTCACAACTCCCCCTTCTAAATAAGGGTAATATAATATATATATATATATATATATATATATATATATATATATATATATATATATATATATATTTGTCAACAACATTTTTAAAAATCTTATAATTGTATTCAGTTTGCATGCATTTGACTAATTTTACGAGATAGTTATTTATTAATTATCTTTCATCAACATAAATATTGAATAACTCTATCACAAATCAAAGCTCGAACAACATTTTCAATCACATCATATTTCAGATGCTTGAAGGCTTCGTTGACATGAATCGGTCATGATATTCGTAGCCTTGTTTTTTTTTATTAAATCCTGATTTCGTTTTACTTCCCGATCGTCAAGCCTGATCAACTCGACTCTTTTTGCTGTCCTCCGGCCTCTTGCTTTATTTCGTTCTTCTTTTGTATCGTTGCTTGAATGAAGATCATGAATTATCTAGATTCATGAGTTTCAAAGAAAGATAAAGCCGTCAAATAATTAGTCTAATGTGTATATATAATTAGTCCAACCTATGAAAGCGACGACATGATATCATAACAAGTCACATAAAAAGATTTTGGGATAATTTACTTTTACCAATAAGACTATAGGCTAAAGAGAATAGGTTGAGTTTGATACGTTTGGCCTTCGCTGGAATTTAAACCTGAAATGTTATGGTTTCAAATTGACGAAAACATATTAATTCTTGCATAAAGTATATTATTTTCATATGAGTATATGCATATGTATATGTCTTGATTTATTTATTTTTTGTATATCTATATGTAATGTTGAGCCGAAAATTTAATGAATTTAGTTAAATTCACAGAATCCGTTCTAAATCCGTTTGATTTTATATATGCATTGACAGGAATTCTCAAGGAATCCATTGATGAAACCTCTGTCTATGATTTACCGGCCCAGCAGGTTCCCATTCTCTCTTGTAAAACAATCATTAATAGAGTTAATGATGAGATTACGAGCTAAGTCATGCATTGTATTTATTTAAAAATGCAATTAATTAATAATATTACGTCTTAATACACATAACACATGCATTTTTTCATGTTCGATAAGTCAAAAACTTTAAAAAAAAAAAATTTTTAGAAAAATAAATTTATTAAAAGAATAAAAAAAAATTGACTTTCCTACCTAAAGTAGAAAAAATAAGTTTCAGAAATAATATTTCATATTGTTGTTGATTGTATCTTCCTCATGTACCCTCCAACACATTCATCTTCACTCTAAGCCCAATAGCGCTCACAATCATATTTGTATCTCTACATCTCACAGTATTTATTTAAATTATATAAAAATATGTTTAAAATAATATTTTTATTTAAGAATAATATCGTAAGTACACTTTTTTTTTTTTTCATAAATAGGATGAGAGCTATATAGAAGTGGATGATGCAGAGTTCTCTATAGCAAGGAGAATGGATTTGGTGTCATTAGACTATTATCGGATGCAGAGACGAGTACCATCACACCCATAACCTTGAAAAATACTGTTTTCTCTGTTTATTTTTACTTGTCCGATATATTATTCTGGAATGTCGAATAATACTTGTCTAGTTTATAAAATCAATGAATAATTTGTCATTTTATGTCTATTTTATTCATGCTGTTATATATTATTAATTTTTCAATGTTTAAATGACTTATATTTAATAAGAGTGATTTGGTAAAATTACTCCTATTATTTACTATTTCTTAATCTGTGTCAAGTCAATAATGGACAACAATTATTAGATAGAGGGAGTAATATTACTTTCGTATTTTTTTTCATTGTTTAATTAGCTCTTTTTCTTGCATGTAATTAAAAAAATTCAATTATGGAGTTCATTTTTTTGTTCAATTTCCTTTAATTTGTATCATGTTACAATTCTCTTATTGTGGTTATATATATTAACAACTGACATATTATAAGAATTAAGTACGGTATTTGTAGATGGTAATCGTTATGTCATGATTATTTAAAGAAAAAAGGAATTAGCGAAAGATCAAATAACAAAAATTTCATACTAATCTTATTTAATTACATATTAGCAATAAATTATGAAAAAAGTAATTAGCCAAGAGCTTTTTGACGTCATATTAGATGAGACTACTGAAAAATTATGTAGCTAATTTTATGTTTTTTAGGAATAAATGTTTGACGGTGATTGTTGATGATGAATGTGACAATAATGTATATTAAAAGGTCACATTCAATCACAAAAATCTTTAAGTATATTATTTTAAGGCTCTTTACAAAATCGGAAATAATCAATTTTAATTCGACCAAATAAGTGACTGCGAACCAAAAAAAGAAACTTATATACACATTATTCTTTTTTTTAAATATTACTTATAAAAGTATATTGGATATACTATTATTATTTCAAGTCGACTGCCACTATGAGTAATTAATTAACATGTTAGTGGTGCCAATTTGTCAGCTGTCTAGATATTCGAAAAAATGTCATGACTATATGAGACAAAAATTAATTTAGGCATGTGGGTAAAAAAGTCTACTCAAATTTTAAATTTATTTTTTGTATTAAATTACTTTTATGACTTCTATATAATAGTAATTAAATCACCCTAACTCAAGTCTTCTGAAAACTTTTGTTTTGCTAAAATTAACTGATCATTGAAAAAAAAAATGGTGCAAAAAATTGGTTTCTATCTTCTTCTATTGTTCATCTTTGCTACTATCATTTCAACTGCCTCAACATTAAGTAAGTTTTTCATTAAGTTATAAATTCATATAGCAAATTATATATATTTGTCAAAATATATATTTTATAATTGTATTCAACTTAAATTAAGGTATTTATTATTGTTATCTTTCACCATACAAATATTTCACAACACTATCACTAGTTAATGTTTGAATAATCGGGAAGAATCATCTAGATTGAGTTTCAAAGAGACAAAACACGTAAGGTAGTACCTCATAGATAGGGGTGTACAAGCCAAACCGAACCGATGAACAAAATCACATCGAAAAAAAAAATCGATTTGTGGTTTGGTCTGGTATTAAAAGAAAAAAAGTCAAACCGAACTCAAACCAAACCGACATAATATATATATATATATACACACACATAATCTACTTTGTTAATATATTTTTAGTTAGTTTATAGTTTTCAATGTTTATATATTTAATTTCAAATTTGGGCTTGTAAAATTTTGTAAAAATTTTATTTTGTATTAAGATCAGAAGTTACAATTATATTGCTATAGTTTTTCAAATTCGAAGTTAATAATTTACTTTGTAAATATTTTGTTTTGTATTCAGTTTGATTGTATCCTTTAATCTTATTAATTTAACATAATGAACGTTGATATTTTAAAAAAATATATTTTGTACTCATGTGAATTTTACCATCTTTACGAAAAAATTTTATTCATTTAACATTTCTTAACTTTAGCTTATCACAGGTAAGTGAAAGTATATTTGATTTCTTTTTCAAACACCGTATGGTTGTAAAAAATCGAAAAAAACCGAAAGAACCGACTAAAATCGAAACCGAAAAAACTGACTTTGCGTGGTTTGATTTGGTTTTAGATTTAATAAACCGACATAATTGGTTTAGATTTTTTTTTAATGAAAAACCAAACCGACCTATATACACCCCTACCAATAGACTATTGGCTAAAGAGAATTGGTTGGGATTGATGTTTTTGTCTTCGTTGGAATCTAAATCTAAGACATCATTAATTCAAATTGATGATAACATATTTTTATGTATGTGAAGCTAGAATTAATTAAAATTCATAGAGTATATATTATCAACTTAGTATGTGTATGTTTTGATTATTCTTTTTTTGTGTATTTATATGTAATATTGAGCTAAAAATTTTAAAAATTCAGTTAAATTCATAGAACTTGTTCTAGATGAGTGATTTTCGTTTTGATTTTATATATATGCACTTGCAGGAATTCTCAAGGATTCCATTGATGAAACGTCTGCCTACGATTTACCGGTCCAACAGGTTCTCAAATCATACCATGTGTTTATCTTTATTATACCGAAATATATTTAAATAATATTTTTGGCTTCTTTACCGGCCCAGCAGGTTCCCAAATTCATAGCATGCATTTATCTATATTATACAAAAATATATTTTAATAATATTTTTTACTTACGTACTAAACACAATAATAATCTTATTTTTTTATGCATATATAGGATGGGAGTGGCATGGAAGTGGATGATGAGTTCTCTATAGCAAGGAGAATGGATTTGGTGTTAGACCATCTACCTCCAAAAACAAAGCCTTGAAAAATACTATTTCCTCTATCCCTAATTACTTGTCCATTTTTCCTTTTATAATTGTCCCTAATTACTTGTCTATTTTGACAAATCAAGAAAGGACAATTTTTTTTATCTATTGTACCCTCAATTAAATGACTAATTACTTTAAAAAATGCAGAACTTTTCATCCACTTCATAATTAATAGGGGTAAAATGGTAAACTCACTATGTCATTAATTGATTTCTTAATAGGTATGTCAATTCAAAAGTGGACAAGTAATTAGGGACAGAGGGAGTATAAATTATAGTATTATTTGTTTTCTCTTTTTTTTTTCCTTGTTTAACTAACTCTTTTTTCATATATGTAATAAAAAAAATTCAATCATGAATTTTATTTTATTTTTCAATTTCCTTTAAATTGTATCATGTTATAATTCTGTTAATGTTATAGTTAGTAAATGATCGCATTCAATCACTAAAAACTCTCGTAATATTTCTAATCCAAATAGTCTTCCATTATATTTTCGGATCAAATGTATCCTTTTCGTTATATTTTATGCAAAGTTGTTCTTAATTTTGATGGAGACACACTAGAATGAATCGTCAATATGGGCTAGGCCGTTGGACCGATCAGGCTTAACTCATGATTTGATAGGGCTGAGCTAAGATTTTTGGAGACCATTTAAGAAAGAAAATATTTTTAGTCCGGCCTAAATAAACCTGCTGATTTGTAGGGTTTGAGAAATATGGGTAAGGCCGGCCCGTGGATCAAATAAAAAATAATTAAAAATCAAAAATAAAATAGAGTATTGAATAAAAATAACAAGAGTCCAAACTCAAAATCTATTTAAAGTTTAAATATTAAAATTTAAATTTAAATTCAAATTATGTTTCTAAAATATGTACTATATAAAATAAAAAATTCCTAAAAGTTTTGGGGAATCACAACGTAGGTTGTAACCTATGGAATATTATCATATATTTTTTTTGTCTTTATTATATGATCATAAGAAAATAATTAGGTTAATATTTCTATTTAGCTATTTATACTTTTACTTAAAATCAAACTTGATAAATATTATAAAATTGATTTTATTTGTGGATTTGATTAACAAATAGTAACACTAACCTAACACCATGTAATATTGTTTGGTCGATATTTATGACAATATTTTTAAATTATGATTTGATTTAAAAAAATTATAAAAAAAATACTTTTAAAAAAGTGGGCTGGCCCGGCACAACCCGCAACCCACAAAAATATGGGCTAGCCCGCCTGATCTGTCAAATTTCAAAGTTTGTATGAATTACCCCAAATGAAATGGACCCGCCATATTGACAGCTCTTAGACACACGTAACAAACTCAGAATCAAATGATCTGCTCTCAACTATACATACAAAAATGACATGCTTTAGTGTTTAACTTATGGTTAAAATTCAAAGATCTAATTTAAATTGTTGTAACTTGTAGTTTTATTATTGTCCGAACACCTGGATATAGAGTAAATTCTATTTTGAGCAGCAATATCCAAAATAAATATAAACAAAATATTTAATGCTTTTAACAACTTATTTCTTTCTTTGTTCTTCTTGGCCACCATTTTTCTATTTTATTTTTAACATAACCTTTTAAGTTATTGTATTAATTCCTTTTAAATTCTTGATGTAGATATGTTTTATTTCCATCAATATTAGTCTATTGAAAATAATCAAATTTCACATTCAAAACATAGAAATAAGGGTATATATATTACATTTTTCAGATCTCACTTTTCAAATTATACCGAATATATTATTAGTGTTTTTAATTATAGCCGATTGCCACCATTGTATGATTACTTGTTTTGAGGAGTATTTATTATATGAATAATTAACCACATATGTGGTGCCAGATTGTTAAAGTAGCTGTCTAAATATTCCAAAAATGTCATGAGACAAAAAATTAATTTAGTCAAGTGGGTAAAAAAGTCTACTAAAATTTTAAATTTATATATTTGTATTAAATTGTTTTTATGACTCTCTATAATTAAATCACCCCAACCCAAATCTTCTTAAAACTTGTCTTGTTCTGCTAAAATTAATTGATTATTAAAAAAAAAAATGGTGCAAAAAGTTGTTTTCCATTTTCTTCTATTGTTCATCTTTGCTACTATTATTTCAACTGCCTCAACATCAAGTAAGTTTTCATTAAGTTATAAATTCATATAGCAACTCTATTTGTCAAAAAACTTTCTTTTTACTAGTCAATGATTGTGATGTTTGATTCAGTTTACATACAAATGCACCTTGATTAATTCACAAGGTACTTATTACCTTCTATCAATATAGTTATACAAATATTGAGTAACTCTACCCACTAAAGTGTGAGACGACCTCATGAATTGTAAATTGACGAAACATGTTTTTGCATACACAGATCAACTAAGATTCAGAATTAGTGGAGTTCATAAAGAGTATATATTATCATCTTAGTATATGTATATATGTATTATATGTTTTACTTTTTTTTTTGTGTATCTGTCTAAATTGAGCCTGAAAATTTAATGAATTCAGTTAAATTCACAGAATCCGTACTAGACTACTGATTTTTTATTTTGATTTTTATATATGCAATGACAGGAATTCTCAAGGAATCCATTGATGAAAACTCTTCCCATAATTTAACCAAGGCCAAGGTTCCTACTCTCTCTTTTAAAACAATCATTAATAGAGTTAATGATGAGATTAGGAGTTAAGCATGCATTATTCAAAAAAATATACAGTACTAGTAATAATTTAATTATATTATGTTTCAACATGTCTTCTTGAGTATAGGTACGTAAAAGCTTATCGCGTTCAGTATTTACATCAGATCATATACTAATTTATGTATCTTATCATATATTATCTAAAAATGTATGTTATTAGAGTGAAATTATTTTTAATTGTTTAGTTGTATTATTTTTAGTCAATTTTTCTTATATGGATGCATTTAGTATGAAGTTCCAATTTTCCATGTTTCATTTGTCAAAAGAAAATTAAAAATATTATCTTTATGAAAACAAATTTCTTAAAAGTGAGGAAAATAACTTCTTGAAATAGCAAAAATAAGTTTTATAAATGATATTTTACATTGTTACCACTCACCAACACCCTCCAACACACCTCATCTTCAATTTCACTCCCGTTGCCTTTACACCCCTACCACTACCCCTACCCCTAACCCTACCCCACCCTCCATATAGTATTTGTCTAAGACTTCAAATTCTCAAAAAAGTTGATTTCAAATTCTAAATTGTGCTTTTAAAATTTTTAAATGTAAAACTTGACCCATATGCTAAGTTTATATTTTGTATAAACGCATTATTTAAAATATTATAAAATAAACACTTGTTAGACGTGAATAGATGTGAAAATATTAGATCAAATAATAGATAGTCACCACTATTGCTGATTTTTTGGATTATTGAATCTTTGTAAAATTATGTATTTTGAAATTTGTATTAATATGTAATCGTAAATATTTATTTATAATGCGCTTTATTAATTCAGCACCTTAAGATATTCCGATATCTTGTTTATGGATAATAATTTACTTTTTTGATAAAATAATAATTGAGACAATTTTAACAATTTTCAAAAATTATGAAATTTTCATGTTTATGAGTTACTTTAAAATATAATCCAAATTACATATTCAAATTAACTTCAAATTAATTTACAAAGCCTTAAATTAATATAAAATACGTAATATAATATTTTTTACTTACGTACAGAATCGCAACGACATAGTAGTGGATGATGCTGAGTTTTCTGTAGCAAGGAGAATGGAAATGGTTGTGATGAGACTGAGACCATCCAGTAAAGTGAGCCCACCGCAAAATTGAATAATACTACGTATTAATTATAGTATTAGTCCTTCGGGACGATTCACTTGATTTGGAAGATGGTTATCTTTGGGATCAATCTCCTTTAATGTCTTTTGAGTTGAGCCTGTTGACTGCGGATTACCTTGGTGTTCAAAAAAATTATAATATTATTTCTTATTTTTTCATGCATGTAATAAAAAAATCAGTTATGGAGTTTTTTTTTTTTGTTTCAATTTCCTTTAATTTGTATAATGTTATAACTCTTTTCTTAGTGTGATTGTTTGTAATAAAAATAAAAATATTAACAAGTGAAATATTCATATATAGAATTTGAGGATATGCTTTCTCAAATTTCATTACTGCTGGAGTTTGTGTTTGACTATAAATTATGTTTATTTTTTTAAAAAAAAGATTCATCAAATATATTTGAGCTCACGTTATTGGTTAAAAAGTGAATGTTACTTGAAGGTAAAAAGAGGAGCTTATCGAAAAAAGACTAAAAAACAGAACACATAAAACTTATCAAATAGAGGAGGTGTGTAATAGAAATATTATACTCCCTCCGTTCCATTTTATATGTCATCATTTTCTTTTTGATCAGTTCCAAAAAGAATGTCACATTTCCTTATACGGTAAGTATTTAAAGGTACAATTCCTCTTTTACCCCTTGTTGGTCCCACTTAATTTTAAAGATAGTACTCCAATACATTTATGAGGAGAGAGAAAAATAAGTCTACTTTTTAATATGACTATTTTTTGAAAGGGCAATTTGGTAAACATTTCAAAGTCTTCATTTATTTCTTAAACTCCATGCCCGGTCAAATGTTGCCACATAAAATGGGACGGAGCGAGTACTATGTTTTTAAGTGGTTAACTTATCTATATAATCGACATTTGAAAGCATGCAAAAACATAGATTCTAAAAATATAAAATTGGAAGTGTGTAATAGAAATATTATACTATGTTTTCATGTTCTCAACGGAAATAAATCATTATCTAAATAAAAATTACTGAAAATTTAAGAGATTATTGAGTATTAAGAAAAAAAAAAATCTAAATGGAAACGCTTTTTCTCAACCAACTTTCTAACCTTTAGAATATCTTCGGTAGCAATATTCCTTAAAGAGTTCCGTATGATGCAAATTAAAATTAATCAAATTTAAATATTATTAATAGTCCAACTTCAATATTGATATTTTGGAACCAAAAAAAAAAAAAAGGCACCTTTTACAAAGTTTTCACTTTTTTTTTTGAAACTGAAAAAGTAGATTTTTTTTTTAAGAAACAAAACGCCACTTTTTGTCCTTTGGAAACTACTCCTTGTTTTGTTTTTCGGCGAAGTTTATTACCCGGCGATCTCTTTCTCCGGCGAAATCCTCAGCAATATCCTTCTCTCCGGCGACATCGAGCTGTAAGTTCCGGTCTCTCTCTTTCTTCTCCAGATTTTGCCTTTTTATTTTCTCTTACGAGCAAAAAAAAAACGAAACCTCATCCCAAATGATTCTTAGCGGTAAAATAGACGAAAAAAAATAATTGATATTTGGATTCAATGCTCTAAATCCGTTTGCACTGCATGAATGAAGCTTGAATTTCGATACTACGTCGTTATTTGTCATGGCTCTATAGTTGAGATCTGAGTACTAATTGCATTGAAGTATTGCTTATCAATTGTTTGAAGAAAATGAAAAAAAATTAAGGCCGACAGAGAAATCGAAACGTACCGTTATTAATTTCTAATCATTTGTCAAATCCTTCTAATTACCATACACCACATTTCAATATTTTTTGATAATGGTGTGGTGTCTGGGTCAGCTTGCGTGCACCAGAGGCGGAGCCTTAGGGGTTCTAAATCAATTTTGTTTGGGGGTTCACATGTTAATATACATATATTTATTTAATTTTCTAATACAAATATAGGGTCTACGAAAAAGCTAGTGGGTTCGTCCGAACCCATGAACCCCACCTAGCTCCGCCTCTGGCGTGCACGTCGATTAATTCCACGGGATACTTGGCACTTCTCACCAGCAACAGGTATCAGGTGCATCTAGTCTGATTATTAAAATCAGAAATGGCTATGGCTAATAATTACTGATTTAAAAAGAATCTAAATAGCTGCACCAAGGGTGTGAGGCTGTGGGCTAATGGTCAATGAATTGGTTTGAGAACCATGAGGCTCCAAGAGCAACAGTATTAGGTGATTTCTTCCCATATGTCCAAACATTAGTGGATAGAGTTATCTGGTACTTGTGTTGATAGGAGGTAGTAGGTGTTCTGTAAAATTAGTTGAGGTGCAAGCAAGCTGGCTCAGACTTCACATTTATATAAATAGAAAGTTTGAAAAACTAATAGTAGTTAATATCTCTAAATATCTACTTAAATCTTTAATCAGCTAGGATTTTTAGTTATATGGGAGAATGCTTTAATTTGCATACGTTTGTATAATCCAGTTTCCCTCCCGGAAGAGTTTGCTGACCTATTGCCCACACGACTTTGGTATATGAAAAAATTAACTAGCCTTTTCGCTTCTTAGGATTTGAACCCTCGTCGTTGTTCCAGTTCCATGGACCACCAGGATACACCTTTTTGGATGTCAGAATTTTTACATTTTAAAACAAGCAAGCACTAGGAAAGCTTCCTTTTGTGTTTACAAGGTCAAAAAAACGAAAAGAAAAAGGAAGTGCACAAATTGGGTCCAATCCTTTCTAAGGAACACCTATAGCTGAAAGTTGCAAGTACTTAATCGTAAGCATTACATGATAAACTGATCGTCAGTCCTAGTGGAGCCAACCTGCAATGGTCAATCTACTTGGTGCTAATTTTTTGTTGGTAAACACTTTTAAGTTTGAAAACTTAGAATCGATTTCATAATGATAAGCATCTTGCTTTTTTATCCTTCCTGTCAATAGCTGTGACTGTGTTTCTTTTCTTTTGAATCAATGTCAGATGATTTATAGCTTCATCAGAAAGTAACTGCCTTGATGTATCAGAGAACTGATTGGATGTTAATGTGTAACTTGGTTGTTCTTTATTGATATTTTTTGCTTTCTCTTGAATTTGTGCTGCAGGTTGGTGTTTACACCTAACTAATAATGGTAGGGCACAAGAATTATTCACCTCCACCTTATATTCCTCTGGATCAGTCGGATGCAGAAGTACAACAAGTTTCTACTGCAGAAGAAATTCAACAGAGCAAAAAAGATGACCATGCTCAGTGGAGTTCTGGAATCTGTGCTTGTTTTGATGATCCACAGAGCTGTACGCTACTCTCGTCCCTGTGATCTTGCTTTATGAGAAGGGAAAAAAGTGAATGAAAGGTGCATTTTTGGGTAGTAAAATAAGATTCATGATTAATTATCCTCTTATCTTATTAGATGGAAAACATGATAAAACTCTGCTAAGAAAGCTATTATAAGCTATACATTCAATTGAGTTTTCCTCAGGCTCTATAATGGAATGAAGTATTTTTCTCTGCTTATATGCTTCTTAGATAAAAATTTAGCTTGAAGTTGGTATGCCTTTGGAAATACACATTCTTACCAAATTCGCAAAACTAGTCCTATCCAGACTTAGGAACTTAGAAGTGCCTGTACGTTTTTTATTTTTGGTGTAACATGCTTAAGTGTGTATGATTTACGTGCCTTGCTAGAGTTCCTCAGTGCCCTGCATTCATAAAGGGGTATCTGAGTTTTTGTATACTGTACATATACAGAACCTTCTTGGTGCTCTTTTACTGGGACGGAAGTATACCTAAAAGGATATATGTATATATTCTTATGAACAACAACAAAATAATACCCAGTGTAGTGTAATCCTACAGGATTTATGCATATATTCTTATGAACAACAACATACCCAGTGTAGTGTAATTCCATAGAGTTCTGGATAACATTCATGCATTTCTTTTCTTAACAGTCAACACTGCTTTCATTCTGTTTCCAGATTATTTGCTATTCGCTCCCCCTTGTGGTCTCACTGTTTGTCATACTCGTGAAGTAATAAATAATACAACTGCCAGAATTTCCCGAAACTGGTTTTCAGCAGTGCCGATGGGACTAGATCAATCATTCCTTTCTGAACATATAATAAGATGAAAGTGCGATTGTGGAACTTCTCTTTTGAGGGTTAATTATGTGTGTTTATGTTTAAAATTTCAACACCTGTTTCTAAGCAATGGCTCTTCTGTCATCCCAGAGGAATGACACTAGATGTTGGTTGACAACCTTGAGTTAGCACTAATTGCAAAATTTTGAGCACAGGTTTTATTGGACTTCTTTGCCCTTGCTTTCTGTTTGGAAAAAATGCGGACTTCTTGGGGTCAGGAACCTTGATGGGGTCATGTACAACTCACTTTATTTTGTGGGCTTTTTTCAACACAATTTGCTGCTTCTTAACTGAAGGCATTCTTCTGGGTTTGCCTGGGTGCTTTGTTGCATGTTATGCCTGTGGCTATCGAAAGACATTGAGATCAAAGTACAATCTTCAGGTAGCCATCTCTGTTATTTGCTGTTTATAGTGCACATGGGTGAGAATGTGGTTTAGCATATTAGCATAGCTCTATTGATTCAACAGGAAAGACATTTGAAAAAATGAGTGAAGTTAGATTGCTTGAATATTTACCTTCAATCTAACCTTTCATCTTGATAGTTGTATCCCCTCTAACATGGGCTATGCATGGGAGGATAGTCTGATGTGCACTCCTTTTGAGGATGTTTCTTAACGTCTATGCATAAACTCCTCATTATGATGTGATATATATTAATATTGATGGCTATATTAAGACTTTTATGATGGTATTTTGAAGTTAACCTTTTCATTAGAATTAAAAATTAATCAGAAATGTCTTTAGAATTCCAGATACATTCTTTTGAATCGGATGTTATCCGTAGAAGCTACAAAAGATTAAAAAGTTACAATGTGGATTTGACTCCACGTGAGAGAAGATTATACTTTATTTGAACAAGTAGGGGTGGGCTTCAGTTAGATAAACTATCAACTTCAGATCCCATTTAGAAAGAGAACTGACTTTAGTTTCCTATTCTGTTTGGTTTACATTGAGATGATGTCCGAGTTAGAGATTTTAGTTTTGAGTTTGTTATTGGATTAGTTTGCAGCATTTATAACCAGTTGCCGTGAATTCTTAATTCTTCACTTTCCTCTCTTCCCATTAGCTCCTGTCCCTGTGTTTCTGTTCTACGATAATATTATGGTTCCATGCCTGAATAGAAAGATGAAAACTGCTTACATAGGTATTTCTGCATTTAACAATTTTGTGTGTCCTGATATATATGCAGGAAGCTCCATGCGGAGACTTCGCCACACACTTTTTCTGCCACTTATGTGCCATATGCCAGGAGTACCGAGAGATCCGTGAAAGATCTGGAGATTCAAACTCATCTGATCTTAGCTTAGTGGCAGTGACAGCCCCTCAAGTTCAGAAAATGGAAACTCCTCCTGCAAATGAATAGATAGTCTGATTCTACTGTCCGAAAAATCATTTTCCAATCCTGCCCTTTTCCATTAACTAGTCCCTCTTTGCATTCTTTTATTTTTGGTTTTTATCGTCCACGTCTAATATAGGTTTCTGCACTATATGTTTCTCTTGTAATATCTAGGTACTATTAAGGTTGGGCTGGTATGTACACAAGGAATTTGCTATGACATCTGTTTGTTAGGAAGAAGATTGTATTAAAACTTACCTTTTTGTATAAGCTCTGCAAAGAAAATTATTACATAAATTGTTAGTTTAGTTATTCTTGTCACAGGATGGAATAGTAGTATCGAGATTAGTTATCCACGTTAGAAATAGCTTGTCACACTGACGAGCTATTGCTATTGCTATTGCTATTGCGCGACAAGTTGGGTTTGAAGTTGTAGAGATGTGAAATTGGAGAGGCATCACTACTTGAAGAGTCTTTTCTCCATGAATCCTCAACTTGAGCAGCAAACTGCAAATTCCATATTACATCTTCAACTGAGGGCATGTCTTCTGTATCTTGTTCCAAACACCTGCAACATATCTCTATCATCGTCTTCAATGATTCATCCGAGCACGAATTTCTAATTTCTGGATCAACCATATTCTTTCTTGACATTGCATTAGACATTATGCTCTCTTGTAACTGCACATAATATGAAGAGTAAAAGAGTCTCATATAGCTGATTCTAACTTACATTCGATTGACACATAGTTGTTGTGAAGAGTGACAAAAAGTGTTAAATCATACCTGATTTTGTGTAACTCTCACTTCATTCTTGGTATTTATCTGCTTCCCACTAATTATCTCCAATAATATTACTCCAAAATCATATACAACAAATTTTTCTTCATAATTAGCCCTGTGGATTAGTAGAAGTAAGAAACTAATACAACTTTCTTTGTACCTAAGATATTAGTTAATTATGTCTACTACCATAGAGAGATTAGCATAATATTTGATCTTCATAGTACACATGATTTAACTTAACAAGCTACTATTGGAACCTATGTTGCTCGGTCTCTTCAAAAATGTCACTGGAAGCATGTTGGATCCTTCAAAGTAGTGCATTTTTGGAGGATCCGACATGGGTGAGACAATATTTTTGGAGAGTCCGAGCAACTTAGAATTTGGAACAGTTAGGCATACCTTGTACTCTTCTGCTCCTTTACATTCTCATCCAGAATAGGCAAATTATAGCTGCAAATTTTGGCAACAAAGTTCTGATCCAACAAGATATCTGTTATCTTTATGTTATTTGAAAACACACCAGGTACATTTCCAGTATGCAAAAACTGCATTCCCCTTGCTACTCCGATTGCAGCTGCTATACGTTGTGTCCACGTTAGTCTTCCTTTAGCATGTTTATCTGCAGAATCGGATAACACATTACTGTTGTACTGTAATCTTGGGATCGATAAGTATAACTGTATATATGCTTGTTCATAATTACCGGAGATCCAGCTTCTTAGGGTACCATTTGATACATACTCAAAGACGAGAAATATCCTGCTAACAATCGAATCATCCAAGTAACACTCGAAGCAGTGTCCAAGAGTGCTGACCAGATGATGATGTCTGAGTTTTGACATCAATTCTATATGATGCATAAAATTTTGACTGCTATTTTTTCGTTTCGTTTGAAGGCATTTTATGGTTATGTATGAACCATCTTTCAGCTGACCTCTGTACATCTGAATCCAAAAAAAAACCAGTAAGTTAACCTCCATACTTCACTAATTCTGTCATATAATGTATGTAGTTTACTCTTTTAGTTGTTACATTCGCTCAGACGTGAGTATCACATAAGTGTATGTATCAACATTTGTTTTCTATGGACTAATGAACTCTAGATGGATCTCGACGAAGAAGTATTATCATACTTATTCATACCATACCACTTTGGTATCCACTCGTCTAAGAAAATGAACGACTAGTAGCATGATAGAAGATCTTCTAAAACACCTTCAACGGGATAAGGTATAGATTAAGAATTCTAAGGCAACTGAATATGTTTGATAGGCTGTAAGGTTCTGACTCATTTGTGGTGCAAAACAACGAAGGATGGGAATACCATGAAACGTTCTCAAACGAACGTTTAAGGATCTCAATTATGACGTTAAGAAAGAAAAGTAAGGTACATGGTGATTCTTGAAATGCACCTGATCATCAGAATTGTTGCCTATAAAAGTTGCTGCATCAAAGTTGTTTGTTGCCACCTTAAGCTCTTCCGATGAAAAGGTCCGATAAGATGGAAGACTAAGTGATCCCAGCTTCATTGTTCGAGTAACATAGTCTTGTAAATGGAGAAGAAAACACAAGATGGAAAATTAGTAGTAATTAGGAATCAAAGGAAACTTCATATATTTAAGCTTTTTTCGCCTTCCTATTGTGTATTTCGTGCACAGGTAAGCCAAAATTATTGTACTATGCTTCAAACTTCAAAGCGAAGATGGAAAGAAGAGAGGAATCTTACTTGCATCAGTGAATAACTTTGAGGTATATGTAGATGCTGCATTTTCTAGTATTGATCTTGTTGTTTTTCTCGGTGTAGCTATCTTTGCAAGAAATTTTCTTACTACTATAATAGTCGTGCAAACTAGCACGACTCCACCAATGATGCTACCACAAATGATCAAAGCAAGAACCACTTTTGAACCTGGTATATGTTTATGATGATGAGGTAAGATACCAACAGCCAACGCCTCATTCCGACAGAAGGAAAATGGATGTTGAGTTCCGTCTCCAGTTGCTAAACAATTGTTAGAGTAATGCACGATCCTGTGCTTAGGACCTGTCAGAAGGCAACTAGGCAATCTTCCACTCAACAGGTTAGTTGATAGATCCACAAAATCTAATCCGGCATTGCATTGATTATCTTCAAAAAGCATTCCCGTCAACTTGTTTCCTGCAACGTTAAGATAAGTGATCGATGGCAAGGACAGCAAAGACGGAGGAAATGGCCCCATAAATCTGTTTGAAGAAATATCCATATGTTCAAGCTGATGGTAAGATTGAACTTTCTCCGGTATTCCTGCAGTGAACTTATTGTTCCTCAACACAATGCTTTGGATTTTGCTGCTAACTTGTGGAAATTTCGGTCCAAGAGAATTATCTTCCAAGTCTAGAACTTGAAGGTTCTCAACACCACTAAGATCAGGCACATCACCAGTAAAATTATTCCTCGAAAGTGAAAGTACACGAAGATTATGCAAACTTCCGAGCATATCAGGTAAATGTCCTTCTAAAGTATTGTTCTTTACACTCAAAACTGCCAAAACAACAAGTGAACCAAGTCCATTTGGAAGTCCTCCAGTGAACTTATTTCCATCTAATATCAAACTCTGGAGGCTCGTTAACGATGAAATTTCTCGAGGTATGTTACCATGAAAGAAATTTGAACTAAGGTCAAGTATCTCTAATGATGAAAGTCTTGAAAGTTTACTAGGCAATGGTCCATATAAACCAAGAGAAACTAATCTTAGAACTTTCAAACTTGGAAGCTCAACAAGTGTAGTGAGAAATGAATAGATCGAGAAATTATGTAATTGAGAAGCCCCTTTGCTCCCTATTATATGAAGCTGAGTTATGTTATCTTCATAACAGATAACAGTAACAGATGAACTTGGCTCAGTGTTACAGAAATCAGTGTCATTGTTCCAATTACTCAAAACATTTGGATAGTTCAGAAGATTTCGGATCCTCGATAGAATATTTGCTTGTGAAGAAGATTGTTGTTGCTCTGAGATGCTAATTGAGAGCAATAAAACAAGCAAAACTAGAAGATTTTTAAGTCCTAAATGTTTTTCCATCACCAAAAAAGGACTAAAAAGAACTGAGAAATTTACACTTTTTTGAGCTTTCTTGTAAACACTCTAGTTGCCACTTCTTCACTACTTCAGCTGAAATGAAATTTCAGTAAGCAAACATCAAACTCTGTATCCATAGAATTTACAACAACAACATACTGAGTGTAATCCCACAAAGTGTGGAGTCCGAGGAGGGTAGAGTGTATGCAGACCTTACCCCTACCTCGTGGAGGTAGAGAGGTAGTTACCGAAAGACCCTCAGCTCAAAGTAAAGCAAATCAAAGAGTAATGGAAACGAAGAACGGCAGTGAAGAAAACATGTCAACTAATAGAAAAGCAGTGCAGAGCATACAAGCAAGAAATAATAATATCAACAACATAGTAAACAACAAATGATAACAGATACCAAAAGCCAAAAACTACATTAATAACAATTAAAGATATAGATTCATAATTTTACACATTCAGCTCAGAAATTTGGAGTAAAAATTATAAAATCAAGAAGATCCCCCCACCCCACATCAAATTCTAATGAATAAAAGATGAAATCTTGAGAAATACAGAACACATAAGTGCATTGTATCACCAATCACCATCCTTATCCTTAACAGATTTTTTTTTTCCAAGTAAAACGCATGTCCAAACACAACTTCAAAAACTCAAAATTTTAAATTTCAACTTCAAAATCTACGGCGAAACGAGAGTTTTAACAAATAGTAACAAAAGTAATCAAAAATCTTGAAAGCTTATAATCTTGTGAAGTACCTGTTTTGCAAAAATGAGTTGGAGAAAATACATGGAGACCTTCAAATTGAAGTAAAACACCATATACTCTTCATTTATTTATTTTTAACAGATAACTTCAGAGACAAACTTTACCAACTATTCTTCTTCACAATTGCCAAAGAGACTAAAAAAAATTTACATTTTCCTCAAGAGTATAGTATTAGTAGAAATATTTGTAGTATTTATGAATAGAAATAAAAAAATCTGAATCTTGACAACATACTAAGGCTACAAAGATGTGACAGTTAATAAACACAAGAACAAATGACAGTGAAGAGAGACCATACTTCAACTAATTTATTAAATATAAATCATATATCCACTTAGTCTTAATTTATTTGTCTTGTTCTAAGTTGACAGAGTTTAATTAAAAAAAAATTATAATTTTATAATCTTAAGTTAAAGATATATAGAAGTACAAAAACGTCCTTTAATCTTATGATTTAACTATGATACGTGAAAAATCCAGAAGGAGATATTCTTTTTTTAAATAGACTAAAACAAAAGACAAATAAATTGTAACATTTTCTATTAAATGTTTTTTGTCTTTAGAAGTAGTCTAATTTATTTTGTAGCATAAGAAATAAAACAAGCAAATTGGTCCCAAAAGAAAAAAGAAGTGTATTCTGTTGTTACTCTTTTTTGGGTATTAATAAAGCATGTTTTCATATATTATACTTTTTGGCATTTCAAGATCTAAGAGATTGCCAAGTCATTATAGAAAAATAAAAAGGAAAAAAGAAAGATTCTAGTTCCAAACTTTAAGCTGGGAATATTTTATACCACTTTACTCGTCGTCATTATTAAAAATAAAATGATTTAAAATAATTATCATTTTAAAAAAAATCAAAGTATAATTGAATATATTATTTTTTGTGTTTGACGTGAATATAATTTTCAATTTAGCAATATTCTCCACTTACTCTTCACGTGACTCAAACCTTTAATTTGTCAATCGTTGCGAAGGACCTTTGACTAATAAAATTATGATACAATTAAGTTTGAACTCAAAATTTCATAGGAATTTCTCTAATTATGTTTGGCCTTTTATTTCATCTTCTTTTGATATTTTGTCTGATATATATGTATTTATATATTTTTATCAAATAAAAATTGGAATTAGATTATTTTTAAATTAAAAAAAAAAAACAATTTTGGTATCATGGGCTGTGTGTGACCTTTCACTTTCACTTTATGAGTCAGGCGTGATGTGATTTTTCGGCCCATTTTCCCTTTGGCACTTTCTATTTTCAGTCTTTTTCTTTTATTCTTTTTGCATGTGTTTTTTATTTGTTTGAAAAGCAATTTTTATTATAAAAAAATGGAGTTGAATCAAAAATCTTAGGTCTTCCTTTGGCTGGTAGGATGTTGTACAACAAGACCTAAACTTATAATTACTCCATTTGTTTTAATTTATGTGGCATAATTTGACAGGTGGAAAATAGTTAAAAGACTCGATTCTAACTTTGTAGATATGATGTTGTTGTTGTTGTGTGTGTTTAAATTGAAAGTATTTTGGAAGGGTCATTTAATTTATATTTATAATTACAAAGCAAACTTTTATCGAATAGAGTCATTTAATTCATATTTATACGTTAATACATTAGTTTTATTTGAATCGACATACAAAAAATTGTTGATGATGCACCTGTCGTCTTTTTCGCTGAACTATATGTTTTCCCTAAAATATAGTGCATTCATTTCTTTGATGCAAATATTGAATACAAACAAAAAAAATTCACATGTCATAAAAGTGTTCCAAAATAGAAGTGTCCAATCAACCTTTTTCGCCTTTCAACAGCCAATTATTAAGGTAAGAGAAATTGAATTATTATTAGGTACTACCATCATTTATCAAAGACTATATTGCATATTCTTGATATATACTTTTATCCAACAAAAAATTATGGTTCCATAAACACCTTTCATTCCTTATTCTTTATCTTTGGTTGGTTTCTCATCCGATATTCAAATTTATATTGAAATTCGATTAATTTAAATTCGAATTAGATAGAACCCCATTCGAGAGGTAGCACTCCCTATCAAAAGAAAATTCATACCCTGAGCTCAAACATAAAATCTTTGATTGAAAAAAGAACAATCTTATCCATTACAGTACATCATTCGATGATCGTTCCTTTTTATTATCATCTTTCATTTTCATTAGTTGAACCACCAAGTACCAACAAATGAAAAAGAAAGTGGGGAGACTATACAACTGTTCAAAAAAAAATTAAATCGATAAATGCAAGATACGTGTCTTTCAATCATAAATTTTGTTACTTAATTGTGAGTAATAGTATGTATGTTTAAGTTAACTTGGCTGATATATAAAATTATTTTTTATTTTCCTTAAAAATAAAAAAAATGACTTTTCTAATAGAACCAAGAAAAATAATTTCTATAAATGATATTTTAAGATTGTCACTTTCTCGCTCACCCAACACCCCAACCCTCCACCAGAAATGGATCCAATCCATCAGTATCAAATTAATCTGAACTAAATACTTTTGAGACGGAACATAAATTTATATATAAAAATATTGCAATAAACACTAGATATAAACTTATAGCTTTAAAAATATAATGAACTCACCGCTAAAAACCTTATATACTAAACTCGTAAAACTTAAATCTTAAATCCGCCTCTACAATCTACCCCTCACCACCCTCAAACCCCCACCTCCTACCCCATCGTCTCATCTCATAATATTTTATTAAATTACATATAAATATTTTTGAGATAATATTTTTACCTTATCAAACACACCCAAAGTTGTAAATTCATAGAAAATATGGACTGTAAAATCCACAAAATTCAATGAGAAAGTCATTTGATGAGACTAAGAAATCAATGTTCTTGGAAATTGTTTTGCATTGCATCGAGAGAATAATCAATGCCAAGCCTAGTATATGTCGATATTAAAGAGCGTGCAAACAAAAAATGTGAAAAATACTATTTTGGAACGGAGAAAGTATTTCTTTTGGAAACCTCAGAAAATTCACTAAATAACTCGCTCTTGTACAATAACTTACAAACCATATAAAAAATGTGAATCGTACTAGACACGCTCGATATGATAAACTCAATTGAAAAAATATTGATAAAGGGAATCAATTCCTGACCTTCCTTATAGTTGCTCATGAAAGAATATAACTTTCTTGAATAAAAAAAGAAGGAAGAAGAGCATTTTAATAGGAAGCTTTACTTAATTAGACTTTCATTTTAGAATTTATACGTAATGGATTCGATCTTTAGGGTTCTTGACATTAAATTCATTAGTATTAAAATTGTGAGTTCAAAACTATTCGGTTCGACAATATATTACTTTTTGTGATCATTAATGCAACGATGTAGCCACATACAATGAAGGGTATGAAAGGTGGTCAATTAAACATCCTTCTTCGAAAATTTACTATGTGTATATAGATAACTATATTGCGTAAATACATATACATAGAATTCTGAACATCCTTAGTGAGAATCCTGATTTCAAAGTTCATATAAAAAAAAATTAACAGATGAAAAATGAATGAACGAACAAATTTATCAATGATCTCTTTAATTGATTCAACAATCATAGACTTAAAAATTACAACTTTCTTTTCTATGTTATAATACTATATATAAACTATTGTTTGCAAAACATTGGTTATGTTCCAAAACTGTGAAAAAAATTCTGATGTTGACAAAATATTCAAAAAACTACTGAATGTTCAAGTTGCTTACAAAATATTCTTTGGCAAGGGAAATGATTTTAGCCCTCCTTCCTTCGAAACAGGTGATCGAGAATATCTCGATGATTTATGCACCTTAAAATTGACAGTAGGAACCTTACGAGCGATAGCTTGCCAGACCATTTGAACAGCATCGTTGTCCTTGGAAGGATATCGATACTCAAAGAGATTTTCGATCTCTTTTAACCTTTCCCACATTCTAGTCCACTCTTGTTTCGTGATGCTCCTGATGAAGTTTATGAGGAAATTTGGTTTGATAGCATCTGATGTACGGACGAATATGCAGAACTCTGAATAGTCAAGAACATCTTCATAGGGAAGCTCTATTTCGTCACTAATGATGACTGGTACACAGTGAGATGCAATAGCATCAAAGAGACGGTTTGATGAGGGAGTGTCACCTGCAATGTTGAGACAGAATTTGGAAGAGTGCATACCGTCTGTTGCTTGTTTTATTCCGCCTTTTAGTATACTTCCAAAGGAGAAATGAACATCTTTTTCATCTTTCAGCATATAGAATAACTCTTGTCGAATAGATCCACCCTGAAGATTAAAAACACGTAAGAGTTAGAAACGAGAAATAAAATGAAATGAAAGAACTAGAAACAGGAAAAGTAAAAGAGTAACGAAATAGGGTACATTGTGACAATCTTGCTAAAGTTCAAAATTCTAGTTCCTTCGGCATGGATTTAGAGTGTAATCATTAAAGGTCTCACACACTATGTATCACAATGTTAATCTGGTATCTTGGCAGTTAAAAGAATCAAAACATTGCCTCATGCATCCACAATTTTACTCGACAGGTTGTCTGGTAGATCCTTGTATAAAGAGTAATAGAAATTCAGGGCAACCTTTAACTAATCTAATCAGATGGAAGAATATATGTATGCAAAAAGTTCTAACTTTTCTGTTTTGCTTTATTTTGATAAGCAACATACAGGCCTCAGTCCACAACTAAATGAAATAAAGAATAGCAATATCTAAACACGAGGCTTGATCCTGATGACTTAGCAATCCAATTTCAGTTGGTCTGCAATCGTGTTGCTTATGTCCTTCTCATTGACCTTCTGAAGACCAGAACGAAGGGGAAAAGAAAGGAGAATATAAAATTGCAGGCTGCCACTTAAGTGATCATGCCTCCAAACTCGGCACTAAATAAGCTATCAGTTGCCCTTTTATGCAGTGTCATGCCAAATTACTGTAATCTGTCTAATGATTCTGCTAAGTTTGTTAAGTGATAGCTACTCGTAATATTTCACTATTCAACAAAATGGACATGGACGGGGAAGTACTACCTATTGTATTGGACTAACCATATTAATTCTTGTACCTCCTACAAAGCTTAGGCAGGTCCGAGATGCTAAGTCCCAATACGAGTCTTCAAATTCTCACCTGAAAAGGTTATGCTGCTCATACGGTGACACATCGCCTTGTTATGTTCCTAATGAGTTATTTTGCTTCACATCATCCAATTTAGCACCCAACTCCAACTCCTTCCCCCTCGAAATAATAAATACACAACATATCACAGATGAAATTACTTGAGAGTCAACAGTTTCCTATAGTTTCTATTAACAAGCATATGATATTGTGCACTAACACAAACACATAATCTGAAATTCAGAAAAACATCTACAAGTAATTTTATTTCTTAGTCCACTTAAATCGGAGAGATATAGTTAACGGAAGACTACATGGACAGAAATGACTTACATCTTTTCTGTATATGGCTCCCTGGAAGTAGAGCAACGTTGGTCGACTATCAAAATCAGAAGTGTCATTCTCATAGTTCCTGATTACATGTTTGTAAGGTGCAATCACATCTTTTTCGACGTTAGCTACTGTGGGAGGATACCTTCCGAAGTCTGAAAGTATGAACATTGCAGGCCACAACTTCATTCTTGCATCCAAAAGGCTATTTGGATGGTGTGCAAGAATTATATGGTCTTTCCCCCCTGATCTTTTCCATTCCTCTTGTGCTGTCAAAAACGCAACCAATTTTTGCTGCAGCAAGGTGTTTGGACTTGTTTTCTTCTTTTGCTTAACCTTTGAAAACCGATTATAGCAAACCGATGAAAAGAAAGGAACAAATATCACATCAGCTTCACTTGAATTATGCACTCTTATTGCACTAGCACTTCGACCATTCAAATTGTCATCAAATTCAGACAACAAAAGATCCAATGTCAACCAATACTCTATACTATGCTGCACGTTTAATCCGCCTGGATAAGTAGGAACCAGTTTCCTAATATCTGGCCACACACTCTTTCCCTCAGCCTTCCATCCCAACAATTCAAAATGAAATTGCGGGGGCAAGTCATACATGAAAACTTTAAGGACTTGTTTACTAGGATTACACTTTAACACATTGTACTTTTCCAATGTTCCTTTGTTAGACACCGCTCGATTTGAATTTGAGACCTCATAATCACTTTGGCTACTAGATTGTGAATAACCTTCTTCAGACAAAGCAAGAACCTTGGACTTGGGTAATACATTAAGGTAAAAAAAGTGACGACGTCCAGTTGAACGCATCACAAATAACAAAGATAACATGAACAAGATTGAAGTAATTGAGAACATACTAAACAAGGATTTTCGACCGAAAAATCCCATCAAATGTACATTTCTCTCAGCCATTGCAATTCTCTATATCAACAAAGTAACAACAACTAACACATCCTATAAGCTACCATTGTTGCTCCAATACTCAAAATGGTGGACAAAACAATGCAAAAATTAAACCTTTAAACAAATCACATGATAATAACCAAAAACCAATTAACCATTCATTCTAAACAAAACTCAAAACCAAACT
This sequence comes from Solanum pinnatisectum, assembly GCA_035578085.1. Classification (NCBI taxonomy): domain Eukaryota; kingdom Viridiplantae; phylum Streptophyta; class Magnoliopsida; order Solanales; family Solanaceae; genus Solanum; species Solanum pinnatisectum. The sequence goes on along the minus strand of CM069085.1, from coordinate 41,350,694 downwards.
CCTACATTAGCTCACACCATAAAAATCATATCTTTATCCTTCACCTCAGCATTTATCACACTATGGCTAATAAATAAATCCAAAACAAACTTGAAACAAACACCCCTTTTATCAAACCAATATCTAAATCCAAGACAGACCCTTTTCTTAAAACCAAACAAGATTGGTGAAAACAAGGAAAAAACAAATCGAGAATGGATTTTTTTTTTCTGTACAAGCAAGAAAACTTGTCAATGGAGCTGAAATAACACAAGAAACCACAACCCCAGATCAAGAAACTGAAAACCCAGATCAGAACCAACGTGAATTTGACTACATTATGAAGAAAAAGAGGGTTGAAAAAATGGAAGCAAAAAGACAAACAGGTGGAGGACAGAGCGGTTACACCAAATACAAAAAAGGGTCAAATTTCTGTGAACCGTTCCAATTTCTTGTCTTCTGGTGTAAAAAAATTTCTCAAAACAGCGTAGAAATAGGTGAATTTGGAATCTCTGAAGAAGCGGGCTCATCAGTCTTTTTTGCTGACAATTTTTTTGTATTATAGTTTTAAATATTCAACATAAGTTCAACAGACAGTCAGACATGCAATGTGAATTTGTACTATGTGGTTTAGGTATTTTTTAATCCAAGCTCACGTTAATTAGTGGTTAAGAGTTAATTTAATTAGTAATTTAAAAGGTTATTAATGTTAAAGTTAATGTAAGGTTCCTAAACAGATCTCAAAATATGGATCTCAAAAACTTGATACCTTAGGCATTTTTTTTTCAAATGACTTAATTTGGTCTTTTCGTCTCAAATTATTTGTCGTATTCTTTTTCACACACCCCTTTCAAACATTAATCAAATGATACACCAATAACATAAATACAAATTGTTAAATATATACTCATTATCAATAAATCAATATCACATTTTCAATTTGATTTATCATACCTCTACAAGAGAGTATCTAACCTTACTTTATGTACATCCATTCGTAAGGAGGTAAAAAGGTTGTTTTCAAAAGTTTTCAGGATTCAATGGCCCTCCCAACTTCTTTGTGAGTATTTGTGGTATATTTTATACCAAAATTAAGATTCATATTCTAACCAACATCTAAAAATGTGACCTAACAATCCATGGTTCAAATCCTAGCAAAAGCAAACACCAAAAGAAAATATGCTTGGAGGATTTTCTGTCCAAGTTTTGGTTTGACGCGATTATTTATGTTGGTGGAAGATAACATATACACAGTAACTTTTTCGCGTTCAAACGAACTCAAAATATTTTTCACTCGAGCTGAAGCTCTTTAAAACTAAATAACTAATACAAATTACACTTCCACCTCTCTCTGCACCAAACAACAACAACATCTACTAATCCCACAAGTAGGGTCGAGGAGGGTAGAGTGTACACAGACCTTACCCCTACCTTCCGAAGGTAGAGAGATTTGTTTCCAATCTTGCTTGAGAAAAACAAGACTGCAATCAACTCAACTGTTACTTTGATGTTAGTGCACTTTGAACCAAGACCAGAATAGCATAGAGGACATTTCTACTCAAGGATGAGATGTTATTCAAACTTGAAAGCATGGTTTTGAATCTCTTCACTGAAAAATGGAAAATGTATTTTCCCAGACTATAAAACGCAACCCCTTGTAATCGAGGTTAATTTTAATGTGGGGATAAAAATGAAAACAGAAAAAGAAGTTAGAATTGGAATTGCATCTCCGGTGAATATCCAAGGGCTTCAAGATGAGCAGCCATTGCCTTGTTCATCGGTGGTGGACCACACCTCAGTATCTGCACGTTTAACATGAAATCAGTCGAACTTTGCTTTCCCTTGATATTCCATGAACTTCTAAGATAATCTACCTATTCTCTTACTACAAACTCGTGACATTGGAATCGGTAGCTGTTAGCAACTTCAAAGATGCAATGTATTACCTTAATGTCATCTGCCGGGGCAGGGCAATGAGTCTGGATCATTTCCTTGGAGACAAATCCCACACCACCACTCCATTCTTCCGGAGGCTACACATATATTAAGAGAACTATTTAATCATTTGATTCAATGCGTAAGATGTAAAAGCACGTCTACTAGCAAGAGAAATGTACGGTAGTGAGGAGCAACTTGGAAAGACAATAAAGAAAAAAGAAATCACTTCACTATAAACTAGACTTTTCTCTTTTTGATATTTTTTGGAAGGGAGGGGGGTCGGCATAGTGCCATATCGACATTGAACACCATCTTGTTTGGATCATGATGTATGCTTATTCAGCATTCAAAAATGTTGTGAAGAACCAATTGGACACAACAAGTTTAACATGCTACACTTCTCCCATGAACCACAAAAAAGGAGTTCCATGCCTCCAAAGGTCGAGAATTGAAGTGCCAGTTTCCGAACCAGTCAACTTAAATCAACTTTTCATTATAATTTACATAAATCAGTAATGAGATGAAACGAAAATCATTTGACAGTTTTGGACATTTTGAAATATTACTACAAACTACAGTAATTGAGTTAGCTATCAATACACGACATGTCAGAGAAAAGAATATTGAATAATATACAGAACTGAATTAAACAAAATCAAAATAATTATACGTAGAAGGAGAAAAAGGTCAATAGGTCATATTCCAAACGAGAAAGGAAGTTCTAGAACTGACCTGATTCAAGACATAATAAACTTTGAAACGGTCAGGATAGTTAGCAGTAAGACCCTCCAACTCTTCCTGCAGACCAATAAATACAAATTCAGGTGCGGACATTCAATACGCTCAAGCTGATATGTCTTTCCACAGAAACAAATACTACACTTGATATTAGCCAAACGGCCATGAAAGTCACCTCCACCCTCCCCCAGAAACAAATATTGATTGGCACAATTATCAACACTTCAAAGAGTCATCAACTTCAGTATAAATAATGTTGAACTATGTCCTCCCCAAACTGCTAAAAGGCCAACTATCATACAGGTTAGGAAAGTTATTTTATTGTTTGGCAAAGATCGACTTTGCAAATATAAAATCATTTGGATAATATGCTTCAATATTTAGATATAAACAAACAGGTCTACTCCCTGAATCCCTATAGTTCCAAAAAATAGAATATTCGCCGACATAATTAGAAAAGCGAATATTGCATTTAGAAAAGGATCCCATAGAAGATTCAACATGCAGGTGACGGTCAATAATGAATTGGGAGAAGTGAGAAAGTAATAAAAATTAGACTATGAAAGCGCGAAAGAGTCCAACACTTCTAAACAGTAAAAAGTTATCTGACATAACTACAGATTACTTAAACATGAGCCATATTTGTGGGAGTGTGCTTCTTAAAATTATTAGTAAAGGATGAAGTTGATCTGAAGGGGGAAACCCGGGAAGTAGCATACTGTAATTTTTACTAATACAACAAAAGTCCGCAGATAGGAATTTTGGATGCTTTAGGGAAGCTGTTCATATTTATTGTACGAATTTTTTTGAAAAAAAAAAAAGCACAAATGCTTTAATTCTTCAGTGCAAATCATTGTATTTTCGTTTCATGTTTCCCAAGTAAAAAAAAAGCTCTAAAAGCATTTTATGACTAGAGCAACTCAACACAAAACAGTTGCCACTCAAGTTCAAAAATAAAAATCAGACAATTTCTCTCATATCTATAAAGCATAGATCAGCAGAGGTCAGAGGACTCAACTAAGCACACATTTTCCAAATAAAGCACCACACCTGAATTGAATAAGAACTAAGGAACTTCCAGGAAAAAAAATAAAAAGGAGATAACAATAAACCTACTACTCAATACAGTTCAACTGGAGCAACTACGATTCTTTGACAGGAGAGCAGTCAACTGCATGCATAAAATTTGTTCAAACATTCAAGTGTAATGTATGAACTAATTGAATGACAAAAAAGAGATGAATATGTACCTTCAAAAGAATATCTTCATAAGTAACATTAGCATATATCAGGTGCACCTTCGTCGCGTCATTAGGATTTTCAAGAATAGCTCTAGCAACCTGGATAGAAACAAAAAGAAGTATACCAACATCAAACTCTGAAATATTTCGTTCCAGAACAACCATATTCACAAAAAAATAAAAAAGGAAAGACAAGTTGTTTAAGTAAAGCAAAAAGAAAACAGACCTGGAACATTGGGGTAATGCCAGAGCCTCCTGCAAGCATTCCAAATGCTCTAACTTGTCCGGGCTGGTACTTAAAGCGGCCCTATTTATGAAAGGACATTGATGTGTGAGTCGTCAACAGATAAAGCTTTTTAATGGAAGATCAAGAATCCATTAAGCAATGTAAGATTTCTCCTGCGCCTAAATCTTAAATTTTTTATCTTTTTTAATCTTTAGATATGGAAGAAGAAAAACATAATACATAGAAAGGTGAAATCTGAAAAGAAATATGGTCAAGCCATATGCAGAACAGCAGAAGAATATTTCTTGGATGCACCACAAGTCACAAGATTCCTACTTTTTTTCTCAGTAGTTAATCTTCTGTTCACTTTCTAAGTCACCGGATATTAATTCAATGATTTAACAAACTTGGAATTGTTGAAGAAGGGAAACAAAGTAAAGAAACAAAAAATAAAGAAGGTAAAGAAACAACAATACCCTTCTGAAAGGCAAAAAAGAGACTAGATGACCAATAAGTATCACTGCAGAATTATATCGCAAGCAACAAAAAATCTACCTTGGGTCCCTTCACTTCCATATAATCACCCTCACGCATCTCCCGAAAATGATGTGACATCCTTCCTTGGGGATACATCTGTGCATTCACAAAATACAAACCATCAAAATCACCAAAATGAGATAGGAAAAGGCAAGAGCAAAATCACCGCACTACCTAACTTTTACCTTTATAACTAACTCAAAATATCCAATGTCCGAGTCCAAAGTAGTTGGTGTGTATGGTTTAACAACCTCTTCACCTTGACTATCTTTGCCCCTGATTGATTGAGCATCAAGTAAGAATCCAAAAGGTGAGAGCAAAAACAAACAAACTACTGGCATGTGAGAATAGTTTAATCAACCGAACCTGCAACTTATATGTTGTCCAATGGGTAGTCCCAACACAGAAGTGGGCGTTGGAAGTTCAAATCTGAATTTCGCCACATTATGGCTAAGTTGTGTGCGCTTCACAAGCTTAAATGCCCTGAATTCTTCAGGGTTTAAACATACTGTTAAGATAACAAGATACAATCAGTCAGTATAACCGAGATCAAAGGCATAGAAAACAGAACTAGGCACAGTTTTGTTAGTGACTTGAGGAAATAAACTAAATCAGAACATATCTTACATCTTTAAAATAAGAAAAAATCACACAGCACACCCCTAGCTCTATAGGGTTCGAACGTTTTAACTTGATTATATAAATGAATAAGAATGAGACTGAGTTGAAAAACTAGATTATTGCTGATACATACACAAAAAATTATCAAGTTATGAACACCAGTATCCCAATTCCATGTTTCTTAATGGGAGATGTAGCTTGTTACAAACTAAACATGCATGACTGATAGTTTCTAAGCATACCTATATTGCTCGGATTCTCCAAAAATGCGGCCACACAGGTATCAAATCCTTAAAAAATGCACTACTTTTGAACAATCCAACACGTACCCTGTGGCATTTTGAAAAGTCCAAGCAACATAGACACACAACCACACACACACACCAAGTCCACAACCATTTCCATGAAATATTACCACACTACCATTAATTTCAAAACAATCTACCTGTTTCTCCTAAATAACAAGCATACATAAGTGCAATCAACAGTTTTTCTTATGCTGGAAATGGGTAAAATAAATTAAATCAAACCTTTGGACTTCTTGGAAGAGAAGTAAAAATAAGCTGTAGCACCAACAGCAACAGCTGCAACAGCAACTCCAATAATCAATTGAGCATCAGGTCTTTCCGAGAACTCCATTTCTCAAAAATAAAAATCTGATCTTTACACAGACAGTAGAAAAAAATCACAAACTTCAGTTAGTTCTCTCCACAAAACAAAACATATCAACCTTTGAATCTCAAATTCAGATAAAGATCCAAGATTCTTAAATCACTGAACTAAAAATCTGATCTTTAAACAGATAAAAGCAAAAAACACAAAAGGGTGTTGAGTAACTACAAATTTCACATCAGTCACTACTCAAAATGACATCTCAAATTCCAAGAAAAGAACCCCATTTTGAGAAGAAAAAAAAGGGGGAAAAGGGGGTTTAGCTGGAAAAAATGGATTGGCTTCTTACCAAAGATGAATCTTGATGAACAGTGATACAGTATCAATGGAGGTTCTGTAATTGAAAAGAAAAAGTATTAGAAATAAAATGTGAAATTATAATTAGGGTAGTGAAAAGTAGGTGAAGACAAGACGTGGGATTTTGGGTATCCATTGTTCTCACCTACGCACCCACCCTAATGGCGCAGCCCAACCTTCAACCGTGGAACCTTGTTTTTGTCACCAAATCAGTTTCAATGTTGATTTTATGGTCGTCCGGAATATAAAATTGTCTTTAATACAAAGTTATGTATTTTTGAAATTTTTTTAGCGTCATTAAATTTAGTCAAATTTTGATATAAAGCATTAAACTACCTTTTAATGCTCTGGTTCGAATCAAATGTAATAGGGAATGTTTTATTATTGAATTAATCAGATTCAAAATAAATATTAAACATCAATAAAAAAAAAATAAAAAAAACACTACATAAAATTAAATAATTTTAGTCTTCATGAAAAATTAATTCTGAATATGCTCCTATTATTACCAAAATGACTAAAAATTGCTCTTATTCCAATAATTTTTATATTTAGTTAACCTTATTAGCATAAATTATATGTTACATATTCGAATTGAGTTAAGGTGGGCCACATTTTGGCTGATAAATAGACTGTTTAGGTTGAATTGAGACAAGTCGTAATATATGGATAATTATCCAACATAATGCAAAGTTGAAATAAATTAAAATTTAATATGTGAAAATGAGCTAAATAATAAATCATAATTCATCACGTACAATTTAACCCCTTGCATTTATTATTTTCAAACTTATATATATGAACTAATATTCAACGTATTATATGAATACCATTCAGCCCCTCCTATTCTTTTCCAAAATATAAACGTGTCTACGTATAAATAAATGCCTCCCTCAGTCCTCCCCCCCCCCCCCCACCCCCACCCAAGCCTCTGTTGGCAAAATATTTTGGAGAATTTTACTAATGTAGTTAAAAAAAAAAAAAAAAAACTTTTGGCTTAATGATTTAGCTAGCGTTTAGTCTACTTTTTTAAAAAATATTTAAAAGAAATTAATTTGATGATGTTCATAATGAAGTTTCAAAATGTTTAGTTTGTAAATAATTTGCATTGTAATCTCTTTCTTTGAATTGGATTTATTCCTTGTACTATCTTTCGTTGCAGATATAATTTTTTTTAAATATGAGAAAAATGAACTCTCTAATAAAAGTAAGGAAAATTGTATGAACTCCCTAATAAAAGTAAGAAAGTAAGCTATATAAATGACATATGTTCTACATTGATTTGTGTCCTCTCCGATCCCTACCATCCCACACTCCTGCAGAGGTGTATCCAGGAAGGGGTTATTGAGTTCACGTGAACTCATGTTTCCCTTCCGTAATCATATATAGTGTTGTTATATTTTAGAAAACTATTTAAATATAGATGTGTGAATCTACATTTGGGGTATCATATGATAATTGTGTACACCTCTCTAAGTGAGGTGGGATATTTGTATCTTTTATCTATCTTGTTTTATTTTCTTTTCTAAAATTGAGTGACACCTCTCTAAGTAGTTTGAATAGATAAAAAATAATTTTGAACCTATAATATTAAAATTTTAATTTTAGTGATAAGAACCTAAATGTCAAACCGATTAAAATTATGAAAAATTGCTGAAATATACGTCTTATGTTTCCCTTATTTCCAATATCCCCTTCTATTTCTAAAAACCTCTAAAATTCCTTAATTTTATAATGTATCCGAGCTAGTTTTTAATGTACCCGAGTTACATATTATGTATCCGGTTTATTTTATAATGTATCTGAGCTAGTTTTTAATGTATCCGAGCTACATATTATGTATCCGGTTTGTTTTACTTTTTCAGGGATTAATGTAATTACAAATTAAATAGGGATAGATTGTAATTTCATATTAAAACTATGTGATTCCTAAAATTTATACTAAAATTATACCTTAGAATCACTTTTTCGTAATAGTGCACCCATCATCTTAAAATTATGGATACACCTTTGCACCCCTACCTCTCGATCACTTCACCTTACATAACATTTATCTAAGTTATATACAAAATTTTTTAAAATAATATTTTTTATTTACTTATTGAACACAAAAGATTAATAAATAAAATTCATTTATTTTTCTAAACAAAATTATGAAAAATATTTTTCTTTCTTACCGAAAAGACACTAAGTGTTTCATATTGGTGATGCAGTTGGCAAGCTGCATGACAATGGCCTTATTTATAACTATTTGACCACAACGAACAGCATGTTAATTGGCAACTATTGAGTTGGAAGGTCAAACATAGTGAGTTGGAAGTTGGCACTTATTATACATTCTTGATTTAGAGGCGGATTCAAAATTTAAATTTAATGAGTTTCTAATAACTTTAGATTATTTTTTTAATTTATTATTATATGTGACTATAAGGGCTCGAACCGTCAGTAAGGAGGATAATAAAACTTGAACAAGTTCCATTTTTACCATTGGACCAAGAAAAAATTAGTACTATATTACTAAGTTGTCAATATAAATATAAAATCTGCCTGAAAATTATCGAGTTTTCGAAAACGCCCACTCCCACCACCCTATAACGTGTGACTAAGTAAAAGGATATGTCCAAATCAAGTTCATGAAAGAGTTGCGTTCAATTAGATGCAAATGTTTGAACTTTGATGTCTTGATGAGGTTTTTAGTTGAGACAAATTCAATTTCACATCATGAGTTATATTCAAGCATGAATATTTTGACTAAAAAACATTTGGTGTTCCATTTTTATTATTTTTTTAAAATCTTTTTATTGTCGTGAAAATAAGGTTACAATGTCACTAGTGAGATTATATATTGAATATATTATTGTTTTATTGTCGCGAAGCAACAAGATTATCTAGGTTGTAATATGCAATAGAGGAAGACGAATTAATACTCTCCTCGACCCATTTTATGTGACATTCTTTCATTTTTAGTCTGTCCCAAAAAGAATGTCACTTTATTACGATTTGAAATAGAAACTACATTATTTAACTTTAAATTAGTCATTTCATTTTTAATGAAATAATTTATAACCACACAATTAATATCTAAGGATTATTTTAAACTACAAATTTTTAAAATTTTCATATTTTTCAAAAATACCATATCAAATTAAACGGTGTCACGTAAAATAAAAGGGACGATCAAATTCTTCGCAGGAAGACTTGAAAAATCATCCCATCTTATGTCACTAAATTAGACTACTATTTTGTTTTAATTTAAAATGTTCCAAACTTTGTAAATCTTTTTGGAAGAACAGTATATTATTATATTGTGTCTTGTGATCTTATCTACGTACTAAGGAAATGTTTTGGAAAATATTGTAAAGAAAATAATTGATGTCTTACTTATTTCTTTTATTTGATATGTATTTTGAAAGTATATATATATATATATAAAAGACAAAATTATGAGTATGAGATGGGGGTGGTGGATGCAAGGCCATGAGGTTGGTGGTAATTGCGGGGCTGGAGAGGAGATAATGTCGACTTGTGTTTCTTTATTTTCATTATGATAGTTATTTTCTTTATTTTTAAGGAGGTTTTTATTTTTTATTTAAAAATAATTTTCAAATGTTTTGATTAATCAAACGCGTAAAATTAGGGAAACATTTTTCTTCATACCAAACACACCCATATCTATTTTTATTCTTGTTATTTTTCACTCGATATCTGTATTAATGCTTTGACTAAATTCAAATTGTGCACTGCAAGATCCATCCTAAAATGGCACTCCCAACACAATTTTTTGTGTACCCTATATCTGATTTTGATTTCTTCTTACAAGCATCAATTTCTATAATCTTAAAGTAAAATTCACATTTCTTATGACATTGGGTCTCCATTAAATAACTTTTCTAATGGGATATAAATTTATATTTTCGTATCATAATATTACATAAGTTATGTCTGCACATTTAAAAAATTTGTATTCTGCTAGATAGAAATTCGACAGTTAAAGATAGAGATTAAAAATCAATCTATTTTTTAAAAATATATTAAAGATTAAACCATTTAAAAGACGAAAATATAATTTTTACGTGTTCTTCTTTGAGATCGTAAAATTACTTGGACAATATTCATTTGATTAGTCTTATTTGGTCCATAAATTAGAAGAATAGAATAAACAAAACAGATAATATTCAAATCAATAGACCATTCGACCCTACGTAGTCAAAAATTTCACCACACATTAAATTGCCTTATATTCCTTTAACACTAAGTTTTAAAGAATTTTTCCATTTAACTACTTTTTTTTGTTAGGTTGAAAAATAAATTAAATAAAGATTTTAAGAACATTTATATTCGTGCTTCACTTGAGAATATCAAAGTCTCTTAATAATTGTGTTTTTTCATTTGCTAGAAAATTAATATATTAATTTGCTCCTTTTTAACTATATCGTATCATTTAAATTCATCATTAGGTAACAAGAAAATATCTATCCTATATAATAATCGATTTGGTGTGATTGCATCGTTTTTTATTTATTATTTAATAATCATATTCCATTTTTATCCTATCTTTTCATAATAATTTTATCCCTTGAGCTATTTTTTTTTGTAGGTTTATCACTTAAATTATGAATATGTGACATTATGTAACGATGAAGAACGATACAATCTATCCAAACATTATATTTATTAAAACAATATAATACGATATAATACAATCCATGGTCATAATTTCTTATCCAATTGAAATTATATAGCATCTAATTCACATGGAAGAATTTCTTATCCAACTGAAATTATATAGCATCTAATTCACATTTTTCAAATCGAACAACATGAGAGGCGTATTTAGAGGGGGTTCGGTGGTTCACATGGACCCATGCCCTTTTCTCTAGATCATATATAGTAGTATTATATTTTTCAAAAAATATTTAAATATAAAGGTATGAACTCACGTTAAAAGTAGCATATAATAATAAGATGATGATTCGGTGCACCTCTAACCAAATATAGAAATTTAAATCCTATAACTATCTTTTTTTTAATAACACTCCTCCATGTGGTTATCGGTAACACTTTTGGCATTTCAATCAATTTTTTTTTTTGCTTTAATCTTTCAAAATTTTCAAGTGTGTTACATTGGAAATTCCTAAAAAAAATAAAATAGCACTGTAAAATTTATATATAATTAAATTAAATGTGTATATAAAAATGTAAAATCAATACTAGCATTATATATATTGAACCTATAAAATTTGATGGTTCTGTGTTAAGAACATAAAGGTGGATGAAATTTGTACATCACTCATCCTTCTGAAATCCTGAATACCCCTTGAGAAGATAAAAAAGATAATTTATACATCACTCATTCTTTCGAAATCCTAAATACGCTCTGAAAAAGATAATTTATACATAACTTATCCTTCTGAAATACGGAATACGCTGGGAGAAAGATGGAAAGATATAGAACCTCATCCTTTTTGCTGTAAAATTCCAAAACGCATGCAAACGAAATTGAGCAAAAACACAAAGAAGATTTGAAAAAACGAAGCCCTAAATCCCCAAAATATGCAGAAAATCTCTGTAAATTTCTCACAAAAATGTCTACAAATTTTATCAGAGATTCTCATTTCATCAGCGAGTGCAGTAGTTTTCTTATTTCTCGATTTGCTCGATGCTATTTTCTGCGTTTTCTTCAAATTGATTGATGAATTCTTCGAAGGTAAAAGTTCGGGTTGTTACTGTTCCATAGAAAATGAAGAAGAAGAAGCAGAAAAAAAAAGTGATAGTGATAATGAATTGTCGAATACTCTTCATAAACGGAGAAATTTATTCCGGGGAATTAGATTTCGCCGGAATGTTAGTAGTCGGAGAAAATTGAATGAAAATGTGAGGTGGTCTGATTGTTCTTGTGAGAATTGTGTTTCATGGATGAGTAATATTGCAGGGGAATTGAAGCTTCATGTTGTTGTCAAAGACATTCACCAAGGTACATTTCATATTCGCTGAGTTTCATACTTGAACTATTAGTTTGTTCCCTCTTACTAGGTGAATTATCACTATTTATATATTAAAACACACTTAAATTATCGGTTGTTCATTTTTCCTTTTTTCCTGCCTGAAAGATAGTGAACTATGACGGTTTATGTATTAAAAAAGGGAAAATTGTGCATGAACTATTAATTCAAAATAAATGTTATAGCTACAGTTTCATTTAATTCTAATTCGTAGCAAGCACATTGTCATTCTCGCCTATAAACCTGAATTTCGCCCTCCACTTTCAATTCTCTCCCTTGCCTCTCTCACTTTTATACAAACACAAATGTATAAATTGTGTTTGTGTTTGTGTTTGTGTTTGTATAAAGCGAGAGAGACTGCGTATAGACAAATACAAATACATATTTATCCGTCATATTCACTTATAATTATACTAATACAAATCTTCCCCTGCCCAGTTCTCTTTTGTCTATCTCGCTTTATACAAACACAAATTGTATGGACAATTTGCGTTTGTATAAAGCGAGAGAGATTTAATATACAAATACAAATGTTTTAACTCGATTCAATGGTATAAAATTCAGATTTTATGCAGATATACAAACACAATCATTGATACGTATACATAGTAGTTACATATCTACAATTATCTAACCGATATACATATACAATTCACATCTCTCCACTCTCCCTGCCCTCTCTCGCTCGTCTCTATCCTCTCTCTCCTAATCTCGCTCGTCACTCTAGCCTAACACAAAGAACATATACATATACAAACGCAATTTTCATAAACACAGACGCCTGATTTATACAAATCGCCGCGATTTATACAAATCAGATGCATAGTAAAACTGTAGCTATAGATTGCTAATATGATCTTTATGATTGTTATTCCTAAAATTTACTCTTAAAAGATATACTTAAACTATCAATTGTTCACTTTTCCTTTTCTTGCTTTAACGATGGTGATAGTTTTTGAAACAACTAAATAGTGGAGATGTATTTTAAGTTTTTAACATGTAGATGCTGATACTAAAAGTAGAAAAGAGAATGACAGATAGTTGGAGTGTGAAGCTCATGAAAAAACAATAGTTCAAGTGTGTTTTTCACCATTAACTCTTTTTTAATGTTATAATCCAAACCTTAATAACACATTGTATAAAAAAGGAAATATTTCAATGAAGGAAATACATATATAGTATACATTTAATATACTCATATTCTTTGTCATAAATAGTATCAAAATATTTGGTCAAAAATAGAAATAAATTTGACCCCTTCCCATTGATAAGCACTAATGTTTAGACTTACAAATTTTGCAGTTAACTTAGAGGATTTCAAAGGCAAGAAAGCAGAAAATATAGTATTTTTACATGGTTTTCTTTCATCATCCACATTCTGGACAGAGACAATTTTTCCCTATCTATCTGAAGATGCAATGCAGAAATACAGATTGTTAGCAGTTGACCTATTGGGATTTGGAAAAAGTCCAAAACCAAGCAATTGCTTATACACAGTTAAAGATCATGTTGAAATGATTGAGAGTTCAGTGATTCAACCATTTGAGTTGAATTCATTTCATATTGTTGCACATTCAATGGGATGTGTGGTGGCATTAGCTTTAGCTGCAAAACATTCTCATTCTGTCAGATCAATCACCTTGATAGCACCAGTAAGTACAACTTATGATGTTTTTTTATATAATTTTTTGTCGTGAACTTCTTCATTGATCTGCTTTGAACTGTTTTTTCTCGAGCCTAGGTTTATCGGAAACAACCTCTCTACCCTCAAGGTAGGGAAAAGGTCTGCTTACACCGAGTATGTTGTTGTTATAATAGTAAATTTTCTGATAACCACTTCTGACAAAAAAAAACTTGGTTTTCAAAATAAGCAAATTTTAGAAGATTTTCTACCTCTACAAGGTAGGGGTAAGGTCTGCGTACAGTCTATCCTCTCATGACCCCGCATATGAGATTACACTGAGTATGTTGTTGTTGTTTGTTCTTGCTAATGGTCTTCGTTTCTTTCTGTGCTTGAACTTTTTCAGCCTTATGTCACTTCAACAAAGGAGGATGTTAGTTTAACAGCACTTAACAGACTTGCAGCAAGAAGATTGTGGCCACCTTTGTTATTTGGTTCATCATTTATGTCTTGGTATGAACACTTGGGTAGATGTGTATGCTACATCATCTGCAAAAACCACAGAATTTGGGAAGGAATCCTCAAGTTGCTCACTTGGAATAGGTAAGGCAGATAACACTTTCTACAACTACTTTTTATATGCTTTTTCGGGTTAATTTCACATATACAATCCACGCAGCACCACTTTAAGAAAGCTCATTTTCCGACTCACTTAAGAAAACACATAATAATAAGCCACATGGTAAAAGATATCGGGTATTAAGTTGGAAAAGAAATAAGTTCTTGTTTTTGTTTGTAAGTTGTTTCACTTCGATATTATGTAAAGTGAGTTGTTGACGTGACTATACTTATACATGTGAAGATGTGATAGCCTACATGCATTTTCGGGGGGACACAATGAGTTGTTGACGTGACTATACTTACGATCTGCTTCTTTTCCTTTGATTTCAGGAACCTACATTTTATGGCAATTGACTTGACTAGGCACACTCATCATTCAGCTTGGCACACAATGCATAATGTATTATGTGGAGGAGCAAAGTTTATGGATAAATACTTGGAAACTTTAAAAATAACCAAGGTGAAAATCAAGGTTATTCAAGGTAGTAGGGACCAAGTAGTGCCAATGGAAAGTGGCAACAATGTAAAGATGAAAGTGCCAAATGCAGAGGTAAAAATTGTTGATAATGCAGATCATACTTCTATAGTTATAGGTAGAGAAAGAGAGTTGTGTAAGGATTTAGAGAAGTTATGGGGGTCAATATGTTAGAGATAGGAATTCAACTTCTTGATTTTGATTTGTAATGAAGATACAATTTGTTCTTTTGTAATGGCATTTGTTGTAAATGGCGAAAGCTAAAACGAGTACAATTTCCACATAGATTGTGTTAGCCCATGAATATTTTGGTGATATGGTTTACAGACAAATTTTTGCGAAACCTTTATGGAACCCTCCATGGAGAGTTGGGGAGCCGTACTTACAGTCTCACCATTTTTAGAATGATTTTTGGGCATTTAGGGACCAAGTTACAGGAATTAGGTGATTTTCTCAGTTTTTCGTGTGTTAATATTAACCCATAAATATTTTGGTGATGTGGTTTTTTTGTAGAACCTATATGGAACCCTCTGTAGGGAGTTAGGGGAGTAGTACGTACAGTCTAAACTGATTTTTGGGCATTTAGGAGCTAATTTGCAGGAATTAAGCAATTTTCTCAGTTTTTCGTGTGTTAACCCGTGAATATTTTGGTGATATGGCTTCCAAATGAATTTTCCGCGAAACATTTATGGAACTCTCCATAAGGAGTTGAGGGAGCTGCACGTATAGTCTCACCATTTTTAGAGTGATTTTTGGGCATCTCGCACTATGTGCGGGATAGGAGTCAGATTACATTGGGTCTATAAGCAACATAAATCAAATATATGCAAATGACGGTTTCTACAACTTAAACTTGTAACCTTCTGATTTCATGACAATAACTCGTTGTGATCAAACGATTTGTGTGAGATAGGATAATCATAAAACCTTGGTCGATATATCTAGGATAGTCCTCTGAAAAATCTGAGACAAAGTTATCAATAATAGATTTACCTATAGTAAGTAAAATAAATTTCCACCAAAAATTTAATAATTAGTCCCTTATTAGCCTGAAGTGCAATAGGAATGAACAAAAACAAATAAATTTTGGCTAATATGATATAGAAATTGAAGGAAAAAAGAATATAGTAGATAACACCAGTAGCACCAACGAATAGTATGATAATTTAAGCAAAGGAAACAACGAGTAATAATAAAACAAGTACAAGAAACAAGAAAAAAAAAGTACCAGTACTATCTGAGGAACTCAAAGAAATCTTTAAATTTATATTTCACATATTTACACATTCAACAGGTACCCCATTGCCAGAACCACACATCCCTATCACAAATATGTATACATACAAAGAAGCTCAAAGAATCAACTATCCTCTGGCTGATTACAAACACTACTAAATGTGTTTTGCAATAACAAATATTTCTAAATTTTATTTTCTTTTTTCTTCTTTCAGTAGTAGAAACTACAATAGGAAAAAAAAAAAAATTAAATGACACAAAGTAGAGGAAAAGGGATATGTGTTTCAGCTTTCCAAAACATGTAGCGGTTTTTTTATCAGCAGAAAGACGAAATATACAGCTGCTTCTTCAGTAAACCGTGTGTAACTGAAAACAAGGTTCTGTCACTTGACTCGACAGATGCATGTGTTAACATGCAAGGGAGATGGCTGAAGTTTCGTAGATTTCATCCACGTGAGTTGAAGGAACGTAAACTGCAGTCTTTAGTGAACTGTGGGTTCGGCCGTACAAAGCATATATGCACGTTCCTATTACTAGCCATATGGATACACGGGCCCAAGTTTTCCCACTGCAAGAAATGCAAACAGAGGTTTAACAATGCTGAGTACAGTAATGGTTCGATTAAAATGATAAAGAAATAGTCGTAAATTATGAGCTGTGATTCTTGGTATTGACGATTGGTCCATCTTTAGCAAGTATAGGTAAGTGCAGGAGGAAGCAGCATATATGTTTAACTAGTCCTACATTAGTCGAGGGAATAGGTTCTTGTCGCCTCATATACTTTTGGACAATCCTAACCTCATGAATTAGCTTCTAAGGTTGAGTTAGGCCCAAGTTCATTTTCTCAACATGGTATTAGAGTCAAACTAACAAATATTCTTGATTATCCAACATTGGGCGCCTATATTATGTTGTTCATGCTATGGATCTTTAGACCTGAGCGTGCGGATGGTATTAAAGTGTGTCTGTCATGTTGGTTAAGGGAATGGGCTATTGTCTCCTTATTTATATGAGTGTTAGACAATCCTCACCTCATAAGGTTAGCTTTCGAGATTGAGTTAGGTCTAAATTCATACTTAACAGTATAAACCAAAATCTGAAATATAGTTCGGCAGTGCTGAAAATAATAGCAAAGAAGTCATGAAGGCATACCCAAGATTAATTAATAAGTAGACGTTGATGAGAATGCAGGCAATAGGCAGAAGTGGTACAAACGGACAAGTGAAACCTGAATAGGAAAAAGAAAATATGTTTTAAATTTGTCCTTGTAGATGTATAACAGCCATTACTTTCGATCAAGCACAATCAATCTAATTAGATAATTGATATGGCGATGATCACAAGTAGACCATACCACAAATGTCAAAGATCATTAGACCTAAGCTCAAAGCTAATGGAGTGAAAGAGCCTTTAATCAGGCGATAAAGATATAACATACCTCCGGTGTGTCCAAAGCTGTGCCTCGCATCATCCTGGTCTATGCAAGTGAGCACTATCAGACCAGATATCAGAAGCAAACCACCAATTCCGGACAGTGCGTACCTTGCAGGACTGATCACAGCAATAAGGTACAAGAGTAAAATTTTTGTACAAGAAAATGTATGATTAATACACATTAACTACCTCAGCATTTGTGACAGAGACATCAAAAATATCCCAAGATTTAGATCATATTTATTGATAGTTATCAGAATCTATGTGCATGTCCAGAAATACATTCATGAATGTCTATATCCAAGTTGGCGCACAAACTTTCCTGGTATTTAACACTTATTACACATTTGCTCGCTTCTTAAACCTCCTCTGTAGCCCTCCAAATTTAAAGAAATACACAGGTAAAATCGCAGAGAAAGAGAGCTCACTTAGACAAGTTAACAATTGAAGCAGCGGATGTAACGATGCATACTCCAATACAGATGAACATAATTGTCCAGCCAGCAACTTTCCGCCTTTGGCATACTAGATCTGCGACAAAATCAAGAGAAGTAAATTATAGTAAGAAATACCTACTTAGATTATTCCTTGTAAATGATACGCATATAGTGAACACATCTTTGACTCCTGAATGCAAAGTAGATAACAGAGACTGGAGAAGAAGGGACGGTGCACCTAGAGAGCATCAGTTTTTTCATTTTTTATTGTTAAATTACTCAGTTGGATCCTGAGGTAACTCAGGTAAGGATATATAATTTCTATATAATGGTGGGAGAAAGAGACAGACTATAATCAATAAACCCAAGTCAATTCTTATTGCATTTTTCTTCTTCAGATAATTTATAGATCTGCTTTTCACCACTTGATTTTCCTATTCTTTATTTCACCATACCTAACACGACCTATTAGATTTATTTTGGTCACAATTTCTAAATTTTATATAGCATAGAATGATCATTTCAGCACAAAATAGTAGTCACATCGGAATAATAGATCGCTGCCTACTATCAAGAATTTAGTACTTACAGCTCAACTTTGCTGCTGCTTTTTCCACAAGAGGATGCCCGACTGAAATCTCGCCTAACAATGGAGTGCTATCACCAGAGGTCACAGCTGGAATTTTGGTTTTCTCGACATCCATATCTGAACTACTACTACAGCTACTACGTCGCAGGCTTACTGAGTCAATTGCCTCCTGATAAGAGGAGGGAACTGGAACCTCATCTGGTGGTACATATCGGAGAATCAATACCGAAATAGCCACCATTGTAAACGCAAGAAGTGTACCAACACTGACCTGTAAAGACAGAAACATAATCAAAACAAGCAAAAACCCGTGAGTAGGAAACTGAATTCTAAATTTACAATGTTACATGAATCAAAACATGCTAAAATTACATCACATTAAACACAAATCACAAGCAGAGAGCCAGAGGGCATAAACATTTTCCCTTCTTAAAAAGAAAGTTATAACCATACAAATGTCAAAAAGATAAAACATCTTATTCCTGACTATTTTTTTTTGGAACTGGTATTTTATTCCCAAATAATGAGAATTAAACACAAATCACAAGCAGAGAGCCAGAGGGCATAAACATTTTCCCTTCATAAAAAGAAAGTTATAACCATACAAATGTCAAAAAGATAAAACATCTTATTCCTGACTAATTTTTTGGAACTGGTATTTTATTCCCAAATAATGAGAGTTGTGAATCACTCAAAACCACACTTCCAAAGTTTACTCAACACGATTGAAAAATATGACAAATTATCATGTCATAATCTATTAGTTAACAATGAAAATCATCACTTAAGCTTACAAGGGTTTTCTCGTAATAATCATGTTGTTCGCTTAATTCTTTCCCACTAACAAAGAAGGAGTTACAAGCCTCAAAATGAAAAAAGAATGAAACAACTAAAGGATACGAAAAGGGAGATTGTTTTGAGCCAAAAACAAATGTTCATCCTAGATATCAGTCTCTTGTTGTCTTTGTTCCATCACTCCAAAACAAGGAGAACAGCACACAACAAAGGGAACAAAAATACATAAATTGATATTTTTGATGCGTTTCAACACCATATCAAACATGCTACAAGTCATATTTTGACACAAGCCTCTATGCGTTGAAGTACTCAAGACATTTCAATTTGCAGAAGATTCAGTGCCAAATAGGAAGAAAAAGGAACAAGTTGATATCACTCAGATGATTATGGAGGGACTTAACTCTGGCTTTAAATATATAATATAATACGTCCAGAAAGTGAGCGTACCATTCCTGACAACTGTTCAACGTTCATGAAAAATGCTAAGGTTCCAGAAAGTAAACCAGTTGCTATAGTGCCCTTAACAGGAACTTGAGTCTGCTTGTTAACATCTGAGAAAAATGAAGGCAGCAATCCATCCCGAGCCATTGCCATAAGTATCCGTGGCTAGAATCACAAAGAAACAATGTTAATGCCAAAAGTACAAGTATGAAAAAGAATCAACTCTGCCTATCCCTCTCTCAGAGAGTGAGAACACAAGTATGTCCAATAATATAGGATATAAAATCTAAGGCTCAAAGTGGTTATAAGTAACATGCAATCAAGTTTCCCATGTAACATGGTTGAGTATTACAATACCACCAAGACGAAAGGTTTAATTTGTTGGAGAAGGATTACAAAGTATTTTTGGGAAAGATTACAAAGTATTTAGTACAGAAAGTTATACATCTCAATAGACGTAGAAAGTCAACTAGTTTTAAACACCCCAATGAAGTTTATAGCACTAAAAATCTAATCAGACTTGTGTCTTAAACAATTTCAAGCTAGTAGACTTCGAAATCTACATGATGCAGCTTGCGTACCTGAGGCATTATAGAACCCATCAATGTTGAGCAAAGAGAAGTACAAGCTCCAATAGTTATTATATATCTGTATTGAGATCCGGAGGAAGTACATTAGAATAAAGAATAATACAGTAAAAAGGCAGCTTCACATCAAATAGTTTAGCGTCAATCATAAGACTAACTGCAACAGCGTTAGGCCAAAAAGATTAACTTACGCTGCCCAATTAATTCCATGGCTTGCAAATGCAGAAGAGATTGGTGTATCTGGATCCATAGCATAATAGGGTACTAAACCAACAATAACTGCAGAGACTAACATGTAGAGAGAGCAGCATATTGATAATGCAAAACCAATTCCCATTGGCAGGTCACGTTGAGGATTCTTCACCTTTTTAGAGATCAAAAAGAAGAAGCAAATCAGATGGTAAATTTAAAAGTCCAAGAATCTTCAACAGGGATAATCCCTCATAAATGATACTCTCTCCGTTTCAATTTGTTTGTCTTCCTTTCCTCTTTAGTCCATTTTAAAAAGAATGTCTCTTTCCTTTTTTGGCAACTCTTTAATTTTAGCTTTTCATGTGGCATGTTTAAGACTAGAAGATTAAAGGGCATTTTGGTACATACATTCTAAATATCTTTAGTTTAAGACCACAAGATTTAAATGTCTTCTTTACTTTCAAAAACTCCGTGTCAAGTCAAAACCAACCAAACAAATTAAACAGGGGGAGTAAAGTTTATACAGACTTAGGCAATACCTCCTCAGCTGTACTAGCAACTGAATCAAACCCAATGTAGGCAAAGAAGACAGTTGAAGCTCCAGCAAGCATTCCATCGACTCCGTAGGGAAAATACCTATCAATCAAAGAAAGACTGAGAAAGCAGATCAATAGGAGGAGAATGCATAAGAATGCTTGTGCAGGACAGCCAATTAATTACCCAACAGGAAGCTCATAGCCTGGCCATCCTGATTTGTAGCCCAGATATCCACCAACAACAATTACAAAAGCCATGACACATACATTTACTGAAGTGACAAATCCTTGTACCATGGTACTCTGCAAAAATGTAATTGAACTGACATTAAATGAGAGCACAAACTACAAACTACAAAGAAAGAGATGACTATTTGGTTATGAAAAATACCTCCTTGATCCCCACACACAGAAGTCCAGTGACTAGAAAAACCAAAATTGCAGCACATGGGTCCACTGTAACATTCAGTCCTGGGATTGTGTGACGAGCTAAGAAAGACGGTAGGCTGTCTGGACTTCCAAAAAGCATAGCCTGTAAATAGAGAAGGATAACAAAAGTACAGTCATAAAGGAACATTCAAGGTGTTTTGATGAACAAAAGACTCTACAGAAGATTAGAATGAACTGTACAAGCCTTTTGTTTTTTTGGTGTAAACAGAATTTGATAGCGGAGATGGTAGATTTAGTAGATTTTATAGGAAACTTGTTAAGAATATCCATCGGATGTGGGATGTAAGTTTCCAATTCATCATTTTTTGGATGATGAATTTTTTGGTGTGAATATAAAGTTACCCTTTTCAAAAACAAAAAAAAAAGAAACATTCGAAGTGTAGTGACATTTCAAGATGGGAATTAAGCCTCTTCCCTTCATTTGGTTTGAAGGAGGGATAAACGGGCCAGGAAGTGATCTAGAATCAAAAGAGACATGAAGATAAACTCAGATAAGTTATCCCTTTTACCACATCAATATCCACTTAAAAGTACAACAGATAAAGCAGGTATCCCTCTCCCAGTACAAATTGTTCACATAACTAGTAGTACTATTTTAAGTCATTTACAATAATATACCCACAATCCACTAAAAGTTCGGGAGTAAACTATAACAAAAAGTGAGTTCCTCACAACTAGAACCAAGAGCCGTGTTGTTTTCCAGCAAACATTATCACCAGAATCACTTAAACACAGCTATAAACTCATTATCACCAGAATCACTTAAACATGGCTATAAACTCATTATCACCAAAATCACTTAAACACGGCTATAAACTCATTATCACCAGAATCACTTAAACACGGCTATAAACTCATTATCACCAGCATACCTAATTTTTTTTCAATGTTCAGGGAGGTTATAAGCGAAAAACTCAAACACTTATGATAATCCAGAATTAATCAATTAGCAGTATTGGAGAGGATGTGTGTATGACACTCAAAGTAAGCTCTTGAAGTGGATGTGGAGTGAAGCCTTCTCTACTTTCTTCTTTCACATTTACCATAGGGAAATAGGTTCTTGGTTGAGGTGAAAACCATATCACAAGTTACAACAGGATAAACAAAACTGGGAACATGTACAGAAGCACAATCTTCACTACAATATTGGCACATGCAGATTTCATCTGATAGAGTCCGCTTGGATTGGCTTTTGGCTTATTTTTATTATTTTGGCTTAAAGCACTTTTTTATCATATCCAAACACTAAAAAAGTGCTTTAAAGTTATTTTGACTTAAAAGCACTTAAAATAAGCCAATCCAAACAGGTTCATAATCCAATTGACACTGGTTGCTCTTAAACTATTTGCCTTTCAATAGCTAATCAATTATCTTCACATAGTTCAGAAGACCTGAAGTAAAGAAACAAGTTGATTCAATCAAAGCAGATTCCGCATGATACACTAGAACAGCTAGGCCAGTGAATCTACTTTGTCCAAAGGGTGCACACATTATTTTATAACAATAAGGCTATCTCACGGAAAGACAGCTAGGCGCATTGCTTAATACTTAGAAGGAACAAAATCAAATAATTCAGAAGTCAAAGAGAAAATGCTGAACCAGATTTGGAGATATTCCACGAGCAACTGCCGAACCTCCAATTGTGTACTCCAATACTAATGACCAACCAATCAGCCATGCAACACTGAGAGGGAGAGTAAATTTTATTTTTAAAAAAACATATCTAGACCCCAAAAAAGTCAGAAATAAAAAAAAAAAATTGACAATTATTATAAGAAAATTAGGAAAACTGAAATCACAAGTCATGTCCCATAGAGAAAATGCACTATTTATAAAATCAAAATTCTGTTATTTTAATAGGTTAGCAAAAGATTTTCATCATGAGATCAAAATCCGTGCACCAAGAACTTTGAGGAATTACCCCTCTCCAACGCAAATGTAAGAATAATGATAGGCACTCCCAGCTGATGGACAACGACTTGCAAGCTCCGCATAGCAGAAGGCAGAAAGAGCAGCTGCTATTCCAGCTATTAGAAATGAAATGGTGAGTGCCGGGCCTGAGTGCTCTCTAGCAACTGTGCCGACTAGAATATACACCCCAGCACCTATTGTTGAACCAACCCCTGGAAAATCGAACCACAAGGCTTAAAATAATATCAAGCTGGCCAGAACTTATAGATAGACGTGCTTCATCTAGCAAAATTCAATATAAATCGATCAATCAATTGCAAATCTTCAATCTCAAAGTAGTTGTAGTCAGCTATATGAATGCTATGTATCCATTCTACTCGATTTGGGACAGAGTATATCTAATTGGGGACGTCCCAATAAATTTAGTATGCATTGGTTTTATCATAGTTAGACTAATTTTACACTGGATATCAACCTACTAGCATCCTCCTACCTTATCCAAACTTGAAACCAGCTATGCTTTATGAATCATATCTATAGTTAGCTAGCTAATCCAATCTGAAAAAAAAAAATTGCTCAACTTATGCTCCCAAGCAATCAACACCATAAAAGTTAAAGAAAAGAATCACCCTCGAATGTAAACAGGGAAAAGTTATCTAGTCTTACAATAACTAAATATTTTTATTGTTTTTTTGGTTTATGCCAGCTTGGGCACACCTCAACTAATTCCACAGACCTGCCACCTTCCACCGACAACAAGTATCAAGTAACTCTATCCACCAAGGCTAGAACCTATGGGAAGATTGCATGCTGGTCAACCCACTTCATTGACCACTAGACCACACCAATAACTATTGTTTGTTGATGTTATGAGGAACTCAATTTCCACTATGAAAACACCAAGTTACCATGCCATAACATAAGAATACAGATCATAAATATTAAATTGCCATATGCATAAAATGGATTCAATAACCTCATTAAAAACCAGAATTGAATGCAAAAGATACTCAAAGTAACCATAAACATGAACCCCAGAGGCCAAAAAAACTGAAAAAAAATACATAACAAGCTGATCTAAAAGACAAAGAAACAAAAAAGATCAAATTTTTTTGAAACCCAATTCACAAAAACTAAGAATCAATCATAATATTTTACCTATAGTAATAAGATGAGGAATAGTTAAGGCTTTGGCTAATTGATGAGAAGAACCAGATGCAGAAGATGATTTTGAATTTGCAGAATCAACCTGCTTCCTTCTTACAAGACTTTTCATACCCCCAATAAAGCACCCTCCTTTATCACCACCACTACTACAACTACCTTCACCAACAAACCCCATGATGATGAAACCAACAACAATTTCCAAATGGGTGTTGGAAAAATTGAATCTTTTTTAATAAATACTATATCTATGAATATGTAGATGATAAAAATATGAAAATCTTGGATTATTTAAAAGGGAAAAGGGTGCTTAGGTGCTTGAAATGAGCAAATCCCAAAGGCATCAAAGGATAAATTCCTATAAATTTGTGGCTTTTGGGAAAGCAGAAGGAAAATTGGGAAGATTCTGCAGAAATTTTATTCTTATTTTTACAGAGAATCCTACAAATCCAATGAAATGGTGTTTGCTTTATATGCTTATGTAGGACACAACAGTAATTTTCTCAGAAATGTTTTTCCACGCGCGGAAGATGGCGCGTGTGCTTTAAAAATGTATCCTACCACCACTATGCCTGTTAATTTTTATCCATTCTTTAAAAAGAAAATAGTTTAGCTCGTAACTGATTAGAGTTACGTAAGTATTAATATTATATAGTGTCAAGTTATTTATGTATTTTTTATTTTAATTTATTTATTTTACTTTTATTTTTATTCTTTTCAAGTGCTTAGCTTCTGCTAGTGACACAGCGACACGACCATCTCGTCCAAATGAAAATCCAAACTCTCTTTTTATATATTTCTAACTTTGTGTCAAGTCAAAATCAGCCAAATAAATTAAAATGAAGAAAGTGTACTTATATCAATTTTACCCTTCATAATCAATACATAAAATTTATAATTATTTAAACTAAACTAGCAATTAAATACCATACTTAATGTATTAAATTTAATGCCTAAGAACTAAACTCTATCATACTTTTGGAAGATGATTTTAGCATAATCAAATATGTCATTTTTTTCTTTGATGAAAAATATTTTCTTTTAAAAAAAACGCACATGACTTAAATAAAAAAAATATATATAAATAGATAAATTAGTTGGTCGCACTCATCTTTAATAAAAGGCATTGATGATTATTACACTTCTAAAGGCAAGTAGTCTCTATCGAATTTAAGTCAATATATATATACATAGTTTGCTTAATTTGAAACTAAATGTATATGCTCAAATTAATTTATAAAAAATTATATAAGATCAAAGTAGATCAGTATTGATCATATAATGAAGATGACTTTGATCCATGACATTTTAAAAATTATAATAAATATAGAAACATACACTTTTTTTTAAATATGAATTATCGTAATAAATATTTTTAGCGATGTGCAGAGCGTACCTTTTTTCACAAATAAAAAAATTATTAAATATAAATAATTTTAAAATTGACCCTCCTAATTTGAATGCGTGGATGGGTAGGAAGGCGTGGGGAACATTATCATCCAGATAAGGAATGGAAGAAGTATAAATAATAATAAATTTTAGTGGTGTTGGACTGTTTTGTATTTATTGGTGATAATAAAATAATATTCGTTAAATAGTATATGATGCTCTTTTTATTTTCTAGATGTTCTAAATTCTAAATATTTGGTATAATTTTGTTCCTATACAATATTTATACTTTTTAATTAAAACCTTAAAGTCATTAAGCTATTGTCTTAATTTCGACATGATATTTAACCTCTTTAAATTTATTAACTCATTTGTTTACCTTGACTATTTTTTTTAATTATTATTAATATATTACATATATTGTGTATAATGACATTTTAAATTTCGCGTTCAATCAAATATAAAATGTTACTCAAAACTTATTTAATTGAATAATTTTTTAAGTATGATGACAATTGGATATAAAACTTACTCAAAACTCATTTAATCGAAAGATTTTATAAGTATGATGACAAAGCTTTACATTTTAATGACTAATATTAGTAAGGAATATTGACTTATTTAACTCAATTTTAAATTTGCAAATAAATAAATAAATAATAGTTGCCTATGACACGTCACCCAACTCCTTCAATGTTTTATAATTTGCCTAAAATATATAAACTCCTTTAACTTATTATTATTTTTAGAATATTAACTAATACCCTTACATGCAAATAACTATAAATGGATTAGCCATTTTTGACTTATTAATTAACTCAATTTTAATTTTTTAAATGTATGGCAGAATGTAACAAAAAAGGTCAAAAAAGGAGGCAAGACCAAAATCCATTGGATTGAAATTTAATACTGTTTAATAATTTAGTACAACTAGTAACAGAATTCAAATAGAAAAATATAAATTCTTTGGTTTGACGTTTTAATTAGGAGTTTCTTGAATTAGTAATTTTCTTTCCCAATACGTCTCCATTCCTCTAGTAGTTCCCTACGCGGTATTAGGTAGTGCTCGTATTTAGTAGCCGAGTCAGAAATTTTTGAAGATTAATGTTTTAAAAAATAAACATATGATTTTGTTGAAAAGGGTTTGATGTCTACTAAATATATAGAAAATAATATTAATCATATATATATATATATATATTACTTAGTTTCTGTCGGAGAAATCTTGGATGAACTTCTGACCATAAGCTGGCTCCGTTCCTACTCGTATTCATAAATTATTACTATATTTGTCCACTTTTAATTGTCATGGTTTCTTTTTTAGAGTCAAACTATAAGAACTTTGATTAACATTTTACGATATATTTTTTTATCATATTGATATGTGAAAATTTGTAATTTATAGTACTTTTTGCATAATTTTTGAATATCTAAATTTTTATGTTTAAAATATCAAATTAATGTAATCTAATTTAATTTTAAAAGTTAGTCAAATCAATTTTTAAAAAGTGTAACATGATAAATAAAAGTAGCCAGAGGAATATTTTTTAAAAGTAAAGCCTTGTTTATAAAAATGATTCTAGTTTCAAAAGTCAAATCAGCCATTTTTGATGAGTAAGAATAAAATATCTTATATTACTACAATATTCTTTAATGGAAATACGTGTCCATATATAATATATATACGTAATAGAAATAGGCCATAATTCCTTTTTTTCTAAAAATAAATAAACTAAATGTTTGATGACGAAGGAAAGGAGAATTATTTACCATAAATAAATTACACAAACCTCTTAATTATTTTTTTCTAAATAATAAAGAGTATAACTTTGATAAATTGATCATGGTATAAAGTCGATATAATTTATTAAAAAAGGTAATATTAATTTATAATAATTATTTATACGGTTTATATGCATAATTATTAAGTTTTTTTCTCGTTATCCCTTTCTAGGAACTTTCAAAAATGATTACCATTTGAATAAGTCTCTTGTCATAAAATTATTAGGTCTTGATCATACACACGCGAAAGAGATAAAAACATAAATCATCATAATAAAATGACAAATAATATGAAATATTATATTTTATTACGATAAATAATTTGGATCGGAACGAATATATAATTATCTCCATTGCCTTATACGTCCCAAGCAACAAGAAACATGAAATTGCGTCAGAATGCAGAAAATGAATGTGCAATAATGGATATGAGGGGTCCAATTTTATTTGTTTGCCACATCCAGTTGATTATTTCAAGTCCCACCAATTTTTTAAATTTATATTATATAATATAAAATATAAAAAAAATTGGCATTTTCTTATAGTTCACAATTCTAGATCCTGCCGACCAAATCTTGACTTTGTTGCATATAATAATTTAAATTATTGAATTTTATCGAATTCGTAAATTAATACTTACCTACTAAATATTGCAAGTTGGGACCTTAAGGCATGGAGGAACTACTGCAACGAGTCTGTGCATCCATATAGTATGGTTTCAGCATCACAAAGGTTCATAACCTACACTAATAAATAATTTTGTTTCTATCTCAAATTATTTGTTATTTTATAAGTTTAATATTAAAAAGGTGATTTTATTCTTAATAGTAATTGTTGATCTTGAACAGTAAATGCTTAGTGAAAATATGTATATTATAAGACATAAATAAGGGTGAGATAGTAGTTGTGGTCAATAAAGTGGTTAAGAATCATGAGGTTTCATATTTAAATTTCAGATAAAAAAACACTATTAGATAGAGAGATTGTTTTCGATAGACCCTCGAAAAACAATGAAAAAGCAGAAGTAGATGATAGTTAATTTTTTAGACCAAGAAAGTATCGCGGTAGAGGCGAATTGAAAATTTCAAATTTCTGGATGAGAAACCATTACTTACCTTTAGAGGGCAGATTCAAGATATGAATTTATCAGTTTTATCTTCTTTTTTTTATACTTGTATGATTATTTATGAAATTTACCCCATATTATACTGTTTGACAAAATAAATGAACTGAAATAATTTATTATTTATGCTATAATTAATTATAAATGTATGAATAACGCTTGACCTTTCAATTAATCCGTTCACCTAACACTATTATTATTTTATACTAGAGGCTAGTCAGCCAATACAATTATTGAGTTGAAAATATATTAAAATAAATACTTAGTTAATTTAACGTGTGCGATTCTTCACTTTTGATGATGCATCAATGTCAAATATTTTTAAAACACTATTTTTAAATAACCCAACACACCTCTTGATATATTAAGAGGGTCCAAGCAACATAGTCGTTAATATATCAAATACCTGATTTTTAATTCTTTTTTAATCTAGTTCAGTCTAAGTAATTATTTATTGACTCATTTGTATATTAATTCAACATATGATTCGTTCAATATTCAGCTAACTCGCTCGTTTGCCACCATTGCTTAACATTGAAATATTTTTCATATATAAAATGAAAATTTAATGCAACTGAATAGAACTTCAATGTGATAGAGGCCTCATAAGTCATTATCTTTACTTTGTGATTTCCAATTTCAGTGTGGGGACTTGTTTGTTTTTATTTATTTAATAATAATTAAAGGGATTGGAGTTTTATGTACCTTTATGTAATTTTAATTTTCTTATTTTCACTTTAATTTTTTTTTTTCAATTGGATGTTCCCTAAAGGTACTAACTTTTTAAGTAT
The DNA here is from genome assembly GCA_035578085.1 of Solanum pinnatisectum. Lineage (NCBI taxonomy): Eukaryota > Viridiplantae > Streptophyta > Magnoliopsida > Solanales > Solanaceae > Solanum > Solanum pinnatisectum. The sequence continues at coordinate 41,320,866 of CM069085.1, read as the reverse complement.
CAATATGAACAGAATATATATATATTCAAAAAAATAAAATAGTTGCACATGATGATCATTTTTGTTGATATTTTAATTTTTGTTGTATCTTTATGCACTTTTTGGTATTTGTCTTAATCTAAATAGTTTAAATATAAGGGCAAAATTTGTCATAAGTTGAAGCATTAATTAATCATATGGTTAAATGATAAAAATGTACTTTAATTAAAGACACATGAGCGATCAATTGATTTGACACCAACTAATTTCTTTCACAAATCAATGTAGTATATTATTGGATAGATTAGCAAGAGGGAACATATTAATGAAAAACGAAAATATACTGAGTGTAATTTCATATTTGACTTTACATATATGGGAGTTATGGAGTTTAGGAAGGATATTTTCGATGGATCCTCCTCTTAATAGCCAATGTAGTTCTAGAAAGGTGGGGTATGGAGGGTCGAGGATAGAGTGTACGAAGATCTTATTTTTATCTTGTGGAGATAAAGAGATTATTTTCGAAAGACTATCAGGCAACATGACATACTAATATAATGATTAAATAGAAATAGAGAGAAATTTTTAGGGGACATAATTCAAAACTAGGTCATCATCATGTATAATGATTTCAATATTTTCAATTTACACAACATATATAGATTGATGTAACATGACCATAATTATAGTGTTTAAAATTATTTTAAAAAATTAAAATAAAATGGTTATGACCACATCAATCAACGAAATGTCGAGATAATAATAGATATATTTTTTTGCATAATTGTAACATTGCTTTCACAAGATAGCAAAAAAGTGTAAACAAAAAGTTGAAGAAGAACGTGAAAAGACCACATAATAATATGATTATGATATTTGTATTTGCTAAATAAATATCTGAACCAAATAGGAAAAGATTTTAAAACAAATAAAATCAAAAGCTCCCTCCGTTTCAATTTGTTTTACTTTACTCTTTAGTCAGCTTTAGAAACTCGTAGCTTTCTTTTTCAATAACTCTTTAATTTCAACTTTTCACCTGACATGTTTAAAACCACAAGATTAATGAACATCTTGATACATTCTACAAATTTTTGGTTTATGACCACAACATTCGAAAACCTTCTTTACTTTTTGAACTCCGTATCAAATTAAAATCACACAAACAAATTGAAACCAAAGAAGTAAATATTACTATGTTAGTGTTGTCTGTCACTCAAACCATAATTAAGTCATTATACATTCTTACTTTGGAAGTTATTTTCACAGCTATCTTGTGTTCTTAATACTATGGTTTCTAAGCTTTAAAATGGACAAATCTAATGCAAAATGTAGTTGTTAACAAAACCTGTGCATAACTGGAGAAAATAGGAAGACAATGGAATTAGATTTCATTAAAAATAAGAACAAAAATGCAGATAAAAAATGGTGTTTCCAACCCAAAAAAAAAAGAAAAACTCACTATAGTGATCTATATACATGTATAAATAGTACACTAAGTACATCAAAGATCAATATAAATACTTCCTAGAGATCGCGGCGACATAAAAAATTGGCAAGGTTCCACTCTCTAAAAATCAAAAGGTGGTTACAAGACCTATACCAAGTTCCTCTGCAAGTTCATCCCATACAGGAAGGAGAGTCAGTAATACCAGGAATATAGCCACACCAAGAGCTGCTTTCCTCCAAGTTCCGACCTCTGTTACATCGTTCAAGCATGGTTTCTCTGGTGACCTCTGTATGTCAAATGATCCACGATTTAAACTTCTAGACGACTATAACTCTTATACCATGTAATAGGACGGAGATATAGCATTGTATTTTTATTACCTGACATATAAGCACATATAATCCCCAAGGAAGTGACAGAGGTCCACCAAGCTGATAAGACACAGAAACAGAAAGTTTTTGAGTGATCGATTGTATAATTTGCAACATCAATCAAAAGGAGAAAGGACTGATATCTAAAAGGCCATAAGCAATTTGACCTCAATACGCGCATGCAATAAGTAAACATAGGTTCTAGGATTGACAACCTAATACTTCCTCCATTTCGATTTGTTTGTTTAAGAAAGTTGAAAAAGACTTTTGAATCTTGTGTTCTTTAACTAAAGATATGTGAAATGTATCAAAACGCTCTTTAATCTTGTGGTCTTATAAACATGTCATGTGGAAAGTTGGAGTTGTCAAAAAAGGAAAAAGACATATTTTGAATGGACTAAGAAGGAAAGTAAAACAAATTGAAACGGAGAGAATACTATTACTACAAGTCTACAACTTAACAGCAGTTTTTTTTTCATTGGATAAAAAGAGTAGAGACACTGGACAATGATTGGATATGTGAGAATGACAGGCATTTGATCTACATATGCATATCAAACTAAGAAAACATATTAGTTGGAAAACTTTAGAGCAATGTAAAGGTTTATAGTAAGCTCTACCCAAAAAACAAATGACAAAAGAATGCTTACCACACCCAAGCCCAGGAGTGAGTATGTTGCCAACCCAAAACCAACCAGTGAACCTTTTCCGAAGGCTCCCTGTCAAAAACAAAACATGAAGTAGAGAGCTGTCATACTTAATCTGGGACAACCAATTATCTCTTAAGTCTTAGCCAGGAAAGCTCTTCATTTTCCAAGAGGTCATAATTCTTTATAAAAAGGTCAGCAAATTGTTTAGCAAAACCAATTTCTCTAAGCATGCTAAAAAGTCTCAACAGTTCCTACGCCGCTAGAAGCTGCATCTGTTTGAAATACTAGAATCACTTAGGACCCATACATCTATCAGTATTATCTTTTCAAGCTTTACACTGTTCAATCATCTAATACTATGTAAACAACAGTCTACTTCAAGGTTACTGACTTGTCATTCATTTATATTTCGTAGGATGTTGTTGACTATACTTTGAGATTAACCTTGACAGTCCCCAAGTTCATGAAAAGTCAAAAACTAATTGATAAAGTAAAGAATGCAAAGGTCACCTGCACAGCTCTCCCACCATCAAGACATCCAACTGGTAGCATATTAAAAGCTGACGTAGTCAAGCCACACCTGCAAAATTTAACTTAGAGCAAGCATGCTGAAAATTACCCAACAAATTTACTTGCAACAAACTCAAATTTACCAGCCAGCAATCATAAGGGGATGGATTGAAACCATTGCTCCATGCATTGCTCTGTGAAAATGAATGCACATTAGCTCAAATTTATATGCAAAAGATTCAAATAAGCGAAGCAAAAAATATCTCGCCAATTTGGAAAAAGCAAAAAGTTCCTTGGCCTTCAAGCACGTAACTGTTAAGGTAACAACTATATTTATGTACTTCAAAGTGATCAGCCTACAGATATAGCGGTTTTGACAAAGGGAATTTTCATGTTATAAATTCAAATGTACATTCTGAAAATTGTTTTCCAAGAACTTCATACTTTCATTCCCTGTGGAGGGCTGCACATACCCATAACCAAGAGTGGCTCTGCTAATAAGCCCAAGAAGCAAAGAGCCCTGAAAAAGTGTGCTGGGAACCTGCACCAACTCTGCAGCAGCAGCAGGATTGGATGACAGTAACAGGCCAACTGCAAACATGGAAGAAGACAATGCAGCACCAGCAAAAGGACCCGCAAGAGAAATGTCTACCTTTGCTTTGCGATCAGGAAGAATAGATTTGAACTGCAGGAGCCAAGAGAAGTTCATTAATGCATATGTTTTATGCTTGATGGAGTGATGATGAATCTAGCGGAATGGCAAGATTTGATGAAGTAGATTAATCTAGCACAGATCCCTCCATGCTAGACTCCATATGACTAACAAAATATGTGATACTTAAGAAGGGAAAGCATGCCAGTGTATTACACATTGACATTGCTTGAAGTGTTACATTCACAACATCTCATTCAGCAAAGATAACATTTGATTCTCCTTCCACTTCTTTTCTTCTCTCCTCAATCACAGCCTACATTTAGAACTTTATTTTTTTTTTTATAACTGTGGCGTCCGGCCAGCTTGCGTGCAGTCGCGCACCTCTACTTCCATGGGATCCTTTATCACAAGCTTGAACTAAAAAATCCTAAAATGATAGAAGTCCTAGATAAAATGAACACGAAATGGCTAAGACAAAGGAAATTGGAGAACATTATTAACAATCCAAGAGATTAATGTCCATACACTATAGTATACTACAGCACCATCATCGAACTCCTCATGTTCTTTAAACTAGCTTGTTTGGAAGAGGCTGCAGCCAGAATAAATTCTATGCTAGTAGCATTTTTAAAAAAAAAATATATGTATTGCTAGTACATATCACTACAACAAGTAGGTAGAGAGGGCAACATCTTGAGCATTACTTTCAGAAGGAACCTAAAGATTAACAAAGATTGGGAGAATGAAGATTTTTTGAACTTATTAGCTTGCTTCTATTGAGGGCCATAGCACAACCAAATCTCATGGGGAAGTTCTAGCAAAGGCAATTTACACAGTTAAAGGCTGGCTATAAACATCTACACTCTCAAAATGGAATGATTAAAGACTGGTCTTGGACATTTATTTGGAGGACTAGACTTCCCACCAAGGTGATCTGTTTTACCTGGACTGCTTTAAATGGGGTCTGCTTGACCCAAGTTAACCTTAACAGAAGGAGCTTTCAGTTGGTGTATAGATGCTACACGTGTCAGAGGAACCTGGAGTACATTGACCATCTACTCATACACAGCCCAGTTGCAGCAGAACTTTGGAACTTCTTTTTTAGACTGGAGTTGGGTGCAGCCTCAGTCGATTAAAGATGCCTATGAAAGCTGAAGTTTTTGCAGAGTTGATTAATGCCATCAAAAAGTTCTGGAGGATGATCCCAGCTACTATCTTTTGGTATTTATGGAATAAAAGAAATCGCAGATGTTTGATGGAATTTCAACTCCAACACACACTTGAAGGCTAACTGTTTTAGTCAACCCCTACAACTGGAGTAGCCTTAGCCTGTAAATTGCCCAATTAATTTTTGGATTTTGTTAGCTCCTTAAACTTAGTTAGTTACATATGTACTGGAGCTAGTACTACCTTTTCTTTTGTACCTATCTGCATCTTCTTGCTGCCTTTCAATGATATTTCTCTCTTACTTCATCAAAAAAACAAAAAAAACACTCTACAACAATCCCCAGTACTAAATGCATTTGGCCATCAGGCCCTCCTCTGCAGAAATGAAATGTACACCAAAAAAAATTATTACTGCTTTCAAGAATAATTATTAAGAACTAGTGCATCTTTGACGACCAGGGAGAGTGTATCGCGTAACACAGGGTTTAAGCTTTAACAATGAAGACAAGTCATGCAAAAGCACCACTTTTACTGCATATCACCAGCATGTTGCATCTTTAACGAGACCAGGTGAATGAGAATGTAATCATTCATGACTCTCCTGAAGCAAACAACACTTTGAGAACTATTCAGAATACTGGATCTATTTGCACAAATCTCTAAGAGAGTTCAAAATCATCAGCTGCCAACTTTTCTGTTTCTAGCATTGACAAGTGATAACAAAATATGCTAACCTGAGTTATTGCTCCAAAGCTTCCAAGAGTGATGTTTGGAATGAAGTAAGGAATGCTTAGTTTCACATTCCTTGGAAATGCAGCCAGAAAATGCCCGATTTCCTGCAATAAATCAACTATTGATGTGGAATTGAACAGGGAGGAATAAGGTAACAAAAATTGAGGTATAAAATCACTAGGATAGACTAACCGCCGTGTCATTTTCTCTTAACAGCAAATTTTATTTTTTGTACTAGAATTAAGATATCCTGGTAGAATTGCATTGACAAATGGGAAATGCATAAGGGTAAACTTTTTCCAAAAGCAAAAGAAAATAGCATAGCAGCAACTTTTAGTTTTCAATTAGAGCTACAACAGTCTTCCATCAGCTTCTTCCTCATAATAGTTTGGTCTCCTCTTCCTTGTCAAAGCTTAGTTTTCATGCTTGTTGGCTGGTAGCTCCATGGTTGGTTGCTCAAAAGCTAGTTTTGACTCTTTCATCGTCAAGAAATAAATGTGTGATTACCTGAGGCGCTGTTGACTGTCTTTCTTCCTTAGAAGAAGTATATACCGTAAGCCACATGTCATTTAGAGATACAAAAGCTTAGCTTTAGCTAGTATATGCATACAATTGTCCCTTCTACATGTTCGAGCGCAATATTTTACAGTAACTTTCAACAATAACTGAAGGTGTCTAATAAGTTATAGCTTCCTTCTGTTACTTAGAAGATACCTTGACCTTTCATTTATATCTTAACCACAGACAAATTCTACCTGGTTCTGTGACCTTACTTATTTTTTTATTTTTTTTGGATAACCGAGAAATCCGTCTGTGACCCGCCGCCCTTTGGACCAATCACAGCCTTCTAAACTAGATGGATAATGGGCCCGCCCCTCTACCCTTCTCCACTTAAATACCAGGCTTCGCTTTGCATGGTGTGGGGCTTGAACCTGCGACCTAAGTCACAAATTCTCCACCTTTTGCCACTCGAGCTAGGCCTTGGGGGCTCTGTGACCTTACTTATAGTTTCAACACTTCAATACAATTACTTTCATTTTCAGGTCCTGCATCTTTCAAAACAATGCCCTAGGTCCGCTGAATATGTGTTTAAATCAATTAAGGAATGTTCTAATTGGCAGGAGGAAAGGCAAAACTTATGAATATGTTTTTAAATCGATTAAGGAATCTGCTGACTGGCATGAGGAAATGCAAAAACTATGTACTTCACTAATCAGATGAAGAAATATAAGCCTGAAATGTGTTGACAGAAAAATGAGATCAATCCCTTCAAGGTCCAACTAACATAAAATCCCCGACTCTCCCTTCTTTCTCCTCGAATGCACCACCTCGATTTCCACAAATGCCACATCTAAGATTTGTCTTCCTTTCACAAATTCATTCGGAGAAGAAGACACTGTCTCAGCCAGCACCTTTTTCAGTCTACTAGCAAGCACCTTAGACATGATCCTATAGATGCTTTCTACCAGACTAATAGGCCTGTAGACTCAGAACTAGTAGCTCCCTCCTTTTTTGGCACGAAGGTAATAAAAGAAGCATTCAATCTTCTTTAAAACTCCTTGAAGGGAAGTAATGCTTGTTGTTGCAGGAGAAGTGTTAGATACTAGATTAGATTAAGTTAAATGCATACAGGTGTAGCATTACATGTAGTAGTGTCCCAAATCAGATGCATACACTGCAAAATGCGCCTATATAAGAACTTAGGAGTAAGATGGTTGATTCAATGTTCTCTCAATTTTTTAGACTAAGCACTTTTCATGATCAACATTGCATTTTGTGGTAAACTACCACAACTAAATCAGTGAAGTGCATATCCGTTGCTTCATCGGGTTGTTTTCTCTTATTCTTATGAGTAATTATGAGTTCAGTTACCATAGGACCAGAGCATACTTAGAGTATCTTTACAATAGATGTTTCTGTAGAGACTGTTCTTCAATTTTCAGCAGTAACCATATTTATAACTTAAAACATAAAGCTTCTGCTCTGAGGCAAAGAAATGTGTTTGTAGTATTTCTATTTAGTTTAATATTTGTCCACTATCCTATTTCAACATTAACCTTTTAAGTAAGAGAAATACTAAAACCACAACTAATCATTCTTTTCCGAATAAAATAATACTCAACCTAGCTGACATAATTAATGTTGCCAAAGAAGGAAATCAAAAGCCTAGCTTAAACCATTCTATCATAAATCAAAGATAAAACTGGGGACTTTTGAGAAATTTTTCATGTTCCTTTTGGCCTTGGCTTACTCTGTCAATAACAGAGAATCCCACACAATCAACTAAAAGGATAACAAAGAAATCTTACATGAAATAACTGGACACCCAACACACCATATGCCAGTGGTAAAGCAGAATCCACAAACGGTACCAAGAGCTGCATATCTGGTGGTTCAATTGCATTTGGGTCCGTAAAGTACTTAACTACCTCAGGAGGAAGGCGAGTTATCTGCTCAACATAAATTTAAGTCATCAAGTCAAATTGACAAAAAGATTGACAATTTATGAGAAGTAAGGAAACAAAGCAAAAGGGAATTTCAAAGTCAAACCACGAGGATAATTAGCACACCTGAGACGCAATTCCTAGCTCCACAGAGGAACCAATCGTGAGAAGGAACAACAGAAAAGCAATAACATATTGCCAGAGAGATGTTGGACCTGGTTCAGAAACTTCTTTCCGCAGCATACCAAAGCTGACTCTGGGCCCACCACGTGGGTCTGGCCCCTCAGAATTAGGTTCCTCCACCATGAATAGGTTGTACTTATCACCCATAACTTCTGATAACTGACTCTGAAGTTTGGCGAAAACTTCCTCCCTCTTTCCTCTAAGATTCCCAAGGAAAAGAATGCCCTCTCCAAAATCTCCAAATGGTTCTTCTTTAGTCACCCAAAAAGTAGAGTAGCCAAATAACTTCTCCTTAATGATCTTCACATCACTGGGATCAACCTTTTCGGGTCCAAGAAGTTCCATCAACTTAAAAGAATCTACTTGGAAATTGTTATAAGTTGATCCAACAGTGGATATTGTTGGCTGCCAAGAAAGTAAACATATTCAGTACATCGTATTTTCTTCTTCATTTGTTTAATGATTCTTAATATCCTGCAGCTACTCTTTTTTTTATCATTAGAGAAACACCTCTGGCGAGCTTGTTTTGACTCGACATAGATTACTTGACCATTTTCTGACTATAATGTAATAAAGGATAGCTATTTGACACTTTTCTTGCTATCTTAATGACCAGATAAGTTTCTTAAAATTCACATATGTCTCAGGCCACAACCTTTTTTTATACTAGTCAAAATAATTTAACAGTTGAAACTAAACACTATATAAGGGTAAAAAACCTTTGGTATTGCAATCTCCAAAGTAACTAGTTGTAAGATTCCCAGTAGGCATTTGCTTTTAAGCATTCTATTCAAGATCAGATTTCAACTAATCAAGATTGCCTATGCATTCCAATGTTGCATACTCTAAGAAGGGTTAGATATTCAGAGTTCTACGAGGAGGTTGTTTCCAAAAACACACTGCAATTGTACCAGGAGGTTGTTTCCAAGAACACACTGCAACAGAACAACCTAACCACTTATTTCTCTCAAGGATAAGGAACAGAGGCAAACAGAAAATGGAAATTTCAAGCAAAATACTTGCAAATAACTTTCAATGTTCCCTTCCATTCATTGCCGTAAAATGTTTCCAATCTGTATAAGCAAGTCAGTAGCCACTAGCCAGGATAAGAGGCATGGAATACGTAGCTGGCAGAATCAGTTCTCCTACTCTAGAAGCCTATGACATAGTACACCAACCAGCAGCATGAAGAACAACATCGACATTCCAATACTTATATTAGTTACCAGTTACATACACATTCTTTCTCTTATTTTTTCGAAAGTCTCCTCCTTTCCTCGGCACCAAATTCTAAAAATGTAACAAGAAACTTGAAAATTAAGAAAATAACAACTACACATTAAATACCAATCTATTTGGGTTGGGGTATGCTATATGAATCCATTATATCCATTTCTGTTCTATTTCAGTGTGTTTCATTTAAATACTCAATTAAGCAAATTCGAGAGTTGCTTGTCTTTGTTTTTCAATTCCTTGAACTAGATACTAATGCACAACATGCCCTTGCTTGTCTAGATATCAATTAATCAAAACTTCAAAAAGACATGCAGTTATCCCACTAACAGAAATATCTCTAAACAAACTTAAAACCAACTCTATGCCAGCTTTTGGCCATAGATTTTGGAAGTAGATTTGAAAATTTATCATCAAATATCTGTATGGCTATGAATTTTGATATTTTCAAGTTTTCAAAAACTAGCTCAGACCAGTTTTCGGTTTTTTTAGACTTCCACCCTCAAAATTCCAAACTTTTTTTCCAAGCAAAATGCACGTCCAAACACAACTTCTACTTCCAAATATCACAACTTCAAATTTTAAGGTTTCAACTTCAAAATCAATAGCCAAAAGGAGCTACTCCCTCTGGTTCAAACGTTTCAAAAAGAATACGTTTTTCCTTTTTTTTACAACTCTTTAATTTCAACTTTCCACCATGACGAACATTTTAGTACATTTCATGTATATTCAATTTAACATCACCAAATTCAAAAGTCTTCTTCAATTTTTCAAAGCAAAAACAAAATACAAACTCACCCTGGATGAAATTGACACCGAAGAATCCTCCGAATCACTTGCCTCACCACCTCCGTTCCTTTCTTCTGCCGTCTCTTCGGTTACAGTAGCTAAATTAGAAGAATCCTTTTCCAGCTTCCCATCATTACTACTTCCATTATTATTACTACTACTTCCATTTCCACCACCACCACCACTACTACTACTACTACAACTAATAATCAATCTACCGAAACTCCGTTTTGACATTCTCTTCATTTGGATTCTCCGACTGAAATTACAACTAATCGGAGGATTCATACGAAACCGTAAGTTCATTGAACTGAAACTACAGCTCGTTAACGTTCCCATTGTTGAATTTATTGGTGCTTTTTTCCTTCTAATTGTAATTTGGGAAATTGTGCTTATGGAGAAGACGAAGTTTGAGGGGCTGTTTGGCTGATTTTGAGGTTTGAGTGTAAGCATATAACAAAAGAATATCTTCTTGATATAGTTTTGTTTTTATTGTTTTAAAATATGAAAAACATACAATGTGGCCCTAGAAGTTTAAGATTTCTCTTTTGGGTCCATCTTTTTAGGGACAATTAAGCAAAATATTCATTCTCTCCGTTTCAGTTTGTTTGTTTGGTATTGACTTGGCATAGAATTAAGAAAGTAAAAAAGTCTTTTGAATCATGTGGTCTTACATTAAGATATGTTGAATGTGTTTTTTAACGTAAGTGGGGTCAGATATTTAAGTAGCTCATGGAATAGGGCATTTTGGCACGGTTAAAGTGATTGGCGGAAATGCAGTAACTCATGAAATAGAGCATTTTGGCACGGTTGAAGTGATTAGCGAAAATGCCCTTGGACAAGAAAGTCCATGGTCTACATACATGAGTAATAGGTTACGCTTCTATTATTAAGTGGTCTTAAAAATGTCATGTAAAGTTTAAAGTAAAGAATTGTCAAAAAAAGAAAAGAGTTGTTTTTATTTAAGCATATTAAAAAAGAAAAATAAGTACAAACAAATTGAAACACAGAAAATAGTTACACCATATGACAAGGAGTGGTATTGTCTATGGTTCGTCTGCACTTTTGTCTATATTTTGTGTTCGTCTTTAATTTTCACCCCTCATAAGTCATAACAAACAACTTTTTTTCGTGGAGTATAAGTATATTGAGAAAAGGCATAAAATCATCACTAAAGTTGTCTCGAATTTTTAAAAAGACACCTTAACTTTGCAGACGTACTATTACCCCACAAAAGGACCATTTTGACTCATTTTCTCACTATGTTTGTGACCACGCACATGACGCGCGTTAAGGTCCTTTTTTGCTGTCAAAAACCAATTGAAAAGTGCCACATTTCAATTATTTTCTTTATTAATTATTTACCTCATCATTTTTATTTTATTTTAGTTAAAATAGGACCCACTTTATTTCAACTGGAAACAGAGCCCAAGTCTAAAATGAAACAAAAAAAAAAAGAAAAAGAAAACAGAAAAACGTAAAGACAGCAAAATTAAAAAAGAAACAAACACAGACAAAGCCCTAAACTCCTCCATTTATATTCATCATCTTCTCCAAATTGGGCTACAATTGCCTCAAATGTGTTGAACTTAGTTAATGGCAGATACACTAGCACGAGCAAATATCATTAACACAAACTTGGGAAAAATCATTATTCACAAATAGAATCACAACATACTGTCTATAATAGATGTTTAAGAAGGAATAACTCATTAAATTGAAACATCTCAAAAGAATTTCAAACAAGTAATACCAAGTTCAAATCTCCATTAACTAATCAAAAACAGTAACTAAGCGGTAAGAACAACTGCTCCACCATTTTCTTTAATCTTCTTCTCTGCTTTCTTCGACACCAACTTAGCCTTCACAACAACAGGTTAATCACCTTTGCCTAAAATCTTGAAGTACCCAAGCTGGGTAATCTCAATCAATGGAGCAATACCCTTATTTGGCAGTATCATTGTTCTTCACCTCTTGAAGAAGGAGAGACCATAGATGTGGCAATAAAATTAAAAGGGGTCAAAAAGGGGTGAAAATCACGCGCAGCTTATTGATGAGACAATGGGTCAAAATGATGTATTTACAAAGGTATATAATACTTATGTGGCGTAATAAAACGCCCGTAAAATTAAGATGTCTTTTTAAAAGTTTGGGACAATTTTAATGGTGATTTTATGTCTTTTCTCTAAGTATATTTCATAAGTTATTATCGCACGACTTCAATTTCTAAAGAAATTATGCCCCAAAAGACATAAATTCAGATTAAAGACCAATCCATTTGAAGTGCAAAACGTGCGCGCATGCCAACTCCATCATGGATCTGACCCATTACAATGCCCAGGATAGGAAAGTTCGAAAACTTTTAATATAAGATATGCAAATACAGCAGTAAGACAACAAGTGATGAGAAGCAACACTTCTTTTAGAACTTTACAATATAACATGAACCACAGGCAAATATTTCAGATTTTTAACACAAGCAAATGCTCTTAATTACAGGCTTATATGTATTCAACGTCGAGTCCATATCTAGATAAAAGCTGTGGAAGGTTATCCAGCAACAAGGTGAAGACGGCACCAATCAAGAACATTAGAACAAATACAAGCAATATCTTTCCGATGTAAACAGGGCTAAGAGCAGCTTGTGAATTTCTCTTTGCAGAATGTGAGTTGTCTGAAACCTGCAAAAAATGGAAGACAGAGAATCAGAACCTCTGTGTGTTTTTCTTCTCATACAGGATTCCTGATCAATCACTGTGGGTCTTTAGCTCAAACTCGTGGGGTGGAACGCACTCTGGGACAAGAGGAAAGTGGAAACAACACGAAACAATATGGAAATGGTGGTCACAAGACTATTTCTTATACTCGGGGATTCATTATTATTCACGGTTTTTGAACAAAGCTAATATCTGATTATTTCATCACACCTCCACCAGAGTGTTATTCTTCTTCTTGTAACCACCACATACCTTTGTCCTCCCCCTACCTCTTCAATCAAATAAAGAGAGGAGATGTCATCACTCATGAGCATGAATAAAGTTCCTTTTACTGACATTGTTTAAAAGAATTAGGCCAATTGCTTTTTTCAATACTGTATTAGAAAAATCTTTATAAAAATTTCTCATATGTCTTGCACACTTCGAGAATAAGATATGAGTTTGTAGAAAAACTTTTTTACATATTGCTTTCGTACCCTGATGTATACCATCTCACTAATAAGCATTAATCTGTTTCCTAAAAACAGTTCTCAGCATGTTATTTCTCGTTATCTAGTACCTGATTGGTGGAGATAGATTTAAGAAAGCAAAAGCATAGAAAGATTCAAATGCGAGTCATATGAGAAAGTCTATAACTTGGCATAGATGCTCATTTACATACAATTTTGACATATGTAAACTGAAAAATGGTGTAAAAGCCAAAATCTTTAATAAAAGAGAACTATGAAATATCCAAGAAATCATCTGAGGAACATTCAAATACTTAAAAGTTCTCCAGTGAATGAAGCAATAACGATTTTTTGATCAAGATGAAGCAATAAAAAGTCTGAAATAATATCCAAATACATGAGAATGCAAGGGGCTATTTCAACACCTTTTATTTACATCTGCATTTGACTGAGTGTTCCAATTTGCAGGTTGTAAAGCAAGGAAATGCAAATTTAGACACCATGAATGACAATAGCTACCCGAAAAATTATAATGCAGACTTCCAAAATGAACAAAATGAAAGATACCCTTATTGAATGTCCAGCTTTCCTTTATTAATCATTTTGAAAATAGTGTTGACTTCATTTGTGGAGAAGCTTTTAGAGTCACAGCTGAAAATACACGATCAAAATTCCTTTAAACAATTTTTCATGCAACTTCAATTGATCTATTTCTATTAAACAAAAAAAATCAATTAGTTAAACATGAACTTACTTATGTTTAACTTCCAAAACAAGTTAAGCACAGATATTCAGATTGGGACATACAAAGAACAATAATCATGTAAGAGGATAAATATTATGATTAGTGTGATTACAATCATACCGGAGGAATATATTCTGGTCTTGCTGCTGCGTAGTCATCAGGCATCCCTCTTGAAAAACCTTCTGCAAGAGAATTACAAAAAAAATCTCACTACAGACAGTTTCCTAGTTCTAAGTAATTCAGGTGCTAAAAACAATTAAATATCATAATAGTTTACTTGCTGTCTCAGAAACTGGCTGCAATTTCCATCCTTTGCCATAACTCACAAGAATTGAATTGGGGCCAAAAATCACAGGCACTTCCCCATCTTTAACAGCTTCAACATAAGTTGCAGGTTGGTTTGCCAGGATAGAATCAACGCTACTGCTATTGATAAATTTCAGTGCGAATTTTGCCTCTGTTCCAGCAGCAAATCGCCAAGTCTTGCCGGTGCATTTGCAAATCACTTCCACAAACTACAATGCAGAAATTATAAGATCAAATTCAATTTCTGATCGCAAAAGTACCCAACTTTTTTTTGTAAGTATAACAATTCCTTAATTCCATTATGCTAAATAATCCAATGGACACTAATCAACTGTATCAAAACACGTAAGTAAGAAGAATCAAAGCTAATATCACTTCCATAAACTTCAAGGTAGCAATTAGTCAACGAACATTGCTTGTAGAAATTAAAACAACATTTTAACTCACCGATTACAAGAGTATCCAATTTCACAGTGAAAAGGAATGGTCAATAAATATATTATATGATAGTTTCATAAAGAATCAAATGATTATATCACTTTCAACCTCAAAATAGCAATTAGAAAATGAACTACTCTTGTCAAAATAAGAAAAAGAAAACAACTTTAATAGCTGATTATAATAATACCCAATTTCACAGTGAACTGAATAATCAAAACAGCCAATAATGAACTATATCAAAAACCCCAATCTCATAAGCATAAAAGGCATCAGTAGGTGATTCCATCGCTCGAACCCATGACATATAGGTCACACAGAAACAACTTTACTGTTTCTCCCCTTCGCAATTTTATAAGGATCAAATAATATAAAATCATTTCCAAAAAAGCAAACAGCAAAATGAACTACTTTAGTAGGAAAAACAGCAAACAATTCTAATATAGTCTGTCATAATGGAAGTATTAGTGACTGTTTTCACAGCTCGAACACGAAACAATTTGGTCAACAATTAACAGGAATCAAAAAACTAATCACAGAAAGATCAATAAAAGATAGAGAGCTTACAGATTGAGATTGTTCTGTGGATTGATTGACTTCTGCTTCATCTTTCTGCTCTGCCATTGGCTGAATTATTGGGAGAATGAGCAGAAAGAGAAGGTGTCAACAGTCAATTTGGTCCCAGAAAATGCCCAAATATAATGGATCATCTTATCATAACGAGTCGGGTTAGCCCATATAAAGTGTTTAGGCTATGAGTTGGACCCCCAAGTGAAAAAACTTTGGGCCCAAGTTCAGCTCATACAAAAATAAAAATCCAAATAACATATAAAAAGAGGGAGTTATTTGCACTTTTGCCCATTTTGTGTTAATTAAGTCTTTAATTTTTGCCTCGAGGCAATTAATTTTTGGAAAAATTGTATGAAATAGCAAATTATGAATTCAAATTAAATGTTATAGTCATAGTTTATTTTATTTGTAGTTCGCAGCAAACATCCCATTTTTTTGCCATCTGGTTCGGTATACAATTACCCATTAGATATACAAATGTATAAAATGTGTTTATGCTTGTATAAAACGAGAGAAAACTGTATATATAAATACAAATATATATATTTTCGTCATATACACTTATAATTATACAAATACAGATCGTATTATATAAATTACAATGTATAAATGAATTTATACAAAACTGAACAATTTGTATAAAATTTGATGTATCTAGCGAATTATACAAATCAAAAGCTTCATAGAAAACATAAAATTTGCTATGGAGCGCAATTATGCAATAACATACGAATATTATTTTCATGTTTGCTATATGTGAAAGTTTATCTTAATTTTTTCGTGGGACATAAGTTTATAATATTTCATAAATTAAATGTCACGCTATGCATATTTGTTTTTCCTGATTCAACATGTAACTCTATATCTGTAAATAATGATATACCATCTTAGGAACAATTAGCGTATATATATAATAGCAAAATGAACCAATATTATGGGTTTTTTTCTTATATATTATGCACATATTAAAATAGACATAATATATAAATATGTTTTTTTAACTTTTCTCAGATGGCATCTACGTCCTTTAATATTGGGTGCACCCAAGTATGCATTTAAGCTTGTATTAAATTGAACAAGTAAACACACGTATTCTACATAGCGCTATAATACACGTAAGATGTCGCGTAGGACGTAAATTGTGGACGTATATCTACTTGTTCAAATCTATACAAGTTTAAGTGTCTACTTATGCACACCAAAAATTAAAAGATATATATATCAAATAAAGTGAAGTTAAAGAACACGTTTACGTGTTAGGTCTATTAAAATCATATTGGCAAAAAATGCTATCAACCAAATATCTACTCTCTTTTTTCCCCTTTCTTTTTCTACCCCTATTTTATGAAGTATACAGATGTAAAGAGAAAAAAGAGTCATGAACTAGTAAATTCAAACACCCCTTTTAACTTCAACAAGTGTTTTAAAACTCTCTAACATTAAAGTGCCACAAAAAAAGGACACAGAACCTATGTGTGTCCACCAAATTCAACAATGAATTGAATTAAAGACAATTTTTCTTTTTTCTTCCAATCACCTCCCTTTATTTAAACACCTATCTATATAATATGCCCCCCATTTTCATATCCATCAAAAACACTTTCATACAACAAAATAACACACACAAACAAAGTATGGGGAGGCCACCTTGTTGTGATAAAATAGGTATCAAGAAAGGTCCTTGGACTCCTGAAGAAGATATCATTTTAGTCTCTTATATCCAAGAGCATGGTCCTGGAAATTGGAGATCAGTCCCTACTAATACTGGTAAGTTAGTTGCAATCTTGATTTATTATTTTTACTATATCTGATGTTTGATACTCACATTGAGGTCTGATTTCCATATCTGATGTATGGTACTCACATTGAGGTCCAACTGAAATTCCTGTTGGAAAGTCCATATAGGTAAAGTCTTAAGGTGATTCATATCCGATTTGAGGCTTGAATATGAAACTTTTGATTAAAGAATAAAGAAGTACTTAGCACTCCACCAAAAGGACTCCCTAGTGCTAATATTGGTTTATAATTACTTTATGTTGGTGTTATAATTATAGGGTTAATTTTTTCTTCTTTCTTTATAAAAAAGATAATATTTTCTCCATTTAATTGTTTAATGAAGCAATTTTTATTTTATTTTTTAAAGGGTTGATGAGATGCAGCAAAAGCTGTAGGCTAAGGTGGACAAATTACTTGAGGCCAGGAATCAAAAGGGGGAATTTCACTCCACATGAAGAAGGAATGATTATCCATCTTCAAGCTTTGTTGGGTAACAAGTAATGTTCTTCACCTTCTTAATTACATTTTTTTTTTACTCAAACACTGTTATTTTAATCATACATTTAAAAGAAAAAGACTTTGAGATCAGCGTAAAGAGTGAAAATTCATATAGCTGACTTTCCAACTTACTAGAGATTGAAATATTATAACAATAAGTTGTTAAACAACTAAAAGATCAAGAAACTAAAGTCTAACTAAATAATAGCAATAGCACGAATCCTTAGCTACAGGAATAATTTCATAAATCTGACAGATCTTAATACTTGTTAGAGAATTATATCATCGTCGAGATGCCATAGTCCGAACATGTCATTTTGGTTGACAAAAAGAGTAAAGCCAAGGGATAACTTTTGAGGTTCTAGAAAATAATAAACAGAAACGTTGATAAATGTAAATTAACTTTTTTTTAGGAGGGTGAGGGAGTGGGGGTTATAATACATGTATGTGGTTGATTCATTATGTATATGTATATGTATATGTTCGTACAGATGGGCAGCTATAGCTTCATATCTACCACAAAGGACAGACAATGACATCAAGAATTACTGGAACACGCATCTAAAGAAGAAACTCAAGAAACTCCAAACAGAATTGGAATCACATAATTTGCCTCTTCCTCCTCCTAATTTTGACAATTCTAGCACTAATAACTATGATCATCATCAATTCTCAAAGTTATTAAACTCTCCAAATTCTTCATCATCATCATCATTGTATGCTTCTAGTACAGAAAATATTTCAAGACTTCTAGAAGGTTGGATGAGATCTTCCCCTAATCCTTCTAGAATAAACAATATTGATCATGATGAAATGTTGCATGAGGCACAAAAAAATCAAGATCAAGATGGAGGAGTTAGCAATGATGATGTTGTAACAATTCCAAATGAGAAATCAAGTTATAATATTAATTGTGAAAGTAGTGAAGTTGTTACACATGAAAAGACAAGTCCTCCTCCATTCACATATCTTGAAAAGTGGCTACTAGAAGAAAATGGTGGTCAAGTTGAAGAACTCATGGAACTTCCAATGATATTCACATAATAATATTAATTATTTCTCTTTAATTACAACTTATATGACTACTTTTCTTTCTTTCTTTCTTGTGTGGAGTTTATTTGGGGGCATGCATGCATGGCCTATTATTTGAAGAAAGCGTAATGGCTTACTGATCCATGAGCGGCATATAATAGCTTACTGGCTCAGTATTCAAGTGATTCATCAACGGAAACGATGAGATCTTGAAAGTTGCTTTTTCAAGTATTATTAGCAGAACGTTCTGCCAATCAAGGAAGGGTTTTAGCTTCATGGCATGGAAAATGTATTAATGCTCAAGTGATTCAATCGAATAAGGTTTCTGATGATAGGACCTGGACGAAGTCCTTAGATGTGTGTGAAGTTTTAACTTTAAAGTTAACATATAGTTCTAAATTTATGTAACTTTTCTAATTTGAAGTTAAAATAAGCTCCAATATTATACTAGCTTTCTTCTCATATCAATCACAAAGTCTTATTTATTTTGTAAATTAATTATTCAATATTTGAGTGAAGGCAACTTAGTTTATGATAATCAAGCTCGTTTGTTTGTAATTTCTTCCACATAGTAAATTAAAAGCAATAATATGGAGTATGGTAGGAATTTAAGAAGGTAGATATATGTAGGTTCATTTAAAGTCTTATCATATATATTTAAATATAATTAACCATTTGTCTCTAAAACTATTAAAATTGTACTATATTATTATAATTATATATAGCAATGGATTTAAGTTTTATGCACTAACATCAATTATTAATATTTTTGCACGATTATATCAAGTTATCTGTAATAACGAGTAAACTATATATAACAAATTTGGAAAATAAAGTGTTTAAATTATACTATTAGTTATTATCGGTGTATATGACTTAAAATATCGTCATAATATTAATCACCAATTTCACATAATATTAATAATGACCGACGATGAGGATGTAGACTAATATAGAGTTATAAATAGCATTAAATAAGTTATGAATCAATTATGAGAGATGGGACTAGTAGTCAAAACTCATAAAATTATAGAGTTATTATTAATACTATAGCCCAATAATAGAGGTACTTAATTTCAAGTTCTAAAACATGAACTAAAAGAATTTATAACTCGATACATAAGTATTTAAGAAATTAAACAAACAATAAGTTAATATAAGAAATCAATCTCTTCTAAAAAAATTTACGATAGACATACATACGAGTTATAACTTAAACGTTTTAAAAAAAATCTAATCTCTTTGAATACTTTCATATATGGAACTCTCGATGCAATATCGTGATTTTTTGAAAACAAAATTTATACTAGAGGATTCATAACAAAAGTTATATTCAAGAAAACTCAATCCAATAATTTAAGAATACAATCAACATGATAAAAGACGGGATAATTAATTTTAAACTTTGAGCAAAGAAAATAATTGATCAAGTATTCTTATAGATGTCTAATAATGAAATTATCGATAATAGAAGCAGAAGGTAACGGACTAGAAATTCAAAGACAACTTGGTAAGCAAAAGGTGGACATTATCATCTTAACATTCACCTTAAAAAATATTTGAAAAAAGTAACTACTTCTTTATTTTATAAATCACGATTCTTTAAAACAAAAGTACCATATAATTTCACATTTTAATTAAATTCAAATGTACATATAGGGCACTAGGCTACATTAATTTATTACTTTTGTGTGTGTGTGTGAACACTAGAATTATTATTCCCTAATTTTGACTAATATCTAGATAGAGAAAACAACACATAATATAGTATTGGTATAGGCCCTCTCTTATTATTATTTTTAAAATGTTATTAGAAATTCAATAATTAATAAAGAAGAATTTACATACCAAAAGGGAAAACAATAGTAAAAAAAAGAGAATAATGGTTGATAGAAAGAATCAAATATTATGATAGGGGAAAAGTGAGTGTCACGAAATCCTTGTTATCTTTTTAGGGTAATAAAATGCTTTTATTTTAATTTCATGTAACTTTTAATTTCTTTTCACCAAAATTAACAAAAATGAAAGAGGGAAACATGTGATTGATCTCTATATTATTTATGCCCTTTCTCTAAGGGTATATAGTTTGATTAATTTGTCATGTCTCATCGTGACCTTTAGAGACTTTAACATGTCAAATTAATAATGCATGCAACGTTGGAAGTTTTTTTTTTATATACACCGTCAGTATAAATATCTGTTGACTTAGAAAATTAAGAGCTATTTATCTTTTCATTAGACCTACTTAACGTGAATTCAAATTATTAAACCAATAGACTGTGAAATAAAATCATCAAATTGGTCGAATTTAAAAACAAAATGTTAATACAAAAGTTATTCTATTACTACCTCCGTTTCAAAAAGAATGACTTAGTTTGACTTGGAACGGATTTTAAGAAAAGAAGAAGTATTTTTAATCTTGTTATTCTAAATTAAAGTTATGTCAAATGTACCAAAATGCCCTTTAATCTTGTCGCATTAAACATGTCATATGGAAAATTGAAGTTAAAGTGTTGACAAAAAAGGCAAGGGGTTAAAACAGATTAGAAAGGAAACTATGTCATTCTTTTTGAAACAGAGGGAGTATTAATTATTCTAAATTAATTATGTTTGGATCTTTTTATTTTCATTCAATATCCGCTTTATAGTATGACTATTTAGACTCGCGTCGAGAAGTTTTACTCTGAGAGGAGAGAAGTACTCTCAATTAAAGGGGGCTCTATATCAGTGGCGGAGCCAAAATTTTCAGTAAGGAGGTTCAAAATTTATAGAAATAGACACACGAAGTAGCCAAAGGGGGTTCAACATCTCCTATATATACATAAAAGAATTATTTTAACCATGTATAAATAATATAATTTTCCGCCGAAGGGGGTTCGGTTGAACCCCCCTTAGTATAAGGTGGCTCCGCCCCTGCTATATATACTTGATTCGAAATTGTAATCAGACTTCCGAACCCTGAATTATATTCCTTGTACATGTAATTGCATACCATGAATTTCTCCATTCTATGGGGTTGAGCTCAAAACCTCTTGAAGAAATCTCACTCATCTCGCCATATCATTCTTCGATGATATTTAACACGTTACCATCAAATAATTCAAGAAATATATGTTATTTTCCACCAACACATATACATATAATTCACATAGGTCACAAAGGTGAAACTATTTTTTTTTTCAATAAAACATAAATTACTTTATTTAGCATTATATGTCTTCCCAAAAATATGATTGATCTGCTGGCAAAATTGGCATGCATGTGATGTTAACAAATACACCTTTTGTAATATAATATTATTGCCGCAATGAAATTAAATAAGGCAATAATTTGGTCAACATGTAATGTAATGGCCACCCTACAAACCCTACAAATATTTAAATACTTATACAACTCAATATAAAATTTCTTAGGACACGTGTCAAACAAATAGGGGAGTACAAATGATAGAAATAATTGGGGCAGACCGTCGAGTCAAAATTTCAATTTTGTGAATTTTAAATGTTAAAGTAATCATATTTAAGCGATAAGAATTTTTCTTAATATTATTGAGTTCGATTGAATCTATATACGGATTTCTAGCTCGAGCCGGTGAGAGGGACTACCTACACTACACCATAGTGACCTACGTAAAAACGTGCTGAGGTTTCTTTTCTTAATTTAAAAAGTTGTCCAATTAAAGACCCCTTTATTTTCATTAATTCTGCAATGAAGAGGCATTTAATTACACACTAATTAATTATCTACTGCCCCCTACACATTTATTTTAGTTAGATTTATTTATATGATGATACGTAGCTAGTGTATAGGGGTTTAATTTGCTGGAACTTTCTGCTGTGAACAAATTTCGAACTTGATGTGGCGTAGTCTGAAGTATAAATTCGTAAAATTTGTTAGTTTAAGGTGTATAATACGTGTCATGGATTTTGATTTATGATAAATTTGGTGTTAAAGTTTTTTAATATAATGTTGAAATAAAGCTCAACGAAGACATTTAGAGGGTGTTTGGATTGACTTAAAAGTTGGTCAAACTTACTTTTAAGTTAGTTTTTGACTTCTGAAAGTGTTTGACAAATATAAAAATATCTTAAAATAATTTAAAAATTGACTTAAAATAAGTTAGGAAGTGTTTGGCAATATCAAAAATTGACTTAAAATAAGTTGAAAACCAAAAGTAGGTCTCCCCCTACTTTTTATTTTTTGATTTAAACTCATTTCAGTTTGACTTTTTATTTTTGACTTAAAAGTTTACTTTTTTAAGCCAATCCAAACGGACTCTTAGTCTCTAAAGAGGACTGTGTATGTGCTGCAGTGGCGGATCCAGAATTTTCAATAAGAGAGTTCAACATATGAAGAAGTGAACACACGAACTAGTCGAAGGGGATTCGACATCTATTATATATACTTAAAAATTAATTTTAACCATATATATATAGTAATATTTTTCACCGAAGGGAGTTCGGATGAACTCCTAAGAACATGCTGGCTCCGCCCATGTGTATGTGTGATGATCATAATAGAAGGCGAGCATAAATAAAAGCGAGTTAAGGGTGGACAAGGCTTCTAAAGAAGCGAAGACTGAGTTGCTTCTTCCGAATTTCACATCCAAACATGCAATATATGTTCGATGCGATGTAATCAAAAGGAAAATTTTATAAAGTCTATTAGGTCAAAGCGAATAGTACGTGTTGTGAGATTTTGTTTGAGAAAAATATAAAATTTTAAGATGGAATATCTCATGTATATATACAAGAAAGATAAACACAAGATATAATTAATTTATTTTTTAATTTTTGTTCAATAAAATATTTTTCCAAACAATAGATCCTGGGTTAGGATTTTATGGGCCAAAACTTAAATGGGCCTTGGTGCAACTATGGGCCAACTTACAGTTTGCTGGAACAAGGCTAGATTGGGCCATCTTCACTCAACTTGCAGTAGTTGGGTCATTTGCACAATTTGGCCCAATTTTTGTGTTGGTTTTTAATTTTTATCCCTCGACAAATAATTTTTCCGTGGAGCATAAGTTTATAGTTACGCACAATAATATCTCACAAGTTATATCCCGCATAACTTTTTCCCTTCAAAAACTTATCTCCACTGGCATATATTTGATTGCTAAAAGATAAAAATTTAAAGACCAATTTATTTGAAGAGCAAAAGTAACCAACATATTTGAAAGGATGTTCGTGATTTCATCGCAGTAGTTCCAGTGAAATTTTTGCCCTTTTCAGTAAAACTATTTAGTAAATGACCTTTTCAATTATGGTCCTTTTAGCTCACATTTAAATATTCTTTTTGAGAAAATTGAAGATCTTATCAAAGACATTAGATCACAGTCTAAATTTTCTTAAAATTGTTGAAAAGGTGAGCAAATATTAGACATGAATCTGACATTAAACGAATCGAAAAGGTATTTTCCCAAGGACGGTATTTGCATAAAAACTTTTTAAAATAGGCTAAATAAGTTGCTTATAATAGAACAATAAATCGATGGAATATTCTCTTATATAGTTGATTGTTTCATCTTCATGTTTTTTTTTTCCTTTTTATTAATTTTTTCTCTAAGTTGGAATTGGTATTTTTACCATTTCTATAATTCTCTATCAAGACTAATTCTAACCATTTTTTTTAATTAAAAAGTAACAATATTAAAGAAATATTTTGACTGATTATTGGTTCATTATGATGCATCTTTCAAATCACCTTTAATTAATTCTATAATTAATTTTATCTCTAGTAGTGAATTTGGTGAAAAATCAATTCAAATGACCATTTTACAAGTGTTGTGTCATTGTTAAAAACATTAAGCTTGAAAAAGACTTTTACCAAATGTTTGGTGAATGTTTTAGAATAATTTTAGTTTGTAAAGTTTTAACAAAAGATAATGTAAGCTTTATGAATAATCGTTTGGAAAGCAACTTTTATAAAAATTAATCCAATTTGTTTCACACTTTTACCAAGCATGAATAACGTACACCTTTTCTTTCTCTCTTTTACCATTCGGTATCTGGTAACGTCGAAAAATTTTACAGTAAAACGATTCCTAACAAAAACGACTTTATACCAGAGAGACTCAAACACAAGACTTGATCTGGTTAAGGGTTAAGGAATATTTATCGCTGACCTACTCTTTTGATTTGACATAATTTGTGCTAGTTCCACATAATGGTACTTTTGGTTTTATACTGTGATAAAAAAAATACGTGTTAAAAAATCATTATTTATTTATAAAACTTATATGTCTTGCCAAATGGTGTCAATACATAAATTATTTGTTTGATTACTACTTCCACCAATTATCGGGTTGTAATGGAATGTTTGAAATTTCTTTAATCAAAATGCATCACCTTCAGAAATAAGTTTTATGGTACACAAATTTAAATTAATCGAACTTCAATACAAGTATCGAATATCGAATAAAAAACTAAAAAAATATAAACACTTCCTCCTATTCAAAATATTGTTTACTAAAATAACCCTTGTAATTAGTAACACGATTAAATTATTTTCTTAATAACGGTAAATTTCAAAACGTTAGCCGGCATTTATGTTGAGAGAATTGGGGTTGGTTCACATTAAAAGAGAATTCATCAAGCAAAACTAATTACTTGTTCCATCTTATTTTAACGGCTGTTTTAACTTTTTGTATATCTACTAAAATAAAATACAACTATAATTACTAAGTTATCCGTGTTTATTAAATATTTTCTTAAATTGAGCCGTATTAAAAAGAAATATATACTTTTTATGGTAAAGATATGATTGAAAACAAATATCAATCTTTAGTTTCAAATTTTTACCGTAACAATTATTTTAGGCCAATTTTTTCTTTGAGCTAAAACAATAGTTAAAATGAAACAGATGAGAGATAATTGGAAGAGGGACCTCTAAGCATTGGATCCACCAATGAATTTTCTTCAATTTTATTTTTTTGTTTCAAGAAATGTCATGACATGGGTATTACCTACTAGAAATATATACTAAATTATTACGAAAGCTTAGTTAAGATGGTCCAATAATGCACAATTCCAAAGAGATGAGCAAATCTTAGAACACACTCCTAAGTAATCTCTTCGTCTCAAATTATTTGTGTTTGATATAAAGATTAATACATCCCTTCATTTTTAGTGATATTGTATCTTAAGATATAAATAAAATAATAGAGTTTGGATAAAAAACTCTTTTAATTAATATTTTCTTAAGGAACTAAATAATTTGAAACGAAAGGTATAGTTTTCATGAGTTGTTCAAGATTATATTATTTGCTTTGTTCTATGTGGAATTAATTTTTCCAATGAGAGAATCCTAGAAAGAATAAACTATATATTTACTTTGTTCTATTTCTTAATCTTTTCCTTTGTCGAATGTGAAAAATATAAAATACCTTGTTCAATCTTTATTTTATAATGATACTACTAATTAAATTATTTGTTTTCACTTAACTTTTTAAAAAAATTTAAAGCTAAGCAACACTATTGAAAAAACACGAATTTTCACAGATGTTCTTAGAAAGTAAAAAGAAGAAAAATTAACTTAAATACCCGTTCACCCAACTGATTAAACTAAAAATAGAAGATACATATATAATATAAGTATAATTCATGTATAAAGTGTGTATAATTGTGTATAATGAGTCTATAATTTATGTATAGCGGCTAAAAAAAGTATAGAATAAATATGTCTGACTATTTGTATAAAGATCCCATACAAATTTGACTTCTCACTAAGATATTATCAAGAAAAATCTATGGAAATTTTTTTTGACAAACTAATTTTCAACGAAGTCAAAATTTTCATTTTTTTAAAGTAGTGCAAGATGCAAAAACATCCAAGATACATTTGAACCTTAAACTCTTCCATTTTTACTACTTTATGTAATTCTTTTCCTTGTATAAAATCACAGAAAAAAAATAAATTATAAAATCTACTCCCAAAAGTATAAAACTAGCATATTTATTCATGAAACAATGCCATTTAAATATAAAGTAATTCAATAAACTAATAAAGATATTGTTTACCTTGTGCTACAAAATGCTTTGGTCTATGCCAAAAAGAAAACGACTTCTACAAAAATAAATAAAAAATAAAAAATATTCTTTTAGAATCTTTTGATCCCATTTCATTTTCTTTGTGAAATTTTTGCGAAAACAGTTTTTCTACCCGAGGAAGGAGTAAGGTCTGCGTACACCATATTCTTTCAATATTTCACTTATGAGATTTTACTGAATATATTACATATAGTTGTTTGATTAAAAAAAAAGGGAATATTTGGGTAAACCTCCTAGGAGTTTTCTTTTTTTGTCGTATAAAAAATCAACTATACAACTATTTCCAAATATTAAAATTTACAAAGTCAGACACCAAAAAGAACAAGTCTATCATTGTACTTAACACCAACAAATGGCATAACCTCTTTAATTTATAGCCGGCAACTTTAATTATTCTTCCTCTTATAATATTTATACTTCACTCCTCACTAATCCATCAAATTCCTTTTTTTTTTCCCCTTCTCCAAATTCCATGAAGGAACAAGGAAACCTGTGTTCTTATTGGAGGTGATCATTTCTAATCTTGTCTAAAGTTATATTATCGAAGATGGATAGGCTATTAACTCTAGAGCCGTCTAATGTGGTTACAATACGACTTGAACCAGGTCAGAAGTGTTCAGGTGAGTTAACCCTACGAAACGTCATGTACACCATGCCAGTTGCGTTTCGTCTGCAGCCAGTAAACAAGACACGTTACACGATCCGTCCTCAATCGGGGATCATCTCTCCTCTAACAACAATCACTTTGGAGATAATTTACCACCTCCCTCCAAACACAACTCTACCAAACACTTTCCCTCACTCTGATGACTCATTCCTTTTGCATAGTGTTGTGGCCCCAGGAGCAGCTATTAACAATAAGGCCACTTCTCCCACTTTATTAGATATGGTCCCAATTGATTGGTTCACTACAAAGAAAAAACAAGTTTTCATAGATAGTGCTCTAAAAGTAATGTTTATTGGTTCACCTGTTTTGTGCTATCTTGTTAAAAAAGGCTATATGGATGAAATTAGAGAGGTTTTAGAAAAAAGTGACTATAATTGCAAACCTGCTGACTCAGTTGACTCTGAAGGTCAAACATTACTACATTTGGCTATTTCACAAAGTAGGGCTGATTTAGTCCAATTGTTACTTGAATTTGGGCCTAACATTGAGGCCCATAGTAGATCATGTTCAAGCCCATTAGAAGCAGCAGCAGCATTAGGAGAGTCTTTAATTGCTGAACTTTTATTAGCAAAAAAGGCTAAAACTGAAAGAACAGAGTACTCTGCTTCAGGCCCAATACATCTTGCTGCTGGAAATGGCCATTTGGAAGTACTAAAACTACTCTTACTCAATGGAGCTAATGTGAATGCACTAACGAAAGACGGTAACACGGCCTTGCATATCGCGGTGGAGGAAGGTAGACGAGATTGTGTTCGTGTTTTATTGGCTAATGGCGCGAGAGCTAATGCGCGAAACGAGGGGAATTGTGACACACCTTTGCATATTGCTGCTGGATTAGGTGATGAACATATGGTACGTGTTTTAATTCAAAAAGGTGCTGACAAAAATGTACGTAACAAATATGGGAAAACTGCTTATGATGTTGCTGCTGAACATGGACATAACAAGCTTTTCGATGCTCTACGTTTAGGTACGGATTTAGTATTTGAATATTATGAGTTTGAGTTCAAAATTCTACTATATTATGTGTGCTTCTTTAGTGAACTTTTTAGCATATATACAGTATGATACAGAGTTCGAACCAAAATTATTGAGTTGGATGAACTCGTAACCCCTTAACTACATCTATCCTCTATATAGACACACTATTACTATGTATTTTTAACATATTGTAACTGTAACATGTTACTTGCCTTAATTTTTTCGGTATTACTAATCTCACTCGTCATATATTGGTAAATTTGTTAACTCTAAAACAATAACATATCTAGTATAATTTCATAAGTAGGGTCTGTAGAGGATAGAATGTACACAACCTTTACTCTACTTTTTGTGGGGTAGGACGGTTGTTTCTGATAGACCCTTGTTTCAAAAGAACTTTCATACAATTTAGTGTAGAAAAGTTCTACACTATTAAATCACCTAAAAAATAACCACATGTAATCCTCCATAAAAAAAGAAATACCTTAATAACTTGAAAAATAAGACAGATTACCTGCTATAATATGTTAAAATATACTGATAGTATAAAATCTCTTTACACCATCCGATCAATGTATATAAGTTCGATCCATGACAAGTTAATTACTTTTATATAAAACTTATTTTGCAACTTAACTTCACTTATGTTCTCCACTATTGTACTAAAAGTAACCTAGTTTTACCTACTGATTCTAAATCTTGAATTCGTCATTATAGGTGACAACCTATGTGTAGCGGCTCGAAAAGGAGAGGTAAGAACCATCCAACGTCTCCTCGAAAGCGGAGCCAGCATCAACGGACGTGACCAACATGGTTGGACCGCGTTGCACCGGGCTAGTTTTAAAGGACGAATAGAAGTTGTAAAAGCATTAATAGAAAATGGAATTGATATAAATGCAAAAGATGAAGATGGATATAGTGCATTACATTGTGCTGTTGAATCTGGACATGTTGATGTAGCTGAATTACTAGTAAAAAAAGGTGCAGACATTGATTCAAGGACTAATAAAGGTGTTACTCCATTACGTATCGCGGAATCGTTGAAATATTCGGGGTTGACTAGGGTAATCATGCAAGGTAACGGAGCGAAAGAACAAGTAGGGGCAAAATTGGAAATGAATTTCGCGAAATCGTATGGTAAAATGACTAAAGATGTCGAAATTATTGAGAGTGTGAAGAAAAGAAGTTATGTTAATAAATCGTCAAGAGTTCGGAGGAGTAGCATTGATAGAACTGTTCCATTGGCTTGTTGATCTATTTGGTACACTATACTCTTTTTGCGTGTCAGAGTGATCGATCACCGTACAATATGGTAAGTCAGAATTTGGTAAATTGTTGTGTTAGGTTTTAAATAACTGTAATTGTTCTATTCCAACAAAATTATCTTCCACTTAGCTAATTTTTCTTGTATTGTTGTTGTACCTTTTAGGCTGTGTTTGATGCGGAGGAAAATATTTTTATAAAAATGTTTTCTTATTTTCTTATGTATATTTGTGAAAAAATATTTTCATTGGATAAATATGTTCCTTAAGAATCAGAAAAATGACATTTTATTAGAAATAGAAAAATAAATTACATTAAGTGATATTAATTTTACATGCACTCGAGGGGTGTCAAAAATTACACGTTGTAGCTAAGTAAAAATAATTGTGGGTATCAAATTATATATATATATATATTGACACTCCTTGGTTTTCTTCGTGAATTTATTTCTTTATATTTCAACACCTGTATCTAGTGAAAATTTTGACTGCATTATTGATCATTTCTTCGATTCCCCACCCAACCCACCTCCCCAACATCGCGCTCTCTCTCATAATATTTATCTGAATTATATATTATTGCTTCTGAATAATATTTTTCTAAACTTACCAACCACAAAAAAATTAACCACTTGTCTTACATAAATATTTTTCTTTCATACCAAATACACCCTAACTAAACGTAACCAACATTTGTTAGATGACCAAAATTTGACATTTTATTATATGTATATATAATATATATATTAATCACTAAAGTGACGTATCATATTCCACTTGCTTTGAATATAATATAAACCACGTATTTTTACCAACCAACTAATTATAATGTCCCACACTCAACCCATCCGTCAAATTGGCTCTTCTCAACAACCACACAAGAGAAATCGGAGATTTCAAATATTTTTTTACTTTATTTAAAGTTTATAAAGTTAAAAATGAGATTATATTTTATTGCGAAAGATAGAAGATAGTGTTTTACTTGAAATTTATGAATATAGAGTTACGTTGGCAAAAAGGTTTGAAACACTTTTTCGAATTTACTATCCAAAATATATTATGATCAGATATCGATTTAAAAATAAAGTGAAATTATTTTTAAAAAATGAATAATTTTTGTGGTCAAACGACTTTTTAAGTTTCATTTGTGAGTAAACTCAAAATATACTTCACTTTCATTTGACTCTCCATCCATTTATGCTTTACTTTGTGAACAGAATTTTGAATATAAAAACATATAAGATATGTTTTATCACTTTCACCAACCTCACCAACCCCTCAAATTAAAAGGGAAAGAAAATTTTCTATATAAAAACATAAAACGTTATGTCACCAATCTTTACCAACTTACTTTGAATTATACATGACTTAATTCAAGTTAATTATATTTTATCTCAATACGTCTCTTTATGTGTGATCATTTTTTATGAATCAAATACTCTTTGAATAATGTTGGTGAAATTTGAATAGTAATATAAATGATTTGTTTGCTCCAAATTACATGTACAAATGAAAATTTTATGGGAAATTTACCAGACGTATTCGATTTCGGTTTTTCGGTTTGGTTTTGCACTATTCGGTTGGATTTTTTGGTTTTTGGTTTTGTAAAAGTGTAACTCAATCCGATCCAAAATAAATTTAATTTGGTTTGGTTTTCTCTATTCGGTTCGGTATTTTTTGGTTTGGTTATTCGGTTATGTCAACAATTAATAACATAACCAAAGTAATAATATTGAATCCTTAAATATACTTTCTAATATAAATCATAAGAAAAAATTAAAACACAATACTTATAAGTATACCTATTATAGATGTTCAAGCATAAAATATAAGCGTAATCATCTTGAAATAAGGAATAAAAGACAAAAGGCTTAATTCTAAACCCTATATATATATATATATATATATATATATATATATATATATATATATATATATATATATATATATATATATATATATATATATATATATATATATATATATATAGATATAATTTGGTTTTTTCAGTTTTTCAGTTTTTATTTTTTTAAATCCGAAACCAAACCAAAAAACCAAAAAGTAATTTATTAATCCAAAACCCATCTGAAAAACCAAAAAACCAATCCAAATAAAAATTCGGTTTGATTTGGTTTGGTTATTCGGTTTAACCTGAATAATGCACACCCCTAATTTCAATTAGGACTTTACCGGGCGTGTTTAATTTCAGTTAGGATTTTTACAAGATGCGTTCAATTTCAGTTAGGGTTCTTGGACGCTATTACACGCAAAATCTTAATTCATGCCTATATAATGAGTAATATATTCCCTTGATATAGAACATCCCATAAACTCTGGAATATACGTAAACACATCAAGGAATATGTCAAACTCTTCTTGACAATCAAATGAATCAAGAAGATCCATTCAAATAAATTCCAAGGAGGTCCTAACATCCGCTCGAATAGAAATTTTAGGAGAAAATAATCAACAAATAAATATATTAGTACCCACCATATTTATCAATAAAATTATGTTTTTCTATACTTTATTTATAATTGTAATTTATTTTCTATCACTAAAAAATATGTCGTAAATACATGCATCTTTTAATGCGTACAATTTTAAAGAAATTGTCCATCAATATGTACAATAGATTTCAATCCTCTTTCTTTTAGAAAAAAGAAGAAAGAGAAAGAATTGAAGTCTCATAAAAAAAAACAAATTAAAAAAAAGAAGAGAAAAATAGCTAAAAAGGGTAGCTTTCTACCGTGACGAAATAAGTTACTACCTTATCTAAAAATTTAAAAATATAATTTTAATTAATTATTATATTATCTCCTTTAATTTACTTTTTTAAAATTATATATCAACATGAAATCCCATATATATGATATACACTACTATGATTGCGGAGAAAACATATTTCTTTGTCCCTAGGCTCTTTCGCACTTTATCATGATTAATTAATATGCATTTTTATCTCAATTAAGTATAGTAACAGTAAATTTACATAATTTAGTGTAAGCACATATACAAATAAGTATTTATCCTAAAGGCGTATAACATTGTTGTTTTCTCCCACGTGGTATTTAGTATATGTATTGGGATTCTAATTAATTTAGATTTATATCGTTTGACTATAAGGTTCATTAAAGAAGAAAATCCAAATTAGAATAATTTTTTTCCATATCTAAGATTTGAATTCGAGATGTTTGATTCTAATTTTTTTCAATAAAAGAAAGTGACTTTTTGAAATAATAACTGTTAATTTATTTTGCAATCATCCAAGAAATTAACTCCATTAACACCCTTACATCTTGTTGCACCATATAATTTATCAAATATTGCAAATAAAAGATGATATTTAAAAATACATTTTATTTAAGTATTCATTCATACTTCTTGCTTGATACTTCTCCAAAGACAAATTAATTAAATTAATATAATTAATTAGATACATTGAAGTCTAATTTAAATTTTAAGTTTCATGTAAATATTATATATATTCTATTTTCTTAAATCACATATAGCATTAGCATGTTTAATACATCATTATTATATAAATAATTTGATATATTTTTCGTCTTTTCCCCTTCTTTTGGAGCTTATAAAAAAACATCAAACTAATAATATTTTAATTTATAGTTGATGAATAACATGTTAATTATTTGTTACTTACCAAGAAGATTCCATCTAATATTTGAATACTTAATTTTTCCTCTTTTTTGTACTCACTACTAATGCACTTAAATTTTAATATTAGTATTCTTGAAGTTTTTTTTTCTCTAGCTATCAATTATTGTTGAATAAGATATGACCACTCATGTTGCATGATTTCACTACATTATAAAGAAATGATCTTGATTTATTTTTCAGTGATAAAGTCAAGTCTTTACGGCTCGTTTGATAGGTAGAATGAGATAAATAAATGTGAGATAGATAAAAATATTTAATTTTTATTGGTTGAAATAGGAAGGGGATTGAAATCAATACTGTTATTATTATTATAAAATAATTAATGCATTAAGAATTTGAATGATTACGTGTTTCAAGTGATATTTCATCTAAAATTTTAAGGTTGTAGGTGATGTTCAAGATACATAAAAAAAAACGTGTTAAGAATGAGATATGAACTCAGGCCCAGCAACACTAAAACAGGCTAAACAACGTTAAACACCCCATGAACCATTGGATTAATAAAACTATTTGTTCATTGGGTGTTTTGTGTTAAATAAGATTTGAACTCAGGCTCAGCAACACTAAAACAACCTTAAACACCCCACAAACATTTAGATTAATAAAACTATTTGTTCATTGGGTGTTCCGTGTTAATTTATATAAATATTTCTTAATTTCCATATAAATATATAAAGTTCGATATAATGTTAATGAGTACTTGAGCACTCGAAGAAGTCTACGTGGATCCGCCCCTCTCTGAATAATATAATTATTGATAGCCACCAAAAATATCTGTGGTTGATGGATATATAGTGGCAAGCATCAACTCCAACACATCTGAGATTCCTCATATCAAAAAAATAAACAGACAACCCACACAAGGAAATTATTAAAGGGAATATAAAAACAATTTTAATAAAAACTATAGTTGTTAGTCACATTACCAACTCACTAGGCTACCAACATGTGTTAGGTTCTGATAAAATGATTCAAGATTCCTTTACTTTTAATTAAAAGTCTCAATTTTAATTGTTTGAGCGAATAAAAAAAATTATGTTAGAAGCCAACGCCATGCAATTTCGAACATTGAACAGAGAAAAAAGTCAACTAGGGGTGTTTATGTCTAAGATACAATTTTGTAATTTTGGTATTTAATTTTTTAAAAATGCTTTATAATAAACACACTAATGTGCAGTGTGATATTGTTCGATATTTTAAAGTTTGATTTCAATTTATACGATAAGATAAGTTGGTAATCACGAGTTGTTCCACTTTGATTTACCTAAGACGGAAGATTATGATTTCAATAATGAAAAAAAAAACGGATTTCATACTTGAAATGAATGAAAGTACGTTGTCCAGTACATATGGTTGAAAATGACACATTTTAGAATTTTATGGCGTTTATATATATATATATATATATATATATATATATTAAATACTATAATATCAAAATTCAATTATCAAAAAATTACATTTGGATACAATAATTCAATTTACAAAAAGCAATATATAATAATAATAATAATAATAATAATAATAATAATAATAATAATAATATATGTTATATATAGACGTGCATGTAGGAGAGGGCAGTTTAAAAGGGATTGATAAGTTTTTAAATTGTTGAGATTTTGAATATTAGGCGTATATAATATGTGAATTTCAAATCGAAACTAGAGAGGAAATAAAATAAAAAAAAAAAGCTTTTTAAGGCATAAACATGATACAAACATTTGGAGCTTGATGTACTGTAGGTAAAGGAGAAGTCAACATTTAGGGATCGTTTGGTAGAGAAATATATAACGCAGTGATTAGTAATGATGAGATTAC
The DNA here is from genome assembly GCA_035578085.1 of Solanum pinnatisectum. Taxonomy (NCBI): domain Eukaryota; kingdom Viridiplantae; phylum Streptophyta; class Magnoliopsida; order Solanales; family Solanaceae; genus Solanum; species Solanum pinnatisectum. Next base: position 41,285,718 of record CM069085.1, on the reverse strand, counting down.
AAAAAGCTTCTTTCCAATCATACCCTTGAATTATTATGAGATTTTCTATTTTATGTAATCGGGTGTAACGACCCGAACCGTCGTTAATTAGGAAGGAAAAATGTCTGGAAAAAATGGGTCTCTCAGCCCACCAGAGCGAGCCAAATGCCGCCAGGGCGGCGGCGCTCGAGCGGAATAAGTGGCAGCCAGAGCGGGATGGGCAAGATAGAATGTAAATAAGGTGAAGTCTAATTTTCTCCTTTTTTCCAAAAACACCAAAAAAGGCGAAGATCACCCCAGAAACCCTCAAAAGGCTGCTCTAGACTTGGGAAGGAAGGAGAAAGATATTTCTAACGTAAGGAGGTCGACAGATTGCGGACTTTCGGTCAAGATTCACCGTCCCGTCATCTGAAAACCAGATTCGAGCTACAATGCCTCTGCGAATGCTTGGCGCCCAGATAGGCTAGGCTTATTTAATTGAGTAGTTATAAATCCGCTATTCACTGTGTAGTATATTGGTAATTGATGGTAGCATTCATGCATAGGCTTTCGTACACCGAAAAGAGATAATTATACGTACATATTCCTATATGTTACATCAAATGTATACTGTACGAGGAAGCCCTATCCCGTGAACTAGGGTTATCTGATGGTTGATTCCATGTTTGTATAAACTTGTAATGTTTTCGTGATATGTATACATATATGGAATTAAGGATATTATGGATCACACCTAATGAAAAGACTGATTATGTACAATTGCATGTCATAAACCTAATACTTGATTGTATGGCTATAAGTATGTGTGTTATGGATGTGATTGTGTTGATTGGATCGGGTGTCACGTATCGGCACACTAACATACATGGGATCGGGTGTCACGTACCGACACACTAACATGCATTGGATTGGGTGTCACGTTCAGATATGCTAACATACATTGGATCGGTTGTTACGTACCGACACATATACATGCATTGGATCGGGTGTCACGTTTTGGCACACTAACAGTTTTGGGCGTAGGTTCCATGAGAGGACCACTCGTGATTTGATATTTTCGTATCTACCTGCTATTGATAATGTTGAATTAAACATATTTCCTGAAAAGATAATTGGATTGTACATTATGTTTATATATGTGAGTTCGCGGTGTCGTAAGGTAATTGGGTATATTCGTAATGAATGACTATGAATGGTCGGGATCAAATTAGGATGTGGTATGGTAAGTGGGGACTAAAGATCCCGGTGTTATCATTGTTATTTAGAAAGGTGGTCATGTGTATTGTCGTTGAGGATTGGAGTGGTGTTATGTCGTAGTGTTAATAGTTAAGTTGTTTCCCTCGGATAGGGGTAGTATTAAAACGGTTAACAAGCCTTGATAGAAGTACCATGGGGTTGCAGGTTGAGTGGTGACGTGGAAGAAGTATGGGCGTGTCGTGAGTGGTTGGCCAGGTTGGTAGTGGATATATTCGGAAACTCCTCTGAGAGATAGAAGGGTTAGAGTCAAGTGTACTATTATGAGTTAAAATATCTAGAAATAGTAAGGGTAGGAAAATGTAAAGGTGAATGAATGAGCAACCTTATTGTGTGTTTTTTGCTAGTCGATTTCTTATATTATGCGGTGGGTATCGAGTTGACCGATGATGCCTACCAGTACATGTAGTTGAACTGATACTACTCTTGCTTCGCCTTTTTGGCATAGTCTGGTTGCAGGATCAATGGTGTTTCATAGGTGCAAACGAAGACAATCTCCAACAACTTCTATTTTTCCTTCCGCATGGTGGGAGTTGCATCATTTATAATTTTGTTATACCTTGTACTCTTAGTAGCTCTTGTACATGTTTAGACTAGATTTCTGGGGTGTTAATTACTTTACAAGTCTTAACTTTAAAACGTTTTAAGTTCTTATTTTATACAAAGCTCCATGAATTTGTTTCTATCTTAGTTTTTCTTAATCTTCCGCATGTTTTAAACGTTTGGAAATCGAGGGTTCTCCTACTTAGGAGTTAGAGTAGGTGCCCGCATGGCCCGGTGGGTTGGATCGTGACATCGGGTCAAGGTTGATAATTGCCGGACAATATTATTTTTTATGGCCTTCTAACTAGTTAGGAGAAGAACAATTTTGTTGTCATGTTTGCTATTTTCTCACTTGAATTATTTGAGGGTAAATTGTCGTCATAATAAATTATTCACTTAAAAAAACGTTAATTTTCAATTTAGAATAGATAGACCATCTACTTTAAAACCGAAAAGACGGTAAACAATAGTAAAATTGAATATATCTACATTTACACATAAACATTGCAAGTTATAATTTTAATATGTATGCAATTTATAAATTGTTCAAAATACAAATAATTAGAAACCACATATAAATTAACAAGTAATATACTCAATTAAGATCACAAACATAATGTGGTGAATATTTGCCCTTTCAATTAGTAAATGTTAAACAACTCACATTTTAAATATTGTACAGATATGTATTGCATTTATTTACAACAAACAATTCTCTCCAAATAATAAAATTTGTAAGCTAATTTATTTAATAAATTTACTAGTACAAATATAAAACAAAAAATCAAGAACATAAATAATATGATTAAAATGATCTAAGGGATATTTTTGTCTTTATATAGATAATCCCATGGTATTAAATCCAATGCATTACTAATACCACCAAATGGAAGGTATTAGTAATACATCCTATAATATCATGTAGGGTGTATAACTAATCCATAGATTAATTATACTTAGGCCCAAAAATTCTACAAAAAATAGTACTACTAAATAATACCATACACAATACATGGACTATTTCTCCTAATATTTCCTACCAAACGACCCCTTAATGTTTATGAGTTTCAGTGGTAGATTTAGGATTTTAAGCTTGTGGGTGCTTGCTTTTAAAATATAGATTTACCGTAAACTACGTAATATGATTGTAGAAGTGTTCAACTAAATGTTATAGTTATTAACTCTCCATTTCTAACAAAAAGTAAATTATCTCGTGGAATTTCTTTATCATCCAAAATTTCTCAAGAAAAAACAAAAAATGAGTGATCTTTTATCATGAGAAATTATATAAATATAATAGAAAGTTTTAAACGAAACAGAATGTAAATACATAAAGAATATTTACTGGATCAAAAGAAGAAAATATTAAATTAGCCATGAAAATTTGCAGCAGTTGGGTTTCGAACCCACACCTATTGAATTCCTTTAAACCCGTAATTCATACTCTAGTTTCACCCCTAAATATCGCCTGAACAACAAAATCATATGAAACTAGATCCAAATAGAATAATACATGTCATTGTCTTACATAATGAAACATCTTTAATTATACAGCTCAAACGATAAAATCAGACTTACTTAAATCCAAATAAAATAATACGTGTCATGATCTTATACATCATAATACTGAAACACCCTTTAATCACCGCAGGGTAAAAGAATCATGGTAAATTTGCTTGAATGATGGCATGGGGGTGATATCTCAGATTTTGTATAGTAATGTGAATTCCTTAGATTATAAGGCAAGATATATATTAATTGTTGACTTTGTTTTACTAAAATGTTGGAAAACTTCACATCATGAACAGTCTAATTATATTAATGTAAGATGCACCGACAGGCAATGGTCTTGAAGATTATTATGTATGGGATAAAGTGCAATGGATAATTAAATATTATATAGTATATTAATTAGTATGTAATATCAAATTAATTAGGATTAAGTTTTAATCGTGTTAATATATTTACGTTTGATTGAATGTTAGTTATATGCAAGTAAATTTATATGTAATTTTAGTATTAGATAAACTAATTAATCGCCTGAAATATTAGATCGAGACGAGCTTATATGGAACGAGATGAATAATGGAGTTGACCTATAAGTTAATTCCACCTTTCTTAAGACTGAGATATAATAAATAATTATTATCATTATTGTTGTTCTTTTGTAGCATAATTTTTATAATGTTGGACTAGGCGCAAAATTAGTAGTGATGAAAAGATAGGATATGAAGGATTTGTTATTATAGATTGTGATGAAATGATAGATATTTATTTTAATTTATTATAAGGAGTCTCGAATTCAGTTATTGCGAAGGAGAAGGAGTGTATTACCTTTAAAATAAAACTTTCTGATCTTAATTAATTGGTCGCAAAGTCAAAAAATAAATGAGGAAAAAAAGAATAACATACTCACTCCGTTTATTTTATTTGTTTAATATTTTAAAATAGACTTATCACTTTTACTTGTTACTTTTAACTTGTCAAAAAAGAAACAATTAAATTGTTGTTTATAGTGAATAATTATACTTTTAATGCAAAAGAGAAGTGATTTTTATTGTAATATAGAATTATACTTCACTTCTTTCAATTTTATTTTATAATTTAATATCATTCACTATCTATCTAATTTAGGAATAGCAGGAAAAAATACATCAGTATAATAATTTGAACAAAATATAAATTTTATTGGATATATTGTCATTGTTGTTAAATTCTAACTCATAGTTCTTTTTAATAAGTAATCGGTAATTGGATTTGAACTTCAAATATTATTCTTATAATCTCAACTGGATTAATCTTATTTATCATTTCTAAACCATAGGTCCTTACAAAATCAACATAGTTCACAGCACATATTTAAGATAATACTATTAAATAATATTTTAATATATTTTACATATCTTTAATTTAATATCATAATATTTCTTTAAAAATAATTTCTTAAATTCTACGTCAAATTAAAACAAACAAACAAATGAAAATTAAGGGAATAATATTGTGTACATTATTTATATGAACAATCTGTGTGAAAAGCCAAACAACTTCTTTTGCCACCTTAACCCATCTTTGACACTCTGCCAAATGACAAATTAGTCCATATTATTTTATTTTAAATTTTTATTCATTATTCGATATTTATATTGAAATTTATGAATTTTTAAATTATTTTTTAAGGCAATACTTTCAACAGTGAATTTTTGTATAATTTTTTAAAATTGAATCTGAAATCTTTAATTAGAAAACAATTGCGCCTCATATTTAATAATTTAATAATCCGCCTCATTTTCAACAATTCTCGGGGTTGGTACACGCCTTGTTTCCCCACTTTCATAACTCACACTTAACAAATAATCAAAATAATGCAAAAAACATTAATTTAATTACGAAAATGAGTTGTAAAATTAACCACAATAATATAAAATTTTACAAATGAATTTGAAAAGAATAAAATATATGCAGATTATACCATTAACTTATAATTAAATGTCACGCTTAATAAATTGCCTCAAATTCAATGCTGTTGAATGAAACAACTTTAGATAAAGAGTGTTTTACTTTAAAAAAAAGTATTTTCGATCTAAATTAATCGGATCTAAAATCAATACCAAACAAGGAAAATAAAATAATAGAAATATATATCTCAACTTTGTAACAAAATTAAAAATGATTTTTTTTTACCAATAAAAATAAATAATAACGGTAAGCAGAGACGAACCTAATATCCCACACATGAATTTAGTCTAATCCAGTAAATTTTGATAAGTTTGACATACAAAATACTCCATCTGGTCCTATATTAATTGATCATTATACTAAAAAATAGTTATCTCATATCAGTTGATTACCTTACCAAATAAAAAAAAACATCAATTATTTTTTTTCTTATATTATCTTTACAATTAGTTCTATTTGAAAGTAAATAAAAACGATTAACTAATATGAAATGAGGGATATGTTGAAATTAAAACTTCAAAAAATTAATAAAGTTAAAATTTTAGCTTCGGCAAAGTAACTATAGGTTAAAATAAATCAAGTTGTATAGAGTAGATCTACCACAAAATGCTACCAACTTTAACATTTTTTTCTATATAAACTCAGTCATCTTCCGCTTCAAACTCGCGTCCTCCTATTTTCTTCTTCTCCAATTTCATCACACAAGAACCAGTCTTCACCGGTTCTGTACTTTTTATCCTAAAGGTACGCTTTGCCATTGCTAACCAATCTCATTTCTAGTATTTCAGTCACCAATTTCTTCTTCAAACTTCATTTTCAAATTGGGTTCTTCACTACTTCTTCTTTTATCACGATTTTTTGTTACTTTTACTCAGGTGTTGCTTGATTTGCATTTTTACTACTATTGGTATGAAACCATGTCGATTTAGTGTTCATTGTTCGATCCCAATTATGGTTTAGTTTGGTTAGGGGTGTGTTGTTCATGTTTCATTTATGCTCTGTTTTTTTTTTTTTTTGGTTTCTGGGTATGCATTGGAATTGAGGTTTAGATCTGTAATATGGGGTTTTTGTTTCTGGGTATGCATTGGAATTGAGTTTTAGATCTGGAATATGGGGTTGCAGATCTGTAATGAGGTGTTTGGGGTTTGATTAGATCTGATTTAGCGGGTTTGTGATCTAATTTGTATTGAGTAATGTATATCAGATCTGGTGTTTTTGAGCTTATATGACTGATAAATGAGTGTATTATTCAATTAGGTGACGGTTTTAGTTTGGAGTTTTGTATTTTGGCTCTGTTTTAAGTTCTGATTCACTGTTTGTTTGTTGTACTGAGAAAGGACAAGCTATGCTTTTTGTAATTCTGTACTTTGTTAGTGTATGTTTAGTACAGTATATCAAAATGCTCAACTACCTGCTACAAATTAAAAAGAGAAAAAATTAATCTTGTGGAAGGTTTTTAAGTATCTACATCAACCACCTTGATCTTGAACCTATGTTGCTCGGACTCTTTAAAAATGTTGTCGGGGTTCGGATCCTTCAAAAATGCATTATCTTTGGTGGATGTTATGAGGTATCGTTGATGTTTATAAGAGTCGGAGCAGCATAGTTTCAAACCTTAGATCTTACTAGTAACCAATGATACTTTTAAGAGTCGGAACAACGTAGTTTTAAACTGATTGGGGTTAGCTGTATGAATCCTTTAGATCTTACGAGTAGTCAATGATACTTTTAGGAGTTGGAACAACGTAGTTTCGAGCTGATTGGGGTCAGCGGTATGAATCCCTTTATATCTATTGTGTTCTATTTAAGTGTGTTTTGGTGGAATGCCTGTTCAAAGTGTGTGGATCAAGGATGAGTTTGTTTTATAATCAATAATGAATTTCATGTCTGATTGTGTGTTTCGTATGAATCAGAAAAATGGCATCTCACGTTGTTGGATATCCCCGTATGGGCCCAAAGAGAGAGCTGAAATTCGCTCTCGAGTCTTTCTGGGATGGAAAGAGCAGTGCTGAGGATTTGAAGAAGGTCTCTGCAGACCTCAGGTCATCCATCTGGAAACAGATGTCTGATGCTGGCATTAAGTACATCCCCAGCAACACATTCTCTTACTATGATCAGGTGCTCGACACAACCGCAATGCTTGGTGCTGTCCCATCTAGGTACAACTGGACCGGTGGTGAGATTGAGTTCGGTACTTACTTCTCCATGGCAAGAGGAAATGCCTCCGTCCCTGCTATGGAGATGACCAAGTGGTTTGACACCAACTAGTAAGTGACACATCAATTACGTCTACCAATCGTTTTACGAGGCGTGATTATCTAGTTTGTGTACTGATATTATGTGAATTCTTTGTTCGATCCAGCCACTTCATCGTCCCTGAGTTGGGACCTGATGTTAACTTTTCTTATGCTTCCCACAAGGCAGTAAATGAGTACAAAGAGGCCAAGGCGGTATGTGACTTTTGTTATTCTTTTCATTTCATTATACATGAATGATATTTGGACTATTGGAATGAAATGTAATGATTGTGATCATTCATCATCATGACATAGATCTTATTGATAGATCATTGCACCAATTGCACTATATAGTTAAATCTTGTTGTTCTTATGCATGGAATTAGAATCTTAGATAATTGATTATTGATCTTGATATTCTTACTCGTGCAGCAAGGAGTAGACACTGTTCCAGTTCTTGTTGGTCCAGTTTCATACTTGTTGCTATCCAAGCCTGCTAAGGGTGTTGAGAAATCTTTCCCCCTTTTGTCACTTTTGGACAAAATCCTTCCAATTTACAAGTAAGCATTTTCCCTCCCTCAGTATGCTATATCCGAATGGACAAACTCTAACATAAAATTGTCAATACAGGGAAGTTATCGGTGAGTTGAAGGCAGCTGGTGCTTCTTGGATCCAGTTAGATGAGCCCACACTCGTGTTGGATCTAGAGTCTCACAAATTGGATGCATTCACCAAGGCCTATGCTGATCTCGAGTCATCTCTATCTGGCCTTAATGTTCTCGTTGAGACCTACTTTGCTGATGTTCCTGCTGGGGCATTCAAAACCCTCACTGCTTTGAAGGGAGTTACCGCCTTTGGCTTTGACTTGGTCCGTGGAACTCAGACCCTTGAGTTAATCAAGAGTAGCTTCCCTTCAGGCAAGTACTTGTTTGCAGGAGTGGTTGACGGAAGGAACATCTGGGCAAATGATCTTGCTGCATCTCTTGCTCTCCTTCAATCTCTTGAGGGAGTTGTAGGAAAAGGTAATGCATTTTTTACCTCATCACTTGATAGTTGGTAGTGATTCCATGGTGATTTATCGCAGAAGATAATTCCTTATCATATTCAATTATGCAGACAAGCTCGTTGCCTCTACATCTTGCTCCCTACTCCACACTGCTGTTGATCTGATCAACGAGACAAAACTTGACGATGAAATCAAGTCATGGTTGGCATTTGCTGCCCAGAAGGTTGTTGAAGTGAATGCTTTGGCCAAGGCATTGTCTGGTGCCAAGGATGAGGTATGTAGTTAGTTCTTAACTAAAAGTCTTTGAAAAATGTTTTTTTTTTTAAAACTATTACTGTTGACAGTTTTTGTATATCGTCTAAATGTGTTTGTTGTACTTTCAGGCATTTTTCTCTGCTAATGCTGCTGCTCAAGCTTCCAGGAAGTCCTCCCCAAGAGTGACCAATGAAGCTGTTCAAAAGGCTGTAAGTGTTGACCTGAATGACGCTTTCTTCTAATTAATGACTTGTAATCATATTGTACTTACTACCTTTTACTCTTCCGATATCTCAGTCTGCTGCTCTTCAAGGATCTGACCACCGCCGTGCTACAAATGTTAGTGCTAGACTCGATGCCCAACAAAAGAAGCTTAACCTACCAATCCTGCCCACAACCACCATTGGATCCTTCCCTCAGACAGTGGAGCTTAGGAGAGTTCGTCGTGAATACAAGGCCAAGAAGTCAGTGTTATACTTGTTTTCTGCTTGTTATTGTTGGTGTTGTTGAATATCTTTTCTCACAATTCATTTTTTAATAGGATCTCTGAGGAGGAGTATGTTAAGGCCATCACCGAGGAAATCAAGAAGGTTGTCGATCTCCAGGAAGAACTTGACATTGATGTCTTGGTTCACGGAGAGCCTGAGGTAGGGCAATTACCTGCTTACCTTTACTTTCATACATGTTTTGCGTCTTTTGTTTCCTTGTACACACACTTGCATGCATAATTATGGGTTGGTAAGTTTCAATGCTTGATGAATGCAGAGGAACGATATGGTTGAGTACTTCGGAGAGCAGCTCTCTGGTTTTGCTTTCACTGCCAATGGATGGGTTCAATCTTATGGATCTCGATGTGTGAAACCACCAATCATCTATGGTGATGTGAGCCGCCCTAAGCCAATGACCGTCTTCTGGTCCTCAAAAGCTCAAGAGATGACCAAGAGGCCAATGAAGGGAATGCTTACTGGCCCTGTCACCATTCTTAACTGGTCTTTTGTCAGAAATGACCAACCTAGGTAACTTTTGCACCCCACTCCTAATTTGATGTTTAAACGTTCTCTGTTCATCTGTAATGAACTTGATGCTAACCGCCATTATTGCTTTTTCCAGGTTTGAGACTTGCTACCAGATTGCTTTGGCCATCAAGGATGAGGTGGAGGATTTGGAGAAGGCTGGAATCACTGTCATCCAAATTGACGAAGCTGCATTGAGAGAGGGATTGCCTCTTAGGAAGGCTGAGCACGCTTTCTACTTGAACTGGGCCGTTCACTCTTTCAGAATCACCAATGTCGGTATCGAGGACACCACACAGATCCACACTCACATGTGCTACTCCAACTTCAACGACATTATCCACTCCATCATCGACATGGATGCTGATGTGATCACCATTGAGAACTCACGTTCTGATGAGAAGCTCCTCTCAGTTTTCAGGGAGGGAGTGAAATACGGAGCTGGTATTGGCCCTGGTGTCTACGACATCCACTCTCCAAGAATACCATCAACCGAAGAGATTGCTGACAGAGTTAACAAGATGCTTGCAGTTCTTGACACCAACATCTTGTGGGTGAACCCCGACTGTGGTCTCAAGACTCGCAAGTACACAGAGGTGAAGCCAGCCCTGCAAAACATGGTGTCTGCAGCCAAGACCATCCGCACTCAGCTCGCCAGCGCCAAGTGAGTTGAATATGCCACTGGAGGATTCTTGAATCAACTATATGGTGGTCATTGAACTTGAATGAGATACTTTTTCTGTTGATTTTAATAATTTGTATTGCTGATGAAATATTATTGTGTAGATTAGTCTGCCCTCTGGGCCATTTGCTGATTTTTTTTCTTTAATGTTTTGGAGCTTTTTTCTCGATTGTTTTCGGATTTCCTTATTACTATACCGGCAAGCGGATTCATGTATTTTGGAGAAGAAATCAAAGAAATATTAGTCCGTTTATGCTCACACTGTTTTTGTATTTTTTCTTGTTTTTACTCTTCTAGTCTTAAATTATTTATTGTGTTTCTCTCGTATACGTCTCTTAAAAGCGAAATAATGATGGGTGATTTGCAACTTGTAGAATTATACATTGATCTGAAGGAGTTATATTGATTCATATCAAGCAGGTGAATGTTTTTTTTACAACTCCTTGAGATTGATGTATAATTTTTCAAGTTTCAGATCACCCATCAATTTTTATTTTTTATAGAAATTCGGATGTATAATTCTGTAAGTTTCAAATCGCCCACCAAGATCCTTTTTCACTTTATAGTTAAGAATGAAAGGATCATAAATCATCCTATCAGAATTTATGTCGGTCGATACTTAGTTATTATCCTCTTCACTTCTTTGAACTTTACGAGAATATCAATGGAATATTTCAACTTTGTTAATTCATTGGGGTTCACGTACTTAGAATTCAACGGAATCAATTTGTCATTCTCAATAAATTTTGTTGTTATATTAAGCTATAAATAACCACACCAATTTTTCTTATTTCAACACATCCAAAAAGTTTTTATTTAAACAAAATATTTTCCATGGCTTCAAAAATTATTTTTTGTTTTATGATTGGGTTTTTAGGATTTTTGCCAGAAATTACAAAGGCAACTGAGTATTGGGTAGGTGGTGAAAAGGGCTGGACCCTTGATGTTGATTATCAAGCTTGGGCCAATGGCAAAACTTTCAAAGTTGGAGACACATTAGGTATAGTAAATTGCACAAATAGCCATTTCAACCCCCTCCCCCACACCCCGATAATTGAAAAATAGCTATTGTCATAAAATTTGGAACTCCAGGATATTATCAACTATAGAATATCAAATTCTACGATAATGACTATTTTTCCGTTACAAGGATGAAAAGTGGCTAGCCTGCGCAATTACTTTCATATATAATGAATTTAAGTTATATATACTCGTAGTTTATTTTCTTATATTATCAATGATTTTTTAACTTGTGATAGCACGTTAATTATAATTTTTACCAAATTTATCAAGAAAATGTATATTTATCAGCTATTATTTTGAGTGACGTTTATTATAGGGTAAATTTGCCTTAAAACTATTATTTTTTTCTTTGTAATTGCAGTTTTCAAGTATAACAAAGATAGTCACAATGTGTTCAAAGTGAACCAAACAGCTTTCCAAAATTGCATAGCCCCTCCACCAAGTCAAGGTTTAACTTCTGGCCATGATGTTATTACATTGGCTAGCCCTGGTAAACATTGGTACATTTGTGGTGTTCCAACACATTGTTCTGATCATAGCCAAAAACTTGTCATCACCGTGGAAGGTGGAGCTCCGGCACCGGCACCGGTACCGGTACCGGCCATGGAGTATTGGGTTGGAGGTGATAAGGGATGGACCATTGATGTTGATTATCAAGCTTGGGCCAAGGGCAAAAATTTCAAGGTTGGAGACACATTAGGTATGTATTATAATTCATGTGTATCATATAGAAAAGTAAACAATGAATCTGACTGACTATTTGCGTAAAAATCCCCCTTCTTAGTAACCATTTGGGGTACGAAAGTCAATGGCCAATTAATTTGAATTTATGTCGTGTAGACTTTTACAGAAAAGAAAAGAAGCAACTCGGTTTTTTTTTTTTTGTGAAAGGTGGAGGGTTTTCTTGGTAGTATGACCATTCAATCATTCTTACTCCCTCCGTCCCATATTAGATAGACACTTTCTATTTCATACGGTAATATTACTCCATTTGTCCCATATTTACTCCCTCTATGTCCAATATCAAATAATATGATTTCTTAACGGTAAGATTACTCCCTCTGTCCCATATTTACTCCCTCTGTGTCCAAAATATCAAATAATATGATTTCTTAATTACTGTATAAAATAGAAAGTGTCCATGGGACGGAAGAAGTACTATATCACTTCATATTTCTATGAAGTCATGTGTCTACAAAGAAACTAACATGAAGATTTCTCGTGAAACGGATAATAAAATTAAAATTAAGTCTGTAAAGAGCTACAAAACCAAATCTCCCTCCGATAATTTTTATTAGTCAATAGGAAGAATGTAATTTCAACTTCTTTCTTCTTTCTTTACCTTTTCTCAATTAGTTAATAAGGAATTATTACTTGAAAACTATTTTCTATCTTTTCTTGCAGTTTTTAAATATACCAAAGGACATCATAATGTGTTCAAAGTGAACCAAACATCTTTCAAAGACTGCATAGTTCCTTCAAGTGGAGGATTAACTTCTGGTCAAGATGTGATCACATTAGCCACTCCTGGTAAAAAATGGTACATTTGTGGTTTTCCATCACATTGTTCTGACCATAACCAAAAGCTTGTCATCACCGTGGAAGGCGGAGCTCCAGCACCGGCAACTCCCATCCCTGCACCGGCAACTCCTGTTCCGACACCAGGACCGGCTACTAAGGATGATTCAAACAATTCATACAGGGTTACCATATCTGCATACAAGATCTTTGTTGGAGGTGTGGTTTTAGTTTGGACAATTCTAACATTGGTTTGATCCAAATTGAGTTTACATTTGTGTTCAGAACATTGAGCTTTGCCTACTTCAAGAGAATAAATGAATAATTGGTTTGTATTATGGGGAAAGAATTTATGCAAGTGTAATTGGAATAATAATAACTCCTGATTTCATCACTATTTGGTCCCTTTTTCTTCATTTGGTTTTCTACATATATTTATACTTAAAATCTTTCTTATACTTCACTATAATTGGTTCATGGAAAGAGCAGAATAGGAAAGATTCAAAGTATTGCTATCTATGATCATAGACAAGGTTCAAATTAAGCACACAACACATAAAAAAGGATAAAAAGATTCATACTAAGAAAGTGGGAAAAGGACGAATCGAAGGGATAATCTAAGAGTTACAACAACATACCTAGTATAATCTCCCAAGTGAGATCTGAAACAACATACCTAGTATAATCTCACAAGTGAGATCTGAAAAGGGTCGTGTAGTGTCAATAGTCTTGGGTTGCACTAAACAAAGAAAAAGATCATCTCGAAAGGACATATCACACCAATATGAAGTCTAATGGTTCTACTTGACAAGTTCAAGCAGGTGATTTGTAGCTCAATGATTTACCAAACAATGAAATCAGGCACTCAGGTATATGATAGCCGAGAACTCAATAAATAGCGATACATTGATACACATCAATCCAAGTATCATTCCAGATAACAATTATACCAACATACATTGACTTATTAGGAAAAGTTGCAAACGAACTGGGTAATATCCGTGCATAACTGTAACCATCATCCTATGACTTGGGAAAGATATAGGAGATATGGCTAGTTCCACAGAGAATGGCCTCACAATTACTGTAACCCCCCTCCTACGGGGCTAGGGTCTGGCCTTCTTAACCAAAAACTCAATAGTTATCAACAAATGGTCGTGAAAATCAAATTTACAGACAAGCATGGAGAATACATGATCTCAAATATGGCTAAATTACTAAAATATGAAAACAACGCTGTCATGGACTCTGGTTTTTTGGTTCTGAGAGACACATTCAGAAATCCACATCAGGTTCCTTATCTCCTGCTCTCTCAGCCTTATATATGAGAAAAATACACCGTAGTGGAACTGCAATGAAAAGAAAAGAGTATCAATAAGGAAGCAGACGGATTGAAAGGTTTTTCTGCTGCATATCTCTGGGGGACTCTTTTTATGAGGTTTTTGGGGTGGGAAAATTTTGAAGTTCTCCTGTACAAATAAGAGGATTAACAATAAAGATTGCTCAAATGTACAAACCTGTTGTTCAAAAGATAAGCAAAGGCGTTTCACTTCCTCTTCATAGAAAGCCTTGTCGAGCATCTGACTCTCCCCATATGACAACTTAGAAAATATGGATTGATAGGGGGGGTACTTTTCCATGACACCGCGGACCTACAGCAAGAAGAAAAGGACAATTAGAAGACAACAGTCCATGTAAGGAGGATAGAAAACAAAAGAATTTTAATTTTAATTTGTCAATTATAACTTTTAGTTGTCACAACAAAAGTATTAATTTGCTTGTATCCTTTAATCTTCAAACAAAATTCTGTTTTCATTTTGTCTTATCTTCCTCTTATCCATCCTCCTCTCCCTTCAAATAGTATCAAACCCACCAGGTACTATATGATGCTTCACCACTTTTTTGAAAGGGCGAGAACTGCATGCAATGTAGTACCCAACCACAATAAGAATCTCCTTATCAAGCTAACTACTTATTTAACTAGGGAAAGAATCTTCCAGGTGCAAAAAAGCTGCAACAAGAAAAATAAACAAGAGTTGGTCGTACAATACCTGATCTATATCTTCACATATGGCAAGTTCCTCATGACCGTATGGGTAACTATTTAGCATAGATAGTGTCAGAAAGCGAGGTAATGTAGCATATGAAGAACATGAATGATTGAGCTACATGAACTTACAGTAATCCAAAATTAGAGTACAACTTCCTGCGGTCATCACGTGTTAGCTCAGTGCCAATGCTGCAAATGAAAATATTTGTAGTTAATAATAGCAGCATTATTACAAGATACATAATAAACTTTATCCAGCTGGATTATGGGAAATCCCAAAACAGCGACATGCCTGTTTATAGTAATATTAACAGCTCTTCTGTCAGCCTCAAAAGAAAGCAAATCAGACATGATTTCTGCAGTTGCACCGCCTAATTTCTGTAAATAATCATATTAGACAAGTGAAATGAGTGCTAAACTTCATTAAAATGTAGAGCAGGAAAAATATGATAGAAAATTTTACAACAAACAGTACCTGGCAAAATCTGTAGAAATCTTCAAGGTATGCCTTGTACAGAGTGTTTCTCATAATCTCAATGTTCATGTCATCCAAGTCCTGCTCAAAAGTAAGTCCATAAATAAAACAAAAATATTGATAATGGAAGAAAACAGACTGATAAAAGCAACTGATTCATGGATTAAGATATTCCCATATCAACAAGCAGACCTACTTGGAGTATACAAAAATAAGATAAGTATCATCCTCAAAACTGCAAGAAATATTGACAGAATACTAGGCTCTGGTAAAAAGTGGGGAAGAGCATCCTGGTTAACGACTTATGAAGAACAAGAGCCTACAATCATTTACTTATTAATTTCTTCAGAGGGACAGCAAACATAGAAAAGGTTCATGCTCAATAAAATACAGGAATAAGGCAACATTTTTGGCGGGAAACGAAACATGTAGTTACTGATTACCTATCAAAGTTTCAAAGTAAAGGGTGAAGCATTTGATACCTCTGAAGTAATGCACTCAGAAAAGTATGGAGCCAAGGGTGTGTCAACAAGCACCAGCCTGTATAGTTCCCTCATATTCTGGGCAACTGCCAGAGAAGCAATGCTACATATAAATTAGAATAGTCAATACATGCTTTCATTTAGCTCTAATAATCCAATGCAAGCATTTGGAATAATACCTGTCAAACATGCCCAAAGGATGGCATTTCTCCAACAGTTCTTGGACATCTCTCTCATGCAAAGTTCCGGTGACAATTAGGACAACATTATCAATCATGTGGCCATACCTGAACCATATGATTAAATACCAAAACTCAGATTTGATTATGTTTGATTATGTAGCAGAAGTGGGTAATAGTGTAATACACTAAGATGCACATAATGCCATTTAAGGCTCTATACTGACCAGTATTATTATGCAAATTTTCGTACAATACTAAATGCTTAGCATCAGAATAATAAGGATAATATGGCCACCCTACATTTAGCCATGCATACACTCATTCAGGTGGTGAAACATCCTCTTCTTCGCTTGTCTAAAATTATTGGGGAACAGTCAGAGAAGATGATAGACCTGGAAAGTTTACTTTAGTTTATAACACAGCATGGCTCATTAACTTCAGGATCTAAAGCTGAGGGTAATCTTGTGCACAGCAACACACATGAACATTTTGTTATTTTTTATAAAAACAAAAGTAATACATGAAATGTTCTTTTTTCTTCTTTGTTTTTACACTTCTGCAAGTACATGTTGCCAAAAGAGAAAGCTTTGAATGTTACATTTGATAAAGACTTTAATGTATTACTCCCTACGTCCCAATTTATGTGATTCATTTTGACTGGCACAATGTTTAAGAAAGAAAGAAAAGACTTTTGAAACTTCTGGTCTAAAACAAGTCATAGTTATAACATCTCATTAAAGGTAAAATGGAAAATGTAAAGAACCTATTTTATTTCTAAATAAAGAAAGGTATCATTCTTTTGGAATAAAATAAAAAGGAAAGTATAACACAAAAATTGGAACAGAGGGAGTATATATGGATACATTGTTGTTGGTTTTTTTGATGAAGTAAAGGATTTCATTAAAGAGCACCAGGGTGATGTGAAAGTAAAAAGTGCACAAAGAAAGAGAGTTAGTTTCCTTACATGAGTACTAAGCTAGTATCAATCAAAGAGCAAACAAAATCCAAAAAGCTGTCAATGCTATTAAAAGGAGACAAAACGTTCCAACTAAACAGATTGACTAGGCATCTAGCTTTTAGAGTATGGACACATTGTTATTCAGATATGAGGTTTCGTAGAGGTGAAACTTTCGAACCTAGAACAGAATGATTTTTTTTCGGGATAAGTGTAGAATAAAATGAAGTTATGCATACATTTACATGCATGACTCTCAAGTTCCTCTCTTCCAATGAGCAAATATCTAAAGAACGTTTAAACTCAGCGAGGACACTAAGTATTATGTTCCCTTTGTTGTATGAGGCCGTCTTGGGTGATGCTAAGAACCGCGAGACTGTTCAACCATCTAGAGGGGCTACCTAGTGGTGTAAATGTTAAGAAACTTTAAGACGCAACTCCTTTTCGTATCTTGTGGAAGCTGGAAATATAGATGTGTTGGGACTTATTTATTTGTGTAATCAAAGTGATGTAAATGGTATACATGATTGTATTGATATTTTAAGCTCGTCAGAGCAGTAACTAATCATAAGGATGGGTAACACGCATTTCATGTTTATGACTGAATTACTTTAAGTATATTTGATCTTCCCTAAAGAGCAGCACCAACTTGGTATTGTTTCATCCTTTTCTTATTTTAGAATGGTAAAAGTATTGTTTCATCTTTTTCTTAGTACATAAGGGTGTGTTGCAAACTGCTATACGGCCATAAGTCTAATGCGACATATTACAACAAATGTTAACGTAGTAGTAAAATGAGTTCTCAGTTCATCTATACAAAGATGTGCTTTAATGACAGAGGAAAAATTCCAACACAGTTCATTGAAAGAACAAAGTTGTAATCGTATTTCTCTAAGATAATTCTACATGCATCATGCATGGCAAAACTAAAAAGTGGGTATAGAGTAAAGAAACAAATTTTCCCCAGCAACACAAATAATATTTACCTGATGTATTCCAGAAAGGTTGACAAGGGCTCTGTGGCTTGGCAGAGCATGTGGTTGAACTCATCTACAAGTTTGACAGTACATTTCTCCACAATCGTAGTAGTGTGTAAAGGGGAAGGCTCTGCAATAGGCCAGCAAAAGTATAATAAGGAAAAAAAAACTAGGATAAGGAAGAATCTGACAGTGGCCTGTATTAAGCATTGCAGAAGGAAGGAGTATTTTCAAGAATTGCAAAAACATCGACGTTTAAGCAGCATTTTAGTATATGCTGCTCAGAGCAGTGTTATGAAAGGAGCTCGCCTTTCGCCTTTGGCGACAAGGCGAGGCGAGGCAAGGGGTCATCGCCTATTTCCTGCGAGGCGAGGCAACTTTAGAAAGGCGTGCCATGGCGATGGAAAGGCGTAAGGTGATGTGGTATTGCGTTGCCTTTTTATTTTTTTATTTTTTTAAGGTCTGACTTAATAATTAAAAGCTAAAATTAGGGTTTTTTTTGGGTAGTTTTGCAAACTTGACCTTCGCAAGACGCTCCTCCTCTTCTCCTCAGATTTCGCGATTGCTTCTCCTTCGTGGAGACTTCTTCGCAAATTGCAATCGCGACTGCTGCACCTTCTGAGGTATGAAATCTTCTCTCTAGTTCTTCTCTTCTTTTCTTCTTCTTCTTATCTACTCTGTTTTTTTTATGGTGGAACTACTGTTTTTTTTTTTTTGGTGGAACTACTCTGTTTTTCAGTATTGAGAGTTTGAGACTATGCTTTGTTCTCTACTTCTGTGGTAGACTGTAGTTCTGCTAACTGGACTGGAATAAAAATAATAATTTAATTCTTCTATAATTATTTTATTCCTAACTTAATTTAGTTTTATACTAATTAATATAGTATTTATTGGTCCATAAATAATGAATTCAATGGCGTATGCTAACAAAAAGAGAGGCATTGCTAATGAATGTTATTGTTATTGAGATTTTGGATATTTACATATGCAATTAAATATTTTAAATTTTTGGTATTAATTGGCGCCTCAATTCAAAAAGGCGAGCGCCTAGCCGCAAGGCGAGGCAGGCCCTTGTCGCCTCTCGCCATCCAAAACACTGGCTCAGAGTTCCTCCTACTATCCAGCAAATTCTGAAATCCAGACATTCTGAAAACAGAACCACCTTGAGGAATGATATTGGGATATTGGCTACCATTACAACAACAACATACCAGTGTAATCCCCACGAGTGGGGTCCGGGGAAGGTAGACTGGTAGAGTGTACTTAGACCTTACCCCTACCTTGGAGGTATAGAGGCTGCTTCCGATAGACCCCGGCTCAAGGAAAAAAAAGGGTCTAATAAACATTTAACAGGAATGAACAAGTCATGGCAAAATACATTAGAGAGCAAGTCAAAGCATGCTGAAAAAAGAAACACTACTACAACAAAAGAATACGATATTCAAAGTGCAAGAACAAACTACCTCACTACCATTTACTTACAAATCTGAGTCAACTTCAAATAATCAATTTGATTCAAATACAAGAAAATGCCTAATCTATCACGAGGCTTCAATTGATTTATAATCATAGGCAACAAAATTATGAAATAAGGACTATTACGTAAGAGTTAAACTTATCTCAAGCTAATCCTAAACCTACAAAAACAAACTACCTCAGTAACTTGTACTTACAAATCCAAGTTAACTTCAACATAATCCAATCAATACAAAATACAAACAAAAATGCCTAATCTATCACGAGTTTTCAATTTATTTATGATCAAAAGCAACGAAATCACGAAATAACGATGAGAAACTTGCAATTTTGAAAATACGGACTGTACTCAGTAGCGGGGAGGACATCTTAATGTTATCGTTTTCCATTAAACTAGCTATAGTACACAACGAATACAACATAAAAGAGTTAAACTGATCCCAAGCTAATCCTGAACCTACATAAACATCACTCAGCGTGGAGCCTCCTGTGTGAGGTCAGGTGATGGTCAACAACTCAGGCCAGAAATGTTGAAACTACCTCACACTACCTTTTTACTTATAAATCTGAGTCAAACTTCAAAATAATCCAATCGATACAAAATACAACAAAATGCCTAATATAAACTGATCTCGAGCTAATGCCGAACCTACATAAACAAACTACCTCACTACCTTTTCACTTACAAATCCGAGTCAAACCTCAAAACAATCCAATCGATACAAATGCAATAACAAAATGCCTAATCTATAATGAGGCTTTAATTGATTTATGATCATAACTGATCTCAAGCTAATACCGAATCTACAGAAACAAACTACCTCCTCACTACCTCTACACTTACAAATCTGAGTCAACTACAACAATCCAATCGATACAAATAAATACAGCAAAAATGCCTAATCTATCACGATTTCCGATCACAGGTAACGAAACTTACCATTTTGGAGATAAGGACCGTATTCAGTAGCGGAGAGATGCATCTTGATGTCATCTAGAGTTTCGCACTGGCATAGATTGTTGTAATCTGCAGCGGTGAGAAGACCAGATCGGTGACCTCTAACGATGGCTTCCAAATAGCCACTGTGAATGTTGAAGGTAAGCGCTTCGAATCCGTACATGGTTGATATAGAATCCTCCACAGATACAGATCTGAAGCGGAATTTGGAGAATTTTTTTTCTAATCTTAGAGAGAAGATGGTGAATTGTGAATTTTGTGGGTATAGTGGGTTGGGGGTAACGAACAAATGAACAAAGGCAGATCAATCAAGTTCTAGAGACAAATTGACAAATATGGTCCCTTATCTTTGGTAGTAGTTCAATGTAGTTCCTTAAGTTTCAAATGATCAATTTTGGTCCTTTAAGCTTGCAGAGTGAGGACTTCTAATATCGTTCAAATATTTAATGGATTCTGATTGATAAATTTAATCGGAACTGGAGAATTTTTCAACAAAATATTTGTCTAAGGAACATCAAAAACTACACCAAACACATTAAACAGACAAACAATAAACGAAAATCTATTCCAAAAGTTGTTGTATACTCTTGAAATAGACTAAAAATAATATAAAATACGAAATATGTACTTCCAAATGTGAGTTTCTATTGAGTATTTTTTATTTTCACAGTACTGATTGAATTTTATAATTAAAGTTTGGTGAATATCTAACAAAAACTAAGAGTGCTCACTTTTGTCAAACTTAAAGGACCAAAACTACTCAAGCAATACTTAAAGGACTATATTGAACCTACTACTAAAGATAAGGGGCCATTTGTGTCCTTTTCTACAACTTCTATCCTATTTAACGTGTTCCGTTGACAAAATGACATGTAATGTTTTTCTTTTAAAATTTAATCATTTGGTATTGTAAATGGTAAAAAAAAATGTTGTACTCAATAATTACAACAAACACTGTACTTCAATTTTCATGTTTATGTCATAAATTGAGGTGAAAACGAATAAGAAGGTATATATAAAAGATATATATGTCTATCACAAACTCATTGTTCGAATAAAATTATTACATCCTTGATTCTTCTTGACCATGGGAGGGCATTACAAGGAGGGAAAATCAAACTCTTATCAACAGTGTAAAAATTCAGATAGTCAACCAACTCGGTAGCTGAGATTCCCCGTTTCAATCCATCTCAATGAATGAAAAAATAGTTCTAAATTGAGAAGGTTCATGACAAATTGAGTAAATGAAAAAACTCACTCACCAAATTAACAATACAAGATGGAGCTGTTCATCTATTAAATATGACTACCAAAAAAAAAAGAATGTGGAAGAAACTATCCCAAAATTGTCAAAAAGAAATTTGTAGGTTGTAAGATCATCAAAATTATATACACACATAATGACTGAAGAAACAAAATAGCCATTTGAGACCAAAAGGCATAAATAGCTGCTGATGTTACAAATCTTTTAGAGTGCCTTTGTATATCTGCTGCATCTTCAACAAATTCATCTTGAATGTGTAGTGGTTACAATCACTAACTTTGTTGTGCAGTTTCATTCTTGTACCCTGATGCCCTCCCGCTTTTACCAATCAAAAACGGCTCGGAAAAATTATTTTCAGGATGAATGTCAAGGCCGTGATATGACCTAGTCGCAAAGTACTCTGCACCAGATTTAGCTGTTCCGGGCATTAGAGTTTGCGAGTCCTTGTCACGAACACGCAAAGCCTTCTCTGTGATGTTCACTAAAGCAGAAACTCCATCTTCAACTTCTTCAACCTCTGAAGAAGAGAAGACATTTAAAACTTCAACTAGAAGAATGCCTAAAAGTTATAATTTCTTTTTTTTAGAAAAAGGCACCATACAGGCAGAAGTAATCACGGGCACACCACAAGATTAATAAAAATCAAACATAAAAGATAGACCATGGCTTTCTTTGAAAGCCCCTGTCCAAAAAACAAGTATTGGAAACACAGTTATGAAATAAGCAAGAATTGAATTACAGAATGAAGAGACTCCATTTACACTGGTGAAAAGATGAAAAGAGCATTCCAAGACCCAAAAGTATCATGAAAACTATATCTTAAAACAAACCTAATTCATCAACTTTAAAAAAAAAAAAAAGGACCAAAAATAGAACCCTTTTTGGTTCCCCACCCGGACTCCGGTACCCACATTGGAGCCGGATAGTCCCACATTGGGTGGTAAAGCGCTCCCTACCCAAGGAGACTCGAACCCGAGACCTTATGTTGTAATTACTTATCCATCATAATAGTCATAATTAAATCACTTATCAAAAGTAAATACAAAATCGACTGTGTAACTCGGTCAAGAAGTGATACTCAACAGTTTTAATATCTGAACAGAAGCTATGCATCATGCATGTACAGTTTTATGGTAGATGTATTCATCTTGAACCAAAAAAATAAATGCAAGTAGAAGAATGCACCTTGCTGTTCAACATCTTCGACATATCCACCCTGAATGAATGAAAACCGCGCTTCTGACTGGTTTTTCGCTTCCATGGGGGAAGAAGTAATCAAATCCCGGAATTCTGTCACATAAGCCCCAGTCCATTCGCTTCCTCTGGAAAAAATTGATTAAATGATTTAGAAAGGTTGCTGCTTTGTTAATTTCCAGCTTGTCTGAATAAGTGTGACTATGCTATATTTCATCAGTTTTTCTAATTTATTGAAGGAAATTATTTAACCAGACGACTTTTTTCCAAATGTAACCAACAATAGAGGCTGGCACGCACTTGTAAAGAAGAAAAACTTCAATCCTTTTCTCATTTTTCTGCATTGTCTATCTTCCATAATATTCACAATAACTATCTTATAGTGAGCAAAATTAGAAGTTCAAGTGATAAGTCATGAAACCTCAAGAGATGGATTTCAAATT
Organism: Solanum pinnatisectum; assembly: GCA_035578085.1. Lineage (NCBI taxonomy): Eukaryota > Viridiplantae > Streptophyta > Magnoliopsida > Solanales > Solanaceae > Solanum > Solanum pinnatisectum. Next base: position 41,262,296 of record CM069085.1, on the reverse strand, counting down.
ACACCAATTTGAGGACTTGAGTATCACTTGAATGGCTTTTGGAAATCATTATATGATAGAATTAAGATTTGAAAGTTGTAACAATTCAAAGGATCCTAATGAATATATATTAAAGGTGAAAATGTTATATTAGTATAGGCTGAAGTTCTTTTTTTTACATTCCCCTCCCCATCCAGCTTACTCAAACTCCCAGCATTAAGTTAGAAGTCAAGAACTATCACCACTAAGAGCAACCCTTTCTTGACAGCTTATACTAAAGAGCTTATATAAAAACCTTCATATCTTAGAAGGATATGCCCCTAGTAAGTTTCTGCATGAACTGCCACTGCCTAATTCAATACCTACTTTTGTCCAACATCAAGAAAAGCTACCAACCCAGCTACTCCGCCACACATAATGCAATGGGCTTCCAGAACACGTGGATGAAAGCTAACAAGATAACTCTTTTTTTTATACGTAGGACTAACAGAACACTAAATCACTAAAAGAAACGTAGTTGACCAAACAATAAAAAGGAGTTCGAATTACAACCTGCCGAAAGCAATCATTGCTTCAAAAGGAGTAATAACTGGAGCTAAGAACTCTTTACTATCCAATAGAGCAGTTTGTGCACAAGAAACATAAACGAAGATATCGCACTGCAAAAATACAGAAGAGCTTCAGCAAACCCACAAATGACAAAAATACCTCTGTACATCATGCAATTTTGGTGATTTACCTCAGGGAAGTTGGCAAGCTTTGCAGGGTTAGGTCTCCCCATAACAAAAGTATAGGCTTTCTTCCCAGCTCGTGTAATCAAGTCTTTCATCTGATGAATCATGTGGAGGTAACCAGCTGCACCAACAATAGAAGAATAAAAGCTTTAGTCTACCAACTGCAAAGGAGTAAAACATACAAATCTAGCAACTTTAAAATTGCACCAACTCCGAACCTACAAAGTCCAAGTATGTATACTAGAAAGTACCTACGCCAAGTGTTCCAACCAAGATCCCTATGATGCTAGCATCCTTTGCTTTCTCAATAAGGAAGTACCTGCAGAGACATCATTAGTACAGAAACCATGAAACAGTGTTAAAAGCATGTGTACCAAGAATCAGAGAGCTAACACAATCTGTCTGTTGAAATAAAGGGAATGATACAAAAAAGTTGCTAATAATACCTACGCTTGAGAATCCTTTTCTGCTGAGAAAAGTCATTTACCAAAAGATCTTCAGTAGCATCATATCTGACTGGGAATAACTCAGAGAACATAGAAGACAGCAATCAGTAACATCAAAAAGACAGAAGTAGCATCAAATTTTATCAGCAACAGATAGAATTGTCTACAGATAAATCCCAAAAAAAAAAAATGTCTACAGATAAATCCTACAGGAAAAATGAATCTTCTAATAAAAGAGGCAATAATTCCTTTCTTCCCTTTTTTTTAAGGATTGAAAGAGAGGAACTTCAGCAACATAAAAAGGTTAATAATTTTTTTATCCTTAAACTTATTATTATAGACTAGTAGAACCATTTGGATTTAGAAGATCAAAAGAAAATAAACAGAGAAAACAGACAAAGTTAAAAACACCACTTTTTAGACCAGCAAAGGAAAACAGAATGATAATCTTATCTTGTTGAGATCAGGATGTTGAAAGAGATATGAACATAGATAGTACTAGATGGTGGATTTTTGCAGTTTCAGAACACAGTGAGAAGAAATTCAAATAGGAGAAACAGTGGCAATTCTAATGTATCTGAGAGACAGCCTGCACAACCAAACAATTAAATGGCAAACCCTGACAACTTTACATACAAGAAAGTAAACCCCACACCTATTTCACAAGCATTGTATGTCATTAGTATATTTGCAAAGGCAGGGTCATCTGAACCAACATAGAAAATCAAATAGTCCTCCATCCTGCGTCCCACTGGTAACGACCATGTCAACCCTCCAATACAATATGCTGCATTGCTCTCCTGAGTAGAGCGGACATTTGCACATTGACCATCACTTAGTTCTGGTTGTTCATTCATCGAGCTAAAAGTCTCGGGTGGAGTTATAATTGGAGACATAATATCAGCATAATGGACTTCCAGCTCGAAGCATGCTTGAGAACCCACTGATGCTTTGATTTCTGTGATTGCATGTCCATATTCAAGCCCATATAGAACCTGCGGTTATAAGGAAAAACACTTAAAACAATTTTAATGTATAATTTAGACTACCAATTTTTTGGTGTCCTTAACAAGTCTGATACAGAATTTTAAAATTCTGACAGCTCTTATTGTTGTATGAATAATCAGAGATCCTGATGGTAAAACCTCCCGGCATTATGAATCCCATATGGAAGCAAAACACACGTACAGCAACATGATGAATTCTAGCTTTAATAATAGACCTAAACATTTATACAATTAGCGTCATTGCCACATCCTATAAAAAATCAAGAAAATCATTAAGGATACTGTATAGAACATTCTTAATGATTATGCTATTGACAAGAAAATCATTAAGGATATGGTACAGAGAATTCTTAAATATTATATAATAAATATAGTCTGAATTCCAAGAATTAGGAACTTTTCAGGTTAGTTTTCAAGGGTTAATTCAAGGTTTTTTAAAATAAAGGTGGGTATTTTATTCACAAAAACAATACAAAATGAGTATTCATATTTGTACAAGTGCATTGTAGTTGCATCCGTCTCCTTTTACTGTACGGTGTCTACTTAGCCAAAAAGATTATCAAGGTAATTTCCATTTTCATATTGCACCAAAATTCAAAAGATCGTAAGCATCTAAATTTTATGCAGTGGATTCCAAAAGCCGTTTTCTCGAAATATCTCGAGTTCCTCTCCTTCCAAATTGTCCACAGTATGCAACAGGGAATAGTTTTCCGCAATGCCTAGAGCTGTTTCTTCAGCCTCTGACTTGTCCAGCCGCTAATGGCCTATCCAGGTTGCAAGGTATAGCCCAATTGACCCCACAAAAAGTTATTGGATAAAATCCACATACCAAAATACTTGATAATGCAGGAATAGATGCACAGGATCTTCCACTGCTGTTTCACATGGGTAAATCTGCTACAGATACTGATTCCCCTTACTCGAGATATGTTTGTGCTAAACATGCCCTGTGCTGTCCAGGTGAAGCATACAACCTTTAAAGGTGCTTATCTCCTCCACAGTGCTTTCCATGGCCACTGGTCACCCCTAAAGCTCTACTCATCATTGTTGTAACATGACTTAACCGTAAAGATGCAGTATTTTCTTGCTTTCCAGCAGAACCTATCACCCACTGGTGGACTCACTCCTTCGAACTTGCCAATCAATTGCACTATACTGTCAGTTTTCCAATTATGGAAGTCCATCCTAAAACTCAGATTATCCAGACACCCTTTCTTTCCAAATGTGGGACAAGGATTTGAAACCTTGTCCTTTCCTCCTGTACTTGTGAAATCTCAATTAATAATGATTGGTTTTATCTGCATGGGAGATTCTAATTCAATTTTCCAAATTTTACAGAAGCATTATTTATGTTAGTCTTTTAAACAAGAACTTTCAAATAGAGCAACTGTGAGTGTAACACAACTACTTGAAACGCAATGAAGATCAATCTTACAGATAAATCAACCACTTAACTAAACCAGATTGATATAAAAATAACAATCACTGACCAAACACTAATAGCAAACGACAAGCTTTTAGTTTGAGTCCACAAAATGTACCAATATTTACCAAAACAACAAAAGACAAAAAAATTCATGCTAACATTGCACTAGACAAGATCAGCTTATTGCAACTTCCCAACGATAAACTTATGCAGAAGCAAACAACGGAATAGGAGGTAGCAGTTAATCATACCAAAATAGGTTTGCCAGTTTTTTTAATATACTCGCATAGTTTTTGAGCACAGAGTGGCACACCTAGTGAAGCTTTCCCAAGGACTAGAAATGCGGGAAGAGTTGATGTCCTGCAGCAGAAATAGTCAGATCCAAACACTAACTTTGTCGACTGTTCCGAAAGAATCCTAAAAGCAAGTTGCAAGGTGTGATGAAAATCATAAACATGCAACACTTACGGACTGAAGCAAGTACGACCATAATGGATAACGCAGTCTGCATTGGCATGAGATGCTCCAACTTCATCGACACAACAATTCCCATACATAGTATCCGCCATTACATACAACTTAACATCCTTTGCATCTCCATTGCTTCCAGCTTGTAACTGGTTGAATGAGCGAAGTTTTTCATGTAGAGCAGCAACTATCCTGGTGGAATCTTTCAATAATTCATCTGGGAACTAACCGTTTAAACAAAACTTATCATGTACCATTCAAACACCAGTGATCTTCCATAACTAGCACCTTTAACAAGCAACTCTACTACATCTCAAATGATACGGAAAAGAAAAAGAACAAGAAAGAGAAAGAAAAAAACTCTTGTTTTCTACATTCCTCAGATATTTTGTTCTTTCTGAAGACATTATATTTAAAAGAACTTTGAACCAACGAACAAGTTGATATAAACAAAGAAATTTGAGCTGTGTGTCAAATATCTCCCTCAAAGAAATCATGATTAAACTAGGCATGATATGGAGAAGCTCTCACACTGTAGAAGCAGGTCTAAATAACTCACCACCTTCTTGAAGCAACAAGCTATTAGAAGAGATGATTTCACCCCATTATTCTTTTTACATATCACTGAGTAGCTAATTATGCAGACAGTATCCTCATTTTTATTAAAGAGTTTTTGTCCGAACTCCTATTTAAGGCTACATACTTTGATTACAGACATGCATGACCAGCATACCATCCTAAATTCTTTCATTGAGCCGCTACTACATTTGAAGTAAAAGGAAAAATGTGGTTTTTCCAAACTTTTCTCCTGCAATTATGGAAGTATTTTTTTTCAATAAATATAGTGTCCAGGCCAGCTTGCACACAGCTCGACTAATTCCATAGAATACCTTCCACCTCCCACTAGCAACAGGTAGGTAACTCTACTGTGGAAGGAAACATATCATTGATTGACTATTTATATAATCGAGCACTAAGATTTTTTTATTTTTTGTTGTTTTTTTTCAGTATTTGTAGGGTTTATGGAGACAAATTCAAATTTATTTCTAACAAACAAAAACTATAAAGTTGAAGAAACAAAATGTTTACCTGAAGAGCAACTCGTCGGAAAGCTCTCGCCGAGATGAATCCGGCCACACGGTCAATCTCATAAGTCGATTCCAAGTCCATGGAGAAACTAAAAACTAGAGAGGAAGAATTGAAGTTCAGTAATTAACAGACAAAACCCCTAAATTGGCGATACCAAATTCCACACAGAAAATAATGTAAAGCTCGACCTATCAACAGAGGTGAAAGGAGCTCGAAGAAGCCATTGAAGGGTTATGGAGAAAAATAACAAAAATGGTCCATAATGTTTAAGTATAAGTTCAAAATAGTCATTTAAGTATTACATTTAACAGTTTAGATACTTTAACTTTGCCCAAATTAACATTTTTAGTCATCATCGAGTACTTACCAAAATTCATTAGGTTAGATTTGATGGTAATAATAATAATAAAAAAAAAAAAATATATCATCAAATTCAAAAAAATTAAACACAAAAGTATACTTGACACTTAAAAATAACATAAACTATACCTTAAAACTTGCACCAAACTCAAAAATACCGAATCAATACATACTTAAAATAATAATTAAAATTTGTCATCAAACATAGGTCCTTTTTTTATCATTCTTTATATACATTTTCTTTTGAATGTCGTATCTAAAATTTTGTTTTTAGATTTTAGTTTAAAATTTCTTAAATTTATTATTCAACGTTACTTATCAAAATCATACTGTAAATATCAAATAATTTCTTATTTCAAAAATTAAAAAGAAATTGTGAATTATTCTTTACAAGTAAATAATGTTTTTCGATGTTAGTTACTCAATTAATTTGGTCCATCATTTTTTAGATAACAAACTATACACTATTTCTACTATTAATTGTGTAATTCCATTTTGCTCAAGTAGAAAATTGTAGGAATGTTCATTGGTCGCTTTGGTATGTTCCAAAAGATTTTGAATCGGTAATTTTGATTTTCAATTTTTTAAAATACCATAACAAAGTATTTAATAGGGGAAATTAAGCAAATATCCCATAAACGCAAAATAATTACAAATATATATCCCTCTATATTCATACACCACTGCATAATTACACTATATATCCACCAACTAATTTCATTTAGTTGATGTTAAATCAGTATCATATAATGTATAAGTATCATTAAGGCTGATAATTTTGCTTAACTGATACTAAATCAGTATCATATACTCTGTTAGTATCATTAATGCTGATAATTTCACTTAATTAATACTAAATCAGTGTATATATATACACTATATTAATATCATTAAGGTTTCTTGTTCAGAAATTATACAAATCAAAAGTTCCATAGCAAACAAAAATTTGTTATGGAGCACAATTATGCAAACTATAGCTATAACATACAAATATAATTTTTATGTTTGCTATATGTGAAAATTGTTCAAGTAAATACCAACACAAAATAGGGATAGAAAGTGCAAATGACCCAATTAGAACTTGTTGGTATTTTGACCCGTTTCTAGTAGACAATAGATGGTACTCAAAACAATTCACTATTTATCCCGAAGATTGTGGGATCAAACTCCATTCATACCAAAAATCCAACATTTGATACTTATAGATAACGTTTGAATTGACTTATTTTGAAGTCTTTTTGATTTTCAATTATTAATTTTAATGGTGTTTGAAAAAGATAAAAAGTGTTTTTAAGCATTTACTTTTAGTCCAAAAAAATACTAAAGCTAGCTAAAAGTTGGGTATAATCAATTTATCGCTTCTAGCTTACAAGTTATTTTTTTTAAAAACGATTCAAACACCTTCTTAGTCTTATTTGGATTCATACACAATTCATTCATTTCCTTTGCTAGGTCCAAAAATAGGGCCGAACAAGGTCATCACTATATATAGTATCATTTTCATATACTATAAAAATATTTACTCATAACAATTCTTTGGACAAATATGGCTCCACCACTATATGACAAATCGAGTATATATTGATTGGCCTGTTTTTTTTTTTTATGAAACAATTGTGGAATGGTCACAACTTTGTGTAATTTATCGTTTGTCAATGAGGAACATTAACATAAATTTGTTTGGTATTTTTCCCATCTTCATATATATATATATATATATATATATTAGTCTTTTGACACGTGTGTTACACGTGATTACTAATTATAAAAATATATGTTATAGTAAATAGTATTGTTTATTTAAGCGAAGATTTGAATAATAAGCTTAGCAAAAAATAATATTGCAGATTCTTTTGTGAATGTTCAATGTGGATCGTCATATATGTCTCTTATTCACGCAAACCTATGAAGATGGTCAATGAAAAATTTTATTAGTTAAATGCAATAATGTACATATTTATTTTAATTTGATGAAGTTCAATTGTGTAGTTAGTCTTATCTCACTAAAATTACCTTATAGACATTATTTGTTTTGTATTCTTCTTGTCATATAACCAGATGTGTTTTGCATGTGTATTCCTCGTAAAATTGTTTAGATGTCATATGAACATGTGAAGAGAGCATCTACACTTTATATCTTCACATTTGTTGTGAGATTATTTTTTTTAAAAAAAAAAGAACTCGGAACATTTTAAAATAACATATTTTGAAGTTAGAAGATCTTGTTAACTTAATAATACATTTGTGACATATATAATACTTTAATTTAGTTACAAATACCTACCCAAATATAAATATATATTTGCATTAATGAAAATATTTATCTCATAAAATTTGCTATTAAATAAGTAATAAAAATAAATTAATACAAACTTCAATTGGCGTTATTTTAAGTCATATGAACCTTTCTTCGTCTAAAATACTGAAATATTAAGAAATAGTAAATAAGTAGAACAAAAGGACAATGTTTATATAGTAATACTATTTTGAAGCAAACTTCCTGAGAGTGTAAATCACATAAGTAGCATTAATAAATAAAGTCATTCTTTTGTCTTGAGCATCAAAAACAAATCATGACAATTCTCTAAATTTTTGGAAAAAAATATTTAGAAGCATATATCTACATCACAAGAGAAATTGTTAACAAAAACAAATGAATTTAGACTACATCATATTAATTTCGTATATTAGAACATTACATACTGATGTATATATTAAGCGAAAAAATAATTATTATATCATCAAAATTATTTTCCTCAAGTACTCGAGGTTATGAAATATACCCTCTTAGAATAGAATGACTTACTTCATCAGAATAGTGGTACCTCATATTTCGCTAAACTTCGAACTCACTCAACGACAATAAATCACACAAAAAAAATTTAAATGCAAGAAGAAGAAGAGTAGAAGATTAAAAAAATTGTTGTGGAAAATTGAGAGGAAGCCCCACTATTTATAGTCAATAAAGGGTTAGTATGAACAAATATTTTTTTGTGTCTTATCTAAAAAGTCATGACTTTTCCGAAAAGTCACAACCCTTTGAAAAAGTCACAACTTATTGAAAAAGTCACAACTCTTTGAAAAAAGTCACAGCTCATCGAAAAATTACAACCCTTTGAAAAAGTCGCAACTAATCAAAAAATCACAACCCTTTGAAAAAAGTCACAACTTATCGGAAAAGTCACAACTCATCGAAAAAGTCACAACCTAAGTTAGGAATATTATAGTAATTTAACATTCAAGTTAGGAGTTCATGTTTTTAAGGTAATATGTATATGTGTGTGTGTGTGTGTATATATATCATCATTCTTAATAAGAGAGAGTTTCGTCGCACATTCGGAGGGTAATACCGTCATTTTATCTTGGCTCAATCATAAAATGCCACTTGGCTCAATCATAAAATGTCACTTGGCTCAATCATAAAATGCCACCTTAATAAAATTAATTTTAAAAAATTAAACTCCTAATAAATAATTCATCATTAATTCAAAACAATCAAAAAATGCCACTTGGCTCAATAAAAAAATGCCACCTTAATAAAATTAATTTTAAAAAATTAAACTCCTAATAAATAATTCATCATTAATTCAAAACAATCAAAAAATGCCACTTGGCTCAATCAAAAAATGCCACCTTAATAAAATTAATTTTAAAAAATTAAACTCCTAATAAATAATTCATTAAGAAAAACGTCAAATTAATTTAAATCAGGTATATATTTATTAACTCGAAGTAAGTATTGAAATAAGATTTTACCTTTGTGAGGTGTAAATACAATTCATAATAAGAGAGAGTTTCGTCGCACATTCGGAGGGTAGTACCGTCATTTTATCTTGGCTCAATCATAAAATGCCACTTGGCTCAATCATAAAATGCCACCTTAATAAAATTAATTTTAAAAAATTAAACTCCTAATAAATAATTCATCATTAATTCAAACACAATCAAAAAATGTCACTTGGCTCAATAAAAAAATGCCACCTTAATAAAATTAATTTTAAAAAATTAAACTCCTAATAAATAATTCATCATTAATTCAAAACAATCAAAAAATGCCACTTGGATCAATCAAAAAATGCCACCTTAATAAAATTAATTTTAAAAAATTAAACTCCTAATAAATAATTCATTAAGAAATTAATTTAAATCGTATATATTTATTAACTCGAAGTAAGTATTGAAATAAGATTTTACCTTTGTGAGGTGTAAATACAATTCAACAATATTTAATTATTAGAGTTTATATTATTATTTAGCTTTTATATTCAAAATAATTTTTTTTCATTCTTAATAAGTGGTGGTTCAACCAATCAAAAACCAAACCAAATTAGACCAAACCAATCAAAAAGGCCACGTAGGTAAAACTAAGTTATATTTTAAAAATAAAAATAAAGTGGTACTATTTCAAAAGGGCCACGAGGTAAAAAGTTATATTTTAACCAATCAAAAAGGCCACGTAGGTAAAATCAAGTTCGACCAAACCAATCAAAAAGGCCACGAGGTAAAACTAAGTTATATTTTAAAAATAAAAATAAAGTGGTACTATTTAAAAAGTTATATTTTAAAAATAACATCAAACCAATCGAAAAGGCCACGAGGGGTAAACCAAGTTTTAAAAAAGTTATATTTTAAAAATAACGATCAAACCAATCAAAAAAGGCCACCTAGGTAAAACCAACTTATATTTTAAAAATATAAATAAAGTAATACTATTTAAAAAAAGGCCATGTAGGTAAAACCAAGTTATATTTTAAAAATTGTTAATAAGTCGTGGTTCCTTCTGGCGACCAAACCAATCAAAAAGACCAAACCAATCAAAAAGGAAACTAAGTTATATTTTAAAAATAAAAATAAAGTGGTACTATTTAAAAAAGGCCACGAGGGAAGTTATATTTTAAAAATAACAACCAATCAAAAAAGGCCACATAGGTAAAACCAAGTTATATAAACCAATCAAAAAGAAACTAAGTTATATTTTAAAAATAAAAATAAAGTGGTACTATTTAAAAGTGAAACCAAGTTATATTTTAAAAATAAACCAATCAAAAAAATCAAGTTATATTTTAAAAATAAAAATAAAGTAGTACTATTTAAAAATGCCATGTAGGTAAAACCAAGTTATATTTTAAAAATTGACCAAACCAATCAAAAAAGGCCATGTAGGTAAAACTAAGTTATATTTTAAAAATAAAAATAAAGTGGTACTATTTAAAAAAGGGCCAATAAAATTAAGTTATATTTTAAAAATAAAATCAATCAAAAGGCCCAGGTAAAACCAATTTATATTTTAAAAATAAAAATAAAGTAGTACTATTTAAAAAAGGCCATGTAGGTAAAACCAAGTTATATTTTAAAAATAAAACCAATCAAAAAATAAGTGGTGGTTCCTACCAAATTAATCAAAAAGGCCACGAAATCAAGTTAGGACCAAACCAATCAAAAAGATCACGTATAAATATTTCTTCATTATTTTCCATCATAAAAATTTTCAACTCATTCTTAAAGTATCTTCATTGTGCAATTTACAAATATATATATATAATATATATATTTACATATCTAGTATATATAGAAGAGTGAAGTGGGAGGACGACCAAGGGTAAAAATGTAATTTCATTCTAACAAAAATCTATTAAGAAAGATAATAAATAATTCTAAAAACATCTTTCTATATATGAAGTGAATAATGATCAAGGGTACAAATGTAATTTCACACTAACAAAAATCTACCAAGAATGATAACAAGAAAATTAAATAGTTCTAGAAACATCTTAAGTTATTGTTATTACCATTAACTTATTTTGTTATTACTTCACTTTCTTGTCTTTTGTGAGTTATTTTGATATCTATTCATTACTCTATTTTACTATTACTTTAATTTAATTCTTAATATTTTTTCTATTCATTATGCTTATCAAAAAATGCCTACTTTTAATATAAAAAATTATTATGAATTAATTAATTTCACCTTTATTTTGGCTCTAATTAATATACTTGAAAATAAATAAGTGTGATAAAATTAATAATGTATATTAGATTGAAATTAAAGAAAAAGATGTTAAAAAGTAACTTTACAAATAAAAATGAATAGTGATATCTTTGCATTTAAGACAACCAAGAATAAAAATGTAATTTCATTCTAATATCTATTAAGAGAGATAGTAAGAAAAATATATAATTCTAGAAACATCTTTCTATATATGGAGTGAATGATGATCAAAAGTAAAAATATAACTTCATGCAAACAAAAATCTACCAAGAATGATAACAAGAAAACTAAATAGTTCTAGAAACATCTTTAGTCATTGTTATTAGTATTAACTCATTTTATTATTTCTTCACTTTTTTTTATGAGTTATTGTGATATCTATTCATTACTCTATTTTACTATTACTTTACTTTAATTCTTAATATATATATATTTTTATTCATTATACTTACTAAAAATGCCTACTTTAATATAAAAATTCATTATTTAAAAATATAATTAATTATTTTTACTTTTATTTTGGCTCTAATTAATATACCTGAAAAGAAATAAGTGTGATAAATTAATAATATATATTAGATTGAATATTAAAGAATAAATAAAATCAGTTTCAATATTTTAAAAGATGTTAAAAGTAACTTTACAAATAAAATGAATAGGATGGTATATTTGCATTTAAAGTAAACCAAAAATGTTTACTAGATTATAAAATAGTAGTTCTTCATTAAATTATATAATCAAATTTTTAGTTTATTTGATTTTAAACATATTATTCTAAATAGTGAACTAATGTAAGTTTGATTTAAATTTAAAGTTGTCCGGCCAAAATTTGATTTTTTTTTATTATATAGAAATATAGAAATATGAAGTTGAGGAAGATCGAGGATAATATGGTCATTTCATATATATATTTCATTATAAAATTCTATAAATTCTATTTTTAAATTTGTCAAAATATTTTTTCAAGTGACTAAATTTCCTCCATAAGTTACATGATTATTCTAGAAACTATAAATTATAAGATTTTTCTAGAACTAACTATGACACAAATAAATAGACACTAACTCATTCTTCATTTCATTCACTCCTCAATTCTCTCCCCTCTCATGTCTTGTACCAATAAATTTTTCCTCCTTTATTTCTAATTTGCATCATAAATATTACACACTTCGGTATAGATCTCTTATTAGGAAGACCAATAATGTAATTTTTTTCAACATTAAGAACTTCATTTCCCTACATAGTGACCCTACTTTTGTAAAGCAATTATAAGACAAAAGTAAACTTCGTTATTTCGAACACATCACTTCTGGGACTTGTCCATATAACAAATTTTCAGCAAAATTCAACTAATCCACATTTTTCAACTCTAATGAGCATGATAATGGTCCAGTTAACATGTTAAATCCAATATCAATCACAATTGCAATTCTCAAAAGGCCTAATTCATAAGGAATGCAACCAGTGAGCAAGCTCTTCAAGAACAAAATTTTCAATAATTTCGGAGCATGTTATGTCCTTTATTAATTTTTGGACACAAAAAAATTTCATCTAAAAAAATATGTTGTTACAATAAAGACAAATTAGAGTTCGTAGTTAAATATTTTAAGTTTTAGCTATAAAAATTTAGATTTAATTACGACATTTATTTTCGTCACTAATAATATAAATAATTGGTGACAACGATTTTATTGTATCTAATCAATCTGTGATTTAGTGACAACAAAAAAGTTGTCACAAAATATGTATGGTGTTAAATAGCGACGACTTAAACCTTGTAGTGAATAATTCAACTATTTGCTACGAAAAAAAATCATAGCTAAATACAATTTTTTTTTTTGCTACAGTTGTTCATAATTACAAGTGATAACTTACAAAAAGAATAATACAAGTGCTTCATAAGAAATAGACAGAGTCCATTCGTTAAATGGCGAGGGAAAATATTAAAAAAACTGAATTCGGTCGATTTGATAAAAACGAAGAAGTTCAATTCATCAATTTTCTTAAATTACGTAATTATAAAATGCATCATTTAAAAATACAATCCAGGTTATAAGTACTGTGAGTGGGGTACGGTTCTACCACTAGATCGCTAATATTTTGTTGGTTTAACACTTTTGTTTTTTATTTGATACACTTTAATCGTTAAAGACGATAGAAAAAATAATTTCTCAAGTCATGGTGCTAATTTTTGTTCGTGTCTATTTATTTGTGATTGGTAAACTACATAGAATAAGTCGATATATTTGCTTCTGTCTAAAAATATATACATATTTAATAGTAATTCCACATACGTACGTAGAGCAACTATACAGAGATAACATCGACTTACAAACTTAGACTTTGCAGAGGTGCAAAATATTGCATGAATTTGTATTAACTTTTTCCATCAGCGTGAAAATCGAAATAAACTAAAACATGAAAGCACAAATGGAAGAAATGAACCAAGTACGATTTCAAATATATTATGATAAAGTACTATAGTTATGGGTATCGATGTTTTTTTTCAAAACAATTGATTTACTGATCGAATTGAACCGATTATTAATTTTTTTTAATAAAATCGAATGTTTAATTTTATATAAATTTATAATTGTACTGAATAATTTTTAAAATTTATAAAAATAAATAAATAAAATGACAAAATCCTACTGAATATATTTAAAGATGTTTTTAAAAAATATACAGTTTAATTAAAATATAATCTACATCTGAATGAATTGTGGGTGATAAACTTCATGAGATGAGTATAAATGATCGGATAATATATTATTTCTACAAAGTCACTTCCAACCTTGTGAGTTGAAGTTAAAAATAAAATAATGTAGGAGCTCCTGGAGAGAGGTGTTAAAAAATTGAGATGGGAGATTAATAGAAAAATTAACCTTTTTTTTAAAATAATAAATTTATCCCTAATTAATACATTTAAAAACAAAATAATTTCTTTAATATAAAATATAGTCATTAATGACGAAATTAGATTTTGTTCAACTACGAAATACATATAACTTTAGAGACAATTGATGTCATCACTGATTGAAGTAAAATAATTAGCGACGATATAATTTTGTCACTAATAATAGCCTTTTTAGTGACAAAGCATACTATTAACTAAAAAAAAATAAAAAATTTCTACGACAAATAAATTTGTCACAAATATTTAAGCATTTGGGGACGATTTTTCTTTTTGTAGTTAATATAATACTTTTAGCGACGAAGCACTAAATCGTTTTTGTATACTTTTAGCACACACATTTAGTGACAAGTGGTTGACAAATTATTTTTTGTCTCACAAGATTTTTAGTGACGAAATATGATTTATAAATATAATGACGAAATTATTTGTCCCTAATAATCGAATTCGTTGTAGTGCGTCCAGTGACTTTCAGCTCCGTCTGCAACTATCTTTCACCCAACATGATCACGAACGAAAACAAAGAATTATGTAGATAGGAGGATGAAACGAACAAACCCACTTGTCCTTATTGGAAGAAGAAAGAAAGAGAATGGTGGCTCCTTTCCGTATTCAGCTCCTTTTGCACAAAGAACATCGTCAGAGAACTATGTCGGGGACAGTGTAAGAGCCTGCCCTTTTAAGTGTTAGTTCTTCCATATTAAATAAATTAAAAATAATTTTATAAAGACCTATAAAACCAGCCTTGGATAGAAAAATAGGAAAATTAAAAGATAATTAAATCACATAAAATGTTTAAAAAACGCACTATCTATTACAATAATTACTTTAAACATTAGTACTAAAGTTCGGAAAAAGTGGCTCTTAGATTTCTAGTTGCAATTGCCAAAAGATCCAGCTGGAATTTTATGCCACTACTAAAAAAACAGTGAAAATCAATCTAAAAAAAAGACGTAAAACATCGATCTCCGAAAGTCGATTTTTTTTTTACATTAAACTTCATAAAGCATAGAATTCAAACGTGGGGTGATTACAACTTCCACAGGTTTTGCTTTAGGCATAGTAATCCCTTGACCTTCAGTCATATCCACATGCAAATTTGATGGTGTACCAAAGTTAAATCCTTGAATTAATCGACCAATCGTGAGGTGTGCCACTTGCGTCGCGAAATTAATTCCAGGACAAGATCGTCTTCCAGAACCAAACGGGATGAACTCAAAATGTTGACCACGAGCATCCACATTCGAATGTTCATTTAAGAATCTCTCTGGCATGAATTTATCAGGCTCTAAATAAACTCGAGGGTCTCGTTGTATTTTCCATGCATTCGGGAACAAACGAGTACCCTTTGGGATGTTGTACCCCGCCACGGTACAATCTTCCACAGCTTCGTGTGGAACTAACAAAGGTGCTGGTGGATATAAACGTAACGCTTCTTTAACAATAGCTTGGAGATAGACAAGATCTTTGATGTCGGATTCTTCTACCCATCTATCTTTACCAACTTTGCTGTCTATTTCTTTTTGGGCATGGCTCATGATGTGAGGATTGTTCAATAGCAGTGACATGAGCCATGTTAGGTGAACCGCGGTTGTGTCTGAACCATCTAATATCATGCTCTACAAAAATATTGTATTAGTAAAAATGGTAAAAAGGGAATATAAAACAACATCTCATATAAATTCTAAAAGCTAAAATTATTAAGGACTTTAAACATTTACTAATTACTATAGCAAATATGTATTAAGAAAAGACATTAATTTTTAACTTTGGTTTAACGTTGATATATTATCTATAACTATCACTGTTAAGTTAAGATAATCTAAAACAACATCTTGTAACTGTTCTAGATTACGTATATTATGAAGGATTATTTATAATTATCTTTTAGGTAACTTGATAACATACCTATTTTTTTATATATATATTATTCATATAGTAGAAGTTACACTTTAATGAAGTAAATAAGTTGTTACTTCCTCCTTTCTAGTCTGACAACACAATTTATTTATTTTTAGTATGTTTCAGAAAGAAAGACATTTTCTAAATTTGAAATTTTGTAAATGTTATTGAGTAGTTTCGTAGCTGCATAAATATTAAATGACAAGTTTCAAAAAATTTATAGCTATACATTAATTAATGTTATAATACATCATTCATGTTCGCAAGTTTTAAAAATTATCATGCCTTTCTTAAGCTCCATATTTGTTCAGATTATGCCGCTTAAATTGAATCGAAAGAAGTACAACCAATTAAAAATATATCGATATTGTTAAATTTTACATTGTCAGTATATATCAAGAAAGAATATACTCCTCTCGTTCACTTTTATTCCTGTTCACTATTTTTAAGAAAAATCACATTTATAACATATCAAGAAAAAAAACAATTTTTTTTCCTATTTTACTCTTAACCTTAATTACTTATTCTCCAAAGCATTTTTCAAGACAAAAACTATACATCAATTAATTTTGACCTTGTGATAAAAGCACTATCAATTAATTTTTCTTAACGAGCGTGCAAAATTTTAAGTAAATAAGTAAAAGTGAACAAAGGGAGTACGAGTGTAGAAACATACCAATACTGTAGCCTTGATAACTGTATCTCTTGTATAACCATATGATATGAAATCCTCAAGTTTTGTCACTGAAAGCATTGAATCTATACAATCTTGTTCATTATTATTATCACCTTCAATTTTCTTTTTCTCCATGTGTTCATTAACCCAACTTTGAAGAATATCATCCAAGTCCTTGTAAATTTGCTTCATGGTCTTAATATGCCCTTGGAAATCCACATATTTGAAAATCTTGAATGGAATCGCGTCGTATAAAATAAATTCTCCAGCAAGATACATAATCTTAGAAAATGCCTTTCTAAAACATTGCGCCTCTTTGTCTTTCTCTAGAGATACATATCTCTTACCAGCAATCATCTTCACGATTATATTCAGAGTTAATTTCTCGAACCATTTAGTGATATTAATCGTGTTTGAATTATCACCCTTACCACATAAATTATACAACTCTTTGACGCTAATTTCCACCTCGGAAGTTCTAACATGTTTGACTTTTTCGAGTCTAGTGCTAGAAAGAACATTTTGTAGCACGAGTTTTCGTACTTGACAATAATATGGACCATAATTAGCGAAAGAGAATCTCGCGTAATTATAACCATAATGTTCAGCTGCTAGACTAATTGGTCTAGCTGCGAGTTCTTTATCATTAATTGTGAAGCAATCTTTCGCTGCTTCCCAATTATTAATCACACAATAACGATACATACCTAACTTGATAGTGAAAATCGGACCATACTGATCAGACAATTTTCCAAATGTTCGTGCTAGAGGGACGTTTTTGCCATCGCCAAAACCACGAAGATGGCCTATGATTGGCCATGATCCCGGAATTTCTGGGGGTAATTTTGTACTTTTCCAATTTCTTGTCCATAGAATGATTGATAGAGAAAAAACTACAAGGCTGGTTGCAAGTGTAATTTGTAGATCATTGAAAGAAAAATTATCAAACATTATTCCCAAAGGAAGAAGGAATATATATTTGAGCTTTTTTTCTCAAGCCAATATGCTTATCTTAGTGTATAACATAATGTCAAGTTTATTTATAGGGAAGTTACTGCTACAATATTTTTTTATTTAGCTAGGTTTTGTTTGGTTCGAAGACAAGTAATGCATAAAGTAATATTATATGAATCGTAATTTAAAGATTAATATTTCAAAGATTAATAATGTATGATAATATTTGTCTTGTTGAGATTCAAAAATATTTGCTTATTTTAGAAAAAGAATTATTTAATTCATGAAGGTAATTTAGTCATTTTAACTGTATTCTATTTTTCTTCTTCATAAAATAATACATAAATAATCACTTATACATGTATTATTTATCAGAATAATAAACCACTACATTGGGGAAGTTGGATTTTATGCAAGTAACAAAATGTTGATAAAATATTTTATTGTTAATACTAGATTTTGTGCAGATATTATAATGCAATAAAAGAGCCCTTTTATTTTTTAAATTAAGTATAATAGGTCAATAATTTCAAACAAAATGATTGCAAATGTCCATGGAATTTGCGCACTTATTTATATATAGCATATTGGCCTATATCTATTCTCTGTGCATTTGGAAGAGGTAGGGTTTGGCTGTTTTCGTTTTTAGATCTTTTATTCGTTGTTCGATATTTATATTGAGATTCTGATTAGTTTAGATTCACATAGCGTAAGATGCATCTAAGGGGAATCTTTGTCTAACAAGATTTTTTTGTATTCAAAATTCGAAATTGATAGCTCTAATTAAAGTTGTACTGAAAAAATTATATATATTCATCTCATCATAAGCACTGATATACATAAAAATTATTAAATTTAAACACAAATTTAAAGCCATTTATATAATATTTAGATTGCACTAAGTATATATGTTATTGTTTTTGCATGGAGCATATAAATTAATTCATTTTTCTGTATACACAATGATTATAATGCATAGTATAGCATTTGATATTGACCTATTTGTTATTATATTAGCCATGCCACCCTTCAATTTATTACCCCTAATTTTTATAGTATTTTATCTCTTAAACATTTTGTCCTTTTTCATGAGAAAACTTCCAAAACAATTATTATTAATAATAAAAAGAAAAAAAAAAGGAAAGAGACAAGCATCCAAAACTTATTCTACACGATTAATTGGCATTCAAAGAAATAATTAAACAAATTCTTTAAAGTTACAAGTAATATGCTTAATCGGTGTTAGTTTATTATTATTGTTTGTCTCAATTTATGTGTTTTATATTATTTTTTAGTATGTTTGGAAGGGGATATTATTTCTTCAATTTCAATATTTCACTTGAAAGGTTTAAGACCATAAAATATAAAAATATTTGACACACTAAGCATTTTTTCATGAGTTTAAGACTATCAAATTTAAATGTGTCTATTATTTACTTAAGAATCGTCTGATTTGTGAAATAAAAAATAATAATCCTATGATAAAATGTGAAATTACTTTATTTCGCGTTTGGTTGATTTCTTATTATGAAATTAATTTTTTTATTTTTGTACCATCTTAAAAAAGAGACAACAATCCCGAGATAAATATCAGAGTGACCAAATACCCTTCTAAGACTCTTCACACAAAATACTTTAAAAATATATAATTAAAATTGGAAATAAAAGGTAATACAAACACATATGTGTTTTATATTAGTTCTTATATATTTCATTTTAATCCGATAAATCAAATATCTACCAAAATAAATATAATCCATGTATAATTCGTTCATCCACCAAATGACCCTTTAATTATTCCAAGATTTGTCTTTATTCTTGCTTTTTCATATTTTATGATTTTATCTTTTATCCTCACTTTTTCACGTCCCAAGAAAGATACAATGCATATTATTTATATATTTATATATAATCATAGTATATTTTTTTTTTCCTCCTTTGTTTATTTACACGTTGTGCCAATTTGTGTAGTTGATTTTTAATTTGTAAGAAAGATTATTTAGTAGTGAGAATAATGCATGTAGATTCAGCAGGGATCAAGGGGTGAACAAGTTATGCACATAACATCGAAATAATAAATAAATTTTTGTGGAGTATCAACTTATATTTTGTCATCATAATATTTCACAAATTGTGTATCGAAAAAACATAATGTATTTCAGAAGAAAAAAAAAAATAGACTCACACATATACTCGTCTATTATCCCACGTTAACTACCATCTTATTTTCTTCTTCATATCACTAAAAAAGCATAACTCTACAACAAATTTTAAAAATACTATACGACTTAATGTATAACTTAATTCCGGAACTTATGTTGAGCGAGGTGAAATTTCAATTTCGAAAGGTAAAAATTTGAGTGAGTTAGAATTGGATAGCTAAGGGAACTTAGGTCAATATTTTTCTATTTAATGAACGGCAAAGACAAGTATTAAACACCTAAAATACGAGGGATTAAAATTAAATACCAATCAATTTTAACTACAATTTGTGCAAAAACATGTATCGTGTTAGCTCCGGAAGAAATGGGCCGACTCATGGGCTTCACAACTTAGCGAATGCAAATTAAATCTAACACTTGGCCCAGTTAAGGTCTGGACTGGGCTTAGGGCAAATGATTGAGTTCCTATTTTGGGCCTAATGAGGATGGGCCAGACAAGAGAATAGTGGGTTATATATTTTTGGCGCGGCCTATTTTTGACGCTGTTATTTAAGTTGTATGAGATTTTCAAACAAAAATATCTGAAGTTTAAGATTGTCACAACAAACTCCAAATCCCATATATTTGAAGTTAGTTCTAAAGCGACTAAACTTATAAATTGGCTATTTGTCTACTTACCCGCATAGCGGACTGTAGGCCCAAATCCAATTGGGTCATTTCCGAACCTGACCAACCTGTTACATATCCTTGATAACTCAGTTGATTGATTATATGAAATTATCATTTTATTGATGA
Organism: Solanum pinnatisectum; assembly: GCA_035578085.1. Taxonomy (NCBI): domain Eukaryota; kingdom Viridiplantae; phylum Streptophyta; class Magnoliopsida; order Solanales; family Solanaceae; genus Solanum; species Solanum pinnatisectum. Next base: position 41,241,395 of record CM069085.1, on the reverse strand, counting down.
GGGTTCGACTTCACACCTTGTGATCTCTTTCCCCATTTCCTACCCCCACTTTTTAAAAACTAAATAAATTAAATCTGCATAATTTATATTATAATGGAAGAAGAAACTCAATAGTCAATAGGACATAGCATTGGCTAAGACACAATAATAAAAAACTTATCGGTATTCGAGATTTATATCAGATTATACTATTTATCATGATTAAGTTATATTATATGTGTAATAATAAACTACGACTTCATAATAAAAATGTATGCTAAAATACATGTCATGTATTTATTTGAATTGATATAAACACTAAATAACGATGCGTTTTATAAGCTACAATAGTAATATTCAAATTTGTATGAAGGAAAAAATGTTTTTTAAAAAAAAAATTATTTTTATGACAGATTTATCAATAATGTTCATGAATGCTTTCTCTCCTAGCTACAGTTTATGAATATAAATATTGATTAATTATAATCAGATCCAGGTCGATCCACTTATAATTAGTGGAAAATACTTTATGAGCTGTGCTGATATCATTGCTTTAACACCAAAATGGACATAGCGTGTAAAAAATATTTAATTAATGTCACTCCTCAGATAGGCTAATTAATAAAATTGATTTTCAAATTTTATTCGGGAGGGACTATATATATTCTGCTCTGTCATATATATTCTCATGTTTTTTTTTTAAATCAATATTATTATTTATTCTTCATTCTATTGTTGTTAAGTATTTTTTTTACAATTTTGATTATCTTTAATATTTAAGAAAATGGCTTAATATACTTTTTAACTTTGTCATTAAAAATTGATATATAAAATCAGCTCACGTATATTTTTATCATTACACAAATATTTTGATTGCATCTTTTTCGTCCAATAGAAGTAAAAATTTCAATTATAAGTTAGTTCTTTTGATAGTTTATTTTTAGAAACAATCCATATATATTTAATTACGTACATTTACACAAATTTCATAGTGTTATGAGCTAATTACATTATATCCCTACTCTTTCTCAAATTACAAAAATTTCTTAAATTTGGTGAAATTCGGATGCATCCCAAAATATTATGATACATCGCTTCTTTGTTTCAAATACATCCTTCAATGTACTGATACATCGCATATGTCCTGATACATGACGTAAAGTGATGTATCTGACTGATACATCGCGTAAAGTAACATCATGATACATCGCATACGTCCTGATACACGTAAAATAGGGATTTTTTTTAAAAAAAAATAAATGCTAAGAAATTTTAAATAGTAAAATAAGTTGTGTATTTAGGTAATTTTTATTTTTTATTTTTTTACATACATAAATTTTTTTTTAAAATCTTTTAAACTTCTTTGATTCAACGGCTAAATTGAACTATTTTTTTTTACTTCTATACTAATTGGGTGCTATTCCTTAATTTTGCTTGTATGATCAAAAATACTCCTATAGAATTTCTGCTAGACGACAAAATATAACGTATCTGAGTTTTATTTATATAACAATAAAAATATACGTGAGCCACATTTTTAACAAGGAATTCATCAACTCTAAGTCGTTTTGACATATATATCAGATCTTTTTTTCTTAATATTTTTCTTTCTTCAATATTTTTTCATCATTACGTCTCTCTCTTGCTGGAAAACAATTTTCTTAAATCAATTGTCTATCAAAACAATTTTTCTACGTTTACAAAAATAAAAATAAGCTCAATATATACATCAATTTTTTTGAACCTTATTTATAAAATTACACAAAATAAATTGTTGATATTATAGTTGTCATATTTCTCCATGGCTTTATTTGCTTTGTTTTCAGTGCCTGAATTAATTAATTTAATTTATTCTTTTGTTATAGGCAGTAGCTGTTGTGATAGGTACTGTCTCTGTCTTAATTCAATAAAAAGTTAAAAATTCAGAAGAAGACAATTCAATGACTCCAAAATCAGTCAGCTTTTTCTTTATTTTAAATCATTTCTCCATGACCTGTCTTTCAAGTACTCTTCCACATGCACTTTCTTTCAAATTTCTACCCATAAATATATTTTATAATACAAAAAATAATATAAAAAGTACAATGTACACTGTCATACACCAAGAAATTATCATTAGTATTCATATAAAGGGAATGCCTTTTCTTCAATTACCATAGGGAAAAGGTGTAAATATTAATTTTGCAATCTAGACCAGATACATTTTTTTGTTTAAAAAAAATTAGGAAACTTATACAAAATAACAAATATTTAGCCTATCTAGCTATAATTTAAGAAAATTATAATTTGTAGTTATAATTTTTTCAATTCTTGTAATTTGCCTTATTGGTATAATTCGTTTGATTTGTATAAATTCAGAATTTTATATATGCTTACTCTAACTATTTGTATATGATTTATGAAAACTTGATAATAAATTATCATGTTTGTCCATTGACAAACGAAGTTTTGAAAATTTTTTAAATGTATAAATATAAAATTTATATATATACTTATCATATTTCTATATTCGCAAATAAAATATACAAACATGCAAAAACAAATTGCAGACTCCATAGCAAACAAAACTATAGATATGTAGCGCAATTATCAAAACTATGACTATAAGGCATTTTTATGTCTATTATATTTGTTATTTTTAAAATTTTCTCACATATATATATACTCTTGTCGGCTAACAATTTATTAACATATCTATATTTACTTAATTACAAAATGTATAATTCTGACCTTTTAATTAAAAACTTTCACAACTTCTAAAAATTATTTCACCTCTTTTTTACACCTTTAGATCCGACCAATCCAAATGGAAAAAAAAAATTCCTAATAGATGAAGAATTGATATTTTTTTTTTAAAAAAAATGATTTCTTATAGATGAAAAATTGATATTTTTTTTTTAAAAAAATGGGTTGGATTTGAGTACGTAAAAAATGAATGGTAGTCAAGTGACATTTTTAGAATTTAAAAATCGATTTTAAGAATATAATACGCCAAGAAATTATCAAAAATATTCATGTAAAGGAATGGTTTTTCTTCAATTTACAATAACAGGAAGAGGTTTTTGATAAGTTTTCAACAACAAGAATTAGCTATATTTTCTTCCTTACTTATCAAACATTAAAAAATAATAGATTTTACACAAATTTCATAGTGTTAAGAGTTAATTACATTCTATCTCTATTTTTTTTAAAAAATTGTAAAAACCTCTTAAATTTGGTGGAATGTGATATATCCCAAAATATTTTGATACATCGCGTCTCAATTTCGAATATATTGCTCAACGTCCCGACACATCATGTATGTCCCAATACATCGCTTACGTCCTGATATATCGCGTAAAGTAATGTATCCAGCCAATACATTGCACTAAATGATGTATCCGTCCGATACATCGTATAAACTATGTAAAGTGATGTATCAGACTGATACATCACATAAAGTACCGTCTTGCTACATCGTAAAGTGATGTATCTAATCGATACATTCCGCAAAGTAGATATTTTTGTATTTTTTTCAAATGATATGCAATTTTAGAAAATATAATAAATTAAGTTGTGTATTTAGATTATTTTTTCCTAAAAAAGACAAAATCACTGGAGTACGGGAAAAATATTTTTTAGAAAAACATTTTGCTTAGAACCAAACAACCCCCCTAATCAGAGGCGGAACCAAGATTATGAGTTTGTGAGTTCTAAATCAATTTATTTGGGGGTTCACAAGTTAATAGATATATATATTTAATTTTTTAATACAAATATAAGGTCTACAAAAAAAATTAATGAATTCGTCCGAATTCATGAATCCCACTTGCTCCGCCTCTGCCCCTAATTCTCCACTTTTTCAACTACTATATGATGGTGAGCTATACATAGAAGCTTTTGATCATTGAGAAATCGAGTGTCTCTGCAGCTTTTTTTTTTTTTATTTATATATACTCCCTCTTCATTGCTAAATCATATCAAAGAGAGAATTAAATTAAATTCAAATGAAAATGAAGTGTTTGGAATGAAGACTGATCCAAGATCCTTCCATTTTATTTATTTTTCTTCTCTTTATTCATATTTACAATATATTTTTTGATCTTCTTTCATATATTTTTCTTTGAACCGAGGTTTTATCATATATAATCTCTCTACCTCTAATGATAGAAGTAAGGTCTGAGTATACTTTATGTTCTCTAGATTATCACTTGTGAGATTAATGTTTTTATTGTCGTCTTCCATATTTACAATATCCTTCTATTTTGTTTTTTGTTCTTATTCTTTAGCCTTTTTTTGGTGTTTGGTTCTTGATTTATTTTTTTTGTTCTTCAATATCGTCCAACTTATATTTTTACTAGATTTTTTTCTCTTTTTTTAATTTAGCGAGACAAATATACAATTAATGGAGTGATCTCGGACCAGGCTTCATTCCTCACACTCATTTTCTATCATCTCAAACAAACAGCTCCTTGAAAATCAAGATAAGTACTTTAATTGATATCTTTTTATGTTAATTACTACCACTAATTATTATTGTTGTTTTTATTTTACACGTCTCTTAATTTCACTCTGTAAGGTTAGGGTTTTATGTTTTTAAAGTTAGTATCTTTGATTACTCTCTACTTTCATAAGACAAGGTAAGATTGCGTACAAACCTCTTTCTTCAGATCCTATTTGTAAAATTTCACTTAATATGTCATCGTTATAATTAGTTGTATCTTTGATTAGAATCTAGAACACTACTTTTCATGTGCTACCATAGAACTTCTATTTTGTTTATTTGTTGAGATATAAATATTTTTAATTAGGTCAAATTTGGTTTAGGGTTTTCTTTAATTGAAGTCCAGAACTATATATACATGTATTCATATAGAAGTTTATATTGTTATAATTGCAGTTCTTGCCTCTTTTAGATTTACAAATGAGAAAGAGATTAAAATCTAAAACTATTAAAGGTTAGTATCATCCAAAATAATCTCTCTTTCTTTTACTATACTAAACTAATTGGTATTATTATTCAAGCCGTAGAAATAGTCTTCGCAGAAATGTATGATAAGACTATATACCAAGTACTATACAGTATAGAATAATATTTGGTATTATTATTCAAGCCGTAGAAATAGTCTTTGCAGAAATGTATGATAAGACTATATACCAAGTACTATACAGTATAGAATAATATAATGTTTTAGGTTAGTGAATGTCCTCTAATTCATAGGCACTAGTAAGACAATCTTAAAAGTATTTCTCACACACCTAATTAATGAAATTATTGTCCTTTTTCATATTTTCAATTGTGCATGGTTGTATGATGGATTTGTATATATTGATATATTCTATGAGTCAAAGGATTTATGAACAAAAGAAAGAGTTGCATATGCTTAACACCTTGTTTGAATGGTTGTTAGTATTGTATTGTTAATTATAATAAGATGTTTGTTTTGATTGTTACTTAAATTTTATTGTAGCGTATCATTTAAATCTATCATTAGAATAGACTCGTTTTGTATGACGACCGGTTTGGTGTGATAGCATCGTTACCTTAATATTAATTTTCTTCTAATGTTATCTTAATTTATTATTTAAAATCATATTTTGTCTTTTATCCTACTTTTTAATAATAACTTTACACCATACCCTACTTTTCTTTGTAGGTTTATCACTCAATTTATGAATGCGACATTATGTAACAATGAATAACGATTCATTCTATCCAACCACTGTATTCATTAAAACAATACAGTACGATACAATATACGAGAATATAATACGTACAAACCATCAAACAAAGGGTAAAGCATGAGGCAAACACACAAGTTGTTGAAATATGAATTTGCACCAAAAGCAAAGCAATGTCATTTCAAGCCATTATATTGCTTTTAAAACAATTGCAAGTAAATTTCATCAAAATACAAAATTTATTTGTACTTCTATCTAGCACTCATACAAAATAGCTCATATTTGAAGCACTTTCATTTCAAGTAACATTAATGATCTATCCTTTTTTATAAACCAAAAAATAAAAAGAAGCACATGTTAGTGAGATAATTTGAATGAAATCTTATAAAACTTGTGATATTAAAAATATCAAAATAATTGTACAGCTATAACACTTATGAAATTTGTGATACACATGTGACTGAAGTTTAATCATTTCACCTAAACTTCAGTCGTATATAACTTTTAGGTACAAATTAATTAACTTATGTCAAGATATATAGAATGTTCATAATTTTTTTATATGAAAGTCGTTCAAAGCTATAATAAGCAAGGTAATAGTTCTAATTTAAACTCCAAAACTAATAATTATTAATAATAAATGCAATAGAAAAGAAATAACATATATTAGTAAGATTATGAATTCGAGTCATCAAGAGAGGTAAAAGGTGAAAACTCCTGAAAAGGGGTTAAAATCCAAATATAAACATATATTAATAAGGCAATTTTTCCTTAAAAGAGAAAATTACGTGTATAAGCAAACATATATTAGTTAATTAGTTAACAGAGCTATAGTTTACCTTAATTATAATCCGTGACTTACTTTTAGCTATAATTACGCGGCTCAACTTTTTATTTTTGTATAATTCACACGTTTGTATAATCCAAAATTTGTGTAATATAATTTGTATAACTTTTGTATAATATAAATTGTATAACTGTTCACACTTCAAATGTTTGTAATTGTATCAATTCGTTATTTCGAGTTTATTCAAAAATAACTGAATTATACAAATGTACCCGCAAATTATATAAACCTGTTAATTATACAAACCCGTGAATTATACAAACGAGACAGTTTAAACTATAGCTACAATCCATAAATATGCAAACTATAGCTATGGAGCATAATTAAATTTATTATAATGGCTATTTCCGAAAGTTCCCTATTTAAAATCCACCATTAGCAGTGAATCCACCATCGGCCCATATAATCTGGCCCGTTATATATGAGGCCGCAGGGAAACAAAGGAAGGCAATTAGGGCCGAAATTTCTTCGGGCTTTCCGATCCGGCCCATTGGAGTTCGACCTATATAGTTTTCTGTTTCTTCTTTTTGTCGAGGATTTTTCTGCAATATAAGTAGAACATTAAAAGAAAAAAAGATATAAAAAAATCAATTATTTTAATTATAGCATGTTTGATGAGGTTTCTGAGAAACAAAATATATTTATTTTAGAGGATTAAAGTGTTTGGTTTAAGATTTTAGGAAAAAAAAAGTATCAACAGGAAAAATGTTAGAATAGATATCGTTCCAAATAGTTTATCAATATGATCAAAATATACACAATATATATATTGTGTGTATTTCAATCATGTTAGTAAACTAGTTTTTTTCCCGATATTCATATAAGAACCCGACAAATTCAAAACTTATTCAAGAAAATATTATTTATTAAGGATTTTTTTTATACCTATAGCTCGAATCGAAAGCTGCTTCAATGAGTGGAGTTGAAATTAATGCTGGTGCAACTGAATTAACACGAATTTTGTCCTTGGCCCACACACAAGCCAAATTCATCGTTATTTGATTTATTGTTCCTATAAAAATAAATAAAATGGAAGTTTTTGGGAATTTATAGTATTATTTTTCAACTATTCGATATCTATAATTTATTAATTCAAATTTATATCACGTAAATAATTCCTTCTAACTAAAACATTACAGTAACTACTTCAATATGTATGGTCCCCTCGTTTCAATTTGAATTTTGAGAGTTAAGCCCTTTTTTATTACTGTAATTTTTTCACATGTCATTTAGGGTCTGTTTGGAAAGTCATTAGATAATTGGAATTAGTGTAATTACTAGGGTAGTAATTATCAGCCTAGTAATTACATAACCTAGTAATTATGTTGACCTGTTTGTTTGTTATAGTGTAATTGCACTGTAATTACACAAGTGCTGTTTGCCGCAGTATAATCATACATGTTTTGTTTGGATACACAACTGCAATCATAAAATTATATTAAAATTTAAAAATAAAGTTAATTATTTAAAATTTATACTAGACAAATAAGAAACTTTATGAATGATATTAAATTAAATATTTAAGATTATGTTATTTTTTGAAAATATATTAAATAATAAACATATGTTTTAACTAATATTATGAAAAAATAATTGATTTATATTTTCTCAAATTAATATATTTCAATTGAATGAATCATAAAAACTAAAACTACGAAGTTTCTACGAACATCGTGAAATGCATGTTTGATAAAAAAAATAGTATTTTAAATAAAATGTCATAAATTATTAAAATGTAGTGACAAAAAAATAATTAATCTATCAAGTCTAACTAAACAAATGACTTGCAATGTGAAGTCTCAAGTCAATATAACTAAAACAAATGACACTGAAAATATAACATAAATTATAAATTCAAAACAAAAAGTTTAACATGATACTCTTATCGCAAATTTCAACAAAGCATACATAAATCTTATTTTTTTTTAAGAAAGAAGGAAAACATAAGTCTATAACCTTACTTAACAATGAATTCTATTAATTCAAAAATTAGAATACTAACAAAATTATGCTAATGAAAAAATAAGCATGCCATAAAAAATATAAAATACGAAAAAAATTGCATAGAATCACACGAAGTAAAGGTTGTGAATGAGAAGGATAAGAAATATAAATAATATAAAAAATAACTTTTAGAATAATAAAAATAAATAAAAAACTTAAACTAATATAATAAAAAAAAATTAAAACAAAAAAATAAAAATAGAAATAAAAAGAAGAAATTAAAAAGTAACCAGCTGGTAATTAATTACACAATGTAATTACCAGCAATTCACAACCTCTCCCTGTGAATTGGAGAGTGTAATTACCCCTGTCAAGTACATGTTGACCAAGTAATTACCTGGCCAGCCAAACAGGACAAACAATGTAATTACACTCAATACACGAAATCTAATTATCAGGGTGGTCTTCCAAACAAGCCCTTAAAGTTTAAATATTTTTGTAGTATTTTATGTGATTTTTAAATTATAACAAAGATAAATTGAGACTCCACTAAAGTTGGAATCATTTATCCATGCACACACCTTTAGAAGCAGAATAAAGAGACAGAGAAGGCATGGCTGAAAATGTAGTAGTTGAAGAAACAAAAAATAATATTTCCATTTTGAGAAGCCTTCAATAATGGATAAGCAATTTGAGATAAATGATAAGCAGCTTCAAAATTAATTCCCATAATTATGTTGTAATCTTCTTCTGTGTAATCTTTAACTTCCTTATATATTGCTACTCCTGCATTATTTACCTAATTAATCATGAACAAATTAAAATTAGTCAAACAATTGTTACGACTAATTATAATTCCATAAAAGTTTAATTTTATTTCTTAAACTACTAGCAAAATAAGTTATTTCACCGCTAGAAAAATGTAATTTTTCAATAGACGTTCCCATTGGAAAACCATAGTCATAAATATATTGGGATTTTGAACGAAAAATCTGTCAGAAACATTTTCAATAAGTCAATTATCAAGCGCCTGACGAAAAATTCATCAGAAACATTGTAGATAAGTCAACTGATTCCTGACATAGTCCTTCAAAAAAATGTTAGAAATTCTCTTGAAATCATGACTTTTTGACGGAGATAATTTTCCACAAGAACATTTTCGATGGATTCCGTTGTAAATGTGTTTCCTAGAACGTGTGGTTTTTATATTTTGAAAAAATAGAGAGTGGTTCTTTTTTTTTTTTTCTCATCCTATGTTTGATATCTGACTATTACATTATGGGGTCCATTCTGGGGCACTACTGATCCCAAACAAAATGCTTTCATATCTAGATGCTCAAATATGAAACCTCTAGTTAAAAGTGAAAGAATCTCAATCATTCCACAACAAAACAGAACTATAATATAAATGAGATTAAATAAAAGTCTTTACCAATATATTGAGCTTCCCATCAAATATATCTTCAACAATCTTCATAAGTTTGTCACGTTCAGTACGAGATAATAAATCACAAACAGAACCTTCAACTTTAAGTCCTTTCTTTCTCCAAATTTCTAGGCATTCTTGAAGTTCCTTTTCATTACGTGAACATGTGTATACTCTTGCTCCAAAATTTGCCAATTCTTCCACTATAGCATACCTAAAAATAATTACAAGATCACGGTGACGATAAATCGAATGACAAAAAAAAATTACTCTGTATACTTAAAAATATAATGTTTTAATGTGAATTTGGCCAATGGTTTAAGTGAGGTGCGGAAAAGACAGAGTGTATGCAGATCCTACTATTATTTCGGGGAGTAGAAAGATTATTTTCGAAAGACCTCGACTCAAGTGCATCAAATCCAAATAAAAGTGAAAGAAAACATAGCAATCGATAAGGAAACAATATAAAATCCACAAGAAAGAAACAACAACAAAAAAAAAATAAAATGTAATAATAAAAAACACAATAAACAACTGTTGAGGAGTATGTAATTTACTAATGGTTTACATAGTTAGTTAGTTATAAATGTTAGTTAGAATGAAATCTTTGATATTTAGTAAATGACAGGCTGACAGTTTATGCCTAAAGCAATGTTTTGTATATTTATAGCTAGGATGTAAGTCACACACAATGAATGATAATGCCTTTTTCATTCTCTATGATCTTCTCCCCAGTTCATTCATTACTCCATTAACGGGGCTTCTTAACATGGTATCAGAGCACAGTGAAATCTATGTGTGTAAAGCTCATTATCTGCTGCTGTAGACGAAAATAAGGAAGACTTTGTTAAGTTTACCAAATTGTTCATGCATATGACTATTCAGTTCACAAAGAAAGTAGAAAAGGAGTTTATTGTCATCCTTGTATATGTTAGATGATCTTTTAATTACTGGAAGCAATCTAAAGCATATACAACAACTCAGAAAAGACCTGCAACATAGGTTCAAAATGAAAGATCTTGAAGAGTTGAAGTACTTTCTTCAAATTGAATTCTCCAGGACTACTAATGGTATTCTCATGAATCAAAGGAAGTATGCATTAGGGCTTGTGCAGGGTGCATGTCTGCATTCACTCTTTTAAAGTTTAATCACTAGTTAACATCTACTGTGTTTAATGAATGCACAAGTGAAAGTGGTAATGCAGAAGACAAACTGTTGGATGACTTTGGAAAATATCTAAGACTGATAGAAAGACTATTGTATTTGACTATGACTAGACCTGATATAACATTTGTAGTTCAAATGCTAAGTCAGTACATGCATTTACCAAAAATATCTCACATGGAAGCATCACTCATAGTGGTGAGATACATTAAAGGAATAACAGGCATTGGGTTGTTTATGCCTAGCAAAAAGGGGTCAGAGCTAGTGACATATTGTGACTCAGATTGGGGAGCTTATGTAGAGTCTAATAGGTCAGTGACTGATTACATAGTGAAGCTGTGAAATGTAATGATATCTTGGAAGGCAAAGAAGCAATCATTGTATCTAGAAGTTCTGCAGAAGTAGAGTTTAAGAGCATGGCTACCATAGTAGTTGAAATAGTCTGGCTAAAAGGCTTATTCAAGAAGTTGAGAATAGAAATTAAAATGCCTGTAAACTTGTTTTGTGACAGTAAAGCTGCAATTCAAATAGCAGCACGTCCTATCTTTCATGAAAGAACCAAACATTTTGATATAGACCGTCATTTTCTTAGAATTTTTTTTTGGAGGGCCTCATACAGACACAACACATAAGTTCCAGAGATCAACAAACAAATTTACTTACTAAAGGGCTATGCAAGCCTTAACATGAAGCACTTATCAACAAGCTAGGAATGAAAAATGTATTTTCCCATTCTCAGCTTGAGGAGGAGTATTGAGGAGTATGTAACTAATTAATGGTTCACACGGTTAGTTAGAATGGAGTCTTTGGTAGTTAGTAAATGACAGACTGACAATTCATGCCTAGAGCAATATCTTGTATATATGTATAGATAGGATGTAAGTCGCACATAATGAATGATAATACCTTTTTCATTCTCTCTAATCTTCTCCTCAGTTCATTCATTATTTCATTAATGGAGCTTCTTAACAACAACATATGACAAGCACTACAAGGGTATGACTAGTACTATGACAAGCACTAACAAGCCCAAACCTTTGCAAGATAAGACAACCCTCCACCCCTACTAACCTTCTATCCTAATATCAACCTACATATGAAAAAATAATATAAAGTAATTAGCAACAAACAAAACTGCATAGTTAAACAATAAAAAATTCATGTTAATCCCAATTTAGCTATGATTGCCGAGGGATTATAAGAAAATTCAACTGATTATGAGCTTCATAAAAAAAATCAACTAACTAGGAGCTTTTTAGCAACAAATTAGCTAGAAATTACAGATAAATTCCGTAGCTGATTTCAAAAGATTTGTAGGAAAATTTAAAATTCACCCTATGCCTTTGGAGCCACCAGTAACAAGTGCAATGGTGCCATTGAGACTCCATTTCTCTCTCAATTTTTCCTCCTTGTTTCTCAATTCTGCCATTTCTGGTTTATTTATCTATTATTATATTGTGAAAAAGCTTAAAATTAAGGTAAGGTTTGGGGTCACTTTGTTATATGTATGTATAGGAAGAGAAAATGGTTTATAGCGTGTGTGGACGGTTCACATTGATTCATATTATTACATCAATTCAATAAATATATATACGAAAGTAAAATCAGTCTATAAAATCATGATTTGTTCAACCTATTTCGATTTGTACAAGTTAATTACTCGCTTATTACACTCTAGCATAAGCATAAAATAAACATGTTAAATAAACTTTAATGATATTGATAATTTGTATTTTCTTAATTCACAAAAGTTAAAAGCATTATTGGCGATTACGCTAATTAACTATACATATTTAAGATTTAATTTATATATACTGTCCATATATATAAGTTAGCATTTAATCATAAATTTTCAAATATTTTTAATAAATTATTTGAGTAAAGTTTAAATTTAACTTACGTCTAACCTTCTACGTCTTTGTTCAATTTAAGTAACAATATGTGGTTGCCTATAAATCAAGATTTAAATAATACCACAAGAATTGTCCTTCTAATTTGTGGATGTGAATCGATTACGTAATTAATTTGGATTGAGTGATTATAATTAAGTTGCAATTTATAATGGAACTATAGTAAATGTTGAAGATTTTCAAAGAATTAGATATAACATGCTTATTATATCAATGGAGTGGAAATTTTTAACAAACTTGACAGTACACGTAACTTAACTAGTCGTACTACATTAGTAGTAATATTAAAAGATAGTTTCTATAATTTTCTTAAATAATGGTGTAAGCAGATAAATGTCCTTTTCATGTCATTAATCTTTCAATAGCCTGTGAAATAATTAGCTATCTCAAGAAACCATGAGTTTTCCTCATTGATTTGGAAAAAAATTTCATATTTACTTTATAAAGATATACTCCCCCGTTTTGATTTAACACGAAATTAAAATGTATGTTGTAAGGCTTTTTTGGCAACATGAGCCTTACAATATACATTTTAACGTCGTTTCTCCCTCCATCTAAATGTTGTCCTTTTGATTTCATGCTCAATTTTTTTGTCTATAATAATCTATATAATCCTTCTTCGTGGTTGTGAATAAAAGAATAAATTTGTTATTTGAAATTGCCTTTCAATAGTTTAGATTGAATGGTTATGATTAACTTCCAAATTGTAATGGAAAACATACATGGTGGTCCATGACTATAGTAAATGTGGTAGGTGTTTATAGAAAAAACACAATCATGTTTCAAACTACGGGGAGATTTAGTAAATATAGCAGATACATACAGTTTAATTATAAATATATGTCTTTTGCTATCAAATATTATCACGCCCCAAACCTACACCCTGGGCGAGACTGACACTTGAGAACCATTGTTGGCCCTAAGGGAACCCTTGGCCTGACTTACTTACTCAGCGGAAGACTTAGACATAAGAAAGAGAATCCAAATACAAGATAACTCAACATGTCTCAAACTGAACTCATAATGTTTTAAAAATAAACATTTAACTTAGTCAAAATGGCAACTCGAATCTAAACATAAGCCAATAACAAAATGATGACGAATGATCTAACATCTGACTGACTATATATGAAGCCTCTAAAACAACAGAGATGGATGTCGGGATAGGCCCACGACATCCTAATGAACTAAAATGATAAAGAAATGAAAAAAAGGGATCCTCCGGAATGCAAGGAGGCTCACCAACAACTCTGAAGCTCAACTGGATCAACGATGCGTTGGATGCTGATCCTGGTTACCTGCGTCTGCATTATAAGATGATGCAGGCCAACTGGCATCAGTACATTGAATGCACGAGTATGCGAGTTGGAATGCTAAGCACAACTTAAGCTTGAAAAGAATTTGAAAGGAACTGAAGAACTTACCTAGCTCAACGCAACTCAACATAACTGAACTCATTTAAATATAAAACAGTTTAAAAACAAGTGCAATATAAAGAAAAACTGTTTTAAACATGATGTCAGCTCTGTGTGTATGCAAATATACATATAACTCTGAGATGTATGTAAAAATACAAATAAACTGATGTATATAAAAATACAAAATACTATTGTGGGAGTTTCTCTAATCGACAACCATCACGTAAGAGCTATCATGATGATACAACATTTTTGCCTCACGCTGCCAGGGTCGTCCTATACCTTACCGTGGGTATAGAACCTAAACTACTAAGTGGATCCACTAGTCTATGCTAAAAAGCACTAAGGGTTCATCTAAACAGTATGACCCTTTTCTACCTATGATGGCTACATGGTTTATGGGGGGCTGTGGGTTCTCTAAACGCTCCCCCATATCAGTGCTCAATACTACTCTCAAAATATGATACTAGCTCTTTATGTTTAAAAATATACTTCTTCTGTGATTTGAGATTAGTGCTTAAAAACTTAGCTCAAAGACTATCTTGGAAATCAAAGTTTCCCCTCTTGCTTAATTTAGAAAGCGATTACTCTTTGAAAACTAGCCTGAATGCTCTTTGGAAATCGAGGTTTCCTTTCTTGTTTAAATGTGAAAACATTTTAAACCCTTTGAGAATACATAGTCCCCATATACTTTTGAAGAAATGGACTTCAAACTGTACTATTTACTCTTTACTCAACTTGAACTTTAAGTCTTAAAACAAAATTAAAACATTTGGAAAAGACTTTTGGAAAACTTTAAGAACTTCTCTTGACTTTGATCTTAACTGCTCTTGACTTGACTCTTAACTGGTCCTTGAATTGAATTATAGATTCAAGGATTGTGATTTGAGATTGGAAAGATCTCATGATGTTTAGGAATGATTTTAGATAGCTAAACATGAGTAAAGTTCACGAAATCACCGTCTTGGAACAAGTTCGCGATGCGGAGATGTTTCTAAATAAAAGGCCGCGAAATTAAATTTGAGACAGAGGAGTCCTCGTCCTAACCGCTACGCGGAGCAACTTTTTCACCCATCGCGGACCTGGAACCTGTTCCTTGTCCGACTTTTTCCTTCTTCGTTTTCCAGCCTTTATTCGCCTAAACTCGACTGTTGATCTCAAATTCATTTTAGATTATGATACTCAACATATGTACTCAATAACCTAACTCAAAACAACTCTAAAACTCAACGTAAAGATCTCAGAAACTCCTTAATTAAGCCCAATTCAAGAACGACATTCAAATTCAAGAATACATGTCAACAACATCAACTTTCAAACTCATTTAGAACGAATTTCGCTGAACTAAACATATTTGGCGCGTGGGTGAATGAACCCAACGCTATGAAAGACTCACATACTTTGTAAGATTAATTCCTTGGCGAAATCCATCACCAAATCGCACGATCTTAGCGAAATCTGAGTTTTTCTTCTCTTTTCTCTTTTCTCTCTTCTCCAAGCCCTAGCGTGAATCCCAATTGACTAAACTGATCTCATTCTGATTTGACCCTTAATTAATTCACTAAAACGAATTAAATTAATTGGGTAAGGAAAAGACTAATCTACCCTTCAAAAATCCGAATTAGACTTTCCTTAATCGCACATCCCAACTTCCAAAGGAAATAACTCACTCATAAGAACTCAGAATCGTGCAACTCGGCGGCATTGGAAAGATCATTCCAAGAGCTTTCCAACCATATCTGGAAGTACACTTAATTCATCCTGATCTAGGAGTTATGACCATTTGAAGTTGATCAAAACTCAACTTTTTCCTAACTTAAACAAATTTCCAGATTTTCATTCTTTCCAAAAATGACTATTTTCAATTATTAGCTTCTTTCTAGTTACTTCAAATTGTGAGATGTTACAAATACACTGAAATATAGAGAGAGGTGAGCAAGAACAAGAGAGAAATGAGCGAGATTTGTCTATGTATCCCATATACATGCTAATCACACTAGATACACACTACATACATGTATATGCTGTGATACATATTTACCTAAGATACCAGATACATATGAGAGTGGCGAGCGAGATGGGATGGAGACAAGCGAGATTTGTCTATGTATCTCATATACATGCTATTCACACTAGATACATGTATATTTATGTATGTGATGTATTTCATATGTGCCTGGGATACCAGATACACATGAGAGTGACATGCCAGATGAGAGTGATGCGAGCGAGATTTGTCTATGTATCCCAGATACATGCGAATCTATTCAGATACATTGTATCTAGAACAACTTACAACTAAGTTTGCCCCCATGTATCCCGAGATACATATATCTGAACGCATCATAATCAGATAACACTCATAATATTACAAACTAGCACGTATCTAACTAACAAACACATGAAAATGGAAGTGTGTAGTTGAAGAACTCAAGCACATGGACATGGAAATTATTCAAAACATAATGGGCCGATAGCAGGCCCAAAATACAAATAACAAAAAAATTAAAAATATTACAAAGCCCAAAGAAAATAACACTTAAAATGCACCATTAGCTGTAAATCCACCATCGGCCCATATAATTTGGCCCGTAATATAAGAAGCAGCTGGGAAGCAAAGAAAAGCTATTACTGCTGAGACTTCTTCGGGCTTTCCGGCCCGGCCCAAAGGAGTCTTAACAACAAAACTATCAATTTCTTCTTTTTGTTGAGGATTTTTCTGCAATAAAAAAGAAGGAAAAATTACTGAAATACATGTATTATTTTCCCTTATTTTCAATATCCTCTTTTATTTCTAAAAATCTCTAAAATCCCTTATTTCTTTAATGTATCCAAGCTACATATTAATGTATCCGAGCTACATATTATGTATCAAATGTATCCGAGCTACATATTATGTATCCGGTTTATTTTATAATGTATCCGAGCTACATATTAATGTATCCGAGCTACATATTATGTATCCGATTTATGTTATAATGTATCCGAGATACTCTTTAATGTATCCGAGCTACATATTATGTATCCGATTTGTGTTACTTTTTAAGAGATTAATGTAATTACAAACTAAAGAGGGATAGATTGAAATTTTATATTAAAACTATGTGATTCCTAAAATTTATCCAAAAAAAAATAATATATTAAAAAAATAACATTGTTTGGAGTCGATTATATGAATTTCTATTAATCATATTTTTATTTTAAATTCGGATGATAACCACCTTCTACTTTCAATCATAAGATCAAGAATTTGAGTCAGTAAGAAGGCAAAAAGGATAGAAACTCTTCAGAAGAGATTAAAAGACATTTTATGATGGTAAAAATAATAAATATATCGTCCGTTTAAAAAGTGACAAAATTCCTTATTTTTAATTTGTTAATATCATAAAACTTCTGTACAATTGACTTAGATCAAGTCTCACGTTATATTTCACTCTAAAAGACATGAACTCGTTTTGTATTGCGACTCAATTCTCTTGTGTGTGCCAGTCCAATCCCACTTTTGGTTATTTAACTATTCACTAATAAGGACAATTATATATTTATGAAGTGAGAAAAGAAATTCTTTCTAATTCACGAGGAACACTTACTTTTGAGATACTCGACAAAGGTTTTTTCAACACTAAATAAATAGCAATATTGGTAGAACATATTGATAAATAAAAAAGTAAAATGTAAAAAGGTTAAATATACTTCCGAACTATCATAAATGATATTCAGATACCTTCAGTCATTCTTTTGGGACATTGATGCCCTCGTTGTCCAAAACCTAGAGCATATATGCCCTTCACTCTAACGGAAGACTAAATAGGGACACGTGGCGCAATTTTATCTGTCGATCCGATATTTAATAAATATCGGGTCGGTGGATAAGATTATGATATGTGTATGTCCGTTAGTGTAAAGGATATATATGCTCTAGTTTTTAAACAACCGGGGCACCAATGTTCCAAAAATATGACGGATGGTATCTGCATACCATTTACGAAAGTTCAGGGATATATTTTTCTTTTTTCCCTGAAAAGAATCATACTATACCTTAATTGCAGTTTCAACGAGTGGGGTTAAAATGACTGCTGGAGCAACAGAATTGACCCGAATATTGTCCTTGGCCCATTCACATGCCAAGTTCTTTGTCATTTGATTTATTGCACCTATATTATTAATAATATAAGATTTTAATAAAATGGTTGTCACCAAATGTAAAAAAATAAAATAAAAAAAATAGGATGACAAATTCAACAACAACATATTCAGTGTAAATTCCACAAAAATGAGACTAGAGAGGGTAAAATATACACAGGCCTTATCCTACTTTGGAGGTAGGTAGAGAGGTTGTTTTCGACAGATACTCTGCTCAAGAAAAAAAAAACAATCTAGAGGAGTATATAGAAAGAAATAACATAAATAAAAAAGTCATGATAAAATATCATAGACAGCCTGACAAGTTATCTTAAACAATATTCTTAATAAGATAAAACATATTGAAAGTACAAAAAAAACAACAAATTCATTCACGTTAAATAATGAATTTGTATAGGTCTAAATTTTGATAATATCATGATTACACTGAACCTAATTTAAACCCAAAAACTAACGTACATAAAAAGTTAACGTTAACTAAAATCATATAAACAAAATAACGATTGACTCACCAATATGAGAATCAATTTTAAAATTTTGAATTCGTCGCGTAAAGGTTACCTTTGGAAGCAGAGTAAAGACAAAGAGAGGGCAATGCTGAAAATCCAGCAATAGAAGAAACAAAAATAACATTTCCATTTTGAGAAGCCTTCAATAAAGGATAAGCAATTTGAGATAAATGATAACCAGCTTCAAAATTAGTTCCCATAATTATATTGTAATCTTCTTTTGTGTAATCTTTAGCTTCCTTATGTATTGCCATTCCTGCATTGTTCACCTAATTAATCACAAAAAAGAAGAAGTTATACATCATATATACACATATATATATTATGCGTTAATAACTTTTATATTATCAGATTACTTAAAAAATCGAGGGAACAATTAGTCTGACCAAAATATTAAGCTTTCCATCAAATACATCTTCAATAGTCTTCATAAGTTTTTCACGTTCAGTACGAGATAATAAGTCACAAACAGAACCTTCAACTTTAAGTCCCTTTTTTCTCCAAATATCAAGGCATTCTTGAAGTTCATTTTCATTACGTGAACATGTATATACTCTTGCTCCAAAATTTGCCAATTCTTCCACTATAGCGTACCTAAAAACAATTATAAAACATGATAATGATAAATCAAATGACAAAGAAAAATAATAATTAATATAATGTTTTAGTGTGAATTTGCCTATGGTTCTAACGACAAGAACAACAATAACATATCTAGTAAAATTACATTAAGTAGGGTCTGGGGAAGATAGATTCTACCACTACCTCGTAGAGGTAGAGATATGTTTTCAAAAAACCCTCGGCTCAAGTATATTGAACTCAAGTAAAAGCAGAAGAAAACAATGAAGAAAGTATAAAAAACAGTGTAAAATCTACAAGAAATAAATAATAATAAAAACAAGTAGTAGGATAATCGAAAACGCAATAAACAACATACGACAAGAACTGAGGGTACAACTAGTACTACAACAAACACTAACAAGCCTAAACCTTTGCAAGATAAAGACAACCCTCCTCTCCTACTAATCTTCTACCATAATACGCGATTTACATATGAAAAAAATAATATAAAGTAATTAGCAACATACAAAAATGCATAGCTAAACAACAAAATATTCATAGTAATCCCAATTTAGCTATGATTGCCAACAGATTATAAGAAAATTCAACAAAAATGCATAGCTAAACAACAAAATATTCATAGTAATCCCAATTTAGCTATGATTGCCAACAGATTATAAGAAAATTCAACTAAATAGGAGTTTTTTTAGCAATAAATTAGTTAGAAATCATCGATAAATTCCCTAGCTAATTCCGAAAGAGTTAGAGAGAAATTTTAAAACTCACCCTATGCCTTTGGAGCCACCAGTAACAAGTGCAGTGGTGCCTTTAAGACTCCACTTTTCTCTCAGTTCTGCCATTTCTGGTTTATTTGTTATTATTTTGTGAAAAGGCTTAAAAGTAAGGTATGGCTTGGAGTTATTTCACTTTGTCATATATATATATATAGGAAGAGAAAATGGTTTCTGAACTGTTCACATTAATTCATATCTTTACATCAATTCAATAAATATATGTACGAAGATACAATTGTTATAATCTGCTAAACATATTTCAATTTGTACTGGTCAAATAACTCGCTTATTTTCCTAAACTCAAGCATATACATAGGAAATAAACATGTTAAGCATTTACGATTACACTAATTAACTATACATATTTAAGATTTAATTTATATATATATCGCTCGTATGTAAGCTAGCATTTGACCATTAATTCTCAAATATGTTTGACAAACTATTTTTAAGTGAAGTTTAAATTTAACTTACGTGTTATGCCTGAGTGAGTCTGACCTTCCATGTAACAATATGTGGTTGACAAAAAATCTGACTTAAATGGTACCACAAGAATTGTACTATGTCTTAAACTTACAATCCTAATTGGTGGATGCGTATCAATTACGTAATTAATTTAGAAGGTGGAAGTACCTTTCAAAAATTTAATAATTTAGATTGAATGATTATAATTAAGTTGCAATTTGTAATGGAACTATAGTAAATCTTGTAGATTTTCAGAGAATTTAAGGTGCTATATGTAACTGACGTTTTAAAAATAATATAGGGAAAAAGGACAAATATACCCCTAAACTATCGTAAATGGTTGCAGATATTTTTCGCCATACTTTTGGGACATTGGTGCCCCTGCCGTCCAAAAACTAGAGCACATATGCCCTTCACTCTAACGGAAGACTAAATAGGAACACGCGGCACAATCTTATCCGTTGATCCAATATTTAATAAATGTCAGGTCGGTGGATAAAATTGTGACACGTGTATGTCCGTCAGTACAAATGGTATATATGCTCTAGTTTATGGACGACAGGGGCACCAATGTCCCAAAAGTATGACGGAGGATATCTGCATACCATTTACGATGATTTGGGATATATTTCTCCTTTTTTCCTATAATATATTTCATTGATATGATTTAATCAGATATAACATGCTGTTATTCCATTTTTAGGTTATCATATTACGCTTATTATATCCTTTTTTTAATTGTTAATTCAATGGAATGAAAAAATCAATAAACTGATGGTGCACATAACTTGTAGTACTTTAGTAGTTGAAAAAATCAATACGGTGCATGTAACTTAAAGTCATAGTACTTTAGTAGTTGAAAAAATCAATAAACTGATGGTGCTCGTAACTTGTATTATAAGATGCATTCTATAATTTTCATAAAGATGTAAGCAAATTAAATATGTCTTTTTCATGTCATTAATCTTTCCATGTGAAATAATTTATTATCTCAAGAAACCATGAATACCCAACCCCACCCCTACCTCGCTTCGATTTTGATTGACACGAAATTTAAGAAAATAATTTTATTGTGGGTACGGTGAACGTTCCATAAGCAAAATGGTAGTAGGATCAAAAATAATTTTCTGAGACTTCATAGTACAGTGAAACTATAAATCCATATTTATATGTCTTTCAAACAATGTTAAAATTAGGATCTCAGTAAATTGACCAAATAACCATGGTATTAGGACTCGATTAGTTCCATAGGATACTTGCCATCTCCCACCAACAACAGTATCAAATAACTTTGTCCACCAAAACTAGAACAGATAGAAAAATATCACCAACTCCCTCCGGCTATCAATAATTGTCTATATACTATTTTAAGATGTCCGACAACACTTGTTCACTTTCTGAAATCAATGGATAATTTTATACTTAGTTCCTAATTTACCATTATCACTAACTATAGTCATTTCCCTATTACATTTTTCAAGACATTGTGTCTATTATATTCAAAGGGTGATATAGTAAAATTATCATTCTATTTATAGTTTCTTAATAAATGTGCAAACTCAATAGTGAACAAGTATTGTTGGACAGAGGGAACAATATTTTGTCTTTGTTGAAATTTGAACATGAAATATCAAGATTCCCAACCCACTTTATTGACCAATAGCGACACCCTTAGTTGCCAACATTTGATACAATTTCAATTGGGAATGAGACAGACTCATCAACACTTGCTTAGTTTGTAGATGCAATGGCCTAGACCAATGACCATAAAACAAGATAGAAGGATGACGATGACGACCACAACAACAAACATATTCAGCATAATCTTACAAGTAGGGCCAATAAAGGGTGGTGTGTACGTAGCCTTAACTCTGCTTTGTAAAGGTAGAGAGATTGTTTCCAATAGGCGAGCAAGATAGGAA
This sequence comes from Solanum pinnatisectum, assembly GCA_035578085.1. NCBI lineage: Eukaryota > Viridiplantae > Streptophyta > Magnoliopsida > Solanales > Solanaceae > Solanum > Solanum pinnatisectum. Next base: position 41,218,652 of record CM069085.1, on the reverse strand, counting down.
GAGAAAGTGAATTTTTGTGAAGATGAATTGCAAAATGTCAAAATATATGAGAACTTGATACAAATATCATCTATGCTTTTTAACTTATTTAAGACAAAGACAGTACATTTCTACGTGACAGTGGAAGAAAAAGGATACACAAACACTGTATTAGTATACGTAACAGTATTATGAAAATATACTACTCACTGTTCAGCGACTACTCGTCGTGTGCCTTTGATTCTGCATCTTTGGGACTCTCAACCATTGCTAAGTTCTTATCTTCTGTTTCTTTTATTGTCTTCAGGATGTCTGCTTTTTTCAGCTGAAGAGCTTCCAGTTTGGCATTGATCTTATCCAACTTGGATTTCAACTTACTTAGATCTTTGCTTTTATACTTGTCCTCGAGTTTTCTCTTCTTCTCAGCTTTATCTTTTTTCGAATCCTTTTGTTTCTCATCCTTACCTTCCTTCTCCTTCTTGCTTTTACTTTTCTCTTCTGCTTCATCGTCAGATACTTTCTTGTCTTCCTCAACTTTTAGCTCTCTTGTGGCGACTTCAGCTGCATTCGCCTTGACTTTCATTTCTTTATCCTTCTTCTTGCCTTCTTTATCATCCTTCTCTTCATTATCTTCTTCTTCTGACAACTCTTTGCTCTTGTCTTTCTTCTCTTTATCCTCCTTCCCTTTTACATCATCCTTCTCTTCCTCATCTTCTTCCTCCGACTCCTCTTTGTTCTTATCTTTCTTTCCTTTATCCTTTTTCTCTTTCTTGTCCTTATTATGTTTCTTCTCCTTATCCTTCTTTACACCTTTTTCATCATTCTCTTCTTCCTCTGCTTCGTTCTCGTTCTCTTCATCCGACACCCCTTTTTTCTTCTCTTTATCCTTCTTCTTCCCTTTTTCAATATCCTTCTCTTCTTCTGACTCCTCTTTGATCTTGTCTTTCTCTCCTTTGTTCTTTTTCTCTTTCTTTTCCTTCTTGAGTTTCTTCTCCCCTTTTTCGTCATTCGTTTCTTCCTCCGACTCCTCCTTGCTCTTGTCTTTCTTCTCTTTTTCCTTTTTCTCAATCTTAACTATCTTGAGTTTCTTCTCCACTTTTTCTTCCTCCGACTCCTCTTTGCTCTTGTCTTTCTTCTCTTTTTCCTTTTTCTCAATCTTAACTATCTTGAGTTTCTTCTCCACTTTTTCTTCATCCTTTTCTTCCTCCAACTCCTCCTCGCTCTTCACTTTTTCCTTTTTCTCTTTCTTAACCTTCTTAAGTTTCTTCTCTTTATCCTTCTTCTCCCCTTCTTCATCATCCTTCTCTTCCTCGGTTTCTTCCTCCGACTCCTCCTTGCTCTTGTCCTTCTTTTCTTTATCCTTTTTCTCTTTTTTCTCCTTCTTGACTTTCTTCTCTTTTACATTTTTTGTTTCATCCTCCGACTCCTCCTCACCCTCCTTGTTCTTTTCTTTATCCTTTTTGTCTTTCTTTTTCTCCTTCAAATCATCAGACTTCTCTATCTCTTTCCCGACTTTGAGATGTTGTTCTTCCTTTTCCATCTTTTCTTCTTCTTCCCCGGCAATAACAGTTGTTTCCGCTTCCTATCCAAAATTGTCCGCGTGTCAATGCACCTTCAATTTATCCGAGACATCTGAGAAGGAGATGCAAAATTAAGAAAACAGTAAGTCTATCATTTTCATGTTTAATAATAAAATCATTAGGTAGAAAGACACTATTGCTAGCACAGAAGATTTTTCTCAAAATGATGAAGAACAAACAATGTTTTCACAGGCTGCAGTGAATAAGGTATCGGGGGAAGTTGGGTGACATAGACAAATAAATTCATATATGGCAACTTCCACACATCAAGAGAAGAAAAGAACCATGGTGGAGGTTAAGGAATCCATAACTTGACTCGAAAAAAGATCTCGATGAAACATATCCTCTATTCTTATTCCTGCACTTCTATATCCCATGCCACTTTATACTTTCAGCTTCTAACTATTCTTCAGCATTTCTTCTCCATAAACCCCACTTAAACTGTAGTTTTTCTTCTTTTTCGTTCTTCCCGTATCATACTAAGATATAATCAGTGAACTTCATTACCTGTAGGCTGTGAAGAAACTATGATTTGATTCACTACATAAGCCAGGTTTTCCCCCAACTCGAATTAAGATGCAGTTTAAACCTAATGAAACACAAACTCGTCTCTTGCAAGGATGTTCACACTGTTCAATGACAGTTTTGTGTAGTGACACACTACCTATGAGTTACAATCACATGGGAAGGCAACTGAACTACTAAAGTCTGTAAAATCATATTAGATCAAAGCCAAATATCGAAAGTAAGTCGACTAAATGAAAATACAGTAAATAGGCATTAGCGATCCATAAGATGGAACTAACACATACTTATAAAAGAAAAGAATCATGATGGTGGATACAGACCCCATCTTTTACTGTAGACCTGACTCCAAAAATATTACTTCACTGAAACATTTCCTCTATCCTTTTCCTGCACTTCTATATTCCGTGCCACTTCATACTTTCAGCTTCTAATTCATTTCGAGTATTTCTTGTTCTCCCTAAGCTGCACCTAACTGTAGTTCATTCACTTTTTCATTCTTTCCGTACCATACTAGAGATAATCAGTGAACTTCCTTACATATAAAAAGACTACGATTTGATTCACTACATAGCATTTTCTCCTTAACTCCAAATTCAGATGCAGAGAAGCCATAATAGCAACTGTACGATTCTAAGATAGATCACAGTCTTGGGAATTGAAGATAACTCAGAGATGTCACTGATTATTTAGTAACCTCATTCCACTTTAATACTGTTAATAGACACACGGTAGACACAATATAGATTGCCATTATTTGACATGTGAGCTTGCTAACATTACCGGTACAAAGCCCGTCAAAGGAAGAGGGTTGTGGTAAGTTGATAGTCGGTGTAAAACTAGCACATTTTATGATGAATCCACGCAACACAGAATACAACCACAACTATCCCAATCAATCACAAGGCAGAAACGAGAAAAAGAAGTAGGCTTTCTTGTTTCCAAATTTCTTTTTCCTTTTTTATGTGCTCTTCATGAGCATACAGAAACTTACCGGATGATAATAACAACGTACCCTGTGTAATCCCACAAGTGGAGTTTGGAGAGAGTGGTCTATATGCAAACCTTACCCCTACCTCTTATGCTGGTAGAGAGGTTGTTTCTGATCGACCACCCGGCTTAAATTAAGCATATCAAAGCAGGTTAGAGAAGGGAAGAAGGGAATACAGTAATGAAGAAGCCATGATGAAAAAAAAAACTGGAGAAGAGAACAATAGCACAACAAATAATAAGAAAATTGAAACAAAGTAAGTAACCGGTAGTGATAGAATTGAAGAATAAGATAATAGGGGATTGAACTTACTGGACAATCACAATCAATCAAAATGGTAATTCTTCAATAGAAAAAAGGAAAGTGATACTGACATAACAAAAAATATATCCAATACATATTTCATTTAGTAATTTCCAAGGGGGAGTGGGAATGGATCCTATTAAAGATTATTAACCCCAAATGAACATCACATCAACTACAACAACATATCCATACACAGAGCTTACTCCTACCTTTGCGGGATAGGGAGATTGTTTCCAATAAACCTCGGCCCAAAAGAAGTATAATCAAAGATGATTGAAAGGAAAATAACAACAAAACAACAAGATAAACAATGCAACATGTAGTAGTAGTAGTAGTTAAAAAGAACAAGATACTAGGTGAACTACATAAGGAGAATATGAGAAGAAGAGACTATTCCCCAAATTAACATCACATAAGCTATAAAATGAATCCTCAAAATTGATCCATAAAGACCCTCCACCACCCACCCACCATATACATTTGCATACAGCAATCTCAAATTCTTCAATACAACAAAACAATCAATTACAAATTAGAATAATAAACAAGAAACCCAATAAAAGATGATGCAATCTCAGCTAAAGGAATCAACTTTTATCCAATATAAACAACACCCATTTGAGATCATCAAGATAAAAATTTTACCCTTTTCACTAAACAGCAAAAGACCCAATAAAAGATGATATAAACAGCCAAAAAAACCAACTTTTACACCATATAAACAACACCCAAATGAGATAACCAAAAATAAAACTTACCCTTTTCACTAATCAGCAAAAAAAACTTCCAATAAACCCAATAAAAGACAATATAAACGCAGCTAAAAGAACCAACTTTTACACAATATAAACAACACCCAAATGAGATAATCAAAAAATAAAAACTTACCCTTTTCAATAAGCAGCAAGAAAACTCCCACAAACCCAATAAAAGATTATAAAGGAACCAACTTTTACACAATATAAACAACACCCATAAGATAATCAAAAAATAAAACTTACCCTTTTCACTAAACACCAAAAAACTCAGTGGCCCAATATGAACAATGAAGGAATAGATATGTTCTGGATATTACAACAAATCTAAAAAATTGAGAATCTATTTATAGAATAAAAAAGGATCTATCTAATCTATAAGCCGCGTATTAAACGCAACACGGAGAAATTGAATATAGACTTTAAAGTGTCGGTAGATATGAGATATTAATTGATTTTTAAAGTTTAACTTCAAATTTGGGGGAAAAAAAGAGTGTTTTTTGGGTTAAAGGAATCAAAAGAAGAAAGAGAGAGGAAGAAGAAGAAGCTACCAGAGGTGTCATCCATGTTGTTTATGTGTATGACACGTGGTGATCGTGTGTTGATTTGAATAGAGAAAATTGCGATCACCAATAAATGAAAATAAACTGTAGACTAAAGGTTGGTTTAGCTTGGATATGAAAATTTTATTAGTAACTTTTTTAGGTAGGGAGTGTTATGTCCGGTTTTATTCCGTATAAATTTAGATTAATCAATATTGATAATGAAAATCTGAAAAAAATAAAAAGAATCAATTGTTATATTGTTAGATTATCGTCAAAATGTGTGATACAATAAATAATAAATATAGATGTTTCTTTCTTAATCAAACATCTAAATTTTAAATTTTGGGTATGAAAGTTTTCTCGAGAGGAAGAGTTTTCTTCGAGTTACCTATGTGACGTGAATTTAAGATTAGTCAAGTTTAGTAATGAAATCAAAATTTCTCTAAGAAAGATCAAAATATGAAAAATACACAAAGAAATTTTTGATACAAATGATTTGTATCGAGGAATATATTACTTTTGACACAGTTATATTTATTGATGCAAATGAGTTGCATACATTATATAATTATCGATAAGATATATAAATCAATTGTATTATTCTCATCTCTCTTCGGTCTTAACTTTGTCTTTCTCAATCTCGTTCACTTCTCTCCTATTCCGTTGTTAAATCACCTTTTTTAGGTAACTAGACGTTTTTATTAATCACATATAAAAGCATTACAACATAGTTGTCCAACTTAGCGAGCTTAGTCTATACAACAACCACATTATTACACCTCTAACTCAAAGCCTAACATCATCCCTAGTTACAATAACCATGTTTGTATAAGAGACCTAACTCTTGTGGTAACTCTAACATTACAATAACCATGTTTGTATAAGAAGCATCTTTGCCTAAACATGCATAGTAAATCACACTGCACAAACAAATGTCCCGCGTCTCAATTACAAGTATTAATAATAATTCGGAGAAGGGTCTAAAATGCCCCTTAAGTATTTGAATTGATATAAAATTACCCTCCATCCACCTATCGGCCCTAAAATACCCTTGATGTCCACCTTTCGGCTCAAAAATACCCTCGATATTAATCCGTTGACTCATATTTGCCCATATTTTTAATAGCTCCCTTAAAGTAAAATTATTAAATATTTATTTATTATATTGCTTAATGTGATTGGTCCAAATTAAACCCTTTCTCATATAAATAATAAAAATGATATTTTTAAAAAAATCTATTTTTCTATAAAACCACTTATGATTCATATTTTGACCCAATACACTTGAAAATAATATTGAAAAAATAATTAATTTCATGATATCTTCCTATTGGCCTATTTTAAATCAATCTCAGTTTATTATAACGTAACCCAACTCATAAATGGGGATCCAACTAAAATCCATGCTTACCCCGACTGATTGTCCATCTAAATAAATTATTATTTCATTAATATAAAATTCTCAATTATCCAAATATCTTGTTCATTTTTTCTTTTATTCCTTTTTTTAATCTCTTATTCTTAATTAGGATATCGGGGACTCAAACTTGAAATGAACTCACATATTTATATTGTTTTAATTAGTATTATTGTCATGATGGAATGAGGGTGGGGATAAGAGAAATGATTATTTTTAATTTTGGGTACACACAAAAGAAAAATGTAATATTTGTACATATTTGCTTAATTAAGTCATTTTTTAATGAACTAATTATTTCTATATGAATGCATCGTTATTTTCCTCCTTTTTTTTCTCTTATTTGTCATAAATTAATAAAAAAATTAAAATGGTGGACAAGATCCAAATAGAAAAAAAAATGGAAGAGATAGAAAGTGAAGGACCGGGGAGGTAGGAGTGTAGAGAGTAAACGCCTAACCTTTTTATAATTTTAAATTTACTATGAAATTCAAAATAAAGTCAATCATGTGAGCTTATATATTAAATCATTGTAAAGGAAAAGGGCCTAAAATGCCCTTAAACAATGATACTTGGTACAATATTACCCTCCATCCACCTAATGAGTATGATTTGTTAGACATAAGAGTATTTTTGAGCTGAAAGGTGGACGTCAGGGGTATTTTAGACCTGATAGGTGGATAGAGGGTAATTTTGTACAAATTCAAATACTTGAGGGGCATTTTAGGCTCTTCTCCGATAATAATTTTTCGTATACAAATTAATAATATTTTTTATTTTTAGATTCATATTAATTATGTTAGTTGCCTTGATTTTTTACGAAACATGTTATTATAAAATAATAATATATATTTTAAATAATTTTAAAACTTACGAGTATAAATTATATTTCTTAACAAATTAAATATTTTCTCTCTAAAGTTGTGATCAAACACAACATAAAATTTGATTTAAAACTTTACTCAAAAATAATTTATCAAAAATATTTATTTATCTAGATTTCCACGTAAAAATAACTTGCCAAAAAAATTTGGAATATTGGGCCAAATGCTTGCCTAAAAGAAGGTTTGAATTAAAGTTTGCACAAAAGAAACCTCCCTTCACGCTGTGTCACTGAATTGTCTCTCTCTCAGACACGCTGCTGCAACATTCTTTCATATTGCTGTCTCTTTCTCTCTCTTCCTATCTGCCTCCCTCTTTCTCTCTCTAAAATTTTTTCAAGGGGTCGAAGCAGAAACTTACAGACAAAGAAAACGACGGAGGGGAGAGAGAAAGTGCCAAGAATTCAGTAGATCTCTCATTCTTCTCCCAAAATGAACGATCTTTTAAATGTAAGTTTGTTTCCCTTTTTCTTTTTTTGTATATCTACATTTTCTTGATCTGTATAGCAGCTGAAAAATACAGAGAAATGGGGAAAAAGGAGCAAAATTTGTTGACCCCATTTGGATATTTCATGTTTTAGTGCTTTTATTGCTTAAAGACTCAATTTTTAGTTGTCATGATGGCTGCTTTACCTTTTTTTGATCTGGCTGGTAGCTGAGAAATACAAAGGATTGAGAAAAAGGGATAAAACTTGCTGATCCCTTTTGGATTTTTTCCATGTTTTAGTGCTTTTATTGCTTAAAGACTCAATTTTTAGTTGTCACGATGGCTGCTTTACCTTTTTTTTTTTTGATCTGGCTGGCAGCTGCGAAATTCAAAGAAATGGGAAAAAGGATAATCTTGCTAACCCCTTTTGGATTTTTCATGTTTTACTGATTGAGTCAATTTTAGTTGTCATGATGGCCGCTTTACCCTTTTTTTGATCTGGATGGCAGCTGAGTAATATAAAGAAATGGGAAAAAGAATAGAACTTGTTGACCCCTTTAGGGTTTTTCCATGTTTCATTGCTTGAAGAGTTGATTTTTAGTTGTCATGATGGCTGATTTACCATTTTTTTTGTTCTGTATGGTAGCTGAGAAATACAAAGGCATGGGAAAAAGGATAAAATTTGCTGACCCCTTTTGGATTTTTTCATGTTTCACTGCTAAAAGGGTCAAACTTGAGTTGTTAGGATAGCCACTTAATCATTTAAAAATCTGGATGGCAGCTGAGTAGTACAAAGAAATGGGAAATAATAATAATAAAACTTGCTGACCCCTTTTGAATTTTTCCATGTTTCACTGCTTTCATTGCTCAAAGGGGCAAACTTTAGTTGTCATGATGTCCACTTCTCCATTTTTCTGATCTGAATGCCAGCTGAGTACTCAAAATCGGAAAGAACAAACTTGTTGACTCCTTTTGGATTTTCCTATGTTTCACTACTTCCATAGCTCAATGAGCCATATTTTATTGGCCACTATAACCAGTTTATTTTTTTGTTAATTCGTATGACAGCTGAAATGGGGAAATAACTAAACTTGTTGACCCTTTTCTGGATTTTCCCTTGTATACCTTCTTTCATAGCTCAAATGATCCAACTTTTATTTATTGTTGTACCCAATTAAACATTTTTTATTGCACGACAGCTGATAATTACAAAGTAATGGAAAAATACAAAAGATGTTGAGCCTTTTTGTGTTTATCCCTAGTTTCACTGCTTTCATAGCTCAGATGGTCAAATATTTGTATGTCATTACCCAATTTTCCATGTTCCTTTTTCATTTGATTAAGAAAATGAAGGTTTTTGCAGTGTATAATTGTATATTATTGAGTATTCTTGACACCTTCTAGACGATGGATAAGTTAGGAATGAAAAGGAAATGCAGAAAATGACATTTGGATCATGACAAATGTTAAAAAAACTGCATTCTTGGCCTTCCCTTGCTACTATGATAATGGTGGTTTTAAAACTACTGCTGTAAGGATAAGAGGAAGTGAGGAAACCAAGTTCCTGGAATTTCTATTGCTTATAAGGATTTGTATGCAAAAATTCCACATAAATTTTTTCATAAAAAAGAGAATAACTTTATATAAATAGCTCATTTATTATATGCCGTTTTGAAACAATACAACAAGGTGAGAAATGATTCTTTAGGCTTCACTGTCAAAGATGATGTCTGAGTGTTGTTGTCCCTGTTATGGAGTGGGAAAAAGGCTCAAACTTTAGTATGATCTTCTCCTTCAGGAACCACTACTCTCAATCGTTTCCCTGTTTAGTGTACATACTTTCTCCATGCAAATATTTAACAGATTTTTACAATTAGGAGGCAAAGTTGCTTGATCCTCTGTGGGCTCCTCTCCATGGCATATTGCTACCCAAGAATTGTCACACTATTAGCTGTGTTTACACCTTTTAGCAATATTTAGCTTGCTATTGTGGTCTTTAACCAATTGGTGCTTAGTCAAACGCCTTTGCTAACATAAAAAAGAGAAAAATGCTAATATGATGTCACTGTAACTATCTCAATCTCCATCATAATAGATGAAAGAGTGTTAAGGGAACTTGTGCAGAATTTCTAAAGTTTGTATGTACGATTGACCTTTGTCTTGACATTTATCTACTTAAATGATTATCCTGGGAGTACTTTTGTTTCTTCACTAATGATTTCAGAAGATATTCAATGTCTGTATTGCTCGACTTCTCGAAGAGTCTAGTATATTCTTAGTGCTATATTTAGTGTTACTAGGTTTTAATTTCTTTGACGTATATTGGTACCAAAGCCTTTAAGCATGTTGGTGCACTTGTTGAAAAGCCAAAAAAAAATCATTTTTCATTTGACATTAACTTGATTTCTCTTGTAGGATGATGATAATTTTGATGTCCCAAGGCATCAAAATAATAGAAATGGAGATGTTGAAATGGGAACACAAATACCAATGAATTCCGGGGAGCTAGGCCTTGATGATTTCTTTAAAAAGGTTTTTGGATGATCTTTTTACTTTTCTTGCATTGGAATAATAATACCATAATTGTCCTATTCATCTCCCTCTCCTTCAATTACTTTCCTGCACATTTTTAAGTTGATCTCATGAAGGTTTCTCACTTCCTCCATTTCTTGCCCCTACTTTCTTTGTTTGCTAGGTTAAACAAATTGAGAAACAGTATGAAAGACTGAACGAACTACTCCAGAAGCTTCAGGTATAAATGTCTTTCTTTTTTTCTTCTGACAACCTTTTCTTAAGAAGGTATTTCCATTAGAAACCTGCAACGGAATTGCACCTAGTTTCCTTGAAAGTGTATTAGAGTGCTTCAGAATTTTAAATTTTTTTATATTAAATTTTCCCGATCTTTACCTAGTTGATGGATATACAAGGACAAATAGAGAGAGATTATTCACCAAGACTTTTTTCCTTTCTTTTGCCTATGCTACAGAGGGATGGGGTCTAAAAATATGGGGAAATTTTCTTATTATGATGTTGGTATTTGGTTCAGGGCTCTAAATGGGGAACTGTGTTAGGTTGATGTTTCATTTTCTTTAGTGTCCAGAGACGCTACTTCTATTTTTACAACTTGCTCATTCTTTGACCAGGACATGCCCCTTTCTCTTTTATGAGTTTGGTTTATTGTTGTGTTTTATCTGATATGTGTTTGATATCTGTGAAATTCTAAGGCAACTTATTTTATTTGTCACTTTGTGTACATGCCTCTTGGTTTAACTGCATGTTTTTCTGCTCCAAGGTCTGACTTTCACATGCAGAGATTTCGATTTAAAATTCGCAATCCTCGATGTGATGACCAAGTGCGCGAAGGTGTCACATTCTAACATGTTTGTGTTCTCCCTTTCAGTTTAGGGGCTTTCAGAGTTACATATCTGTGTCAGAATCAATGAAGTTATAATGTGTTTAATGTGCCACTTTCTTCCTGTTGACCACCTGATTTATAAGCCTTTGTAGCTTTATATTTTAATTCAATTCCAACAAACTTCTACAGTTTGAAGAATTGGTATTTGAAGTGCATGTCTTGCATAATTTAATGCGATGGTTTAGCAGATATTAGTTGTCATCTCTCGGACCCTCACAACTTCATTTCCACCATTTTGACCTTTAGCTGTTTAGTAATATAGTAAAGTTCTGAGAGACAATTTGTGTTCCTCTACATTACTAGAATGCTCTTCCATATGCCCCCTCTATAATTCATATTTTTCTCTCAATGTGTACTTCAACTAACTTAGGGGTTCATGTGGTTAATTAAGAATTATAGCTCAATTTGTAGGTTAATTAGCACAATATATACGTAAGCCAAATGAGCTTAGATAATCTGCATAACCATTTGTTTCTTGAAGTTCTAGGTAATACATAAATACTTAAGATCTTTCTCCATGCTCACAGGATGCTCATGAGGAATCAAAGGCTGTTACAAAAGCTTCTGCTATGAAAGGTAATCCATCTTCTTGCAGTTATAGTGCTCTAGCAAGTGATGTAGCCATTTGTTTTGCATGATTATGACATTCTGAACTCATAGTAGATACTCACTCTAGCCCATGTTATGGAACCTAGTTTGACTTGATTGGAGTAAGAAACTCCTAATGTGTTACCAAAGCTGAATTAGAATATTTCTTCATTAGGATATTTGAAATGTAAAAAATGATTTTACTTCCGGAAAAAGGCACTGCAAGAAAGTTCAGATTATTTAATAGAGGTTATTATTATATGTCCTTATGGTATCCTGCAGGTAGACGTCCAGAATTTCGTAGAAATAGGTCAGTTATTCTTATTATACCAAAAAATAGAAAGTAGAATGAATCAAAACATAAGATAATTAGATACTCTGGTCCAATTTATTTGTTCTTTCCTTCAAGGATGTATCCCAATTATGTAACCTTAGTGTGACGTCTTTTGATACACTTCTACAAATAATAATACTCTTTATGTTCCACCCATCTTTTAAAACTTAAAATGTATTAAGTGATTTGAAAGTTCAATAGCAAACACATTATTGTTTGTAATGTAGCACATAAAAGATAAGTAGTAAAAAAGGAGTACGTTGCACTGAGTAAGATTTCTCTTTCTTTAGAAAAGTACCTTTTCCTTTGTTTTTTTGTTATTCATTTTCATAATGAGTTTGTTAATGATATATTGTAACCTGCAGCAATTAAGCAGCGGATGGAAAAAGATGTTGATGAAGTCGGAAAAATAGCCCGAGTAATCAAATCAAAAATCGAGGAGCTTGATAAAGAAGTGAGTAGTATTAAATGCTTATGTCTCTTACTTTTGGTCCTGTTATTTCTTTGTTTTTGATCTATTTTTGTTCTCTTGCAGAATCTAGCCAATAGAAACAAACCAGGTTGTGGTAAAGGATCAGCTGTTGACAGATCAAGAACAGCAACAACAGTGTAATTTTGGCTAATTTTTCTCCTTAGTTCCACTGATGGTTATATCTTTGTAATTTGTCACACAATTGTTATTTTGAGATTGTTAAATGGGTATCTCACAACAACATATTTCAAAGAGATGCTCATACTGGTTGGCTATGGTGTTTATGGGCACTATGCTGTGGCAGGAAAAGCAGAAGACTTTGGGGATAAGTGTGGGTGAATCAACATTAGAGTTGGTATTATGTCTTTTTAGTAAAATGAAGTTTGAATTCTCGTTTGTACTGATTAAGAGAGTAAATAAGATTATGGTAGGGGTTGTATTAAGATCAAATGCCTGCCTTGTATACCACCTTATCAAATTATGAAGGTATTAAAATTGTACTAACTTTTACTTCTTAGTTATTATATGCACACATATGGGAAACTTAAGTTAGGAGCTTCTGATTTGTCAATGCTTAATGTATCTGAGAAGTTGATAGATTGAAGCGTTTATTGATCTCTCCTTAGTCTTCTCCTCGTGCATTATTGTGCATTCTTAATACTAATCTTGATATACCTATAGTCCTCACTTGACTTGCTATATATTTGCAGTTCCTTGAAAAAGAAGTTCAAAGATAAAATGGCTGAGTTTCAGGTACATCAACTGCATTAAGAATGACTTTTTCTCTAGATTTTACTTGCTCTTACGTTCAGTTGATTATTATGATTGCAGACTTTAAGAGAAAACATCCACCATGAATATCGCGAGGTTGTTGAAAGGCGAGTATTCACAGGTGCCAAAGCTTTTGAGTTTGATATTTCTGTGTGGAGTGTAAATGTTTTAAAGCAGATTCTAATTGCTATTCCTTTTTTCTTATCTTTCTCTTTATGTGGTCGACAGTGACGGGTAATCGAGCTGATGAAGAGGTAAATCTTGGTAATTGTTGTGAATTATTGAGAACTTTAGATTCTTTTTGCGTATCTTCTAACTGTTCTCGTTTTCTTGTTTCCCTCTATTTTCACCTTCAGACAATTGATAGGTTGATAGAGACTGGGGACAGTGAACAGATATTCCAGAAAGCTATTCAGCAACAAGGGCGAGGACAGGTATGCTCAACGATTTTCACAATTTCTTCTTTTCATTAACTTTGAATAACCTTATGTCCAAGTACTAGGTTATAGCCTTTTCACATAGCTCATAGGATCAAAATTTCAATGCTTGCGTTATTTATTCTTGAATTTAAAATCATGCTTGTATACAGTTTAAATTTCTGTGGCAATTTGGCATTTCCCCTGGCGTGTTAACATGAATTTGGTCCACTGGCCATCCGATGCCCCTTAGTATTGGTTTATTTCAGTTCTTTAACATGCAACTCAATATTTTGATAGGTTCGTTTTAATCACATACATTAAAGCCCATGGAGCCTTATCTTTGTCTCCTCGCGACATTTTTTACCATGCCAGATGCTGTTGCTTGCATATACTTGAGTTTTGATACAATTTGTAGATTTTCAAATTCCTAGACATGGAATGGAAGAGGGGAAATGACTATTCCAGATGAGTGAGACTTATACTTCAGGCACCCAGGCACTGCCGAGGTTTCACGAGTAGCGGTGTAGGAAAAAGATAGAGCTAAAGGAAGCCTCTTGCCCTATGTTAGGTGACTGTATTATCTTGTGACCATTATAACATCTTGCAAACAGCTCTTTTTTAACGTCATGTTGTGTTTATTCCATTATATATTCCCTTTCTTTCAAGTGCCAATGCCATATCCCTGCTTCCATTAACACAAGAGAAGAAATTCTTAGCTCCTTCCCACTCGTTAGAAACCACCATAAAGTAATTGAGATTCGTCTTAATCCTTACTGTCGTTAGCTGGATGTGGCCAAGTTGACAAAGATCTCTATAATCCTCAAGCTGCTACTGGTAATGCTTGAGCAGTGGCTTGCCCTTGAAGTGTAGTGTAGAATACAATGACCCATCTAAAAAACGAATTACGCAACATATTGGAATCTTGTTCAGAAGAGAGCAGATAGCAGGGGAATTAGCTCAGAAGTCAGAAGAGAACTATGGAACGAAAATTATCTCCCCATCACCTGATCTTTATTTCTATTTTGTTTTCATTTTCAATTAAATGATATTACATGCAAACTTTTGTCCTTTTATGTGATAAAGCAGCTCATGTACATTTATAATATTGCTAGCATGGCACTTGAAGTTTTAGTAATCGTTAATATAGTATGCCGATTCTCAATGTTGGCGTCTTGCAGATAATGGGCACACTAGCTGAAATTCAAGAGCGCCATGATGCAGTTAGAGAATTAGAGAGGAAGCTTCTTGAGTTGCAACAGGTACTATATACTTTACTTAGACCTTTTAACGGGGAAAGGAAGTACTAGCAAAGATTTCATTGGAAAATCTCAATTGAAGAAGAGGAGAGAAAGGACCAAAAAATTCATTGACAACAACATAGATAGTTTCTGCCTTCGTTTTTATCTTCTACTTGTGGACTAGACTTAAGTTCAGAGAACTAAACATAATCTGGTTAGTCCTAGGTATGTTGATGAGTTTGGCTTAATAACCTGATGCCAACTGAAAATATGACAAATAGAAGGTCTTTCACTGTGTATATGCGTGTGTTTGCATGCTCATATGTCTCTGTGCACATGCTTATACAGTTCTTTGAGGGGGGGGGGGGGGGGACATGCATAAGTAACGATGCCATGATTGAATGAGTTCCTGTAGAGAAGAGTAAAAAAGACACGATGATGTCTGGTTATAAATTTTGTTCTATTCTGCAATGCAGATATTCCTGGACATAGCAGTGTTGGTTGATGCTCAAGGAGACATGCTTGATAATATAGAATCACAGGTATTGATATTCTTAAGAATGGAAATTAGCATTTGGGTGTGATTATGTTTACATTACCCTCATCGCCAACAACCCGAATTTCCAGGTTTCAACTGCTGTAGACCACGTACAATCAGGGACTACTGCTCTACAAAAGGCAAAGAAACTTCAAAAGAATTCAAGAAAATGGATGTGCTTCGCCATCATGATCCTCCTCATAATTGTTGCAATTATCGTTGTTGGCGTGCTCAAGCCATGGCAGAGTAACAAGGGTGCTTAACTTACTAATAATCCCACATGAGCAATGTATAGATACATAATGTATACTATCATTGATCATGCTATTCATTACAACATTTCTTGGTTTTGTACATGTTGAACCTTGGGGCTTGCCTCTATATATAGTTTGAAGTGTGATTGAAATATGTAATCTATTCTTTATAATCTTGATTTTTATCTGGTTGGAATTGAGAGAACACTTTTTTGGACTGGAAAAATACATTTTTCACAAATTTTATTAAACTCTAATGTCTTTGCTTGAATGAGTTTTGTGTAGGAAAAGGTTACTAGCAAGTTATAAGGTTAGCTAGAACAAAAGAATGAGAGTTTCTTGGTCACCTCGGAATCAACTTCAAACACATGCATATCTAGTTTTGCTTGCCAAAAGCTTAACTCATAGTCGATATTAAGTCCTAATGTCTCAAAATGAGGAGCTAAAAGTTTAAAGAGAGGAGGCCATAGTGTTTTTTTTTTCATTCCTTTATTTTGAACTTCGTGAATAACTCCATTCTATTTCTTTCTCGTTACAAACAAAAAAGTAGAATGAAATTCTAGTTATACACTTTCTTCGTTCTAAGATTAACTTAGAATGTGTATTTTTTCAGATGTATATAACTTTGGTTGTAATTGAAGTCCATTTTCCCCGTAAAAAAGAATGATTTTCTTGAGTGTTTTATCGACGTAAAGTCTATGTACTTGTGGGATTATGTTGAGTATGTTGTTTGGTTGTAATTGAAGTGATTAGTCTCAATCAAAATTCAAGAGGGTTTAACTGTATATAATTCATACTTCGAGGGGCAATGTGTAAATTTCAATTTCTTTGAGTGAAAAAATCTCCTCGCCCGCGAATTGTCGAGGGTTTAGCAAACACTACACTTTTTACACTAAAATGGACACAGCGAAAGACACCGTACAGCACGACGCCGTTTTGCCGGCCGGCGACGATGATACTCCGACGTTAAGCTCTCACGCCCTAGAAGCACTGAAAGAGTTCCTCGCTGAGCAGAGCCGAGCAGTTGAGGAAGCTTCGTCAGCTGCGGCGGAGGATGACGTGGCGCTGGTATCGGAGGATTGGCGGCTAAGCCAGTTCTGGTATAACCGCGAAACAGCTGAAACTGTCGCTAATGAAGTCCTCAATCTCTGCTGGTTGATTGATTCGCCGGCGGTTGCTTGCATTGCTTGCCCCACACTTTATGCTTATCTCAAGGTAAGGTGCTTTAAGTAAGTGTATTTTAGTTGTCAAGCTTGTATAATTTAGAACTTTATGTTTAGATTTTCTTTCAAAAAGCTAGCAAAAATGAGTTGTTGAAGCTTTACCTTTACCATTTCAGATTAAATTAGTTGTTGAAACACAGCCACTGATATATGCTTAACTGATTGAGTGATGGAACTATGCGAGTTTAATAGGATTTTTGTATGATGGATGGTAAAAATAAGCTGGATTTTCGATATGAGAAAAAGATGTTAACTAAGAATAAACTTGACGAAAAGAGATAGTTTGGTACCTAACATATATAGCATCTGAGGTATTTTGAGGAAGGGGGTTTATTAATATCTATAGTATCAGAGCTAGTTCATTATCTTTGTTTGCCGATTTCTTGTCCAGAAAAGAGTCAAGCTAGGTGGAGCTGTCATGTCGTGTATAAATATCCTATGTTGTGTCTTTCATTCTCTCGATGCGGGTTTATGCATTTGTTTTTTGGGTTTAGGTGGTTCCAAAAGCAGTTGGTCTAGTTTTAAAACCAAACACGGTTGTTAAATTATTTCACCATTGCAGGGAGGTTGCATACAAAAGCAATAAACACATGAGAAATGGAAATTCTTTTCAAATGCTTACGTTTGAATTGTTCTGTGTACATTTGTCTATATTCCCATGGGGTTCTATTTATATCTCTATTTCATCTTCATATTTGTCTGTAAATTATTTGCAAGTTCAATTGTGGATTGTATAAGAAATTTATATTTTGTGTCATGTTCTTTCAAGCATGATATTGTACTATTAAAAGTACTTGTGAAGCAACGTTTTTCTTACATTTTCCTCTCCTCAAAGGCTACTTATAGTAACTTTTGTTTTGTTCTGATAAAGTATTTTAGTAACTTAACTTGGAAAGTTGGCAAGACTAAAGCATAATACAATTCATCACTTTTCTTTAATGTTAGCTTCTGTACCCAATTTTATGTTATTCTTCTTTTTCAAAGTTAGTAGGTTCATAGCCCATTGCCAGATTGTCGCTTTAGTTTGGAACTTGAGTGTACTCAATTGTTTATCTGATTTTTGGTTATTCATGGTGAACCATATTTTCCAACTTCTTATGCTTTGTTTTATGCATGCGGTCTCAGAAAATTGACCCTAATGCACCTGCACAAATTCTCGAGTATGACAAACGGTTTGAACAGTATGGAAGTGAGTTCACATTCTACGACTACAACCTACCAGAAGATCTTCCTTCTTCAATGAAGCACTCATATCCAATAATTGTTGCAGATCCTCCTTACCTGGTGAGAGCTGATAAATGCTGTATACTGAAGTGGTTCTATGATAATTAAAGAGTATACTTTTTTTACTGTATTTCATTTTTACTTGCGACTAATTTGATTTCTGAAGTTCCCTATATACTTGAGATATATCTAAAAATAAATTGTCCTCTTATATTCAGAATTGCCTACAGTCGAAGAGCATCCATTGCTTAATTATGGGCTTCTTACCTTTGGATGGGATGATATATGAAAAAAATGCATAGTTTGCATGAAAGTATCCCAAATCTTGACTGTTTCATAGTCTAGCATGCAAGTTTAAGTGAACCTTATTCTTTCCCTTTTCTTTCCTTCTCGCAATTTGGTCATCTTAATTTCAAATGTTATTCTCTTCTATCATGAAAATTGACTTAATCTCATGCTTCTTTTCAGTTTCTATATTAATGAGAAAATTCTGTGCTTGCCTTGATTGTTCATTTTTATGATTTGTTATTCTTCGGTGCAATAGGGATATCTTAATGTTTAGTTGGAAAATGCTCATCAACATTGGTTATAAAGAAAATGCTCATAAACATTGTTTTTATCTTTATGTGTCTTTCTTTTGTTTTCTTTATCTGCATTGTCTTTACCTTTTATTAATCTACATTTCAAAGGTCAGCATGGATTACTTCTAAACCTCAAGGTCCCTCTCCCTCTCTCTCTCATATGCGAGGATTCAGCTTAAAAAGAACCTGAAGATAGGCTTGTCTGAAATGGACCTTTAGAGCATCTTCAGCTATATTAGAAGGCTGTTTTTAACCTAGAAATGGATAGATACCTCTTGTTCAGTTAACCTCTTTAATCTCTGTTAGGAAACTATCTCCTTATGCACTGTCGTGACGATGAAGATGAATTATTCCCATTACTTTGTCTTGTGCAAGTTTGACGTTCATCTGATGATTCGTTCAATACCTTTCTTCTTTTATGTTTCAGAGTGAGGAATGCTATGAAAGTGAATCAATCACATCATTGTCATTACTCATTAGTTGTCTTCTGCTATTTTGACATTTATGCAATGATTTATTCAAATATCTACTCTTTTTTCTTTTTTAAAATTTCAGAGTCAGGAATGCTTAGAGAAAGTTGCTAAAACAATTTCTTTTCTCACGAGACCAGGACAAGCATACTTGCTTTTACTCACAGGTACATACTGAATTTTATGCAGTGTTTTACGACTTGGTCTCCCGTCGGCTGTCGTTCATCATGCTAATGGTCATTGAATCTAGTTATGGTTTTTTAAGGATCATTAAACAATGAATCCAGTTATCTCTTCCTGTGTTCATTCTTCATGATTGTCATCAAGCTGCTTACTAATTTTATTAGTTGCAAATATTATGTTGATAAAAAAGTTGAAACTATCAAATGAGTTGGCATCAAGGTTTATCGATTTGCAGACGCCTCCTAAGCAAAAAGAGGAGGAACTTTTTTTAAAGCAGAACAGAGTGATAATTTTACTGAAGAAAAGAGAGGAGAAAAAGAGAGTGGAGAAAATGAAGAAGGGATATCCTGTCTTGAAAATAACCAGAGTAAATATGCATTGAATGTTATTTCACTTCTCTTTCTCTTTTGGACATGCAGGTGAAGTGCAAAGTGGTAGGGCTTCCGAGCTCTTGGGTTTACATCCATGCGCTTTTAGGCCAGATCACTCCAGCAAACTAGGCAATGAATTTCGACTGTTTACAAATTATGACCCAGGGACAAGGCTAGGTGGCTGGGAGCAGGTGTAACAAACACTTCTCCAATTGGAAATCTTCTTCTCCAAAGAAACCGTAGGTTGACATGGTTTGTAATAGAATTTTTTTCGAACATACTTCGAATCTACACATCCTTCCATGGAATATCATCTCAAAATCTTCTTCAGTTACCTAAACATAGCTGAAAGAGCACAAAATATTACTATGATTATATAGTTGTATGTATTCTGGTTTCGCGTTGAGTTACTCGTTTCTTTCTACGGGAACCATTTAAGGTCCTGGAAAACCTTCTGACAAACGACCTCTTACTCCTTTAAATTACTCATGTATTTGCAATTGCCATGCTCAATTTGTTGCACAGTTCAGTTACATTCAGGTTGGTTTCTTATTCCATAATATCAGCTTGCAAACCTTCTATAGCAAAATTCGTGAACAATTAAATTAGTGTAACTTCTCAATTTTTCCAATGTGTAATGCTATATCTTTTTTTTTTTTTTTTTTTGCAAAATTTCCTAAAACAAAGACAAAATATAAACCATAGCTTCAAATTATTATATTTGTGCAAGTTTTATGTACATTTCTTTACTAGTTAGATAAAAATCATGAAGCTGAAGAATTAATCAAATTGTCTAAAAAAAATTTTTGCGAAAAAAACACCCCCAAGAATATCCAATTTTTTGTGGGAAATTTTAGAAGAAAAATATGTTTGTCAATATAGAGAGAGATATAAAAGGAAAAAAATTTAAATATAAAAATCTAGCTAATTAGGTAATCCAATAATTATTAAAAGACCATTTTTGTTAAAAAATAAAATAAAATATAACTGGGGTATTTATTACCAATTTGTCCTCTAGAATTCTATGTTTTCCGCTCAAGGTTGGAATAGAAATTAAACCCTAATTTTACTGTTATAAATAGAGTGTTACCATCTCTCCTTTTTTTCAGCTATCCTTCCAGCAATTTCTTCATTGTCTTATCAAAAGCCTTTTCCTAGCCTTAAGAAGACATTCTTGGACAATTTTTTCCCATCAAAAGCTGAAGAAGAAGCTTGCAAACTTAACAACACTCCACATGTAGTGACTCGAGAACTACTTGAGCTAAGAGACATATTCCCTCCCCCGAAAATTGATTTGAAAAACCCTTGGCAGATCAAGAAAAAGATTACCTGGGACGAGATCGTTTTAGGAAAGGTGGTGATTTCATTTTTTGAGACTTTTGAGTATACGTTGGATACAACCAAAAGTTTGGAGGACGGGTACGGTGTGCTTGTTGACATGTGGGATATAATTGAGGAGAATTCCCCTAAGAAGTATGCAGGTGAAAGTGTTTACTTAAGGAAGTTGTACAATGATGACTTTTCTCTTATATGCATTGAATTGTTCAATGATTGCGGATTTGGCGATGGTGTTGAAATTGGGTTATATTGGGATCCTAGATCTTTATGTTTAATGTTCAAATTACTTTCTCAGATTTTTGCTTAGCGAAAGGTCCAAGTCTTTCTGTTACCTCATTGGGATTAGTAAGGTAAACCCTCTCCCTTGCTTGTACTTATCCCTTTTGGGATTTTTTTTATTTCCAATAAAAGTCTGCTAGTGTAACATTTCAAAAATTTGTAAACTAAACTAGTGTCTAACATGAAACTAGTAGGCTAAGTTAAAGCTTGACGTTAGGGTTAGACCTTGAAAATACCTCCCTGTAACTTAAAATTCATGATTTAGTGTTAGAATGTCAAAACCTAAACCCCAAGGATCAGCCATGGGTCCTTAAGGAAAAGCCTTAAAATTGTGACCTTGGCAGTGACCCACGAGGGCTCCTATGCCCCGTAGGTCCACCCACGCCCTGTAGGTGGGGGTGGTCCCCAAAATCAAGCTGCAAATCAGTGAACCACGGACCTGCATGACGCCACGTGAGTCCACTCATAGACCGTGGGTCCTGGGTCGTAGGTCGTATGTCACACTTGAAACTACCTTTTGGCAGTTAAGGTTAGGGGTCTTTTGGTGATTTCCTTTTTAATTAATGGTTATGTGGTGTCGTTTTAAGCTTATTTTAAACACTTATATAAGTTTTTTTCCCACCTAAAATAACTCATCTAAGATCATAATTCATAAATCCCAAAATCAAAATCAAATCCTCTCCAAAATCTTCTCTCTAGAACCCCAAAGAAGAAGAAGAAAATCAAGTTAGGCTTGAAGAAAGAGGCTTTCTCACACGATTTTGTTGGATTTCTTCATCTAAGGTATGGTAGTCTTTGATTCATGGAATGTTTTCATCCATGAAGTCCTCAAACTCTCAATTTCAAACTAGGAAATTCTCCAAAACCTAGGGTTTTCACTCCAAGTCATGGATTCCTTCTTAAAATGTTTTTAATGAATTATTTATCTTATATTATGATTGAATTGCTGTTTTATGATAAAATCTCCATTGAATCCATGAAATCCCCATAACCCTAATTTGTGACTTTGTGATGTGGGTGAAATGTAGTAAGATGAATACTATGAAATTGCAATTGTAGTAGTTTAGTTATTTCAATCATGTTATCATCCATGTACAATGTAGTAATGCTAGATAGGATTGGTTGAATTTGATCTATAGCCCTTGAAGGGCAAAACATGAGAATTAGCTATGTGTATGAGATTTGTGTGTATACAATTAGATTGCTTTGAGAGTAAAGTAACTACACTATAATCTAATTGTTGTGTTGATTGGATGATTATCCTCATATACACACTTAGGTATGAATATCATATAATGTGAAAGGTTTGTCACATATAGTGATTCTTAGGTTTGAAGACTAGTCTCACCTATTGAATCTAAGAGTTTTAGCATGAATTTGTTGGATTGAGTGTCAAGACATTTTTCCTTAATTATCAGCTTAAGTCAAGACTTAATGTGAACTCAATGGGAATTATGCTTAGTACCAAGTGGATATTGACAATGAGATAGAAGCTCCTCCGTTAGTAGAGGACGGGTTTCTAGAAGAAGTCTCACGAGATGGAAGCTCCTCCGTAAGTAAAAGGCGGATTTCTAGAAACAATCTCATTATCCCATAAACTATGTGCCCACATAGGTCTTTAGCTAGTGGATCCACCTAAGCTAAGAGTATAATTTTACCTTAGGCAAGTAGGACAACCCCTTTTCGGTGTGGAGTAGACACCGGATTCCATGATTAAGCTCTCATGGTCTATGTCGGTTAAAGCTAATCCCTCTATGATAAAATGAACTAGAACATGAGTTATGTACTATAGTTACTCAATAAGCTTTCCTTAGTGTGGGTAGGAGTATGAGATCTTATTCATATATTGCACAAGGATGCTTAGAGGGTATTTATGGTATATTTTCATTATGATATAGTGATCAATATGTTAAATATACTCATGTCTTATGCTTTTGCACTTATTTGTCATGATGATTCTTAAACTTGGTAAAGTGCATAATTTCAATTAAAATGTCCCTTTTTAGCATATTTTCATGGTTTTGTGCATGATTATCATACTTAGTGCATTTTTTTGTACTAACCCATATTTCCTCTACATTTTCTATAAGTGTAGGTCTCGATTCTTGAGGTGATATCCTTCTTGGTTGAAGTTTGGATTGACTATTCTCCTTGCTTATTGGTGTGGTTCGAGGACGGACGATGATTTTCTAGTTTCATTTTTGTACTTTCATTTGAGAACTATGTTGTTAAGGGCTGTGACCCTATTTTGAGACTCCTATTGTAATAGATGGCATTATGAGACAAGTATAGACTTTCGCTTCACTTTTATGAAAACTTCTTAAGACTTGAAATGTATTTTACTCTTTATTATTCTTTACTTATGTGATGAGATGCTAAGTGGCTTACATGATGCCTTTAGGGGCATTGTGTGTCATGTTACGTTTAGGGGGTACCCTTGGATCGTGACAGCTATACACTTCATCTAGTGGTAAATGCTCAAAGATAAAAATAAAAATATAGTTGTAATAGCTGAAGATTGAAATATTTGCACCTATGGAGTACGATGGTTCTTCGAATTCCTAATTTAGTTTGTGCAATTCTTTTTTTTTTATTTAGATATGCCATTTCGCAAAGCACTGATTTATTTTTCCTGTAAGTTGCAAACAAGAATAGATACCTCCCCGATAAGTATGTGTTGGAAATAAATACACCTATTGATCAATTGACTCCATTAAATAACTCTCTATAGTTATAACACATCGAATTTGAAAAGGGCTAGAAAGGAAAAACGAAAAAAGTCCACAAACTCAAAATGGACCATGGATCCTTTAGGACACCCTAGACGGTCCGTGAAGGGTACCATGGCCCATTAATGGCATCATTGGACCATCCAGGACTACCCCTAGGTAGGAGTCACCTATACAGTGCCCCAGACGATCCGTGGTGACTTAGACGACCCGTCTAGTAGGTCGTCACCAATCAGAAATGGTTTCACTTCAGTCACTGTTAAGGACCACGAACGTCCAATTGGTCCGTGAAGTTGCACACAGACCGTGAAGGAGACTTATTAGACTTATGATTTTGGGTCAACCTTAAAAGATCATATCTTTCAGCACAAAATGAATTAGGTGGCCCATTACTTATCAAATTAAAGGTCTTTGAGTCCGCTTTCTAATGCCTCCCAATTTTCCTAATTTTGAGCCCGAAGTAAAAAGTTATGCCTTTTTTAGTGAAGCCATGTCAGACAGGGCATCTTCACGACCCACTTGACGGGCCATTATGATTTAGACGGCCCGTGAAGCCCCTCGTGGGAGGCATTTCAGCAGTTTTAGGTAAGGGACATATGTGTCTTTTCCCAATTATTTTAACCCAATACTATGCCATTTTATCTTCTACCCTAGGCTCTATGTAAACATTTTTAGTCCTAAAATCACCCAATTCAATTCATTCTCCTAAACTCCCTAAACTTGACCAAATCCATTCTCTCCAAAAAAAACCTTCTCTCTAGATCAGAGAAGAAGAAGAAGCCAGGGTTCTTCAAATTCAAGTCTCCTTTCTTCATCATTGCTTAGGGCTTCAATCAAGGTATGTATGGAGTTCATAAATGGGTTTAATTCACTCATTGAGCCCCCAAAGTTTCTTGAATTCTCTAATTCGATTTCTCAAGATTTGAATAGATTTTCACTCAATTCCTCACGGGGTCTATTTGTATGGATCCAATTGCTTTATTATGATCTTATTTTGATGATTTGAGCTTAATTACATGTTTTTCAACCAATTTTATGTGAAATCATGTATTGATATATGAATTTTGACTATGAATTCTAATCTACATGAATTTATGAAGAAACTTTGAAAGATAAAAGATGAATTTATGAAGAAGCTAGAAACTATGAATATGTTTTACGAAATTATGCATGATTTTATGAAAGTAATGTTTATAACTCAAGTAAGCTTATAGATGAAGGTATTTATATGCATAATGAAGCTTGACCACATGACACGAATGATATCTAGATTTTCCCTCAATGCTTTTCGGGCTATTTTCCTAAACTAGGTATTGCTTAATATAATATCCGGATATGTCATTAATGATTATAGATCACGCCTTTAACAATATTTCCATTAGTAGTAGGGCATCTCTAGCATGAAGTGAATGACTATGGGCCTTAAAAGCTATTATGAAAAGATCGTGGATAGTGAAAAGTTTTCTCACGTATGGTCTAAAGAGCTATCCTATGATGTTTCTAGCTTGGATTAATATCTTAATTGTACTTTTCCATGGATGATAAGACAATTAACGAATACCATGTCCCATAATGATAGGACAAGAGGCGAATACACATGTCCCATAATGATAAGATGAGTTAAGATTAATGACTATTCAGTGGAATTTATGCTTAGCACCGAGAGAATATTAAGATGGAAGCTTTCCAATAACTTGAGGCCGCGTTTCTATTATCATTCTCTGTATCCTATACATATGTGACATTAGCTAATGGATCCACGTAAGCTAGAAGTTTATGTTCCTTACCTTGACAAGTAGGACACCTCTTTTCGGTGTGAGGCTAACACTGAATTCCATATTATAACTCGTACGATCTATATGTCGGTTAACTAAAAACTTTCCAGAAAAAGAACTAAGTTGATTTCTAATGTTTTATGAAGCTTTCTTTATGATTTAAACATGCATTGATCATGTCATGTTATTTAAATCTTCTTAAATGATTTTACTATGTTTTAACTTGGTCATGCATTCCATGTTTTCAATTATGTCTCTTTATGATCATGTCTCATGTTGTATTGCATTCCCATCATAAATATATTAATGCATACTTGTGCCTACATTATTTCACTAATGTAGGGCTCGGCAATTCTTATCCTTTCATTCGTGTCTAGTTGATTGCAGTAAAGATTTGAAGACTTGGTGAGTCCTCATACTTTGAGGATAATGTCACTTTTATAATTTTTTTTCATTTTAGTTTCAAACTTTGTATGTGATGTTGGGTTACGTCCCAATCCCTTCTCTTATGATGTTTTATATGGCTTATTGAGACAAATGTTAGACTTCCGCTTTGATTCAAAAACTCTTTTATATGAAATGTTATCTTTTGAACTCTTTAAATTCTATTATTTTGTATGATGTATGCTAAGTGACTTGTGTAGGGGCTTATACGTCATGTCATGTCTAGGGTGTACTTTGGGTCATAACAATAGTAAGTTACAAATTCCACTAAATAGCTCATTATAGTAAAAAAATGAAGAGTTATGTATTCTTGAATGAAGTGGGTGTTATGGGATAAAAGGTGATGTAACTTTTGAATGAATAAGAGTTACAAGTCTCAACCTTATCTTATAAAAGGGAGGATTTGGGGTCATCAAAAGACAATAAAAACACAAGAAGTGAGTTCCTTAGATAAAAAGTGTAGTCGTTCTGAAAAATAATACAAGACTCCATAGTGATCTTGTAGGAAACTGCTTAGGCAATTGATGGTGATAGCGCTTGATCCTAGAAGACAAATGTATGTATTATTCTACATAAATCTCAGAGTATAAATCCTTCATTGGTATCAGAGCAGGGTTTGTTAGATGTGTTTATCTTTTAACCATTGCATGATTAAAATATAGTGATAAGTGGATTTTCAATTTTATAGCACTAGATAACTTACCGGCGCTTCGCCTAATAATCCATGACCTCATTAAAATTATGAATGATCATTTTCTAATATCCGAATACTAGAATACTAGAAATTTGGATTTTCCACATATATTAAGATCTAGAAAGATTGTAAAATTCTTGCTCTTTAGTGAATTTATCTTCTACATATTTTCAATTATAATATTTGTTCTTTGATATAATTAGCTTCTCTATACGAATGATTTTTGATATATTAGTCAACTATCACTTTCTTTATATTTTGGTACATGTGCGTGCAAAGTATAAAATACGCTATTTGATGGCCTATTATTCATTCCTTAGTCAATAACAACTAGTTTTTGTTGTTCTTTCATGTCATTGTCCATAAAGACCCTAAATATGTCATAATAAATTTATCAAGTAAAAGACATCAACCAATTGTATTCTCAAATGTGTGTTCCTTGATTATTCTAGAGCTAGTAAATCATAAAGATCTCATTAATTTTTTAAAAACTTTTTTAATCATATTTTAAGAACTGAAATATTTTGAAATACATTATTTTTGAAAAAAAAAATAACTAAAGAATTATAAACAAATCAAGTCACATGTTTGTTATTCGGGGATGGAGGGGGTGGGGGCGACTAATTGGGAAAAAATATAGGAAATAAAAACAATTACAAGTAATTAGGAGAATCAAGAAAGGTTACAAGTAGCAATAGTTTTAATAATTGAGACTCTCCGAGTTGTTCTTGTATTAACCATTAACAAAGAATAGAAAAGTAGTAATTCAAACATTTAAACTTTTCTGAATAAAAAATGTGAAAGGTTAAGAAGCAACATGTGATATCATCTATTTATCTATCTATATCTATCTATCTATCTATTTGCCTGTATGTCTATCTATCTATCAACTTTTTCAAATTCAAAGAGTTGTGACTTTTTTAAGTTGTGACTTTTTGGATGAGTTGTGACTTTTTTAAAGGGTCGTGACTTTTCTGAAGAGTCGTGCCTTTTCTGATAAGACGCAATAAGCTCATGTTCGTACTACCTTTGTTGGTTACAAATAGGAGATTTCCCCCACATTTTTAAAGTACGATTTTTTAAAATTTTCTATTTTTCTTCTTCTTAAAACACCCTATTTAGTACATATTCTATATTTACTAATATTATAATATAAAACATATTAAAATAAGACACATTTTTACATTGAAGGATTGTGACTTTTCCAAAGGGTTGTGATTTTTCCAAAGAGTTGTGACTTTTCAGAAGGTTTGTTACTTTTCCAAAAAGTTGCAACTCTTTCGTAGGATTGTGACTTTTCCAAAGAGTTGTGACTTTTCCGAAGGGTTGAGACTTTTCTGTAAGGCACAATAAACACTTGTTCATACTACCATTTATTGACTATAAATAGAGGAATTCTCTCAGATTTTTAAACCACAAATTTTCTATGTTTTATGTTCTTCTTCATCATAACACCAAATTTAATACATATTCTATATTTCATACTAAAATTTTAAAACAACTTTATAGACCATTGGTCTAATTTATTGATTATCTCAAAGAAGTTGGATTAGTACTAATCTAAAAGTATTATCCCAAATCCTACAAAATATTTCATATTATATTTATTTATATTATAAAATATATCAAAAAACAACATTTTCACATTGAACGATTGCGACTTTTCTGATGAGTTATGACTGGAGGCAGACCCACATGGAGTCGTCGGGTGCTACAACACCCAATCTCGTTTTGAAATATATATATATAGGTATTTGTATACAATGAACATAGAGCACCCAATAAACAAATGATTTGATTGCTCCTTTGGCTCTTGGGTGGGTGCTTAAGGCTCTTCTAGTATTGTGGAGCCTGAGTTCGAATCTCATTGTTAACGCCCCGCCACTTTCAAAGCACCCACAACCTCTGATTGTGACTTTTCCATATTGGGCAAACTTTACAAAATTTTGGAGATATGATTAATACAACAATATTTCAACTCCCAATAAAATATATTAATAGTACAAGTACCTTATCAAGTTATTCTCTCTTTGCTAGGGCTGGGCATAAATATCGAACCGAACCGAATTATTTTGATATTTCGGTTTTCGATTCGATTTTTGGTATATATTTTCGGTATTTCGATTCGGTTTTCAGTACGTAAATTTTGTTTTTTCGGTATTTCGATTTAAATGAAATATAATATATATTAATATTATATTAATTATTAATTTTAAATAATTAATATTATATTAATTATTAATTTTAAATAATAAATATTTTATGCAAAACTAGGCTAGTTCTCAAATAATTTGAGGCAAAATTAGGTCAATTTTTTTCAAACTTTTCCCAATTCCCACTTTAGGTCAGCGCCGCACATCA
Source organism: Solanum pinnatisectum (assembly GCA_035578085.1). NCBI lineage: Eukaryota > Viridiplantae > Streptophyta > Magnoliopsida > Solanales > Solanaceae > Solanum > Solanum pinnatisectum. The sequence continues at coordinate 41,189,545 of CM069085.1, read as the reverse complement.
AGTAGGTCACGTTTCAGTTTTCCCTCGGCACTTTCCCACTTCTGACTCCGACCAGCGACATCAAGGCAGCGACCAGAAGCAGCCGATCAGCAGCCTATCGGCGACCAGCAACATCCGACCAGCGACCAACAACACAACAGATAATGTATTTGATATTTTGTTTTCAAGATTTCTTCTGTAGTTCTTCCCTATCCAAAAATGAACTAATAAAAACCGAACCAAAATAATAAAAAATGAAACTGAACTGAATTATTTCAGTTCGGTATTCAGTACACTTATTCCAAGCACTGAAAATCGAAAAAAAAAATGAAATCGAACCGAAATACCGAATGCCCAACCCTACTCTTTGCTTCTCTTCCTCAATTTTGATTCCATCAAGAATGCTTAAAAAGTTTTCCTAACCAAAAACAAAAAGGTAATTCAATACAAATTCATAAAAGATAAAATTTTACCGTTCATTGAATAAAACACTAACATAAGTTGTTGGACAAATGTGATTACATAAAGAAAAATCCCAAAAAAGTAGATACGAACCAAAAAAATTGTCATGATTGTTATCGGTTCTTATAACTTGTTGAATGGAGGAAAAAAACAAGGAGATTATAGTTTTGTTTTTTTGTTTTTTTTGCAAAGTAGACTTCCAAGGAATTATGGGTGAAATATAGAGTTCGTGGTTACATATCAAGGAAGAATTATCGCTCAACCTAAAAAGAATTATTTATTTTTTATCATTTTATTTTCAACTGTAATTTTATTATTTATATGGTGTATTACACGAACATATTGATTATTGAATAAGTAAATCACTAATATACTAGCTTCCTCAAAAAATCTAGTAATGAAAAATGTCACAATATAAAAAACATGATTTAAAAATAACAATTATGTCTATGACATTTTTAAGTAACGGGTTGCTATAAATGGATTCGGGTCGGAGATTTTATCAAAGACCCGACCCGGAAAACAGGAGTATATATAAAAGGTACTCTTGAGTTCTACACTCTACCTGAAGAAAAATTGGAAATCTCTAAAGAAGAAAAAACTCAGCGAAAATGAGACCAAATATTGTTTCTGAGGTATTGTTTATCTCATAATTACCATACTTAGATCTATAAATTGTTCATATTGTATGTATTGAAATGTCAATGTAGATGCTAGGGTTCTGATTGAAGTTAGGAATTTGGTGAGGTTTTAAATATGTAGTGAAAATGCTTGACTTTTGAGTTTTGAATCTCTGATCATGTTATTTTTTGAGAAATAGAGTAAATTGAGGTTAATTTTTAGCTTCATTTGGAAATTATAGTGATTTTCATAATGGGGAAGTTAGAAAAGTGGTGTGGTTTATAAGGTGTTGAGAAAATGCTTGATTTCTGAATTCTGAAGCTCTGATCATGTTAGTTTTGGAGAAATAGAGTAAATTGAGGTTAATTTTTAGCTTCATTTGGAAATTATAGTGGTTTTCATGGTGGGGAAGTTAGAAAAGTAGTGGGTTTAGTGGAAATGCTTGATTTTTTATTCTGAATCTATTATCATGTTATTTATGGAGAAATAGAGTAAATTGAGGTTGTGTTTCTAGCTTCATATGGAAATTATAGTGATTTTCATGATGGGAGAGTTAGAAAAGTAGTGGCTTGATTTTTTATTTTGAATTTCTGATCATGCATTTATGGAGATTAGTAAATAGACGTTATTTTTAGCTTCATTTGGAAATTATATGGGATTTTCATGATGGGTAAGTTAGAAAAGGTACTGGGGTTTTAAAGATGTAGTGGAAATGCTTGATTTCTGAATTCTGAATCTCTATCATTTTTATGGAGAAATGGAGTAAATTGAGGTTATTTTTTTAGCTTCATTTGAAAGATTTTCATGACAGGGAAGTTGGTTTTCATTTTTAGTCATTTATTGAGGGACTACTTCTGGGAAATGGGGGTCCTCTGTTGACTTTATGTAACTGCAACGCATGCCACGTAATATGATGATAGAATTGGAAATTATTGTGATTTATGAATGAATATGTGTTGATGATTTCCAGTAGATAAGATTTGTAATGATAGGGGAAAGGCCGCAAAGTTCCTCTCCTTATTGCATATAGCTTTTAAACTTGTGCCTCAGCTAGAACGATCAATTTCAGATGTTGCAAAAATGTAGTGATTTCCAGTAGGGAAGATCTGTAATGATGGTGGCAAAGCCACAGAATTTCTCTCCTTTTATTGCATAAAGTTTTTAGGCTTATGCCTCAGCTAGTACGATCGATTTCAGATGTTGTTACAAAGTTCCCGAATATTTTATTCAATAACTGTGTTTAGTTCTTTATATTCTAGTAGTGATATAAGTGCTTATGTCAGTCACTGCAAGGCTGTCAAAACAATGAGCTTTATATCTCTTTTGGAGAATGGTTATTCCTATTGTATTTGTTAACATTTATTCCTTTAAGTGAATCATTATATAGTCATAGATTAGCCAGTGATTTCTTTTTTCGTTCAGTCTGTTCTTTTTATTACAAATCATCTATCTTTTCCTTGGTTCAAACTGTATTGGTTCTCTGTTTTAAAGTTTCTGAAGCAAAGAGTGATATTAAGATCTAGGACTACTCGGGTTATCAGAGTTCAGAGCCACCGTTTTACTTTTATATTCTTCTGATAAGAAAGAAATAGAGAGATTAGATTGTCTTCTCAGCTTAGCCATTTGAAGGGTCTTTCTATTGATGAAGGGAGAAAAAAAGAAGAAGAGAACTTGTACTCTACATATTCCTACATCAAACAATTAAAATGTCACATATTTCTTAATACTGCATAATGTCTAGCTTGGACATTGAAAGCAAGACAAGAATCTGCGGGAAAAGTAACTTTTATGTTGACTCTCACTTTTCCAATTTGTTTGTAGGCGGGATTACAGACAAGGATGGGACAGTGGTGGGAAGGAATTCCAATCCTTACATCTGCAGTAGTGGTTGTTTGTGGGATAATATACTTGGTTTGCCTTCTGGTTGGGTATGACTCATTTGCTGAAGTATGCTTCTGGCCATCTGCTGTAATTTCTCGATTTCAAGGTAGGTTCACTTATAGTGCTGTTTTTCCTTCCTTGAAAAAACAAGGTGTACATATACAGTGCTGCTCATACATCAAAATGTGCCTGTTAAAAAGAAATCCTGCCTGTTCAAATTACTCTGTTCTTAGCTGAAAGATAAATTTGATGGAATTTTGTCAACTATTTGAGGATAATTATACATTGCTATTGCTTAGTAATCATTGATGAGTTGTTGGTGGGGTGGGTTCTCTTATTGTGCTGTTTTTCCTTCCTAAAATAACAAGGTGTACATATATAGTGCTGCTCCTACATCAAAATGTGCCTGTTAAAAAGAAATCCTGCCTGCACTCAAATTACTCTATTCTTAGCTGAAAGATAAATTTGATGGAATCTTGTCAACTATTTGAGGATAATTATACATTGCTATTGCTTAGTAATCATTGATGAGTTGTTTGGGGGTGGGGGGAGCAATGTGGCTTGGGTGGTTATTTGAGTAGGAATTGCTTTCTGCCTATCAATTGATCAATTTCTTTAGTTGTTCACTTTCTTTTAAAGACTTTGGAACCTTACTCTTTCGTGTAATTTTACTCATCTCTTCTTATGCATTTGCCACGCGCATACTTCAATTTCAGAAAGACACCATAAACCTTTGCAGCATACTTTTGATGGTTAAGAGGCAAACACTGATTGAGGAGTTATAGAGTATTTAAGGCTAGTTGCACCTAGTTTTAACTGGTATCCTTCTTGGGTACCCTAATATGTAAATTTGGTGGGTGCCATATTTGTTAGTACATGACTATGAGAAGTTAAAGACCTAGTATGTTTCCCTGGACAAGGCACAAAAATGGCAATTAAATAGTTAGATCAGATATAGCTCAGGAACTTGGGTATTCATATGAGGATTTGGAACATATCTAGTTATGCTCATCACTAAAGTTAAATAGGTGTTAAGTTTGTTTCAAGTTCTAACTCTTAGGTCTCATCAGTTGTGTTTGAGAGAATTGCTGTTAAACATGATGTTTAAAATTATGTAGCAGTCTAGCTAGGCACAGATTATATACTACTACATAAACTATGTACAGTTATTTGAGAAGTTCTATTAAGTTTGTAAAGAACAGCTATATTTGAACAATTGATCAGATGGGATTATGATGTGAGGTTTACTTTCTTTACTGTTTGGGATGAACAGTATAACTTCTTTGACTTTCTGTACATAGTTTAAGACTCTCTTATAGCATCTCAATGACATGTTTGGGTCCACATTGTTTGCATTGCCTTGAGCTGATTTGCATCCGATGGAAAATATTGGCCTATGAATGAGCTATCTTTCTTGCTCAGTTATACATAACCATTGTAACAATTCTCGTATTTGTCATTCATTATTGATGAATCACGTAATTCAACTTTGATTTACTTGCACTGTGGTGCATGAAAATCTTTTGTGGAGCTATAATTTTGATATCAATTCTTTCCTCGTCATATTTAGCATGACTTTGCTCTTCTATTTTTTGACACTGATTTTAATTTTGTGTTTCTGTTGCAGTTTACAGGATTTTCACATCATTTCTGTTTCATGGTTCTCTACTGCATGTTCTGTTTAATATGTTAGCTTTGGTCCCTTTGGGTTCAGAGCTGGAGAGGATTATGGGATCAGTGCGCCTGTTATATATAATTGTTCTGTTGGCCGTTAGCAATGCCTTACTCCATCTTCTTATAGCATTGTTGGTTGCCCATAATCCCCTTCATCCTTATCCATACTTTATGGACGAATGTGCTATAGGTTTCTCAGGGATCTTATTTTCAATGATTGTGATGGAGACAAGTTTAAGTGGGGCCCAAACTAGAAGGTTTGTTGCTTTCCTGTTTTTTGATCGGACTTCCTCTTCTTAAATCATTAACTTATTATTTTTCCTCATTCCCTTCCCTTTGTACAAGTTTGGAATTCCTTTTATAAATCAATGATCTTGTATATGCATGTCATATATGAGCATAGATAGATACACAAAAAACTGTTCGACATTAGACGTGAATGGTTACATTAGATCAATTATTAGTTGTTGGAATCATGTGTTTGCTAATGTGAGTTTGCCTTTTTCTTTTTGCAGTGTCTTTGGGCTCTTTAATGTGCCTGCTAAATGGTAACTAGTTTACTTTTCGATAATTGTAAGTTTGTTTTATTTTTTGTAGAGTGTGCATCTTATGCTATAATGTTTTGATTATATTTTCACTAGGTATGCATTGATCTTACTGGTGGTATTTCAGCTTGTTATGACTAATGTCTCCTTACTTGGACATCTTTGTGGTATTTTGTCTGGATTTGCATGTAAGTTACTTCCATTATGCTGGACCCTCTTCAAGTTTTCCAAATTCTATTCTATGTCATTTGTGGTATCATGATGATTATGTGCACAATCTTTATATCTTAATTTGTGGTCACCTATCTTATAATTTTTTCTCTTTTTCCTTTCTGTTTCTTGATGGTACCAGATACATATGGATTGTTCAATGTCTTAATGCCTGGGACTTCTTTCTTCTCAGCTATTGAATCTTCCACTTGGCTTGTAAGTTCCTAAGAAACGATATCAAGATATTCCGTTATTTCTTATTGGACCACTTGTGTGTTCAACTTTGAGGTATAAAGTGATGTGAGCATCACCCTTCTGATTGACCTGGCTTGCTTGTTTGCTTCTTTTCGTTGATGTTAACTTCCCACCTTGATTTGTTGGCATCTTGTAGACAATTAATTCTTAAAGAGGACAAAGAATTGTTAAGCCTATGGTCAAGGTATTTGCATTGTAGATGTTCACACACAGAGACACCACTAACAGCATCACAGGGAGGGGATGAATGTTTTAATCCAAACTGGTCTGTAGTGTTAACCAAGAGAAAGGATAAAGTGGTTGCATTTTAGTTGATACTCCCTCCGTTTCAAAAAGAGTGGCCTAGTTTGACTTGGCACAGAGTTTAAGAAAATAAAGAAGACTTTTGAATCTTGTGGCCTTATACATGCCACGTTAAAAGCTGAAATTAAAATGTTACCAAAAAAAAGAAATAGGTCAATCTTTTTGAAACAGACTAAAAAGGAAAGTGGGTCATTCTTTTTGAAACAGAGGGAATACAAGAAACCGTCGCCTCTCTTTTCCTGCTGCCCGGGGTTGTTTGTCCTAGGAGATGACTATGTCATTAAGTAGATTCTGCTTCTTTTAAGTCCTTATGCTGATGCTATATGTTCTCTGCTCTAAAATCCCAAAAACAAGTTTTTAAATAGGCCATATTATTTTTCTTGTTCATTCTTTTCTCAATTGTTAAATGTAAAATCTGACTGGAATAACCCTCAAAAGAGTGTACAAGAGCCCAATAGTTGATAAGCGAAGACCAGAAACTAACAAACTCCACAAGAATTACATTTTGTAGCTGTAGGAAAGAACTAAAAATTTAAGGCATTTGCATGTGCCCATTTCACAAAAAAGTGAAAAGTATATCTTTGCTCCCTTTTGATTGTGAAACCAGTTAAGTTCCTTCGGGTTATGAACGTTTAACTTAAACAGAAGAGAAATTGTTTTGTTCATTGTATTGTTATATTGAAAGTTTGGACATATAATACATTTTTAGTGGTTGAGCCATGCTTTCTCCAAGGCACATCAAAACCCTTGCCCACCTTTCAATTCATTTGGTTGGTTTCAATAACATAGTGAAATTTGCAAAAGCCTTATATATTTCTGTCTTCTGGGCAGTCAACTTGTGTGAGGAGACCAAAGTTTATTATGTGCACTGGTGGTAATGGTGCAGGATACCTACCCACACATTCAAATCAAACAGTGACCTCCAGGTGGATCTTGTTCTTTACTTTAGTCGAATCTTACTGATTTAATCTGAGCATGTGCCAAAATAGTGACGGTTCTTACTTTCAGAAGTGGAGTGCTTTCTGGAAATATTTGGGAGAACCTTTCTTCGTGGATGCCACAGAGAGAGAGCTCTCTCTCTGCTCAGGTATGACAGATTATTGAGACTTACTTATCCGATATGTCCCATTGACTGGTCTAAATTAGAAAGAGTTGAGAGGCTATCATGTCTTCCTTTTCTTGTCAGCAGAAATTTCTTTTCTTCTTAAGTAGAGTAGATAAAGCTGCAATTGAGCTTGATCTATAATGGGTTGTGAACAAGGGGAAATTGATGCCATTTTATATCTGTGTATCGATGAGTCTTGCATATGTATTAATCAGCCCTTCTCTCGAAGAATTCCCAAATACACGATTGCTTAATAGTCGCTACTTACCTAGTTCTCTTGTCTGTGTGTCCTAATGTATAAATAAGAACAAAATCATGGATTATAATGAAGTAGTTAAAAGTCTCTTTAAGTTATTAATTTGGTTAAAATTGCAGCCGGTGACAGATGATAGCAGGTTTCCTGGGAGAGGAAGAACTCTGAGTTCCCAGACCACCACCGGAAATCATGATTCAACATTACAGGCTAGGCTCCTGGATGGTAGCAGCAGCCCTGAGCGTAGTTCACCTACAGCTACAATAGGTGGAGAGCGGAGCTTAGCTGGAAGGTGCTAGAAACAGACTGTTGTTACATGCTAAATTGTTAATAATCATATCGATTTAGTATTTGACTAAATCATTGGTCGGTGCACTAAGATAGATTTGTTTTTAGTTACATTTTCACGTGTTGCTGAGACTGCTCTCCGATTGAATGATTAGCTGGAAAACAAGGTGTTTAAATTGGTTGATCCAGTAACCAAGTTTAAGTTATATCGCTACAGATAGGAAAAGCTGGATTTTCTTCAATGCGTTCACAAAACTACAATTCCTATGATTCGTTTTTTTCACTGTATAGTTTCTTCTGGATTTTCTGATTTCTATCTTGATCAAAGTAAAGCTTCCAATTACCATAATTACCTGACGTTCTTATTGTGGGTCGAGCTTGAATGATTGATAGCTCAACTTTATTGTTAAAACCTAAGAGCTTGGTGTCTGTGATTTTCTCTAAACACAGTTATATTTTGATTCTGTGTGACAACTCAGACTATCAGCAGTAGATACTACCGCCACAGCTACCAGACCGCTAGGACGGCAGGTATAATATGAACTTGGGCACTTGCTAAGTGTTTATGTTTACCATCATTCATGCTAAAATTATCTTTGAATATAGGCTTCCATTCCCTCAGATGAAGAAGTTCAGAAACTTGTTGAAATGGGCTTTGAGAAGGTACAGTTTGAATGCATCATTTCCTTATAATTCGAGTAACACAATTCTTATCAGTTATCACAGCTTTCTGAGATTTACCTTGCAAATTAACTTCTGGATCGCTAACAATCTTGGAATCTCAGACACAAGTAGAAGTTGCATTGTCAGCAGCTGAAGGGGACTTGAATGTTGCTGTGGAAATTTTAATGAGCCAACAGGTACTTCTTTTTGGGTGTTGTTAATCCCAGTCATAAAGGGGCTTATTATTCTTAACGAATCTTTCAAACGCCTCATATGCAGGGTTAATATGAAATGCTATCATCAGATATACATCACCATTTGACTCAAAAGCCAAAGGCTCTGCAAAACTAGTAATCTAATTCCTCAAGGCCTGGTTGTTTTCCTCTTCTTCTTTTTGTTGTATATATTCTTACAGCAAATTTACACAATTCTTAGAGAGAAGGAAGACCTTAGTGTGTGATTTACCCCTAATCCACATAAAACAGAGACGAATTGTATATCTACCTTCATGATTTTAGATGCTGCAATATCAATGAATCATTTTATATTTTCTTAGCCTATATCCAATGTGAGAATTGAGTCTTTTTTCTCTTCTTTTAATTACAATCCTGTGCAAGTATCTTTCTTTCCTCCTTGACTTGTAGGTATACTCTTCTCCTCAAGATTTTGGTCTAAACAGGAGTTTCGACTCTGCTAGTTGTACATTACAAGAGCAATTTTATCTTGTCACAAAGAATTAGGTGCTTTATTAATGTTGTCACTGAATATGAGTTATACTATTAGACTAAAAGCACTGCTAAATGAGCCCTCAGGGTTTTGGTTCCAATCGGCAAAAGATAGAACAATGCCCGTGGTGTATGATTGATCCTATACGAGTGTGAATCTTGATAGTGAACCAAGTTCGATGTTGTTGTAAGATTAGATAGATCCTACATCGCAAGTTCGAATCTTGATAGTGAACCACACACCAGTGTTGGTGAATCCTATTCCTAAATCCTAACTACTCACTTTACAAAGTACAACAACATATCAGTGTATCTCATAAGCAGTGTCTAGAGAGAATGGTGTTTATTTGAAAAGGTATCTCGCAAGTGGAGTCTAGAGAGGGTGGTGTTTATCTGGTCTTTCCCTTACCATAGGAAGATAAAGAAGCCGTTTTTGATAGACTCTGAGTCAAATGTTCAAATTAAACGTCCCTTCCCACATCGGTTTGGTGAACTATTTTACTGCTCTTAATATGTAACTCTCAAGCATAAACATAGCAATCAGATCACATGTTGACGTCAATGGGTTGTAACCCATCCTATGGTTGGGTTTTTTATAAGGCCCAGGAAAGTCCCTGGGCCCATAACCGCAGAGATGCTGGCTCAGAAATGAGTTATGCTTCATGGGCTGGGCTGAAATCTCAAAAAATAAATGGGGCTGAGCTGAGAGACGAGAGAGCTATCAGCAGAAAAAAAAAAGCCCAATTGGCCGATAAAACAGGTTATTCACGTGGTCTAGTTATAACCTAGACTAACTGAACGGGACTTACAATCATGTAGTCCTTTTTATTTTTTTAGCATTTCAACTTTGTTCAATTATTGATAATTATTTCGATAGACTATATATTGGAGATATATTAATTATCTATTATACAATATACTTGTGCTTAACAGATTTTAAACATCGAATAGGGATCATTTACTTCATTATTTTGTTTTGTGGTTTTGTAGATACATGTAAAGTTTGGTCACCATATATGTATCTTATAAAATTGATCTTTCGGGTTGCACAAGGACACCTTGCTTTCCCCCACCCAATCAAAACTAATAGCTCACTAGGGTCAGATAGATTACTAGACATGAAGCCAAGATTAGGAGTTTGAGAGTTCTAAGTTCTAAAAGCAGACCTTAGATTAGGAGTTCAGGATAGAAGAGAAAAATATTGCAAAACATGTTTTTTTTTTTGGTTGATAGTGAAGTTCAAACCCACGACTCATGTAGAAAGCTTCCACTGCCCCTTTCTTGCTATTGAGTCGTCAATTAATTTTGTTAGAGGATTCACAAGTTGATATAGATATATATTTATTCATTTTTCTAATACAAATACAAAATCCACTAAAAAAAACTACTAATTCGTTCGAACCTACGAACCTCCACTTCATCCCTCAATAGATGACCCCACTTCACACCCAGCCACAACAAATTCAAATTGCGTCCATCAAGCCCATTTAAGGTGACCGTAACCCCTACTCTTAATCATAAAACTATAGGCACCCATACTAATCATAAAACTGTAGGCAAGATAGGTCGTCAAACTCTCAACAGTACCCACGTCTTAAGAATAGAAGGATCTCCTACATTGTACCCCATCCCTTTATATCTCAAGGCAAATCCACTTATTATATCCTTCAAGCTACCCAATCCATACAAATGAGTGCATGTAGTCATCGCATTGAGTCGTCCCCAATGCAGTCAACAGTCATTGTTGTCTGGTCTTTTGCCTGGTCGAAAAATGTACTGTATTCTAGATCTTTTTAGAGGTTACTGTGGCCACAGTAGATTGAAAAATAAAAAGAAAAATGGTTCCATGCCAAAAATAAATCATTCATATGCTCAACTGAAGGAGGTTTTTGTCATTTCTGCCAAACTAAACCAACAGTAAAAACAACAAAGACAGAAATGAAGCATAGAAAACATATACCAATGCTATAGAGAAAACTTGTACAGATCCATTCCCCACTCGTATGAACATTAAATACAACAAAAAGAGGAATGGGAAACTGGTAAAGAAGTAACAGATAATACATGCCCAGAAGGCACCCAACGACTATATCAACTATACATTCCCTTCAACCAAAATCTTATATGCAGAATAAATTATGCAGAAGACAACATCAAAATGAACCAACCCTCAGCAGTGTAATAGCTGAAGGCGAGGGCAGAAACTGCAGCGCACATCCTAACTAAACTAAAGAGAAACAAATCTCCCTCCCCAAAAGAAATCGAAGGGAAAACATATAGCCTGCAAAATCTGACCAAATCACCAGGAGGAAGCAAAGGTGGTGAAGTCCCCTATATGAAAATAATTTTCATGCTAATCCCCTCTCTGCCTTCTACTTATCATGATGTCATAGCTACAAACTCTTTTACATGTCTCCCTTCTAAGCTCGTGAGGAGTGAACACTACAACCAAAGCCCAGCTGGAATATCACAAACCTCTTTCAGTTGTATATCTTGACTGGCTTTTCAAATGTGTGACGGTTCTGCAATTTCAGAGTAATTATTAAAGCATAATAGAGGTTTTTTTAAACATATAATGACCAAAATTATCAAGCAATAAGCAGCACAGAGTGTAGGGTCCAGTGGAGAAATGATGTCAAATAATTCTGCAACTATTAGACTATGTAACTAGTCAGTGATTGTCGTCGAGCAAAATGGAAACATAGATTACATCTCAATATCTTATCACACACCCAAAAGAGAAGGTCCATAGAAATTAAACCATATGAACAACTATTAGAGAAATTATTTTTTATTTTTAATTAGCAATCTACTAACCTGACCCTGAAAGCTCCTCAAACATTAAAAAGCTGGTTCCACTAGATAAAATATCATAAATTTAACAGCTTTTAGGAGGAGGCAAATTAAGATACTACGATAGAACCACTTGTATGTTTTAACTGATAACTAAATAGAACCACTTGTATGTTTTAACTGATAACTAAAAGGGTTCTAGTAAGATCTAAGAGAGTCTACCTGATTAATATATGGCCTCTTAGATGTATTATCTGCATGCTCCAATCCAAGGTACTGCTCCCAAGCACCATAAACATCTCTCCTCTGCAACAGGATACAAGCATCTTCAGCTTGGGCAGAATTTAGAAAAAAGAACACAACTATAGCTGACACACAAACATAAAAGTTCACGCAGACCTTCAGGGGGGAGGGAGGGGGGATACACTAACCTGAAAACGGTTGGATACAATATCTGAGTCCTGAAGGTATTCTGGGCGCCCCAATGATAAAAATGCAAATTTCCACTAGCCATCAAAAAATTACGGAGTCAACCCGTCAGTCAATCATAGGCCTTTAAAAACTAAACCATAATGCTAAAAGTATGCAAGAATATTCCAGTTACTGCAAAAGGCTTGTGCTAAAGCACTGTACCTTAGAGAACTCCTCATCCGAGACCTGCAATTTCTTTTGAATGCGCACTTTAATTTCCGCTAAAGTTTCACCTTCATGGATGACCAGAAAGAAAGGTTCTCCAAAATTCTGCACTTGCTGTTGAAAACCAATCCAATTACTAATTTTAACGTCAGATGCAGCAGTATATCAGTAAAAGTCAATCAAGTCTATTTGTATTACCATTTGATTTTGTGGAGTCTCTTTTGTGAAATGGTAAACATGAATTAGACGATCATGGGGACCAAGGTTTTTCTCCTCTTCTGGTATCTACAAAAAATTAAAATAAAATAAACAGAGTATTACAAATAGGTCGGTGGAACAACATATACCACAGAATATCATTATTAATTTTTAATCGACAATCTAAAGCAGAGGGGTCAGTGGAACAGAAGACACCTTTAACAAATAAAGCTGACACAGCAAAGCATAGCAATCAAATTAAAGCTCAGATCCTAGATTCTCCTTTTTGAAAGAGGGTGGGGAAGGAAGGGAATATGTATCCAAATCTCTGCTTAAACTTCAAAACCTCATCAACATTTTTTTAGAAAAGTAAAAAGGATCAAAAGAAGAAATCAGCCATACAACACCTAGAAAACTTACTTCCTCTGCCCGCAATGTCCAATATTGATCATTTATATTCTCAATCTTTTCACTGAGCGGAAAGATCTGCAGATTAGAAATGGTTAAGGAAAGGGTGGTGGATCAGATACGACAGACAAAAAGAACACCTAAGCTAACAGAAGAAGTCTTGAAAGGTCATTTAATGATCAAACTAAAATGTCAGCACAAATCTAATAAAGGAGAAAAGTATTTTTTGAGAAAGGTACCGATTGCATTAGTCAAGAGCACATAGCCTGTGCTAGAAGCCATATTTACAGATTCAAATAAAGGACAAAAGTATTGAACTTCTATTAGGACTCCTCACCTTATAAATCTTGTGATAGAAGACCTCGAGTAATCTGAGCTCTGCATTTGGATGGGACAACTCTACCTGTTGCAGCACACCATATGCCAGTAGTTATATTCTCATACCATAAATGGAAGCCACCATTGAACAGAAAACATTAGAGAAATAACATTGGTCCAGAATATACATGACAGATCTAAATCTTACATGTCCTTAAAAAATGCATGTAAAATGATTTTCTTCATAATATATACACCAACAAGAGACATACATTATGGTGCACATTTGTCACCCTTCATTAATGGTTTTAAACAAGATAATCTTATAGGAAAGAGAGTAGTCCCCTTGCTGAAAAAAAGAAGGAAGATAACCATTTTTGAAGTCAAAAAATATCACAAAAAGATTGCCAACTCCCAATGTCAACAAGTGATTTTTTGTATAATCAACTAAATCAAGTATGTTAAGATAAATTGAAACGCAAATTTAGCTAACTTGTACTTCTCATGTTATTTCCAAATCTCTAAATTTTATTTTCAAAAGATGCCAATGTGACACTTGAGAAGCAAAATATGAATATCTAATTTGTGATAATCATCACAGAAATCTTCTATGCATAGTAATTGACTAAACTACTGGAATTGGAATCTTAGTTATTAACTAGTCAATATTAACAAAAGATATTATCCAAAGTAGCAGAAAAGCACACGCTGGCGTAGTGTAGGCAACAAATGTAGATCCCAACTCTTCAATTATTAGGGTAAATAATACAAGTTAGACTAGATTGTACCCTTTCCCTATATGTTATCCACAGAACCTGAATCCATCAAACAACATTTACAATAATGATGCATAAATCAACTAAAAACATATAACCATCAAGACATCAGAAATCTACCACGAGGAAACTGCTTATTTTTTACTGAGGGGTAAGGAAATTGCTTTCATCCTTTTCAGAGACTCAATACCACAATTAAAGTTTATAAACACGTATCCATACCTTTGATTTGATTTCATTAAGAACATCCCCCACGGTACTCTGCTTAGGCAATCTTACATTCAGAATTTCAATCTGAAAGCGATGAAAACAAATGTAATGAGGAAAGGTAATAGTTTGATGGGATAAAAATGTTTTTTGCCATTTTAGAGAAACCTCATCCTTCGTAGAATGATGGAAGGCAACTTTGAGCGTCTTCAGACATTGTAATTCTGGCAGAGGTATGTCCAGAACTTCATAATACAGAATATCGGAGATCTATCACCACCAAAAAAATAAAGAAAAAAGTTGAGACATGGTTAGTCCAGACACATCACATCCAACCAAAGTAATATGTCATTGTTTTGATGAGTAAGCATTAAAAGTCACCATGTGCTTCCAAGATAAAGTCAACTCATGTTAACAAACCTGATTGTAATGGATAAGCATGTCTACCAAATGATCCACAGACCGATATTTGATGGGGTTGGGCTTGGGTTGCTGTGAGTAGCAGTTGTGAGGAGTAAGCCTAATTTTGGAGGAATCATCCACACCAAGCCTCTGCGCCACTCTCTCCACTACTTCATCATATGTATCACTTTTTGCTCTGTAATATTACCAACAAAAAGATGGTCACAGATGTATCAGAAGCAAATGCTCTGCACTAAAGTGTAGGATAGAGGTACCAAATAAACTCACAACTCCAGACAGAAATCATCTTCCTTCGGTTTTTCCAGTGCTCTGAAGTGGACAATCTGTAAATAATAAACTCATATATGAGGAATCAAAATGGGAGAAAATCATGGGAGAAAATCACATCATCATCGTCATATCATACATCATATCATCATACACCATACACCATACACCATATCATCATCTATCTATCTATCTATCTATCTATCTACCAATCTATCTATACAACCTTTAAAACATGAACTTCCTAACTTGAATGTTAAATTACTATAATACCCCTAATTAAAAACACTCATTTTAGTATATCTTCTAAAGGAGGCACCTTTCCACATTGAAGGTGTTAAGAAGTCTCACATCGGTGGAGGCATAGGAAATTGATCTCCTTATGTGGACTTGGACAAATCTCCCGTCATAAGCTAGTTTTTGGGGTCGAGTTAGGCTCAGGTGTCATATCTTTACATGGTATCAGAGTCAGGTCCATCCCAAGTTGTTGTTCGCCAATGTTGGGCCCCCATTTAGAAGTGTTCACGCTCTAGTTTAGGTCTGGACGTGCAAGGGGGTGTTAAGAAGTCCCACATCAGTAGAGGGATAGGAAATTGGTCTCCTTATATGGACTTGGACAAACCTCCCCTCATAAGCTAGCTTCTGGGGCTGAGTTAGGCCAGGTGTCATATCTTTACAAAAGGGTTGTGAGGTTGACTTTTCCGATAAGGCCCAATACGCACCTGACCATACTACCCTTTGTTGGCTATAAATAGAGTGGTTTTCTCATTTTTTGAACTACAAATTTCTAACTTTTCTACACGTCTTATAAAACTCAAGTGTGATTTGTAGTCGTAAATTTAATATTGTCTATCTTAATACATATAGATAGTAATTTTTTTATAAACCATAAAATGGTTGGTAACCCAATTTAGTATATCTTCTATATTTTATATTTTTATTTATGCGTTATATCAAAAGCAGACACCTTTTCACATGAAAGGTGGTGACTTCTTATAAGGATTGTGATTTTTCCATAGAGTTGAGACTTCTTTCAAGGATGGTGACTTTTCCAAAGGGTTGCGAGTTTTTCAAAGGGTTGTGACTTTTTTTTTATGACAAGGGGAACCCGCTGCCGCTACCCTTTGAGTGCGCACAGGGTAAAACCCCCACTCCTATGCAATAGCTGGCAAACCACACAGAAGAGGTAACCTGCACTAGGCAAGCCCGGTGTGACGAGCTCAACCCAGAAGGCAAACCCCTTGCTTTCGCTAGCAACGGGTTCCGAATCATATCTATACTATTCTAAGTAAGAACCTTTAATGCCAACAAAATTGAATTATCAAAACGTCAATCAAAAGTTGAACATCCTTTTTACTCTTTAAACTTAAATTAAATCATTGAAAGATTGTAACGCATTTGAGTAATTACAAAATAGTAATTAGCTCTTTAAAACACAATAAAGTAGTTAGAATGCTAGATGGACATAATTGGATCAACTAAAGGACTGTTGATGCTTAGAGAGTTCCATAAAATTCACCTACAAAAACGTAAAGATCACTCATAATAAATACATATTTACCCTTTAAATACATACTAAAATTTGATGATACTTGAAGTTTCAAGAGTGAGTTTTTTAGATTTCTAGGTCCAATTTAAATTTAGTTTTGTTGGCTATAAATACTACTCCCTCCAAGTCAATTTATTATTCAAACTCAACGATAATCATGTAACAAGTTATCCCTTCCGTATAAAGGAAATATTACTTCATATATTAATATATTATCTATTAGAAAGTTTATCTTAAAATACTGAACTTCATTACATTAGCCTTTAATTGTAAATAAATTATTGCAGTAACGTTTTCAAATAAATATCTTTGTAAATTATCATGCATTCTTTCCATCTTCTAAAGCTTACATTTTGTAGTACTTTATTACTCATTAATATTATTTTCTTCTTTGTTTTGTTTTATTTTCCACATTTGAAATAAACGTGTAATGACACTTCCCACTTATAAATGGAGTTTTTCTAAAGCTATTTAATATACTCTATTCTTGCCAGATTTCTTGAGTTACATGGATTCGAGGGATGAAGGACACGGTAAAATAGGTACTACCTTATTATCAACAAGAGTTAGGTCTATATAAATTTTATATAGTAGTAGGGGCCAAACGTGCAACGCACGTTCCCAAAACTAGTACAAATAAAGAGTCAGATGTATGGTCTGCACAAGCACAACACAAACAAGAAAAGGAGACATGAAAGAAAATGTTGCAGATACAGTAACAACAATGATGTAACTCGTCAAGGCAAAGACTCAAGGAAGTTTCGAAAGTTATTTCCCTTGCACCACCATAGAGGACCATAAGCCCTAAAAATATAGGAGCAGAGAATATTTATACTAATATATAAGGACACCAAAAACTTGCAGAAATTGGAACTCTATGGGGATTCACCTGGCGATTTTTAACATACTCCATATATGAAGAAACATCTGGAAATCGGACTTGTTCTTCAACTTCAGGAGAAGCTTTCTTCTGAAAGCATATAATATCCCCATCTTCAATCTGGAAGAAATAAGTCAGCTGAGCAAATCCAAATCTGAGAAGAGAAGCTATCAGCAATCGAGCAGGGAAAACAGAAAGGACAAAAACCTGGCTAAATCGAAATGAAGCCTTTCTGTCTAGTCTTTCACACATGACAGAAGGTTCAAACTTTATTTCCTGTAAAGAAAAAAGACCAAATTCTCATGTCATATCAATCAATGACATCAATAAGAACAATAAGTGCATCAACAACAGAGAGGAGGAGACAAAGCACACCTCAAAAAGTTCGATTTCTTGGTCAGGAGCAAATCCAGCCAATTCATTAAGTTTTGGAAGTATCTCAATTGGCTTACTAGTACTCTTCACGAAAAGCCTACCAACATAACTGGAAATACAAAAAGGGAACAAATCTTGTTGATAACCTTGCCGCAAAAATATATCTCCCATGTGAGCTCTTTTAAGAGCAAATAACTTACCGGAGCTCTTCTTTCTCAGGATCATAAAGCTTAAAGAAAAGGAGTATATCATCTTTACTTTTGTCAGGAGGAGGAACAGGAATGAGATCCTGAAAATATTAAACGAGTTAAAGGTAAAGTAAAGTAGAATCTAAGCCAAAAAGACACATGTCAACAAAGGGGAGTAACCCATGGCAATCAATAAGAGAGTTGAGGAAGGTACCAGGCCACAGTCCACTTCCAAAAATAATTTTAACTCAGCATTGGTGGTCTTGTTAGAAACTTCCCTTAACTGACCAACCTGCACTTGCAGATGGTTGTCTTAGACAACAATATACATCTTTCAAGAACCGTTACAAGCTAGGAATTAATTATTATAAAGAATAATAGGAGTAAATAAAGCAGGAGTGTTTCCATAGGACGGCATAAGAAAACTATGTTGCTTTGACTCTCCAAAAATGCAGTTGGTTGTGTGTTGGATTAGTGCAATTTTGGAGGATCCGACACGGGTGGGCCAAAATTTGGAGAGCCCGCGCAACATAGGAGGAGAATGTATGAACTAGAACATCATGAAAGTACAAGAATAACTTCTAGAAATCATCAGTTTAAAACATTAAAGATATTAAAAAGGTGATATACCAGGATAAACTTAAATGGTTTAAGCACCAGAACTGAAAATATCATTCACATACTGGAACAAGTATACAAGATGACCAAAATATAAATGAGGCATCACTTTAATTGTAAAACACAGTGTATGATCAGATTCCTATGCAGTCAATCTATTAGATACGTACACCTACATAAAGAATATAGTCAATATTTATCAATACCTTGTACTTTTAATATATATTAATACAACAAATAGAGCAACTAATACTACTGTCAATCGAAACAAGTTTGGCCTACTTATAAGAAGCCTCTGCAGCCAGTTCACTCCATTTATACCCACTTGATTCCAGCATTCTACTGATTGATGCTCATTAAAAAAAAAATGCAATCTCTAAATCCATAATATTTATTTTCACAGGATATATTAATCATTCATCTGATGCCAAACCGAAAATTGATCAATTTGAGACAGGGGAAGTGAATGGTTACTTCTAAACCCCTTCAGAACATAAATCATTAGACAAAACAAAAATGTATTTTTGCATCCTATGTACAAAGGTTTTTATTGGTGGTTTTTGGGAAACCTAGTATGCACCTCGACTATTTAACCGACTCCTACATCTCCCACCAATACAGCTACCAAGTATTTCTGACCATCAACGCTTAGGCAAATGGGAAGACCTCAACAACATCAACTACGCCTCAGTCCCAAGCAAGTTGGGTTGGGCTATATGAACCTCAGTTCCTCAGTAACCATGTTAGTCCATTAAGTTCATCTTTAGGCCAATAACAACAACAACAATAATAATAGGCATTAAAAATACTACAAGTTCTTTATATTTTCTACTGGCGTATAAACATCTGAAAGGCCAAACACAAATTGGAAGAGCTTTTCCACCTAAAAGCAGAATTCGAAGTAATCTAATGTTGCCTATTAAGACAGTCCATTATCATATAATTGATTTGGTTTTGCAGGAAGGCAATCAAATCAATAGGACAAGGATTAACCGTTTACTGGCAATCAAAACTTGCTAAAAATGATTATACATTAACTAGTGCAAACATTTTAAGAAACCAACAATTATATCTCCGAGATTTATTAATTAGTTTGACAAGACAACAGAGTGTTACACCACAGAGGAAATGTAATTGTATAACCTAAACTAAGAATAACTTTAACTTGGATGAGTAGAACTTTTTCATTGTTAAGTTGGATGGGTAGACTTGGGAAAACATTTTAGAAGGTTTGCTAGGAAATTTCAAGAAGACTGAATCAAAAACCATGTTGCCAAAGCACCCAAGAATATGGCCTAGTGGTCAACCTTGGAGACTAGAGTTCAAATCCAAAGGCAAAAGACTAGGTGACATCTGCCTAAAATTTGGTTGGCAAAGTTACACGGTACTCGTGCTGGTGGACGGTAGCACACCGATGGAATAGTCAACGTGTTGGACTGGGTACCACCAGTGTAAAAAAAAGTTGTCTTGCGAATCCACCACCATTTTGATTTCCCGATATTGAACTGGAAATTTCTCCTTCTGTGATAACTTTTAAGTACAATGAGAATGGTAGTGAAGTTCTCACTGAGACGCACTCCTATTCTTATGATGAAAAGAGATATAATGACCAGTGTTAAATCTTTGCTTATAATCGATTCAGTTAACCCACTCTTCCCCCCTAACTTCTTTACAGAGAGGAGAGGGATACCAAGAAAGAAGCATAATTTCAGTAATCATTACTCCTAATTAACTATGACAATCAAGTTTGTTTTTTTCTTGGTACACTAGATTTATTTCTCTTCAACCACAAGGCAAAAACCTTTTATTTTTGAAGTAATTTCATTGAAGGCATCAAGAAGATGCTAACAGGTCCATAAGGATTACAAAAAGGTGCAAATGGCCCCCACACAAAACAGCTAGGCTATTCTCATGGAGCTAACAAAATCTGAGAACTGAAAAGAAGAATTTGTAGAGAAAAGGCCGAACCGACTGATAAAAGTAAAAGACATTTGGCTTTAAGGGAATGATTAGGAGTTGGATAGCCCTCCACGGAGCATCTTTGACACAGGACAAACTCAAGTGATGGAAATTCCGGATGGCAAACAGATGCTATATGTGCTATCGAACTGAAGAGACAATCAGCCATCTTTTTTTTTTTGCAATGTACAGCTGCAAATGATATTTGGAATATGTTTTACACTATTTTTGGAGTCAGTTGGGTCATGCCAAGTAATCTAAGGAAGCAGTAGGAAGCTGGAGCAGATGGAAAGTTGGTAAAGCCATCAGAAAAGTCTGGAAGATGATACCAGCAAGCATTTTTCAATAGAACAATTTTCCAAGAAGTTTGAAGGTTCAAAATCATGATAAACGTTACATCACCTAAGAAGTGATATTAGAGCATCCTCTGATTAATTCCAAGTACCAATCTTTTCCAAAGAACATAACACAAGACCTTAACAAATTACCTCCTACTTATTGTGCACACTGATATTAGAAAAGGAAAACCCACCTATAACAGAAAAGAATGAATCCAACTTACTCAGAAATTAAGCAGCCAATATTAATGCAAACAGGTGATGAAACTATGACAAGTATAATTACCCAAAACAGGGAATAACATCATAACAAATAGTAAAAACTCAATGGGAATGAGAAAGATAAAAGAACTCACTGTTTGTAGTTCCTCCTGCGGAGTTAATGGGCGATTGGGCCGGTAAGTGTGATTTTGCCGCTTTGCCCAAATCCAGAAACGCTGGAATTGAACTGGTATACCCAATTCTTTTGCAACCTCCTCCTGCAACAACGGAAAGTTTGGTCAAACACAAAGCGATAGCATCCAAGCAATTGGAAGAACACTTAAACATGCCAAAGATATGTGCTATAGAAATTAGTAACTCGTTGATTTTATACACCACAGGGAAGGTCATCCTTGACAAAAATAACTTCGTTATTCAATTCCACAGATCAAATTTACATCCTTGTTTTTGAAGAAAGGTTATTAACAAGGAATTAAATGATAGAAACAAGAGGACCACACGAGATTAAATTTGCTGGGAAGTGGTGTATACCCATACTGCTAAGAAAGAAGAGAAAAAAAGATAAAAGGGAAGAGGTAATTCCCAAGAAGAATGGAGCAAAAGAACTCAAGGCTAATGAAGATAATCTACACTGGTTGAGGGCCAATAATGGGAAATTCACAGTAAAATCAGCTTACACACACCTTGATAGGCCAGCTGCAATGCTCTTACCATGGCCTTGGAAGATGATATGGAAAGTTAAAGTACCTCACAAGGTGGCTTGTTTCACCCGGTTAGTAGCCAGGCAAGCAAGACTAACTCAGGATAATCTAATGAAAAGGGAAGACAATTATGTTCCATGTGTTTTTTTTGTGAAAGAGAAATAGAGACAACAAACCATCTCTTCATCCATTGTAGAGTGACAGAGAAACTGTGGCAGGTGTTTTTTAGCTTGAGGGGTATCAGTTGGTCCATGCCAAGGTGTACCTCCGAAGCTCTAACATGCTGGAATAAGAAGGAAATATGTCCGGCCACAAAGAGAAATGGAAGATTGTCCCCGTTTGCATCTGGTGGACAATATGGAGGGAACGGAACAAAGATGTTTTGAAAACAAGAGCATCCCTTTCCAAAGTCTGAAGTTGAATTGTCTTATAACCTTTTATTTTTGGTGCAACTATGTACTCCCCAAAAAGGTGGAGGATATTACTCAGTTTCTAGATAGTTTAAGAGGGATATAGGTGATAGATTTCTTTGGTTTTGCTTACTGTAAACTCCAGATGTAAGTACTACTTAAAATACACTATTGGTGTATTTTGTCTATAAAATGTTAACTTTTAAAAAAAAAAAAAAAAAACTCAAGGATTTCAGGCCTATCAGTCTAATAGGCAGTGTTTAAAAGATTATCTCCAAACTTGTGGCAGAGAGATTAAGAAGGTGGTGGACAAATAGTTGAGCAAACAACAAATGGCTTTCATTCAAGGCAGGCAGATTATGAATGTAACTCTTATTGCTAATGAGTGTATGGATTCCAAACTGTATAGCAAGGAACCTGGCCTTCCTTTATTTGAGAAAAGATAACTGTGTATTCACAAAGTACTCATCATCAAGGATAATGAGCACAGTCACTTACAACCCAGAGGGCACCATTCCAGCAAAAACCCAAAACTAGACTAAGTGGCTTTACAATTTCCCTATGAAATCAACAAGAAGTTCTATATCCCCCACTCTATCCTCTTTACACCAAAAATAAAGAAGACTGAGACAATTCATCTTGATCTTCTGCATGTTGTTGAATTTGTCTTCAAAACCTCTTGCATTTCTTTCCTTCCATAAGGTCCACCAAATACATGCAGGTATCATTTCCCACCAGTCCTCCTCTGATTCTCTTCTTCCAATCCTTTTCCAACTATTAAGCATTCCTTTAGTAGTTTTTAGGATCACCCAGTGCACTCTAAGCAAACCGAAGAACATGTTGCACAGATTTGCAGATGTTTTGCAGTGAAGAAACAAATGACTATTTACTTCTTCATCTAATGTTACACATAAAGCATCTTGAGCAAATCTGTCTACCTCTTTTTTGTAGTACTTCATGAGTTAGGCAAGCTTTCCTACACACTAACCATACAAAACAAGAGATTTTTAGGGGAATCTTGGTTTTCCACTTAAGCTTCCAAGGCGATGTTGTGGACTGTGTATGTGAAACTCTATTAATTTCCCAGTCATATAAGGCACTTCTGAATACTAAATTCCAGCCTTGTGGGCTCCACACCTGGGCTATCGTGGCTCTATTTCGTTGACTAAGGATGAACAAATCAGGAAATAGAATTTTTAAACTCTCCTGTCCTATCCAAAGCTCCCCCCAAAAATCTATCTCCAAACCATTACCCACCTTTAGTGCTATGTTGCTATGAAACTGAGGCCAAAGTCTTCTGATGGATTTCCAGACACTACAGCCATAAGTTCCCAGAACTTCAGTATTCCAGTGGCTTTGGAGGCCATATTTTTCTGTGATGACTCTTTTCCATAAAGGTGAATCCTCATAACAGAACCTCCATAGCCACTTTTGTAGTAGGCATGAATTTTGCAAGCTTAGCTTCTTGATTCCTAACCCCCTTGCTTCTTATTGAGAGTTACAACATCCAATTTCACTAGATTATTGCCTTTGTTTTCCTTTTTGCCATTCCATAGAAAAGTTCTTCTAAGCTGATTAATTTTATTCACGACACTTTTGGGGATGGGAAATAAACTCATCATGTAGGAGGGAACGGAATCCAACACTGATCTAACAAGAGTTAGTCTGCCTCCAAAAGATAAATATTAGCTTTGCTATCTTGCAAATCTTTTGTCACACCTCTCCAAACCTCCGGTTCTTTGTTCTTAGCGCCCAGGGGAAGACCAAGATATTTAGTAGGAAGAGTTGCTACTTGACAGCATAGGTTAGCAGCAAGTAGTTCCATGTTGTCTACTTTGTTGACTGGGTAGAGGAAACTCTTTTGCCAATTATGGTGGACCAGATATGCCTTCAAAAATGGTGAGAATTGCCGTGATGTGTCGGATTTGAGATATTTCAGCTTCACAAAAGATGAGGGAGTCATCTACATATAGCAAGTGGGTAGTCCTCATTACATCATCTCTAATGCCTTGAGTCTGAGCCTGGAAACCCCTCAGCCAACCATTTGTCTTTTCCCTCATGATCATGTGGTTCAGCCCCTCCATGGCTAAGATAAACAAAAAGGGTGAGATGGGGTCCCCTGCCTCAATCCCCTTTGGAACTGGAAAAAACCTTCAGTGTTGCCATTAATGATTAGAGAAAACTTCACACTAGATATACAAAACCTTATCCAGTTGATCCATTACCTCCCAAATCCCATATCTTCCAGTACTTCCAATAAAAAATTCCAATTGACATGATCGTAGGCTTTCTCAATGTCAAGCTTGCAAAGGATCCCTGGAACCTTTTGTTTCACCCTAGAATCCACCAATTCATTTGCTAAGAGTGAGGCATCCATAATTTGTCTACCCTTTAGGAATGCCATATGATGTTCATCAACCAGCTTCCCCATAATAGACTTCAACCTTTCAGTCATGAGCTTGGAGATTATCTTGTAGACACCTCCAATCAAACTAATATGTCTAAAGTCTTTTAGCTCTTCTGCACCAGCCTTCTTTGGTATTAATGCTATGAATGTGGCACTAAAGGATTTTTCAAACATCTCCTTATGATGAAATTTTGATTAGTCCCCATCAAGTCATCCTTTATAATTTCCCCGCAAACTTTGAAGAAGCTCATTGTGAAACCATCAGGGCCAGGAGCTTCATCACCATCACATTGTTTGATGATATTTAACACCTCAGCTTCTGAGAAAGGTCTCTGTAGCCACTCTTGTTCTTCTGGTAAAATGGTTGGACAACCTAACATGTCAAATGTTGGTATCCATTTTTCAGATTCTGAGTAGAGCTTTTTGTAGAACTCTATCATAGCAACCCTGATGTCTCCAGGTTCCACAATTTCCACACCTCTCACCATCAATCTATCAATGGTATTACACCGTCTATGAGCATTAGCCATTCTCTGGAAAAACTTAGTGTTGTTATCACCTTGCTATAGCCACAAGACTCTGGATTTTTGTCTCTATTTGGACTCCTCATTCTTGGCCATCTCCCTAGTTCTACAACAATTGTTGTCCTTGTTAGAATAGGAATAGGTTTATACAATCCTATTAGAATAGGAATAGGTTTATACAAGCCTATTAGAATAGGAATAGGAATACATTTAGGAATAGAAATAGTAAATAGTATCCTACTTGGTAAAGGATTGTATTCTAGTGCCTATAAATAGGGTCTCAATGTAATAATGTAGACACAACAACAATTCAATAATATTCTTCTCCAATATTTCTCATATGGTATCAGAGCCTCTACGATCTAGGTAGAAAATCAAAGAGCTTCCGCTGCCGGCGGGTGGCACCCATATATGCTACCCGTCTGGCCAATGATTATGTTAGCAAAAGTTGGGTCACCATGTCTTTCATGTGACTATTTTCTCATATCTAATTTGTGTAGCACCGTGTCATCATTTCGGTGACTACTTTCTTATATCTAATTCTTGTAGCACCGTGCCATCTTTCCGGTGACTACTTTTTCATATTTAATTTGTGTAGCACTGTGCCATCATTCCAGTGACTACTTTTTCATATATAATTTGTGTAGCACCGTGCCATCCTTTCGGTGACTACCTTTTTTTACAAATCTGATTTGCATAGCACCATGCATCTCTCCGGACTACTTTTCATATTTAATTTGTGTAGTACCGTAGATTATTCCGAACTATTTTCTCATATCTGAGTTGCATAGCATCATGTGTCTTTGCAGTGACACAGATTTGATTTGCATAGTTCCATTCGTCTTTTCGGTGACTCCTCAAATCTGATTTGCATAGGATTGTGCCGTCATTCCAACCCTACCCTTATAATTTTTCTTTTACAGTAGGGTCGTGCCATCATTCCGACCCTACCCATATTATTTCTCTTTTTCAATGGGGTCGTTCCATCAATTCGAACTATCCTATATAATTTCTATTTTCTAGTTGGGTCGTGACATCATTCCGACCCTACCCATATTATTTCTCTTTTTCAATGGGGTCGTTCCATCAATTCGAACTATTCTATATAATTTCTATTTTCTAGTTGGATCGTGTCATCATTCCGACCCTACCTATATAATTTTCTCTTATATTGTGGCCATTTTCAGCCATCAAATCTAATACTCCGGCGTATGAGCATGTTCCGACCAATTTTTCGGTGACTTTCTTGTTTAATATTGACTCATCTATTGATTCCAACATGATCCATCTACTTTATACTAGATTTTGAGCACTTTGTTGCGTAGAGGGAGTTTAGTAGCCTTGTATGTCGATTGTGTAAGTCACTCTATGATCTGAAACAGTCTTTGCAAGTTTGGTTTGAGAAGTTCAACACCGTAATTTTATCACTCTGTGTTTTATCGGCTTTATGCATCAAATTCAGTATTTCATGAGAAGATTGAGCACGTTGAGATTGATTGTCAATTTTGTGAAGTCGAGTGATCAACTTGCAGATAGCTCACCAAGCCCCTCATCGGTCCTTATGTTAATTACATTTGTAACAAGCTAGGTACATGAATTGTATGCACTAGCTTGAGGGGGAGTATTAGAATAGGAATAGGTTTATACAAGCCTATTAGAATAGGAATAGGAATAGAAATAGTAAATAGTATCATACTTGATAAAGGATTGTATTCTAGTGTCTATAAATAGAATCTCAATGTAATAATGTAGACATAACAACAATTCAATAATATTTTTCTCCAATATTTCTCACAGTTCTCATCTCCTCTTCGGATAGTTCTCTACTTTCCTGCAACAAATCAAGTTCAGCCAGTTCTTCAAGCAAACTATTCTTCTTGGTGGTCATCTCCCCAAAAGACGCTCTGCTCCAGTCTTTAAATTTATGTTTCAGCATCCTTAGTTTGCTACTAAGTCTATAATCAGGGCAACCTTCTACTATGAATTCATCCCACCAATTTTGTACTATCTCAATAAAACCCTCCATCTTAAGCCACCAGTTTCCAAACTTAAAGTTTGACCTTTTCCCAATTCCCACTTTCCAATAAGACTGGACTATGATCTAACATTACCTTGGACAATTTTTTTTGCCTGATGTTGTTGAAGGTCTCCTCCCATTCCATGGAGAAGAGGAATCTGTCTAGTCTAGCTGCACTAGGATGATTTGGACCCCTACACCATGTGTATTTCCCTCCAATCATGAGGGGATCATAAAGCGTCAGTCATCACATTTGTAATTCTATTACACCCTCTTCTTTCTCCCATGGTTCTGTTGGTATTGAAATCACCACAAGCCACCCAATGTCCCCTACATAGCTCCCTGGCTGCTGATATTTCTTCCCAGCACAACAATTTTTCCTTTCTGGTATAAGGAGCATACACTTCAGTGAGGTACCAAGTGAAAGAAGTTTGGGTTGATATGAGTTCGTACGTGAAGGAATGATGTCCTATTTCAATCTAATTTCCAGTTGATTTCCAGTCCATATCTTGTTGTACCACATGAACAAAACACCCCCTGCTACCTTCTGCTTCTATGAATCCATATTGTATCCATCTACATGCCCATAACTGTTTAGCTATATTTTCTATGTTCTTACTCAACTTTGTTTCTAGGAGACAATACACATCTGCTTTCCACTTTTAAAGTAAGCTCTTCACCAGGACTCTTGCTACTAGGTTTATTGAGTCCCCTTACATTCCAAGAGGCTAAGTTAACTCTCATTGGCAAGTTAAGCTTAGATTTCTCCCTCTATTCCTGCCATTTACTTTTTCGTTCAAACAGGACTTTATATTCTTTAATTCATTCTTCCCAATGCCTTTACTTTTTGAAGTTGAGTTTGTCTTTGCTTGACCCTTTTTATCCAAAACAGATTTCCTCTCATCAATTCTCATAAGGAGCTCTAAAGTTTCTTTTTCGAAAGCAACCCCGTAAGTGTTACTCATTTCCAATATGTGGAAATTGACCCAATTAGAAGCGCATGATTCAGCTTCTTCTTGGGTGAAGGGGGTTTGGATATTCACTAGTTCTGCATCATGGATTTGCTAGATATGGAGGTTTCCTTCTGATCTTTGCATGTTGTGGGCCCCTGTACCAACCTCTTCTCTTTTTGTTTGAATTTCATTAGACTTCTTTCCTCTCGTCGGCTTCATCCTCTAGACACAAGTTTATTTTTTCTCCTTCGTTCACCTCCTCCAGCAAGTTCGTTGTGTTGCGCGTCTCTGCCATGCCTTCCCATCCTTCGAAGGCTTTAAGGAACTTAGAAGCTAATTCCCTGAGTTCATGTAAGCCTTCAGTCATGCTTACATGCTCCCCACGTGATACCACAATCTTTTGGTTGGGTTCTTTTGAAATAGGGTTTGGGCCTTTTAAAGTTGAAAGAATTGGGCCTTTACCTTTACCTTTACCCACAGAAGGCAAGCCCAAGTTCATATTTGAATTTTCTAAAATTTCACGTGTTTGCAGTGCCCGCACGTGGTTCAGAACTGACACCTGCAGGGATTTCTCCATTACCCATCGTGTAAAGACTCAAAGGTTAATAATTTTGACCTTTGTCTTCTTCAATGTTGATTCTTGCCGGCGACTCTGTCCAAAGTTGCATGGAGAAGGAAATTCTGACACTGACAATGGTTACCTCCTTAGGTATTTTAAACCCATCACCTCGGACACTGATTCTTGCACATTTGAGGTGGTTATGGAGTTTCGTCTCCTCCTCCGTCTTGACCTAGCCCCCAATGGAGTCTCTAATGACCTTGAATATTTTTTCTACCAGAGATGGAGAGGAAGTCCGACAATCCTAGTCCAGATTGTGTTAGGTTTGTCTTTTCCTTCTATTGTTCCTACCATCAGGTTCCACCTTACTAGCCGGAGCACAGACTCATTCCATGTCCAATCTCCTACTATTACCTGCTCTGTCGTGGTTCGACTTGCAAAATCGAACAAAAATCTTCCGTCTCCCATCTCATAAATGTTTAGCCCATGTGTTATCGTCCAAATCTTGTTCAACCATCTCCTAACATCAGATAGCGTGGACATTTGGTTAGTCGTATTCTCGAATTTTCCCACCCAGACTTCTATTTAGGACTTTACCAAAGGTGTTAGATTTGTGATCAATGTAGATAAGGCCCCCCTTCATTAAAGGTGCCACCACATTAACTTCAGCTTCTTTATTGCTGGCCCATTTACTGCTTCTAAGAGCCTCTACATATGGAATGTTGTTATCAACCAATCTGGCAAATTTATGTTTTCTTCAACCTTCCTTGCAGCAATGAGTCTTCCCACTTTATCTGCAATAGCCTCCCAGCCTGAGTGGAACATTAGCTCCGGAATATTAATGACAGACCTTCTTCTTCCTCTCACATTGATCAAGCTGATGTACCTACCAAATTTGTTGTAATTTCTGGCACAAAAAATTTATGCCCTATCCTCTGATTTCCTCCATCTCTGAACTACGTTCCCTTTTGTTTTCGAAGCTTCCCGCAAAACTTGAGAGATCCAGATCATAGATTGTCTACTGAAAGAAGTTCTAATGATAGCTTTTCTGCTTCTTTCAGTCCATTCATATCATTCTCCTGCTGCCCCATTGAGTCATTCAATGTCAAAAGATTTAAAACGTAACTCAAAATAAATACAATCTTCCATTGATGAAGAAGGTTTGTGTTATTTTTTTTTAGAAAAAAAGATGAAGAAAAGAGAGTTTTCGGTGATTGGAAGGATCACCAGAGGATGGGTCAGGTTGGATCCCCCTCCTAGAAAGTAGGAGAGAGAAAAGACCCGATAATTGTGTGTGGGAGCATTTTATAAGTTACATTTTTAAATTTGAGCAACCTGGCCTTCCTTGTAAACTAGATATCCAAAAAGCTTTTGAGCATGTGAAATTGTGAATTGGGATATCCTTCTTAACATCCTAAGAATTGGTTTTTAGTACCAAAAGGATATTGGATTAGATCCTTTTTTTGGGAAATGTCAAGTTTTCCATTCTTGAGAATGGAAACCCAGAAGGTTTCTTCCCCTCTCATAGGGGATTGAAGAAAGGTGATCCCCTGTCACCTTTCTTGTTTATCATGGCTACAGAAGGAGTCAACAATATGACGGAATAAGGCTACATTTAATGGCTGGATCAGGGGTATCAAAGTGAAGAGCAAACAAGAAAACAGCATGTTCATCGCCCATTTGCTGTATGGTGATGAAACTCTTGTTCTATGTGAGGCCAACAAAGAAAATGTGCTAAACCTCAAATAATTATGATCCTGTTTGAAGGTGTATCAGCTTCATGAACTGAGAAAAAAACAGGTTGTATCCTGTGAATGTAGGGCCTGAAACCCAAGTTTTTGCTGAGTTGCTGGAATGTGAGATAGGTTCTCTACCTACAAAGTATTCGGTCTAGCTTTGGGTTCTAAGAACAGAGCATTGGAAATATGGAATGAGTTTTTAGACAAATTTGAGAACAGACTCACCACCTGGAAAGCAGTCAAGCACAATACCTCTCTCTATGGGGCAGAACAATTATAATCAACTCTGTACTTGATGCATATCCCATTTAAAAAAGGACCTGCTACTCTCTATCTATCTATCTCATTCTCATCTCTCATCTGACTCCCTCCTCCAAATGAGTCTACATAAGTCTTTTACTGATGCTAACAAGTGAGAAGATCATTACTTTAACTACACATTTAAGTCGGGAATGACATAAGGGTTAAATTCTGATCTATCACTGGATGTGCTATTTGGATCCAAACTAAGCAACAACAATTATAGAAAGTAAAAAGTACCTTGAAAAGGTTAAATGGCAGCTGTTTCTGGATTCGAAAGCTACGAACTTTGTCATGATCAACAAGATCAAAATATATCTCCTTACCAATCTGTTCTCTAAGATCCTCATCCCGTGCAACCTACATACAAGTAGATTAACACAGCATATTCAAGGAGAGAAACTTAATATTGGACAATTAAACTTTTTGAAAATGACCTTGATGATTGTATAAAGGTGGGCCTGTGCTTTGTATCGTCTCTTGTCCTCCTTCTCTTCTTGTTCTTTCTTCAACCTTATCTAAAATGAAACAAAAACATGGTGAACTGAACAACAGGTGCAGAAAGTCTATTTCTTGCGTGGAAACTTTTGACAATCATACCCTTAAGTGTTCCGCAATGTCCTTCTCACCAACATCACAGATTATTTTATCCTTGTCACTCTCACGTATATAAACAAGCATGTAAGCATTGGAGTATTTTGTAAACTTGAAGGGAGTGTTATTGAAGCCGGGATTTGTCTGTGGCAACTGTGAAAGCAAAAGTAAGAATCAAAGCATGACACAGCACGACACAAATTAGATGTGCTGTTAGAGACGTATACCTCCTCCTCTCCACCATATTGTTCCTCTAGAGCCCTCTTATTGTCTTCTTTTGTCACCCGTTCGTCATCAAACTTATACCTAACATAGAACCAAATAATCACATTCAATCAGAGCTCAACTTACATTGTCAATTAATTAACTTTATCTGTATGACAGTATGATATGATGCAGAATTTTTCCCTACTGCTCTGTGATCCTGCAGGAAATGTTCAGTAGATAGAGACAGCGATGAAGAAAATGTTTTTCAAAGAGTGCATACCATTGATCTGACAGTGTTGGCCTGATGAAAGCATAATAATGTCCACCATGCACACCGCCGCTATGAACCAACACACTGCCATTAAGAAAAGCAAGGTGATACTCTTAGTATAAAGATAAAAGACAATGCCACACACCTAGGTAAGCCAATGGCTTGAAACTATCACAGCACTAAAAAACAAAAGGAAATAATTTCGTTTATAAGGAATCTCATAATCGTATGCCCCAAAATATCAGAACATGAACAACGCCCTCAAAGGCCAATCTTATCAGATTCAATGACAGTTTATTGATTCATTATTTCAATCTCTACAATATAATTTGTAATCAGAACTGCTGAGCTCTACACATGCTAACCAACAGCACGCAGAAAGGTGGCATACCAATTCCTAGTAAAATATTAACAGATATAACATAAGAGAATGAAAGCAACTTCATTTTTTAAGGAAAAAAAAAAGAGAGGGTAAATAAGATTTAAAATAAAATTAAAAATTGAATCTTAGCAACTACAAACAGATCTTAGTGGTACATATGATTTAGAAGAAGCAGCAGACACAAAAATAGATGTTAGTGAATTAAGCATAGTTGAGTTACACTGAAGACTTCGCACCATAGTCCTAGCCAACTAGATAATGGGGCAACCATAGCAAAGCATAGTTGGTATTCGAGGACTGGGAATTATTTGTAAGTCGGCTTTGCTCCATGTTACATGGGTATTTTGGGCCAGAATACAGAGTTGAGGAAAACACAGCAGCTTCATAGTGAAGCTTTCTAAATCTTGCTTATGTCAAGTAATGGGATTGTCTGGTTGAGGTAAGTAATAAATGCTTCAAGCATGAAAAGTGAACAATCCGCAAAGAAGAAGTTGCGGGATACAGCTCACTGCTCACCTATGCATTATGTGGCATATATAAACAGAAAAAAAATAGTTGATATTTTCACACACACACACACACACACCCCCAAAGGCTTTGTCTAGAGGCAAGAGCCCACCGCATTATTTGTGGGTTAGGCGCAAGTTGTTGGTTTGAATCCTGCTGCAGAGAAAAGTCAGGTACTTAAGTGGAGAAGGTAAGAGGGCGGGCGCATTATGCACCAAATTTCGAACCATACACCACTGATCCTTGGAGATCTCTCGGTTATTTATAAAAATAAATAATAAAGAAAGAGATATTTCGAGGGAGGTAAGAACAATGTATAGCTTGGAGCACGGATGTTTGACAAACATGCTCTATTTTCGCTTAATTTTTGAAGGATGCAGACTAATCAGGAAGATGCAATGATTCGTCCTGTACGTCTCAGAGATGTAATTGAAAAGCTTACATAGCACCAACTTAGCTTTTGATTTAATGTGAATATAATAACTTTGCTTATCAAAGAAAAAGACAGACACTTCATACTAAGCTGAATAGACAAAGAAGTTCAAGGAAAAACAATATCTGGGACTGCATGCCAGTATGTTTATCTGCACATACACACATAGAAAAGAGAGTTAAATTTACCTATGAAGTGTATAGAGATTCCGTACACTCCTATCTGCATCAGGAGACAAATATTTTCCGTTCTCCCTATCAAGGTCAAGCTCTGGAGGAAATTCATAGCGGTCATTTATCTGCAACAGAGGATCAAAGATTGTCACAAGTGGGAACCAGGACACTACACATTTTTTTTTGAAACTGAACCAGGACACTACACATCTAAACTAAATTTCCAAATATTTCATGGTATAGAATGCTTTAACAAATAAAACTACAGTCAATCATTTTCTGATGTTCAAACTTTAGATAGACAAACAAAATTAACAGCAGCTGATCGTAGCAGGACAGAAGATTTGGGGGTCATGATGGTTGTTGGTCGGAAACAAAGTTAATAGTCAGTAACAAGACAATTTTAGGAGACAATACGAACGTTTATCAAATTGATGCAGAGGAATAGCAATGAAGAATAAATCATGTTTTATGGTTTCTTTTTTTTTGTTTTCTTGATTAAGTAAGTGACATTTCATTAATGCATCCAAGTATATGGAAAGATTTTCATGTTCCATGGTTTCTTTCCTTTCATGGAAGACAAAATTGTGCCCACATTCAACAAATAAAAAATTAGAAAAGCTTCCACTGAAAATATTTCAACTACCAAATAACGCCTTAAAGGAAATACTATCCGGTTCCACGCTTCAAGAAAATCATGAACATAATTCTCCCACCTTTTTTTCCCTTTATATCTAGTTCTTTTAACAGGTTCATTTTCAAGTTCCTTTTCTTTCTTTTCTTAAATTGTTTTCAACTTCCTTTTCTTTGACCCATTATTTTGGATAATGTAGTAGAATATCGAAGTAGCATACTTCTTTTGTTGAACATAAATGTTTGGACCTGCAAACAGGGAACAACACTCACTCAACAAAATCCATGAAGTAACCCAAAAGCTACGTGAACCAGCAGTGTTAAAAGGTATCTACTTCTTTTGCCAAAGGTAAATGCTTGAACCAAATATAGGAAATAACGCTGTTTTACAAAGGGAATATGCAACAACCCATAATACTAGAAATCAAATCATAAAGCAAGCTGAGAAAGAAGAAACTAGTACTAACCTTAACCATAGTATCTCGCATGAAATCATATTCGAACCTCTTTAACTGAAGCTGAAGAACTGGAGGGAAGTCAATAAATAGTACACCCTTTTTTGCATCCTGATATCAAAACAGCAACTCAATATCATTTTTAATATGGTGAACTTTTTTTCCTTTTTTTCCTTTTTTTCCTTTTTGAGATGGTCAGCAATCACAATTCACAACAAGAGAAAGGAAAAAGGCAACAAATAGGAGGCAGTTGCTGGCTTAAGGAAGTGCTTTGTGACTTCTTTTTTTTGAAAATGGTAATGTTGTATCCTTTGTGACATTCTCTACTCTTTAGCTTTATGAGTTCAAGTATCTTTAAATTCAACATGCTGGAAGGGCATTTCATGTATCTTTTGGTTTTCTGTATAATGGCTTAGAACCAACCTAGCCCCATCCCCACAGAATACAATTCTAAATATGATGCTTGATGCTTCCACTAATAAAACTCATCAAACAAGATGTCTCCCTTAGTTTTAAGCACACTAACCCTCATCCGTTTGAAATTTTTAATTTACATTAGAGAACTACCAACACCCCCAGCCCCGAAAAAGATGGGAAACAAAAAACCAGAAGCAACATTAGGCTCCAAATTATATGCCTACTCAGTCAAGACGATTATTTTCTTGTTGCATTTTCACAAGAATATAGATGGTTTACTGTTTTAGAGAGCACTAGTGAATAACAAACTCAAGGTCTGATCTATTTGGATTCACACTAAGATTCTAGATTCCATTGTTTTGTGTGACCATTTACAAATTATCATCAAAAATAGATCCTTCTCAAGATCTACAAGGACCATAAAAAAATAATTGATCTTCCTTTTTGATACTTTACTGGTAAAATTGAGGACATGCAACCACAACTAAGGCCCATCAATTTATTGCTAATTGATAGAGTACTGAACCTGCAAACCATGTGCTTCAGCATGGTACTTATTATCGCCTTCTAGACGTTCGACTTCAACATATTTGTCAAAAGAAGCATAAACATCGCGGCAGCCTTTAACATCGAGCTGAAGATCTGCAGAAGTTTATACAAAAAATAAGTCCATGAACAGGCATTCAGGATACAAGGGGCAAACCTGATACGTACCATAAAATGACTCTTTTCTCGTTGATTTGAAGTCCACATTAATACATTCTATGTAATTCATATGGTGCCCCTCAAATAACTTCTGAATTGTCCCTTCCACAACCGTACCCTGGACAAAAGCAATCATTAGAAGATCCAATAAGATCTTCAGAATTTGCAATTACTCATTTTATAAACATACCTTCATCTTGTCTTCAAGCTTTTCACACAACACTCTGTTTAGTTCTTGCACATCATGCTGCATGAATGAATCGTAGGTGTCCCATCCAAAAGATTTTGTCAATTCTTTTGTCGCCACACTGGTATCACTATACTGGAGCTTATAAAATAAACTTTGCAGAGCCAATGGAATGCTCCCTGATGGCATGTCATTCTCTGTGGTTGGCATATGATACACAGCCTGGCGGGACCAAAACAAAAAATGACTCACATTCTAGAATCAATACAAAAGATATACAAGAACAACAACAACAAACCCAGTGAAATCCCACCAAGTGGAGTCTGGGGACAATACAAAGATATACTTACTAAAAACTTAGAACATGTGCTAACCTTTCTAAAGTAGGGGATATGGTACAAGGTTTGAAGGAGAGAGTTCATGTAACAAGTAGCTCCCTGATTCTTAAGCCCAACAAATCCCGTCTCTTTCTTCGAGTCATATGTCCAGTAATCAATGACCTTCCGTACAGCAACATCAGCTTCAATAACAACTTTATCATTTACAAGATATCCCTTATTGGGATCATAAAGATCACTTAGAAGCATGAATGATGTGAAGCCCCAATCACTCTCTCTTTGGTTAAACTGGTGCTGCGTCTCTGCAACAAAAAAAAAATAAATCAATGCCAGCATGAAACAAACTCATATCGTTAGTGCTGAACCGACATCTCGAGCTCCCTGGCCATTCAGTTCACGAATCTCACAATCAAGACAATCTCCTAACAAACTTGTAGATCACTTAATCCTATACAAGTTCACAGACCAAAGAAATGACTTAAATAATGTCAAAAGCTCAAAAACCTTTTGACTTGCAATTTTCAGTTTTGTTTTTTTTTTTGTTGATGACAAGGGAAACCCGCAGTCACTACCCTTTGGGTGCGCACAAGGTAAAACTCCCGCTCCTATGCAATAGCTCGCAAACCACATAGGAGAGGTAACCCGCACTAGGCAAGCCCAGTGCGACGAGCTCGACCCAGAAGGCAAACCCCTTGCTTTCGTTGGCAAGGGGTTTCACATGGAAGTCCCAAGCCCAAACCACTGGGCCACCCCGAAGGGTCTTGCAATTTTCAGTTTAAGAAACCTCATTTTTTCTTTCTCTCTTTTTTATGATTTTTTTGTGGCAGGATAAGTCTCCAGACTATTAACAGCAAGCTTAATATAGTTTAGGAAGCCTTGTTCAGGAATTTAGAGCAGCCTGGAGTAACAAAGTTGCAAATTTGTCTAAAGCAATAGGATGAAGTATATTTCCACATATTAAATGCAATACATAGGTAAATAATCGCCATATGTTTGTCCCGGGCTGGACAAGGTCACAGGGAAATTAGACAAGTAAAGAAACAAGATAAAACAAGGGGATAACACAAGCAATTAGACAAGGGGAAAACAGAAATTAGAAGAAAGCATGGGTAATGAATCCAAGGGAAAAGAGATTGAACTCATAAATGGATCCACCATAACAAGGGAAATCCAAATGGGTTCACTAAAGAGAAAGAAGTGATATTCCTTAATCACTCACCAACAAGTAGAACACTCATTCATCAAAATCTAGACTAGACTAATAAAACTAAACCCCAGAGTTAGTTATTTATAGTAGTAACTTAGATTATTACATAAATGGCATCTTTTGTATCACTCCAAGGACTTGATATCTTCTTGTGTTGGTGCTATGTTGTGAGTGCTAGGCCGTATCAATTCAAAAAAATTTAAAAGGCGTCGGCTTTTATGACAATAAGAAAGGGAAGTCAATTGAAAAGAAAATTTAAAATAGACATACAATTTACAAACTTAAAGAAACTCAGAGAATTAGTCAATGTCGGGAAAGGTAAGACACTGCTTCTTTTTTTTTCCTAAAGAGAGTTCAAATAAGTGTACTTCAACTGAGGGAGAAACAGAGAATATTCCTAGACAGATGAAATGGCAACCAAGGAAAAAATAAAAACTGACTTCCAAATAATCATACAGACGAAATTGAGATTCAATCTTAAGCTACAAGGATACATGACAAGAAAATACCTTTTTTCACTGAATATTTGGGGTTTATTTGATTTACAACTGTTAAGCTGAACTGAGCATATCTGTTCCACCCATATGGCAATGTAGCTGAATCTGCCACATCTAAATACATTGACAAACACTCCACGTTGTTTCCTTTTGGAAATATAAGCACTCTCCTACAAACCAATGCCAGCCATAGGACAATTATAACCCAATTTCTAAAAAAAATATCAAAATTTAACCACCAATGTAAGTGACAAATGCCACTCACCATTTATAACTACCAACAACAAAAG
Organism: Solanum pinnatisectum; assembly: GCA_035578085.1. NCBI lineage: Eukaryota > Viridiplantae > Streptophyta > Magnoliopsida > Solanales > Solanaceae > Solanum > Solanum pinnatisectum. Next base: position 41,151,520 of record CM069085.1, on the reverse strand, counting down.
GCTCAGAATATAGCTTCTTCACAGATAACCGAGAAAATTCATCAATTGTCCAGGTAAACCGGGAAGCCTGAGGCTCGTCCACAGCTTGGTTCTCCCCAGTAGTAGCATTCTCAGGAGCTGCCACTGTTAAAGTAAATTCACCATATGATCACATCAAAATGTTATAACAAGAACGAAGCCAAACATAAGACTAATCATTGCCAAACTAAACTCTTCTTAAACAGAGAAGAGACTAAAATAGTAACAACTAAAAGAGGAACAACCTTCCATTGGCTGAGGCCCTTCGACTAATGGCTGAGGACCTTCAACTAAGTCAGAATGTGGCACAAGCATCTCCTCGTCTTCCTGCTGCTGAATTGTCCCAAGAAAAAAAAAAGGATTTCAAAGATTAGTGTGAGCTCATCTGTCCCAACCTTCGCAGACAAATTTACCCAACACATACGCTTGTATCCTCCATCAGGTCATTCAAAATGCAGAAAAATTTGCCACAACACCGATATTATCAAATAGAATCAAATAAAAAATAGATGCCCAATCTGAGCTCATCTACCCCAAATAAAGCAAGCAGCTTTACCAGGGATCTATACTTGTAAGCTATGACGATTCGCCATAGCTTACAAGTGTAGGTCCCTGGCAAAGCTGCTTGCTTTATTTGGGGTAGATGAGCTCAGATTGGGCATCTGTTTTTTATTTGTTAACATTGGTGTTGCGGCAAGTGTTTATGCACTTTGAATGATCTACAGGCAACCAGATGGAGGATACAAGATCAAATGTGCCTGAACAATAATACATGCATCATAAAATCAAGTCGAAAGCATGATCTAGTGACTAGTAAAACCCTAACTCCCTCTCACGAATCAAAAATCTTATCTTTTTCACATCCATGATATCGCAACTCAATTTTAAAAACAATGAACACAGTTCAATCCCTAAACCCTAACTCTCAGCAAATAAAAAACCCTATCCGATCACAAATGCAAACCATATCTGTATAACTACACCAGAATTTCACAAAAACTAAACCTACAAAACACAAACAGATACCGATTGTCAAAATGAAAAATTCAGAGAAGAAATGTAGAGAGGACTCACATCCAGCGGTTGAGGATTCAGCATGGTCATGTTTGAGGATAAGCAGTCACCGTCCGATCAACTAATCACCGGCGATGTGGGCGAGGTGAGTAGGGGGTGGGGTGGGTGGGGGTAGGGGTATATGAAGAAATGAGTTCAGATGGGGGGTGGGGTGGGAGAGAGAAGGATGAGTTTCTGAAGTTGAGTGTTGTTTGGTTGGGTTTTCGATGGGGAAAAGGATACGTTTGGAAATAATGGAAAAGAAAAGGGTAAATTAGGGGAAGGGGAAATACTGTATCTATGTATCCAACAATAGTTGTCTACGGTAGTAAAAATACTTGTGCAAAACATATCGTAGTGATTTCCTTTTTAGAATCAAACGATGAGAACTTTAATTAAATTTTATGATGTATCTTTTCGTCAAATTGATATGCAAGTTTTGAATATCTAAAATTTTTGTTTTAAAATATTAAATTAATATAATCTAATTTAACTTTGAAAATAGTTAAAATTAACATTTGAAAAACGTAGCATAATAAAAAGAGTATTTTTAAAAAACGTGTCAAGTCAATCGTGAATTATGCTGTTTATAGAAACTTTGCTAATGTCACTTGTCTGTGAAAAAAAAGGAGTTAAAAGAAGACAGCATATGAAAAGCTGACACGTCGTAGGTCTACTTGACCGTTTAGGGGTTACCGACAATTCACAATTTCTGTGGTTTTTGTGAAAAATAAGGTGGCATTTTGAATAAATAAATAAATTAATTAAAGAAGTGTGATTAATTTTTTTTACATGTTTTTTAGACAAGTGTTTAGTTTCCAAAAGTTCTTTTAAAAGAACTGTTCCAATTGTTGTCTTAAGGCTTTATTTGTTTTTATTAAAATAATTAAAAAAAATGATAGATTTTGAATATACATTGAATAATTGAGATATCATGTCTCGATCTAAATATTGAATATATTTTTTGATTAATCAACTCTTTCAATCTTATTTTATACTTCTTATGTTGTTATTTATTTGTTTATTTTTTACTTGACATACAAATTGAAATAGTAAAATACTGAGTTTACCATTATATCCCTATTAATTGATAGAATTTTAAATTAATTTACTCATTAAAAAGGTTTTACCTTTTTTAAAAACATTTACCTCTCTAAATAAATTGAGGATATAATAAGTAAAAAATATTACCTTTTCTTGATTTGTCGAAAATGATAAGTAAAAGGGACAAATAAAATGTCAAAATTGGACAAGTAAAAAAGGACTGAGGGAATAATAGATTGGAACCATTTCAACATAATACATCTATTCTGAAACTACATATATTTTTGAGCTTCGATCATTTGTTGTCCTATCATTAGATCACTATTTTTCTTGACCTGTCGACACTAGTTAGTTGTCGACTCCAATATGATTTTATGATTTTGTGGAGACTTGTGTTTTTGATGAACAGTCATCTAGACTTGGTCATTGCCTCAACGTAAGTCGGAGAGAATCAACTAACTCTGAATTTGAGTGTTTGATTGACACGCACACATCAATCTAGTGCAGAACGATGGAAGAAGAAATATGAGTTAAAAAATTAGAGTTCTTTCGTAATTGAGGGATATTTCAAGTAAAGAAGCTGACTAATTGTTTTACATTTGTATTTCTCGTACATTCTACATTTTTAAAATAAATTCTATCAAATATTTTACATTTTATATGGGTATCTTTATTTCATGTTTTAGACAACAATTTTTAATGTGCATGATTTATTTGTTTGTAAATATAATAAATATATAATTTAAATATAAAAAACAAAATTATTATTAAAGAATATGTATGCTCATGGTCGCTAATGGTAATGGAGTTGGTTTGTAGTAATAATGATAATGATCGGTGCTAGTGACTAGTAATGATGGTGGCGATAGTTATAGTAAAGGTGATTAACGTTGTAGTGGCCTAGGGGGTGGACATGATATGATACGGTATTTGAATTTTGGTGTTGTAATTTTGGTATTCGTTTTTTAAAGCTATGTATATCATTACAATACCAATTATATTTTGAAGTTTGATTTTGATATTTTGCGATATGATAAATCGGTAACCATAGTTTGTTCAACTTCGACTAATATATACTCGTATAATAGAGTATTATGAATTAGACAATTCAAAAAAGGTTTTCAATTGTATCATATTAACACATTATGCATATAGAAATATGTATATATATTCAAAAGAAAGTACAAACAACTTCTTTGTTAGTCAATTACATTTAAAAATATTTCAATCAAAATAAAGTAGTCAGACTTTTAACTTCTAAATAATTAGTTTATACTAATAATATATGTTGCATATTTGTTAGTATTTTAATACTAATATATATGAGAAAACTTCAGAAATAACAAAGATAATAGACATAATAAGGCTTCATAACTATAGTTTCAGTAATTGCTCTTCATGGCTATAATTTTGTTTACTATGAAGGTTGTGTTTTGTATATTTCGCGTGTCCGTTTGTATATTTCGTTTGCGATTACACAAACAAGATAAGTATTTACAAATTTTGTATTTATACATTTATGATTATTTTTTCCAACTCTATTTGTATTGCTTGTCAATATACAAACATAGTAATTTATTATGAATTTTTCATAAATCGTATACAAATAACTAGGGTAAGCATATACAAATTATAGATTTATAAAATCAGGAACCAAATTATGCAAATTATGGATTTATATAATCAGACGAATTATACAAATTCTTGATTTATATAATTAGGAAACCGAATAGCAAATATTTTTCAAACTATAGTCACGGATTAAAAATAATCGAAACTATAGCTATATTACATAATATACTCTAGATGTTTGTTATGTGTGTCTGCATGTGCGCACGTGTTATTTATATGACTAAATACATCGATATGATATTCAGTATTTTGGTATGTTGTTTCTAAAACTCAAATATGATACTGAATACCAGAAAAGTTTAATATATATATATATATCATAATGAAGTTGCATTAATCGAGGATACACGACGGAAGAAATTGTTCTATATCCAAACTTTACCTTCAAAATGCATAATTTTTTTCTCGAATTATGCGTTTTACCAAAATTACGATATCAAATTTTTTGTTATGATATGATAATTTGATAATAATAATGTGGATCGATGTTAATAGTTGGTGATGTCAATGATTTATTAGAAATGAACTTATTATTTTTATTGTTTGGTTCTGAATTTTTATGGGGAAAAAATGAACATATTTGTATTTTTGTAGTCTGTAGTATGGTCATAAAAGTTCCCTTTTTAAAAGGAAGAAATAATATTTTGATCATTGTGTTTTGTTTGAGAAAAGTAGAAAACGATCAAAATGGTCCTTAGACCTTAATATGCAATAAAATGTGTTCATTTAATTCTTTATCCTAAATCTAATAAATTTGTCGAAGAAACATTATTATAAGTTTGACTATAAACCCACGTACGAAACAAAATATTTAATATTCTTAAATAGCTTCAAAGAAATATTTTAATCACATTTAACTCAATTTTCGTTACCTTTTCATAAAAAAATCATTATTTCTCTTTCATTTCTTAAACCTCCAATGTTCCATTTTCCCGAACCCATCACTAGGGATTGCAACGGATGGTGCGGGACAGGTTGAGCTTAATTCGTAAATTTTTTAATTTATTTTATTTCGCTTCATATAATAATCTTTTTCATCTTCAACCTGCCCCACCCTACCATGCATAGATCCGCCCTGTATAATTTTTATAATATTTTTTTTCTTGTTAAGTTTGATAATAAAAATAAAATTCATACAAATAAATTTATTTTTCATTAAGTTGTCTTAATTTAATAGGATAGTGACTTGAAAATTTATTTTTAGATATCAATTGGGAAACATGTAAGAAATTTATTGAACCACTTTCATTTACTATATTGAATATTTTAGTAGCTTTCTAGAGATTATCTTAATAAATAATGTTTTATCACTCTTATAACATATAAAAAGTTAAAATTAAGTTTGGACCCACATAATAAAATCACATATACCCGCAACTCGCCCCCCTCCCCCCGCATTAGTTTTAAAAAAATCACTTCAACCCGCCCGCATGACCTAAAACCCACCCGCTCCATCCATAACCTTAAATTCACCCCGCCCTACATCCACCCCGCCCCATTATCATCCCTATCTATCACTAAATGCGGCTCGACCAAATCCATTGTTCTCATTCACGGCTTCACCGAGGAAGTATTGTGGACGTGGTAATTTCAAATCTTCACATCAATTAAAAGTATTTCATTCACTTGACTACAATTTATATTCTCTTTGTTGTTTTGAGAATTTTTCAGGGTATAATATATATTAGAAGAATTTTTGCATATAGTCACTGAAAAAAACTTATTTAGGCTCCATATAATTTGCTAATTACAATTCGTAGCTACATATTAGAGGGAGGAGAGAGACGAGCGAGGGCAGAGAGTGGAGATAGGTGAATTATATTTGTATATCGGTTAGATAATTGTATATATGTAACTAGTATGTATATGTATCAATGATTGTATTTGTATAATTTGTGTCTGTACAAAGAGGTAGAGAGAGTGAGAGAGAAAGACAAAAGAGAACTGAGCAGGAGAGATTTATATTTGTATAATTATAAGTGTATAAGGCGAAGAGATATGTATTTGTATATCCAGTCGCTCTCTCACTTTTACAAACACAAATTATGTATTTGTATAATTTGTGTATGTATAAAGTGAGAGAGAGACTGACAGAAGAGAATCAAGAGAGAGATCATGCAGGGAGATGAGAGAGGCGGGGGAGAGATGATTGAAAAAGAGGAGAGAGGCGAGAGAGAAGAATGTAATTATAGCTAGAAGTAAGTTCCGAATTGTAATTAATGCAAAGTGTAGATATGTTAGCTAATTAAATAATATATGTTTGCTTAACCGCGTAATTTCCTCTATATATTAAGCCTATTATTTGTATTAATTATATCAAATACGAACAAATAAAATTTTGCGACAAGCTACGTTTAGTTTTGCTAGCCAATAATATCTCTATTTTGGCTCTAATATTGTAGATTTATTTAATTGTTCTAAGATTTTCGGGATGTTTTGATATTCTTATCTCTTTTAGCCCAAGTTAGTAAATGTAATATATTTGGCTATTGTGGATGTAGCTCAATTTATATTTCACAGTACATATAGTAAATGATGAATCTGATGCTTGAGGACTTTAGTAAAAAGATGGATCAAAATATATTCTTCATATGTAGATTCTATACATAAATAAAGTATTTTTTAGTGAATATGTCGATTTGAAGTTGTTATGTCACGATTTATAAAGTATGACTATGAATTTGCACTGATCGGGTTTCGTGGTGGATTTAGGGGAAATTACACATTGGTTATTGAAGAATGAAAAGAGAAATTGTGATTTTTGTTAGAGAGAGTGGAGAAAATGAAGTCACATTTGATTAAACTCAATAATGGTGTATTTTGTTTGTCACGTGGGTTCCATCATTAAGCTTAACACTTTTTTAAACAAATCTGATAGGTTTAAGATAAAAGATAAGAATGAACACTTTTTATTAAACATCAATGATCATTTCAATCGAAGTGGTATATTAACGATTAAAATAAAGCAACACTCGTATATTAAAGATCATTTTCTCTATTTTGTTTTGTCATAAGTTCAAAGTTGTACCAAATAAGTATATTCAAGATTCAATTAACTTTAAATAGATAGATAAAAAAATATAGGTTGAATATCATATTTACTAAAAATAAAATAAAAGCTCTTTTTAGTGATGAAATGTCTTTGTCTTTAATTTAAATGAAGAGGTTAACATCTTAGCTTAATGCATAACCAATAATTTGTATTTTAACTATATTTAAGGCTTGATTTTCTTTTGTTCATTCATTTATGTTATTTCATCTTGGGAAAAAAAGAATTCCATGGCAATCATAAGAGAATCCAAAATTTGCCTTTTATCTATAATAACGCATTATTTTATCTCAAATTAGTTCTCTTTCATAATTTTTTTGAACAATATGTACTAAATTTGTGATATTTTCTTAATGAAATAAAATAAAATAGAGCATCCATCTTTCAACAATTGTATTGCGTGATTCTACTTTTAAATTTTTTTATGTTGGGATAATTACGGCTTTAAATACTTTAAAGTTTGAATAACTATTTTATAAAATATGTGTCAAATATATAAATTGTATATATTTATACTAAATAATAAACATGCATATACTATTTGGTAAACTACAAATATGACGTATTATGATACTAATATGCATATCTATACACAATAATACAATAGGTATATTTCAACCATTGATAAATAAATTTGATCGAATTGCGTAATTCTTTTTTATATATATTTTCAATATAATCAGGTAGACACCATCAAAGATTCAGCCAAAATAATTATAAGATATTCTTCATTTAATTTAACCAAAGTATTTAATTAATTATTAGTTCTAACATTAAAAATGAAATGAAAAAAAAAAAAACTTAGAGAAAACATGGCCCTCACTAGGTAAGGATTCTGTCAACCAAGATCTCCAAGGATATGAAATTACTCCTTTTTTTAGTTAAAGAAAAAATAATCAAATACCTTTTGAGGATTTATTTTGCTTCATATGAAAAAAAAATCACTTGTTTTTAATGGAAAACATGAAGTGAAGAGTATCTTCATCCTTATCCCAATCCTCACTTGGATATAGTCACATTAAAGTATTATATCATATAATTCAGTCTGCATTCACTAATTGTTTTTCAATTTTTTCGTATGATCTAAAATTTTGATAACACAACTTACTTAGTAAAAATATATCGGAAAAATAAGTTATACAAATGACATTTTACTTTGATCACATGCTCTTCATTCCTCAACGCAACTCAGTTTCACTCCAACCCCGTAAACAACATCCTCATCACCATACCCTCCTAACTTGAACCTACTATTATATTTGTTTAAATTATATATAAAATATTTTTATTTATTTTTTATTTATGTACCGACAAATAAATGAATAAAACACAAACTTATTTTCTTAAAAAATATTTTCTTCACACCCTAAATACACATAATTAAAAGAAAATAAATTCTGATTTGAATATTTAGTGTGTGACATCTATTAGTCTTTCAATAGAATTAACAAAGGAAAAATCTAACATACACACACAAAAAGAAGACAATAACACAACAATCATAGATAAGAAAAATGCTCTTTCTTAAAATTCGAGTAGATGAGGTATTTAAGAACATATACTAATAATTATCAATAGCCTAATTTCTTAGATTATATCACACAAATACATCCTTTCTTAAAATTTGAGTATATGGAGCATTTAAGAACATATACTAGTAGTTACTAATTGCCTAATATATTAGATTATATCAACACGTATATATTTCTTCTCTTCATATCGTTCTAATTCTGTTAGATAATCAAATATCTAATAATGATAGAATATTATTCAAACATTAGTACGCGGTTTCAGTTATTACTCTCCGTAAAAACCTCTCAACCAAAATTCCCCTTCTCTAGCTTAGCAACAATAGTGAAATTCCAAAACTCACCCCTTTTCTTTTCCTCTCTAAATCATCTCACATTTTCATCTGTTAAAAGAACTAGAGAGAAAAGAAAAGGAAAAAAATAATCAGAAAACAGTTAACAAATTTACAAATTGGGGAAACAAAAACAAAAAAAATACACAAAAAAGGGTTTTCAATTCCCTTCTTTTCTCTCTCCCACGTTTGGTTTTTTTTCTTTTTCCCTCTATCCCTCTTTTTCTCTCTCTATCTCTCTATTTTTTTTTCATTCATTTTCCCTCGCTTTCCTCGATATCTTCAATTCTCCGGGAAGCTGGAACGATAATTTCCATTTTTTCCGGGAGAATTTCACCTCCGTTTCTCAGCTACAGCTATACCGTATGATTTTCAGGTACCTTAATTTCATGATGTTTTTTTTTAAAATTTTTTTTTGATCAATTTGTATGTGTAAATGTATATTTGTTCGTATTTATGTGCGTCGATTTGCATTTGGTGGATTTTTTGTGGTTTTCATACAAGGAATATTGATCATGTTGTATTGAATTATATTGTTAGTTTAAATGCAATATTTGTTTTGATTGATACTGGTTAAATTTGTCATTAGGTAATGAGGAGAATTTTCATTTCGCATAAGGATTGATTTGGTGAGATAATTGTATATTGTAGGTTTATCGTTCAGATTGTTGATGTGTGATATTATGTAACGATGGAAAAAGATATGATGTATTCAAATATTATACTCCTTAAAATAATATAGTACGGTACGATACATTACTTTATGGAACAATACGTATCAGCTATTCAAACAGAGTAGTGATACAACCATTTTGTTTTGGGTATAAAATTATGCTTAACTTATGTGAAATGTGTAGTTTTTTTTCTTTGATGATGGTGGTGATGTAGAATTATTTTTGTATTGAATAAAATGTGGAAATAGATATGGGCATCAACATTGGCAGGATAAAACTAATATTGGTCTTGGTATTGCACATAGCAATCCATATATTAATTATTGTTGATGTTCAGCTATTTCTTTTTCTTTTTTTTGGAGTACAGCAATGTGAACCTAACTCTAGGGTATTGTGCCTAGGATTGGAATTGAATAAAATGTGGGTGTTTTTGCAGGAATGTGTGTTCTGTGTTGCAACTGTGGAAGGAGGAATTCATCCTATGTGAAGTCGAGGGGTATACATATATACAATAACATTTTATCGAAGATGGAGGGATTGAGAGCTTGTTGTACAGGATTAATCGTCTTTTAATTTGTGATATTTCTGTTATTTTTTTTCTTTTATGATTCTATTTGAGGAATCAATTTCTGAATTGAGGCCGGACGATTGATTGGATGTGCAATAGAATATGGATTCTCAAAATTCACCCCCGACGACCAGCCAGGTCAACTGTTGTTACTGCGGGTGCAGCAGTTGTTCTGCAATGAACAGGTCCTATTCAGGGACTTGGCTCCGATCCGTGAAGCGAAAATTTGATGAATATAATGAGAATAAGTTTATGATCCCAGGCTTTGTCTTACCTCTAAATGCTCGTATTGAAATTGAAAATGAATGTACAGCACTTAGGGAAATGGTAAGTAAGCAACAACACACAATTCAGGATTTAAGTGCCGAGTTGGAGGAAGAACGAAATGCGTCTTCCTCGGCGGCGAATGAGGCCATGTCCATGATTTTGAGGTTGCAAGGAGAAAAGGCAGAGGTTCAGATGGAATTTAAACAATTCAAGAGGTACACTGTGGAGAAAACGGCGCATGATCAGCAGGAGATTATGGCGTTGGAGGATATATTATACAAGAGGGAGCAAACAATTCAATCATTGACTTGTGAGGTGCAAATGTATAAGCATAGAATGATGAGTTATGGGCTAACAGAATCTGAGGCTGAGGGTGATTGTGAGACAGAAAAGGGCCATTTTAGTCGGAACAATAGTATCTCCGAGACTATCAATGGGCAATTCGAAGTTCCTCCCTTCGATTACCCTCCATTGAAATGCACTATTAATGAGAATCAAGTATACACAGAATTTGATAATGACACTGTTGATGTTGAGAAATATGCATTTGAAGAGACCCCACGTTCATGTGACCAATTGCGCGATTTGGAGCATAGGATCAATCAATTGGAGAGGACGCCAAGAAGCACAGATGGGGATCTTTTCAAGAACAACATACTTGAAAAAGTGATAGTTGGTCATTCCCCAAGGAGGAATAGACATCTTAGAAAATTTTCAACTGATAGTGTAGGATCTCCCTTCATTACAAATAAAGAAATTAACTCAGATTTCATCTCAGATTCTCCAAGATTTGGTGGAAGTATTAGAAAAGCAGAATATTCACAAACAGAAGAGCGTTCAAACTTGAGGAAGGTGGATAATTCATCAGAAATTGGAGATGACATGAGTGACCGAGTTTACACAATTGATTCTGTACATCAGGGGGCTGGATATAATGGTGTGTCAGAACTCAAGGCTTCAGCTGGAATGGTTGACGACTATACCCCGAGGGATTCATTAAATAACACAGATTTTGGAGATCCAGAGGTCACAAAGTTGTACTTTAGGCTCCAGGCACTTGAGGCTGACCGGGAATCAATGAGACAGGCTATGATTGCTATGCGGACTGATAAAGCACAGGTGATATTGCTCAAGGAGATTGCTCAGCAGTTTTGCAAAGAGATGTCTCCTGCTGTGAGAAAACCTGCGAAGAAGACATCTGTAATTGGGAGCTTTTCATGCATGTCTGTATTCAAGGTATGGTATTAATCTGTGTTAACTTTATGGTTTGCAGTAGGTTGATTTTCTCAGTTATGATGATACTTATGGTCTTTGTCCAACGTGAAAGCACAAATTTTGGGTTATTGGCTCATTGCATGGACATTTAGAAGCAATTTTGTGACAGTAAACATATACTCCCTCCATTTCAATTTTTTTTAATCTTAGTTTGACTTGACATTAAGTTAAAGAAATAAAGAAGACTTTTGAATCTTGTGGTGTTAAACTAAAAATGTGTGTAATGTGCCAAAATTCCCTACTGCAAGTGTTTCTGCATGTGACGTTTAAGATTTCTTTGGGTAATCTATTAATGCCAAAGTTATGTAATTATACAATGTATTAGAAAGGTTGATACATAGAACACTCTTTTGTCATTGTGCTACTTAATTTATGTGCTTGAGTTCTTGTTGCATTTATCTCAAAACAAAAAGGTTTGAGTTCTTTCAAGTGATTTATTTCATGCAAGATGGTGATTTATTTGCTGCACTCTGAATATAGTGCTGTGAGAATCTGTCTTCCCATTTCTTAGCTTTCTTCTTGGTGAGACTTTGGGGGCAATCTTTGTAGTAAGCTGCTTTGTGTAATAAGATAAACCATTTAGAATTTAGGATGATGAATAAAACATTTTCTGCTGAGCATGGAACGAGAGAAACCTTCGGTCACCTAAAAAGGAAAAACTGAGAATGAATTGGGTTGTGTCTCTTTCTGAAACTTCTACTGGACCTTGAGTTAGCTTTTGTGGTCATTGTCTTTTTCTTATTGGATCAACTATGAGTGAGGTTTGGTGTGGCTCAGAGCTGGTGTTTGGAGAAAATTATGTTTAAGATGTTTCAATAAGTTTAATCCAAGTACACTTAATCTTCAATCGAGTCACCAGATAATATCATAAGAATTTGTGTCTTGGGCTTATGTCTAATCAAGAAGTCCATTCTCAAATGGGAAGAGCTGTTCCTAACCCATGTAATTCGAAAGTTTTAGCAGAATCACATTTCAAATGGCAAGTAGACAGATTATTTTGCAAGGTCATTATGACATCACTTAGATCTTGATGCATTTTCAAAGGCATCTTCCCGTATAGCCATGTTTGTCCTTATGGACATGGATAGTTGACACAAAGCTCTCTACTTTAGTTACTTTGGGTGGGCCACTTGGACTCTAAACAAATGGGCTACAACTAATTGTTTATTTCCTGTGAGGAGAAGGGGTTCTAGGGTCAAAATATCATAATTACCATTTGATTTTTCTTCTATTACATTGATGACACTAAAAGTGAACATGGTAGACCTAAAATCATGTTTGTTAAGTTGTCCCAAAGGACCTACAATCTCTAGAATCAATGTGGACCTAGCTAAGAATCATATATGGGGTAATAAATAGCAAATTGTTTTATTCTGACATCAAAATTTCTCACTCTCATCTTATTCCATCAATCCACCTTTCTTATTTTGCCTCCTGTTTCTGTGTTGTCTTCTGATTTATACGTAAGCTGATTTATTGTATTTTCTTTTTTATTCAGTGGGTCACATGCTTTGTTTTATGGAGAAGAAAAGCACGCAGATGCAAGTGAGTTGATCATTGCAATCCGGTTTCTTTTCAATAAATTGTTTCTATACTGCTTCAACTTCCTACGATTCTCTTACCTTAGCAAAGAAAGCAACAACCTATTTCCCTTTCTGTCTGCTTGAGTTTAGTTGTTTGTTTGAGCAATTTTTAACATTCAACTAAATCTTGATACTTGTTAGGTACCCATTTGGATCGTCGACCAGCAATCCAGGCTTGCTAATGCTTTTAGACAAGGGACCTCACGTGGGGCAGTGGAGATGTCTGATGAGCACGCAGGTGTAAAACCAGCTCCTAGTAGTCCACATCGATCACTGAAGACTGTATCATAAACGTCAGTACGAAATGAATTGTAGTCAGATTGATTGCTTTTTCATTTTACTTTCTTTCTCCCCCTTGTATTCCTTGCTGCTGCAAATTGTGGGTTCACTCTGCACTGTGTTCTTCCGCTTGATTCATGGAATTGTAACATTTAGCTGAACCAGTGTCATCGAAAATATAGATGTTCCACTGCCAGTTTGGAACTTGTGAATAATTGTGATCAATATGGCTTGTTTGGTTTCTACTCAAGATTTTCTTTTTCTTTTTTCCTGTATATTACAATTTGTGAATGAATTTTTTCTCTTGTTACTTAATTTTTTTTTTTTTTGTCAATCAGACGTTTGTGCTTATTGCACTTTTGTATTAACAACTTCCTTCTTATTCGTCTACTACGACGTGTTAATGAATTGCTCCTGCTAGAGCTATTCACTCCAACTTTGGCGTTAATAAGCACGTAAATGATGAACAATCACTCAAACTTGGTCTTAGCTGTCACTTTAACTTGTATCAATTGTGTTACACCTCCAAAATTTATGTGTTATGATAGTATTGGGACTCGGGAGTTTGTATCGGGAGTTGTTGCACTTGAGTTGAGTCTTTTGAAAAAAAAAACAACCTCTCTACCTCCATGAGGCAATGGTAAAATCTGCTTACATTCTACTTTTCTTCATACTTCACTTGTGAGATTTACTGATTATATTGTTGTTGTTGCTAGTATTGAGAATTCATGAGAGATTAGTGATGCGTTGGAGGATTTAATTGTCAATCGGGATCAAATTAAGATGTCTAGAAGTGTAATCTCAATGTTGAAGTAATTAATTGCGAGTTGAACTTAAGTTTGAGGGTCTTTTTTATATACTATGCCTATAAATAAATAAACATAAGAAAAGGGGAAAACACATGCACTATAAATAGATCAGGTTTGGTTGCATTGGAGCGTTGTACGTTCTAAACCAGTGAAAAACCTCAAGGCCTTGGCCGCTCAAACTATATTTCTCAACTTCAACAATGCTGGGTTCCAAGAGCTTGATATTCAAGCAGCAAAAACGAAAGAGAAAAAATGGTAAGATTAAGAAATCGAAGAGAATTTCTGTTTCTGCAAAAGAAAAAATGGTAGCGGAACCATACCAAATAGCACCAGAAGAAGAAGAAGACGAAGGTTTCAGCTTGAAATCTTCAGCACAATCAGATTCCTATGGAGTTCAGCCACTTGGGAATCTTTATTTCAACCCATCATCTCATAATTCAAGAAATACCGGTCTAGGTAATCTTCAGACTTTAACTGATGAGCTTGTTCTTGATATTTTAGGTCTTTTGGAAGGTACCCATTTGGGTATTTTGTCAACTGTAAGCAAAGGTTTCTATATTTTCTGTAATCATGAACCCCTTTGGAGGAATCTTGTATTGGAGACTTGTAAAGGTGGGTTTTTGTTTAAGGGATGTTGGAGGTCTACTTTTGTTAGTGCATATAGGCCTTCATTTCCAGTTTTGAGTTTTGGTTTGAAAGTTAGAGACTTTTATTCTGATTACTTGTTTCAGAGTTGGTTATGTGCTAATCTTGAAATGAAACCTGAATGGCTAGAGAGGGATAATATAGTGAGGAGGAAAGGGATTTCTCTTGATGAGTTTGTGATGGATTTTGAGGAACCGAATAAGCCGGTTTTGTTAGAAGGGTGTTTGGAGAATTGGCCTGGATTGGAGAAATGGAATAGGGATTATCTTGTTGAGAAATGTGGGGATGTGAAATTTTCAGTCGGGCCGGTGGAAATGAAGCTTGAAGACTACTTTAAGTACTCTGATCAAGTGAGGGAAGAAAGGCCCTTGTATTTGTTTGACCCAAAGTTTGCGGAGAAAATTCCTCAATTAGGAAAGGATTATGATGTCCCGATGTACTTCAATGAGGATTTGTTTAGTGTTTTGGGTAATGAGAGGCCAGATCATAGGTGGATTATAATTGGACCTGCAGGGTCTGGCTCGTCATTCCACATTGATCCAAATTCTACCTCTGCTTGGAATGCAATAATCAAAGGATCCAAGAAATGGATATTATTTCCCCCTGATGTGGTGCCACCAGGGGTTCATCCAAGCCCTGATGGTGCAGAAGTAGCAAGTCCTGTTTCTATTATAGAATGGTTCATGAACTTTTACAGCGCAACCAAGAATTGGAAAAAGAGACCTATTGAATGTGTCTGCAAGGCGGGTGAAGTTATCTTTGTACCTAATGGATGGTGGCATTTGGTCATCAATTTAGAGGATTCAATTGCCATTACCCAGAACTTTGTTAGCAGGTATGCTACTTTCGATTCCTATATTTCTGTCATTTGATAAAAATTGATATTGTTTTCATGCTTGCTGACAAATTATGTGTGCTAGTTTCCCTAATAGCATGTAATGGTTCTGTTTTATAAGGAGGTCGACACCAGAGGCAGAAAAATGTGAAAGTTCACTATTGATTTAGTAGCTGTAACTCAATATCACATATACTCTCAGGTTAATATGTCCTATGTTCGGTGTAGTCCCTTGAGTCATTGTTCTACATAGTCCGCATGAAAATAGAAGTATAAAACTAGGCTGAATATATATGCAGCCCCTTAAGCTTGAGCCATAAAACTATCATATGAGATGAAAGGTTAATAGTGCTTTTATATCATGCAGGAGGGTGTTGTTGGAGAATGTACCATAAAGGTCTTTGTTGAGCAAACTTTACTTTGAGTAGTACTTTTTTCTTTTGTGACCTCACTCTCTTGTCAAACTTTGGAGAAAGAAAACCCTGATATGATGATGGAAGTGATGATCATGCTGGTTATTACCATGAAAATCTGAAGCACTAAACACGGAATATATATGCCAGTAGCTGGAAGCATGCAGACTAGAGAATGTCTTAAAGAATACGATAACTGTTCGATCTGTTTGTTTAGGATAGTTCTTTTAAAACATATTTTTCTCTCACCTACAATCATGGCTTCAAAAGATTTTATGGTGACTCTATATGATGATAAAAATTCTTTAAGATGCATAGAAATTACGGTGTCTTTGTTTTACATCTAATCGTGGCATGTAATATTGAGCTTTAAGGTTTTAGATAAACCACCTTAAAGCTAGACATTTTTTAACTTATAAAAGACCTAAAAAAGCAAACTTTAGTGAGTTAATGAGCTACGGTGGCACATGTTTGTAGTATGGGATTGAATTTTTTGTTGTGGGCTTCTTTTTAAGAAAAGATACGTCTTTGATGTTCTATTCTTTCTCTCCTTTCTTCTAATCCTTACATCCTAGCCAGGATTAATTCAATCAAACCATGATAAACCTTATTAGTTGAAGATTTATTCTCAAACACAGATATGCATAATCATGCTTAACTGAATTTTGCTTTATTTCATTGTGAAAGAGTTCTAATGTTGACGCTTATCTGGGAGAGAAAGTTGTATCATTGCTTTTGCAGCCTTAGTTATGCAGTTTTTGTTGTGCTATGGATAAGACGATATCTTCCCTATACATATAAAATGATCTCTTTTGTAGCTATTACTTTCATTTGCATCTTCTTGATGCCTTTTTTATTACAACTGCTTACTTCATCTAAGAAATAAAACTTTCCTAGACAACACTCTGAGCCCTGCACCTGTGCGTCTGTTTAGGATCACCACCTATATTTTCTGAGACAACTCTTTTCATCCCCTTGTGTGTTTGTTTAGGATTTCCTGCCTGATGTGTCCATTTAAGATCTCCAGTGAGTTTGGAGAGGATAACTGTTTCAGAATTCCCTTGCTCGGTCCAATATCTATGTTTTGGGTATTTTTCAACTGTCATTTCGTCTTGCAGGAGGAATTTAGTGAATGTTTTGGAGTTTCTAAAAAGGCCAAATGCTTGCACTCTTGTGTCTGGAACTAGCGATAGAGTCAATTTGCACGACAAATTTAAGAATGCCATTGAAGCACATCTTCCTGGTACTATTGATGAGATGACTCTGAAAGCCGAGGAGAAAAAGGCGCAGCAGAACAAACCTTCCTTCTGGGAGTCAGTCACCGATTCAAATGCAGGCGCTTTCAGATTTTCTTTTTGATGAAAGGCCAGTGATGAAACCTTCACCAGTTAGTCCCGAGGCGCTGGACTTTTACCAATCTTCTGAACAAACAGATGAAGCTGCAAGAATGAAACTAAAATTTTGTTTACTTGACAAGAGGGATTATTAAGGTAGTTATTGACATTTTATTCATTGATCGTGTATGCTGGGGAGACTCAATATACCATTTGTTTTATTAAGAATAAGACGTTTCAATCTATCTCAATTTGAATGATTAAGATGTTGTCCCTCTGAGTACCGAATGATAAGACTCTTTGTTTTTTAACATTTCAATGTGCATAGTTTTTTATATGAAAAAAGGTCAAAAATACCCCTATACTTCTGATAACTTTTTCTATTTATTCTACTTTTAGCCTAATATAAACTTGTATTTTAACTATAAATATAATTCTACCATTCACATAAGGCAAAGTAAAATTTTGAAGTTTAGGGTTTTAAACTTGCCATCGCGACAAAGCTTATTAATTTTGAGGTAAAATTTGTATTTGTATTAAAACATTATTTAATATCAATATACAAAAATAGTTATGGTCTAGAACTCATTAAACTTATAGCTCATTTTAGTTGTTAGATTCGCAATACAAGATTCATGTATATTTAATGGCTTTCTTACTACAAATAAAAGGTCTATCGAAGAAATTCATATGATCCCACTTGGCTCGTCCCACGATACCTAATAAAAGGTCTATGGAAGGAATTTAGATGATCCCATTTGGCTGAGTGTATGATATCTAATATTGTAGCTCCGCCCTCGTTCACATACAAAGTATTTACGTAAGCGATAATAAAACATGCATGCATGAAAGAAAACTTTCTCAAATCATCAACAGAATTAACGGATTGATCAAAATATCATTTCGATTTCCCTAACCGATCCATCCATATTTTTCTATTTCCTCAACAATTTCTCCCAATTTTTTTTTAAATATCTAACATATTTTGTTCGATTCTTGAATTTACGCTGAAATTTCAGATTTTGATATGTTTTTTTTTTTCGTTCAATCGAGTGATTAGTGGAGTATTTAGCAATTTGGGGTTAAAAATTTAGGGTTGTATTGAATTTATAGTATAATGGTATTGGAAATCGAAAAAGGTTGAGATTTTGATTTTGAGTTTGAGTTGAGCTAATGGGGAATAATTGTGTTGGACCTAAATTGGCTAACAATGGGTTCTTACAATCTGTTACTGCAGCTGTGTGGAAACCTAATCAGTCGGAGAATTTACCACTCCCAAATGAAGGGGAACCTAATTCAGAGAATTCGGTTGATTCATCGAAAGGCACGGTGGATAGATCTGGTATTCAAGGTAATCCACCTCCACATCTTATGATAAATGCTGATACTAAAATGGGTGTTAAAGAGAATAATGATGTAGTGATTGCTAATGATGTTACTGTTACTGATAAGCCCCCTGTGGAAGGGGTGAAACAGAACAAGCCTACTCATGTTAGGAGAACGTCGAGTATTGGGGTTCAGATTGAATCTGTTTTAGGACGAAAAACGGGTAATTTGAAGGAGATTTATAGTTTAGGGAGGAAGTTAGGACAAGGGCAGTTTGGGACGACGTTTTTATGTTTAGGAAAGTCATGTGGGAAGCAGTATGCGTGTAAGTCCATTGCGAAAAGGAGGTTAACAACTGAGGAGGATGTAGAGGATGTGAGGAGGGAGATTCAGATAATGCATCATTTGGCAGGACAACCAAGTGTGGTACAGATTGTGGGGGCGTACGAGGATGCTGTTGCAGTTCATGTTGTAATGGAGCTTTGTGCAGGTGGGGAGCTTTTCGATAGGATTTTACAAAGAGGGCATTATTCAGAGAAGAAGGCAGCTGAACTTGCAAGAGTAATAGTAGGTGTTGTAGAAGCATGTCATTCCTTGGGTGTTATGCATAGGGACCTGAAACCTGAGAACTTTCTATTTGCTGATCAGGAAGAGGAATCAACTCTGAAGGCGATTGACTTCGGATTATCAGTGTTCTTCAAGCCAGGTATTCTCTTGAAAACACAATTTCCTTAATACTGGAATTAGCACCAACCTCTAGTCTGTCATTTATCTGGACCTCACTGGTGATTTGTATCAATAGGCTATAATTATTATTTCCAATTCATCTTTTTCCATGGATGCTTTACTTCTATTTCTTTCACCTTATCAAGAACACAAATCTGGTACACCCAGGTGAAATCTTCAATGATGTTGTTGGAAGCCCTTACTATGTGGCCCCAGAAGTGTTGCGGAAGCATTATGGTCTAGAATGTGATATTTGGAGTGCTGGAGTCATCATTTATATACTGCTTAGCGGTGTTCCCCCATTTTGGGATGGTAAAGTTCCTTTTTACTTTCTTCCATTGTGATTTGATCCTATAGACCTTGAAGCAAAGATGAAGACTATTTTGCCTATGAATTTTGATGTTTTTGAATCAGAGACGGAGCAAGGAATATTTGAACAAGTTTTAACAGGGGAACTTGACTTTGCATCAGAACCCTGGCCTGCTATATCAGAAAGTGCAAAAGATTTAGTCAGAAAAATGCTGGTGAGAGATCCCAAAAAGCGGTTGACAGCTCATGAAGTTCTTTGTAAGATGCAGTATTCACCAGTCTGATCTTTTATGCTCTTCTCAATGTTGTGTATGTTTTCAGTATTTGATGATACTGCTTGTCCTTTCTCCTTGTCCGATGAATCACTTAATTCTTAAATAGATTTTCAACTGTCTTGATATGCATCTAAAGTCGTTCTTATTATAGAACTTCCTTAAAGTTCTTTTGGTCCTTTTGTTCAAAAAATATCCTTATTCCTGTTGTGGTAAAAGTCCTGTTTTACTATTATCACCCATGTCATTTGAAGTAAGATGGAACAACACTTACTTTTAATGACAGTAACTGGAGATGCCCAAAAGGTTTAGATCTTGGAATTGGTTGCAGTCAGTGGCATTACTTGCTTTTCCTGATGCTATATTAACGAACCAGACGTATTTAAGTTCTTTCATTTTCGCCTATACATCATTTCATGTGCATGCTACGTGTAAGAAAGGATATGTAAACGTCAATTTTTTTCTTCCGACTCTTGAAAGCAGATAATTTAAAGGTTTTTTTTTTTCGAAAAAATTAGACCAGTGGTATCTCAAACCAAGGTCTTGTGCAGCTTAGTGTTTATAAATTTGGAGTTTAGCCAAATTGTTGACTGGTTGAGATTTGAGACATATGTAATTAGAGGACTTATATTCCTAAGAATAATATCTTAACTTTTTTGGGTACATATGTTAAAAAGGGTATACAAAGTGAATGATTTCTGGCTTCTATTTGAGCTTCTTTTAGAGATAGATTAACAGAGAGAATGTGTACGGGAGAGATAATGGAAGAAGCAGTTGTAAATTGGTTAAACCTGAAGTTCTTGACTTTATATTTGGTATGAAGGGCACTATCATGGCAGTCTGTATATTTGCTTAAGAAAGTACAGTAAAATATTTTTTACTTGAATGACAAGTATGTTTATTGTCTATTTCAGGTCATCCATGGGTCCGTGTTGGTGGGGTTGCTCCAGATAAGCCTCTTGATTGTGCTGTTCTAAGTCGCCTCAATCAGTTTTCTGCAATGAATAAATTAAAGAAGATAGCAATCAGAGTAAGTTAGTCCAACTTTTCAGATCTATGGTCACTGAGTTTACCCAAGTCATGGCATTCATTGAATTTCTGCATAAGAAAACGTATGAGAATCCTTTCAACAAAGAAAAAACCATGGCTATCATCTAATAGTTTTTCCATTTTATTTCGTAAGTGGAAGATATGTGGTTATTTCTTATTTAGACACAGCTGTTCCAGACTTATATACATTTCTCCCTAATTTTAAATCAGGAACAGGAGAAGGATATCAAACATATTGCAGTATCAAGTAATACTGGTTTTTAATTGTTATGCCTGAGCAGTTCCTGTTTGCTTTTTAGGTAATTGCTGAAAGTCTGTCTGGAGAGGAAATTGCAGGACTGAAGGAAATGTTCAAAATGATAGACGCAGATAATAGTGGACACATTACGCTAGAAGAACTGAAAACGGGTTTGGAAAGAGTGGGTGCCAATCTGAACGATTCAGAAATAGTTAGTTTAATGCAAGCGGTAAGTATCTGTATGTTACGTTCAAGAGCATTTTTACGCGCATTATATACAGCTTTAAATAGCGTTAAGAACTATGATCGGCTTTATATGTCACACCAGTCTTCTCTTATTGGACGCGTAGATTATTAAATTGTATACCTGTATCCTTTAGAAGTATTATTGACTAAAGGTATATAGGTGAAGTCGAAATCATTTACTTCTAAATTCAACTCAACACTCAAGAGTGGAATAGTTGGGTTGTATACACTTGGATGCTGGAGATGGTTTGTCGAAAAGAGTCAAGGGAGGAGTAGGACTGCTTCTTCTTTGATTCAAAGTTGATATATTTTGGATTTGACCTAGATCAGTTAAACAAAGATTTGAAAGGGAATTGGGACTACAGCTACAGACATCTCTTGACTTACATTCCTTTGTGAATTGTCAAAATAATACTTATCAACTCTGAGTTTATAGCACATACTACAACAACAATAACAATAACATACCCGTGTAGTCCCACAAGTGAGGTCTAGGAAGGGTAGTGTGTACGCACCCTTACCCCAACCTTGTGAAGGAATCTATAGCACTTACTCTTTTGTAATAAGAACTGTAATTAAATGAGTTCACATCTCATAAATGGACGGCTTTTAAGCAAGAATGTAATTATAGGACATAAGTAATTTGAACCTAAAAAATATTAATCTTGCATAGCTGAGATTTTCATTGACAATGTACTGGAGAGCACATGATGATTTTCGTCAATGTTATTAAACTGTTGAATACTTCTGTGACTGCTTGATTTTGTTTCCATTCATATATTCTTAACAATAAATTTGTCCAAAATGATCCTTACAAGAAATAATCTTTCTGTGTGGAAAACTCAGGCAGATGTTGATAATAGTGGTACCATTGATTATGGTGAGTTTATAGCTGCTATGCTCCATCTAAACAAAATTCAGAAGGAAGATCACATGTATGCCGCTTTTTCATATTTTGATGAAGATGGTAGTGGATATATCACGCAGGATGAGCTCCAAAAGGCTTGTGATAAGTTTGGTTTAAGCAATATCGCCATCGAAGAGCTTATGCGCGAAGTTGATCAAGATAATGTAAACCCTATAATTCTCATCTTCAGTGTTCTTTTCTCATTTCTTGCAGATGTATAATGTGCATAGTTAAACATAGGAACATGATAAGATCATAACGTTCATGGATTAGGTAAGAAGAAAGCTCATATCAATTTGTTCTTACTTATTTTTCTTTTTCAGGATGGACGCATCGATTACAGTGAATTTGTAGCGATGATGCAAGACACTGGCTTTGGTGACAAAGGAAGCAAAAGTGTGTTGTAAACATTGGCATTCAATAGGCCTTAAAGCTTGGTAAACTTGATGCTAGTGATAAAACATATACTACTTGTGTATTATCACCCACCTAAGTACATGAAACAGAAACTTGGATTGCATTTACTTTGCAGGATCAACAACCATAGCTGTACGGAGTACGATAGAACTCCTCGGTATGGTCACTCGGGAAGTCCATCCCGAGGGAGCTTCTGATACAATTCTTGCAAGAGCTGGAGAAGTGTCTATGGGTAAAGCACTGTATCCATGTAACTGCTTGCCATCTACACTCCACCATCCATTACAAGTTTAGGAACCTAGGAATTATCACACTCGCAGTTAAAGGAGGAGGATTCTTCTCTTGCTCTGCCAAAAATGCTTACTCATGGTCAATGCCTCAATGGTGCACTTGATGATATGATTCTGGACTAGTTTCCAGGCATACACCAGCCATACATACCACTTTCTCGTTTAGGAATTTCTCAAGTATGCTGTAAAGATTAGTTAGGCATTGTTATTACATCTAAACAAGTATTTGAACAAAAAATCAGATTGTGTTATGCTGTAAAAATTAGTCAGGCATCGGAGAGGAAAGGCAAATATTGTATCTTCTATTTATTTGCCTATTTCTTTCTGTTGAGGAAACCGATGTTCGTCTAGGCTGTGTTCCATTGAACCTGTAGCCTGAATGGTTTATATTGAAGTTGCTCCTGCAGGATAATCCAGAGTTTATTAGTTAATTGTCTCACCATTTCTTGTGAGTACCTCATTTTTCTTGAGATTTTTAGACTTGATTGCTTAACTTGCTGACAGGTGATTTAGTTCTCCTTTGGGAAGATAACTTTTTGATATTAATGAACCATAATAATTGCAACTGTGCTGAAGGGTGTATTGTTATTTCTTCAGCCTCAGTAGGGGACTAGAGTAGCTATGTTTTCACAAGTGATTTTCTGCATCAATGTAACATACAACATATACCTGGGAATTTTCTTTTTGTTTCATAACTATTGGATCTGATTGTTACCAGATGGATGGAAATTACACTGTATAAACAAGGTTCAGTTTCTTTTATGTATACATAGTAGATGTTGAATCCCCCTTTAACTTTTTCGTGTGTTTTTACTTCTTTATATTTTGGACCTCATGAAAATCCCGGCCTCACCACTGTTCGTGAGGATTGAGAATAAAAATGACAAATTCCTGTGTTTTTATTGTTTGCACCTTCTGATGCTATTCTTGATAAGCTAGGGAACATTTTTCTGATGTTTGCAAAACAGGTATAATATACATGTCTATGAATTCACCTCTGTTTGGTTAAAATTTATGAATCTATTTGTGAACAAGAGAACTTAGCTAAAAAATGTTTCTTTTTCAGCTTAACATTGAATTTTAAGCACTGCACAAAACAATCTATACTTGTATATATATATATAAAACACTCAGTTTGGCAGTTAAAGTTACAATATCTTCCTTTTGATTATTGAACACCTAATTTTGTATACATATGTATGATATTTCCACTAAGAATACAAGTAAAGTCAATATCTATTGTTTAATGAGCATAAAGAGGGATGAATTATATGTAAAAAACATCCCTAAATGCAAAGGTGGAGATCAAATTCATGATAAATCCTTGAGAATAACAGATTGACTTACTTTGACAGAAAGTTGCAGAAAAGAAAAAGAAGACAATTAGCAGATTTGCAAAATTAAAATCTGAGATTTCTATACTGGAGGAACCTCAATTGGAACCTCATTTTCCAGTTTATTGATATCAAAAAAAGAAAATAACAGAAAATACATAATGAACTTTTTTTTTTGTGTCAAATGTTTCTTTTTAGCTCAACAAGTAGATATCATGCTAGTGTCCTTAACCAACCAAGTAGCCTAAGAAGAGCACTGTCCAGCACATCTGATTTTTTTTCAAACCCTGTGACAGAAAAAAGAGAAGTCAAACCAAACAGACAGTTACTTATATGGACTTTAAATTAAGGCGGAACACATCGACAACCCCTAAAATAAGCTGTAAAACCTCTCCCTTGTTCCAATTAAAGCTGATGTGTATAGTTGAAGGAGGAGGTGACATATTTTGTGTGGTTGACTTATCTTATATAATAGGCGCTTTACCATGTGTTCACGTGCTCAATTGTAACATGTTATAGTTCGAGTGTCTAAATGAAACTTACTAGCAAATTTAAGGGGCTATTGATACTCGACGTTGTAATAATTCATTCATTTTCACTTTTGAAGGCCATATTGTAAATATTTGGTCGAGCTAATGATATGTGTAAATAGATATTGCACAAAAGGACTTTCAAGCTCAGAAAATGAACTATTTGGACCATCATGTTTACCTAAGTCAGCTGCAACACGATGAGCGCACATTACTCCTGAAAATGCTACAGCTATAACACCTTGTCCTGGGAAGCAACTATCGCCAACACAATATAGACCATCTATAGCCTGTAAGCTCAGAAACATTACGGAACAGTTTATTCTGTGTGCTTTTATTTACCAGCAGAACAATAAAGCAACTACATACTGAAAGGATGATTAACTTACAGTGGTATTGAAAGGCATCCCCAGTAGTCCCTTGGGTGTTCCGCGTGGCATTGGTCCATAGGTACCACTATCACGAGCAAGGTATCGTCTGTGGGTCTTTGGTGTTCCCACCTACAAGAATTCAATTGTAAACATAGATGGCGAAACTCCACGGCCAAAACTATTTCAGCGAGCATAAGAGCATGTGGATTTGCTACTGATGATAGATAATATTGCTCATTATGACCAACTATTGAGTTCATAAAATCATGAATTTTACCTCCTTAAAGTGAATAGATGACTTAAGCCCTGGGAAGAGTGTTTTTTCAAGTCTGCTTATAATCCTTTCAGCAACAAGCTCTTTCTTCACTTCGTAGTCTTTCGGAGAGAGTCCCTAGTAAGAATAATGCGCCATACTTTAATTTCCATAAAAAGGAAAAAGGGACATAGATGTAGAAGAGGTTACTACCAACACTCAGGGAGTGTACTGATTTTACCTCCCAATCTTCAATGCTCGACGTTGTAAAAATGTGAAGAATGTGGTGACCTTCTGGGGCCAATGAGGAATCAAGAACTGTTGGAATGCTCAAGAACATACTTCCATATGGTTTCTCCAAATTTGTCCAATCATCCTGTAAAATCAAGGAATCATGAATGGGAACATCAAGTATGAAAAAATAAATAGCAAATCAATTGAAGTGCCATAGTACCTCGAGGACAAAATGGTGGCAATCAGTGTCTGGTGGGAGTACATCTGCTTTAACCCCCATATGAATAGAAAGAAAAGAAGGTGCTTTTACATAAGCTTTCTGGAAATTTTCTTCTTCTTTTGGCAGATTCTCAGCTTTTAAAAGCTTTCCTAAAATGTAAGACACTTGACATGAGATGACGAGATTTGAAAAGAATCAAATATGTGCAAGAAAACCGCAGTACTGGCCCTAAGACGAAAGAATCTTAAGAAAACATATAAATTATGCTGGATTCCTTGAAAACTAACCAAAAGTATCCCATCTGGTAGCATTCGATACTATGGTTTTAGCATAAAGCTTCCTCCCATCAGAAAGCTTCACTCCCACCTAAAGAAAAAGAAGAATTAGAGAAAATGGCCTTGCACACATACTGGCAGAGACAACATTGAAGATGCAACACAAGACACCATTATGACATGGCAACATACAATGTCATATTGTTAGGTACAATTTAGTCATGTATGTAAAACAGTAAAAGTACAGACACATCCGTAGAATAACTTCAGGGGAGTTACTGAAATACAATTAAAGGGGATGTGAATCTACACAATGTTGTGATAAGTAAAATATTACACTGTATATCAATTACAATCAACTATAACAAATGCATGACATTTTAACAGAAGAAGTTTGATCTTCCCTCTTCGTTCTCCTCATTGTTTTCTTCTTTTTATATACTTGCTATCCAATTCTTTTCTTAAAATGTTTTAACACTCTGACATGCTAATGTAACCTTAAATTTTAAAACGGCATGCATTTAGGGACACCAAAGACGTATCACGTGGGAAGAAGATTTGACAACAGTTAAGAGTGTGTGAAGCATGAGTCCTTGAACGTCTAAAGAGTGTCGGTTACAGCCTTCCAACGCAAACACCAGACTACAGATTTTGCATTTCATGATGGGAATAATCACTCATAAGAAAAGTTATAAAATAGTCTTACGACAGAACACTCACAGCTTTGCCATTGTCCAAAATGATACTTGTAACATTTGCCCTATAAAGTATCTGACTTCCATGATCATCCAAGCCTTCTGCTAAGGATTTGGCAATCTCGCCAACTCCACCAATGGGGTAGTTGATTCCGCCAAAATGTCTGTCACATAGAACCTGCAGAAAGAAAACTCATGAGGAAGTGGAACTGGATATCACGAAATACAACACGGCCTAAGGTTAATATGCAGAATTACCATGCTTGCATTGATCATTGGTGTTTGTAATGCATTAACCGTACTCACAATAAAGCACTGCAAAAGAGAAAATAGAGTTGAATTCTTTAAAAGGTAAAGAAATCATCAGAGCTGATAACAAGTAACACAGATTATTCTCCTCACCTCTGCATCTATAAAGGACAGCAACCCGGGATCTCTTATATACTTCCGAGCGATGCTACCAGCATTCTGGGGCAAATAGTAGGCTGTAATGAATAATGATGGCATAAATTAAGATTCTACAGTAAGATATTCAAGCACGTTGCGCACTGCACGCATCAGTATGAAAGATGACTCCTTAAATTTTTTTGATGACAAAGGAGTCCGTTTGGGGTCAACACTTGGGACCAACTGTAGTGTTCAAAACTCGGGGATAATGGCCCCTCCCCTTTACCATTCTTCACTTAAATAACAGGCTTTGTTCGCATGCCGCAGGGCTCAAACCGGTGACCAAAGTCACAAGTCCCACAAACTTTGCTACTTGAACTAAGCCCTTGGGGGCTAAAAAGTGACTCCATGATTGGGGACTTATTCCTGAATTAGTCCCACCAATGGATATGTGCAAATTCCAGGAATACTATATTTGAAGTTAAAGCAAGGAAAAACTTACCAAGAGTCAAGCATTCAAGGGGCTTCTTAAAAAACTGGCCAAAAAGGTAGATGGGTTCCTCCAAAGACTTTAGTTCCAATGAATTCAGAGAATTAAAGATCTGTGCATCCATATTCAACAAATGATTTGAGTCTAAATCAAGAAGTCCAAAATTTAAAGCAAACCTGCAGACACCTTAATGAAGACAAACCTTCCAGCATTCACTGTAGAATTTGATAATCCCTTCCTTTTCATGTGGAAATTTACTCACAAGCTCTTCAATGAAGTCATCATATTCTCGGTGTATACGAACAGAAAGGTCATTTGGCAGGTGAAAATGTACAGTTGTTGGGTCAGGTATAACTTCTAGTTTACGTCCTACTGCTGCCAATGCTTGAGTAATCAAATTGAGGTTTCCCTGTCAAAAGATGTGAGCCATTAGTTTAAATCTAAACAGGAACAACAATAGTCCAATCACGTGGAAGCACTGCAGACCATATAGAATAGAAAAAAGCATACACCATGTGGCCAGTTTAAACTATGTTAATGACCTTTTTGGTAGATCTCTTGTATATGACCAAGTTGGCCTTGTTATTATCAATGAAAACCATACTTGATTCCAAAAAAATTGTTAAAGACGTAGTTATTATAGGTAATATTTGGATGCATTCTCGAATGAAACATAATCACTTCCGCACTTTCAGACTATGGAGCTTGGAAAATTGAGATACTCCCTGGGCATCAAAGTGGCCCAATCTAGCACGGAACATGCATCAGACTGACTCGAGGAAAGAGACATGTGGATATTTGACCCACTAGCCCTCTATTAAATCTTAACTTTAGAGATCATGCGGGGTTAGAGAAGCCCCTCGTTGGTTGGCAAGGTGGAGTTACCTCACTACACGCAACCTAATAATGCTTTGTTGGGAACATAGTGAGTTTGTTTATGAATCCCCATGTGACATTCAGTAAGATGCTATGATTTTCATTCTTGAACACATCAAATCTGTTCCAAGAAATGAACAACTCTATGATCATATAGAAGCTTAACACATTGTTAGTTATACCAGTGCAAATTAGGTAGGTGCACCTTTTGATAGACATTCCACCGGTGTGTGTTGTGTACTTGTTGATCGTATCGTGATAAGGAAGAAGTGAAATATAATTTCAGATTAGGTGTGGTAAGATAACAAGCAGTGGCAACAGAAACATGTGAACTGATTCAATGAAACAGCTGTATTTGAAACTGAAGTTTGAAGAGAAGTCAGAATAAGGACATTTGTTTTACTCTATTGCAACAACATATATAAATGCCGAGACTCTAGATACTATATTTTGGGCATTGTCCAAATCTATTCTCTTCTTTTCACAATGTAATCACAAAAGAAGGCCAGGGACAGGAAACCATATGGGACAGTCTTTATCATTGATATATCTTTCCATATTTCTCCTAGTCTAGTGCATTACTTAAACATATACTTCAAAAAGTTTGCAATATTTTCTTACTAACCAGCAGATATATTTTCAATGTAATCTTATTTCCTCCAAAGGAAGATTACTTAAAAGAGTACTTGCATAGATAGCTAAGGCAATGAAACAAATTTGATTTCGTCGAATCAAACAATAGCAGACAACATTTGAGGGTAATTAAAAGTAATATTCAATATGAAGGACTATAGTAGTGAACAAAATCTGTACAATCAACTAAACTTCAGCTAAACTAAATCATCTTATATCCATATCAACCACTCTTTCTAAGTCAATGCACCGACCTCATATCAAGTGTTACTAATGCTTTCAAATTCTTCAAAACTCCTACTTTTTGGATATCGAAATAACCGAAAGCAAGTATTCAGACAACTAACCTTATCACTGAATCCAAACATCACTGATGAACCAACATCAAACTTATAACCATCCCTCTCGTAAAAGCCGGAGCTTCCACCAGGAATAACATACTTCTCCAGAACTAAAACCTTAGCTCCCTTAACCGCCAGCTGCGTCGCTGCCACCAATCCACCTATTCCTGACCCTATAACAATGGCATCATAGCTGCCACTCTCATTTCCTTCTACATCACTACTTCCATAGCTCTCCACTCTTTTGTCTACATCTACAACTGCTTTCAAATTGGAAACAGTACCCCCTCTTCTTCCCTTAGCCTTGTCCACCCCCCAACTCAAGCCACAAAGCTGCTGCTGATCAGTACAATTTACACTTCTCAAAGGGTCAAAACAAGAACTTCCCTGTTTATTGTATCTGGTTTTGCTATCACCCAAAGCTACAATCTTGCAGGTACCATCAAGAAGTGAATTAGGAAACATAAAACTCAAGGTACCCATTTCTCTATTTCACAAAATTTTGGGCTCCCTGGAAAGTTAACCAAGCAAAACTTGAACTTTTGCCTTGTGGGCTTCAAGCTATCCAATTTTTTTACTTCTGCAGCTGCCAAAACACTGAGAAATTAAAAAGATTGAATCTTTTTTTCTTTAAATTGCTGAAAACCCAAGATTACAAACACCATAAACTACAGAAATGGAATCTTGACAATTCTTTACTTCTGCAACTGCAAAAGCAGAGAGAATTGTAAAAACTTGAATCTTGTCACTTTAAATTGTTCAAAAACCAAAATTACAGACACCAACAACTATAAAAATGGAATCTTGACAACTCTTAGGCCCTAGCCTATATAGATGAATAGAGTATATGAGCAACGTGAGAGAAGTATTTAGGTGGGTTTTGATGAGGTGGGTATGAGCAAAGTGAAGGGCTCTTCCCTTGTTTGTAGTGCTTGAAAAGGGAAGAAAAGTGGATTGGCATGATTCCACTTTTGTGATTCCCAGTGGAGACGAGACAATATGGTATTTTTCTGCTGGCCAAATTTTTGGTGCTTGCTGGCTTTGGTTAATGATTGGTTATCTTTTAGGTTTCTCCTATAGGTGGGAGAAATTGGATTATGAACATGCAAAAAGGTTTGGACTTCATTAAAAGGCTTTGATATACACAATGTGGTCAAACTTATATATTAATATAATGGAAATATATAAAACCTATATACTAATTATATACTTCCTCCATTCCATTTTATATGACATTATTTGACTTAACATAGTATTTAATAAGATTATTTTCTTCTACAATAGATCTTACATGATGTGAATTCAAATTAGTCAGATCTTATGTTCAACATCCTTTCTCCTAGCAATTCTGTCCATGGACTCGGAGTAATGTCAAAAGCTCCACCAACATGTTTGGTTAGGTTACGAGACGGTTCCAATGTGTTCGGAATACATTTCACATAAATAGCTTTTCGAGAGAAAAATAAAAGGATCTTACCCCCATTCAGAGCATTGGTGGTCAAACGGCTATTTCAATATCATGTTAGGCCCATATTATTATTTGTGATTCATAGAATCTAATTTCGTTCATCTATAACAATAATTACCAATTCAATATTATAATAGTTTTATATTGTATTAAAAATAATAAACAAAGCTACAAGCAAAATTCCAAACACCTAGTGAAAAGCATATTCTCTTTCTTTTCTTTTCTTTTTTTTCCCAAATCTTTTAATTTTATCTAAGATCAAAATTTAAAATATTTTTTTTTTGTTTGGACAGGAATAAAAATTATATTATCCCATTTTGGGTTACCTTTGTTGTGCTTACAAAAGAAGCGCCAAACAATTTGGATCCACATGGCTATACGCAATTAACTGTCTTTTGCCTATTTGCCATCTCTTTACACCCAAAATATTCATTTTTTTTTG
The DNA here is from genome assembly GCA_035578085.1 of Solanum pinnatisectum. Taxonomy (NCBI): domain Eukaryota; kingdom Viridiplantae; phylum Streptophyta; class Magnoliopsida; order Solanales; family Solanaceae; genus Solanum; species Solanum pinnatisectum. Next base: position 41,119,851 of record CM069085.1, on the reverse strand, counting down.
TTTCCCCAAATCCCATTTCGGGTAACCCTTTTGCTCCCTCTTTACATTTTTGTACATTTCTTTGAATTTTGGTGATTAATTTGCGTGTATCTCGATTAATTTGTAGATGTGCTTTGCTTGAAGGAACCCCTTTTGAAAATTATATTGTGGGAATCGAGAAAAGATTAGATTTTTAATATATATGAAGTGTTGAATCGCTTTGTTATAGTGAAGTGGCAAAAGGGTGTTCAAGATTATGTTAGATCATAGGTTAAAATTTCAGGTGCGATGGGCCATATGTGTTGTATTAGATTTGCCGCTGAGCATTGAGGATTAACTAATCTGTTCAATCTTTATTGGGATTTGTAGTAAGAATTAGGTTGTGGGTAGAATTTGATTCTGTTTGTTATTTGTGTATATTGAGGAATATGTGATGATGAACTTGATTGAGTTTTGGTGTTGGGTTGAGTTGATTTGGATATTCTTTGGTGATTTTGGGTAAAAAAATGTTATTTTGATTGATTCAGGACTCTAGACCTAGATCCCTTTTCGTGGGGTTTCTTTTATCCATGAAGGCTTGATGAGTTGTTATTGAATTTAGGAGTAGTAATCCAAGAAATGGCTTTGGAATGAAAAATGGAAGTTCTGGACATCCCATTTTATAGTCCACTTGATCCTGTATTTGGGTTTCAGAATTTAGGGGTATAACCTAACTTGTCTTAAATTTTTTGCAAATCCCGTATTTTTTGGCACAACTGATAAGATGACAGGTCCTCTCTGTTGGTACTTGAACATGCTAGTTTGTGAATCTGTTAAATATTTGTCAAATTCAAGCTTGTTCAAGTAGTATTTATCTTAAATTAATTTGAGTTATGACGTTGAAGTGGGAATTTGCCCCCTAATTTAAGGTTTTTATGGTTGGAAATGGATAAATCGTTGCCCATACACTTGTATCCAGGGGCGAAGCTAGTCGGAGTGAAGGGGGTTCGGTTGAATCCCCTTCCTCGAAAACTGGCTTTGTTCAAACTAGTGATAAGTGAACAAGACAGGTACTTGTCTCTCGTTTCTTATTGGTGTCCATATTTGTTTATGGAGTATGTTGAGTTAAAATTTGATGGATAGAGTTCATAGTTTTGCTTGATATACTAGGGACTTTTACTAGCTCCAGGAAACTTTTCATTCTCTAGGTTCTTTTGTTTTATAGATAATATCATTGAGACTCATTTACCCTATCTGTTCCTATATGATCGAACTAACTTATATTGGGGAAAAGGGATGGAATTCTATAATTCGACCATTATGGATTAGCTGGTCATATCTGACCATCTCATGGGTAATTTTGTTTAAGATGGAATTTTCCTTGGAATGAGACTTGATAAAAATAAAAAATTTATATCCAGTAAACGCATCTCTAGTTATATAGTCTTGCCAAATCTCGCTCGTGAACCAAACAATTCTTATGGGTTCTATAAGTAATTGTGGACTTATTGTCCTCGAGAATATTATGTTATCTTCTATTGCTCCCATTTTTATTGTTCTATGTTTTGCATATCATTGCGTGTTCCAGAGGATAGGCAAGTTTAGCAATAATTCTGAACTTCTTCAACCTTTTTTTTCCATCTTGTTCCAGGTTGAAGCCAATTTACATCAATCATGGATCGGCTAACCAGTGCTGCACGTCTCATGATAGTCTCAGATCTTGACCATACAATGGTGGGTTTGTCATAGTTATCATTTCTTCTTTATATGCTGCTGTCACTTACATAAGACCTTGCTTTACAGGTAGATCATCATGATTCCGCGAACCTTTCTCTGCTTAGGTTCAATGCTCTATGGGAGGCCAATTATCGTGATAACTCTTTGTTAGTGTTCTCTACTGGGAGATCACCTACACTATACAAGGAATTGAGGAAAGAAAAGCCCATGCTAACCCCAGATATTACAATTATGTCTGTGGGAACTGAAATAACATATGGTAACGCTATGGTGCCTGATGATGGTTGGGAAACTTTTCTGAATAACAAGTGGGATAGAAAGATAGTAACAGAGGAGACAAGCAAGTTTCCTGAACTCAGTCTGCAGGTACATTTATGGGTTGACATCAGATCATATGCTACTTCAGTTTCAATTACCAAGATTAAATTGAATTCTATTAACTTGAAAATCAAGTATGGTTTAAAAATAGTTTGTAAGCTGAAACATAACTTGAGCAATTGATGTCTATAAAAGCAACTTCTTTTGATCCGTGCAGTCAGAAACAGAGCAGCGACCACACAAGGTCAGTTTCTATGTTCAGAAAGAGAAAGCACAAGATATAATGAAAACTCTTTCCAAGCGCTTGGAAGAACGTGGGGTATGACACAAATTTTTCACTTCAGATTTGGCATCAATATGACTAGGTTCATATAGGAAGATGAAATCATGTCGTTCTTGCTGTGCTCCCGGTGAACACAATTCTTTTAAAGTCATATTGAGTTTCATTTCTTTTTTATCTCATTTTTTCTGTCTGTTGTGATCATCAGCTGGATGTCAAAATAATTTACAGTGGAGGGATGGATCTAGATATATTACCACAAGGTGCTGGCAAAGGACAAGCACTTGCATATCTGCTTAAGAAACTGAAGAGTGAGGGAAAGTTACCAAACAACACGCTTGCCTGCGGTGACTCTGGGAATGACGCTGAGCTATTCAGTATCCCAGATGTGTATGGTGTAATGGTTGGTGGTTCAGCTATTATCCAACATATCTTTATAATCGGGTAATATATTCTCATGTTTGTGATGAGAAGTACTCTGAAAATGTACAGTCACTTTACAGGTAGCTAATGCGCAGGAGGAATTACTGCAGTGGCATGCTGCAAATGCAAAAAATAATCCCAAAGTAATTCATGCATCTGAGAGGTGTGCCGCCGGTATCATACAAGCCATTGGTCATTTCAAACTAGGTCCAAGTACCTCCCCAAGAGACGTTACAGATTTGTCAGATTGCAAGATGGACAACTTTGTTCCTGCCTATGAAGTTGTCAAATTTTACCTGTTTTTTGAGAAATGGAGGCGTGGAGAAATTGAGCATTCTGAGCATTATCTGTCGAACCTGAAAGCAGTGTGTGTATGTTTATTATCCTATACCTACTGTAATTTCTTGTCTTATGTGTAGTGATGTGTATTTCGTATTTTCATTTATGAATTTAACTGTGCATTCTAAAGAATTTTTCCTCCCCAAGTCTGGACAGAATATAAGCACTATTTTTTTTTTTTTTTTACGTATAGCTTCAATTGAGGTATCCTCCTTGTGTTGCTGAACTCTCTCCACCATCATAAAGAGAATCCTGACTCTCTCTACCACCATAAAGAGAAGCCTGTATAGTTCTATTTGTGGTAGCTACATATATGAACTTAAAGTAACAAACTATAAATTAGTATTACATGCTCAATTAGAAAGAAGTGATATCATATACGTTCCATGTACTCTCTCTGGTTTTTGTTTTTATGGTTGAGTGGGATGCTGAAGGTGAGAGCTGGGTTTAATTGAGGCCATTGCTTCTCATTGTGGTTGGAGATCCTTATTTTTTTAACTCTTCTGTTGCTGCAGAGACCATCTGGTACTTTTGTTCACCCATCTGGTGTTGAGAAATCCCTTCAGGAATGTGTAACTTCATTCGGAACGTGTCATGCTGACAAACAGGGGAAACAATATCGTGTTTGGGTCGATCAAGTTTTACCTTCACAGGTTGGTTCAGACTCGTGGTTAGTGAGTTTCAAGAAGTGGGAGCTCTCTGGTGAGTATATATACCTCATGAGCCGGTCTTTCATTTTGCTCTCAACTTTGTACATGCTCCTAAATGTCACTGTATTTCTCTTCACTTTTTTTTTTACAATCTATCACATGCTTTTCCCATACTGTGCCTTCGATGTAATACTTCCAACCTCATTTACTAAATTCTGGCCCTCCCTCGGTGTGTTTGTGTGACTCAAACACCCTTTTATTGGATCTGCTCTCCATTTTAATGAAGATATGTTTTTCTTCCTTCCATGGTAGTGAAGTAATTTTCTGAAGAGGCTTAAGGAGGTACCCAAGACTCTGTAGTTCATTAACATAACTTGGTATTAGATCTGCTTACATTTCAAATTCACGTCTTAAACGGAGATGGGGTAGAGATATTACTTATGTTGTTGAAGTAGAAATATTTAGGGACTGAGGCCTAGTTGTTATTTTTGAAATAGAAATCTTTTGTTCATTTCAAGCATGTAAACTTCATTTGACGTCAGGATCTGTACATGTTGATGTTGAAGCTGTATTCCAGCAACAGAGACGACTATTAGGAAACAGCTGATGCACGAAGCCATTCTTAAATATGCCTTAAATAAGATAATCATTTTGGCTCATTCCGCTGGATTGCTTTCTCTTGCTAGCTCAATCATACAGCAGAATTACTTGCACATTCCTGCAATCACCACCATCATAATCTACCAACCATACACGGAATCATCTGTTCCTTATCCTACGAAAATTCTAGAGCATACACCAAATCCACTGTAAAGCTCCTACTAGAACTCTTCAAGCTTCAACTGTGGATATTGGTAGTTGAAGCATAGAGAGTCAAGCATAGTAATGAGTCAAGCATCTAGCTTTTTCAGTTGAGCTTGTGTGAGGTTTAGGTGCTACAATTGTAATATTTGATCCCCTAATCATTGGATTACAGTGCCTACACAGCTTTGGTCTGCTAAGAAAGTCTTAACCAGAATAGTCTTACCACCGAATACACTCCCTATTTTCCTATCTGATTTCACCGTAGGTAGTCAAGTTTAGGTAAACTATCATACTTATTCCTGCTTCTGATGGGATGTGAGATGAGTTCATGTAGTGTAGCTTCAGATATTTCGTGCCATTATACTCCTTTCATAAGGTTGTTAATGGTGGTCGGTCAGTACTGGATCAGCACAGTAGCGGAGCAGCTCCATTTGTTAGCTGCTTGACTTCTACCTGCAACGAATGGATTAAATGTTGGTCTCTGAAGGAAAAATGGGGCTGTCATAAGTAACCACTAACCACCAATTTGTTGCAAGCAGGACAAATCAATGCTTATGCAACACTTGCATTTTCGTTCTCATATATTTTCTTATTGTTTTCGCGTTTGCTGTCTAACAAATTGCTAATTCGTGCAGGTGAAGACGGGCGATGCTGCATAACTACAGTCCTATTAAGTTCTAAGGTAAAATTTCAACATTACAGACTGAAAGGAATTTTTCCACGTAAAAATCATAAAACTGAAACCTGTTGTAATCTCCTCTTTGCTCGCAGAATAAGACTGTTGCAGACGGGCTCACTTGGACTCACGTACATCAGACATGGCTGCACGGTGATGCATCAAGTGACTCCGCAACCTGGTTCTTTTAGATTGCCATCTCAGTGTATGAACTCTGAAAATTCAGCACCCCTTTTACCAGTCACACCCAGAATAAACACAATATACAAACTATAGTTGATAATCAATGTATTAACTTTCTCCTTCTTTGATAATCAATGTATTACCATCTAAACCAGTGAAGATGGCTTTATCTTTTGTGTAGTATAAAGAATTATATTAGTATCTATAGTTGTTCTTGTATTTGATTCTGAATTCAAGATGACATTGTTGCAAATTACTGCATATTTAAGTTTACAAAATCAAGAACATTGAAGTAACTACTGAACTTCATCCACTACAACATTAAAGTCACAAAACTATATTTTCCAAAAGTGTAAACAAAATAGGTTTGGAAGAAAAGTAATGAGATCACAATAACAAGATACACGGAGCAAAAGAAGCAACATGTAATAGTGAAAAATGAAAAATAAGATATTACACGATGATTAATTGATATTACAAATATAGAGAAGAGGAGATAGATTTCTAACTTTTTCATTTAAAAATATAGCAATACTTGACTACATACTACCCTAATTTCGGTCCTTCACACAATTTCTATCTATAGTCATGTTCACAATAAGTTGAAGTATGACATGTCTAATCTAATTACCTCACCTCTCCCCCAAGTTCTTCTTTGGCCTATCTTTGCTTCTCCTAAAACTTGTTATAGCCACCTCAATTCTTCTCAAGTCTGAACTATATCAGTCTCGTTTTCCTCAGCTTATCGATCATGGAGGTCATTCCCACCTTGTATTGTATAACTTCGTTCCTAATTTTATCTCTCCTTTATTATATGCTCACACAACTATCTGAGTATCTCATTTTCGCTACATTTTTCTTTTGAGCATGTACATTCTTGACTAACAAGCAGTGTTCTCTGCACAACAATGTGGGGCTAACCATTATTTTGTAGAACTTACCTCTAAATCTTGGTGTGACACATACTTATCACACAATTTTTCAGACGCGAGTCTTTATTTCACCCGTCCCGCTCTAATACAATGTGTGACACACGTCTCCGAGCAGTTGAAAAAATTGACTTTTATTTATTTGGTTTGGATTGTAAATTTAAAATAATCCTGACACAGTTGGTTTAGTTTGATATTTAAAAAATCCAAACGAATGACTACGTACATGGTACACCCGTAACTCTAGCTACTCTCTGTTTTAATCTTGCTTAATCTAAAACCTTTAGATTCTAGGTTCTGTCTCCAAGCATCCAACCTATCGTTAAGTACTCTATCGCGCGTCTGAATTATCCCTAATCGCGATTAATATAAAAGCACGTGTAAATTTGTGACATTCGAGAAAAGCAAATAAATAAATAAATAATAAAAATATCACATTAAAAGATCAAACACTATCATATAGTGTTGTTCCTTTAGTTAATCCAAATATTTTGGTTGTTACAAGATTTCATCACCAAATCTTTCCATATTTAATATCAACAACATTTACCAAATTTATTTAGTTAAGGCACTAATTTTTTCAAGGCACTCACTAGCAACCCCTTGAATCCAATTATCAAATTGCCTAAATTCAGTATCCTCTCCATATATTGAAATAGCACATTCATTGCAAGTATCAATATCTGTTGTCATTGCACTAATATCCAAATTTGCTTTATAATAATCTTTTGCTTTCACATCTTCTTCAGCTTTCTTCATCGCATCTACAGCATCTTGATACACTGATTTACATGTCTCTAGACAATCCGTTGCGTAAATATCAGTATCTGGTTCCTCTAGACGTTGTTCAATCACATTCGCGATAAATTCTTCTGTCTTTGTCATCGTTGCTTCCATCATCGAGTTGATAAATACAGATACATCTCTAGTATTTGGGACGGTAGGTATGTTTTTCGGAATTTCAATAGTTCCCTTAGAGGCTACATTAGAGGACGAGGACGAGGATGAGGACGAGGACGGTTTAATTGGTGCATGGGAAGGTGCATGGGGTTTAGGTTGAATATTATATGCCTTAGAAGGAATTGTTGTAAGGAATAAAGAAATGGTAAATACATTAATAATTTTGTTAAAAAATGCCATTGTCTTTCTTTTTAATTTATTAAAAAGAAAGATAATGGGGAAAAGAAAGATGTGAAATTGTGGAAATTCATTGGGAGTGTATTTATAGATAAAATGTGTTAATTTGTTTTATTGGCTATGCTTAAACATAGATTTTCAAGTGATTAATATTAAACTTCATTTGACAAAACTTGTTTATTATATATAGGATGATAGATTTGTTTTCTTGGCCACACAAACTCAACCACTCACACAATATTGAATCAAATTAATTAATTAGTGGTGTTCATTATATATATACTAGTGTAGTTTTGGTCCTTTAAATTTTGGAAAAATTACCAAAATACACATCTTATTTTATTATAATCTCTAAAATTTCCTACCATTTAAAAAAATTCAAAAATCCCTCTTCGGATACATCACTTCCCTCTCGCAGATACATCCCTATCCCTCACGGATACATCCCTCTCCTCTCGGATGCATCCATCTGCTACTGTTTTTGTGCAATAAGTGATATGTTTGGTTTATAAATTATATAATGCATATGTTGTGTCTAGTGTAGTTTTACTTAATACGATTTGCTAGACGTTTTTTGGTTAAATCTTTTGCCTCATATCTGATATACAAAGTGTGTTAAAATATTTTTGTTCGAAAACCAAATGTGTTACGAAATAGATATTGAACCTAACTCAATTTTTATAAAAACTAGTTTCAAAAAGTAAGAATTATCTTAAAATATTGAGGGAAACAATTTTGCTTGCCTCCTATCAAAACTATTTGAGACATAATATTTAAGAAATTAACATCTAAATATATGTTATATATTGAAGCAGTTGTACTGGAATCACTTTTTTTTTTTAAAAAAAAAACGATATTATCATGTGAGGATAGGGGTGGGCGTGGTATGATATAGTACGGTATTTGAAACTTTGATATCATAATTTTAATGTTCGTGTTTTAAAAACTATTATATCATTAACATACCAAGTTAATTCGGTATGGTTCGATATTTTGAAGTTTGATTTTGATATTTTGCAGTATGGTAAATCAGTAATCATAGTTTTGTTCAACTTTGACTAATATATACTCGTATAATAATAGAGTATTATGACTTCGACAATTCCAAAAAAGTCTCAATTATATCATACTAACACATTACACAAGTAGAAACATATATTTAAAAGAAAGTACAAATACAACAAGAATTTTTTATATATTACAAAACGAAACAACATGTTGATTTCAAAGCTTAAAGTGCAAATCATAAAAACAAAATATAGGATAAGGTGAGATTACAGAAAAGGATCTATGTTGTTAGAGGTGCAAAACTAACTAGTATCATCGGTGTATATAAGGTACATCGTTTCAAAATATTGCATGTTTGACGTGTTTAAAAATGAAATTGCTAAGAACATATATAATACAGCAACAAATTATATTGTTACCAATAAAACTGTTTTATTGGACGATTTTTTCCCTTTAATAACAAAACCCAACACGTTATCAAAACTAGAACATTAATTAAAAAATAAAATTATCCAGGTTATCATAATTATAATTAAATTCCACCCAAACAACCTTAATAAATTGAAAAGCTTAACTTTTATACATTGAGGATACAGTAGTGATTTTTTACATTATCGGGTCACTCAAAATGTAATTACAAATATCATTTAAAAAAACAAAAAACCGTGAATGTTACAATGAAACAAAACATACTAATAGTGTATAAGCAATCTTTTTTTTTTTTTAATTATTGCCAGCGTATATAAGTTAATTTTTTTTTTTTTTTTTAACTGCTAAAGCCCACGATCTTTTCCATGGCATCAACAGTAACTTTTCCTGCCCAATCATCAAATTTGATAAATTCTTGATCATCACCATAAATTTCTTTAACACAATCCATGCAAGTTTCTAAATCAGTAGACAATGCACTAAGGTCAACATTTGCACTATAATAAGCTCCACTATCAACATCTACCATTGTTTTTTTCATCGCATCGACTGCGTTTTCGTACACTTCTTTGCATACTAAAAGACAATCTTTAACAAATGCGTCAGCTGCGGGATCAGTCAAACGTTTTTCAACAACATTATTGAGAAATTGCTCCGTTTTTGTAACGGTGGTTTCCATAAGTGAGTCAACGTAATTATTGACCAACTCTTTGTTGCCTAATTGAACGTTGCCATTTGGCCTTTCAAGATTTAGCGATGATGATGGTGATGGTGATAGTGATGGTGAGCCGTTTGGCGATGAGGATATGTAGGAAATAGCTATTGGGGAGGGAGTAGGGGAGGGGGTGGGGGAGGCAATGTTGAATTGAAAAACAAGAAAAGAAAGGGAAATGACAAGCAAGACTTGGTTGTGGAGAGCCATTTTTTTTTTTTTCCTTTTTCTTCTTTTATTGATTCACAAGGAAGAAAAAGGAAAAAAAATATGATAATTCTTATTATTATTATTATGAGGGAAAGATGAAATGCTTTAACTAGGGTTGTATTTATATGTAGGAAGAATGAGAAGTTTATATGGAGATCCAAGAAAATAGATTGTCTAAAGGTGAATATTTTGGCCTTATTACAAGGCAAGTGTAGGTTATAGGTCAAGTTGTTTGTTAGAATTTTTAAATTTAGTGTTATAGTACTTTACAATTTACATGTGTCAAAACTTCCCCAATTTCATTTTATTTGTCTAGAATATTATAACTAGCTTAATTCCCTTTTTTAACATTTCAGTTTCTTCGGTTAACTTTTTTGATAAGTTAAAAATGAATTTTAGATAAGTAAATAGCTTTGTATGAAATTCAACAAACATTCATATCTAACACTTGAGGAGGTCAATCTCAAGTGTTGAAAGCTACTGCTAAGGAACCCCTCATCTAGAAAAGATAGACAATTGAGCGATCATATAGGGTGATAGCGACAAACATAGAAACTGAACCAAATTTAAAGATTACTTCCGTAAAGGAAAGGAGAAAACTATTTAAACGATAACAACTAAATACTTACATTAAATTTAAACAGTATTTATTTAATTACTATGATTAAGTTAAGGTAAGAATATATTTAAATATTTTTCAATAAAATGTATACACAAAATAAGAATGCCTCCAAATAATTTGGCATTTTATATTTATTAAGATCTAGTAAACTTTTGTATCAATTTCTTTTCCTAGTAATAAGCCATCAGAATTTCCTCAAGAAAATTAAAGAAGGAAAAATAAAATTACATAAATTAAAAAGGGCCCAACCGGGTTCGAACCGGTGACCTCTTGATCTGCAGTCAAATGCTCTACCACTGAGCTATAGACCCTTTGATGTTAAATGCAACTATAATATTATACATAACCAAACAACTATAAATTTTTTTGTTGTTGTTTGTTGCGTTTAAGTATATGTTTAGACTAGATAAGTTTATCATTCTCTTCGTCTCGATTTATATGACACAATAGAAATTTTGGAAGTTAACTAAGTTTTTTTTAATCGAAATTTCTTTATGTATGTGAATTTAAAATTTTTAAAGTTATTAATAATTGTGATTTATAATAATTTTTATGTAGTTTTTGAATATGTAATGTTCGTTTTAAAAAATCTTAAAGCTTCTATGTTCGAATTTGCATCAAAATTTAGACTTTTAGAATCTCAAAATTCTAATAGTTCTATATAAATTTCGATGCGAGTGACTACAACATTCTTTCCCCCCTCCTATTCAAAACATAAATATCTTGTGAGTTTAGTTGAAACCATAGTTTTATTTACAAATTCAATATAATTTAATAACTTTAACTTAAATTTTATCTTTATATTTGGTATAAATTATTTATTTAGAATTCAATAAGTTATTCTTTACTTGTAAACTCGTAGTTTATTAAAATTTAGAGCTAATAAATTCAAAATTTTAATTTCGTACCTACTTAATTACGTGAGTATTTAAATGCAAAGACATCAGACTTAATTCCCAACCAATTTGTATATATACAATAAAAATATATATTATATATATAAAATAAAAATATTGCTCATGAAAACTTGTGTTTTATGGGACAATTAAATTCATTTGCCGCCCCACCAATTTCCCACTTCTCCGGGAATAATAATAATAATAATATCATGCATCATCTATAGGAAGTAGGTGTCTGATCGTCGTTTGATATGGGAGATAAAAATTAAAATAATATTACTTATTTTATATTGCGTATCAAAGATTTTGATCTCTAAATTATTATTTTTCAGCAAATTGAATTTAGAGGCAGATATTGCGTTTTGACAATGACGCATTCAGTTCAGTATTTCTATATACGGAAATATAAATTGATATATAAAATTAATTAAATTGTGATAAAAAAAAGTAAAGATAAATAAATTAAAACGGTAAATATTTTTTCTTAAAAAAAATGGGTATAATGAGGGCTGAGATTGTGCCTTTACTCCCTTCCCACGCCACCCTAGTTCCACTCATGTGATGTTAAACTTTTAAATAAGCATAATACATAAACATGACTATTAACTTGGTTTTAGTGGACAATTATACCTTCTAACTTTGAGTGTGCACCAGTAGACACTTAAATTTGTATAAAATTGAACAAGTAGATACACGTGTCCTACATGACATAATACACATAGGATGTCATGTAGGACACAAAATTTCCATATAGGGTTCCATGTAGGACAAATGTGTCCATTTGTTCAATTTTATATAAGTTTAAGTGTCTACTTGTGGACACCCAAAGTTAAAAGTCATAATTATCAGCTGACGCCAAGTTAAAATCATGTTTATATATTATGCCCTTTTAAATATAATAATAATAATTTTTCTTTAAAAAAAATGTAAAGACACACAACTCTGAGATAAAGATATTAGCTACTTTAGTGCAAGTGTTTATTCTCACCATCTTAATTTATGTTTATTTTCTATCTAATATTAATCGTAATTTATGTGACATTTTTTGAACTTGAGATTTAAATCAGTTCATTTTTAATTGTAAATTTTTTTATATTTTTAGAATATTTTAAATTGTTAATTATTGTGACCTATAATACTTTTTACTAGTTTACAAATATATGAACTTCATTTCAAAAAAATTGAAGATTTTATATGCAAAAATTCTTAATCAAACTAAAATTATTTGAGTCCCGAAAAATGAAAAATGTCACATAAATTTAACTCTAATTTTTATTTTATTCACCATGAAATAATTTTATAGCATATAAATAATACGATTTACTTTTTATAAAAATAAATAAATTGAAACTTCATTTCTTAAATATCACACTTAATTTAACATATTCACCTATCACACTATACTTAAATTCGTGCCGTCCCGCACCGCTTGCTAGTTGCTATCCCTCGGAGGAATTATACTACTCCTGCGGTTTTGTCTCAATTTATATAATTTTTTTCTGTCTCAAAGAAAATGACATATTTTTATATTAAGTAACAATTAATTTTTTAAAAAAATTATTTTATCTTCAATGAAATAATTTATAATCACACAAATATCTATCACTAATTTTAAATCATAATTTTTTTTTAAAAATCAATTCTTTTATGAATTCCATGTCATGTAAAAAAAAGTCATATAAAATGAGACTAAGAGGGTGTTTGGATTGACTTAAAAGTTGGTCAAACCTACTTTTAAGTTAGTTTTTGACTTCTGAAAATATTTGGCAAATATAAAAAATAACTTAAAATAAGTCAAAAATGACTTAAAATAAGTTGAGAAGTGTTTGGCAAGGTCAAGAATGACTTAAAATAAGTCAAAAATCAAAAGTAGGTCTCCTCTTATTTTTTATTTTTTAACTTAAAAGTTATGTCAATTTGACTTTTTATTTTTGACTTAAAAATTACTATTCTTTTTTAAGCCAATTCAAACGGCCCTAAGTAATATAGGAAGATGACATTGGAGTAATAAAAGTGGCGTGGAGACTCAGCAACTAAACGGAGTATCATTTACGTCTAGTTATTTTATGAATCGTTTCCGTTCAGAGGGTATATAAAAATAATATTAAATAAAAAATGTTGATAATATTTATATAAATTATATTGTACAAATAATATATATATATATTATTATTTTTATTAATAAAATCTAACAAACGACACCGTTAAAGCAAAAGGCTAAAAAGAAAGTACAGCCAAAACAAAGTAAATATCCAATTCTCTCGGCCACTAAATCCGTGAGTCATCTTAGATTGACACGTGTAAAGTCACTCGAAATGATTATAAGATTTTTCACTTTATTTTTTCTAAATTCTGCTATTAATTTTTTATTGCTATTATATACCATTCATTTTTAATATTTAGATGAATTATATTTAATAAATATGATTTGATAAATTAATGTGATTATTTATTGTTTTTTAATTTTTATGTTAAGTCAATAATAGACAACTATTATTAAATAGAGTAATTATTATTGGCTGCATTGAAATTTTTTCATTAATTTACTCGTATATAATAGAAATTTAGTGCATCAAATTATTTTTTTTAAATACATACTCAATTTAATTTAAACACCACTATATTTACACAATATTTTTAAATATTTATTATGATGAAAATGGTGTGAATTCTTTTGCCCTTAGTCAGATATTTCAAAAGTAAGTTTTAAAAATAAAGTAACATCGTATCAAAAGTAAGTTTTAAAAATAAAGTAACATCGTATCATCTTCAAAAATGGTCATGTATTGAATTATGTATAATTTACATAACTCTCATAGTTTTAAGAGTTAATTATAATATTTTTTTACTATTTTTTGAATTACAATTTTTTTTTTAAAATTTATGAATTCTGAATAAATCACTGACTTTCAGATATATTAACTAAATAACAGACATCCAGATATATAAGAGAGAGGAATGTATCTCAAAAGGGATAGCACATTCAAATACATAGGGAGGAATGTATCAAAAATGAGAGAAATATAAAGGGAAAAGGATGTATTAGATAGAGGAAGAATGTATCCGTAAAGGAGATAAGAGGAGGGATGTATAGATAGGGACGGGTCAGCTGAGTGATGTATCGAAAGGAGATTTTTGAAATTCTTTTTAAACAATAAGAAATTTTATATGGATATCTGACACCAAATATGAAAGTCGTAAGGTTTTCTTTATTCCAAATTATTGTCCATTTATAGCTACCATACATAGCCTTATCCAATTCCCTATTTTTAGTGCTTTTTTTTCATTCAAAATTTCAAATCAGGGAACTTTTTCAACCTCTATTTAAAATTGAACTTCCCCACTCCACTCCTTCACAACTACTCTCTCCAGATCTAAATCTCAATCTCTCTCATCAAAATCCAGAATCTTCTTCCATGGCGATTCGAACTATCTACGGATTGGTGTTCTTAGCAACATCCAGCTGTTGCTTCATCTTCCTCTACCTCGCTCTTCAGCCAATCTTCTATTTCACCTCCTAACACCGCCGCGGTGTCACTATGAACCGACCGATCTGGACCGGTAGCAGAGTCGATGAAGAACATTTTTTTTCCTTCCACGGCGGCGACGCGCAATTCCGGCAGATCGGTTCGTAGATGAATACAAGTATGTTGAATGTATACTTTTTTTTTTTAAGCTTAGAACGGAAAAATTACAGTGATATTTGGTTTTGTTTTGACGGATCTGGATTTGATCTTTGTGATTTCGTTTGTTTCAGTTCAATAGAGATTGAAATCGTGTTATTAATCATAGACTATTCTATAATCTAGATTTATAATTTGCAAAACTGAATTTCTTCGAACTATTTTGAATTCATAAAAATTATGAATCTTCTGTTAGGGTTTTGCCCTGATTTTCTTATCATTATTTAAGATTTATTTTTTCCTTAAAGAAAAGACAAAACATTAATTGTTTTTTTTTTTTTTTTTAAAAATAAAATATAATATATTTTTTTTTTTTTTTTATTATTCTTTTAGGTAAAAGTGAGAAAGTTTTTTTTTATTTAGATAGAGAAGTTTTTTTTTTATTTAGATAATCTATATATTCTTACACACAAATACACAACACACTGTGATGTAGTTGTGTTTAGTTTTTTTTTGTTTATATTATTTTTCTCTCTAAAGTTTCAGCTTTATATTAGTTTTGATATAATAATATTTTGATTTTAAGTATAAGTTTTGTTATCTGATTTATCAAACATCTTCTTGTTGTAGCAATTATAATACAAAACATTTTATTGCAAATTTGTGTCAAAATTTTCATTTTGTTACTTTCTATTCGCCATATTGGAATTATATAGATCAAGTTTGGGAAGAATTTTAACAATAAGAATTAAACTCACGCCTATTATCAATTTGCGAGTTGAAATTATGTTTGAACGAAGGCAGCATATTGATATTGGGATTATCGAAACTCAATATTTTCAACGTTGAGCCTATATTTATATATAAAAATTCATTAAAATTGCAACAAACCATAGACATGAGCCGCTATAGTATTAAGTATTGGAAGTTTAATATTAAACTTATAAAATTTTAAATTAAGAATCCGTCTCGATTTGGACATGCATTTATCTTAATAAAAAAGAAACAAGTAACAGTTTTGTATGAGGAAAAACTTTACTTTATCGTTTTTTATAAATTGAAATTCATCTTCAGATTTATTTTTTCTTCTAGAAAGCAGCTCATTATATAACCAAACATTATTTTATATTTTTATAAAAAAAAAAAAAAGAGGGAAAAATTCGTGTACAAACGGCCAAATATCTTCAAAATATAAATCCAATATATTTTCAAACTTTTGCCGACGATGGATTACGTCATAATAAGACTTATTAGACTGTTACGTCATAATAAGACTTATTACATCATCTTTTATTTGAAAAGTACAGTACTTTCATGAGTTTCACCATTCAAATCAATAAAGAAAATGAAAGATAAAAATAAATGGATATTCAAATTTATGAGGGGTGGAGTTATAGTTACGACAAAATTTGATAATTTAAATCATATATTTATTTTTTAAATTTATTTAATATGTATGAATATTTTGTTTAAAATTAAATGAGGAAAAAATAATTATAAGTTTTAAATCATGAATCTACCTCTATCAAATTTATTCTCATATATCTTATCTTAAGGACTATCTTAATGTAAAATAATACTCTATTTGTTTCAATTTGTTTATCATGTTTTTTTAGATACAAAGTTTAAGAAAACAGAGAAGAATGAAGATGATCTTAAACATGTAATATGAAAAGTTATAATTAAAAAAATATAAAAAAGAAAAGAGATATTTTTTACTAAATAGATTAAAAAATTATAATAAGACAAATGAATTGAATCAGAGAAAATAACAAATTGTGAACGACAAAGGAAGTAACTGACAAAAAAGAAAACTTCCTTTCATTTCCCAAATCTATATATATATTATTAAACCAAATATGTTACACAAATAAAAACAAAAAAATTACTAAAGTCACAACGTGTCATTTCCTTTTGCAAAATGTAAATACAAAAATCACCATTACAATAAACAAATATATATAAATTTTTATAAAAAAAAATTATTACTATTTATAACCTCTTAAGGTTTTTATTATTGAGAATTCCTTTGTAAAGAACTTGCCAATTCAAAGGCATAGATTCTAAACTCTCATCATCAAATTTATCTTTGTTTTGAGACCCCAATTCCACAACTTTATTGGAAAACATAACCTTCTTCTTTGCTTGATTTTTATCTGGTCATACAAATTAAAAAAAATTCATCAAATATATTATTAAAGAAATTAACATGAATAGTCGTCTATATTAGTCAGAGGTTGCAAAAAGTCTCATATTTCATAAAATTTATAATATGATTTATTTGAGTCGAAATCCATCAGAAACTCCACTTATGAAATGAAATAGCATATATGTCTTTTTTCTTAAACCCCACTTATACAATTATACTGATTATATTATTATTATTATTATTATTATTATTATTATTATTATTATTATTATTATTATTATTATTATATATTTCATAAAAACTGATAAAATAGGGACTGCGGTTCTAGCGGTAAAGGGCGGTTATATAAAAGAGGGATAGATAATAAAGATTTTCTTTTTTTTGAATTACAAAACCAAATAAGAGAAATTTTTTTTTTTAACAACTTTCAATAAAGTACTTTGAGTTTAATCTGAAGACGAACTAAAATCTCCTTATTTTACGCTAGAACATTATTAAATATATATATAAAAAATCAAAATTTTCGCCAAAAGAAAATACGCAATCCGATTTTTCGATAAAGAAAGATTCAAACAATTGGATAAACCCCTTCTACTTCTCTAATTCCGCATTTAAACTTCAACAATAAGAGCAAATATGAGACTTTTTTTTGCAAAAAGTAACGTTATAAATCGACCAATGAGACGTTTTGCAAAAAGTGAAGTTATAAATCGACCCAAACTATACAGACGATAAAACAAAACAATTTAGTAAAATTACCAATTTGAGTTTCCAATTTGTTGATGAAATCAGAAAGAAGATGTTGATGCACTTTCATAGCAAGGAGAACAACACTTCCAGAAACTGCAAAAACAGCCATAAATGCACATCCCAATGAATTCTCCATTTTCCTCTTGCAAAAAAAATTATGCAATTTTAAAATTTTTGGATATTTTAAGGGAAAAAATTAAAGGAAATTTTCTTGAAAAACTATAAATAAAAACATTTTATTGATAATAATATGTAAGAAGTTCATGGAATTATAATAAGAAGATAGAGAACAATGGACCAGTTAAGTTGATGTATTTAAAGGGAAAATTTTATTTGGAAATGGGAAAATGAATTGTCAACTGTTTTTATTTTTTTAAAATTTATTTATTTATATCTAGTTTTTTAAAAATTTATTCTGCAGTTTCTGTCGAATGCCATCAGCACATATTTCTGTGGTATTTGACTTTTTTGTTTTGTAACACCAAACAATAAATACACATTTTATGGATTCTGAATCTACTTTTATCACCTAAAATTTAGTTTTATCCTAGAAAAATCTTGTGTTTTAAACGAAAATATAGTACAGTACATCCAAAGATATTTTTAAATTTAAATACTTTTAAAAATTAAATCATAATCATCTTTTACTTTCTTGAAAAAATAATTTCTTTTTATTTTTTATTTTTTATCCGGTGTCTAGTATCCACATAGGAGCCAACTAAATCTCGCACCTGAAAGTCCTACAGTGAAGGGTGAAATGCTCCCAAATAAGGCGATACTCGAAAAAAACATCTTTATTACTCTAATTAGTAAAGACATAAATGGTATTATAGAAATTAAATACACATTTTATTAAATTAAATAGTTTAAAACACATGATTTTTCAAGAGGGTAAAATTATCTAAAACATAAGAAAATTTAATTAAGGCTATTTAATTCACTAAAAAATTATTTTTTCTCATTTTTAAGAAATTTGATTTTTTTTCAAAAATTTATATACCATAATTATTTTTTTCAAGAGGGTAAATTATCTAAAAATAAGAAAAAATAATCAAGGGTTGTTTGTTAGGTAAAAGTAGAAGAGAGAAAAAAAAGAGTGAGCTACTTATATTTGCATGTGGTTGGTGTGGCAACTAATTTTAGGAATATTAAACACATTTGTTTGAAGAATGGGATCCACTAATTAAAAACTAATCCATATTAGGGTGTGTTTGGTATGAAGGAAAATATTTTCCATTTTTCTCATGTTTGGTTGGGTTAAATGTTTTAGAAAATTTTTTCTAAATCAACTCATTTTCCTCAAATTTAAGGAAAATGACTTTCCATCAAAACTTAAGGAGAAATTTTCCAAAACTCTCTTCCAACTTTAAATTACAATTATTATTTTTTTGAAAAAAATAATTTATTTTGTCCCTACCCTCAAACCAACCCTCAAAAAAATTTAAAGCTTGTTTTAAAAAACCGTTTTAACTTCAATTTTTTACCCCACGCTCACCCCTACCCCCCAGCCCCCTACCACACCCCTCAAAAAAATAAATATTAAAGTTGTTTCTAAAAGATATTTCTAATTTCATTTTTTTATTTTTTACGCCCGCCCACTCCCTACCCTCGCCCCCATCAGTCCCCACGCCCCTTCAAAAAAATAATTTAAGTTTGTTTTTAAAAATTATTTTCTAATTCAAATTTTTATTTTTTTCACCCCTACCCTCGACCCTCCCCCCACCCCCCACCCCCACCCCAAAAAAAAAAATTAAGTTTGCTTTTAAAAAATATTTTCAACTTTAAAATTTTATTTTTCCACCCCGATCCTCGACACCCCCCCGGCCAGCCCCCTACCAATCCCCCCCCCCCCCAAAAAAAAATTGAGTTTACTTTTAAAAAATATTTTCAACTTCAAAATTTCATTTTTTCACCCCTACCTCAACCCTCTCCCCACCCAACCACCTCCCTACCAACCCCCCACCCCCAAAAGAAAAATTTAAGTTTGTTTTTAAAAAATATTTTTAATTTCAATATTTTATTTTTTCACCCCTACCCTCGAACCCCCCTCCCCCGACCCACCCTACCAGCCCCTGCCACCCCCTCACCCCCCCAAAAAAATTTAAGTTTGTTTTTAAAAAATATTTTCAACTTCAAATTTTTAATTTTTCACCCCTGCCCTCGACCCCACCCCCCAAAAAAAAATTAAGTTTGTTTTTAAAAAATATTTTCAATTTCAAAAATTATTTTCTACTCTAGTAAAAATAAAAGATATTTCTCAAAAACATTTTTTCATTCATTAAATTAAACACTAAAAATCTTTTCCGGAAAATATTTTCTACTCACCAACCAAACATGAGAAAATAAGTCAAAAATCTATTTGTTTTCCAGGAAAACATTTTCTAGGAAAACATTTTCCATGGAAAATATTTTCCTTCATACCAAACACACCCTTACTATGTAATTATTTTATATATTTCATATGTTCGTATTTTATTTTTAATTAGAAAGTCCTTTGCTCATGGTCCTATTTGTTTTTTTTAAAAAAAAAAAAAAAGAAGAAAGAAGTTATTTTAGGGAAACGAGGGAAGCAAGCATTTAACAAAAAATAATCATTGTTCATTATTATAAAGATGGATACAACAACCAACGCGGGTGATAGTGGAATAGTTGAGATTTTTCTATCATGATTAGTGAGTTCGAATTCCTGAGATTGCCCCTAACCAATTGTGTAACTTCTCCTTTTTTAAAAAAAAAAATATACCTAAAACTAGTTGTGGATAATTGCTTTCTATTACTTAAATTAATTATCAATTCTCTTTTGTTTTTCCGGTTCGTCTGTGTGAATTTCTTAAAGTAATTTTTTTGGGTACCCAAATACCAAAAAGAAATAACAAGAATGGGCCATTACATTAATTTGAGGTTAAAAATGTTCTTGAATTATGTGAAAATTGGACCATTTTATTCTTGTTAAATTCAAAAATCACAAGAAAATAAGAGGAATACTTAGAGAAAAAATGACATCATAATTTAATTATTATTATTTTGGCTTAGATCTTAATTTAAATTTCAATACTAGCAAAACAAAAATAGAAAAAGAAGTATAAGACATATTCAAAATTTTGAAGGTCTGTGAATAAAGTATCCCATGCAAAATGATATGAAATTAATAATTCACCAACTTATTTACTATTTTTTTTTTTAATTTTATAAATGATCAGATAAGGATTATGTGTCCTCTAGTTAAAGGTCAAGCATAGCAATACTATGTTGTTAATTATTATATTGAAAATTCCGCCAATAATTATCTTTTTAAAAACTTTAATACATTATGGTTAATTAAGATGGATATTCTATTAACCATATTTAACTACGGGCAGTATGATATGATTTTTAGATATATTTATTCGATATTTTGTGGTCTTTGGTTTCTTAAACTAATACTCATACTAATACCATATCTAGTTAAATTAGATATGGCTCATTTTTCTCTCCTTTCGTTTTCGTTTTCGTTTTATTCGATTCGATAACTTAAACTTTATTTTTCTACCAGTATGGGTTGTGGTGCAGTGATGAGATTGCTACCCCTTTGACTAGAGATTTTGGATTTGAGTCCTAGATATGGAGAAAATCCTATTGGAAGCGTCAGGACTCAAATTTAGTCGGGACTACAATTTGCAGGTTCCAAAACATAGGATGGAAACCAAAACAAAATGTTATTTTTCTAGGAAGTGTGAGCTAGAGGAAATATATATGATTTTTGAGTTGGGCAAATCATCAATTCTGAAAAAATAAGGCAAAACGTTTTAATCTAATTTTTCATCATAGTCATATTATTTCATCTAGATTCATCAAAGACACGAGAATATGACTCCAACAAAATATCATATTAAATATCAAAATAGTCAGTATTAAATTTTTTAATTTGAATTCATTGATTCTAACCTCAAACTTTGGTTAACCAAAATTTAAATTGTAGTTCACGATGTTATGTCCCCCTATATAAGTTATATTGGCTATTAAGTATTGTGTAATCTCCAAATTATACACTTGTCTTGTACTTCCTCTATTAACTCCCTAGCACGTACCATTGTCCCCTAACCTCAAGGGTCCCCAACCACCATTTTCTATTAAAAACAAAATAACGCTCGCCTCGAAAAATAAAGAGCGTGTATAAGATATCGATTTATCATATTGAAATTAAATTTTTTTGATGTTAATACTATTGTTTAAGATTATTAAGACATTATATGCAACTATGCATAGTGCTAACAAGAGTATTTACATCATCACTATCAAGTGAGGTTTCCTAAACTTGCTATATTATTATACTATTATATTAACAGATATATAAAATAGTATTCATATATAACAACTAATTGCATTCCATTTAATGTCATTTTGTATCTAACAGAGGATTGGCTAATGTTAGCTTTACTGTCATAGATTTTAAAGTTAAAATTTGAAAAATTAAATTCTAATTTGAATATATATTTTACTTGAAAAAACTAAAATTTTATAAGTGAAAGTCTCGAAAATTCAAAAACAAGGACCTGATCTACTTTTTGGAAACTTTAAAAATATCTGAAGAAAATTGTACGGTCAGCAGATTTATGCATGAAGATAAATCTTCAAAATTTAAGGTCAAACGCTAATAAAGACTTTAGCTCATTTTTACATGTAATAAAGTTTTAACATGATATAATTGTGACATTTCTCAAAAATTGAAGTCATAATTCTTTATCATAAGTATATATGTATGTTGAGATTGAACAAACTATGACTAATGATTTATCATACCGCAAAATACAAAACAAACTTGATCCATAAATTTTTATTTTATTAAAAGAAGATCCATTATTATAAGTTTTTAAACATAAAGATATGTAATTTACTAATACATAAACTTTTATATTTATAAAAAAAATATAAATTAAAAAATCCAAATTATATTATCAAATAAAATTTCAACTTCAAATCACACATAATATCTATAATGATGAAGGTAATCTATATTCCATAAAACTCATCGGGATATGTATCCCTATTTCCCCGCACCCTTATACGACAAACCTTATTTTTCTCTTTTCCACTATATTTTCACCCCTTAAAAACCACCATTAATATATTTTCTTGGATCAAATAATTTTTTTTTATAAACCAAAAATAGTACATCAAACCAACAAATTCATCAATTTTTTTTTTATAATTCACATAAAAAAAATTCTCCAGCCATTTTCGGAGAGGGGTAATTTTTCCCATTTTGAAGATCTAATAAATCTTCTTCCCCCACTCCGAAAAAATCATCATCCTTATGAAATCGAAATTTTTCGAAAAAAATTAAAATTTAAATTGGGCATGACGAGACCAATAATCATACCTTCGCCTCCGTTACTGTCTCTGGATAAACGGCAGCCGCTATTATCGAGTCAGGATTCATCTCCGTCGTCGAGCGGCGGCGTCCGCGGTAGCAGCAGCGGTGGGACTGTTGTTCGGAGAGCGCGATTAGCGGAGGTTGCCGGCGGTACGACGGCGGAATGTGCGGCGGTGGCGTGTTGTTGTCCTTGCGGGATTGCGAATTTGTTGGTTCTAGCGGTTTATAAGGTTCCTGCCGGACTTTGTAGAAAGGCTTTGAGGAAAAATCGCCGGAATCGGTTGATGAAAAAGGGGCTTTTGCCGGCGTCGGGAAGTGGACATTGTAGCTGTGATGAAATGGAGCTTCATGCTTACCAGATTTCTAGTCCGATTGCGGTGGTCGGCGGTGCCGGAAACCTAGCTACCGATAAGGATGCTTTGGAGCTGGAGAAGGAAATGTGGGAAAAGTTTTATGGTACTGGGTTCTGGAGAAGCCCATCTCAACGAAGTGAAATGTAACGGTAATTTTTCCGATTAATTTTCACACATCTCGACTAATTTATAAAATACATTAACTCTATCTATCAAAAATCAAAATAAGATTTCAGATTCACATCTTAGATACATTGATTTATCATAATAATAAATAGTTAGATAGTAACTCATGACACGGTTTTAAGACCAAATCTATGATGAATTTCGAAAAACAAAGTGAAAATGCAACATCTTTTACCCAATACGAAGAAGTCTTTCGTAAATGCATGTGAATTCCTCTTCGTAGTTTTTCCATTCACCAAGCTTGTAAAATGATTTAATTTCATAAACTCAATATTTGGTATTTCATCATACTTGTCATGAAATTTTAGGTAAATTTTTTTTTATTGATCCAAGTTTTCGCAGATAAAGTTATAAGTACTATTTATGTTGATAGAAAGTAATAAATATCTCGTAAAATTAATTGGGATGCGAGTTCTGATTATTATGATTATAATTAATTGTGTATGTTGTTGCAATTTTCAGGCTTGGGATGAACTAATGTGTATAGGTGGTTGAATGAAGAAGAGGGAGAAATTGTTCTATTTTCTCTTTTTCACTCTCTTTGTAATTAAAAACTATTTAACTCTTGTATCCACCAAGGAATCTTTGTATTATATTCTTCAATTTCTTTGTCATATTTTCATTTCAAGAATCAAAATCAAGTGTATTGTTCAATTCCAATTTTGTTTTGATTTTTGATATTTTGTTTCATGGGTGTTTGGCTATGTAAATAAAAAAAAAATTACTTTATGTGAATTTTCACATTAGAGTTGTGTTTTGATCATATTTTTTGTGATAAGTATATTATAAAAAATTCTCAGATCAAGCGGATCCTAAACTTTCGAGTAGTTGTGAATCTTCTTGAAGGAAAGGAGTACCTTTGGAAGTACAAGCACGAATGGTTCATGATTATGATCCGTTCATATTGTAAGTAAGGTATTGGGTTAAGTTTTACTAAGTACATAATCTTAAATAAGCAGTTGGTGATCAATAAACTGAAGAAGATGAGAATGACATCAACTTGTCGAGTCATCAATGCCCTGAATTCATAAAATTTAAATCCTAATAGTATTACTCTTGAAATTTAAGACAATTTGAAGAAAGAGGATTACACTTTGGATTAAAGGAGAAAAACATATTTTGTTTTGTTAAATTATATACTATTTAAAATTTATCGGTTCGACTTATATGTGCACACAAAAAAATGCTTCTATTTACAATAACATATTGAGTGTGATTCCATAAGTGGAGTTTGGGAAGAATGATATGTACATAAACCTTATTTCTATTTTGCGTGAGATAAAGAAATTGTTTCTGATAAACCTTCTACTTAAAAATTTATCCATTTTTGAAATATTTTGTTTCCTTCAAGTTTAAATTCAAATTCTAATGAAATTTGAAAATCTTAAGACAAAAAATATTGATTTTTAAATAAAATGAAAAAATATTTCAAAAGTAAATAAATAATATATATGGTCAACAAGAGCTAATTAAGACTGAGGAGAGATAAATCATTTCATCTCACTCCTTTTATAAGGTTTTTTTTTCTTTTAATAAAACAAGCACTAGTGTTTGGTGTGGTAGTAAATGTGTAATCATCACTCTCGAGTACAAAAGCAACAATTTGCTTTGCTACTAACATAATATTTCATTTATTCATCGTTATCGCCTTAGTTCACTATTATCAACGGCTGTAATTGTAATCTACCATTATACATGTCAATAACAATCGTCTTCTTCAGTCACAACTTACAAATCATCATCATTGTCAATCACTTACTATAATCAATTGTTACTATTGTAACTCATCACCATCAGTCACCATGTTATATATCGTCAATCACTTTCTTTATTCACAACCATATTATATATCATCAATCACTTTATGCTTCTACATATCTTATACTAAATGGTCCATATCCCCCAAATTAAAGAAAACTCCAAAAAAGATCTAGTGCTTTAAACCTATCCTTTTCATTAGAAAAATGATAAAAGACAAAATATAATTAAATCTAGTAAACCTATGATGGTAAAGATACTGTTCTTTTCCACTAAAAAAAGTCGGAGTACAATAATTGTATTAGAGGGTCCAAACCTGCTGTTTGTCATTGGCGTAAATTACTTGGTATTCATCAGTCCCTATCAGTACTTGCACATGTTGTAACTCCAGGTGACTTTCAGAATCTATTAACTTTTACTGATATTTTCTTTGCCCCCCACCCCCACCCCCACCCCAAAAGGAAAAAAATACCACTTGAGATTGGACACCACCAACTCTATTTTTACTCGATTAATTTAAATTCAGACTGAGTAAAAACCTATGAAAGGATAAACACACTTTCTATTGAGGAATTTCAAACTTGATATTAGATCAGTAATTTTACATCAAGTATATAATAAATGAATCCCATAATTCAGATATCATCATTGAACACACCCATTAATGAGACTAATTATTAATTCTACCTGTTTTCAAATGGCTTTAATCAAGTGTTCATTCAACTCATTAGTCACATAGATGTACATACAAAAGAACTTGGAAATGACACTACAATGGACAAGGGGGAAAATATGTGGAGGCTAGTTTTCTGACTTATAGGGGGTGGTTTAGTACACCCAATCATATAATAATTTCGAGATAAAATGTAAAATTATTTTATTTTATATTTAGTTAAGAGTGTTAGTTAGTCCTTGAATTATTTATTTTATTATTTATATTATTATGATTGAATATGTGATATCATGTCCATAAGATTACTTTGTTTATCTTGTTTCTCATACCAAACGACCTCATGGAATTAATATTACCTATCTGAATAAGATATTTCTTAAAATTAATAAATAAAAATGAAAAATACATATTATTTAATCAAAGTTTAGCAATAAAAATTTATATACATGATTTTTTTTTGTTTGGTTTGAAAAAAAATAAATTAAATTTTTTAAAATATATGTATATCACTGAAAGTTGAAATTGATCCATTATCTTATTAGGTAGATTTTTTCAAAGGGATGTGGATTTTCTTGCTGAATATCTTTGTCATAAATTCTTTTTCTTCAACAACTATATTCTATAATTATTGATGGACCAATAAGGCAACAAGTTCTTTTTTTTTTTAGGGTAACACTATTCCCATTTGACTATATCTTCTCTGTACTATTTCATTTTAATTTTTTTAGAAAGTTAACAAGTAATTATTCATCCTTCATTTCTTTATATATATATATATATATATATATAGTAATCATCAAATATTTAGATTAATAATCCTTTTTTATTTTTTTAATTTGATATTCATTCTGGGGTCTAATTAATAAGCTGATGTTTTTAACTTTTTGATAGATATATTTTCTAGTATCATTTATATATGGCCCATTTTGATACTAATCATTTAATTTTAAAATAGGTTTCATTTTTTTTTCTTTCTTTCAACTCATTTTGCTTTATCACTTTTGGCAATATTGAATTCAGTCCCCTAATACTAACTTTTTGAATTTTTTTCCATGTATACCGGGAAAGTTTAAACTACATGAGGGGACATTCGATGTATACACCAAATAGATCATACATGGGATATATACGAGTTTAAGGTGGGACCATCAAATTTAATTTATGTGAATTGAAATATCGAGAAGAGCTCATATCTAAAACTTGAGTTGTTTAGAGGAAGATTTGAGCTTAATGTCCATTGTAATTTGCCGTTGAATAGCTTCGAAGCTCAAAATGTAAAAATTTGACCTACTGCAAATGTGAATCGCATCGAGTGAATAATATATCTAAAGACTCGAAATATCGAGAGGGGCTCGTATCTAAATTTTGGGATTATTTAGAGGAGATTTGAGTTGATTAGTTTAGGGGAAAAGCAGCTCATTAAGGAAGATGATCAGTTGAAATATATAAATATTATATAACAATATATACATCTCTGATACATAATTTTACATTATATATACATAATTATACATTATTTTAATAACAATATACATCGCAATTCACATAAATGCAACCATTTTAGTTGATTTTTTTTTTTTTTGGACGGCGATACATTTACATAAGAATCCCACCAAACATTCCCATATGGTTGGAAGCCCAATTCTAAAAGCCCAACTCATATGATAATGAGATATTTTAAACTTATTCATCGAAATATTTCCTTTTGGATGAAAAGCCCATTAGAGGGCCCAATATATATGTGGGTAATTCAGTGTGAAACAGATATTCTTGGGCCAACTTTTAGGCCCCAGGACCTGTAGAGGTATACTTTTAAGAGAAATTTTCAGAAATAGTAAACATAATAGACTTAATAAAACTCTATAAATATAGTTTCGATAATTGCGTTTCATAGCTATAGTTCCTTTTGCTATGCAGGTTACGGCTGTATATTTCTACCCGTTTGTATATTTCGTTTGTGAATATACAAATAGGGTAAGTCTATAAAAATTATGTATTTATATATTTAGAAAATTTTCAGAACTTTGTATATATATATTTCACTTGTCAATATACAAACAGGGTAATTCATTATGAATTCATAAATCGTATACAAATAGATAGAGTAAGCATATACAAAATTCTGAATTTGTACAATCTAGAACCAAATTTTACAAATTATGAATTTATACAAATCAGGCGAATGATAAAAATTAGACTAAAAACAAGATATGGCGAAACTATAGATGCGAATTAGAATTTCCCTAAACAATTGTTATATCATTTAATATGGTTTAAATATTTGCTATTCTGCACAATTTTTCTTACTTTTAAATGAGTTTAGGTTTTCTTGAAAAAGCTAACTAACATGATTTTTAATTCTATGTATTATTTAATTTTTATTTTTTATTACTTGTGAATTCAACACATATAATAATGTCAATGGATGAAAAATTAACCGATTAAAAGACATAATTTTTTTTTATTTCATTTCATATAATGATAAACATACTGAAATTAAAAATATTGAAATCATAGATATGATTAGCAAGACCTAGTTGGTCAAACATCAAAACTTGATGAATAATTTTACTTATCCTCTGAAGGAGTCAAATCACTTCCAAGGATTTCAGATGGAGAAACACCACCACACTCCTTTTGTAACTTTGCCAAAGCTTCAACAAGTTTCTCAATTGTTGCATCCAGGAGCTCTTCGAATTATTGAAGCTCATGATACTTCATTTCTTCAATTGGAGTTTTTAGCAACCTTTCAATGTCGGTAGGCTCCATTTTGTTTTCCACAACTAAACTTTACTTTGGGGAAGTAAGAAAATGTGATGTAGAATATTGATATCATAGGCACATTATTTGGTAAAAATGAAGTCATGTACAATAATTATGTTGCCATACGTTGGTAGTAGAATATCTTGGATTCCTTTTTATTTGTTTTAAGTTGTGAAAAAATTATGTATAGTAATTTAATGCATTTCCACGTCTAGATCCTTTGTATAAATTATTTGACCGTCAATTTTTTACCTTCATATTTTTAATTAATTGGTCAACCTTCTTCAATTAAATACACAGGAAAATAAGTATTTATAAAAGTCAAAATATTTTTAAAATCATTTTGACTTTTATTTTGTCGTTTTAAGCAAAATATTCTAATAGATGTTAGATATATTTAACATATAATTATAAGTAATAATTATGTCAATCTTACTAATTTGAAAAATCAATTTATATTCAAAACAAATGTTTCATCCTGTCAAATTAATGTCATTCACTACTTAATTACTGATAAGTTCATTATTGCGAATGATTAGTTACCTTGTTGAGTCAAGAAGTTTAACTCATTAATTATCAGACACAAGGACGAATTTAAATGCTAAAAATGAAACATGTGAAATCGTGATGTTTTCATAAAACGGATTTTTTTAGGTGTATATTTTTTATAATTAGTATATTATTATTATCTAATTGCACCCATACTACAAGAAAGCTAAAGAATTTAATTGATTGAGTGTTTGTGATATTTATCTAAAGGACTAAGGTATCAATTCACTCTTAATACAAATTTTCCTTCTTCTTTTAGGGGTACACTTATATACTAAAAAAATTTAATCCGCCTCTAAATACAGATTGACACATAGGAAGAACCATATTTTTCCTTCATCAAAATATTTCTTTTTGAATGAAAAGCCCATTTCGTAGCCTAATATAGATGTGGGTAAGTTAGTGTGGAACAAATTTATTTTTTGGCCAACTTTTAGGCCCAATACTTGTAGAGGTATACTTTTAAGAGAAAATTTCAGAAATAGCAAATATGATAGACA
Source organism: Solanum pinnatisectum (assembly GCA_035578085.1). NCBI lineage: Eukaryota > Viridiplantae > Streptophyta > Magnoliopsida > Solanales > Solanaceae > Solanum > Solanum pinnatisectum. Next base: position 41,089,880 of record CM069085.1, on the reverse strand, counting down.
TAATAAAACTCTATAGATATAGTTTCGATAATTGTGTTTCATAGCTATAGTTCCTAATAAAGAGATGGACAAATCGAAGAAGCCACACGACGGTACCCTAAAGAGCTATACTTACAAAAGTAGAGGAGATTGAACATAGTGAAACCTGGAAAAAAAAAAAAAAATCAACAGATCAGTTTTAGATAATTACATAAAACTTTAACAAAAAAAAAACTTAGAAACAACCAATAGGGAATATTGATTTTTGGAATTTATATCAGTTCAATTAAGTACTAAACATATTGTTTGTATCTAATTTGTACCTGTCATATATGTTACTAACATATATATTCTTAATGGGTTCAATTACCTAAATTATGTAACTACAATGAAGAAAATATCTTCTATTAATTGGTAAGCAAGCATGTTGATACTCATAGTAGACTCACACGGTAGAATATCTTTGTCATAAATTATTTTTCTTCAGCAACTATATTCTATAATTATTGATGGACCAATAAGGCAACAAGTTCATTTTTTTTAGGGTAACACTATTCCCATTTGACTATGTCTTCTCTATACTATTTGATTTTATTTTTTTGAGGAAGTTATTAAGTATTCAATTATTCATCCTTCCTTTCTTTGTATAGAGTAAAATCATCAAATATGTAGATTAATAATCTTTTTTAATTTTTTATTTGATATCTAATATTCATTCTGGAATCTAATTAATTTGAATCTGAGATGTAAAGTGTTATATATTAAAGACAATTTTATTTACGCGATTCAAACTTACAGAGAAATATTTATCAATTCGCACCAAGTTTCATTCGGTGATATTCAAATTAATGATTGAGTTTCCTTTGGTTCCATTTGATCAATTTATTTTATTTATTTTTTTAAAAGAAAAATACTTTGTTGGGGGTGGGGGTATTGTAATTCTGATGAACTAGAACTCATGTTTTTAACTTTTTCATAGATATATTTTCTAGTATCATTTATATGTGGCCCATTTTGATACTTATCATTTAATTTTTAAAAGTAGGCTTCATATTTTTTCCTTTTTTCAACTCATTTTGCTTTGTCACTTTTGGCAATATTTAATTCAACCCCCTAATAGATACTAACTTTTTAAATATTTTTTTCCCATTTATGCCGGGAAAGTTTAAACTACATGAGGGGACATTCGATGTATACACCAAATAGATCATACATTGGATATATACGAGTTTAAGGTGGGATCATCAAATTTAATTTACGTGAATTGAAATATCAAGAAGAGCTCATATCTAAAACTTGAGTTGTTTAGAGGAAGATTTGAACTTAATGTCCATTGTAATTTGCGGTTGAATAGCTTCGAAGCTCAAAATGTAAAAAATTGACCTACTGCAAATGTGAATCACATCGAGTAAATAATATATCTAAAGACTTGAAACATCGAAAGGAGCTCGTATCTAAATTTTGGGATTATTTAGAGGAGATTTGAGTTGATTAGTTTAGGGGAAAATCAGCTCATTAAGGAAGATAAACAGTTGAAATATATAAATATTATACAACAATGTATATACATCTCTGATACATAATTATACATAATTTTAATAACAATATACATCACAATTCACATAAATGCAACCATTTTAGTTGTTTTTATTTTTTTTGGGCGGCGATACATTTACATAAGAATCCCACCAAACATTCCCATATGGTTGGAAGCCCAATTCTAAAAGCCCAACTCCTATGAAAACCTGGAACGGTGGAGGCAAATAGGAGGTCAAAAGGCACAATTGATGTATTTGACACATATTCGAGATACGATTATATGTATCTAGTTCAATTAATGTATTTGATTAAGTATGCATATATCAAATAAATATATTGGAGATTTATGCCTTATTGGAGATTTACACATGTATTTAACACAATTTATTTTGTTATGTGTCTGAATCTTGACCTTCTATCAAGTATCTTATTATAGCGTATTTGTTATGTTATTGCAATGCATCTGACTATTTTCCTATGTATCTAACCTACATATATACATTGTGTTTAATGTATCTGCATTGTTAGTTATGTATATGTAGATACATGCAATGAACATTAGTTTTTATGTATATTGTGTTTATTTGAGATGCATTGTTATTTAAATATTGGTAGAAGTATGAGATATACAGCTTGAAATTCAGAGAACCAAATTCAAATTTCTGAAGAAAAAAAAGTTACTTTGTTCTTGCTCGAAACTTCGAAAATTGAAGATTCAAAAGAAGGAATTGATGAAGAAGATGAAGTTTACAATTTCAGAATTATTAAGGTTTATGATTTAGATTTTTTAGTAAAACTGTTAATAGTTGATACAGAAGGATCCTTTAGATCTGTTTTGTTTGTTAATTTCCATCATTTACTCCTTTAATTAAGGCAATATAAGTTACAACATTTAATTCAAAAGTATTAAATTATGTATCTCGCTCTTTTAAATCTAATGGATACATATATCTTATGGGCCATGATGCATGTATCTCGTAGCCGAAAATGGTATATAAAGTAATATAAAAAACTATCGAGAATCCTAGTAATTAGGATCTAAACTAGTGGGATTTATGTAGTTTGCTCTATTTTAAACTTATTCATCAAAATATTTCCTTTTGGATGAAAAGCCCATTAGAGGGCCCAATATATATGTGGGTAATTCAGTGTGAAACAGATTTTTCTAGGCCAACTTTTAGGCCCAGGACCTGTAGAGGTATACTTTTAAGCGAAATTTTCAGAAATAGTAAACATAAATAGACTTGATAAAACTCTATAAATAGTTTCGATAATTGTGTTTCATAACTATAGTTCCTTTTGCTATGGAGGTTGCGACTGTATATTTCTACCCGTTTGTATATTTCGCTTGTGAATATACAAATAGGGTGAGTATATAAAAATTATGTATTTATATATTTCAAAATTTTTCAGAACTTTGTATATATATTTTGCACTTGTTAATATACAAACAGGGTAATTCATTATGAATTCATAAATCGTATACAAATAGATAGAGTAAGCATATACAAAATTCTGAATTTATACAATCCAGAACCAAATTTTACAAATTCTGAATTTATACAAATCGGTGAATCATATAAATTAAGCTAAAAACAAGATATGGCGAAACTATAGATGCGAAATAGAATTTTCCTAAACAATAGTTATATCATTTAATATGGTTTAAATATTTGCTATTCTGCACAATTTTTCTTACTTTTAAATGAGTTTAGGTTTTCTTGAAAAAGCTAACTAACATGATTTTTAATTCTGTGTTATTTAATTTTTATTTTTTATTACTTGTGAATTCAACACATATAATTACAATGTCAATGAATGAAAAATCAACACAGACTGATTAAAAGACACAATTTTTTTATTTCATTTCATATAATGAAAAACACATTGAAATGAAAAATATTGAAATCATAGATATGATTAGCAAGACCTAGTTGATCAAACATCGAAACTTGATGAATAATTTTACTTATCCTCTGAAGGAGTCAAATCACTTCCAAGGATTTCAGATGGAGAAACACCACCACACTCCTTTTGTAGCTTTGTCAAAGCTTCAACAAGTTTCTCAACTGCTGCATCCAGGAGCTCTTCAAATTGTTGAAGCTCATGATACTTCATTTCTTCAATTGGAGTTTTTAGCAACCTTTCAATATCGGTAGGCTCCATTTTGTTTTCCACAACTAAACTTTACTTTGAGGAAGTAAGAAAATGTGATGTAGAATATTGATATCATAGGTGTATTTATAATGTTAAAAAGCCACATTATTTGGTAAAAATAAAGTCATGTACAATAATTATGTTGCCATACGCGGTAGTAGAATATCTTGGATTCCTTTTTATTTGTTTTAAGTTGTGAAAAAATTATGTATAGTAATTTAATGCATTTCCACGTCTAGATCCTTTGTATGAATTATTTGACCCTCAATTTTTTACCTTCATATTTTTAATTAATTGGTCAGCCTTCTTCAATTAAATATATAGGAAAATAAGTATTTATAAAAGTCAAAATATTTTTAAAATCATTTTGACTTTTATTTTGTCGTTTTAAGCAAAATATTCTAATAGATGTTAGATATATTTAACATATAATTATAAGTAATAATTATGTCAATCTTACTAATTTGAAAAATCAATTTATATTCAAAACAAATGTTTCATCTTGTCAAATTAATGTCATTCACTACTTAATTATTGATAAGTTCATTATTGCGAATGATTAGTTACCTTGTTGAGTCAAGAAGTTTAACTCATTAATTATAAGACACAAGGATGAATTTAAATGCTAAAAATGGACCATGTGAATTCGTGATGTTTACATAAAACAAATTTTTTTAGGTGTATGTTTTTTAATAATTAGTATATTATTATCTAATTGCATCCATACTACAAAAAAGCTAAAGAATTTAATTGATTGAGTGTTTGCGATATTTATCTAAAGGACTAAGGTATCAATTCCTCTTAATACAAATTTTCCTTCTTCTTTTAGGGGTACACTTATATACTAATTTTTTTTAATCCACCTCTAAATTCAGATTGACATAAAGGAAGAAACATATTTTTCCTTCATCAAAATATTTCCTTTTGGATGAAAAGCCCATTTCAGAGCCAAATATAGATGTGGGTAATTTAGTGTGGAACAAATTTGTTTTTTGGCCAACTTTTAGGCCCAATACTTGTAGAGGTATACTTTTAAGAGAAAATTTCAGAAATAGGAAATATAATAGACATAATAAAACTCTATTGCTATAGTTTCAATAATTGTGTTTCATAGCTATAGTTTCTTTTGCTATGTAGGTTGCGGCTGTATATTTCTACCAGTTTGTATATTTCGCTTGTAAATATATAAATAGGATACGTATATACAAATTCTATATTATATATTTAAGGATTTTTCAGAACTTTATTTGTATTATTCAATTGCCAATATACAAACATGGTAAAGACCATTGATTTGGGTTTGGAAGGCAAAACAAGAAGCCCTCTTGTTTGTAAAAAAACCTTCCACCCTACAACAAAGTATAGAATTAGCAACAACTTTTTGCCAACAACTACAATATTGTTGGCTAATTTTAATGTATGGCAACAACTTAATTTTGTTGTTGCTATATGGTAAAACTTTTTAACTATGAGTTTTTTTTGTTGACAAACATCTCGATGTTGTTGCCATATAATGTGCGGAAATATAATAAATTTTAAACATAAATAAATTAGCAACAATTTATCTTTCTTGTTGCTAAATATATATTTATTGTTGGCAACATTATTAATTTTCTCCACAACTTATTTTTGTTTGCGGCAAAAAATAGGTTTGGTGGCGGCAAGTTTCCCTCGTTCTTTTTTCAGTTTTCATTGCCAATTTTTTTGCTTTTCAATTTAACTTTTAACTCTATATCAACGTAATGAATTATTTACAGTTGTAAAAGGTGGCTAGAATAGCTAGATGCTTCAAGAATTGACTCATGAATACTAAAATTTTAAAATAATTTAAATAAAATTTTCTTTTAGGAACATCACTACCCTTGCAAATACTCTTAGGAGTTTTTGGTTTGAATACAAATCATGATGAGATTAATCATAATGAGATAAGTTATGCTTAGTTTAGTTATGATGAGATAAGTTGTGTTGAGATTATTTCTTATTAAGTATTTGCTTGTTGTATTCAAAATAATATACATTGCACAAATTTAAGAACTAGTTATTTCTTTACAAAATGGTCTTCATGAATGTGAAAATGAAAGTATAAAAGGGGTGGGTTTAAAGGTATAACTTTGTCATTTACCTATTTTATGATGTGATAAGTTGTTCATGACTTGTCAACCAAACAACAAATTAAGTGGTACTATAATTTAATCCAAAAACTATTTGGTATTATCCTTCACACCAAACTACCCTAGATGTCTCACTTATATACTATTACTAGCGTACACGTGATTTTTTTTCATAAATAGTATTGTAATAATATTGCCATAAACATTAATAATTATGCTACTAATTAACAAGATTGAATAATTTAAGAAGCTCCACCACTAATATAAATGTTCTATGATACTAATTACTTATTAATAACCAATGTAGCTAGAATTCTTGCTAACCCGGCCACTTTAAAATGGTTTAATTTAAATGTTATTTATATAGTTGCATCAATATAGTTGTTGATGTGTTTTTTGACTTTCATAGAAGGGGAATTTCTGTGTTTCTATTCTTTTAGGATTTCTTTTTCAGAAACTAAAAATGACTATGAAATTCTTTTATACTATTTTGGAATGAATCTCCTGATCTTCATGAAGCAAACTAGGTGCTTGTTAAGAAAATTACTTGCTTTCATTCACAATAGTTTTAATTGAATTGTTTTGTGTCCATTTGTTAAAAGTAAAAAGTGGCTTTCAATTTGTATTTCTATATCACATAAACTTATGCTTCTCTCTATTTCTTATTTAATATGTGCTTATGTAAATTTTAGTTGTCTTCAACAAAATGTAATTATACTTGTCTTGTTTTGTAGTACAAGTGCCTGGAAATCAACACTACAGGAAATTGTTACAACAATGTAGGAAAACTTATGTATTAAACTTTTATATGTATACAATTTATTTGTTTATATACCTTCAATAGTTGTGATTTTCTCAATTTATGGCTTTGTGGATAATCATTGAGTGATATTCAATAAAAAATATGAATTATGCTATTATCAACAACTCAAAAATATTATTGTTGCTAAAACATATAGGTACTACCTCTCCCACAAATTTTTGGCAACAAAAATACTCTTGCAATTTTTTCATATATATGACAACAAAAAATGTTGTTGCTAATTGTTTTCATAAGTCAAAATTGGATTCCTTTTAACAACAAAATATTATATATGACAACAAAAACAATTGTTGCGTTAACTTAGCTTTTGGCAACAATCTTATTTTTTGTTGCATAAAGTTTTCGACAACAAAAGAAGTTGTTGGTAAATGCCTTCCTTCTTGTAGTACGTACAACAAGTGAAAAAAAATTTCTTCATTAGATTTTCTTATTTTCGGAATTCTTGAAGATTGATTTGAATTTGTAGGGTCTGTAGTTGATTTAGGTGAGATGGAAGGATTTATTTGTTTGAGTTACTTGTTTATTGGGTCGGGTTAGATTAGGGATGATAGGCTTTTTTTTTTAAAAAAATTAGGGTAATTTATTTGGGTTTGGGGTTTTCAATTTATAAAAGGGGTACATGTGACAAGTTTGGTAACGGTAGGGGTAAGAATAACTTTGTTTTCACGGTAAGGGTAAACTCTACCAATAAATCAAAGTTGAGGGGTATTTTTGACCCTTTTCCTTAAATATTTATTATTCTAGACATTTTTTCCTACTTTTAAATGAGTTTAGGTTTTCTTAAAAAGGCTAACAAACATGATTTTTAATTCTTTGTGTTATTTAATTTTTGTCTTTTATTACTTGTGAAATCAACACATATAATTTCAATGTCAATGAATGAAAAAATAACAAATACTGAATAAAAGACATAAGTTTTATTTCATTTCATATAACATAAACATGCTAAAATGTAAAATCAAAATCATAGATATGATTAGCAAGACCTAGTTGGTCAAACATCGAAACTCGACGAAGAATTTTACTGATCCTATAAAGGAGTCAAATCACTTTCAAGGATTTCAGATGGAAAAAACACCACCACACCCTATTAGTAGATTCGCCAAAGCTTCATCAATTTTCTCAATTGCTACTTTCAGGAGCTCTTCCGATTGTTGAAGCTCATGATACTTCAGTTCTTCCATTGGAGTTTTTAACAACCTTTCAATGTTGGTAGGATCCATTTTGATTTCCATAATTAAACTTTACTTTGAGGAAGTAAGAAAATGTGATGTAGGGTATCAATATCACATGTATATTTATAATGTTAAAAAGCCACATTATTTGATAAAAATGAACTCATGTACAATAATTATGTTTTCATAAGCTGTAGTAGAATATCTTCAATTCCTTTTTATTTATTTTAAGTTGTGAAAAAAATATGTACAGTAGTTCAGTGCATTTCCACATCTAGATCCCTTGTATAAATTATTTGACCCTCAATTTTGGACCTTCATATTTTTAATTAATTGGTCAACCTTCTTCAATTCAAAATATAGTAAAATAAGTATTTATAAAAGTCAAAAATATTTTTATAATCATTTTGACTTTTATTTTGTCATTTACGCATAATATTCTAATAGATATTAGATATATTTAATATATAATTATATGTAATAATAATGTCAATTTTACTAATTTGAAAAATCAATTTATAATCAAAACAAATATTTCAACTTGTCAAATTAATGTCATTCACTACTTAATTACTAATAAATTCATTAGCGTGAATGATTAGTTACCTTGTTGAGTCAAGTTGCTTAACTCATTAATTATAAGACACATGAGCGAATTTAAATGCTTAAAAATAGAACAAGTGAATTCGTGATGTTTTCATAAACGATTTTTTTATGCGTATATTTATGTTATAATTAGTATATTATTATCTAATGACATCCAACCGATAAGAAAGTTAAAGAATTAAATTCATTGAGTGTTTGCGATATTTATCTAAAAAAGAACTAAGGGATTTATTCACTCTTAATACATTTTTCCCTTCTTTTTTAGGGTTACATTCATATACTAAATAATTTTATTCCGCCTCTAAATTCAGATTGACACAAAAGAAGAAACATATTATCCCTTCATCAAAATATTTCCTGTTGGATGAAAAGCCCATTAGAAGGCCTATATGTGTGGGTAATTCAGTGTAGAACAATTTTTTTTGGGCCAACTTTTAAGCCCAAGACCTGTAGAGGTATAGTTTTAAGAGAAATTTTCAGATATAATAGACTTAATAAAACTCTATAAATATAGTTTCGATAATTGTGTTTCATAGATATAGTTCCTTTTGCTATGGAGGTTGCGGTTGTATATTTCTACCCGTTTGTATATTTCGCTTGCGAATTTACAAATAGGGTAAGTATATAAATTTTTTGTATTTATACATTTCAGAATTTTTTCAGAACTTTGTTTGTATATTTTATTAGTCAATATACAAACAGGGTAATTCATTATGAATTCATTAATCGTATACAAATGGATAGGGTCAGCATATAAAAAATTCTGAATTTGTACAATCCAGAATCAAATTCTACAAATTAATAATTTATACAAATCGACGAATCAGACTAATCAGGCGAATTATACAAGTTAGAAAAAAAATAATATATGATGAAACAATAGATGCGAATTTGAATTTCCCTAAACAATAGTTATATCATTTAAGATGGTTTAAACTTTAAATACTTGCTATTCTGCATAATTTTTCCTTACTTTTTAATGAGTTTAGGTTTTCTTGAAAAAGCTACTAACATGATTTTTAATTCTTTGTGTTACTTAATTTTTATCTTTTATTACTTGTCAATTCAACACATATAATTACAATGTCAATGAATGAAAAATTAACACGTACGGAATAAAAGACATAAGTTTTTTATTTCATTTCAGATAATGATAAACATACTGAAATGAAAATTATTGAAATCATAGATATGATTAGCAAGACCTAGTATCATAAATTGATACTATGAGAAGATAGAATGTGTATTTTTTCATTTTAAATTTTCTTTAATTAAAACAAATATAGTAGAGGAAGAAGTCATACTGAAAACAATGAAGAAGAAAACACTATAACAAAAGTAAACAATATGATCACAGAAGTAAATGAAACAACAAATAATATTAAAATCTAAAAATTCTAAGAGAGTATTTATTACAATACTTGTAGGGGAGTTAGACAATGTACAACTACTTACTAATATTTCTTAATCCTCGACCTTCATATCTTTCTATCTCGAGTTATGTCCTCGATAAGATACAAGTATGTCATGTCTGTCTAATTCACCTCCACAAGACTTCTTCGATTTTGTCTTTACCTCTCGTAATACCCACTATAGTCGATCTCTCACACCTTATCATTGGGGTATCTGTGCATCATCTCTTCACATGTCCGAACCACCTTAGTCTCGCCTCCCTCATCTTGTCAATTATAGAGGTCACTCCCACCTTGTTCCGAACAACTTCATTTCTAACCTTTTCTCTCCTAATATGCCACACATCCATCTCAACATCCTCCTTTCCGCTATTCTCATTTTCTGGACATGCAATTTCTTGACTACAAACACTCTCCCACCATACAACACCATAGATCTGACTACCACTTTATAAATTTTGATGACACTTTCTTATTACACTAGACACCAAATCCAAATTTTCATTTCATTCACTCCGCTCTTATTTACACGGCTAACTCGTATTATTTTCTTTATCTCTCCCTTGACTTCCTCCACCTACAAAAAATAAATAATAAAGAGATCGAGCATACAAAAATTTCTTTCCATATGAATATTTTATATGTAATTTGTGTCTTCCTTTTTTCTTTTTAAGTTGATCTATTGCCCTTCAAAATGATAGAGAATTTAAAATTTTGTCTAAAACTTATTCTCTTCGAAAGTAGTTAAAGACTGATTATCTAATACGATCCTAACACCTAACTAACTATTTTTTTATAAATAAAATTAAACAACCTCTAAATTTATGTGTGTCATTCTTATGCATGAACATATTAATCTTTTTTATATCATTTCAATTTTATCGAACGTTTCCAAAAGAACACTATTATCTAATTAATTATTAAAAGAATATCAGAATCAAAATTTTACGTAATCAATTAATAATACGTGTTTCAATTGGTGAGAAGAAAAACTAAACAATTTCCTTTCTAAAATTTTATCTTAATTTTTTTATTTTTATAAAAAATAAATCTATTTAAATTATATTGTTGTGTTTTTAGTTTTCCTTTTGCATAATATTTTCATCTATCAAAGTCTGAATAATGTTACCTGATATCTATGCCAGAAAGTTCAATACTTATATTAATGAATAAAATTATCTAATATCTCTAGAATTAATCAAAACGCACACCAAATTATTTCGAACACCAAAATTATATATATATTTTTTAAAAAATATATATATTTTTAATGGTGGTATGGAAAAGCAAATCTATATATATATATAAAACAGAATCATTGACCTGCTGATGTGGCATAGCTAAAAAGCCAGCATTTCTATCTTCCTTTTTTTCTCATCTTTTTGCATTTTTTACTAATTATTTCTACATAAATTATACTTACTATTAAATGAACCGTAACCGAACCCACAAACGCTCCTTTTTCCAAAACGGCTATCCTCACTAACTATATTATTTACCTTTCTAATTATTTTGACAATTCAAGTTGTCAGTCATTTCACACATGTACTATATATGGAAGCATTTTTTCCTTTTTAATTATTTTTCATCTAATCTAAGTGGATTATGTATATTTATTTATGTAGTTCTTACCATTGTTTATTACATGTGTTTTTCATTGTATGGATTTCATTTTGATTTGTAATTTCATGATTTTTCTACATTGCTCCGTCTAAATATGTTTATAAATGGCCATTTAAAATGATCACCACATATCTTCCCAACTATTACAAACATATTACTGGAGGATTGAATTCAAGTTGTGTTAAATTATGGGGAAAAAATTACTTTTGATGTTCGATGAAATGGTCATAGAAAAATCATGTGAATTGCTTCAAAAAGAATTTGTCGGTTATGCTGCAAAAGTGTATCTTTGTAAGGTATGACTTCTTTGGATTTGATGAAGGAGAAATTTTGAACCTTCCATTTCAAGAATCAAACGTGGTCGTTGAACTTTTGTTACCTTTAAGTTTTACAATAAGTTTTTTTCCCGGCTTTAAGGTGCGTAATTGATGGATTATAATTTTATTGGTTACTTATTTATTCATAATATTACTTCTTATTTGAAGAGACATATGTGTTCTTACCTAATAGTTTTCAAATTTCTTAATTATTTATGTCTGTGACATTTGATTTTCATGATCGTATTGGAGGTTTGATTAGGAGCATAAACGGATGATGGAGCATATGAATGGTTTAATTTAAGATTATAAAAAAAATTTTTAAAAAAAATTTCTTAAATTTCTTATCGAGTCAAAACGAGACAATGGAGGGCGTAGAAGAAAGGAAAATATGGAAAGGAGATGCCTTTATATACTAACCTGAAGACATTTCCAAGTCTAATTTTGTGATTAGTTGATGACAGATACTATTTACTTGATGATTCTAACATCATTATTTTGCTAAGAAGGTAAAAGCAAAACTGATCGATTAATTTTTATCCTTATATTTTATTTATTTTTATTTTGAAAATGTTTTCCTTTCCTTTCTGATTTTAAAATTTATATAATTTATTGTGATGAAGAATATACTATCCTTATTTTAAAAATATTAAATGTTCTTTTCTCTCATCATTTTAAAATAATTTCCATAATATAATTTAAATATGTGATAATTTAATTAAAATTGATTGGTGAGGAAATATTGATTTCTTAATTATTGCGTAAAAGCTAAACGTGACCTCCATTTAACTATTTTATAGATATATTCCCCTCTTTCTTTGTCTTCTCTAATTTCTAGGTTCCTGAAAGGGACCTTACCGGTTCAACAATTAGTTTTCTTCTTCACCCAATTTCCCGAGCCTTTTTCTAAATTCATATCAGGTGAAAAAAAAAATCCTAATAATGCGAAATGCGACTTGAAATTCTATGTATTTTGTTCGAAATTTGAGTTTTTTTATTTTTTCTGTTTGAATTGCAATTTTTGGTGTTTTCAGGGTGTTTTTGTAGTACTGAATGTTAATAGGCGAGATTTTAGATTGTTTGTGTTTAAAGTTTGAATTTTTATTGGGATTTATGTTTGTTTGGGGAAACTAAAGATTCCCAATTTTTTTGTTTTGTGTGTGTATTTGTAGAATTAAAATATGTATATGGTGATATTGTTGGATTAAGAAATTGCCCATGTTTGTTGAAAGTATCAATATGGGTGATCTTGTTGGGAATAAGAGCTAAGAAATTTGCATTTCTTTGATTATATTTTAGTTGAAATAAGAAAATAGTTTTTCTTTTTTCTAGTTTGGGATCTGTTTCTCCAAATTTTTAGCTTTTAGAGGAGGCTAGTTTGTGTTGTGAGATCTGAAATTGGACTTCTTATTGGGGATTTGTTCGGTTTATAAGGTTTTTGGGAATGGATGAGGTCAAGAAATCAGAGGGTCATATGACATCACCTGCAGCTTTTGTGGAAGGAGGAATTCAGGATGCATGTGATGATGCTTGCAGCATTTGTCTTGAGGCTTTCTGCGAAAGCGATCCTCCCTCGGTGAATGCTAAAGACTGCCTGTAGTTAAATGTTTGATATTAGTAATGTTATGTTACTCTGTTACCATAGTGACTTTGATAGTGTGTAATATATCTGTTTTTTTCTTCTGTAGGTAACGAGCTGCAAGCATGAGTTTCATCTCCAGTGCGTCCTGGAATGGTATGTATCTGTAAAACTTCTGTCTTTACTATCTTCGTTGATTTCGAGGATATCAATTTGCTATACCAATTTTTGTTAGGCAAGTAAAATATTAGTGAGGTATTTAAGATCAACTGACCCAGAGAGGGCAACAATTGAATTAGATTGCTATTGTGTATTTTGCTCTTTTTCCTTTTGTGGAGGGCGGGGATGATGTTTGTAACAAAATATGAGATTGAATAGCAAATAGACAGGTGAGAAAGTTGTTCCTTTAACTAGTCGCAAGATGAGCCAGGGGAAGTAGATCGTATTTGAGCAAATTATATGTCACTACTTTGAAAATCAATGTTACCTAACGAGGGAGAAGTGTATTATGTACACACACACCTGTGATCCTATTGCAAGGTACTGGAGAAGAAGAGAAATCTGATAAAAGAATTGAAGTGGTGTTATGATTCTATTGCTATGGACTTGAGTCCCACATCTGTTTGATTGGGGTTTGACATGGGGCTTATATAGCCTTGGGCTCTCCCACCGCTGTAGCTGCTTTTGGGGTGTGGTTATCCCTGGGTTGTATCAAGTGGTCTTTTAAAGGTGATTGGTGGAACTTGACACCAGTGAGTCTATTGGTGGTTGTTATTGTTTCTTTTTTGGGTCAAAAGGGTGGTTCTTATTGTTGTTGGCATATGGCACTGGCTCTTTTTTTTTTTACTTCCTTTTCCAGCCATCTTTTAGTAGTAGTTACTCAATGCTGTATATTCTTTATCACATAGTTTTTTGCACCAGTTTTGTTTAGGATATTGCTTGCTTTCAGAAAACAAAATAGTTGAAGTGCACGCAAGTTGGCCGTGATACTGCCATTATGAGAAAGAAAATGAAAAAAACTACTGCTACTATCTCTTGATCTAAAGATAGTTAGAGTCGGCTATATGTTGAATACCAAGGCGCCCACAAAGATTACTTCCTTCACATGTGCTGCACGGGATCCAGTTTCACTAGGTAAGGAAACTGGGATGCGTAGTTGGTGTTGCACGTGCAAAAAACATAGAGAGGATTAAACCATTTACTTCAATACTGTGAGTTTGCAGAGCTTTATGTATTCTTAGTTCCACATCACTTGGGTTTTAACAAACAAATAAGGAAATGCTAGCGACATTGAGATTGGACAGGGTAAAGAGCGATGGAAGGCATGCTGATAGCTCTTGTGGGTGCTTTTTGGATGTATTGTAGTAAGGAACAAAAGGTTTGACGGAGTGGAGAAACAAGCATGAGGCATATAGAGTTCAGTATTATTCTGTATTAAGCGGTCCTACTTGAACAGCCATTTGGATAGACTTATTGGAAGTCAATGTTGAGCTTTTGTATTATTTGTTACCATATTGGTAGGAATTAATTAATTACCTCTTCGGTTTATCAAATATAATGACAGACCAATAAATGAAATTGGTAGTTGTGTTTATAAGATGCATCGTATGCCTTTCGTGAAATTATGTGTTTCAAAAGTTATTTCCCTCCCCTCCATTTTATGAACCAGTGATTTTTCTTTTAGATATCCTGTAGAGATACAGTTAAGAGGCTATCGTCTTTATTAGCATCAAGATGCTGTAGAGATGCAATACAACCCCCCCGCCGCACAGATACACTCTGCTTTACAATTAAAGTTATAAATATTTCTTTGTATGCTAGGTTGAAGAGGTAAATAATCCTTTATTTTGGGTGGGTTTGGCTTATAGACTGGATGTTTATTCTGGAACATGAGAAGGAAATGATTTAGGGACTATACTAGTCATGATGAACATTGAAGTAAACAGTCTAATTAGTTTAATTTTTTTTAAAACAGGTGTCAGAGAAGTTCTAATTGTCCCATGTGTTGGCAGTCCATAAGTCTGAAAGATCAGATGAGGTTTCTGTGGCTTCATTTATTTCAGTTCATAATTTTTATGATTATGATTCACTGGTATAGCCCTTACTTGACATTAATTGACTTCCCTCTTTCAGTCAAGAATTTTTTGAGGCTGTGGAACAAGAAAGGAATTTTAGAGTTAATGCAGAAAGAAATGCTACACTATTTCACTTTCCTGCGCTGGGAGATTTTGAACTACAGCATGTGTGTGGCTGCCTTAAAGGATAAGCATTTTTCTTTTTTCATCTGATTTCTGAAGTTTCACAAGCTAGCATGTTGTGTTTACCTCTATTTATTCTTCATTCATGGCACTACAGTTACCTGTGGATATTGATGATCCTGAACTTGAAGAGCGCATTCTTCAGCATTTGGCTGTTGCTGCTTCAATGGGAAGAGCTCACCATGCGGGTCGAAGGGAGGGCTCAAGAAATCGCTCATCCACCAATAACCGTCCACAACTTTTAGTATTTCCAACTCATCATAATGCATCTCCTACCGCTTCTGTTTCACCTTATCCTACTGGATCAATTTCTGATCCTGCTGCAACCACAACAGTTGATTCCCCTCTTCCCATTAGCTCCGGTAGCAGTGATTCACCACGACAGATGCCTCACCTTTCATCAGTTCAAAGTGATCAACTTCCTGCTTTATCATCTGTTTCTGTTCTAACGCCTGCCACAACACAAGGAATATCTAGTGGTGATAGGTAGTTATGGTTTCGACATCCTTCCATTTTTATGCACACCTGGGCTTTATCTTAAATTGGTTTATGATGGGTTGGATTGGTAACTCATGCAGATTTCTTAAATGAGCTCTCATTTGTTTTTGGGTTTTCTGTCTTTCTAGAAGCTCTTCTAGTTCACCCTTTACACCAATCCATAGGAGAGCTGGACCATCAGAGTTGCAGTCATTTTCAGAGTCCTGGAGATCTCGATTTAGTTCTATGTCTATGAAGTATGAATGCCTTCACTGAATTACTTTTATTCTTAATATTAGCAGTTGTACTTATTTTATGTTTTTTTGGGTCATCTTAAGCCTGGTGCGTGTTATATATGGTCTTGTGCTCCAGATATAAAGAATCAATCTCAAAGAATACACGAGGGTGGAAGGAGAGATTGTTTTCTCGAAGTTCTTCAATGCCGGATGCTGGTCCTGTTAGGAGAGAGTCAAATGCTGGAATTGCTAGTCTATCTCACCTGATGGAACGTCTGGAAACTCGAGAAAATAGTAGAGCTGGCTCTGTTTCAGCAGTTACTAATATAGTGGATTCTTCACACACACTCCAAAGAGACCATGGTAATATGGGTACTCATATTGGAAATGGATTGAACAGAAACTCAACAGCTTCTGCTGCAAGTTCAGCTCAGAATTAAGTCTTCTATTTAAGCATTTACCTGGCATCTGTCCTCAGCATTTCATCTTTGAATGTAAGTCATGCCGCCTGTAAAGGGAAGTTTTCTTTTTTTTCTTCAGTGAATTTTTGTTTTGCGGTTCTCCTTGTTTATAGCCTTTAAGGATTGCTGTTTCGGTATTAAATTTGGGGATGTTACAATGGGGTTATCATCATTGTCTATTGTTGGTCTCGCTGAATAAAAGGTCAAGAAACATAATCATACACTTCCCTTGTTTGAATGAAAAAACCCTGTTGATACTTTCAAATAGAGACCAATTAACTGAACCGATCCCATTTGATTTTAGAAGTTATGTAATATTAATTTTTTCAAAATAGATCATAATTTCTTTCCTCAGAATGTATGATGAATGGAAGCAATATTGGATTGATGTACAGAAACTGTGTTGTTTGAACATTCATCTTGTTTTAAAAAGACAACCCAAATAGTTTTCTGGAAACCAATGACAGATGTTTTTGTTATTGATAACTACTTAGTGGTTGCATAATTAATTAATTGCTGCCTGATTATTAGTTTGACAGCTATAACTCTACATAAAATGTAGCAGAAATTCAAATCTGAAAAATATGTCAGGTCTGTTGCCTCTATCTTGCCAAAAGGGACTTGACGATACAGCAAATTAGGGGGTCACAACTTTTGCGATTGGGAGGTGTCTGAGTTTCAAAGATTGTTGGCCCCACTCTCTAAGCAAGTTATAGCGGGTTGATAAACCCGATGCTTTGTGGTGGTGGGGTTTGGGGTGAATGGTATGTTCTCAATTAAGTCTTTTCATGAGAAACTTTTGGGTAGGGAAGAGGAAGCTTTCCCTTGTAACGCAATATGAATACTTAAGGTGTCGGCGAAGGTGTGGTTTTTCACTTGGCTAGCTACTAGAGGGGTGATCTGATGGCGGAAAATTTTAGAAAGGGGAAGGTTGTTTATGCGTCAGCTGGTGTTATATATGTACGGAGGCGGGAGGGAGACAGGGATCTTCTTCTTCTTCTTCTTCTTCAGTGTGGTCTTTCCATGAGGTTATGGTGGAATATGTTAGGTGGTTGGTACTTCTTGGGCTACGCCAAGAACTGTGAAACTGAAAGAATCGTTGTTCAGTTGGAAGGGCAGGAGAAAAAGGAGAAGACATAGAGCATGGAACGTAGTTCCTCTAGAATTAATATGGGTGGTCTGGAGGAAGAGAAATATGAGTGCTTTGAGGGAGTAAAGTCTAGTTTTTCTCAGTAGAGACTACAGTAGTGTTTGATCCCTTATTTTCGTTTGGTGCACCCATAGAGTTCTCAATTGTAGTGAAGATTGGGTGGAGTTCGTAGAGAATCATTACATTTTGTAGTTTCTTTCCTTTTCATATGCCCTTACATACCGCCAAGTCTTTGACCTTGTTTATGAATGAATATAGGTTTACTTGATCAAAAAATAAATAAATTACCTTTGCCTTGGCCTATAAAAGAAAAAAACTTAGCTCTACTACATTTCTGGCATTCTTTTTCGATATTTGTCTAGAGTTTATCTCATGTCTGGGAATTTAAGTTGGAATGGTGTCTTGAAATCTAGATAGTCTTAAGTAGGATGAAGTCCTAAGTCATAAAGTTGTAGAAAACCATATTGTTTTTATAAGTTACCTACTTTTTTGTGAACCACTTATATACTGAGATTCTCTCTCACCTCATTAATACATTTATCTTGCAAAAGTATCCAAATAGCCTCCCCTCCCTGGATCTATGTTGCTCACTCTCCA
This sequence comes from Solanum pinnatisectum, assembly GCA_035578085.1. Classification (NCBI taxonomy): domain Eukaryota; kingdom Viridiplantae; phylum Streptophyta; class Magnoliopsida; order Solanales; family Solanaceae; genus Solanum; species Solanum pinnatisectum. Next base: position 41,071,380 of record CM069085.1, on the reverse strand, counting down.
AAAATGCTGATACACCCATCTCGAATCCTCGAAAAATGCACAAGCTTTGGAGGATCTGGTGGTATTTTTGAAGAGTCCGAGCAACACAGTCTGGACCTGCTGCATTCTTCTTTGGGAAACTAGGGATTGCTAACTTGCCTACACTTTTCTTTTCTCATTTTTCAGGTTATGAACTTTGCTGGGGGTTCAAATATGACATGCTGAGGACAAGATATTTTCGTTCAGTCTATGGAGAGGAGAATTAATAGCAGTTGCAACATGAATGTGATTTGCCTATAAATTTGTTTATATACATTTTAACGCGAATCAAACGTTGAAACGCATCACTAGAATCTGGTAGAGATCATTGTGTTGGATATTTACAAGTTACAACTTGATAAAATTAACAGAATTATGTTTTTTGATTATTACATAAACCTTACATAGACTCTGTTTAGGTTTGTTTGGGTTGAATGTTGGACAGAAAAATTAGCTGCATTTTATGTTCTCTGCCTTTATTTCACATTTGGTTAGCCTTTTCCTTGCAAACTTTATATCTAAATACTGAATGATCGAATTTACGTTTTTTTTATACATAAGAATCTCTCTCTATATATACATATATATGGGCAACCTTAGTCTATATATATGTTGCTAGTGAGCCGTGAAGTACTAGTCTCGCAATAGTACTTTATTTGATAAAAAAGGTTATGCCTTCAATCGAACGCAAACTCGCTAAATACTTCTAGCCTCCAAGACCAAAAGGATTAAAAAAAAAATTAAAGTAGGCTCCATGAAATTTACTATATATGAATAATATACCAAAAAATAAATACTAATTATATACACAAATAATTATTACCTAATTCTTTTCATCATACGTGGCTTTGAAATTTTAAGCAAAAATGTTATTTTTTCACAGAAAACAAAAGAGAAGAAAGAGAGAATCTGACTATAGAGAAAACGACATATTCCTACTAAAGTTTATAAAATCATGAATAGACAGTGAACTTCCAACCGTAAAACAGTGATTTTTAAGTTCTCTGTGTAAATAGTATACAAATTATATTATTTATAAAATTAAGTTATAACTTATAATAATAATTATAAGTAACTTTTTTCTATAAATATTACTAATTGATAGATAAAAAACAATAACTATACGTTTGATCACACATATAATATTAAAAGAGTTACACTAGGATAGTATATATATAGGTTAAATTTCAGAAGTAGAAAAAAACTCATGTTTTTGCGAGTGGGGGTGGGGTTAGGGGGAGGTAGTTGATATTTCACTATTTTGTTGAATTCATAACATCAAGTTTAAAGAAAATAATCAAAAGAAATTAGCTAATGGGATTTATTAACAACCATGAATTATTTTGGAATAAAAACAAAAAGACAAGTCTTAATTTTTCTTCTCTTATGACATATTTAATTTCCACTAAATAGATCTATTAATTGCATGCATAATTATAAAATATACATCTTAACCTCTACGATATGACATTGAAAGAAAACAAATCATTTATTTATTTTTATTATAAAAAAAAAAGAGTAAAAGTTGAAGAATCTTAAGTCACATCTCAAATTTTAATTTCGCTATTTTCATGATGAATTTCACTTGTCAAATGCCAAGTCAATAAAAAATACTAGTAAATAATTAACGTGTGGGTTAGAAGGCTAATATCAACTCATCCTTTTAATTACATTTTCCCTTACTAATTACTAAAGCAATTGCTTTTATGTTATGATGTCCACCTCAAGTAATAAGTAAGATGTCATTTGCATGAATTTTTTATTTTCAATTTTTGGTTCCCAAAATTACAATATTATAGTAGAGCAGTATTTTTCTTTTATGGTAAGTTTGCCCACTTCTTCATGTATTTTGGGTCTATAATTCAATGAAATGAGGAGATTGATAAGGATGTCACATATTTTATTAAAGTCGGATGGATGAAATGAAGGTTTGTATCTAGTTACTATAAATAAAATTGGAATTAGCTACGAACTTCATTGCTAATCTATTGTTAATCTACACGTAGCTAACAAAATTATAGAATTCTATCTCTATATAGAATCAACGACAAATTTCAATAATTAGCTATAAAATTGGTGCGTCAGATAAATCCTACTTTTTAAATAGTGGTTTCCTAAGCGATAAGAACGTGTCAATGAGACATGAAAGTAAGTTCTATAAAATGGTTATTACGATGATTATGTTGTACATGGGAGAGTCAGTCAAGAATTCGTGTGTTCAGAAGATGAAATGTAATAGAAATGAGGATGGAAGTATGACAGATTAGAAGAGACAAGATTAGGAACAAAGATTAATGACTTATCCACAAGCTAGCAAGTGCAATAGTGATGCGAGTACTTTTTTAAAAATTATTTTTATAATGTCAAATTATAAACAATTTTAAAATTTCCAAATAATAAAAGAATACAACCTACTAAGAGTACAATTATAAACAGATATTTGTTACACAGAAATAAAGTCGAACCCATGATTTCAAGATCGTGAGATCTCTGCATTTATTATAGGCCAGAGTTGCAATAATTATTTTTATTATTACACTATTTTAAAGTTTAAAAGAAGTTTAATTATCTAGTTAAGAGGAATAAACACACATACCTACCGATAACAATGACATTCGGAGCGGTAAGTATTCCTTCCGACCGTCGGGCTTCGATTCAAACACTAAATATGAAATCGTCTTGTTAGAAACACTTTACTCTAATATGAAAATATCTAATGCATATTTAAATTTAACCAAGCCTCACTACGAATACTGAATCAAAATACACATGTTTTACGAGAAACAACAAAACTCATGAGTGTTTTATAATCTATTTTACTTTGGATTAAACATTTAAGATGGACCCATAAACATGTAGTGACATGAAAAGTAATTAATTTAATATCAAAGTAAAGCATAGTAATTCTCTCTTTGCCGTCCAAAATACCATTCATAAAAAGAAGATATAAAAAAAGACAAAAGTTCTCCTAATCCACAACTTGGGATAATATTTTCTTATTCATTAAATTAAAAATAAATATACTTAAAGGTTTCCAATAGAGATTAAAAAGTCAGCCTAAAAATTCTTGTAGGTCTAGTGCATTGTCCAAAAGATCTAATATTCAACAACTAAATAATCAAAGAAATCACGTTTGAAATGACCAATATTATAGCATCTCGAAACTTGTGAGTTTTGATTGCTAGTGATAGATTTAAAATTTTTACGAAATGAATTACTCTTTAAACAATTATTCCTAAAATATATTTTAAGTTTTGTTCTTTATTTACCTTAGCACATGATTATAAGGTTGAACTTCGAAATTTCATAGTCTGAAAACTTGTGAGTTGTGAGTTTGATCCAATGACAAGTTCATAATTTTGATAATAAGAATTACGATTTAAAAGAGTAAATCCAAAATGTATATTTAATTTTGTCTTTGCTTTCGTTAGCAAACGAATATAAGGTTGAACCTCGAAATATTGATTCTCTCGAACTCGTTAAGCCACTAATTTAATTCGCGAACTCATAATTGAATTTACCTACTGATATGAAATAAGACCACGAATATCTACATATACGAAACAATTCACAAGTGATCACGTTTGAAATGACAAATATCACAAATCTCAAAACTCGTGACTTTCTAATCACTAGTGAGACAGTTTTCAAAATTAAAACATCATAAATAGTCTTAAAGAAACAAAATTTACATTGATACTCTTGAAAACCACGAAATATTGATTCTCTCGAAATCGCTAAGCCACTAATCCACGAACCCATTATTGAATTTGACATATAAATGTAAAGAAAAGGACCGCAAATATTACAAATCTTTCAAACCACACAAAAAAAATCTAAAATTTCTTAGTGGGCCTTAAAACTAAATCCTAAATTTCAAAGAAAATATAAATAAAAAGGAATTAAATACAATGGGCCATAATTTAAAAAACCCAAAAAGGACATGAACACCGACAATATCTAAGGGCAAAATAGTCAATACACAACCATGACGTTTTAGAACAAGACAGACAATCTTCCATTTGGAGAGCTGTCTTTGTTTTTCCTTAAATTCTTGTGAACTAAGCTTAAAGCCACGTATTCTGGTATAGTGATGGAACTACTTCATCTTTTAATTAGAGGTCTCGGGTTTAAATTTTGAATATGTAGAAAATTATGTTGGGAGCGCCACTCTCGTATGGATCCTATAGTGTGCGATTTGGATTTAGTCGAAACTCCAATAAATACTACGAACACAGAATGGAAAAAGAAAAGTTTAAAGTCACGCGCGAAGAAAGGGACGTGGGGCTTACGTAGCGTAGAAAACAGCGGGAAAGTTATGGCTTTTTCATGGACAGGAAAATGACAGCTCGCTTACCGGCTTTGTTAAGACATAAGCAAATTTGGAAACTAGATTTTTTATGACTTTTTCCTTAATGACGATGAACCGCAATCGCTATTCTTTGGATTATACGGGAAAAGTAAATTACATTACGAAAGTTTTGTACGATAAGTTCGGTGGAGAAATATGGAGGAGGGTTTGAAACTAATATTTATTTGGGAGATCTTCTGCTCAACTAACTTTGTTGGTCTTGTGAGTGAAATTTTATATTTTGTGTCTGAGATTGTTTCGAACTTGGACTCTTTAATTGAGAGATCTCCTGCTAAATTAACTCGGTCATTCTTATCGATTAAATTTATGAGTTTGTGCATGAGATTTTATATAAATTTAATTAACATATTCTATTTGAAATCTGTTAATGGTATTGTTTATTAAAAATAAGACAACAACAACTTGACTTTCAGCTAAGTTGAGGCTCAAGTTAATTCAGAATTTAAATTTTATAAATTAATATGAAAGAGTTGTTTGAAGAGAAATGAATCCTCACTCTAATTGAAATTGGTGCCTAATCAATAATAAAGATGGACCAATTTGGTTTCATACTTTGAGTTCATATTTTGATAACAATTTAGTATATTTGACTCAATTTAAAATTTACTTTGTCTTTTAAATGTGCTTTAAATATATATACAAGATTTAATTGAACTTATTCGATTCAAATGATTCAGAGTTTAAAATTTATGAATTGAAATTCGAGTGTCTTCATAAATTATTTGATCTACTCCATTTGAAACCAATATTTATATTCATTAGTAAGAATAGTAACACATATATATTGTTTGCGTTAAAGTTATTAAGTTCGAATGAATATATAATATCGACACTATGTTAATGAGCGGCTCATTTTTTATCTTGATATATGGCTTGAGCCAAGCCGTTTAAGAAGAAATTAATTAAAGTAGGTGGCTCTATGAATTGTGATTACTCAACTTTATTACTACTTAATTAAGTGATTTATCTCTTTACCAAACCTTTTAATTTGCACGTACTCGTCAAATCGTACTTGTCCTTTGTGTTTATGGTTGGATCAACATTTAAAGCAATGACAACTCGAACATTTGGTTTCATATTAATTAATCTTTTTGCAAATGCATGGTTATAAGTTAGTAGAGCTTGCTATAAATGACAATTATAATGAGTATATATGTATTATGATTTAATTATAATGAGTATATATGTACTGTGATTTAATTACAATATTTTAATAAGAGGTAATGCATGAATCATGCTTCAAACTCATTCAAGGGATTGTGTAATTTCTAAACACTTCAATGACATAGAGACGCATTCGAGATTTGAAGTTTATAATTTCTATATAATAATAATTGAGTTTACAAATAGATGTTATAGATTGTTGATACAAATAGAAGATTTGTGTTAAAACTATTATATTCGCGTGAATCAATAACTTTAAAGTTAGATCCACATCTGTAAAATGATCATGTAAGGATAAAGTATAAAAGAATCTTAACATTTTCAGCGAGTCGGCTAGAAAAATTTACCCCCTAACGCCCTAACCATAATAATTTATAATTGATGATGTATATAACACTAAAAATATATACTAACTCAAATTTATAAAAGAAAATATTTTTTTATATTGAATTTTATTTAGTTTCATTCCTACTTGGCTAAACCGACACTCCGTGAACTACCAAAATGGACTATTCTTTCTTACGCTTAGTGATGTGTTTTTTTTTTTTCCTCAAATAACTTTTTTTTTGTTTGGTTGTGATCGATATTTGATATCAGGATTGAAACTTGATTAGATGTGATATCGTGTATTATAGAATTCATTTACGAAACAACATTTTCATTCAAATTTTTTTCATTATCATAGTTAAAATTTAAAATCTCTGATTAAAAATTAAGAAATTTTGAACCATCTCATCACAATCTTCATTGATGTTCTACTAACTAATATTCTGAATCTGTATCACTCGTGAACTTTCCACTTCTTCAACACCTCTCAAAGAATATGTTTAAATAAATTAAAAACAATTATTGTTTAGTAACTAATTGGGATATATTATACAGTATAGTCTGACAAGGCTGTTTGTTAGTCCACAAAAATCAATTGGAGTACATTTTAGACATTAAAAAATAACAGGTCATCACCTATAGTACAAAAGATAGCTTATTTTTTAAAAAAAATAAATTAAAATATCAAGAACTTATATGCAATTCTTTTTTGAGTTAAAATTGGGAGCAAAGATTTACGTTTGAAAAATAATAATTAAAGATCTCAACTCGAACTCATTGAAAGTAAATACGATAACAAACTTTTTAATTTGCGTTTAGGAATTTTTTTTACATATCTGATATAATACTTAAACTTTTATAGATTCCGATTACTTTCATTAACTTTTTTTTTTTCTAAAAAAAAGACTTGCTATTTTAGAGATCCATCACACTACAACTTGCAAAAATAAAACCAAAATAATTTGCCAACTAAAAGGTGGGAAAATGTTGAATTTAAATTTGTTTACAACATGTGGTCAACATGGGCAGCTGCAATTCATTAATCAGAAAATTTTGATTATTCTTTTTTAAAATTTGGAGATTCTAATTAAAAGCTGTCTGATTTGATAAATCTTAAAAATGACGTGCATGATTTGCAACTTTTTGATATGATTAATTATGTTGTCTAATATGGCCTAATAATGTTCTAATATTTTATTGATCATTTGTCAACATATATTTTGCTAGTAGTTACTGAACTAGAGATATATAGTATATTAGGTCTTAATAAAAAAAAAAAAAAGAAACTTCTTAAATGAGCACATTAAGTCCTTCAACTTTTCAAAAATGTACATTGCTTCCCTTAAAATACCATTATACTTCCTATGTCTCAAAAATACTTGTCATCCTTATTATAAAAATATCTCAAATATTTGTCATTTTAGAAGTTTAAGATAAAATTAACTATTTTTTTTCCCATTTTACTCTTTGATAGTAATTATTTTTGAAAACTACAAACACATCAATTATGACAGATAAATAAAGTGTATATTTTTATCTTACGACAAAAATAATTATAATAGCATACTTCCTCTGTTTCATATCACTTATTGTCTCTAAACATAAAATAGATATTTTATTTTACCTGATCAATTTAGAAAATCAAGACAAATTTATCTCCAATTTGAATCTTATTTATATCTCCAATAATTTCTAATAATATATTTATTTATATTTTCAATAATTTGATACACACAAAAATTATAGACTTGGACTGTCGTAAATCCTATAGAGATGTGTGCAAGAATAAGAATATCCTATAGAGAAAGAACACCGACCAACAAACTTCAACACCCAAAAAAAAAAAAGGAAAAAAAAGGAAGAAAAAGAAGAAGGGATTTGGTGAATTATTTGGATATTTTATTTATGATATTAGATATAATATATATTATTTTTAGGTCAAATTGTTGATCTTGTATAGTTGGTGTATAAACTTTCTAAGTTATAATATTAATCTTAATTTCAAAATTATAATTTTGAGATATTTTGATTTGAACCAAATTAATGACCTCTAAAAGAATGTGGTAGAGTAATAAATATATTTTTTTTTATTTTTAATTAGTAAATTTTGGGACGAACATACTAGTAGAATCTAATTTTTATAGGCTTTGTAATTTAAAACACAACTTAAACTTGCAATTGAATTCTAAATTATTTTTTATTTTAAAAAATATATACAAATACTGAGTTAAGATCAGAATTACTGATTTAACATAACCTATATGTTAGAATTTTGCCCTGATTTTCTTTTCTTATTTGAAGTTTATTTTTTTTCCTAAAAGAAAAGTCAAAGTATACCATAAATGCTTAAACTTTTTCTGAAAAGAAAATATAATTTTTTTCCATATTTGGTTTATTCTTTCCTTGGAGGAAAAGTTTGAAGATCTATAAATTGAAGATCCCTATTCTCATAGCATAACACAATAGAATCCACAATGTAGTCATTTATAGAGTTTTGTTTATGGGGAGATTTATTCTCTCTACAATTTTAATGTTTTTCTTTATATTAGTTTTAATATAATAATATTTTAATTTTTAATATAAGTTTTTGTCATCTAATTTATCAACATATGATTTGCAATTATAAACTTCCGCATGACGCGATATTCACCCTCAGAACCCAACAATATACTATCTCAATGTATGTTTCGCTTCAAATCTTAGGTATATGTTTTTTTTTCCTCTATTAAGAAACGATTCATCTCAATGTGAATTTTTTTAGATGAATTCCAATCTAGTCGAACCATCAGGGTGGGCTTTAGCTCGTAAATATTCATATAATAAATTTAGTATTTCTGCACAAAAATATAAATTTTATGTATAAAAATTTACTAAAATTACAACCAAAAATAAATAAAAACACAACTTTAAAATCTATCAAAAAACTACTTTTTCTCCACGTAAAATAGGAATAAAATCTAAATACATTTTTATCCTTTTCAATCTTCTATTTACAAGATATACATTGAATACATTATATTAAGACATATAACATTAAAATTACAATGAACTTAACATTATTAACCTTAGAGATTAAATATATAAAATTTTAAATTCACTTCTACATGCTCCAATAGATATATCGAACATCGAGCTAGAGACTAAAAAACAAGCAATAGTAAGTAAGAAAGAGCAGCACCGTGGCTTTAAAAACTCAAAAAAACAAAAATAGAAGGCAGCTAAGCGTAAAGCTTAATGCAATGAATATTGAGTATCGCCCACCCGTCGCGTGGCCCCCATTTTACAGGCTGCCCAAAATAAAACCTAAAAACAACAAATGAAACCTCTTACCTTCTTCCTCTTCTTACGGAGCCAACCAACTACTATAACTTTAACTCCACTTTCTTTCGATATCTGATATTTATATTGGTGTTTGATTAAATTTGATATTACATTGAAAGGGGTAACATACTTTTCAACAAAAACGATTTCGTATTCAGAACTCAAATTTAAAATTTCTGATTAAGAATAATGAAATACTTACCACTCTAGGGAACAACTCACCTTTTTCATTTGCTCCATTTTATTTCTTTTCTCTATATGTCGTCATGTCCACCCCTTTTTAAAACTTTTAAGCAAGACCTCCCCACTTCCTTCTAGTAGTTTCATATATTAATCTCTAACATTTAATTGATTATAATGGAATCACACATCTCATTTTCCGTCGAGCCATAATTGTATTAACAATACACCTGATGTAATCTGTTTCCATGAAGTTTAAAAGAGTATATTCTATGCGAATCTTATTCTTACCTCAAGAAGATAAAGAGACGATTTACAACATTTATAAATATAGATAAGAATAAGATTTGCGTAGAGTATATTTTCTGTTCATTCATTCTATTATTCGATAATGTAACATTATAAGTTCTAATTATTTTTTTTACTAACACCATTAAGAGACACCTAGGTATTGGACTAGATATAGGTTAGGTAGTTAGTGAACATAATATTTTACAATTTGAATGTAAAAAAAGTAATACTACTACAAAGATTTTTATGTTATTTTCGTATTTCACATATATAGAAAATAAAAGTATTTTATCAAAGAAAATATAAATTTATAGAGGACTACAAAATCAATAACAAATATAAGCTCACTAACATTACTATTACAATATTTTCTCTAAATTAAGGAATTATATCAAGTACATTTATTACAAGAATTAGTATATTACACGTATCATAAAGTATTCAGACCTGAAATTAGGTATTATTATAATATATATCATTATTATAGCCAACAAATAAAACTGAACTTTCCTGTTAGCTAGCATTTCTATGTGCATAAAAACTTTGAAGTCAAAAGTTCAACAAATCTAATTACCCAAAAAAGAATAAAATTTTTAAAAACGTGTCTTCACTTGAAGCCAAAGCCTGCAATTCCAAATACACATGAGTGACAGAACAGAGAGAAAATAGAAAATAACCCTTCACCCACCCAACTATGAATTGTGATCGATTAATTAGTACTTCTTTCATTTTTTAACCAGATATCTTGACTTTAAAATTCTTACGGATAGAGCCGCCTCGCCTTTACAGAAAGCACTTTACCTTTAATATGAAATTTTTCGACATAAATTTAAATTTAATCATAATTCAATACGGATATTGGATACTGAACATTGACCCTCCTTTCCCTTCAATACTCCTTTCAATATTAGTTGTGATCGAATAGTAAGTACTCCATCTTTAACAAGAGATCTTGACTTGGAGTTTCCTATTTAGAGAGTCACCTTTATAGAGAACCCTTTACCTCAAAATAAATTTTTTTGATATGAATTTGAATTTAGTTAGACTCTAATGCAGATACTAGATACTGAATATTGACCCTTCTTTTTCCATATACCTTCATCTTTAACTATAGGTTTTAAGTTAGAGTTTCCAAGAGCGCGTGACCTCAAACATAAATTTTTTCTATTTGAATTCAAATTTAGTTAGACTTTAATGCAGATACCAGATACCGGATATCAAACATTGACCCTCCTTTTCCCTTTAATACTTTATTATTTCCACCAAACAAGTACTACTATACACTTCCCATTTCCCCCCTTCTTTACTAACAACAATGCCAAAGTCCATAACACCCACAAATTCACTCAACCCAACATAACACGTTGTTCTACCGACACTCTCCAAGAACAAGAGAGAGAAACAAGGGAAATACTACATTCTTGAGAGAGAAAGCTTGAATCTTTAGCCATGGATTTTCAGATCTATGGCTTCACTAATCTCTTCTTGTTCACCATTACACTCTTTTTCACCATTACAAGTGCCACATTTCAAGAAAACCCAAAATCCCCAATTTCAACAGTACCCCAAATCAATTCCAACTCCATTCTTGTAGCCCTTTTGGATTCTCACTATACTGAGTTATCTGAACTTGTTGAAAAAGCCCTTTTGCTTCAAACACTTGAAGAAGCTGTTTCTAAGCACAATATCACCATTTTTGCTCCTAAAAATGAAGCTCTGGAACGTGATTTAGACCCGGAATTCAAGCGTTTCTTGCTTGAACCTGGAAATCTCAAATCTCTACAGAATCTCTTGTTGTTTCACATGATTCCCACTCGCATTGTATCGAAAAATTGGCCGGCGCGTGGCCGTGTTCACTCCACTTTATACGCCGGAGAAGAAAATGTCCTTCAAATTTCCGAGAAGAAAACAGAGAAATCAGTCAGCTCAGCTAAGATTATTAAACAAGACGATATTGTTAAACCCGACGGAATTATCCACGGGATTGAGCGGGTTTTAATACCCAAATCAGTCCAGCAAGATTTCAACAACCGCCGTAGTCTCCGGTCAATCTCCGCCGTGCTGCCGGAGGGAGCACCGGAAGTTGACCCGAGAACCCACCGGTTGAAGAAACCCGTATCAGTACCAGCCGGCGCACCACCTGTGCTGCCGGTGTACGATGCTTTGGCGCCGGGGCCATCTCTGGCCCCGGCACCAGCTCCAGGACCTGGAGGACCCCACCATCATTTCGATGGTGAGAGTCAAGTAAAAGATTTCATTCAAACACTCCTACATTATGGTGGTTACAATGAATTAGCAGACATTCTTGTGAATCTCACATCATTAGCTACAGAAATGGGGAAATTGGTTTCTGAAGGATATGTTTTAACCGTTCTGGCGCCCAATGACGAGGCTATGGCTAAGCTTACGACTGATCAGCTTAGCGAGCCTGGGGCGCCAGAACAGATAATGTATTACCATTTGATACCGGAGTATCAAACGGAGGAAAGTATGTATAATTCAGTGAGGAGATTTGGTAAAATTAATTATGATACTTTAAGGTTGCCACATAAAGTTGTGGCTGAAGAAGCTGATGGTTCAGTGAAATTCGGGCAAGGCGAAGGATCAGCTTATTTGGTTGATCCTGATATTTATACTGATGGAAGAATCTCTGTGCAAGGGGTTGATGGTGTTCTGTTCCCTCTTGAGGAAATTAAGGCTGCTCCTATAGCTGCTCCTGTTGCTAAAGTTGTTGCAAAGCCAAAAAGAGGTATAAAAAAAGTTCTAAACTTTTTTACCCTTTAGCTTATTTGGATTTTTGATATGTTGGTGTGATTGTTGTTTATTGAATTCAATGCATTTGGTAATGATTATCATGTTGCTCGGACTCTCCAAAATTGTTTCCATACCCGTGTTGGATTCTCCAAAATGCAGAGACTTTTGGAGTATCCGGCACGCACCTGTCTGACACTTTTGAAGAGTACGAGCAACATAGACGTGAGTTCCATGATGGAGTTTTTGGCATTTTTGCACACAAAGTTTTGTAGTTCTTGATTCTGTAAAATTCTGAAAATGAGGATTAAGTGAGGTTTTGACCTTATTTTCTGATGTTTTCTTTTCTAGTTTGTTCTTTTGATGTTAAAGATTGAATCTTTCATGAATTTTGGTTATTATTGATGTGTGTGGAGTTTTGATTCTTATAATGGGTAATCTTTTCTTTTAGATTTTGCAACTTTGATTTTAAAGATTGTGTCTTTCTGTGAATTCTATTTTCACAAAGTACTACTTGATGAGTATTGAATTTCTTGATTCTTGAAAACATAGCTGAAAATGAGGTTAAAAATTGTGTCTTTCTTTAGTATTTTTAGTGATTTGTGGAGTTAGGCCTTTCTTTGAGGCCACTTGTTCGTTGTTTCCAGCTTTTTTTTGCTGGTGAATACTGGCACTTAGAACCTAAGCTACGTATCTAACTAACTTTTGAACATGATTGAACATGTCATCTTTTATTAAATTTTTCCTTAATGTTGTGGTATTCTCAATTGCTTTGCAAAGTCCTAAGAGTTAAGATTTCATTATCATCATTATATTTTTCTGTTGGTTAGTTAGTTTTCATTACTTTTAATTACAAGAAGCCAAAGATGGTTGGCATGTCAAGTAATTAGTATTCCATATTATTTAGACACTGCCAAATAGTTTTAGTAGATAGTAGGTGTATAGAATCTGTCGGTGAGTCATTAAAGAAAGGGGGTGGGGGTGGGTGGGGTGAGGGGGGGTGTTGTTCTTTGCTTGATGTGATGATTATCCAAAACATCATTAAATGGAGTTAGTTTTAACTTTTAGTTTAGGAACTTTAGCAGTTAAATCATGAGAAAGGGTATTGTTGATTAGGCCTTAATCACTTAGGCAAAGTGGTAATGATTATCATGTTGAACCTTTAATCACTAAGCTAAATCTTTATTAAGGGTGGACAGAGTTATCTGTACTTGTGGGAAATAGTAAGTTTCCAATAGAACAGTGAGGATGCGTGTAAAGTTGGTTCAAACAATACTATTATGAAGAAAAAAAACCAAATCTATGGTGTGACATAATTCTAAAATTCCATATCAGTATTTGTGAAACATTAGCTGTATAACTCAATGATTATACTTAACTTCATTGTAGAGACATCAAGACCAGCCTGTTTGTTGACTTAAACATAACCCCACCTGCTCTTTTATTTATTATCTTATAAACTTGCATTATCAGCTGTCATCAATTGTTATCTCTTGTTTTAAAGTTGACATTAACATTTTCAACCTTAATTTTCTTATTTAAATAGTAAAGTTTCAATGTCTTTTTCAATTCTTGACATCTTCTTTACTTAACCAACAAGGGTCAGTAGTGGACCGGTAAGTACTCTTTCATCCTTAACCAGACGTCTCAAAGTTTGAGTCGTTCTGGTATAGAGTCGCCTTTGTTAGATAGCGATTCTGGATTTAGTCAAGATTAAATCCAAGACTCGGACACTGGTTCGGAAACCAAAAAAATAAGCAAGTTGTATTCCTTATGAGTTGTCTAACATTTTTGTCACCACTCTTTTTTGTGTGTTGCAGGAAAGTTGATGGAAGTAGTATGTGGTACAATGGGTTCATTTGCTTTTGCTAGTTGTCATTAAAATTTGTATACTTGAGGAACTTCTGAAGATAAAGAAATGAAAAAAAGCATGGTGAGTGTCTCAAAATATATGTATTATTAGAAAAAATAATAATTGGGACCATAAATAAATAAATGAAAAACTTACAATATTTTTTTTTTTTTGAATAAATTTCAGTTATTAAGAGGGCTTATGTGATCATATGATAAAACATAAAATGGGCAAGGAAGGACAAAAATGCTTGGAATTGAAGTACAAAAAAAAAAGCAAGAGAAGGGAGAAAATATCTTTTGTTTTATTTTGTTATAAATACTGTAATTACCTATCAATTTTTTCATTTGTATTTAAGTTTGTTTTTTTTTTCCTGCCGACAGTGTTTGTATCCAAGAAAAAAAAATGTGCCCCAAAAAGGAAAAAAAAAAGAATAATTGTGCAAGAGCATATCATCTTTTTTGTACTCACATTTGTCACGGATGGTTTGTTTATTTTTTTCACTTTTTTTTGATACCATATAATAGTATAGCTTGTGAATTAACTATACTTTTTTACATTTCTTTTAATATAATAATATGATATAATATAATGAATGTGGTTTGTTTTTTTTAGTGTGGGGTTCTAAACTTCACTTGCCTTACCTAAAGGTAATGTGTATAGAGAAAGATATCTTTTTTAAAAAAAGTTTTAAGTTATATATATAGAGTCAAAAATTTAACTAAAGAGTTTATGATATTAAAAAAATGGTAAAATTGTATATAATACTCCCTTCGTTCCCTTCGTTTCATTTTATATGTTATCCTTTTTTATAAATAGCTGGACCACAATATTTGTCATTTTATAAAATTTATGCATAAATTATCATATTTTGCCTATTATACTCTCGATAGAATGGTTAATTAATCTTGTCATTTATTAATAAAGTTGACTTGAGAAAATATTAAATAAGGGTAGAAGGGTAAGTTACATTTTTTCTTAATGCAAGTGCAAAGTAAAAAGGTGACATATAAAATGGGACGGAGGGAGTAACAAACTATTAATTCAAATTAAATGTTATAACCATAGTTTGATTTAATTGTATCCTATAGCAAACTGTTGCTATTTCGCCTCTCACTGGTGAATCTCGCTCGCCACTTTCGTTCTCGCTGGACAGTCTCCCTCGCTTTTCTCGCTTTTATACAAATACAAATATATAAAATGTGTTTATGTTTGTATAAAGCGAGAGAAAATTGTATATATACATACATTTTTGTTCCTCTCTTCCAGATTTCGCTCGCCTCTCTCACTTTATACAAACACAAATGTATATATTATGTTTGTGTTTGTATAAAACGAGAGAAAATTATATATACAAATACAAATGCATATATTTTCATTCTTTACACTTATTATTATACAAATATGATCTTCCCTTGCCCAGTTTTCTTTTGTCTTTCTCTCTTTCACGCTTTATACAAACACATATTATACAATTGATTCTTTTGTATATTTTCTATAGCGAAATATACATATTCATAACCCTAGCAAACATAAAGTTTGCTATGGAGTGCAATTATGCAAACTATAGTTATAGCATACAAATATGATTTTTATGTTTTCTATATGTGAAAGTTGCTCTAAAAAAATAGACACATGAGGAAAATAAAGGGAGTCAATATAATATAGGTTAATATATAAATATATTTTTTTATTTGGTCTTAGTTGATATTTATGTTTTTCAGCTTTGTGTATTTACAAGCAGATATTTAAATTTGTATAAAATTGAATAAGTTGACATAAATATATTACCTGTGGATTTCCTACCTAAAGGGAAGGGGTACGGTATAGAGGGACTCAAGTCAAGACATTTTTTCATTCTATCATGCCTATTTATGTGGCTCCCGACTCTAGCTCTTTTATTTAATACTCGATCTGATTATATGCCCTTTCATATTGGTGCTTTTGTGTAGGATTTTAATTTGTGATTATATTAAAATAAATGAGACTCTAGATATAGTATTGCTTCTGTATCGTAGAGTTATTGAGCTTCCTCTGTCTACGAGAAGGGGTCTCTCCACTGTCTTATTTAACAACAAAATCTTTAAAATTCAAAATATACTTAGAATGTAAATTGTTGTAAAATGTCATGTATCTACACGATGTGAATCGACAAGTTTGGCACTTTTGATACCATAACTTCTGAATTAACTATATTTCTACATTTTTAAAGTAATTTAATGAATGTGCTTTGTATTTTAGTGTGTGTGGGTTCTAAACTTCACTTGCCTTTCTTAAAGCAATATTGAAGAGAAAGATATTTTATCTTTAAATCAGAATCCTTTTAAGTGATTGTGTTGAGTGGAAAACACTTATTCGATTGTTTGAACAAGTAAATGAATATAATAAGAAGTTTTGAATTTGAGTTTTTTTTTATATCAAATCGATGCAAATTCGAATTAATCGGTAAAAAGAAAGGACGATTGTGTAGAACTTAATTACACCAATGTAATGTGATATATTGTCAAAAAAGGAAATTGTGTATTATTAAGCATTACTATATAGTACAACTTTATTTTATTTATAAAGAAAGAGGGAGGAAAGAGAACAATGTCAATAATTGAAATATAATTTATAGTAATAAAACTAAAAACAAGCAGCCGGCATTTGTTTGTTGGTAAATCCATTTTAATTAATTTTATATATGTATGTCTTTTAATGGTGATTAGGTTAATGATTATGCACATTAAAAGGGGAAGGGAAATTGAGTTGGCCTTCATATGAAATTATTTAATTCTATAAATACAAGAATTTTGACTTATATGTATTGATGACAACACAATAAAGTGTTAGGGATTAAAGGTTCCAACAAAGAGGTAGATCGATAGTAGTACTTGAATATTCACATGTTATTCATCGATTACGTTTTTAATTTAATGTTAAGTTCATAGATCGCTTAGCCTCATTCATCTTTAGATCAGATGATGAGCACCTTGCCTTCCATAGTTGAAATGCAAAGTGTTCAAACCCCAACAATATTAATGTGTATATCATTTCTTTCATCTTTTCCTATTTCTTTCAAAAATGTTTTCCACTATTAATATACTTTATTTTTAAAAGGAAAAAAGGTTAAATATGTCATTGAATTTTGAGAAAGGGTTCATTTATGTTATCCGTTAAATGCTTAGCTTATTTATGCCATTTCCGTTTGAGAAAAGGCTCATTCATGTCATTATTTGTAAACTAAAAATATTTTCGATTTTGCTGAACCATTTTGTACACGTGGTCAATTATGATTAGACCACGTCATTAATTAAATTATTTTTTTAAATGGAAAAAGTTCAAATATGTCATTGATGATTGAACTTTGAGAAAAGGCTCGTCTATGCCATCTGTTTAAAGTTTGGTTCTGAAAAATACTCCAACTTTGGCCGAAATTGTTGTAACGATACCAAACTTTATGGATGACCTTTTACCCCATGCACTATTTAATAGTGTATTTTAAAGGTATATATATGCCCACGTGGACACATTATTATTTATAATGATGCAATATTTATGATGTCCACGTGGGCACATATATACCTTTAAAATACACTATTAAATAGTGCAGGGGGTAAAAGGTCCTTTTCAAAGTTCAGTATTGTTACAGCAATTTCGATCAAAGTTCGAATATATTTCAAACTTTTTTCGCAATGGTGACATGGATAAGTCTTTTCTCAAATGAAAATGACATAAATGAGCCAAATTTTTTAAAAATGACATAAATAAACCTTTTCTCAAAATTCGATAGTATATTCGTGTCTTTTCCCTTTTTAAAATTACCAAATTCAGCCTACCATAAGCAATTAATTACATGTTGTAAGTTATTGATCTGATTTATAATTTTAAATTAATTAAGTGATGTGGGGACTAACGGGCAATTGAACACTAAACATTGACTTTACTTAATTTTTATCTTTGATTAGATTAATCAAGAAGATTAGGAGGAGAATTGTTATACTGAACATTTTATCATTTCATGTGCTTTGGAACGTTCCACGGATCTTATAGCAGCAAAATGTTAATTTATTTTAAATAAATCACACACATATATATCACTTTCTTTGTCTCAAATTATTTATCGTGATTTTTCAAATAATTATCTCAAATTATTTGTTGTTTTAAAAGTTCAAGTGAAAATGATTATTTTTTCATTTTACTCTTACTCCTTGTTTGGATGGTTATTACTCGATGTGTTGTATTGTATTGTATTGTATTGTTAGTTTAAATATAATGTCTGTTTTGATTGTTACTTAAATTCTATTGTATCGTATAATTTAAATTCATCGTTAAGCAACGATGAATGACCCATTTTATGTAACGACTGATTTGGTGTGATCACTTTATTATCTTAATATTTTCTTCTCGTTTTGTCTTTATGTATCATACAATAATTATATTTTCTCTTTTATCCTACCTTTTTATAGAAAGCTCTACCCCGTATCCTACTTTTCTTGAAGGATTATCATTCAAATTATGAATGTGTGACATTATGTAACGATGAAGAACGATACAATCTATTTAAACAATGTATTCATTAAAACAATATAATATGATACAATATAACACAACACAATATAAAACGATACTGATATATAATGAAATAATAGGTAACAACCATCAATAAAATGTTAGTAATTATCGTACTTAAAAACTACAAATACCTTAATTATGGGTATTGATGTTATGATTGTTCAAGAAAATCACGACAGCAATATATAATTTCAGCAACTTACATATGATATTAAAACAGGAACAAAGAATAAAAGAATCTTACTTTGCTCTAATTAATAAATTCTAAAATTGGAAAATTGAGTAGCATCTTGATTGAATTTATGGCAACAAAATATTCGTTTAGTAATATGATTTATATCCTTTTATGGACCCATATATCCTGGAAAGGCCTTTAATTATGTCTACCACTTCAATCTGATTCAACAAAAACATAATTAGTTTGAATATATCTCGAATATATACGAATCAAATCAGATTTAATTTATTCTAGATACATTATATACAAGTGTGATTAGTATGTATGTATGAATTATGATAAATGACTCTCTTGCTTGCCTTTCTCTCCCCGCTCTCTCCCTATCTACATTTCAGAATGTATCTGAGTTTCACAATTATGTGTCTCTGAAATTATAATATAAGCGATGTTATTAAGTAATTCATTTTTATTTAAGCTAGAGTATAAATGAGTTTTTGCTATCTTTACTGTTTATATCGCTCTATATTAAGTTCATCTTTGTTTAATATTATATAAAATAAGTTGGGCCCGGTATGTTCTGAGTTTCATCATGTCATGCTTTTCTAGTCTCTATCACTAGCCAGCAGGAAGCCCCTACTAACCCCTACGGTATACAGAGTTGGATCCAAGATTTCAACTTGATGAATTCGATTGTTAAGATTCTTAGAACTGAATTCATTATATGGGCTCAGAACTAAGACCCCACCGACCACTATGTGTGTTTGGTGTTTTTCACGTAAAAATTTATACTGTGTCAAAACATAGCAGTATATGAAATGCCAAAATTTTAGAAGAAAGATTGCCTGGTGCAAACTCAAATTTACTGCAGAATCACATTTTCTGAAGAATAATCAGACATAACATGGTGATCCAACCATTCTAACAAAAGAAGCAATGGCGGAGTCAAAATTTTCGTTAAGAGAGTTCAACATAAAGAAGTAAACACACAAAGAAGCCAATGAGATTCAACATTTGCTATATATACATAATGTAGCTCCGCTCCGTAAGGAAGTAGGTAGGGAAATGACAACTATAATGAACTCAGCAAAACCAGAATTAAAGTTCAGAATGATACATTTGAAGAAAAACAGAACGTTGAGTCGGACTTAAGAACAATGAAGAAGTTTTTCGAGAATGATTACACCATGGTACTGAAATATTCGAAAAGAATGAAGAAACTGAGAATAACCAACATGTACAACTTGTAACATAACAGCAACATATTCACAACTCAACGAAGCAACAAAAACGCTTTCACAGAACGAAAAAAGGCCTATAAATAGATAAATAAATACAGAAAAAAGACAAGTTCAGTAAGTTCATAATTAACCTTCAACGCTGACTTCAGCTTGCACAACGATTGGATTTGATGGACGTGCCACATTGTCTTCTACACAATTCATTTCAGATTCAGGGTGGATTTCATTTTGTTCTGTTTTCTCATCCGAAACCTTTGCTGCTTCAGCAAGTCTTGATTTTGTTTCAGCAGGTTTCGCTTTAGTGATCGAGGTTTTTGGAGACTGAGCAGTTGTCTGTGAAGTCTTAACTGGCTTCCCTTTTGATGCAACGTTATCTTTATTGGATACGAGTGACTTACGTTGTTCCTTGATCACTTTTGGACTGAAATATGACCCTCCACTTTCGGAGCTATTAGTCATGGATGTGGAGTTCTTAGTTCTTCCAAGCTTAGGAGATATGGCGCGTGTTGTTGGTATCTGCACATTTTAGCAAAAACTTAAGCATATAATGCAAAAATACCAGTGAATGATTCACACAAATTAGAGCTAACAAGAAAGGGAACATGAATTGCATAAGACGGAAGTGGCCTCAGAATGAACAAGGGTATCAATTGGAAGTTACTGAGGGATGAAAACCAAAACAACAGACGCTAATTTAGTAACACAAAATGTCTTTGCAGCCTTCTTTTACGAGATTCATTTAAGCACCTTGATAAGATAATAGCAGAGTTGCCTCTTTTTACTCTAGCACTATAGTACAGACTTACTATAAAAGGAAGTGAAGTGCCAGCTTTGTCACATTAGGGAAACACGATTACACGCAATGCTAGAGGAGCTAAAACATATCTCATGAAGCACCAAAATCAAAACTTTACCTTTTTCAGTTCAACTTTAAGAGGGGGCTCCTTGTAGAAGCTAGGCATCGGTGCAGCTTTAAATGTCAAGCTCTTCCTAAACTGCTTTACCTCTGCCTCTTGGTTTTCCTGAATCAAATAAACCACAAAGAAAAGGGCTTAGGTCAAAATAATTCTTACAAACTATGTCGCTCAAACTCTTCAAAAATATCGCTAGGTGCGACAACATTTTTGGAGAGTCCAAGCAACATAGCTTACAAAACAGCAATGAAAAAACGGTATTGTTTGAACTAACCTTAGATTTTGCTAGCAAGTTACTCTTTTCCTCTTCTCGGGCCTGTATCCTCTCTTCCACCTTTGCCAAGAACTGATGAATAAGGAAACTGAGCTGTAATGTTTTGCATTACCCTAATACGTACACGATGGTCATAGTAACCAAAGGTTAGAGTACAAACCTCCTTTCGCTTTTCAGCACGTTCTTCCAACCTGAAGGAAAATCCAGCACTGGTACGAGTTGCATTGCTGATTATAAAAATAAAAGAAGCTATAACATCGGACTAATTGCGGACCATGATGAAACCCAACCAATGGAAACAAAAAAGTAACAACAAGTCAATAACTCAGCATAGGATAAGAGCAGTACGAGGAAGTAGCAGAACGAGCATCATCATCGTCTTTAAGAGGTGATGCAGCTTTAGTAGGTGTAATCTTTTCATCGTTTAATCTGCAAATACAAACATTTAGCATACCTATCAGAACAATCATTGGCCACGAAACATAATGCAATAAGTTCTAAATTAAGAAATCCAATTTTATGAACAAATGCGAGTAGAAAAATTCACTTACCCTTCAGAAGTAGCTTTCTTGGCAATTTTACCGGCTGAAGCAGACTTCCCAGACTTAATACAGAAACAGCAAAGGAAATTTGTGAGATATTGCATCCATAAAACTCAAAGAAGGGAAAGGCAAAAGATCACGAGTGACTCAGTTTACCAGCGATTGACGAAGGCTCGGGATAGATCCTGTGGTTGTCCTTCTGCTTGTTGTAGCACCTCCATTTGGACTTGAACACTTCACAACTCCAGCAGATGTACTCTTAGTAGCTGGATTTAAACGAGAAGCTGACGAGACTGTTCCATTCGAATGTGAAACCTCATGTGTCACACCATTTGGTATCCAAGGTTTAAAATCCGATTTCTTTGTAAAAGCATCAATGCTCTTCCTTGTCATGTCTGCATTGGCACCTCTTGTAGGGAATGAAAGACTTTTCGCCATACTTCCCTTTTTCGAACGAGTCAATGCAGATGTGCCTGTTGAATTTGCTTGATCCTTAGCCATTTTGTTGTTCTTTTTAGTACCACCATCTGATACCTTATGTTGATTCAATGCTTTACTTTTCGGAACATCCTCAACAGACAATTCATCTTTGGCTAGAGATGAATTTGGCGTCTCATCCGCCTTCTCACTAATGTTGTTTAAATCCACATTTTCTTCCTCAGCCACAACAATCTTTTCCACCTCTACTGGAACCCCATTTTCAGACTCCATATACCAATAATATCTAAAACCAAAACAATAGATAAATACTCAGAAAAAATTGTATCAATCAACAATTTGGAAGCTATTTTGCTCGGACTCCTCCAAAATTGCTGCTTATAAAGGATCTGACACACAACTGTCGACATTTTTGAAGAATTCGAGCAACATAAGATCAGAAGACAAATCATACACGCCTAAAATCCAATTATAAAAGGAACCTTCACAAATTGAATTCACTTTCTTTCCAAAAAATCAAATCTTTAAAGAAACAACAAAAAAAACATAAATGAAGGGAAAGAGAAAGAACCCCAAAATTCAATTTTCAAATCCCAAAAACAACAACAACATACCCAACGTAATCTCACAAGTGGGGTCGGAGGAGGTTAGGACGTAGAGAGACTGTTTCCGATAGACCCCAAATCAAAAGAAGCCTCAAATTCCAAAGCCAACAATTCAATTTTCAGCTCTTGATCTAAATCAAACAGAATTTCAGACAGTGAGACCATATACACTACTGCTTCATGAAATAGTTCATACTAAACAATACCATATAAGTAAACAACATCCTACTTCACAAGGGTCGGATCAAACTTTATGAGTTCGAGATTCTAATTTAGTTACAATGAGGTCGGATCCAAGATTTGAACTTTATGACTTCAAAATTCTAATTTACTTGTAACAAATATACTGAGTTTGAACCAAAGTTACTAGTATGAACAAACCTATAACTAATGCACTATGTCTACGCAGTCTACCTCTTGCAACTTCATGTTAACATAATCAAAAGATTCAAAACCAACCCCTTTCAAATTAAAAAAAAAAAAAAAACATAAGATCCAACACACTTCAATACAAAAAAAAATTTAACAAAGATTGAATATTACAATACTCTATTTTGAAAATCTAACATGGTATAATATTTCAAGAAAATGAAAAGGGTACCTTTTTCTCTTTTCTTGTCTTGGAGATGATTGGTGGCAAATTATATGTCTCTCTGGAATTCAAAATGATAATACTATGGAATGACAAAAACTGTGTTAGAAATACTGGAAACAGAGAGGAGAGAGAGGGGATTGAATTATGGATTTCACTCTACTTGGTAAAAATTAGTAAATGACCAAAATGCCCTTCTTTCACTTTTTTTTTTTTTTTTTTTTTTAAATGAGAAAAAATATTATTATTCGTTCCATCTTTGTCTATTTGACTGGACACAAAATTTTAAAGGCAATTTCTTTTTCTTGTTTGTGGTAAATTTAATTAGTATTATTATAATATTAAAGGATAAGGGTTTGAAAAATACTTGGCTTTGAATTTCTTTATTCACGATACTTTCATGAGATTTATTATTTCTAGACTATTTAATACCGTATTTTAAACATATATATGTGCCCACGTGGACATAAAAACTATTGCATAATTATAAATAGTAATGTGTCCACGTGGGCACATATATATCTTTAAAATACACTATTAAATAGTTTAGGGGGTAAAAAATACGGTATTAAATAGTCTAGGGGGTAATAGGTCCTCATGAAAGTTTGGTATCGTAACAGCAAATTTGGTCAAAGTTGGGGTATTTTTCAGACCCTTTTCCCTAATATTAACATAAGATTATAGTAAAAATTGATAAACTTTAAATTCTGAATCTTCATCTAGATAGTAAAAATTCATTTATTTAATATTTGTAACTTTTATTATTTCCATAAATGGATTATATATTGTTGTACATTTCAATAATTTTGTCCAAAAAGATATATAGCATGTGGAGAACACGTCGTTTGGTGATAATTTACAAGTTTGATATTTTAATATATGAACATCAACAACTTTAAAATAACAAAAAATAATTATTTGCTTGATGAATATTCTTTGGTTTGATACTTAAAAAGGACAATATACAAGTTGTTAGCTAATTCTATCATTTTGTTCATTTGTTAGACATGGTCAATAGGTCATTTCAATTATTTTATATTAATTACCTAGTTATATATATAAAAAATTGTATTAAAAAAATTGTCTAATGCGCAACTTAGAAAATGAATGTACCATATTAAGGGTCTATTGTACATAATATTATCTTGTTTTTCTATAAGACGTTATCGCAGCTCAAATACGTGACCTCCTGATCATGTACGTAACAATAATTTTATCAATTACGTCAAGAATTTGTACCCTATAGAAAATAATTAAATGGTGTCCATGGTTGTTATTTATTTATTGCTAATTTAATAACATGCATTAAACAAGCAAGATTAATTTTAATTAACTTGAATTTTTTTTCTTCTTTTATTTTTGGCAGTTGCATTAGAAAATTTCCATTAGAAACAAAAAAAATTAAAGCCTGTCAAAGACAACCTTATCTGCTTAAAAAAATGATTTAAGGAAATGCACTTTTCTTTTTTGTTTGGCACAAATTGTGCAAATTTTTTGTACCATTTACATTATTGAAATCAATAATTTGTCTTCTTGGAATTTTTCATAATACTCAATTAAAATATGACAAATTTGGACCAGATTCATCAGTTAAATGGTCCATGTTTTTCTTTTTGATTTTTTCTTATATACAATGAAACATGTAACAATTTAAACGGTCTTAATTATTTGTTAATATATACAATATATTAGGTCGTTCGATTAGTTGGATTGTGTAATTAATTATTTGTTTCAATAACTTTTAAGATGTATTTGATGTCTTTTTCCTATAAAATTGTAACTTTATATAATATTAGTTGAACATGCATGCCAACCTCATTACATGTTTGGCACATCTTTCATGATCTTTTGTGTTATTTTTTCTTAATTCTTAATCAGATATCTGATATTTCAATAGTTATCTTTCGAATGTTGAAAATGAATTTTCTTTTAGTAAGAGATGATTTACATGTACATTAAGATTTTGTGACAATATATACTTCAAAGTAATTAAATCCCAAAATAAATATTAAACACCAGGTAAAAATTTGAAATAAAATAACATTAGTTAAGATAATTAATTAGTAGTACTATCCAATTAATAATGGTGTTTGTCTCTTATTTTTCAATGTCTATTATTATTTGTTTTATATCTTGCTATTTATTATCATACTTTTCTTGCAATTCTGCTCTAAAAATAATTTATTTCAAGCCAAGAGACTTATAACCTCTACCAAAAAAGATAGGATAAAATGTGCACATTCTATCCTCTCTCAATTTCACCTATAAAATTACACCGGAGCGAATATATTATTATATATATAATTAGAATTTTATTTTAGTATCTTTAAAAAATCATTCAAAAAATAACGCATTCCTTTTTATGAGAAAGAGGACAATAGTAACAACATTATATTCAGTGATTTCAAAATTTGCGAAGGATAAATATATGTTAATAATGTTATTACTATCCTGAGATATTGGTTATTATTTTCGATTAACCCTCGACTCGAGATTAAAAAAAAATGAAGAAGGGTATTTATGTCAAACGAGTAGAAAGCCAATGATTGTAAAAGTAGAAAAAACCTGCGGAAAGGGAACTGTAGTAGAACGTGGGGAGTTCCATGTATTATGAAACACTACGACAAGGGCCTGTCGCAGACGTGGCATGACACACTAACGTGCCTGGGTCCCACTTTTTACACCATATTTTGGGACCCACACAAAACCATGACAAATCTTATAAATTTAAGGGAAAAAGGACAAAAATACCCTTCAACTAATCGCAAATGGTATGCAGATACCCTCCATCATACTTTTGAGACATTGGTGCCTCTACCGTCTAAAAACTAGAGCATATATACGCTTCACTCTAACGGAAGACTAATAAGAACACGTGACACAATCTTATCCGTTGATTCGATATCTAATAAATATCGAATCTGTGAATAAGATTATGACATGTGTATGTCTGTTAATATAAAGGATATATATGCTCTAGTTTTTAGACGACAGGGGCACCAACAGGGGCAGAGCCACCTTATACTAAGGAGTTTATCCGAACCCCCTTCGACGAAAATTATATTATTTATACATGGTTAAAATATTTTTTTATGTATATGTAGTAGATGTCGAACCCCCTTCAGCTACTTCATGTGTCTATTCTACAAATTTTGAACCCTCTTATTGAAAGTCCTGACTTCGCCACTAGTCACCAATGTCCCAAAAGTATAACGGAGAGTATTTACATACCATTTATGATAGTTCAGGGGTATATTTATCCTTTTTTCCTAAATTTAATAGTATATTTAAGAAAGTAAATATTAACATTCATTGTGTTTTTGCTATCAATGTTAAGAGTATAGTTATTTAACAAAAATAAATATGAGATGATTTGTTTATAAGAAAGTGAATGAATCCAAAATATAACAACAAATAATACTTTGTATCTATTGAGTTCCATTGAGTTTTAAGTGGTAAATTGATAAAATTGTGAGTAGAAGAGACTAATTTAAAATCCGAGTTAAATACATATACAAGTTATATCTATAAAAAAGATTTAAGTTTATATATATATATATATAGAAAATAATGTTTTTATCTTAGTTTATCGTATGTGATTTTTCAACGAATATGATTTAATTGAACATCCATACCTCGATAGAGTATCAAATATCAAATTGGACTGCATCCACCTGATAATTTCTCTTAATTAAGATAAGACTTCCAAATGACAACTAAGAATATTGATTTTGAATTGGTATTTTACCTAATATTGATTTCCCAAGTCTTTTTCTTCTAATTATTTTTTCATTCACACCATAAACGAAAGCTCCTACTAAGAAAATAATCCGAAAATTAAGAGATAATGATCAAAACACGTCTAAACTATCATTTTTTTTATGAGTAACTATCTTAACTATTAGTTCTTCATTTTTTCCTTTCTGAACTATCACCATTCAGTTTCAAAACGTGAAACTTGCAAAAAGTAATAAATCATGAATTATTTTTTATCATTATCTCAAATTATTTTGGATAATGACTCTTGAATTAATTGAGATGGACCCAACTTTACCATCATAATCCCTCTTAATTTATATCCCCACTCGGATATGCATCATCTCCTCAATTAGTTTAATTTGTAGTATTATTTTTTTGGTACAACTCAAAATTATGTATTTATATATTATAGGGGCCAATGGCTATTTAATTGAGAAACATGTTTATCTAATATAATGTAATATTATTTTCGATCGTTTTAATTAGTTTAAATATCAAACTCACAAACCCATATGGGGTAGTTGAAGTTGAATCATGGGATAATCAAATTAGTATAACGATAATTAAACCACTTTTTCATTTTATTATGCTATTTTTATTATTTATACCATTATACAAAGAAAAGCGACAAAATATAACACCAAACAAAGTACTTAATTGAAACACTAGAGATTAAGGTCGTTCTAGTGATAGATGACCTCCGCTATCAATCAATAGATTGAAAAATCGAGTTAATGACAAGGATAAATGAAAATATTATTTATTTTTCTGAGTAGGATTGGGAGGAAAAAATCAAAAAAATACTAGAGACTACAGTTTGTTTTAGTGATAGATGACCTCCACTATTATCGAATGAGTTTGAGATTCGAATCAATATTGAGGGTACGTGAGAGTACTATTAGTCTTCCTTAGTAGGGATGAGAGAAAAAAATCAAGAATATACTAGAAACTAAGATTCATTCTACCACTATCAACCTCGTAAGTAAGTAAAAAATTTGAATAATGTCAAGGGTAAATGAGATTATTGTTGATCTTCTCAATAAAGTTGGGAGAAAAAATCGAGAAAACACTAGAGACTATGATTCGTACTAGTGGTAGAAGACCTCCAATATCAAAAGTAAATCGGAGATCCAAACCAGTATCGAGAATAAGTGAGAATACTGTTGATCTTTCTGAATAAGGTTGGGGAAAAAGATCGTGAACACACTATATGCTTAATAGAGAAACAAACAAATAAACCCCATCTTTTGATGGAATTTAAACCTCAAAATCACCATCAAACAGTAAGTTATTATAATAATCTGTGCTTCATAATGTGTTGCACTAGGTTATTTTTAGATGTTTGTAACTCACTTTGGTACAATGAACAAAGTTTATGGCAATAATTAATCTCCTAGTAAAACACACTTCATAATACACACACAAAACAAACCTACTATGTGTGGAAGTTAATCTGTGCTCAAATAAGCATTACCTTATTTATCTTGAAATATTTTACAAAGAGTGCATCCTATTTTCTAGAATATATATTAAACTGATAAGCTAATTATACAACTTGGGAGTTAAAATTAATAAGAGCTGGCATTTTCTCTGTGTTTTGACCCTACTATACACTTCTGTACACTTCAAAATCATGGTGTAACAGCAAAAAATCATCGGAGGTTGATGAAGGAGAATAAGCAAGAAGGTACAAATATCTTTCTATGTCAGCAAACCTTTGTTGCATCTCGAAATCCGATGCTGAAATTATTGGGCAAGCGTCTGTTACCGAAATTTGCATTTCCTTTTTGCATCATCGCCACAAACTCGCTATAATCTATCCGTCCATCCTGAGAATATATGAACAGATACTTGAACAAGATGCAGTGATTAAGAAAGAATGAAACACGGACCATTGCAAAAGATTCTAATTGTTTTTGTTCTATACGATACAACAACAATAACATATCTAGTGTAGTCCCACAAGGTGGAGTCTGGGGAGAGTAAAGTGTACGCAGACCTTAACCCTACCTTACGAAGGTAGAGAGGTTGTTTCCGAAATACCATCAACTCAGGTAACGTGTACATGTTTGAATATTATATTCATTATATGACCACAAAATATGTTTCCTCAATATCTGTCTCATGTGGTTGTGTCGGACACTAAAGTCGTGTTGATATCAATGTTATATGGTCTACCATTATGTTCATGCATTAGTTAGTATATTTGGGAAAAAGAAATGCCAGTAGAAATACATACGTTGTCTTGATCAATTTCTTGAATGATTTCTTCCAAGTGGACATTCTTCATGCCAAAGTCCTCACAAGCCTTTTGAAGTTCATCTGCAGTAATATACCCGCTCCCGTCTTTGTCAAAATATGAAAAAGCAGCAGAGAGATAATCTTCCTTCTCAGCTTTGTTGACGTGAAGCATTGCAGCTATGAATTCCCCATAGTCAATGGTACCACTGTTGTCAACATCAGCCTGCAATTTTTTTGGGAGAAAGTTTGGAGTTGGACAAAAAGAAAGAAGTAAAAAATTATCTAAAGAAGAAAGTCTTCGCCAAACACACATAGTGCTTGCTTAGAAACGATACTTAGACAGAGCATAGCTTAGTTGCTCATAACGAGAGCATAATTTCTAAAGGACAAACAGGTCCAAAGATTTCTGCTTCTCAAAGCATGAAGGCTTTCTTTTTAGGTGACGATCCAAAAGTGATGCTAATAAAGAGTATTATGTACTCAATAGCACAACGGAGTAACCAAATGCTGTAACCATAACCTTTTCAAACCGTGAGTTAGATTTCTTAGGTGCTCCAAACAAGCAAATGGGGACAGAAAATTGAATGCACGGGGCACTTAGTGTACTTTGATGTAACTAACAAGCAATAGCAATTTCATGGAGAGGTACACTTAATAGTGATTTAAAAAGCAACAAATTATGGTTACACAAGAATAACCTGTTACAAAATTGTGAGATACTAAAGGACTTCGGTACTGATATATTTTGTTGAAGTAAAATTTGGAAAGGAGTTAGAAAAGAAGGTGAATGGCATAACAATTCTCTCTTGGTTGGTGATCTAAAGCTTGTCTGATGGCACCTGCACTTAGTTTATTAGGACAACATTGTCTGCTACAACAAAAATGAAATTCCCATTTTTCCTATAAAGGCCTTCTTTGTACCATAGCTAGACAAAAATGCCTTTATAGAGAGGCAAACATCACACTTTTTCCAAACTTGACCTCATTTAACAGTATCAAACCATGAGAGACAGATACATACAGTTGTTAAAAGGGTATTCTACAGACATAGAGAAAGTTCAGAAGTTATTAGACCGAATATACAAGAAAAAGGATAAAGAATTTAAACAATGCACAGTGAGTTCTCAAAGACATTTCTGATTCCCATCTTTACGATCCTCACATACATAGAAAAGAAAGCAGACAGAGAAAGGATGTATTTCAGCCTAAATTGATGATCTTCATGGTTATATGGAAACCTTGTCATTGAGTAGAGTTACTAATATCTTTGATCGGAAACATGACATTTAAGACAGAATAGTTATGGAAGACTACAAGTCTAAAACTTACCGCCTTCATCAAGTCTCGTATCTCTGTCTCACTAAGATCAGCCCCAAATTGCTTAAGTCCAACCTTCAGTTCATCTAAAGTAATATGGCCACTGTCATCTGTGTCAATCATTTTGAACATCTCTTTCAAGCCTGCAATTTCCTCTTCAGAAAGACTCTCTGCAATAACCTGTAAGAAATAAATAATATATGATTAGAAGAAACAAGAGACCTGTTGAGTCTTCAACTAAATTAACTTTTCATGCAGGTGTTGGGAGGCTGGGGAGCTATAGAATTTAACTGCAACTTTAAGTTTCAAAAATGGCTTTGAGTGTGTGTGGACAAACACTTTTAGCGGTAAATCTCATTGAGACTATATTAGTTTACAAGTATCTTACCATGAGAGCCATTTTCTTAAGCTTGTTCATGGCAGAAAACTGAGTTAAGCGACTCAACACTGCAGAATCAAGAGGCTTATCCGGAGCCACACCATCAATCTTCACCCAAGGATGGCCTGCATAAGGGAAAATAAGAACAATAAGCGGAATTTAGAAAGTTCAATGACAACATGTTATGGAACTAAAAATGCAAATGTGGACAAATATAGACAATCTAATTTGAGAAGAAGTAGAACCAAAACCATCTCCATAGACAGACGGCCTTTTCTCTGAATTGACTTAAAAAGAGTATTGTTTCCCTTCACCTGCTTTCAAGACATACTTGCATAAGATGAACAGCTAGCATATCAATAGTTTCCGATTCTACACCACACACATATACATTGCTCTGATTTTGTTATTCTTTTAGACAAATGAACTAAACTGACATTATATCTGAGGACTCAAATCGGCCAAATAAATTCCAAAACGACATTAAGCTTTCACTATGTTCTCTCTGCTGCTAGGCAAAATGGTGCTCACAACATCTCTGAGAATAATATATGATAAGCTGGATTTTAAATGCAAACTTGAAATTCAATGGCTACTCACATAGAACTTCATGTGCGGTAAGTCGTTGCCTCGGGTCCCTAACAAGCATTCTCTTCACCAGATCTTTCGCATCTCCAGACATGTTAGGCCAAGGATCTGATGTGAAGTCAATGTTGGCACGTAAAACCTCGTCAAATATTTCCTGCTCACTTTCTATCCAAAAAATGGATGAAGAAAACATGAGAAGCTGTTTTGGTACTTCACATAACCAGGAAACCATGGTAAAACTACAAAAACTTGAAAAGATCAACTTACCACCCCAAAATGGAGGTACACCAGTGAGAAGAATGTAAATTATTACACCTGCACTCCAGATATCAGCTTCTTGACCATAACGCTTTTGTAGAACTTCTGGAGCAACATAATAAGGACTTCCAACAATATCAGAGAATATTTGCCCTGTGGTTAGGAACGTAACCCAATCAGCTGGGCAATTTTTAAAACCAAAAGTACATCAACAAAGAAGACTGATGCATGTTTTTAAACATATCTTATCAAGAGAGTTAGAATTTTACATAGAACAACTTATGTTAAGGATATTTACAATATATGATGGTGAACAACAGATCAGTAACAATAATAACCCTTCTACTTAATAGAACTTTTATGAAATCGGAAGCAGCATCCTCTGCTGACCTATGAGTAATGAACAGGAATGAGTTATCAATTTAAACTAGAAGATACCGATATGCAATGCTATAGACTTCGCAAATCAGAAAGTTTGGAGCTTTCAAGGCTTTGGACATGGACTTAGGTCTATCCATATCAACTGGACTGCTTCTACTTCTTTTGAAAAAGTAAATAAAAATGTAAATGTCTAAATGTTTGGACCAAAAAATTAAACATAGGAACTGGTTTCATGAATTCCTGATAAGTGGGATTCCCGGTACAAAGGCAACTGCAGCAGAAGAGAAACTCTAAAACGAATTCCTTGTAGGTGAAGCTGTTTTAAAACAACTGTCAGAAAACGATTTTTTTCTTATGCATTAAAACACTAAAACTAATGCAAAGAAATAGGGAAACATGAGAAACCAAAAATATCTAGTAAGTAAATGGAGAATTTCGAAGAAAGTGGGAAAAATACCCGGCTTGAAAAACATTGATAGCCCGAAATCTATAATCTTTAGAGGTGAATCATCTTTCTCGTTGACAAAGAGAAAATTCTCAGGCTTGAGGTCCAAGTGCAACACTCCTAGAGCATGGCAGGCTTCTACTACACCAACTATTGTCCTTGCAAGCTCAGCCGCTTGTCTCTCTGTGTAATGTCCCTGCTTAACAATCCTATCAAAGAGCTCACCTCCTGAACATAGTTCCATCACAACATGAACCGCAACACCATCCTCGTACGCTGCTTTTATTGAAATGACATTAGGATTTCCAGATAAGTGATGCATTATCTGAATTTCTCTCCTTACATCTTCCACATCTTCAGGTGTCAATAATTTCCTTTTTGCTATCGACTTACATGCATACTTTTCCCCTGTTGCTTTTTCAACGCAAAGAAATGTTGTCCCAAATTGGCCATGTCCAAGTTTATCTCCCAAATCATAATGCTCCTTCAGAAGACCAGTTTTTGTTTTCAACACAGACTCAACCTGGAGTCCTGCACTAAGCATTCTCTTGACATGTGGCTTCTTTGGTTTTGCAGACTCTTTCGGTTTCGCCTTTTCATGGATTGTATTGTCAGACTTTTCGGGTTGTATTACTTCATTCTGCTTCAAATCAACTGATATCGTCTTCTGTGTAACTACTTGAGCGTCTTTCTTGTGTTCCTGATCGGGCTCTTCCCTGTCTATCATCACCATTTCTGGGGGTTTATTCTGAATGGAGTTCTCAAGTTCAGGTTGTTTGTCTGTAGAATGTTCTATACCCTTTGGTTTTTTCTTATTAGTAATCATATCCGGTGATCGAGATCGCCAAAAGAATAAGTTGAAGAACCCACCTTTTGTAAACTTAGAATGAACACAATTATTTCCCATTTATTACCACACTCCTCTCCACCAATATCTGTTACTACAATACACATTTGAACTCAAATATCAAACCCAATTTAACCCCTTAAACTGGGTTGAAAATTCGAAACATCTGAATTAGTAAACGTAAACCATTCCGCTCCAGATAACAGCTGTAATTCCAAAACCAGCTGCAGATAACACCTGTAATTCAAAATTAGCATTCTTCTAAATAATGTAGAGACAAAAACTTTGACCTAGTAAATTTCCAAGTCATAACAACAACAGCAACAACATATGCAGTATAGTCCCACAAAGACCTCTAGTCCCACAAAGTGAGGCTTGTGGAAGGTAGAGTGTACGTAGACCTTACCCCTACCTCATGGTCGTGGAGGTAGAGAGGTTGTTTCCACAGACCCTCTGCTCAAGTGCAACAAATTTCCAACACATACAAGTAATACCTCTAAAGAGTTTCTAATCAGCTAGAAAAACCTACTCCTTACACAATAAAAAATCAACAGAAGCAAAAAATCATCCAACAGCAACTACGCCTAAATCCCAAACTAGCTCATATAAGCTAATTAAACAAAAACCAATGATTAAAAACCCGTAATTTACCGAAAAAACAGAGAAAAAACTTACAAGGACAAAATTCACCTCAACTTCGGAAGGGTTTCCAGGTAAAATTAAGAATAACCAATACGTGAAAGTGAATATATATTTTGGAATATAATATGAAATTCTCATACCCAAATGAGAATTAACGGAGAAAAAAATTCCTGAAGGAACGAAATGAGAAAAGGGCCAACGAAGAATGTTAATTAATAATAATTGTATGTGAAAACAGAAGAGATTATTGGCTAATTTTGTGGTTAAATTTCATTAATCTGTGCATAAATTCTTTGGAGATGAAGCTTTTTGGGATTAGGGTTTTTGGGGAATTGAAATTTTTAGGAGAGAAAGAAAGCGGAAGGCCAGGGACAGAGGAAGGAACGGCGAAAAGTGACAGGTTTTTCAGTTACAATGTTTGGCGGAAAAAAAAAATTAAGTAGTCATGGGGTAGAATATTAATAAGGGAAAGTTATTCTTGTTACAATATTGCCCCTCAATTTCTTTATAATTACAAAACATTTCCAAAAAAACTATTATCAATTCGGGACATAAATTCCACTAGTTTAAAGCTTAATTACGTGCCTTCTTTTTGTTTTTGGAATTGCCTTTCATATCACATTTACCTCGACAATACATGTATATTACACACTCAAATACATGTATCTCAAAATACATGCATCTCAGATATATGTAGATCTAATAAGGTGTAATTTGTTCAAATTTAATGTATCCAAACATAATTCACATGTATTTGAGATACACTAACTCTCTCCTCTCTCGCTTGTATTATGTATTTGTATTTCAAAATGTCTCCAACTTGAAATAAGATGTATTTCAATATGTGTCTGACTTGAAATCCGAAAGAGTGGTGTACCTGGTTGAAAATCTAGTACGAAATTATTATATTGGTAATACAATAGGTAACTATTTCGAGCTATAGAGTAAATTAGTATTGATGGTAGGATTATTTGTGTAATTAGATTAAAAAAAAGATGTTAGTCTTTCAATCGAAGACAATGTGTATAAACATACAATATGCATAATTGTATATTTTTTTTTTAATATGAACTAGTCTTATACAAGAGGCTCAGAACTGAAACAAAATCTGTGGCGTGCATTAACAAATCTATGCATATCATGAGTGATATGCCTTAACAGGATCTCCTACTTGATTGCTTCAAACATCTTTATCCAGGCCAGAAAGATTGACCTCTCCATCGGTGTTGCTCGGTTTAGGAGGATGAGATTCGATGGGTATACCATGTCTCTCAGGTGAGGATGATCGGTCATCATCAAAGACCCGAGGAATGCTGAATGCACCAAAGAATCCATTCTTTATCTCCTCAGCTGCTTCAAAGAAACGATCAAGTTCACTGAAGAAGCTTCGCTCAATATTCTCAACATCACTACGCAGCCCAGGGAAGTCAAAAGGGACACTTGACTCTATAGAATGTGAATCACTTGTCATTTGGTCCGTGACATCTTCCTCCGAGTATTCTTTATTAGACTCCACTATCTCAGAAGGCCTGACGAAAAGCAAGAAGTTAGCAATAACTTGAACAATCACTACTAAATGCCCGCTAGTTTCATATTTAGCATCAGACCCCAACTTCCCCCACCCCAAAAAAATAAATCACCAAAGAATAAATGACCTTACTAATGGCATCACAAGTTTGACTTTGATCAACACGAGACTATTCAGTGATGTGCATTCCAGTTACTAAAAGACTAAATAACAGCCTAGCATCTTTTTATAAACTAAACAGCGTTCTTCAGATATCAGGTCAGAATTGCTTAAAGCAACAAATACTCGTTTATATGTGCCTTCCATAGTAATTTATTGCGTCTGATTTTATATGGCCTTAATATGTCTGAATAAACTAAGCAGTACCTGCTTCACAATAATGAACTATCCTATTCTCCCACACACAGTATCTTTCCCTCGCTAACTACAATTTGGAATTAAAGAAGGCCACAAATAACTTAATATATGCAGAACATGTCCTGACCAAACAGATAAATCACTTCTTAAATCAACCAGCTGTTATAATTCAGTGAAACGTGAACAGAGGATCAACTAATTGTCTTCCCCCGTCAATTTAAGTTTCCCCTTAACTCATAAACTATAATAGATCATTGACTTTGTTGGAAGGATCAAAACATTATATAAGTCATAGGTTAGGATTTCTGATAGTGGCTAGGGAAGCGATGAAATGCATCTAATGGATATTCACCTCAACAGAATCACATTCCCACTTTTTATTGTACCCCTTAACTGTGTGTTATGTAGCAGACGTAATCAAGTAGAAATGTCTTATGTTTGAGAAAGCCTTTTCTAATCAGTCCAGGAATCCTCTATCCTATTTTTTGCTCACATAGGGATGGATTCTCCAGTCCAACAAAAGAATCAACAACATGACACCTCATTGTCTGTGTGCTCTTTCGATTGACTACATAGAGAGAGGTAAGAGGCCATGGAGGAAGACAACGTACTTATGGGTTCCCATGTACACCACATGACCACAAGACCTGGGTAATTATCCTGGATAAATATTTGTACTTCCAACACAAATGCAAACTAGAAGGTACCACCAACTACCAACTCATAATGGTGCAAATAAAACAAGAAAGGACACATACTAAGTATTCCCTAATAACGTCCCAAAATAAAGAGGCACAAGATTCTTTCAATGAAAACTGAATTCTAGTTCTCAGTTTATCTCAGATTCTGTCATACTTGCATTTTATAAAAGCTAACTGTTCCTTTGCAACCATGGATTTAGCCTCTTTAATTAGAGTGAAAACCCATTAGTTCAGCACAAATATGCTGCAATCTTTAGCCAATTTAAAAGGACATACAAAGCTGTAACCTTAAAATGCAAAATTCAATGAGCTTGGTCATATCTCCAAGCAGGGGCGGAGCCAAGTAGGGCCAAAGATGGACCGCGTTGTCGGAAATTACACTATTTATACATAGTTAAAATTATATTTAAAATTATATTTCATATATACAGTAGATGTTAATCCCCTTTGGCTTCATGAGTGTTTACTTATACATATTTCGAACCCCTTAGCAAAAAATTTGGCTCCGCCACTGTCTCCGAGCAAAGAATTATGTCTTTATGAAGCTAAATGACAATTGACATACTATCTATTTGAATAAAATAGATTGATTGTTAAATTTCAGTCACTAAGTTTAATCCAAAATTCAAAAGAAAATAAATCAGCTTATATAAACGAAACCAGATCATCAGAGTGATTAAATAAACTCAACAACAATATTAATTCAAATAATTGAAGTTAAATGCAAGACTAATCACGATTTTGAGCCTAATTTCCTCCTAAAATGAACTGGCAAAACACAATTAACAAATATTTTTACCTCCCAATGCAATCCTTGAAAGTTTGCTCAGTCTTTTCGCACTTTCGGATGAATTTTCCTGGCTCGGTCTCTTCGGTTCGGCATCGAGTGCTCACAACCTTCCTGGTAGCGCAGCGTTCACCGCCGTCACCGTCGCCGCCGGAGGATGATCTAGGGTTTGCAAAATCCTTGAAGGAGCTGAAATCATTGGCGCCGGAATGCTTAGGCTCGTCGTCGATCCACACCCAACCCATTGCTCTTCGATTTGCTTCAATTGCTTGGCCAACAATTCATGGATGTTTCTGGAAGAAGGTGAAGGAAATGAAATGAGTTATTTGTATTCATTCCATGGGCTGAGTATTAATGGGTTGGCCCGATTTTAAAGTTTGTTGGTTCAACTTATTGGCTATGGTAAACATATTAAATATAATAGTAGAATCATTACGATAATTAGTTATCGGAATTTGAAACAAAAATTACTAAAATTTATTTAGAAATGAGATAATAAATCAAAAAAATCATGCACACAAATTAAAAGATAGTGTTCGGCTCAAAAGCAAGCACGAGAATCTTATAAAATAACTCAGAGTATAAGAAGATAATAAATAAAAGTATGAAATTAAAATGTAAGTCAAGGACTGATATTCTACACAGCCCGCTTAAAAGGTGTAAAAATCATGACTTGTACCCTACAAGATTTAACTTCAACTTCACTAAATCAATGAGCCTCAACACTTTAAGATTACAAATTTTGTACCTAAGGAACAAACTCTAATTCTTAAACTTCAAGTTATGGATTCATATTACTACTTGTGCAATTTGATGAACTACCTCTGATTCTTAAACTTTTAAGTTATGAATTCAGATTATAACTCTTTCAATCCTATGAACTAACTCTGATTTTTAAACTTTAAGTTATGAATTCAAATTACAATTCTTGCAATCTTAGGAACTAGCTTTAATTTCTAAATTTCAATACCAACCGCTCAAGGTATGTATTCTGAACTCTTCGAGTTATCCCAACTTGAAGACAACACTCTTAATTCAGTTTATAACTCATTGAACTAAGATTACATCAATAATCAATCACAAAAGAAGAATGTCTAATGCATACACTCTCTAATAAGATTGTTATTTGATGTGTTTCTTCTATGTGTTCGTTTAATCCACTAGTAGCATTTGCGAAGTCAATTTTTGAATTGCACTTTTTGCTTCGTAAGAACACAACTATTTCGGACGACATCACCTCTATTTAAGCACAATTCTACGTAGAGTTATCCTTCATTTCAAACACCACATTGACTCAAATTCTTTTGACTTAAGAGTTCTACTTTAAGTAAGACTCCTTCAATTCAAACTACTTGCATCTTTAGACTCCTGCTTCAAATCAAATTTATTAATTCTTTTGTATTGTAGTCAAACTCGAACTCTTCGGTTCAACACATGTACAAACTCTCTATCAATTCAAACTCTTTTGACCTAGAGTTCTACTTCAAGTGAAATTTCTTATTCAAATCAAACTATTTGATTTTTTTAATGTTAATCCAGCTCTTCAATTCAGCACATGTTTCTTTTCTTGAATTTATCACGAAATTATCATCCAATTTCTTGATTATTGGACACTTGTCTTTATTCATTAATGATCTTGCTACAAATTCAGCTTTTTGAGACTGTACATCTATGAACGTTGACTTGTTTCATGTTACTTTGTCAATCATCAAAATTGTATAGAACCCAACAAGGACTTTATACATTGAATGATATAAATATAATTTATTAATTTATTATCAGGTTATTGATTAACTCACTAAAAAAAACTCAAACAATTAAAAATTGGCAACTCAATATATAAAAAAATCAAAATCATTATCGAAATTGCTAAGTCAATAATTTTTTTCTCTAGTTTAGGTCATTGATTTCGATTTGATTCTAAACGGCAAAAATCTTTTGAAATTTATGATCTAAAATAAATTATAAATTAAATTAAATGAATATTTAAGAATAAATTATTATTAAATGTAAAATATATGATTATTTTTATTGTCTAAAAAAATGAGTTATATAAAAGGTAAAAACAAAAGGGGATATAATATAAATATAAATATAAGAAGTATGGAGAAGTTCAAATAAAAAAAGGCATGGACAACTCCCTTTTTGGAATATATATTAGTACTACTTTAAATAAAAAAAGTTTCCAATAAAAGAGTTTTTTTTTTTTTTGGGAATTTTTCACCTTGTATTCCTCTTTCAATTCCCCTTCCTTTTCCCTCTTTTCTTAAAGTAGGACTCTAGCTAATTTGTGCAGTCTTTTAATTATTTAAAAAAAATACTAAATCTGTATATTCCCAATATGTTTAATCAATTTATTTATTTATTTTAGAAAAAAAAACTCCCTTCTATTTTTGGTTATATACTAATTATGGAATCCTAGTAGTAAAAGAGTATCTCCTCTCTTTTTCCTATTTGTATTCAACAACTCCAACAAAATTACTTCTCTTTTCCTTTTCCTTATGGATTTGGATTACCTTCAACAATGGAGAAAAACATTATTATAAGGAAAACTTATACACTAAGGAGAACCCAAAAAACCTCTATAAAAAGAAGTAAAATCAATACTATTTCACATTCTTTAGCAATTTTAGTTGTTAGTTTTCAAACCTTTTTTTTTTCTCCTTCTTGAAAATCACTTTTTTTTGAGTTCTTGATTTTTTTGTTAACATGATCACCATGCCTATCAAGCAAGAAATCATTGACTTAACAGATGATTTAGATGATACCCAAATCACTACAAACACAACTATGCATTATATGATTCCAGTAAAGAATAATGGTTTTGATGATTTTCAAGAAAGTCCTATGAAAAAAATTAAACTTGAAAGTCCTGTTTTTATTGCTCCTTTGTCAATTTGTCCATATAATAGTAATGAATTGGTTGTAGCTTCCCCTGTTAGTGTTCCAGTTGTTACTAGTTGTAAGCAATTCTGGAAAGCTGGAGATTATGATGGTAAGAAGGAGGGTTGTGCAGGTTTTTCCTCAGGGGCGTATGATCAAACAGTTGGTATGGATCATGTAAGAGTTCACCCGAAATTCTTGCATTCGAATGCTACTAGTCATAAATGGGCCTTGGGTGCTTTTGCTGAGCTTTTGGATAATGCTATGGATGAGGTTTGTAATGGTGCTACATATGTTAGCGTTGACGTGATGGATAACAAGAAAGATAAGGGGAGTAAGATGTTGTTAGTTGAAGATAATGGTGGTGGAATGACACCTGATAGGATGAGGCAATGTATGTCTCTTGGGTATTCCGCGAAAAGTAAGTTAGCAAACACGATTGGTCAATATGGAAACGGTTTCAAAACGAGTAGTATGAGGCTAGGGGGTGATGTGATTGTGCTTTCGCGGGGGAGAGATAGAGCAACGAACATGTTGACACAGAGTGTTGGAATGTTGTCGTATACGTTTTTGAGGAGTACTGGGAAAGAAGATATTGTTGTTCCTATGATTGATTTTGTGAAGAGGGGAGGAGCGTGGGAGATGTTGGTTCGGTCTACAGCTGATGTATGGAAAAGGAATTCGGAGACTATAGTACAATGGTCTCCTTATGAGAGTGAAAATGATATATTCCAGCAGTTTGAATTATTGAAAGGTGATCAAGGGACGCGAATTATCATATACAATCTTTGGGAGGATGAAGAAGGAGGCACGGAGCTTGACTTTGACACTGATCCACATGACATTCAAATCAGGGGGGTTAGTCGAGATGAAAAGAAGATTGAGATGGCGAAAGAATATCCTAACTCGAGGCATTTTCTAACTTATCAGCATTCTCTAAGGAGTTATGCTTCGATTTTGTATCTGAGGCTTGCTCCTGGATTTCGGATAATTTTGAGGGGGAAAGATGTTGAACATCATAATTTGGTAAATGACATGATGTTTTCTGAGGAGATTACGTACAGACCACAATCCGTTGGTTACGAAGCGTTTGTGGCTACAGGAACTATTGGTTTTGTGAAAGATGCAAAATATCATATTGATGTTCAAGGTTTCAATGTTTATCACAAGAATAGGCTTATTAAGCCATTCTGGAGGGTCTGGAATGCTGCGGGAAGTGATGGTCGCGGTGTGATAGGCGTTTTAGAAGCTAATTTTGTGGAACCAGCTCATGATAAACAGGGGTTTGAGCGCACAATTGTCCTTGCTAGACTCGAGGCACGCCTACAATTTATACAGAAGAAGTATTGGTCTTCAAACTGCCATTTCATTGGTTATGCTAAGCGTCGCAATGTAAAGAAAACTGCTGTCTCTCCAGATCAGGAACAACCAAACGTTGGGCACACAACCTGTCATGATGACGGATCTAATTTGAAATCGTCCAGAGTAGAACGCGAGAGGGGACCAGTTCATTCTTCAATAAAGGACAGTTCAGTGCATGAAGCATCCCAGGTGTATGCAGGGTCCGGGAAAGTGGCCCAGCCAGTTCAGTTTTCAAGACAAGCAAATCAAAATCCATTTATCTCCAACGTCAGCTGCAGAACCTGTCATGAGGATACATCTAAATCAAAATCCACTGTAGGAGAACATGAGAACACGGTACGAGTTCATTCTTCAGTACAAGTAAGAAATCAAACTATGTCTGGAGAGCAAACTCAGCAAGTGTGTACACTAAATAGGCAACCTGATGAAACTCCAGAAAACTCTTCTGCACCACAAAGAAAATCATGTTCCCCATTTATCTCCAACGCCGACTACACAACCTATCATTATGATACATCTAAATCAAAATCCATTGTAAGAGAACACGAGAACACGGTACCAGTTCATTCTTCAGTACAAGAAAGAAATCAAACTATGGTTGGAGATCAAACTCAGCAAGCGTCAACATCAAATAGGCAAACTCTGGGAAATTCAGTTGTGAAGATGGAAGATACTATGCCCAATAACTTGAGAGTAGAGAGTAGTAGTACTAAGAATAGTTTACAACAGGTTTTGCACCGTTTGCAGCAGGAAAGAGCCAGGAGTGAGACTCTAGCTCGCATGCTTATAGAAGAAAAAGCACGAGCCGCTAAGGAAGAACAGAGTATAAGGCAGCAGGAAAGAGCCAGGAGTGAGACTCTAGCTCGCATGCTTATAGAAGAAAGAGCACGGGCATCTAAGGAAGAACAGAGCTTAAGGAGCAAATTAAAGGATGCTTCTGTTATCACACAAGATCTGCTCAACAAAGTAAGGCTGCTAGAAAGTAGCAGGATGATCGTTACCTGCAAAACTGAACGTTAACGTTGAGAAATGACACAAAATATGCAGCTGAAGAACAACTGATGCACACTTCAAAGATCTGGCTATATCAAATCCATTCAATATTAACATATACCTTAGATTTACTTTTTCTATTTTTTCCTATGGATGTAGTTGCTTCTGTTGGCAACAATTTTGCTTGATTGTTCTCAGTTTTGGATTATCAATACAAATATATATTCACAACTCAAATTCCAGATGAGATGTTCATTAAATTTCGTATTTGCAGCTAAACTTAAATGAAGTTGTCACATTTTTGCTTCATATCCATATGTTGTACAAAAGAGAAAGAAAACTAAACCGATTACTAAACTCGAGTAACAGGATATTGTTTTACATTTTTCACATA
Organism: Solanum pinnatisectum; assembly: GCA_035578085.1. Taxonomy (NCBI): domain Eukaryota; kingdom Viridiplantae; phylum Streptophyta; class Magnoliopsida; order Solanales; family Solanaceae; genus Solanum; species Solanum pinnatisectum. The sequence continues at coordinate 41,027,907 of CM069085.1, read as the reverse complement.
TACACTGATACATGCAGGTCTCAACATTTCAACTGTAGATATTGTATTGCACAGAACACTGGTTGTGTTCATCTTAGTCTCAAAACATCTTCTAGCTATCATAAAGGGTAAAATACGGTGTTAGTCTCCTTTAAATAATTTTGCTCACTCTTAAGCAGCAATATCTCGGTATTTTTCTAGTTTTTCTTTCACCGAGCTCTTTCTCATGGATGCTATCCTCATAGGCAACCGTCACATTGTCCTCCTTCAATAACTTCTCCAATGTTTTCCCTGTTGTTGCTTCATCTGTTGAAGAGAATAGAGAGATGTGATGTGCCTCATCACCAGGAATTGCAGCATAAACATCCGGTGATGCTGGAGCAATCTTGTTATGGGGTGGTTCCCTTGTGCACAAACTAGAACTCGTGCACCTAAAGAAAAAGTTATTCGTAAGAAGTTAGTATAAGGATTTTCTCAGTTATAGAAGAAATTACTTATGATATGATCCAAAACAATACATGTTCAAAAGGAATGCAGACTATTCAAAGGGTGTGATTTTAACCTATGTTGCTCAGACTCTCCGAAAATGTTGCTACACTCATGTCTGATCCTAAGAAATTCACTACTTCTGGAGGATCCAAAACACACTTGTAGGCATTCTTGAAGAGTCCGAACAACATAGCTAGATTATAAGTTAAAACTATTTTTTGTGTTCACCAATCTTTCCTACCTGGAACAAGAGCTATCTCTGTGTTCATAAGAGATTGCTTCTCTAAATTCCTGTTTGGGTATTTCACCAAAATCTCCAACGTTGCTACGATCCTTATCAGCTTTGGATGATTTGGAATCTTGTAGTCTGTCCTTTCCCAATTCTAGTGACATTATGTTAGTGTTGGGAACTTTCCTAATTTCGAGGTTACATCTATATTCCCTTATGATAGAAATAGCCTTATCCAAAGTTAATAAAGCTTGTTTGACCTCAGGGCTAATGCCAACAATCTCGTGCTTGCTCGGTTTCTGAACAAGCTGATTGACTGGAGAATCATGTATGTTCCTGTCATCCTGATTTTGATATTCGATCTCTTCACAGGCTTCGTCTTCAATCTCCTCAATTTCACTATGAACCTTTTGCTCGGGACATTTTTCATCATTCTTTCTTCTAGTTTCTTCATCAAGAGGAACTGCATTTTTCCTCATGTCTTGAAGTTCTAAAGGTATGTTATCGGAGTAAAGAGCTTCACGTATTCGAGCATACAGTGGATCCTTTAGAGCCTTGCTGAAGTCTTCATCACCTTTAGCAACTGAAGCTACTTCCTGCAATTAGTAAATTACTTCTTGGATCATTAAGATATTGTTTATATCAAATTAAGTGCAAAATAGAAATATCTCTAACTTGGCAAACCTTCTTAAAAAGCTTGAAACCGCCATCTACGAGCTGCCTTGCCACGAAATTTATTAATGCTGGAGGTATAAAGGCCAGTTTAATATCCAAATTTCCTATTGTCCTGCAAAATTTTAAGTAGAAGAAAATCAAAATAGATAATATGAAGTTGCAATCTTTAGTTCATTCAAAACTTTGACTTTCCTATTTGCATATCTGTTCCTTAAGCTCCGTGGATGCATTCATTCTATAACAATCAATCAACTATGAATCAATCTTAAACTAGTCGCGATCAACTCTGTGAATCCTCTGATCCATTTTGCTCAGTCTAAACAGTTGTCAAAATTTGACTACTTTTACGCTGACAACTGACTACACCATTCTTCCTTCATCTGAGGTTGAATTGCCTATGTAGAGCTCACATAGTCAAGTCATCAACCGGAATATCAGTATAACTCGGTTGGTAGAACGTGCTCAATCTCTCCTAACTAGCATTTGGATATATGAGAAAGTGTAAGTTACCTGAAGTAGCTCCGATTATCAGTAACTTTTTGTAAAGCAAAACCTCCCACAAGATCAACTCGTACTACATCCTGCACATTGGGTATCTCATCTTTGGAATAACAATGTGTACTTCTATCAACACTATCTAAGTCAGAGATCTGAACAAAAAACACATGAGCACGATTATAGTTAAGAAAAAATAAGAAATGTTAACGAGCCTTATGGACTTTCACGTGCTTACAGTATTGGCAACCACAACTATAAGACCGTCTTGAAAGTATTCAAATGCAAATAAATGTACCACAGCTTCCCTTGCTGACAATGGCCTTGAGAGCTTCATCCTTTCTTCCAAGTAATTAAACACATATTAGCACATTTAGGAGCAGCATCAGAATGCGATGAATAATACAATAGGAGGACTAACCTTACTAAACATATTTGTTCACCAGTTCTGACCTTTTGCAAACATTGAGATGTTGCGATTTTAAAAGTTGGAATTGTAGTTTGTGGCCACCTGATAAGAAAGCAGCACAAATGTTAGTCTCGAATACAATTGTTACCTAATGAATCACTTGAAATGGAATTTTCATCTGCTCTTTCGTCATAACAACGTTCAGATAGTGCATTAGTGAGCAGCAGTTAGAAATAGTTCTCACCACTTCCTGTAGAGTTCTGCCTCCCATGAAATGCATAAACCTGAAATACAAATTTTTCGGCTTACATTAAGCTTCTCCACTACTAAAGCAACAATCCAAAAATGAAGATGAGTGAGATATATCGTTGACATATATTAATTTGGCTTACAAACATCTATTGGACCATCCACATAACCTTCAGATAAGAGGGTATGATAAGGAGTGCCTTCTGGTCCCTCTCGATACATAACACGCATCTCCTCACTGTCCTGTTTTACCTACAGTAAAGAAGACAACTAGACCTTAAAGAGAAGGTAAAAAGAAAACGGAGCACCGGATAGTAAAAGTACTAAAACAAGTACTAACAACCACTGCTTGTCAAATTAGTTTAAACATAAACATTGGTGGCAAGGGGTTTCAAGAGTTAGAAAAAAGCAGGGGCGGAGCCAGAGTTAAAATCACGGTTTTGGTTCAAATTTTGCATTTGTGTTAAGAAATCCATCAAGTAACTTAAAAAGGACTAGAATCTCGAACCCATAAGCTTCAAATTCTGGCTCTGGATAAAAAAAAGTGATCTATGTGTATAGGAAAGATAACATACTTTCCAACCATCATGCGATGCCTCGGAATCAGTTACTGATGCACTCCTCAACATGCTCAGGAAGTTTGCCACTTCCTTAGTTCTTCTATATACTAGATTGTCAATACATTCTGCACCAAAAACAAAGTATATGTGTTTGATGTTATAAATTTAATAGCAATTAGTTTGATGACATATTACTGAAATCGACTTAGGACTGACCATGAAGATCACACTCTGATGAACATAGGATTTGGTTCTTGACAAGGGACTTAAGCTTATCATAATCGACAAGATCATCAGACGATAGCGTCTGATCCAGTCTACTTCTGTACTGAGAGATGTTACCACTGTCCTTCATATTGCATCTCCAAGAAAAAGGAAACAGTCCTCTAAAATTCATGAAAGACAAAAACTACAGTAAATGAAAATGAAGCACAAACATGCCTACAAATGTCTGTAAATCATAATCATACATCAAAGTTTATAACAAATTTATCGACTCGAGATATATCTATGCAGAATGTACTTCTATAAACATTCTGCATTATGCCATTTATCAAAGTTCAATTATACACAAAAGGTGCATATCCCAATACATATATCTAATGTGTCTGTGTAAATCATCATCCAAACCAATAAAACACTAAGGTCAAGTCAGTTAAATACCAGCTCATATAAGGTGTAGTGATATTGTAAATGATGTCTCGACCTTTTGGGAAAAAAACATACAGACTTGAGCCAAAGCAGAAAATATCACACACCATGATAAGAGTAATTATTAATGGTGTGAGGCCTTTTAGGAAAAAACATATGAGTTTGGCCCAACGCAGACAATATCACACCTTGATAAGAGTAACTCTTAATAGTGTGGCGAGTTTGCCCCAAAACAGCTGGTATCACACACCACACCATGATAAGAGTAACTATTAATGGTGTGAGACCTTTTAGGAAAAAAAGCATGTGAGTTTGGCCCAAAACAGACTATATCACACCGTGATAAGAGTAACTCTTAATGGTATGAGGCCTTATGGGGAAAACCATGCGAGTTTGCGCCAAAATAACAGTATCACACACACACCATGATAAGAGTAATTGTTAATGGCGTGAGGGCTTTCAGGAAAAAACATACGAGTTTGGCCCAAAGCATGCAGTATCACACACCATGATAAGAGTAACAATTAATGGTGAAAGGCCTTTTAGAAAGAAAAAAAAAACATACGAGTTTGGCCCAAAACAGACAATATCATACCATGACAAGAGTAACTATTAATGATGTGAGCGGACAATAATATCACACCATGATAAAAGTATCTTTGGCCTAACACAAACACACTTCCATCCCCCATCTTTTTTCCACTCACAAAACCAAATAAAATCACCAAAAACATCACACCAACACATAATCATAAAGAAAAAGTTCATATATACTCTGCTTGTGATGAGCATAAATAAAACATACCTTCAAGAATTATTATTCAGCTAAAAGTGTATACATGTTCATCAAAGTTTCAGCTCTTCTTAAGGCAGTAGAGTTGAGATCTCAAGACAAAATTAATGATTGAAATGATCAAGTTCAGTTGATATGAGACCACCAAGGTGGATATCTAACATGGGATTTTTCTTTAATTTCCAAATAACAAGGCAGAATTAATATATAGGAAAAATAAAAGAGTAAATAAAATCAAAACACATGTTGAAAATGTTTTTAAAAAAAATAGTAAGAATATGGAATGTGCATATTAAAAGAAAAGAATTTGAGAATTTACAAGGACATAATTTTAACACATTTTTGGTATTACCAAGTACTAATATTCTTTTCATAATGAAAATGGATATCAGATCAAATGAATTATGAAACTCTTTTGAAGAAAGGTAAAGTAAGCATAAAGCACCGACCTTGATTGTGATGCAATAGTGGTGGAACTGCTCCACCCTTAATCAAAGATCTTGATTTGAGCCATGGATATAGAGAAAATTATGTTGGGAGCGTCACACCCGAATGAGCTTCAGTACACAATTCGAATTTAATCGAGGCTCCAATGCGGCCTCCGATAAAAAAAAAAGCATAAAGCAAGATAATGTGCTTGGAAGTGTTGAAAGGTATTTTTTTTAATAAAAAAAATTATATTACAATTATATAGTATTCAAGCTCGACTAATTCATAATCATGTTCAATGATTTGATTAATACGAATTCAAGTTGTTGCATAGGGGTCATCAAATGAAAAAAATTAAATTTTTTAATTAAGAACGGAGAAATTTCATCTATTTTGTAACACGCGAAACTTGTTGAAAACATCAAGGAAGTTGGAATTTGGGAAAAGGTGTGTACTCTAGCAAAGATTATGGGAGACATGTACGATGTACCTATGATACAAACGATGCATATATTACGATGGTAGCATAAGATCAAGATATTGATATTTTCATTAAAGTTTTGCTCATCATCTACTCTTAATTAATATCAAACAAGTTAATAGTTAGGGTGCATAGTGTGTACGGTACGAAAAAAAATATTTTTCAAAATTTTCATGTTCAATTAATTAAACTATTGAAAAATATTTTTATGATTGAAATTTTATATATTTGCTTTAAGAAATTTATAAAATATGTACATATTAATACTCCATTTAATAATATAAAAAATAAAAGCTCCGAACACATAAACTTTAAATTAGTTGATGGTTAGGAAAACTAAAGATTTGAGAGAGATAGTGCTAGCTAAAAAGCATCTTACTTTGTAATAAATATACTTTGAAAAAGAAGAATTTATTCTTGTATAGAAAAAGTTGTATTAAAGTGAAAGTGGTGCAAAAAAATGTGCTTGGAAAGGAAAAGTGGAAGATTTTTTTGTTTCCCACTCGGTGTTCGAAGCCCACATTGGAGCTCCGACTAAATTTGGATTGCACTCTGCAGGACCCATTCGGGGGTGCCAAAAAAGGGAAAGATATAATAACATAGTTCGAATTCGATTGAATTCATTATTTTCATCTAGAATTATGTATTAATATTTAAAAAATGATTTAATTATATACATATAATGAGCTCATATTTATTCTGAACCTACTAATTCGATATTTCATATTCGATCAATTTCTTGATAGCTCACGGGTAACAATTTCATAATTTACACTTTTAAAACAGTCCTCTTCCAGAATAAACTATTGCGAGTATAGATCGTAGAATTTTTTAAAAATATATTCTTTTTATTGTAATTTATGTGATATACTCTTTATTCCGAATATTTCAAAAATGTTTAACAAATATTGTTTGTATATACAGTTTTAGAAATGTTTAATATTAAAGTTCTTGAAATTCAAAACTATGAAGTCATGTATTTTTAATTAAACTTTTTTCAATAATTACTTTATTTGTATATTTTCTTTCATATAGTAAAATTACTTTGGGCCTGATCACACACTAATCATATCAAATGGGCTGAAGGTATCTTTCACATCGGCCCATGATCTCAGTAGATTGGGCTTATCAAATATTACAGTTGATGGGACTGGGCTTTAGCCCTTCGTCCCAATTTAAGTGACAACGTTTGCTTCTCGAGAGTCAACTACTAATTTTTTAAGTTAAATTGAATTAGATCAATTAAATATTTCAAAATTTAAAAAAATGATATTCAAAAGTTATGTGAAAAATGTTATAAGTTGCAATATTTTTCATGTCAGTATGATTAAAAAAATACAGTATAAAATATTGGTCAAAGTTTACACATAGTTTGAATCAAGAAAATGAAAATTGGGACAAAAGGAGCTTATAGTCGTTGGGTATAAGTAGGTCGAGATGAGTAGGCAGGATACAATGAAGCTCATTAGTTAACACATAGTTATCTTGATAAGTTTTGTACTGGAATTGACAACTGACTGAACATGTTTTGACAGCTCGTAAAAGTTCAAATTTAAGTTTTTGGATAAATTAATAGATATTTACTTGAAAAAAGATATTGAAATTATCTGCGATGAGAATATAATGTATTCTTATTGCAATCAATAGAAAAATAGCCTATTTTAAATAGGTACCTTAATTTATCACAAATTGAACTTAATTAAACAAGAGACCAAGTAGATTTAGAAAGAGACTATTTGTTTAATTTAATTAATCCCATGAAAAATGGAACCATTCCACAAATACAAAATGCACTGCTGTATAGATATAGAGAGTCAAATAAAATGAGCTGTTTTTTTTTTTTAATTCATAAAAATAATTAAGAAAAATATGTATTGGTCCTTCTTTCTCAATTTATGTGATACTGTTTAATTGTTTAAGAATGACATATTTTATATTTAGTAGTAATTCTAACTTTAAAGTTCTCATTTATCTTTAATGAGATGATCTATAAGACTAATAACCACACAAATATCTATGACATGTTTTAGACCGTAAATTTCAAAATTGTTCTTTTATATATTTAGCCTGTGTCCAATCAAATATCATCATATAAACTGAGACGGAGGATATATTATATGAAACAAGTTTGATGATTGAAAAATTGGAATTATTTTATTCTATTATGTGATTGATTTCACCATCAAAAAACAAGTTGTCAAAGTCACTGACGTATATACTAAATTTTTTTTTTGTATCTAATTAACGATTCTATTGTATGATTAATTAATATTTGTGTCAATGAGAACACTTTAGTTTCAAACAATCGTAATTCTTATTTTCATATTGCAAATGACACCACATATGATTACAAGTTGCATGGCAGTTAATTGATATCATTATTTAATGTACAATAATGAAACTTAATTATTTAAATAAAAAATTGATGGGGTACTTTCACAATTGAATAATTTGTGACAATATATATACTAATAAACTAACAACATATCATGAACTCTTGAATTATTATTATTATTAATAATAATAATAATAACAACAACAACAACATTAATAATAATAAAATAATAATATTATCTCTATTTCCTAAAAAAAATTAAACGCTACTTTAATATATGAAACATAAGATTTTAGGTGTTTGCAAACTTTTAAATATAATAAAAATGAAATAGGCATGATATGCACTAAAACTTTGGTGCTTGGAACGTGCATTTCTTAGACTTATTATATTAAGAATAGAGATGGGGCCAAATTATTAATTTATGATTTTTCCATCCGTTCTAATATTCATCCGACAAAATCTGAATTTACGTATTGTGTAATTTATTTTTTAAATTGGTGTTTTTAATAAGATTTTTTATTTCTCGAAACTCAAACTTAAGCGATAAAATTAAAGAGTAAAGGAATACCAACAATTTCATTACGACTCATATTGATAGTCAAAAAATTTATTAACCAGCTATATAAGAAAACTTCTAATTAATTTACTATTGGATAAAGTTAGAAGAATTTGGTGTGTAGCAGAAAAAGACGTTGCTTACATGAAACAAAGCTTACAAAGTTGCAATAAGAAAATCATAGATTAGACTTTAGACGACGTTGACATCTCTTTTTTTGGGTGGTTGTGCACAAATTGAAATTCGATTAATTTAGATTTGCATTATATAGAGTTTATTCGAGAAGAAAAAAACATCTTCTATTAAAGATTTCTTCATATTTAGAATTTCAAAGTGAGACCTTTGATTAAAAGAGGAATAACCTTAATCCACTGCACCATATTCTTCGACGATGCGGTCAAGGATGTTTGACATCTCAAACCTTCCATTCAAGCATGAAATGAAGCAAAAAGTGCTAGCATTTAAATTATTTACATTATGGGTATATTAATATATTTCAACTATCATCAATATAATTTAATCAAATCTTCCATATAATTTTATTTTTTCTCCATTAATATTCCTTTTATTCATTTATCTCACATTCAAATTCAACTTTTTTTTGGAAAAAAGTCTGAAAAATACTTCAACTTTGGCCGAAATTGTTATTACGATACCAAACTTTATGGAGGACCTTTTACCCCCTACACTACTTAATAGTGTATTTTAAAGGTATATATGTGTCCACGTGGACACATTACTATTTATAATGATGTAATATTTATGATGTCCACGTGGACACATATATACCTTTAAAATACACTATTAAATAGTGCAGGAGTAAAGGTCCTTTCCAAAGTTCGGTATTATTACAACAATTTCGGTCAAAGTTCAGATATATTTGAAGACATTTTTCCTTTTTTTTTTTAAAAAAAAGAACAAAATGCCACTAATCTTCCCTTTTTTTTTTTTCCTTTTCAAATCTCTCACGTAAGCCATTGACTTCCAATTTTTTTTTTAAATTGGACCAATTTCTTTTTTATCTTATACCAAATTAAATAGCTAACCAAATAAAAACCACTCCCATAATTCTCATAAAATCAACTCTTTAATTTTCACAATATCATCATGAATACCACCACCACCATCTCCGATCCAAATTCCGGCACCGGCTGGTTCCTCGGATCGGAACAAATCCGAGGATTCGACTATGCCATTGGTGTTTCCGCTAGCATTGTTCTATTGTTTGCAACCATAACAATGACTTCATATTTTTGTACTCGAAATCAAACACCACAAAGAATGATAAATCGCGATGACAATAATTGTGTGGACGTGGAAATGAGGATTGATATTGAAGCAACACTTTTGAGTAACCCTAAGTTGTTATATTCAGAGGCTAAGGTCAATTATTGGTCAATTATTATAAGGACTCATCAACAACTAGTACTTCTTGTTCAATATGTTTAGGTGATTACAATGATAATGACATGCTAAGGTTGTTACAAGAGTGTGGACATTTGTTTCATTTGAAATGTGTGGATCCTTGGCTTATGTTGAATCCAAGTTGTCCAATTTGTAGAACATCACCATTGCCAACTCCATTATCTACTCCTTTGGCTGAGGTTGTTCCTTTGAGTTCTAGACCTTCGGCATTGATGTTACAGTAAAAGTTCTGACTCTGCAACTAACTTCATCTTATTGGCCGGCTTAAAGTTTTAGATTGAATGCTTGGCATCAAATTCTTGGTGTTGTTGATGACAAAACTAAGGTTACTTGTTTGTAAGTGAGTTATGATAACCAATTATAATATTGATCATGGAGTATTACAATAAAATATGGTTTTTAAAAGATAGGGAGAGGCAGATTACATGAATTTACATTTTACCATATGGTCATTGACTTATAGTATTATTGCATGAAAGTCATCAAACTATTTTTTCTAATAAAAAAATTATTCACTACTTTTGTAAAAAGTTATTTTAGCCATTTTTGGGTGAAAATTGGCTAGAAAGCTCCTATTCTAATTAGAAATTATTATTTTGCGAAATGAGTTTGTTAGAATTGTTATTATTTTAAGAAATAAATGACTGTGATTTATTTTTCATGATATTTGAAACTTATTTGAGCTTATTCAGAAATTTAATTGTTGCATAATGTGTTGAATTATTAATTTTTTGTTGAACATCAAGATTAGATTCATGAACTTCAGTTGTATATGTGGCTGAAGTGGATACAAATTAAAAATAGTTGAACTTATCTCATACATGATTGAAGTGCATGCAAAATGCCTAATTAATTATAGCTATATGTGACTATAGTTTCACCATGTACATAACCTACCAACTTAAAATATGAATTTTTACGACTTTAATCTTGTATGTCTAAAATTATTCTAAAATGAATGGACTTATAAAATTTTATGTGCGATGACACTATTAGATCCAAATCATGTTTTGTCTTTAGTCAATTTTGGGTCCCGTTGACCTTGTAGGTTAATCTGAAAAAGAAAAAAAAAACTTAGGATATACATAAAAGTAGTTGTAATCGAAGATATTTTGTATATTATTTTTCTCTATCATAGTAGATAACCTTTAATTATTTTTATGAAAACACAAGTTTGGCTAAACCTCCTTAATCTTTAAATTCATTTTTTTTCCTACTTATTTGTGTGTGATGATGATATGCTATTTATAATCCAGAATCTTCTGCAACATAAACAAACAAAGATAGTTAAATTCATGTCATGTAACATAAAATACATAAAATAAATCATCATATAATATATGACCACCTAAATCTTTGGTGCATGGAACGTGCAATTAGTAGAGTGCTCATTAAGAAGAGAGAGAAAGAGTCAAATAAATTATTAACTAATTAAACTTACAATTAATTTACTATTGATTAAAGTTGAAAAAATGTAGCAGAAAAAGATGTTGATCACATGAAACAAAACTTACAAGATAATGATAGATTAGACTTTAGAGAACGTTGACATCTCAAAACTTTCCATCCAAGCAAGAATTGTACTCTCCGAGTCTTATATTATCTATCGTAATTTTTTTTATACATTCTAAAAAATATTTTTTGCGTTATATTAGGTGTTCTAAAATATTTATTACTGTACAAGATAAAAAAAATAGACTCATTTTATCTTAACAATTAACTCCTTTTTTAAAGTGTAAACAAATTTGTAAAATTTCAGAAAAAATAATAATTAAGAAGTAAATTAATAAAAATGTCCTTGTTTATGATTTATTAATGAGCATGTAAAGAAAAAATGAACAACTAATATAGAACCGAGGAATATTAGTTAGGAGGCAAGGAAACGTGATTTTATCCTTCATTGATATTTGAACAATCATAACATCACTCATAATTGAGGTGTCTTCAAGAACAATACAACTAATACGATTAAAATAGAAAAAGAAATATTTTACGCTTTAATAATAACTTGAAATAACTATTTTTAAAAATTACGACACATAATTTGAAATAAACGAAGCACAAATATAAAAGCACTATAGTCTAATATATATCCATACATATAATATTCACTAGAAAACACAACTTTTTTCTCTTTTTATTAAATAGTACGTATTCTTTTTTGTTCATTTCTTTTTCTAAGTCCAAATTCATTTCATTCAATCAAAAACCGTTGACTTTTCATATAATTATCTTAATTTGGACCATTTCCTTAATTTTGGTCTTATAATACCAATGGCCAACCAAACCAAAAAACCACTCCCATAGCCATAATTCTCTTAAAAAAACATCATGAATAACACCACCACCACCCTCTCCGATCCGAGTTCCAACACCGACGGGTTCCTCGGATCGGGTCATATCGGAGGGTTTGGGTATGGAATCGGTGTCTCAGTAGGTATTCTTCTTTTAATTACAACTATAACCCTCACATCATATTTTTGTACTCGAAATCAAACGACAGAGTTACCACCACCAAGGAGAAGACATAGAATTAATCGAAGTACGTTACAACATGATGGTCAAGACGATAACAACAATTGTATTGTCGATATTATTGGAATCGACGAAACAACTCTTTTAAGTTATCCTAAGTTGTTGTACTCTGAAGCTAAGGTAAATCATAAGGACACAACAGCTAGTTGTTGTTCAATATGTTTAGCTGATTACAAGAATAAAGATATGTTGAGATTATTACCAGATTGTGAACATTTGTTTCATTTGAAATGTGTGGATCCTTGGCTTATGTTGAATCCAAGTTGTCCTGTTTGTAGAACATCTCCTTTGCCAACACCACAATCTACACCTTTAGCTGAGGTTGTTCCTTTTGCAACTAGACCTTTGGGATGAATTCACTGCTCGACTAATTCTGATTCATACAACATAAAGCTAGGTGAAACGTACGCTTCCGATTGAAGATTTAATTTCTACATTGGTAATGATAATAGTATCTTGATCTTGTTTCTTTGGCAACTTGATATATGGATGGCTGACTTGACTAATTCAGATTCACACGGAGATTTCTTCATTGGTAATTAATTACATAAGTTTCTTGATCTTGTTTATTTTTCTTATAATTGTCTTGTGTAAACTGTAGATTAATTAGTTTTTTTTGACATTGACCCCATTTTCTGAAAAATTTAGCAATAGTTGTAAATTATTAGTCCTTGAAATGGAAACATTGGTTAGTCAATTGTCTTGATTTTTGGTGTGTATTATTCGATTCTCTTTTTTTTCTTCCTATTTCCTCTTCTTTTATGGATCTTTTTTTATTTTTTTTGTTTCCCACTCGGTGTCCAGTATCTTCATTGGGGCCCGACTAAATTTGGATTCGCGCCGGAAAGTCCCTCCTTGGGGCAAAAGCGCTCCCTAACAAAGGCGACTCGAACCCGAGACCTCTTGATTAAGGATGAAGGAGTACGTACCACTCCACCACAACCCTTGTTGATATTTATGGATCTTATTACTAATAAGTATAAGGTATATTTATTAATTAATAGGTGGACTAAACAATTAGGGGCGGTTATTGATTATAGTTGCGTTAATGAAATCAAAACTAATCCCAATGTAAAATTCCGAACGAGTAAAATAGTAGAAAAATAACCTCTATAACATATTTATAAGATGTTGATGATATGTAAATTCACATTGCTAATTACTTACATTAACGAGGGTGAAGCCATGAGTTTTTTCAAGGATGTTCAAACTTTAAAGAAGTACAAAAAAATTCTCGACGAAGGATATTCAATATTCAATATACGTTATAGACTTTTAAAAGCTAATGTTTCACCTACATACATGCACAATTTAACCATATTTAGGACGATATAGCTTCGCCCACACAGTTGTGTAATTATTATGCAAAATTTAATATACTATTTTATGTAAGATAAAATATCAAAGGAGGAAAAGTGTATTAATTATAATAATACAGAAGAAGCTTAAAGTAAATAATTAAAAATGCTATTGAAGTAGGCATTTTTTGTATAATATTCCACCAAAATGAATGATTGTTACATTATAATAATTTACGTATAACTAATCTACGTATAACCAATCTTCAAATCAAATCATGACCACTTTATACTATGCCTTTTTGTGGAGTAGTTGTGAACGAATTTACTTTTGATTTGTAAAGGGAGTCTCCCCCTGATGATTATATATATTTTGTTTTGTTTTTAAGAGTGTGTTTGATATGAAGGTTGGACAAAATTTCGAAAAATAATTTCAATATATATTTGTAACATCAAAGTCCATCCGATCCTTTTATGACACCTTCACCCTCAAACATCTACATATAAGGGTGACTCAAAGGGGAGGCTAATAAAGTTCCATCATCATCACCCCAATTTTTTTTTTTTAAAAATAAAATGAGGCTCTAGTATCTTTTAATTAATAGCGAATTTTCTCTTCGACAATATTGAAGTTTAATTATTATTTTTTTTAAAAAAAAAACTTCAGATATATTAAAAAAATTATCTACTTTTATAGTAGAAATATTTTAAAGTTTTGAATTGAACTACTTACATTCTTATACTAGTAAATTAACTTTATGTAACAATATCCAATGGATTGTAATGCAATCACATTGCAACATTTATTAATTTGAAATTAAAGACTATAATGACATTACACTATAAACAACAAGTACGAAAACAAAGAAGAAAGTTCATCTTTTCCTATTTTTTTGCTATACTAGTTTCACCACTTTCTCAACCACACAAAAAAACAACAACAAAAAAGACGTTCCCGAACAATAACAAATCTTGTTGGCGAAGTTGTACATATATGTACATTACTGAGCTCTAGTATTATTAGATAATACAAAAATTTTAAAGCCAATCATACCTAGACCATAGTTGCTAAATAGTTAATTTTCATTTTTCATATATTTAGACCAGTTGCATTCCAAAATAATATTCTTAGTTGCTTCGTTTAACTTTGTGGATATATTGTTTTTGTTTGACTATTTAGTTGAGTTGCTTCGTTTAACTTTGAGAGGATGTGTGTAAAGAATAACGAATTCAGTCGCCATTGATGTTGATTCATTCCCCTGCTCTGATACCATGTTAACTCCTTCGATGGAGATTCTGAGATTACGTATGAGAGGAAGAAGAGGACCAACAATGTAAAATAAAATGTGTATCGTATTGAATTAGCTCAACAGAGCATTATACAAATATATATATATATATATATATATATACATCACTTCATACACCTGTACACCTACATGACTCAGCTGTTACAATCTGTTACAACTAATTCGTAATCCTAACTAACTACTCTGCCATGTCAGTCGACTACTAACTATCTGACTAATTATTAACTAACTATTGCCGTCTTCAATAGTTTGTTACCTCATTAAGATTAGTAAGATAAGGCCTAGCCCCCTTACTTGTACTTTTCTCATTAAGATCCTTACATTGTCTAAAAAAAAAAAAAAGTGACCAACTAGGATTTCCAAGAAAAATAAAAATAAAAAATTGAAGTGAATCAACCAAATGATTGGGAAAACAACCTCTTTCAAGAAAAAGAAAAATTCTAAATAATCATATAAAACTCGTCGACTTTTTAAAGAAATATGTCATCAGGTCCTTAAGTATAGAAAGATAAATAATTTAATTGAGTTAATATCCTAGCTTTAATTCGATCACTAATTCAGGTCTTCAAATGATTTCACTCGGTATCATAATTTACAGTTGTTTTCACTCTAGCGGTATAAAAATCAAATGACTTTTTAACTTGAAAAGCCAGTAAATCCGACAGAGCAAAATTATATTGAAAAACCATAATATAGATTACTATGGGTCAGCCAATTGGCCTAATATGAAAAACTAAGACATAAATCCAATTGAGAGAACAAGAATAAAGAAAATATTTTATGGTGAATTGGTCAATTGACCTACTTATAAAAAATTAAGGATCTCAAAAAACATAAAACCAATAAGAATAATCCTCGCTTAAATAAGATTCTATTGTGTTGTACCTGAAAAAAAAAACTAAAATAATACTCTCAATACCGTATTGCAGCAACTTCAGTAAGAAGATCCATAGCAAGAGTTGTAATGGTCCTGACCTTTTTGGTTTCATCATTAAGTCGAGGTTCAATAATTTCCATTAAAGACACCAAATGTGGTTGAATAGCACCCGAACCAACGAGAAGAGCAGTAGAACGCATGAGAATCGCGATTTGATGAACAATCATAATACCTGTATGACGAGCCTGCCAAGATTTCATGTTACCACAAATTTCTCTTAATAATGGAAGTATAGCAGGAATACCTAAGGTAGATGCAACAATACTAAAACATATAGCAGCTCCGTTCCTCACATATTCATCCATGTCGCCAATATCGGGACGCATTACATCAATCATAGTAGCCATACCAACTGTTTTGCTAAAATCAGATATGATTTCCCTCCTTCTAATACGAAGATTGTTGTCCTCATGAATCAACATAGGAGTAGTCAAAATAATAACTCTCTGCACAATTCTCTTCCTCTCCTCTTCTGGAAGCAAATTCAGAGAAGGGAGCTTCTTTCTCTCCAAAGTTATTTGCTCCTCCGCCATCTGCATAGTTTGCTCGTCCAGCTGGTCCATCTTAAAAATCAATTTTTCGAATCCAATCTGATGAAAAAGAACAAAAATAACCCAATATATAGACAAATCAATCCTAATTAGAATGAGATTCAAATTAACAAAAAATTAAACTAAAAATCTCTCCCTAAAACTAATTTGGGACGGAGAAGGATTAATGAAAATATAAGCATACTACTTAAATTTGGCCTAAATAGATATTTATGTTGGTTTTATTTGCTGTGACTTTTTTATCGTAAAGAGATTTTTCTTTTAGAAAAAGGTTTAATATTTTGATGTAGTAAAGTTTTTGGACTCTATAAATATATGCTTGTTCCTTCTAATTTAATCAACATTCACAATGTAGTCCTAGGATTTTGAGAGTTTTTGGTTATGAGGGAGAATTTGTGAACCTCCTTGTATTCTGAGTGAATTGGTTGAAGTTATTTCTCTCTATATTTTGTAGTGGATTGCTCATCTCCTTTGTGGATGTAGGTCGATTGACCGAACCACGTTAAATCTTTGTGTTTTTTGGTGTATTTCTCGTTTGTCTTCTTACTCATGGTCTTTCGAGGTTTGTTTTGCTAGCTTCCTCATTACACCTGCTTATTTTCAGTCGTCCTAACAATTTATTCCTTTATTTTTTGGATTATTTGTTGTGTATATCCAAAATTGGAAGGGAGAAGGTGGAGCTAGATGGGGTTTGTGGGTTCGGACAAAGCTTTTCAGTAAATTTTGTATTTGTATTAGAAAATTAAATAAATATATATATGTATATTAACTTGTGAATCCTTTAACAAAATTAATTGACAGTTGAGTGGTAAGGAAGTGGTGGTGAAAATGTTTTCACACTAGTGTTAGAACCCCCAAACTTCTAATCTTGGCTCCGCCTCTAGAGGGAGCTAGACAGACAAATTAAAGGACACATTTATTTATTATGAGCTTCGTATTACTTACGCGTTGACATGCATGTTTGCCATGTGTATTCTAACAAAACTTCCACGTCTCTGTTCTCTATCACTTAATTGTCAAAAATTCTGGCTCTTTGGTTGTGGGAGATCAATATATTCAATATTCAATGGCGGTGAAACTCTTCGTTGTTGCTCTCTTCTTCTCATTGTGTATTCTCTTACCTCTGGCTTCAGCCAATTCCACCGACTTCCAATATTGCAGTGAGTTTTCATTCTCAAATTCATAAAATGTATATTTTGACGAGTATATATCAATTTTAAATGATGTAATTAGGTTGAGTATTAGAGGTGAGTTCAGGATTTAAATTTAATGGGTTTAATTTTGAAGATCCTCATTAATGGGCTGGTTGTATTGTTAAAAATTATGGGTCCAGATCTAATATTTATAAGATTCTAGGTAGGTTCTTACCTATTTATTTATATTAGTGTTGAAAGTTATGGATTCAAATGAACTCGTAATTAAAGGGTTACATCCTCCACACATGGGGGAGAAAATGTTAAAACTCCCATACAGGTCAGCTGATGCGGGGCTTATATATGTAACCTTGGCCTCCATCTCTTGGAGTGTGGTTCTTCCTGAGTTGTATGAAAAAATAACCAAGAGGCAAAATGAGAACAAATTTAATATAAATTGAATTGTACTTCGCAATCCGAATAGGAGGTGTGTAATACTTTCTAAATAATATGAATTGTTAACTATTACGTATGATTTATACTACTTTTTATGTAATTTATAAATATGTAATGTTTGGATTCAAACCTAACATTAGTTAGTTAGTCTAACCCTCGTACTCCAAATCAAGCCACGTAAATTGGAACAGAGGTAGTACTAAACAATTGGCTGCACGGCATAATCACAGTAATTGTTAGCTCTTGTATTGACTGTTCACTCTTTGGTTATCCTGCAATATATCTGCGTTGTTCAAGGATACAATGCTCATAATTTTCCTGATTGGCAGAAGAATTCTTATAAAAAATGTTAATCTAGATTATCTTTGAAAAAATGTAAGACACAACTCTGTACTAAGATCAAGACTTTTTTTGGTTTAATAACGCAGATAAGAAGGCAAATTATGTTGTTAAGGTCCGTGGATTAGATATCACACCTTACCCTGTCAAAGGAGGTAAAGAGACCACTTTCAGTATTGCTGCGACTACAGGTAATTTCGCGTGATAATAACGTGTTCTTTTGTTTTAATTGGTCTTTAGTTAGTCCTCACTTTCAACTAAAGTTGAGAACATACTCCCTGATATAACAAATTATGTTGATTGTTATGGTTATTGTGATTGTCTACT
The DNA here is from genome assembly GCA_035578085.1 of Solanum pinnatisectum. NCBI lineage: Eukaryota > Viridiplantae > Streptophyta > Magnoliopsida > Solanales > Solanaceae > Solanum > Solanum pinnatisectum. Next base: position 41,009,263 of record CM069085.1, on the reverse strand, counting down.
TCATTAGATTGGAAATAATTGGTACTTTTGCATGCGATAGGCAGGGGCGGAGCCACGTAAGGCCGAAGGGGATTACGTAGAAGGGGATTACGTAGACATTGAACTCCTTTTGGTTTCTCTGTGTGTGTTTACTTCTTTCATATTTTGAACTTCTTTGATGAAAATTCTGGCTCCATCATAGGCGATAGGACACTTGTAACGGCATGGTGATGGGATAAAAGAGTCCTTCGGTAGAAGAATGACTTAAGTGAGTTTTTCTCTTGCAGATGAGAATATCAGTGGCGGAAAGTTAGTGATTGACGTCAAGTACCTATTCCTTCACGTCCACAAGGAGTCCCATGACATTTGTAAGGAGACATCTTGCCCTGTGTCTGGTGATTTTGTGATTTCTCACTCTCAAGCCTTGCCTGGAATAACTCCTCCTGTAAGTCATCTTTCGAGTTTTGCTCTATGCCCTGATTTTATTGCTTGTGATAAGCAGATCATACATTTATTCAGGGTTCAAAATTGTTCATTCTTGTTAGCGGTTTTGGCTAGCCTCACCTCTTTATTCGTCCGAGTAAGATACAATTTTATCTAAAACGAACAATTAACAATTAAAAATAGAGAAAGCTTTCAATGGAATTACATATCTTTACTTGCGATACAATTAGTTGCCAACTCTTGTTTCATTTCCCCGACATTCGTATGATTTTGAAGAAAAATGTTATTTTGCGAGTTTTGTCAAGCTTAACAGAGAGTGCTTTTATACATGCAGGGTTCATATACTCTTATCATGAGAATGTTTGACAGAAGCAATCGCGAACTGTCTTGCATAACCTTTGGCTTCAGTATCAGTTTAATGGCGGAATCAAAAGCAGTAGCAGATATGTAGTTAAGTTGTACACTTGTGAACCAAGTGTACACATTATGCTGATCTGCAAATCATGTAAATAAGTCCACTTTTGCAAGAGTTCGTCCCCAACTTTGCTGGTTTTAGGTTTCATGTATAATAAATGGACTCGATGATGTGTTTGGCGCGGATCAAATGTTATGTACATGCTTTCCGATTTGCTGATTATTATTATTACATCAACACGATCGGCAATTGAAGTAAAGACGACATGTAGATTTTTTTACTTGAGACTAAATCAGATTTTTGTTTTAAAAAAATTAAACATTTTAAATATTGAAGTTAGATATAATGTAACTTTTGTTTTTTAGAATCATACAAACATTATCTACATTGCCACATACCACAATTCCCATAAAGCCCAATAAAAATTCCCAAAGAACTTTCTTCTCTGTTTTCCCCTTTTTTCATCAGAATCAAGCAATGGCTGTCAAATTGATCGTTATTCTCGTGTTCTCAATGTGTATTCTCCTTCCATTTTCATCAGCTAAATCTACCGACTTCCGTTATTGCAGTTAGTTTTTCTTCATTCGCTTCGAATGAGTTCATCATGCTTCATCTAAATTGCGGGAATGCGCCCCCATGGCACACCCAGAATATGGGGCCAAAAATTGCTTTCCTTTTCCTCTATTATGCTATTCTGCTCAAATTGCTTCGATTCTGGTTTCTAAAATGGAAAAAATTGAGAATTTTACTGTTTTCTTCGTTCCGGATTTAATTTATGTGATATAATTTGAATTAATCGTAGCATTGTGTGTGGTTATAAAATGTTTGCACATGTCATAATGTTTGTTTGATTATAAAAGTACTTGTAAACGATCCTCATTAGAGGATGTAAAAAATGGTTATACATACTAAATTTGCTGCACCACATAATCACAGTAAATGCCCTTGTAATGAGGGGCGGAGCCGGCTAGAGGATGAACCCCTTTGGTAAAAAATAACTTTTTATGTTTATACGCTAGTTTGTGTGTTTACTTCTTTCGATTTTGGATCCTCCTTTGCTTGTTCCTTTTTAAAAATATTTTTTATCCTGCAATATCTTTAGCTTACGTACTCCTTACATTGCTCATGATTTTCCTGTTTGACGGAAGTGATTCTTCTAAAGTGCTAATCTAGATTATCCATGGAAAAACATAGGCACAGACTGTACTATCAATGATCTAGATTCTAATTTCCAACAGCCAGAGTTTTTTGGTTTGATAATGCAGATAAAAACGCCAATTATGCTGTTAAGGTCAGTGGAGTAGATATAACACCTTATCCTGTTAAAGGAGGTAAAGAGGCTACTTTCAGTATTGCTGCAACTACAGGTAATTCGCGTCTTAATATGTTCTATCGTTTGTGTCTTTTTAGTCCTTATGCCCTTTCATCAGTAGTTAAGACCTTGATGTAGTGATTCGTGATCTGAAACCATAAGAAGTTAAAATTGATCAACTTGTTGGTTATTGCCTAGTTACAAAAGATTAGAAATGATTGGTACTTTTGCCTGCCATGGGACACACTTGTTTTTTCGGGAAAATGGTGGCAGGAATGCTATGCCATAAGGAAAGAGTGGAGGGAATAAATTATGTCATCTTTGAAGGAGAATTGGGGGTTCAAGGCGTCTGTTCTTTTGTAGTAATTCAATTTGTGGGAGTCTCCCATGTCCGTTTAAATTATACACACAATTGAACCTTGTAATAATGTTGAAGTTCATGAGTAAAGTGATGTTGATAAAGTCAGTCTCTTACTTCATCTTGATGTTTGGAAAGGCTAACTTTTACGTCACCAGTTGACTTTGTTGGAATGGCAACGATACTACTTTATTGTTGTGAATAGCAGTAGCCTGGAAAATTGAATTCTTGGAATGCTTTTACTTTACTTGGTTATGTACTTATGGTCAGTTGTAATCGTGCAATCACTCAAGTATGAAATATATATATATCTACTATGTGCTTTCTTTAATAGCTCGCGTTGCTGCATATTACCAATATGCACTAGTATGGGTCTGTATTAGGTATCTTTTACCCTTCTTTTGCAGCTACTCGTTATGCTTAGTTTATGTGAGATTTGCAGGACAAGGGAAGCTTTAACCTCTCAAAATTAGATGTCAAGCATGACTAGTGTACATTTCTGGGAAAATAGTTCTTTGGTAGAGAAGTGACTCTGAGATTTTCTCTTGCAGATGATAATATCAGTAGCGGAAAGTTGATTATTGACGTCAAGTATCTATTCCTTCACGTCCACCATGAGACTCGTGACATTTGTAAAGAGACATCTTGCCCAGTTTCTGGTGATTTTGTGCTTCCACACTCTCAATCGTTACCTGGAATTGCTCCTCCAGTAAGTCTTTTTTTCCAGTTTTTGCTCTATTCTTGTTATGATATCATTTTGTGCTGCTTCATTCTGCATAACGTTCCTCTATAAGTAGATGTCGTTGCCTGCGTTATCGAACCTAACAGGGGTTGGTTTTATACAGGGTTCGTATACTCTTACGATGAAAATGGTGGATGGAAGCAATCGGGAATTGTCATGCATAACGTTTGGCTTCAGTATGAGTTTAATTGCAGAACCCACAGCAGTAGCAGATGCTTAAGTCGTCATCACTGTTGATTCTTGTACATACATTACTATATGTTATTTTTTATTGAGTCGAGGATCTATTGGAAATATCATCTCTACCTATGAGGTAGGGGTATAGTCGGGGTACATTCTACCCTTCCCACTCTCCATTTTATGGGATTACACCCTGTATATGTTGTTGGTGTGGTATAATATCTCGTTTTCATGTGAAGTCTGTCTCAGTTTCTCTTTAGTAGATCGGAGGCAGTTGTCAGAAGTACCAACGGATCAGGTTGGGGTGAATTTAATGGGTGAAATATGGAGTACGTGAACATGGAATTTTTCTTGAATATGTCGCGTCAATTCATTTATCACCAAGACAAATAGAAATGGGATAAAAGTTAATTCCTGATACAACCTCATCATGATTGGAAGTTCTTTAGGTCTCCTTTCCTACCGTCCTCACTTGAGTCTTGAATCCATTGTACATGTCCTTAGTTGCACACTGATACAAGTAATGAGTACACCTCTAACATTCAAACATCTCCTATAGAACTTAGGGACTTTGTCCTATACTTTTTCTGAGTTAATAAAAATCAAATGTAAAGTCTCTCTTCATCTTCTCATATTGTTCTACGAAATGAATGATTTCTATAATTATCGCCCCGGACATAAATCTAAATTGATTCTTAGTAATAAACACAACTCTTCTTTCTCACCATCATCTTCAATCACTCCCTCCCAAATTTATTTTGTGCGACTTAGCAACTTGGCTCACAAATATCTGTTCTTAATCATATGCTTCAAAAAAGAAAATCTTACTCCATATCTAGTTAAACAACACAACATAAAATAGAACTCTCCACTAACAATAGAACACCTCACTTTTCATTATGACCATTTAAACCGTTCAACTCAAACATTAACTCTAAAAATGCATATCTAAATATCTTTAAATGGAGTGGATTCTAAATATACATTTTTAAAGTTGAAATACTTATGGGACCAACTCTCTAATTAAGTTAAAATATGTACACTCTATTTTATTAATCGTCATAGTTTCATTTAAAAAAAATTAAATAATAAAAATTTTATTTAACATAAATGATATTGAAAAGCACAATATGACAATTAAAAACAAAACTAGAGAGTGTTGAACATAAAAGTTGACGACATGTTATTTGTGTTTGGTAGAATATAATAATTGTTGTGCCTTCTCTGGCCTTTGCCCAAATTGTCCCGCTGTCTTTTCCACTGCTTTGAGTCTTCACAGAATCAGAGTTCTCTAACAATGGCGATTCAAAGGTTACCATTATTACTAGTCTTTCTACTAATCTCATCTCTGACCTTTTTAGCACAATCGCGCAGCGACACGAACCACGTGTACTCACCGTGTGCCGACGCAAAAGTGCAGAGATCGGATGGGTTTAGCTTTGGAATAGCATTTGCTTCAAGAACATCATTCTTCGTCAACAGCTCAGTTCAATTGTCTCCTTGTGATAAGAGGTTATCTCTTTCGTCGGCAAATTCTCAAATTGCTGTGTTCAGACCTAAAGTGGATGAGATCTCTCTGCTTACAATTAACACTTCCAGTTTCTTCCCTGTATGATCTCAGCCTCGATTAACTTTGTCTTTGTTTATGTCGCTTGTATTTGAGTTATATATTGTTAATTGTTTGTATAAGGCTGAAAGTTGAGATGTTTTTCTGTTTACTTGGGGAAATATGGAGAAATGGGGTTAGATCTAAAATGTGGTTGTACTGGTTTTAGGTTTGGTTTGGGGGGTATTTGTTGTAGGGTGGGGTGGGGGTTAAGGAAGAATGCCTTGGATGTAATTTTTTGTATAAGGCTGAAAGTTGAAGTTTTTTTTTTTGAAATTTGGCTGAAAGTTGATTTTTTTTTTTTTTTTAAATTGGGCTAAAAGTTGAAGTTTTTATGATTGTTGGGGAAATATGGTGAAATGGGGTTAGATTTGAAATGGGTTTGCTCTGCTTTTAGGTTTAGTTGGGGTGGGGTTGGAAGCTAAGTGAGAATGATAAGGGTTTGCAGATGTTCTGATTTAAGTGTTGATTATGTATTTTGAAGGTAGAAAGCTGTAGCCATAGTTTTTTGGACATTGTTTTCCTAGAAAGGAGGATGGTGAGGTTGAGTATTAGGGTAGACGTTTAGTAGGTATTTAGTTTTCCTTAGTATTATTATTATTACTCTCATAATACTATCTTAGTCTTCGATTTTATTATTATCTGTTGTTTCGCTCCGGTCCTTTGCTTCAGTTACATTGTTATTTATTGTTGCTATTGTTCTCTTTATCCTTTATTTATAGCATGACTTATTCATTACCATATTTTCGTTCCATACTTGACTATGATATGCTTTACTTGAGCCAGTGGCCTATCGCAAACAACCTCTCTACCTTCATAGGGCAGGGGTAAGGTTGTGTATACACTGGGTATGCTGTTGGTGTCTTCCTAGAAAAAAGACAACTATGTCAGCCCCAATTTATGTGAGGGTGTTTGTCTGGTTATGAAGATTAAGAAAAGAAGCTTTTAAAACTGGTGATTTGAACATACAATAGACAGTTCGATGGCTAAATGAGAGGTTTAAAGGTAAATTATTTCTAAATATAGAATAGCGTTAGTTGTTTTGGTACAGACGAAATAGTAAAATATGATACACAAATTGAGATAGAGTACTTGGTATGTATGAAGAATGTAATGTGGTTGGGTTTTCTTCTACTGATGTTTTTAACTTTTTATCTCATTCACTTTAGCTAATGGAGGTCAATTATTTCCTAAGCATCTGTTTTCCATATATTTCTTGTGGTTGAGTATCCGTTGGTTCTTAGTTCTAGAACTAAAACTGTTGGACTTGATTAATATTCTTATAGTGATGAATGCTAGTTTCCTTCTTTGTAACAATATCCCATGATTTGTAACTATCTTAATTTTCCTTTAGTATCATTACTGTTTGGGTATGTGCTGATGAATTCCTGTTTCTTTCATAATCTGATGTTTGCCTCCTACCACTAATTCTATCTTACTCTTGCTGGTCCTGTCTGCCTGATGTCTATGACTTAATGCAGTCTTGAATTTTGTTTTTGGAGTGATTGGTAGCACCAGTGTGCAACTTATAGGTTGACATAAATTAGTAATACACCATCATTAAGAGAACAATTGCAATCATTTATATATTTGTTGAAAGCAATTGTATGCAACTTATTGCTAACTTTTAATAAAGATAAGTATTAAAATATCAACAGTAAAGAATTGTTATCATTTATATACTTAAAGATCCAAGTAACTGAACTTAGAAAATAGAGCAAATGGTGCTAAAAGTGTCTTTACTATTTAAGAAAATAGGATATGAGTGTTGAACTATGATTTGTGGTGTTCCAAACGCCAGCTGCCTTTAGCCATCAGCATCTTCTCCTGTATGACCACAATCTGGGAAGTGGGAACTACATGGACCCATTTGCACATCATGTTAATATTAAGGACATTTTCAGATATCGGGTTAACTTTAAGCTTGGGGTGGATTAAGTCTGTATCATAAAAATAGGTTCTCCTCTTTAGTTAAGTACTAACTCTTTAAGTTTTGGGGCAATAGGTTCCTTTATCCCCTTTTACCTTTCATGATAAATTGGCTAAACTCATAAAAAACAAACAAAAAAAAAAAAAAATAGCATTGGAATCGATTTTTATTGATCAATCAGAATTGTCTTCCAGGATCTATAATTGCCTCTCCAATATATATACACTTTCGCACATAGGAGATCGAGACACAGCCCCAGGGCTATGGGGAAAGATGTAGATCGATCGCCCTAGATAGACAACTACATAGAGGGCCTCTACCAGTCTATATATTCTTTGAGTTCGTTCCCCCCGTCTTGTTGACTAAACGTGGTAAATGTGTCTTTTCACCTTCTGATGCCTTCCCCTTGTGCTGTTTGACCCCTCAACTTGATGATCACCGCAATTGAAGCAGCAATTAGCTTCTGACATGGTTTCTGGGGTTTGCACAATGGCTGACCTTCTGAGGGGTTTCATCTTCAGCATTCGTTCCCTCCTCTGCACCTCGTACTCACTCCGTCATCCATAATTGGCAACATGGCAAGCATGGAATGCCCTACAGCCGCCTCTATCTGTCTTACTATCTTCTTCAATTAAGGTTGAGACGAAGAAGAGCTGATGGATTCCCAAATTAGGTTTTTGTAATGGACAGGCCAATACTGGTGCTGCTGTTTTGGGCTTAGTTGTACCTTTTGCTTGCTGATTTCAATTTTCAAAGGAGGCCCATTTCCACCTTCTATCATTTAGGGATGGAGGGAGTAGTGCTTAATGGTCCTTAGTTTTTTTTTTTGGTCTATCAGAGAGCTTTAGTGAGAAAGCAATATGCTCTACTTACTGTGTTTTAGGGTTCACTGCAGCAGGGTGAGTGGGTGCTGGGAATGTGAATCATTTCAAATACCATTTATTGTCTTTTCTCGCATTTATATTCAAGAATCAAGATTAATGGTTGTACCAATGTTTCCAAACTGTAACTTGTAGAATATGAAGGGTCTGCCAATGTTGTCAATACTTTAGAATACATTTCCAAAGCTTTACATACCTGCAATATGACTGTGCTATTAGTTGACTATCTTGGAAAACGTGCCTTACCTTTTTATCTTTGCCATTGTTGCTCTAGGAATGAAAAACGGGTGGGACAGATGGGATATGGGTGGGTTGAAAATGGGTTTTAGAAAAGGAAATGTCCAATCCACCCATATTTAACGTGGATAAAAAATGGGTTAACCGACAGATAATATGGATATACATATCATACATGGCTTTAGGAATAGTCTGGTGAGAACACAAGCTAAAAGCCCAAATAATCTTAGGACTCTCAGAAAGTAAGAACTCATGAAAAATAACAAGCAGGTAAATGGGTATTAATTATATCATTATATGGATATCCATATTTTCATGGATGATTTCCAAATTTGACCCTTTTTCAAAAAGTCGGTTATTCAACCCATCTCTAATGGATCCGATTGGATTGGATGGTTACTTGTTTTGTTTAACCATTTTGCTAGCCCTAGTTGCTGCCCTCTTATATCACAGAAGTTGTCTTCTTCAAATATAGGAGTCTTATTACACTTAATAGCTCATGATCTGTAGATCATTTTGGAACCTGTCTTGGTAAATTCATCAAGTGTTTATGCTCGTTTGTTTATTTCAACTCCTAGTCCCTCTTCTTTTTGCTGCATCCTTGAGAAGCCTCTTCTGTTTCCCTTTTTTTCTTCTCTGTTTATTCTATGGGAGAGGGGTGGGGATATTGGGAGATGGGGAGTGATTTATTTACTGATTCGTACTGAGTTAAGGATTTTTTGAATTAATTTATTATCAAGTATTGTTGTGTTCCTTTCATGTTTCTTCTCCTATCTGGACCCTTTTTGCTGTGTCTTTGTAGCTAGAGACAACTGTTTATTTTTCAACTGTTACAGGAAAGTATGCATGCATTGTTTCTTCATGTTCGCTATCTTCTGCATTCTGCAATTTATGAAGCTCATTGGTACCTTTTATTTGGGTAATGGTTGAATACTTTCATCATCCGATACACTTACCTGGGGATAGTTTGTAAAATTGCAATTTTGGTTCGAGTTATTGTTTAATTATTTTTCTGTCCTTGTATATTGGACTTATCACATGCATCCTTCAATTAAATGAAGTATGTGCTTTTCATCCAACTACAAAGGGAAGCCAATAGAGAAAACAAATTGTTTAACTAGCTCAAAATGGCAATTCGGTATATGAATGCCACTCTGGCTATCCATTTATTCTACTGTCATCTTTTCTTCCTCTTGGCCCTCTCAAAGTTCTGAAGCTATCTTGTCTGCAATTCCCAAAGAAAAGAAATGAAGAGAAACACACTTTCAATTTCCTTAGATAGTGTGAAAAGAAGATAACCAACAATAAAAATCACTAGCTCCACAAATATGTTGTGCTTCTGTGTTTCATTTTGATTCTGCAAATCATCTTTTTAATTGTAGGAAACAAGTAGTAAATAGATAGTTGAGTATGCAACCCATTTCTAGTGAAATCAGGGAACGTGAAGTCCTGATCATCCAAAGACGGTGTAAGAATCGACTCTCCATTTTTTTCAACAACCATCTTTTTATTCTTTCAATCAAAGCCATTCTTTTTCTTTATAACTTAAGCCGGCACCCTCCACTCCATCAGGTTTAGGCATTAGGCTCATTTTTATCATCGTCAGGGCAAAATTATAGAGGTAATTGGAAAGACCGTGCTATGAAAATTCCTTCTGGTAAAATAGAGAATCAGGTTTTTTTTTGCTCAAGTATTTGGTGCTGAATTTAGTTTGGGAGATACTTAAATTGCCTTTCTTGAAATTAAGAGATCGTGTCTTTTCTGAGCTTCCATTAGTTGTTGGAGCACAATCACACACTTCACTTAATTGAAGGATGAATGTGCTATTGTCCAATATCACAAGGACTAACAAAGAAACTTAGCAATAACTCAAGGACCGAAACTGCTATTTCCTGTATTTCTATATTCAATGCATCTACTAACCTCTCTACCTTCACAAGGTAGGGGTAAGACAATGTACACATCACCCTCCCGGTATATTGTTGTTGATGTATATGCATCTACTAACCTCCGATGCTTCTCTTCTACTGTACCACAGGATTCTTATGGAGGCTACATGGTTGCATTTGCTGGTCGGAAATATGCTGCTAGGTCTTTGCCTGCTTTCGTTGCTAATGGTACATTCACTGTAACAAGTTTTACTCTGGTAAGTGAAATTGATGTCAACAAGATCTGGTGTCACATCGGTTGATTTGGTATCTTACAACGTGTTTGATCCATAGGTACATGAATTCAAAAAGGGTAGGCTGGAAAACCTGTATTGGAAGAGAGATGGATGCTCGTCTTGCTCAGGCAACTCTAACTTTGTGTGCCTCAACGGTCAGGACTGTGCTATCAGGACTAATAACTGCAAGAATCGAGGTGGCAATGTTGATTGTAGCCTCGGGATACAACTTACATTTTCTGGCACTGATAAGCATGCATCCGTTTTCAATTCATGGTTTGAAGTGAAGAATCTTCGACAGTACTCTCTGTATGGCCTTTACTCCAATCTCCGCGGTTCTCTCACAGATCAATACAACAAATTCTTCTGATTGTATGTATGTTAGAGCTGTATTTTGTATAATTTACTTGTTTTATAATGGCTTCTCTTACTCTATTTCTGAGTGTTCTCTTTGTAATTTGTTTATTTACTTTGTATCCATGTGGAGATCATTTGACAACATTTCTCTTCCTATTTGCTTCATTAACTCTTGTAGTTTTTTTTTCTATGTGAATCAGTGTTAAAACTCAAAATGGGGAAAGTGAGACCACAATTTTCATTTTCTTCCCATAGTATCATGTTAACATGGGTCAACTAAAATGAAACGGATGAAATATTACTGTTTTTACTGTCAAGTAACAGTATTCTATATTATTTTAAAAGTATGATGATCTTTATAAATGCTTATAATGTCAATTGAATTTTTCCGTCCTTCATTAAAAGACTATATGGTAAAAAAGATAGTCATTTACTATTATCTTCAAATTACTATTTAAGGAGTTCTAGAATTTATGACAAAAAGAAGGTATACTTCTAAAAAAATCAAGGAGTTTTGAAATATGTTGTATGAGAATTAATAATTGAGTTCTAAAATATATGATATAGAGAAAAAAAAATTCAAAAATTAAAAAATCCCAACATATATGGTAAGAATTCTAAGGTTTTCACTTATCAACATGTAGTTATTAATTTTTATATATTCTTAAGTTATTTGTCGCTATATTAGACAAGATCCAAAAAAGGTAGCAGAATAAATTTTTTTTTAATATGATGTCATTTTTTTAAAAGGTAGCGAAATGATAATAATTATTTTTTTCTTTTCATAAAGTGTTTATTTTTCTAAAGTAAGGTAATTGGTTAAAATTTTAGTGAAAAAATAAGTGTTTTTTGAGAGTAACGGAAGTTCACATTTAGAAGTTAAAAAAAGGTAGTTTTTCAATAAAAGTACTTTTGATAAATCTATACTTAAATTTATTGGCCAATCACACATGGCTTGTCACAAAAATATTTATTAAAAAATTAATATTAAAATAAAAATATTATAAGATAGGCTGAAGGGCCAAATCGTAATTTTACTTATATTACAGTGCTAAGCGCGAAAAGATTGCTGGAGAAGGAAGAGTTAAAGAGGCGGGAACCCAATAGTCACACACTCTGACGGAGAGATGTACGGTGGGAACAACCAATTCGACGGCAACGCCGCGTTTTCCGGCGGCGGTTTCATGCCGTCGCAGGCTACTCAAACCGCCGGCGATCATTCTTTCTCTCCGGCCAAGGTATGTTCTACTTCCTTAGCATATGAAATGTGAACAAGGCTTTAGTTTTTCGTTATGCTATTTTTCTCCAGAAATATCTATTCCAACCTGCTGGAACTGATAGGAACAGAGAAGATGAGAACTCTGAATATAAAACTAGAAGATTTATCAAGCAAAGTTTTTGCTTTCGGATTTTAGGTTTTTTAGCCCTTTTTCTCTTAAACATTTTTTAAAAATTTTCTTTTTGTTTCTCTATTGGCAGAATCGTGATTCACAGACTTTGATTCCATTAACCGTCAAGCAAATTAGTGAAGCCTTTCAATCAAGTGATGATAAGACAAATTTTCTCATTGATGGAGTTGATGTGAATAATGTAAGTCTTTTATACTCGTGGCTTTTGCTGTTTTGTTGGGAGTTTTATGCTGTACAAGATATGTATGATTTATCTGACATGCTCGAAGGTAAAACTGGTGGGTATTTTATGCAACAAAGCGGAAAGGGTTACAGATGTATCATTTGTGGTGGATGATGGAACAGGGCGCCTTGACTGTTTTCGATGGTAATAGTCAGTTTCGTTTTTCCCTCATTTTTGTCATCATAGACCACAAGTACATTATACTGTATCACTTGTTGGTAAGGATTTAGAATTGTTATACTTATGTAAAACACTAAAACCACAGTCTACTATGTTCGACATACTTGACTTTGTGTTTTTAAAATTTAATTATAAATTTGGTTGATGCGTACTACTCAGGGTAAATGAAGCTGTTGATACCAAGGAAATGGAAGCAGTCACGTAATTCTTCTTCTCGATAGTGTTGTCTTTTCACATAATGTATTTTAATATCATGTTCTATCATATTTTTGGGTTCTTTGTTAAATAGAAATGGCATGTATGTCCGAGTCCACGGACACTTAAAAGGCTTTCACGGTAAAAAGCAGTTGATGGCGTACTCAGTCAGGTATTTCAGTATGGGTTTCTGAATTGCTCATTTTGTTTCCCTTCAGTAAATTAATGTTGGTGAGCATATCCACAAGTTATTACTCTTCTCCGGTAGTGTGAGGTGGTTGCCTCTGGCTTGCAAAAAGCTATTCTGTGGGGCTTTAGGTTTTCTCAAAGAAAAGGTTTTTTATACATAGTTTGTAATCTATCCAGCATTCGTGTATGCAATGTATTGCACAACATTGTTTCAGCACAAAGTTACTAACTTATCTTTACTTGAGACACTGCAAAAACATGAAACTTATATTAATGTTGATTTTTAGTATTTTCAAGGTCCTTGTATGGTCTTAGTAAGTTACTTTCCGTTGTTCCCCTAGTTAATCCCTGCATGCCTTTATTAGTCGATTTCTTTGTAATGTATCTAGGATCTCTGTTCTTTTCAAGTGTTGACTATACATGTATATTGCTGTTTTTATAATGCTTAATTAGCATAAATTCTTTTTCCTTTTCTTTTTGGGGACGTAAGGTTTAGAGGAAGTTTATCAGGTAGAAGGTGGAGGGAGTGTGTACAACTGGTATTTTCTCAGAAACACGTGAAATGACATGATAGTTGTTTGTCAAAATGAGGCAATTATATCTGTTCCATGCCTCCTTTTATGAACAGGCACAAGGAGAACAATTGAGCAAAACTGGTGTGTAAAATTGTTACAAATGGGCGGTTTTGCATTATTTGATAAATCCCTTAGTTGTGTTGAATCAATAACTGGGTAAACCAAATTTGTTAACTATATTGCCATGTAATTGGTGATCATTATTTTTATTAACCATGTTTTAAAAATTTGTTCTTAAACCAATGAACATCCGGTAAACTCCAACTTGACATGGAAAGATAGTTTGCAAGAAAAAGATTCTGATATATGAAAAAGCATCTTTATGGATTGAACCATACACCTATCCTTTTATATTAGTGTATGAATGGCGAGGGCAGGAAACATGCAAAATTTTCACGAGAGTTGTTATTTCTACTCATACTATGTCTCTGAGCATGTGAGATTATACTGGGTATGTTGTTGTACTATGTCTATGGGGAGGTTAGAGGATAAAGGATGCCCCCCTGCCCCTGTTACCTTTGCATCGGCTTTAACGAGTTGGTGGTAAAGATCCTAATTTCTTATATGTGTGGTTTTTAGGCCTGTGGATGACTACAATGAGATTGCATACCACTTTGCTCAAGTCATTTATGTTCATAGCTACAACAGTAGTCTACGGGTATTTAACAAACTGCCTTGCATATGTTGAGCTACTGTACATAAGATTCTGATTGAAGTTGCATTTCCTTTGCCACTCCAGAAGCAACATGATAGTTCCTCTATGCCAAGCTCAGCTTTCAACACTCCTTTAAAGGGATACCAAGCTTCAGCGCCAAATCAAGTATTTCAAATTACATTTCTCTTCCTTCTAATTTGTGTAGTTAACTTTATATGCATTTTCAGATTTTTCACATTTCCTTTGTAGTCAATGATTTTATCTTGATCTTTTATGTTTCAGTTTCCTGGATACAGCATGGAGGGGATCAGAGGTGTAGATAAAATGGTTTTGGACTTCTTGCAACAACCATCGTGCCTGTAAGTCATTTGAATCTCCAGCACTTTCGCTCACTGGGCAGTGCAAATACCAATAAATCACATCAGTATAAATGAACGCTTATTATTACATGTCGAAGTCTTATTTCATGGCTACTGATTTTGTCAGATAATCTTGTTCTGTCACATGCCATTAAAATAAAATTATAAGAGTGTTATTCCTTGGTATAACTCGAATTTCAAATCATTCACTTGCTTTAGAGAAGAATTGAGAACGAATGTTAACAGGTTCTTTTCCAGTTCGGGTACTTATCCTTTATCCCTTGTCTTGCTTTTGTGCTCAGTCAGCACCTAAGGTGGAGTTCAATGCCTAAAAAAATATCTGAAGGAAAAGAAAGGGATGTATGGATAATAGAACTGATAAGTGGTACGGTCTAAAAGAGTCTGTTCTCGCCTATCCATAGGTAGTTGGTCATGATGCCTTTTTTTGCATGTCAAATCCACTTTGAATTTGCCCCCAAGGCCTAGCTCAAGTGGCAAAAGGTGGAGGATTTGTGGCTTAGGTCGCACGTTCAAGCCCAACAGCATGCAAAGCGAAACCCGGTATTTAAGTGGAGAAGGGTAGAGGGGCGGGTCCATTATCCACCGAGTTTAGAAGGCTGTGATTGGTCCAAAGGGCGGGTCTCTCGATTATCAAAAAAAAAATCGACTTTGTATTTGAATATCCTTCGCGCCTTATCTCCTCATCTTCCTGTTTATAAAACAGAGCTTCTTCAATCTATGAAACGACCAGAACTTTGAGAGGATTGCCTTTGGAGAAGGGAGCGGCTTCTTGTGGTAGATATTGCGAACATCTCTCCCATCATTGGGATGTATCATGAAAACTTTTCGTCAAATTCATAATGGCTACACCCTATCAAAAGAAAACTAGAAGATGCCTTTGTCACTGCTAACACCACATAGGAACTTTGTAGATGGGATAACTTTAGGAATTTTTTAGCAATACGATACTGATCTCCATTCAGAAGGCGTTGGAAAGATCTAAATATACTCACGTTTTGTTTATCTAAACTCAGACATGAGCATGCCTTTATGTATTTCATTGTAGTGTAAATGGGAACTTCCATCGAGAGACTAAATTTGGATTGCTTGAGGAGCTTGCAGAGATGCTTGCTGTTCTTGGTAGTGCAACATGGTTCTTACATTGTATTTACCACGTTGATTGGATTAGGTTTTGGAAAGCGTTTGTTTGGTTCTGAAAAGTTGGTTTCCTTTTCTATTTTCACCTTGGTTTTGTGATCATGGGATGAGAATGGTGAGGAAGATCTTTCATTTGAATCAAAGGACAAATCCACCTTGTTTCCAAAATAAAACATTTATTTTTTAAGATTAACTTTCAAAATAGTTTTTTCCAAAACCAAACAAATTCGTTTTCAAGTGTTGAAAACTGTCCCCCAACTGACTTAAAATTTTTGGCTTTCATAAAAAAAAAAATTCTGTATTGCTTGGATCTTAAAGTTTACTGCCGGATCGTCCAAAACCTATCCGACACGGGTGTGAACATTTTTGGAGGGTCCAAACAGCATAGTATTGATAGTGTATTTTATTTGCTTGTTGATTGAGAATATGATACCAAGCTCCTTGAATGATTGTGCTGTGCTAGTAATCTCTATTATTTCTATTTCAGTGCACTTGAAAAAGGGGTTCATCGCAATGAGCTTGTCCAACAGCTACAACTCCCTTCAGAGAAGATCTCGTACCTCTCTCTCCCCTCTCGTTCTCTTTCATGATTAATAACATTAGATCATTTCTGCTCTTGCTTATTTTCCTTATTCCTTATTGTTTCTGTATAACAGAGAAGCTCTTGACTCTCTCGAATCGGAAGGTCTAATTTACACCACAATAGACGAGTTTCACTACAAGTCTACTGGAAACGGTTGATGTGGGAGATGAAATTGATAAGGAACTTCATAAGATATGCCCTTTTCCATGTATATGTGCTGTTTTTGTCGGATATATTGTTGTTTCTTCCCTCAAAGTTGTGCACTATGTTTGTTAGCTTTTGACTGTTGCAACTTTTATCTCATCTTTTAGAATTTTAGCCATGGAACAGTAATGCCTTGTCTTTTGAGAACATCAATCTCACTTGAAATGATGTTTATATAAAGTTGAGCCAAGATTATTATGAATGAGCATTTTCGATATGTTTTTTTATGAAGTCTAAAGATTCACCATACAACAACCCACACACCCCGTGTTATTTCACAAGTTGTGTCTGAGAAGGGTGATGTGTACGCAGTCTTTTATCTCTACTTTGTGAAAATAGAGAGGTGGTTTTTGATAGACTTCCAGCAAAGATTCATTATGAGGTTTACTAATATATCAAAACCTTGCTGTACTAAACAAACCTAACCTACCTAATGTGATAAATTAGTAATTAAAATCTTTGTTTGTACTGTGATTAGAAATATAATTAGGGACCAACCACTTGCTAGTTGGTTCCTCCCTCACTAAAAGATTCTGGTATTAATTCATTTGGGTTGGGAAGATACTGATTTGTAGTCATTGCATTCAGAATCGCTAAAGTATTTAGCAGCATTTAAGTTGAAGCTTTGATTAATTGATTAGTCAAGTCAGTATTTAGTATACTATTTGTCTATTATCAATACTTGACAGTATATTAACCTGTCCACTTACTATTTATTATGGTTTAAATTTAACATATGTTATATTATCAGACTCTATCACTAATAAAACTTTTCGAAAATGTTTTTTGACAGATTTTCTTTCAAAAATTCCATATTTTTGATGATATTTTAATGGAAACGTTCATAAAAAAATATATTTTTTCAATAAGCAAACTTCATATATTAAGGTTCCAAATTTGCACATGTCTTTATATTTTTTCTC
Organism: Solanum pinnatisectum; assembly: GCA_035578085.1. Taxonomy (NCBI): domain Eukaryota; kingdom Viridiplantae; phylum Streptophyta; class Magnoliopsida; order Solanales; family Solanaceae; genus Solanum; species Solanum pinnatisectum. The sequence goes on along the minus strand of CM069085.1, from coordinate 40,992,005 downwards.
CCTTTCCCCTTTAAAAAAGGTTTTTAATAAAGTCTTTTTAACATAACATGTATATAAATACACATAAGTCCAAAGTTGGCTTGTCCTTTTTCATAAAGTTGGTTTACTAAAAGTTCTTATCACATATCCAGACAAGTCCAATGATATTTGCTCTGTAGCATTTTTTTTTTAATTCGGTGTTTAATATTTATTTTGAAATTTCGTTAAATGTGAATTTGCGGGTTGCAATGCTTTTATTTTAGTATATCGATTTGGGTAAAAAAAAATCTATTTCTAAAGATTTAAATCTGAAATCTTTAAATTACAAATATAGAAATTTTGAATCATTCTCCCGTGACCTATTTACGTTAATGAAAAAGCTAAATCTTATGAAGATTTGCAACAAAAAAAATTATACAAGTAACTTTTTATGTGGCACTAATTAGTGTATTCCACATGAAGCTATCTTATGGCTTCCAATAAATCTTCAATATATCATCAACCAAAATGCATCTAGAAGAACACTCATATATGATATAATTATTTCTTTTTCCCCAAATTATCAAGGTTTGGAGATAATATTTCTTTTGGTTTTTAAATAATATTCGATATTTTATTGAAGTTTTAATTAGTTTAAATTCAGATTGTATACGACTCATTTAGGAACAAAATACTCACCAACAAAAAAAAATCATATTGCAAGGCGTCAATCAAAAGCTTCTAATTAACAATAAAGAAATCTTATTCATCCTACGATAACACACTGAATATAAAAATAAGATTTATTCTAGTGCTAAATGTTCGAAATGCTTTTTCACTAATTAAGGAGTAACACGTGTACCTACACGTTGAGTTTGTAATTATTTATGGAATCTTTTTTAATATATATCCAATGAGTATATTTATTTACCAAAAAAGGTATCTAAGTTACCAAATAAGGGATCTCTAGTCTTAATAACAAAGGTCATTTTCATGTAGTTGATTAATATACCTTTTAAGAATTGTTGGAATAGGTTTTTATTATTTTATTTATATATCATCAAAATTAAGTTCATTATAGAATAATTAAAATTGTAACATTATTAATGTGGATACTAAATGATGCATTTGGCAAAGTATGATGAGTTCCATTTAAGACATCTTTTTGCCATTTTTGCAATAATTATCTAAAGCTATGAATCATTTTTGCAGTTCTTTGAAGCTACTCCTCTTCTTCCTCCTTTTTTTTTTTTTTTTGGGTGAAAGTTGATCTATAATTTATTTATTTTTGTGATTTTAAAAACTTTTAGTAATGATGAAAAGAATTTGGATTTTTTCTTGTCATACAATTCATGCTTTTAACCAAAATAAAAGTGTACTTTGATTTAGAAGTGTCCAACAACAACAAAGAGAAAAAAAACATGACATGGCCTAATGATCAACGAAGTGAATTGAAAACCATGAAGTTTCAAGTTCAAATTTCAGTAAAGACAAAAACACTAGATGATTACTTTTTATATATGATACTTATTGTTGGTGGGAAATATATAACAGATATTATGTAAAATTAGTCAAGGTATGCATAAGCTAGTCTGAACACCACAATTATGAAAAAAAAAGAAGAAGAGAAAAACATAACAATTTTTTTCCAAATGCATATGCTCATACATATGGTATTCAAAATCTATCGACTAATCTAATCTAAGTTCTTACTATAGAGGATTCATTCGAAAAAGAAACGCTTTCTATTATATTTTTTTTTTTCAAAATTCAAATTCGAAATCTTAAATTAAAGAACGAAAATATCTTATTCATCCCACTGCATTCGTTATTATCAATAGTGGTCATCTAGAGATACTAAATACTCCACCAACCAATTATATTAGTGGGAGCCAATTGTATAGATTTATGCCAAGTGTGGAAACCAAAAAGAACCACCTCAATTATCAATTATCTAAAAGTCCTAGTCATTCCCCCACCCACAACGTTACATTTGGCATTTATAAACAGTAAGATTCATTAAAGGGGAACACTCGTAACCCAAATACTTTTTATTTTTAAAACTCGAACCCGAAACGCATAATTAACTCAAATACTTATACTACAAGATTATAGTTAACATTGAGAATATCAAACAATGTTCATCATAAAGGTAAGAATATAAAATGCAAATGAAATAGATTAATCGTATCCTCCTTAACGTTATATTTTTAACTCAAAAATATCCTTACGCGCCCTTCAATTAACCAACTGAATAGCTAAAGTATAAAGTTAGAATAAAAAATTATTGAATTATAATTGTACGATGACTCTACCACAAATTTAAATAGCACAAAACTATATGTACACCTAATAACATAGGTATTCGTAAAAGCTTATGAATAACATGATCAAAGTGCACATACATACAATTGATGACACTTGGCTAGGGACCAATTGGACAAAGATTTATTAGGAAAATAAAAGATAAACATTTTCCTTTTTTTTTTTTTTCCTTATGATATATATAGTCTTTAATTAGGCTATATTTCATATGACAATTCTATCTATTTGCCATTTCTTTCCTCTCTCTTTGTGAGTATGTCACTCTTCTCTTCTTCAGCTAACTTCTTTAGTTTTTTTTTTTCAAAAATAAAATAAAATATATACTTCAAATTTTATATTTAGTATAGCTCTTGTTTAATTTGCTTTTAGTATTAATTTTTTTTTATATCTACTAACTTTGTGTGATCCATATGTGATTAATGATCTTAGTTATGTTCATACTCTTAGTATTTTTGTGTAGTGAGTGACTAGTAATTTTAATTTTATTTGAATTTCATTTATATGTTCCTTGTTTTTCTTCTAATTTATCTTGCTTTCCCTTACTATATATAATAATGTAGAGTTAGATATGTAAGACATTAAGATTTATAAATGTGGCTAGAAGAGCTACTACCAGTGATGGCGTAGACAAATATTTCATTAAAAGACGTTCAAGATTTTATGTATAGTGTAATTTTCGATTTGTATACACAATTCAATTTTCTATATACATAATATGATTTTCTGGCAAAGGATATTCAATTGATTACCACTCTTAATTCATTCTATGTTGTTTAAGTACCACTGTTTAAGAAGTTCAATTCATTTTTTTATTTTTTGTATAATTTGGTTGGTGAAGTTAAGTGTGAAAAAATGTCCTTATTTAATTTGATATCCAATTATTGTTTGTTGTTAGATTGCAGGAATTTATTTTAGAGTAATATTATCTATGGAGCAGTCTATGTCCTCTGGTAATATTCTCTTTATCTTTTTTAGTTAATTTACGTTATTTATAGAGAACAATTCTGAGTTATAATACATGTTGAAATTAAATAATAAAGGATATATAATATAAAATATGTGTTTTGATTATAATTAAATAAATTACAATAAACTTCTATTTCTAATTTTAATCTTGCTTCACCATGGGCTTAGGCACATACTGTATATAAAATAAGGAAAAACTATTCGAATTACACAAATATTCACCATAAATACTAATTCACTTTATAATTTGAAATAATTACCGTCTCACTAATTAATAATTGTCCTAATTGTTTTGAGTGATGAGTCATGTAGAATTTAGTTTGAGGGATTGACGATGGCCCATATTGTGGAATTTACTTCAAAAGGGAAATTGTTGGGTGAACGAACAAAATTTCATATTGATAGCCGAAAAGAAACATAATATAAAGTATAAAGATACTTTTATTGGTCATGTGAAACTACAAAAAACTTTTTGAGGAAAATTAAATCATGTGAAATTGTCTCAAAACGGATGGTATCATGCATATCATTGTTGAGAATATCTTTAAATTGTCTTAGCCCAACACACGAAAGGAAGATCAACAAGAGATTTGAAGGAAATGGTTGTAATTTCACTGGAAGGAACGTAGAATGTATGCATATCATACTCCTTTAGTAGGGTAGACTATAGAGAGGTTGTTTCTGAGAGATCATCGGCACACTATTTTACCAATTTCACCTTTCCTTCATCTGTTTTTACTTAGGATACCTTCTATATTGATTTATAATTAACAAAATTGGAGTTATGCTTTTGTATGAAACTTCCATTAAACTCTTATTAATATCTATGCAGACTCTCAATCAGGTGTTTCTATGCAATCATATATTATGGACTATCAAGGCCACTTTGATCTAGGTTTATTTGGTCAACCCCTGGTAAAGTTTTCTCGATTAAAATTATATACATCGTCAATATAAAAAGCCTTTTCATACTATCACACCTCAAGTATCCCTATTTTTTTTATATGCGAGTTTTCTATCTGAACTATCAGCAACTATATTTATCAAAACGCACAAAGTAATATACTGATAATGGACTTTGTATTCTCAAAATTTTGAAGGGCCGAATTATGCTACCATTGAATTTGACCTCTCATGAAAGCCCAATATTTGTCAATGCCAAGCAATATCATGGGATACTTAGGCGTAGAAAATTCCGCGCAAAGGAAATGGAGAAGAACTTACCTAAATCACGCAAGGTAAAATTCTTCTTTTGACTAAATAGTTATAGATGACTTTGATTCATGTAGTTACTATGGTAACAACTGGCGTTTTCATGTTAGCAATGTGCTCTCTATCCCTATTAAGTGCATAAATTTTAGCACTCTCTTTAGAAATGAATGGTAGTTAATTGAGACGAAGAGATTACTTCCAGCTAGCTTCTTTTTTTTTCCTCGTACCCAAATTTCCTTTCATGTTCTCACTTTGGTTGCTTAATTTTTGTATTGGTTTAATGGTTACAGCCATTCTTGCACCTCTCGCGCCATCTCCATGCCAAGAGTAGACCTAGGGGAGGTGGGGGCCGCTTCTTGAACACGAGGAAGACAAATGTAAGTATCAACGATGATGCAAACGGTACAACCAAGACTAGCAACAAGAAATGTCATCACACTAGATCACAAAATTCTGAAGTTTTGCAGTCTGATGTATTCAATTTTAGCTCAACAAAGGAAACAACTAACAATATGTCCTCTATTGAGGCGTTTCTTGATACAACGAATGTCATGGCCAGTAAGTGGGGGTTCTGCAGCAGCATTTGATAGCTGTTGCTGCAGAAACCTCAGAATTTGATAACGTTTTACCCTTACTACAACCAAATTGAGGTGTATGGACTCTGTTCCTACCGCGATTTGGTTGCTAGAATAGGCAGATCATCCTTGGCTATACTCATTAAGGTTGCTTCTATATATCATTCCATGTAGCTATTCAGATAGCTACATGGATGTTACGAAGTGCTAAAACCTTAATGCACTTTTTCTTTATAGTAGGACATATATCCTAAATCAAAATAAGTTTATGAAGGTTCAAAATTATCGAGTTTGTGATGTTGTGTATATGTTGGTTTGTAAAAATTAAGTTGAAGTATGACTTGGTAGTTTGTGTGTTTGAGACTGGACTTGTACTATGGTAGCGTAAGACTCATCTCAATTCATTGTTTCTGATGTTGGGTCATGTCTTATATTGTTCAAGCTCCAGATGTTCAATCCATTTCATTACTATTTATTTTTCTATAACTATATCTTAATGTTAATATATCATGTATTAGTTTTTCATATTTATTTGTTACTTAGACAATTCTAGTGTTGTAATTTCTCCATAATTAATATGTAAGCCAAAACAGCCTTTCAGATGAGAACATTCTCTTTGGTACTCAAAATTCTTTGACGTATACTTAGACCCAGTCAATCTCAACCATACTTTTGAGTTTTGACCCTTTCCATTTTTTTTTGGGGTTTCTTCTCGATACTTGGTATTCGCTTTAAGGTCAAATTACTTTGAAATCGTGTTGGAAAGTTCAATTTAGAAGGTAGAGTGATCCCTATCAAAACTAACTATATATTCAAAATTTGAACCTGAGACATGTGGTTAAGGAGAGGAGAGTGTTCACTGCCATATCATAACCTTTAATCCTTTAGTCCTTGTATATTAATTTTTTTTTGTTAGACTTAAACCCGAGATATTTAAGTAAAGATGGAGGATTACTCACCATCCTACCATAACATTTAGTTTCTATATTTTTTTTTATTAGACTTGAACTCGAGATATTTGGTTAAAGATAAAGGAATATTCACCATCCTACCATAACCTTTAGTCTCTATATATTACAAAACTTTCTTTGGTTAGACTTGAACCCGTGATATTTAGTTAAAGATGGAGGAGCACACACAATCCTACCATCACCTTTAGTCTCTCGATATTTATTTATTTGGTTTCTCACTCGGTATCAGGTATCCATTTTTGAGCTCGACTAATTTAGATTCACATCGATGAAGTTCCAAAGCACTTCAAACCAAGGACAACTCTATATCCAGCTCTCGAATGTTAGAATCAATGAATTATCATCATGCCAAAAGTTATATCTTACACCAAAATCGCAATTTTATTTCTTAACTAAATCCACACCACGCAAGCGCCATGTGCGATCATGACTCCGACCCGGACCACCCCTTGTAGGCCTTGCCATAAACAGGATGTTGGCATTATCCAACATCGAATACATAACAAACATCTAGTTAAGGATAAAGGAGTATCCACCATTTGAACCTGAAGTCACTATCTATTTTAATAAACATGAATAGTGAAGACTAATACATTAATATCAATTGACTTTTTAAACTCATATTTTTTTCCTTCCAAGTTGTCACCATAGTTGTTGAAGTAGACAACCATTTTGACAAGTCTTCTCTCCAGCCTGCCATTCAAGAACTAGTTAATTTCAACCCCCTATCCCCACTCCCTTTCCCCCCGCCCCCCACCCCTCAGTTCACCCCTTCAAAACCCATCTCAACCAAAATTTCCAATCAAAATCTTGAAATTGTTTCTAGCATAAGAATTTCACAATGAATGATCTATTCTCAGGATCATTTTCACGTTTCAGAAATGAAGAACAATCCCCAAATCAAGAATCACCTGGAATACAAATGAGACAAACCGGTGGTGTCAATCTTGACAAATTCTTCGAAGATGTAGAAACCATTAAAGACGAACTTAAAGAACTCGAAAAGATTCATACCCAACTCCACAATTCACATGAACAGAGCAAGACGCTGCATAATGCTAAAAATGTCAAAGATCTCAGAACAAAGATGGATAATGATGTTTCGATAGCTTTGAAAAAGGCGAAATTTATCAAAGTTCGATTAGAAGCATTAGATCGATCTAATGCTGCTAATCGAAGTGTACCTGGTTGTGGACCTGGAAGTTCATCTGATAGAACAAGAACCTCTGTTGTGAATGGATTGAGGAAAAAACTTCAAGAATCTATGAATCAGTTCAATGAATTAAGGCAAAGAATGGCATCTGAGTATAGAGAAACTGTTCAGAGAAGGTATTGTTGAATCAAGTTTAAATCTTGCATCTATGTTATCTGATGTTTTTGTTACTATATGTTATTTTCTCGAGAAATGTTAGTAGTTCAGTTGGTTGGTTATCTGGACTTCCACCTAATTGTTTTGACTTCCATTTGTTGGACTGTTTTTTGTGAGTCGAGGGTCTATGGAAACGATCTCTTTACCGTAAAGTTTGTGTACATTCTACCCTTCCGTGGACTTGTTTTTTTTTGTGAGTCGAGGGTCTATGGAAACAATCCCTCTACCGTAGGGATAAAGTTTGGTACATTCTACCGTTCCAGATCCCACTTTGTGGAATTACACTGAGTATGGTATGGTTGTATTATCTTAGCCTTTCGTTTGACTTTTGATTCATTCGTGTTCTTGCCGTTAGTAAATTGTTTTGTATTTGTTCCTTATGGATTAATGGAGCTCCGGGTGAAACGAGTAGGTCTACTTGTACAAATTCTTCGAGAAAAAGGCCCTCAACTTTAGACTATGGTTTAAAATTACCTTCATGTTGAAGCTCCATTATGGATCAAGGGGAAATATGAGATTTCTCTGATATGACATTTGAACTCCGGACCTTTACCTATTCTGTTTAGATTGAAGTATGTGGTTATCTCATCTGAAAGCTGAAACTGTTAGAGAGAACACAATGTTGATCCTCTCATGTATCATGTGGCTCTGATTCTTTTTATAATGAATGTGGATGAGACTCGGGATCACGACTTCTGACTACTCTAAGAGTTTAAATCAACAGGTACTACACGGTGACGGGAGAAAATCCAGATGAAGGTACACTGGATACTCTAATATCCACTGGCCAAAGTGAGACATTTTTGCAGAAAGCAATACAGGAGCAAGGAAGAGGACAAGTAATGGACACAGTTATGGAGATTCAAGAAAGGCATGAAGCTGTGAAGGAATTGGAGAGAAATCTGAAAGAATTGCATCAAGTTTTCATGGACATGGCTGTTTTAGTGGAAAGTCAAGGAGCTCAGCTAGATGACATTGAAAGTCAAGTTAATAGAGCCAATTCATTTGTGAGAGGTGGTGCTCAGCAGCTTGAGGTAGCAAGAAAGCACCAGAAAAGTTCAAGAAAATGGACTTGTATTGCCATTATTATTTTGCTCATTATTATCTTGGTGGTGGTTCTTTCTATTCAACCATGGAAGAAATGAGAATTACTCAAATGTTGGGCTCCAAACGTGGAATTACTCACTAATACTTACACGTCAAGATGGTCTGTCTACATAACATCCCATTAGGGTGTCGCCTTTCCCTGGCCCTGCATCAACACGAGATGCTTTGTGCATCGGAGCATCTTTCTTTTTTTCATATTTCTAATGTTTGGAGTTCTCTTTGTAATTAAATTGTTGCTCATGTAGAAATGGAGCTGAAGGAGATTGTTTTGTGCTATTTGCTTGTTTATACACATTTGGGTTTAAATCTAATCTTTTGTTGGTAATACTTTTGTTTCTTTTTTAGAACTTTTCTGAATTCATAAATGCATGTGGCATGACACTATGAAGATTTAAACCTGCAATTTCAGTACTAGACTTTAATGACATGTCATATTATACTTGTAAAGTTTATTATAACCTTGAGAAAAGTTTGATAATAGAACAATTAAACAAGACATTCAGCATAATTAGCCAGCACACATAAGTTGTCTTCTTATATTTGTAGTGTTACCAGCCTAGCATTACAAGATTGATCCAGGGCCCTTCCGACGTCTCCTGTCCAGTCTGGTTTCACCAGTCAAAACCTTATCAAGGTCAGAATATTCCATGAACGTCTGTGTAGCAGCTTCTCATGAAAGCTTGTATCGTTCCTCATGAGTGAGAGTTTGAGGCTACCAGACATTATCTCTTCAAATTTTGCTACAAAGTCTTCAGGCATCGTGTAAGTCTAGCAGGTTTGGGAATACCTGGAAAAATTCATCCGACAGTGGTCCAAATTTCCCCATTTGCAAGAGCTCAGCCATGGTAGTGCAAAGCGCAGCACTGCATGCAAAACTATGTTAAAAGCTGAACAGTAAAGAATCTAACAGAGAACAAGGAAATGGGGAAAACAATAACTAGCATCAAACAAAAGGCAGCAAAGGGTCTGCATTCAACATCGTTACTCAAGCTTAAGATCTAGCAATTGGAAGTACCATGTCGATGGAAAATCCCACGAAAAAAAAAATTGTATTCAGTATTTGTAGAAGATGTCAAGGAGAAAAAGTTTAAGACTTTACACGAGTGAAGTAATTCATGAGATTTCACCCTTTAAATGAATAAGAACATTTGTATCCGAGTAAGATTGAAAATCTCCCGGGTGAGTATATCTGTCTCATACTCTACATCACAGAAATCAGGTAGGAATGTGCTCAATTAGCTTTCAGGTTAACATTGCAGATCATACGAATAATCTTTACCATCTTAGTCATTTATGCATTAACATTAAAATCATTTTGCCACAGGGAACAGGATGTTATCCCTAATGATGCTTTATAGATCATTGGACAAAAATGGAAAAAAGATGCACTAAATAATGCCCTATTATGTGTAACAACCTCTACCTTCTTCATTGATAAAAAGTTCTACATAAGGATTCTTACCCATGAAGAGAGTCATATGTATCGTCTCTACTTTCATGACGCTGACATCAAGATTTAACCTCTTTGCTGTACTCTGCACCTCATGAGCATCTTTCCCATTGCCATATACATCCAAATTAAAGCCATTAAGGTCATTCTTATGCTTTGCTTAAGAGATCTATCAACTCCCAATATCCCTTCGCCCAGACCATTTTGCCTAAGAAAGATGCTCATTTAGAGAAAACTTGCTGGTCGCTTTGTCTATCTGCTGCCACTTTTTCTCCTTTTTCAGAAACTTTGGACTGACACCGTGAACATTGCAGACCAAAGACTTGGGTAAATCCTGTATACCTAAACAGCAATATTGACATCTCAATTAAGACAAAAATGAAATAACAGGTAGGGTGTTCTAATATTAATAAAAGGACATGATGCTCTAAAATGCAGTTAAGGCATCTTCCAATGCTAAATGCATGTGACCACAGTTTCCTTCTTTCTTCTTCTATGGAGGAGAATTAATACATAGACTAAACATACCTTGTCTTGGTATGCTCTCGTTACCCAATTGTTAGTGTGTTTCACAAAAAAAGCTTGAAGAGCCCCATTCATTTCCCTCTCGATATATTCCAAATAGTTTGTGTGGACACCGCCAACAAGATGATTTAAATTTATCACTCCAACATTTACCTGGGTGGTACCAACTGAGATGTTCTGGCTCCTCTAAAATTTTGCAACATCGTCATCCCTTGACGGGATAAACTGAGAAGTATCTCCAGCTGGTATTATACTCCGCCTTTCTTTGGAGAACTGCAAGGGAAAAAATATTTGTTAATAATCACATCCATCTCAACATCTTCGCCTGTCATATTATAATTTATTTAGCTGTTAATCAGGGACTACCTTTCCAGGGTAAAATGAAATCCTGAAGTCAGCCTTGAAACCAATTCGCTCCTCAAGCCAATTGCATATATAAAGGTCCTGATCTTCAGGAGAACTTAATGAAAGATGGTTAGGAAAAATTAGCTCCTGGTCAGATTTAAATAGCCATGGAACCAGCAACATAGCATTCTGCTTTTCTGATCTGGCTAAGTGAGCTGCTCGGAATAGAAGATTTACAGCAGTTCCTGTTATCAAAGGAAGCTAGCCGTTGTGACTACATGCCTTCTATCATCTGATAGATTCTGCTTGGTAGAATCTCCTCAAAATCCACCTTCATAACAATGACCATGGTTCTTATATCCAGATCATCATTCATAATTTCACCTTCAACCATGAGGACCCTCCTCCGGGTAAGTGGTGTAGTAAAAGTTTGCTTCGACCCTTGCTGCACAGACATCCACAATCTTTTCTGATAAATAAATTTAAGAGCCAGAGAAGATAGCTTATAGTGTCCATCGACACATCAAGCTTGATTGTAAAATTATGACATCCAACTAACATCTGTCTATTACTCACAGTATATCATGTAAATATTTCATGTTGGACATGTCAAGGATAAATGACGGAGAAACTATCCCATTTTACTGGTTGAAAGCCTGTAACAGTCCTACTGCAGAATTCACACAAGATGAAAATGTTCCTGGATATATGTGCAACAATTTACAATAAATATAAAATGAGAATATCTTTTAGAAATTTCACACCTTGATGCAAAGGTAAGCTAACCATCCTACTTAATGTGCAAGAGTAGGCTATCTGTCCTACTATATATGTCCAAAAAGAATAAGTGAATATCTAGAGCAAAGTTAAAGCACTGATAAAATATCAAAACAGGAGCATAGGTAATATCACCATAGTTACTTATGCTAGTGAAGATTATCTTACCTTCAACAATTAAATAGACTAAGCATCAAAAAGAAAAAGAAAATAAAGAGCACTCACGTAGACTAAATGCACAGGTCAAGTGCAAACAGAACAAATATTTAGCATTCCATGAAGAGGTAATGCAAACAGAATATAGGCAACTAAGATAATCTAAAATCAACAATATTTGTAAATCACAAATGAACTATTACCTTTTCTTATTCCAAATTGATCCACAAATGGGCGCGGCGCGACTGCCTAACTAATATGCCAACAATTCTGGCACATCAAGTGCTGGCACTCCCTGCATAGATGAAAAACATGTGAGGATGGATAAGGAGAAGAAAATATCTCTAGTCTAATTGCTTCTTTTATTTTCGGAATATAAAAAAAAACACTAAGGGAAAAGGAGAGAAATTATAAAGGGAAATGAAGAGAAAAATAAGAAAGAGTGAAACGAAAATGATTAAAGAGTGAAAAGAAAATGATTTTCTTCTCTCGCTTATCCAGAGTAATGTTATCTCCTCCCTGTGGTCTCTTCTAAAACTTCCCACCACTGCATAGATTACGACCAAACTAGGCAGGACACATGTTTTGATTTTCTCTACTTGTCTCTTCCATTCCCTTGCTTTCTTAACTTTTGAAGCAGAGTATTAACCGCATGCCACAGTCCAAACCAAATACATCGAAAACAATGTAGAATATAACATCATCAAATGACAAAAGATAAGACACCAACCTTTTGTCTCTACTGGTTCCTTGCAAATTGATTTATGGAGAAAGGCTATATTAATCACATGGATCAACATACCTATAAATAAATCACATGGATCAACACCAAGAAATACAAATGTGAGAAAAGACAACACATAATGGTGAAGGAATAGCAATAGAAGGAAAGAACTAAAAGATTTAAAACAGAAAAAGCCACTGTCCATGCCTGATGAGTCAAACAAACCCAAGCCTCCCCTCCCGTCACGACCAAAAACTACTCATGTATACGATTTAACACAAGTTGAATATAAAAAGAAACCATCAAAAAATTGACTTAATCCCATAACCAAAATAGAAATTCCAGAAATCATCAGCATCAAGAAAATATCTAGCAATATGTACCACCTAAAGAGACAGAGTAGTGCTTATCCTGAAAAGGAAATAGAATTGCACATGCTGAATCATAGAACACAGTGTTTCTCATATAATAAGGGAGGGGTAGAGGCAGGGGTAAGGTTTCAGTGTAAAACCATCTTGCTTAACAATGTGAATTCTAGCAGTCTTAAAAACACAGCATCTTGCTTAAGAGTACTTTTGTTAAAACTTTAAAGAATAGAAGAACGGAACTTGACTCCATCTCTGATGAATAAGATGTTTTTCTAGTTACAATTTGCTTAAATTATTTTTGTTTTAGAGAGGAGAAAACTAGCTTATTATTGAAAAACCTTTTTGACTGTCACAGAGTAGCAGCTCACGGCTGCTAGCCTAAACAGATGATTCATCAAAACCAAACACCTACCATATTTCTTCAAACTACTTTTAAAATGATAACCTTGAAGATGTTCATAAAAAGCTTAAGGTGCTTCACTTAGTTCCTATTCTTGGTTCCTAGATAATTTATAAAGAGAGTATTTCAAAAATCAAGTGTATTAATAGTTTAAACATTTAAGTTATAATTGAGAGTTCTGAAAATCATGTCAAAGGTATCCCTCAAACAAAGGTTCGGGGTTAAATAAATGGCTCATGTAGCACCTCGCCCATTTGAAAGGTTTAAATGAACCCATACCTCCTGGGAAGAGCCTATGAGTGTCTATGCTAAGAATAATGTTTTATGAGGTATAATAATAGCACAATGGTTGTATTTCAAGTTTTGAAGTCAAGAAACGTAGCGAAACAAAGGTCGGCAAAAGTTATTGTAAGTTTCTCTAATAAAATTTTCTGTCAAATGTCTTTGATGTTTTCTCCCAAAATATAAAGATTTAAAAGGCCCATGACCTATCAAATCGAAGGTCTACAAGTCTAGTTTGCAACGCACAAAACCTAACATCAAACCAGCATCGGAGTAAGAAGTTATGAGTGTTTTACTGCAGACTGTCTGGGCAGAATCCAGGTTGCAAACCGGGTAGGGTCAAAAATATGGTATGTCGGCTATACAACGTTTTAACCCATAAAAACATTTCTTTTCAGTTCCTAACCAGAAAGAAAGCTTAAGAGGGGGTTCTAATGGAGTTCTTGGGTGATGAAGGTACGTTTTTAGCAATTTCTGCCATTAAAGGTTGCCCCCATGCCTAGAAACGTGATCTCTACAGCAATAAAATGACAAAAGTATAAATAGGTCACAGCATTTTGAAATAGAATCAATAGAACATGTTTTAGAACCACAAAATGAGACATAATTTTTTTTACAATTTTATCCACCTTCCACATTAATAAAAAGTATAAAGAACACACTAAAGATGAAAATAGACGGAGGAGTGGAAGAACAAGTTAAGAAAGCAACAGAAACTTGCCTGTTACCTGTCAGACGTTGCTGCATATACCATATGGGGACTCCAAACTGATCTCATGGAAGGCAAATTCCCCTTAAAAAGAACAGCCCACAAGAATGGAAATGAGAAATCATTATTCGGGCAACAGGGTACTAAGGTGCACGTGAAGATCTAGTTGTGGACATGCTTGACTGAACAAACATATGGAATAGAATCACAAATAACTGGATCTTCATACTTCATTTGTTGTCTGTTCTATCAAGTCCCTCTAGCAGAAATGTATATGTCTGGGAACTAAGTCGAGAACCATTTTTCTCCATAACATCCAACAACTCAGAACATCTATCTACAAGTCCCCTCTTAAGTAAGCCATCAATTAGAAGCTTCCAAGCTACTTCATCATTATTGTACCCACAATCAAGAAGTCGAAAGAAGGCTGCCTTAGCTTTATCATTATTTCCATCATCATACAACCCACATATAAGGAGCTTGTACGACTCTAAGCGTGGTAAAAAACCTTGTGTAAGCATAGCGTCAAGAAATCTTGTTGCATCCTCATACATTCTCAACTTGCAACAACAATTTACCATTGAGGTGTACATATCTTCAGAAGAAGACATTCCGCAACTCTGCATATGATCAAGTAACCTCGAAGCCTCCTCAAGACGTCCTTCTCTACAGAGACCAATAGCAAGCGAACTAAAAGCGTTAGTATTAGGAGGACATCCGTGTTCCTCCATTTTATCAAAGAGTTTAAGCAAAGTTTCATATTTCACTACTTTCCACACATCAGCAATATTAATGGAACTAGCCTCTATTTTGAGATCAAGTCCTCCTTGGGACAAATGTTTAATCAAAACAGAATAGGTGTAATGAGAAGGTTCATAACCAGAATCAAACATACATTTTAGCATATCAAAGGCTCGATTTAATAATCCTGCACGACCATAACCATCAATCATTACTGTATAGGTCATCAAATCTGGCCTAATTCCTGCCTCTGCCATCTTAGCCATCACATCTTCCGCTTCTTTCAATTTCCCTTCATTGTGATATGCAACTAAAAATGAAGTGTAAATGCAGACATCCGGCTTGTGTCCCCTAGATATCATTAAACTAAAAACTTTGTCAGCATGGTCAAAGGCACGTTCTTTTAGTAGTTGCTCAATCAAGATACTGTAGGATTCAATTGTGGGTTCTACACCACTTTCTGGCATGCTTTCAAGTAATTGTGCTGCTTCTAGCTGCTTACCCTGTTTACACAACCCGTTAATCAGCACATTATAAGTACATGTGTTTGGGGAGCAACCTTCCTCGATCATCTTCTTAAACAATGTGAAGGCAAAATCAAATTTTTCAGCTTTGCAATGTCCATCAATTAGAGCAGTGTACATTGCTACATTAACCTTTATACCCTTCTCTTTCAGAGAACTACAAATGGTGTTAGCTTCTTCAACTCTACCTCTTTCACATAGGCCATCAACTAGAGTACCATAAGTCCACTCATCAGGAGCTAAACCATTCTCCTCCATCAATCTAAGCAACCTAAATGCACTATCTATTTCACCCTCTTTACACTGTCCATGAACTAACAAGTTAAAAGTGACATTACTAGGAGACAGTTTGCGCTCAAGCATCTTATCAAGTAGTGACATTGCCTTATGCACCTTTTTCGCCCTACAAAATCCAGAAATCAATTCATTGTATGTACGTACATTTGGGATACAACTTTTCGATTCCATTGTGTCTAAAATACTTAATGCAACATCAACCAAACCTTTCTTACAGTACCCATCAATCAAAGCATTGTATGTCACCACACTCGGAACTAGCCCCTTTTCCGACATACCATTTAGTAACTCTCTTGCTTCGTCAAGCTTAGAGTCTTTACACAAACCATCGATGAGAACAGTGTAAGTATGAACATTGGGCTCACAACCTTTCTCCCTCATCTCATCAAACAAACTCAATGCTTCTACCCTCCTATCCAATCGACACAATGCATCAATGAGAATCGTATATGTACGGACATTAGGAGAACAACCATCATCTCCCATTTCCAAAAACAGCTTCATCGCTTCATCAATCCTCCTCGTTTCACACAATCCATGAATCAAATTATTGTACGAAACCACATTTCTTCGACAACCCTTATTCTGCATTTCCCTAAAAACCTTAAAGGCACTATTTACATCTTTTCTCCTACAATGCCCTAATATAAACGACGTGTACGTATGTGTATCCGGCCTCAAACCAGCTTGCAAAATCTTACTCAAATAAACCTCAGCCTCAACTACATTACCCAATTTACAATAACCATTAATCATCGTATTAAAAGTATAAACATCAGGCTTAATCATATCATTCAACATCTCATTATACACACTTTTCATATCATCAACCATAACAAACCGCGATAACGCCATCAACAATGTATTATAACCCCACCCATTAAGCTTAAACCTATACCCATCATCACATTTATTCATCTCCCGCACAAAACCCATCACAAAAACGACATCCTCAGTTGTTCCACATGATTTAATCATAGAAAGTCTCGTTCTTTCCGCGACCTGAAAAAGCTTATTGGAAATCAAAATACGCAAAAGGGGTGCATAAGATTGAACACTGGGTTTGAAAGAGGGTATACGGGAGAGGTAATCAAAGAAGGAAAACGCGATATGGGGATTAAGATTTGGGTTTTGTGAGAGGAAAGAAGAGAGACGAGAAGGGGAAAGTGAAGGAATTAGATTCTTGAGAGATGGGTGTTTTTGCCAATTTGGGTGTGAAAGGAGATTGAGGAGCTGAGAAGAAAGAGGGTCAATGGAAATGGGTTCTGATTCATCTGGTGACAAAATGGATGAAGGAGAAGAAGCGACTGAAAATGGGAAAGATTTGATTAAGGAGAAGAAAAGAGAAATAGACTGACCTGAACGGAATGGAAATGGAGTAGACAACGCCGTCCATTGTATCATTGTCTTGGAAAATCGATTCCAAGAACGAAGAAGAAGAGAGAAGAGATCAAGTTTGGGTATTCATGGAGGTTAACAGAGCGGCGATTTTGCTGTGGCAATACTTTTTTCTTGCTGAGTGACAGAGGCGGACTTCGGTGATAGTACGCTGACATTTGAGGGGGTGAAGTTGCAAAATGAAGAAAAATAAACACAAAAATAACCATTTTTAGGACGCTATTTAGGGTTTGGCCAAAAAAATTCTAAATTTTAACCACATTTAGTGACCGTTTGGATTGACTTATTTTAGGTGCTTTTAAATCAAAATAACTTTTAAGCAGTTTTGAAGTGTTTGGATAAAGTTAAAAAACACTCATTGTAAAGCCAAAATAAGAAAAATAAGTCAAAAGTCATGAGTTAGAAATCTTAACTTATAGCTTTTGGCTTATAAATCATAAGTCAAAAGTCAATCCAAACAGACCCTTAGAAGGTCATTTGGTTGATAGGATATTGGCATATGATATATTATTGTATCCTTATCGAACTTATGTCGTTAGATGTATAAGTTCAATTTATTACATGTAAATTATATCTTTTCCTTTTGAACTTATGCACATAAGTTTAGTTTCAACATGTTATGCCTTAAGAAGTCGATAATTCACATGCCATAAGTTATATGTTACGTAGTTTTTACCAAAATTATGTTCGTTAGAGACATAAATCCAGTTTCAAATCCTACAAGGTTATGCCATAAGAGAGGGAACTTATTACAACATAAGATAAAAGTTTTATAAATGTACATATGGAAAAGGTCATATTTGCCCCTATACTCTCATGAAAAGGTCATATTTGTCCTTCGTTATACTTTTTTGATATATTTGCCTTTGTCATCCAACTTTAAGGCCATATTTACCCTTTGTCCGTTAAATCCCCATATTCCCACATAAAATTACCTATGTGGCGCGTAGGTGGATTTTATTTTTTCTTAATTAAATCTAATCTCTATTTAAATCATTTTAACCCGCCCCACACGATTAAGCCCAATCCACTACCAAAATAAACCAAAAAGCAGGTCGTTGAGTGTCCAGACTACCGTGGGTTTCCATTTATGTTTTCTGGTGGCTTCATGAGATCTATTTTTGATCTATTTCTGGTCGTTGAGTGTTCTCAACCAAAAACTACATCTATATTTGAATAAAATGCTTAACCAATTTTGTGTGTCAAGATTAGAGATGAAAGTTGGCTCTAATATACTTAACAAAAGATGTTGGATTGAATGTTAAAATCTATTTTTGTTTTTAATCTGATTGTTGCCTGATATGAAAGAGGAGATATATAATTTTTTATGTTTGTTTGTATAGAAACGCCTGTGTAGAGAAATTTTAAGCGGGAAGCAAGTTGGGTTTATTTTGGTTACAAGATTGGATTTAATCGTATAGAATAGGTTAAAATGAATAAAATAGAGATTAGATTTAATCAAGAAAAAAATAAAATCCACGTAAGCATTAGTAATTTTTTGGGAATATGGGGATTTAACAGATGGATGGTAAATATGGCCTTAAAGTTAGATGATAAGGGTAAATATATCAAAAAAATATAACGAAGGGCAAATATGACCCTTTTCTGAGAGTACAAGGGTAGATATGACCCTTTTCCGAGTACATATTATGAATTAAATATTGCATAACTTATGTTATGCGAAATTAGATCAAAATTAAAAGTATTTAGTCTACAATTTAAAGGACAAAAATTAAAAATCGCCTTAAATAGGTCAATCATGCAAAATCTTGCCCCATGATTATGCCCCTCGTCAAGCCCACAACCTTCTCTTGATCTGAACTTTAACGTGGACATTAGGGCCCAACAGAAAAATTGGGCTTTAAAATGAAACGGCCCTTAACTATAAAATGCCACTCTACTTAAAGTTCTAGCAATTTTGGGAAACTTACACAAATTTCACTACTTTAGGAGCTAATTACTTACATATTCTTTAATGCAATATTAAGAATCTTACCAGATTTTGGTGAGTTCAGATATGTCCAAACGCATGTATCTCGGGATACATGGGGTCAAACTTAGGTGTTATTTGTTCTAGATACATTGTATTCAAGTAGATTTACATGCATCTAGGATACATAGACAACAAATTTTGGTCGCCTCAGTCACACTTCGCTCGCCACTCTTCTATGTCTCTGGTATCCCATATACATGTGAATCACATCAAATGCATACGTATACTATATCAGTGGGTATCTGGTGTGATTTGCATGTATCTGGATACATGACTATCTCTCTCCCTATCTCGCTCATCTCTCTCCCTATTTTAGTGTATATGATAGTAAAAATACATGTATCTAGGTGTATTTTTCTCAATATATGATAGAAAATTCTTAATTAGTGATAAGATACGTAATTATTTGAAAGTATATATAAAATTAATATTTATAATATAGATGTATGTCTAATAATGTAGCGTTCCTTATAATTTTCTCATAATAACTATCCTGCTTTTTTTAGCATGAAACATACTTGTATTATTGTTTTTCAAGAAATACATTCTCTCCTCTCAAATTAACAAATCCCTTTAGCTCCAAAGAGGTGATTATTGTACAATGGCACAAGGCAAAATATTGTCTGTCTTAAGTTTTATAATTACACAAACTAAACTGTATAAATGGAAAACATATTGGTGATACATAAAAAACAAACATTAAATTTGCACTATGAATAGATAAGGTAGCTGTCAAACCTTTAACAAAAAGAATTAAAAATATGAAATAATAATAATATATGAAAACATTGTTGTGATTTGCTGTTTAATCGTTGTAGCTACTTATAATTAATATTCAGAGATACATTTTAATTATGGATAATTAACCATATAGTATCACAATATAATTTGTGCATTTTAATTGAAAAGTACATCCAAAAGGGCAAAAGAAACAAAAATAATTATGATGATGATAACACCATAATCTCCTCGTGGATATTCCAATATCCAAATGATTTCTGCATATTTTCTCTTTTTAATTAGGTGTATACCACACAAGATTAGATATTATAAATTATTATAAAATTAATCAGATCCTGTATTCACTATTGAATGCTGACTAAAGCTTGTAAAGTACATAACATACATAGTATTGGGACAAATGTGATATATACTTTTAACAAATGGATCTATGAATAGCCTCCGAGGTTTAATTTAGTTGTCAATGAAGTGAGTTATCTGATACCTATTAACGATATGAGATGATAAATATTTCATAAAATTAGTTAAGATGCGTGTAAGATGTCTAAACACACCATTTACAATTATAAAGAAATGAATATATGAAAAATTATAATAGAAGATGGAATTGTCGGAGATAATATATGGTAGTATGCATGTGATTTGTAATTTTATTTGCATATTGTTAAAATAAAAATAAAAAACTACTTGTATTAGATTTCAGTTTTGTCCTATTATTAATATAGATAGATTGGACAAAAATGAAAATAAAAGAATAAAATAGAGATCTTTATAATAAAAGTAGGTGAGTCATTATCTAGTTCTTCTTTGTCATTTATACTTCTTTTTTTTAAAAAAATTAATATTTTAAGTGGTCATATATCCTCAAAGTCACTAATTGCCAATGTTATGATGCTAACTAAGTTTTGATGAACTCATTTTCCAAGAATAACCCTACTTCTAAAAATAACTAATTATTTATTTTTCTAGATAAGTTAATATGAAACACTACCATAATAATAATAATAATAATGCACAATAACAAAGAGGGCTAAAAAATTTTTATTAACATTAGTTAATTGTCATTAAATCCAATATTGCTATAGGTTTTAGCGGTATTTACAAAGATTACTAAAATGTAATTGACACTAGCTAGTAATTGCCTATAAAATATATATTTAACGGCAATTAAGTTATTTTCGTTAATTAATTACTCCTAAAAATCATTTTTGATACAGTAACAACCTAACATATTTGTACATAAAGCCACAAAATACTTTGATCAAATCAAACCTAAGATTCGGAAGTCATCTAGTCTTGATTGGAGTCCAATTAAGAATTAAAATAAAACAAAAACAATGATAATATGTATTGATAACTACCCACTACTATTCATCAAAAGCATAAGAATGAATTTTATAAGGTATTTTATAAGTTTATATGGTACTAAATGAATGCTTTTGGACTAGATAATCTAGCTCAAAAAAATAAATCTATGAGGTCTGTTGGATCAAAACAAACGACAATACATGCTATAAATTTGAAATATGAAAATTTACTATATAGATATAGCTACTTAATTATAAAAGTCAATTTCGGCATAATTAATTATTAGTTTCTTTCAATCAACTAAGCTAGCATTTTATTTCATCTCCAAAACATGAACAAAAGTGAGTTGTAAAAACATATATATCAAGTATTACATATGTTCAAAATTTGTTGACTTAACTATTTGACGAGTTAGGAAAATTCAAGAAAGCTAAGCCAAATTAGTAAAGTACAGTGAGAATGGAATAATTTCGATATTGTATAATTAGTTCAAAAAGAAGTGTTTGTAATGTATAGGTGTATATCTATGAAAAACAGAATTAAAAAAACCTTTAAATATTTATACCTATGATAATGTTATGTATTCTATAGGAAGATGTATCTATGTTCATTCGATGTCTATGTACATTATAATCTATAATATAATAACAATAAGCAAATGGTCTTTGCATTTCATTTTACTCGACCTCTACATCATAAAGAAGTCATTTTATTTATCTATTTTAACTAATCAAATGAGTTTTATTATTTTTCTGAGCATATTATTTTTAGTATTAAATAACTATATAAAGTAATAACAATTTAATAGAGTTTCAAAACATCATTAATAATGTTAGTTTAGCAAAATACATCAATGAAAGAAGTATTGAAAACACCTCTAAATTCGGCATGAATTATTAGTTTTATCCGTGAACTAATGACAGTCTTAAAAATATTCTTTTACTTAAATAATTAAACTTTACACCCCCGATCTTGCAACATCAGTGAAATACACCCCTAAATTCTGGTCAAGTTTAGGGGTGTTTTCAACACTTCTCTCGACTTTTTATTAAGAGTTTCATACTCCTACAAGAGTTTGAGTCCAATTGCTATGTCATGTGGCAAATCGGGGTGTATCCAAGGTGTATCAAAGTTAAGTTATTGAAGTATATGAGTGTTTTTAAGACTATCAATAGTTAAGGGACGAAACTAATAATATGTGCCAAGTTTAAGAGTGTTTTCAATACTTCTCTCATAAATAAATAATATGAAAAATATAAATCCTTAATTTTGTATATGTTTACCCTAGATATTTGTATATGATTTATGAAAAGTTCATAATAAATTACCCTCTTTGTAATTGGCAAGCGAAATATACAAATGTAGTTCTGAAAAATTCTTAAATGAATAAATATAGAATTTGTATATACTTGTCTTATTTGTATATTCACAAACGAAATATACAAACAAACAGAAATATACAAACTACAACCTTCTTAGCAAACAAAACTATAGTTATGAAGTGCATGCAATTATCGAAATTATAATTATAGAGTCTTATTATGTCCGTTATTACTAAAATTTACCTTGAACATTAAAAGGCATTGAGCATTACCATAGCAACACATTAATACGTCAGAAAAAGCAAAGAATGTCCCCATTATTTTTTAAAATTTCTGAAGAAAAACAGTTTTTAAGTTCATTTCAATTAAATATAGTTCAGATCCAAGTAAAATCCCAGTCAGCCAAAAAAAAGAGTATAATTTTTTTAAAAAAAATTGTCCTTCTCATGAAAGATCTAAGAAGAGACACATAATCATGTGAAAATGAATAAAAAAAACTTCACACTACTTTTATAGCCAACTATAAATAATTACACTTAGCTTTGTTGAAATATAGTGCACTCTAGCTCAATAATTTCTTCTCCATAACAACACTTGGCCATAATTTTCCAAATTAATCATCCACTATTTTCAATGGATTTTCCAAAAAGATTGAAGGAAAAAATTGTGGAAATTGTGAAGAAAACAATGAAAATTGGAAAAGATGATCCAAGAAAAATTTGGCATGCATTTAAAGTGGGATTGTCACTCACTTTAATTTCATTGTTTTACTATTATAGGCCTCTTTATGATGGCTTTGGACAATCAGCTATTTGGGCTGTTTTAACTGTGGTGGTTGTTTTTGAATTCACAGCAGGCAAGTTCTAGGTTTTATCCCTTTTTTTTGTGATAATTGTGATGTTCGAGTCAGTTTGTCTACACTTTAATTAATTTTATGAGATACATGTAGTTTTATCTAGAAAAACTTATACAAATGAATAATTGTGATGTTGGAGTCAACTTATCAATTCTAGAAATGCTAATTATTTATTTATTTTGGTTTTTCAGGTGCAACTTTGTGCAAGTGTTTAAATAGAGGTTTTGCCACATTAACAGCTGGGGCATTAGGTGTTGGAGCAAAATATTTTGCTGACTTATTTGGGAAAGAAGGGGAACCCATTGTTTTGGGTATTTTGGTCTTTACACTAGGTAAATTATGCAAGTCAAAGCATATTATATAATCCATGGTTGGCTTCATGAACTAATAATGAGGAGAAAAATATAAGTAACTTCAATCTCATTTCACCAAAAAAAAATTTAAAAAAAATATGGATGGTTCACAAAACAATTAATAATCATATATATAAATGACATAAAAACTTTTCTATACATATTATCTATTGTAACATTAATATATTTTTATGCATAAATTTATTTTTCACGTTGAAAATATTGAATTCAGATGAGTTTGGCCTCAATACTTCATCCACCTCTTACATTAACGAGCAATAACAAAAAAAAAGTTCAATTTTAATCGTAATTTGAATGATCGATTTTCAACTCAACTTCAAATACTAAAACAAGTAAGTTTAACCGCCAACATTACTAAATTCTAATTTTCAACTATTCTTTTTTTTTTTTTTTCATTTACTTAACTAGATTTTCAACGTATATACAGGTGCACTAGGTACATTTACGAGATTTTTCCCACACATGAAAAGGAGATATGACTATGGAATTTTGATATTTGTGTTAACCTTCAGTATGGTGACTGTGTCTGGTTATCGTGTGGACAAAATATTAGAATTGGCTCATCAACGTTTGTCTACTATTCTTATTGGAGCTGCTACATGCATGATTGTCTCTTTGATTGTTTGTCCTGTTTGGGCTGGAGAAGATCTTCATAAACTTATTTATACTCATCTTGAAAAACTTGCAAACTTCTTAGAAGGTAAGTGAATCTTCTGCTTCATTCTTTTTGTTCGTTCGAGGACATCTGATAAAATTGAAACGACACAGAGAATAGTAGCAGATGGTGATGTGAGAACTAGAGTTTGAAATGATATAGAATAATAAAAGTAGCGATTTCACGTATATTAGAATGAAGTAGCTAGGTAGATTACATGCTACAATGTATGATGGTACAAACAAATTCTTTGTTACTATTCCATTTCGACTTATGTGACGATATTTGACTCACGTAATTTAAGAACTTGTGATTTTATATTTGGTGATCATGATATTTTTATAGTTATATAAATATGTCATTAATATAATGGAAAGTAAAAAAAATTAAATTTATTTGTGAATATAGAAATGAAATCATCAGTTGTCAACCATTCATAATCAACCGTATTGGAAGAAGACAGTTCCACTCATATTAAAGTGTGAGACGCGAGACTTCTGCATGTCATTTCTTTTTAACAGATTAGTAAAGAAATAGTGACACGTAAAATTTATTTTGTGTGATCCATGAGGAGCAAAACAAAATAAAAAGACTAATAAATATATATACATTTTTTTTTTTATTTTTGCAGGTTTTGGAAGTGAACATTTCATCTTTTCAGAGAATGATGAAATTGTAAAGGCCTCTAATGAAGGATTCCTTGGAGCCTATAAAACAGTCCTTAATTCTAAAGCCACTGAGGAAGCTTTGGTGAGTAAAAAAAAATAAAATCAAATAACATCTTCTTATGTTATAATTTTTATAATCGAGAAATCTCTTAACGTCTCCCTAGCTTGTAAAATACGTCTAATCCACACATCACGTGTTATACTGTTTAGGCAAATTTTGCATGGTGGGAGCCTGGTCATGGATCTTTCAGGCTACGTCATCCATGGAAGCAATATTTGAAAATTGGTGTACTTGCTAGAGAATGTGCATGCCATCTTCAAGCACTTAGTGGTTACTTTAATTCCAAGCCTCAGGTATATTATATTATATTATTTTTATTTTTTCATATAAAAAATTAATTACTATTTTAATTTCACTAAATTAATGAAAATATCAAAAAGTCTTACACAACTGTGAAGTGTAAGACTTTAAAGTGATCTCATTCCTTCCCCGAAATAGAATTATTGATCAATTCTCTTAATTACAAAAACTTTTTCACACTAATCGATCTGTCTCAATTCATGTGTCATACTTTTTAAAACTCGTTCAATCATAAAAATGATCCACTTTTTCCGAAACAATTTTACTCTATCTAAAATGACATGAAATTGTATTTCAAATTTGAGACGTTTTCCAACTCATTTCACTTTTAAAATTATATTTAATTAGTACATTCAGATATAAACGTTATTTTAAATATTTTTCGCAAAAAGTATAACCAAACTCAGCTATCATTGTTTCCTTGTATTTACATTGTAGCATAAGTTTTATCTAGTGATTTTTATATTATTCGTGTAACTTTTACCTCTTGTAATAGTTTTATTGATTTGATTTTGTAAATATTTTTTTTTATCTTAATATTAATTATTAAACTTTAATTTATTTTTAGGTACCAAGTGAGTTCCAAAAAAAAATAGATGAAGCATGCACAAAAATGTGCATAGAGTCAAGTAAAGTGCTAAAAGAATTAGCATTTTCCATCAAAACCATGACACAACTGTCGTCCTCCGCCGCAGAAATCCATCTCCGCCACTCGAAAGCCGCCGTCGACGACTTCAAATCGATCCTCGCCGCCACCGAAACACTGTTACTCTCCAACAAATTGGATCTATTGGAAATTTTTCCGGCGATAACGGTGGCGTCCGTACTCATTGACGTCATCAATTGCATCGATAAAATCTCCGAATCCGTTGAAGATCTATCGGTTCAAGCACATTTTAAAAAGGCGAAGAACAAGGAATTTTCTTCGTCGTCGCCGGAGAAACCGCCGCCGCAGCACCAGTTGCTCCACCGCGGAATTGTTAAACCGGTTGTCGATGTAGACGATGCTGGTGGTGGTGATTTTGTTGCGATTGAGATTTGCGGTGGTGGAGCAGCGGCGGCGGGAAAGGCGGAGGTGAATCCGGCGGAGGTGAAAAAATGAGAGTAGTATTGGGAGGGAAAGTTTAAATGAACTTTTTGAGTAGTTAAAACTTTCCCTTTCTAAGTTATTATTTCCGTTATACTGTGTTACTCAGATTCTTTAAAAATGACGCGAAATGAATGTTGAATATTTCAAAAATATTATATTTTTGGAAATTTCATCATGAGTGCGATATCATTTTTAAAAAACATTCGAGCAACATAGGTTGTATATATGAATATGTAGCTTCATGATAGGAGCAACTTTTTGTTATTTTTCTTTTTAATCAAGTATTTTGGTCTCCATCTATTTCTTTTTGCAACAAGCTTACAATCTACTTGAATTATATTCGGAAAATCAAGACAATAATGTGCTATTTTGTAACCTTAGCCGTATGAATAGCTTATACAATTAATTCTTGAAAAATTATAAGGATTCATAAAAAGTTAAATATTATTGCTAGTAATAATACAAAATAAATCCTCCGTTCTGCTAGAAACGCGTAGTTAACTACTTAACTTAAACTAAAGAGAAAAACAATAGTAGTAGGATGTGGTATAATAGATGGGGTTACTCCTCCCTTAACTAGAGCTCTCGGATTTGAGCTTCGAATATGAAAAAATCTGTAATGGGGAGTGCTTCCCTCAGATGGGGTCATATGCGACGCAAATTCAAAATAATCAGGTATCAATACAAATATCAAACACTGGGTGGGTGCAGAGGCGAAGCCAGCATACTGGTTGGGGTTCATCTGAACCTCCTTCGGCGGAAAATATTACTATTTATACATGATTAAAATTATTTTTTATGTATATATAGTAGATATTGATCCCTCTTCGATTAGTTCGTGTATTTACTTCTTCAGATTTTGAACCCCTTATTTAAAATTCTAACTCCGCCACAGGGTGGGTGAAAAACAAAAAGGAAGAAGATGAAAACAACAATAAAAATATTTATCCAATATGGAGAACTTTAAAATTCAAAGGTAAAAATACTAAGTCGGAGTAATAATGCACTTCTCTTCATTTTTGTCTTCAAGACTTCTTTGCTATGGCCAAACCTATTTACTAACTTTTAAAAAAGAGAGATATAAAAAAGAAAAAGAAAAAGGAAAAGGGTCAAAAATGCCCTTAAATTATGTGAAAGAAAAAAAATGTCCTTCGTTTATAGTTTGGCTCAAAAATGTCCTTATCATCAATATTTTGGTTCAAAAATGCCTCCATTTGTACTTTGGTTCAAAAATGTTCTTGCCGTCAATACTTTGGTCCAAAAATGCCCATATTGTTATTTAATGAGTCAAAATGCTCATTTTTCAAATAAATATATTATTATTTTCTTTTTAATCATTCTTTTTCTATTAATGTTTTTTTTTACATTAGCAAATATTTATCTTACTTCAATTCAGAAAAAATAAAAAATTAAAATATTTCTTATTTTATTTATCATTATTTCTTATCATTATATGAATATAAATTAATGATGGATATACTATGATCTTATATATATGACATATATTATCCGTCGAAAGGGTACATGAAGTTATTCTATTTTAATTGATAAAATGAGATTAAGAAGAAAAAATATTTCCTACATTTTTATTTGTTAAAGTGATTTTAGAAGAAAGAAAACAAGAATAGTGTTCTTTAATAAATATTTATTTTTTGGTTTTCCATACTGTGTACGGTACCCACATTGGAGCCCGACTAAATACGGATTCGCGCCGGAAAGTCCCACATTGGGGGGTAAAGCGCTCCCTAACAAAGGCGATTCCGTACCCAAGGGGACTCGAACGACCTCATGGTTAAGGATGAAGGAGTATTTACCACTCCACCACAACCCTTGTTGGTGTTCTTTAATAATATTTAAATAAGGAAGAAGATGTGTTTAAAAAGAAAAAATATAATATATTTATTCGGAATAGGGCATTTTTGACCCATTTTGTAACTATAGGGGCATTTTTGGACCAAAGTATTGACGGTAAGGGTATTTTTTAGCCAAACTATAAACGAAGGACATTTTTGTTCCTTTCACATAGTTTAAGGGTATTTTTGACCCCTTTCCCTAAAAAAAATTAAAAAGAAAAACAGAGAGAAGGTTCGTGCATGTGAAGTGGAGTTGGGTGTGGGAATGCGTCAATAAGGAGTTGTGAGAGTTGCACGAGTTAGGAGAAGTATAGATAGACCAAATTAAGAAGAATTGAGGGGAGACGATTAGACAGTATATGCATATATGGATACTATTTCATGTTACTAAGGACATAATTTTAGATAAGAAAGTGTGAAAGTCGAGGATTATGGTAAATTGTTAGTAGGTAATCAAATGTCCTCCCCCTTTGTTGCTTCAATGTGTTTTACTATATCTGTTGATTCATTTGCTTTGTATCTTGATATTTTGTTGTCATAATTTTTAGAAATCTTACTTCGAAATTTTCTCTTTTGAGTCGAGAAATTATCAAAAATAATACATCTTTACTCCCACAAAGATAAATAGTAAATTTTGCGCATATCTTACCCTTCCATATATACAACCAGCCTATTAAATTTATTGTTGTTGTAGTAGTAGTATTAACTAAAACATATTAAAATTAAAGACGTGTAAAATCATGTACTTGTGTACGATTATTGTACCAAAAATCTTTAAAGTAAAAATGACCTGCTTTTTCCTTTTGGCAACACTAATGATGCTTACCATTTGAAGTTAATTAAATTAATTAGTAGCTACATTAGGTATGTAAACATTATGGCTAAACACATAATCCTATCACCTATTGATAATGACCTTACTTCTCTTTGTCGCCCTTTTTAGAGGGTGTTTTACTTAATTAGTGTGAAATTTTCAGGCACATAAAATTGAATTGACTCAGACCTGCGTATCGAACACCAAAGAAAAATTGAAAAAATCACTATTTTTGAGTCATAACAGTTCTAACAAAAATAGTCCCTAATTTATGTGCCATAACAACATTAATTCATGGCAAAAACAGGAGCTAGGAACTGTCAAATAAACAACATTATTAGAAAGCTTCATTTTTATATCTTTCTTCGCTAGTAAATCCGCCACTTTGTTTTGCTCCTTAATGATCCGTGTGAGTTTTTTTTTCCAACATTTTATCAAGTGCATTTAATTTAACCCTTTTTTTTTACTACCATGCTATAATAAATTTAAATTTTATGTGTGTGCATTCAACTTGCTTTTGGTGTTTTGTGGGACAATAATTAGTGCTAATTAACTGAGGTCCAACCTGTAGACATTTTTACTAATATTCAATGTATAGGTTAAAATTAAATAGACATTATCTTAGACTGTTTAATTTGGACCTAATTAAATTGAGAAAACTTAACGAGGAAGATTACAGTTTTTTTCATTTGGACTTTGAGTTGTTTCCCACTAATTAAAAATAATGCAAGTAAAAAATTCCTAGTGGGTACGATGATGAATGTGTAGACTATAGTACTTATAGTATATGCTTTTTATTTTAATTGAAAAAAAAAAATGACTAGGATCATCCTAGGGATCAGTTCAAAATGAACTGTTTAACTAGGTAATTGACACTAACTTTAGTTTGGCCTTTAATCTTTTTCAGATTGCACCTACCCATAAATATATGTATGGAGCTAAATGTGTTACTATTCAGTAGTGATAATAATTTTAGGGCTATTGAGTTAATGTCGTTATATTTTATTTTTATTTTTTTTAGAGTCGCTAAAAATATTTATATAGAATGCTAGTTGTTAATACCTATATTTATCATTGTTGAAAATTAAAGGCATTATTTGTCATTATAATGATTTATTCATTTGATCATTTCTTCAAATATTAACACTGCTTATAAAATATCTTGAGTATCATTGTGACCAATCGAGGTCGTTTGGTCAAGTGTATTAGAAAAAATAATGTATACATTAGCTTTGTATATTATTTGTACCTTGTTTAATAATTTGTTTCAACTTATGTATAACTAATGTTTGGATTAGTTATACATTGTATTGTGTATTAACGTGCATATTACTAATATCATGATTTTTCATGTATTAGCAATGCAATGGTTTTAATGCATGCATTAGCATGATAAAAGACCTAATTGACCCTCAAAACATTTTTTTTTACATATTTTCCACCATAATAGTGAAGGGTATATTTGTAAATAATTGTTTTATGTAATGCATTCTATTTTTAATGCATCAAACCAAACAATGCTTATAAATAATCCATGTATAATTAATACAAGCATAATTAATACATACATTACTAATGCAAACATTGTTAATACACTCTATTTAGCATTGTTCTTATGCATCATCTTAATTATGTTTTTGTTAGTGATCTAATCATTACTTTTTGACATTATTGTGTGTACAAATATTTGACTAGATAATCTATTGAAAATTAAAGCAAGAAATCCACTATAATTTGTTCTTATGATCAGCACCTCTCCTTTTCAATTATTTTTTTCTCTAATTCTGAAAAGCAAGTTTACTTATATTAATCATTGTTGGTTTACAAATTAATTACAAACAAACCTCCACCCTTCAAATTAGCATATTGCAAATATAATTAATCCAAAATTAGAGAAACCAACATGCAACTTAATTTTTTTTAAAATGTTAGGTACACTTTTTAATTAGAATCTAATGATGCTAATTTGGATGAAAGAAAATAATTAGTACTCCCTCCGTCCTATTTTATGTGGCACCATTTCCTTTTTTATCAGTCCAAAAAAGAATGTCACATTTCTTTATATGATAAATATTTAAAGGTACAATTCCTCTTTTACCCTTGTTGGTCCCACTTTAGATAGTACTCCAATACATTTATGAGGAAAGAGAAAAGTGAGTCTACTTTTTAATATAACTATTTTTTGAAAGGGCAATTTGGTAAACATTTTAAAGTTTTCATTTATTTCTTAAACTTCGTGCCCGGTCAAATATTGCCACATAAAATGAGACGGAGGAAGTATATCATAATTGAGTCATGTGAAATGCAAAAGGAAGGTAAGAGACGTGGGATTTGTCGTGGCTTGTGCACATGAACACATTATACATTTAAACATGCTTTAAGTTAGGTAAAAAAATAATAAGTCAAGTGGTTCATTTAATTAGTTTTATTTTCAAGGGTTCAATTACATACAAATGTGGCCTCTAGAGTACTTTTCATATTCTTTTGAGGGCATATGTAACAACAAAATACTTTTTAAGTCACTAGAGTATATACATATTTTAAAGAAAATTACTTTATATATATGGTGTAATCTTTTATTTAAAAAAAAGGTTCGGGTGAACATCATCGTGCCCCGCTAGATTTGCCAATTGACTGATAGTGAAAAGACTTATCCCCATGTAATTCGTACTTTTCTAGTAGTGCAATAAGTCTTTTCATTGTCAGAGGCTCGAACTCAAAATTTCTAATTAAATTATAAGTAGTAATTAATTTACAATATTATTGGAGGAGAATGAATTTTGTGGGACTCTACGTATGAGTCCAATCTCTATTAAGGTTCTTGAAAGTTACTCTATTATAAATCCTAGTTCACGTCAATATAATATAAAGGGTAACATATTCCCTTTAAGAGACATCTCGAAATCTCATAAATTTCTGGATATTCATAAAAACATCAAATATAGTCCCTTCACCAGACATTTCAGCTATTAAATACATCATAAGGAGGTCCAAATCTCCCTACATATATTCAAGAAATAAACTACTGAGAGTAATATATAACCATCGAATCATGAAGATAATTCAAAGAAAAGAATCAAAGAATAAATAAAATTATACCCAAATAGTTTATTAATAAAATATTCTTATTTCTTCAAATTTTATTCAAGGTTAATGTATTCTCTATAGATTAGGGAAAATAAGTTAGACTAGTACCCTTCCACATAATTGATTATTTTTTCTTCGTACCGAACACACCCTTTACCACCAAGAAAATTGAAAAACAAATCAGTATTGTAGTCCAAGTTGCACTGTAAGCTTATGTTTTACTGTGTAAATAAAGAGAAACAAAACTAAGTGAGGAATTAGAAGTGGAGGCTTCAATCCCACTGCATAACCACTTTCTAATTAAAGCTAATTAACCTTTAATCTGTTTTATAATCAGAAAAATATTAATTTAGAACTACAATATTTAATTTATTCAAGTTCATGAATGATAGGAAAAGTTATTTCTGATGTAATTCTGAACAATATACCATAAGAAATATTATACTCCCACCATCCAACATTAACGGTTAATTTTCTTAAGAAATTATTAACAAGGACAGTCTTACTAATTTATCTCTTAAAAAAAAATGAAATTTTACAAACTTATTTACATATCTTAATTTCATAAATGAAAAAGTAATTTAAAACAATTATTTATAGTGATGTGGATAACTAATATGGAACGAAAGTGGAGGAAGTAAGTAATTTTCATTCTATATTTCCACCTTATCATGGAATCCAAAGAAGGAGGTGATAACCAAATTCAGATTTTATTTTTCCAAAATACTATCAACCAATGCTAGAATTTAGTCATATAATTCATGGGACAACATTCAACATATGTGGGATAAAGCATGAACAATAGCTTATCTCTACATCGGTAAAATATAAAAGATATGTTAAGAAATTCTACATCGATAAAATATAAAAGATATGTTGGATATATAAATAACCAATTCTTACATACTAGTAATGTGTTTTAAAGTCGTACGGATTTAGGTCCAGAGCGAAATATCACTAGTTGATTGAATCGTGTAACAGAGTCACTTATGTGCCAGCCTTGTCGATGTAGGCCAGAGTTCAACTGAGTTTAGTAATGATTTCACAGTCCTCTTATATATTTTCTCTCGATTGATATATTACATGTAGAAGCTCCTGTACGTGTTGAAGGGTCACTTAATTCAAATTACTCCAAGAAATTCAATGGTTGTCACATGATTATACTACTTTTATTTAACTTTTTAAGAAATGAATTGAATTATATAATATAGTAATTAACACATTAAATCCACATCCATGCAAAAAGAATATTGCTGGCAAAAAACAAAAATGCATGACAGTCAACTAAGTGCTTCTCAACATCAGCTTCTTCATGTTTTACATATTATTTATTTCAATCCCCCCACCCCCCTTTGCCTAACCTGGGATCTCACACCTAGACTTTTCTTTTATTAAAACAATAATAAATTTATGCAGACAGTAAAAGGAAGATGGGCTGTGTTTGGTACGACAAAAAATGTTTTCCCTGAAAAATAAATAACTAGTATTTATTTTCTTGTGTTTGATAAGCAAACAATACTATGAGCGTGGCGCCGAGGGTTAGGGCTGTGGGGTGGTGCCCATGGGAACTATGGGAGTGGGTATTGGGTCAGGACATGTTGGAGGATCGGATGGGAAGAGACAATCAATATGGATTCTGATGACACTTATAAATGGACTAGTTTTTCATATTTTCACTAGAGAAATGATTATCTTATTTTTCAGAAACATTTTTTTTTTTTTAGAAAAAAACATGTCTGAGAACCACAAACACTCGAGAAACTACAACATGAAACTACACATTTTGTCCCTCAAATAGACTGGTCTTTACTCTGTAGCGTTTTAACTTATGCCTAGTGGGGCATAAGTTATTTAGAAATCAAAGTCACGTCTAGGCATAACATTGTGCAATATTATGATACAAAAATATAAAGGACAACATATATACTTATGTCTCACGAAAAAGCTATTCATTATGAAGTGTATAAATTAAGCCCAACACAAAATAAGAGCAAAAGTGCAGATGACCCAAACTATATGGGCCCTCATTCATCAACCAATTCTATTGTATGCTGGGGGCTGCAATAAACTCTTGGCCCAGTAGCAAAATATAGAATTGGGCTTACACAGTAGCTGTTGAGTTCATTTAGTTCCTTTGCACGAACTGATCACTCTTACATACAACACTTCCTCACAAGTGAGTGAATTACTTTCCTGCTATACACCAAAGAAACTACAAAATTCTCAAGCATAATTTCGAGTAATATTCGTGCTGCTACAGTTCAAAACTACAATATAATAGTAGTTGTACAAGTATAGTTCAAGTGACCAGTTGCTACTGCTGATGGAAGTTTTCCAACCTTCGTAAACTAAGACAGTATAATCCTAAACTTGGAGTAACCCCGACACCATTAACATGAAACAGGAGAGGTATGACTATTCCAAGTTACAAACTTTATGTATAAATCCTATAAACTACCCCTGCAGGGCTAACTGCATCAAAATCAATAGCTAGAAAGCATCAAAACCTAGACCATTAGCATTGGAGCTAAGGATTTACAAGCATCCAGTTTTCCTAAAGATATACATTGTTAGTTACGTATTCTATTTACCAGCCATATATTGGGTTTTCTACCTGAGGAGGCAAGAGATGGAGATCATTGCAATGCTGTTTGTCATAATCCCGAGTTCTGGGTATTGCACCAGTACACAACCTCAAGAACTCGTTCCCTGTGAGACAATTGTGTGTAAATGCCAAAGCCCCATCAACCATCTCTTCTAGGTTTGGCATGGAAACTGATTTACCCATGCCTTTCCGACGTCTCCTGTCCAGACTTGTTTCATCACTCAAAACCTTTTCGAGGTCAGAATATTTCATGAACCTCTGTGTAGCAGCCTCCCATGAAAGCTTGTATTGCTCCTCAGGAGTGAGAGGTTGAGGTTCGCTAGACATTGCCTTTTCAACTTTTGCAACAAAGTCTTCAGGTGTCTTGTAAGTCAAACAGTTGGGAAATTCCTGGAAAAATTCATTAGATGGGTGATCTGCACATACTACAAATTTCCCCATTGCAAGAGCCTCAGCTGTGGCAGTACAGAGCACATCACTGATACTAGGATTGATGAAGACTTTGTAACTGCAAGCAAAATATGTTACATTAAAAAGGTGAACGGTAATAAATAAGTCAAACAGGGAACACGGAAATGGGAAAAATCAACTACTAGCATCAAACAAAAGGCAGCAAATTGTATGTACTAAACCTTGTTGATCAAGCACAAGATCTAGCAGTTAGAAGGATCATGTAAATGAAAAATCCCAACAATCACCACTCAGTCCCAAACAAATTGCGATCAGCTTACATAAATCCCCACTTCTTCAATGAAAAATGCCAGAAAAGAAAAAAACAATTTTATTCAGTTTTTACAAAAGATGTTTCCAAGAAAATTTAAGACTTTATACAAGTAGAGTCATTAATGAGGTATCTACCCCTTAGAAAGAACAAGAAAATTTGCTCCCAAGTAAATTGAAATCGGGTCTCGGACATGCGCTCTCTAAAGGTTACCCTTGCTTATCATACGAATATCTTTACCATCTTAGTAATTGATACATTAACAGTAATTCTAGTATCATTTTGTCACAAGGGAGCAGAATGTTACTTTTGTCGGTTCCATTATAATCCTCTCTGATGCTTTATAGATCATTGCACCAAAATGGAACAAGATGCATTGAATAATAATTATTCTGTGTAACACTTTCTGAGAAAGGTTCTATTAAAGGATTCTTACCCATGAAGAGAATCATCTGCATGGTCTCTACCATTCATGAAGTTGACATTGAGATTTAACCTCTTTGCCGTACTCTGTACTTCATGAGCATCTTCCCCATTGCCGAATACATCCAAATTAAAGCCATCAAATTCAGTTTTGTGCTTTGATAAGAGATCTATCAACTCCCGGTATCCCTTCGCCCAAACCATTTTGCCAAGGAAATATGCCCCTTTAGAGAAAACTTTTTGGCCGCTTTGTCTATCTGCAGCTGCTTTTTCTCCTATTTTCAGAAACTTTGGATTGACACCATGAACATTGCAGACCAAAGACCTGGGTAAATCTTGTGTAGCAGCAGAAAGGCGAAGAACCTAAACAGGAAAATTGACATCTCAATTAGGACCAACATGAGATAACAGGCAGGGTGATTTAAAATTTAAAAGAGGACATGGTGCTTTAAAATACAGTGTTAAAGCATCTTCCAAATCTCAATGCATGTATAACCCACAGTTTCCCTCTTTCTCCTTTTCTGATGACAATTTACCATAGACTAACCATACCTTGTCACAATATGCTCTTGTGACCCAATTATTAATGTGTTTCACAAAAAAAGCTTGAAGAGCCCCGTTCTTTTCCCTCTTGATATATTCCAAATAGTTTGTGTGGACGATACCAACAACATGGTTGAATTTATCAGTCCAACGTTTTCCATGGTGGTACCAATTGAGATGTTCTGGCTCCTCCAAAATTGCAATATCGGCATCCCTAGATGGGATAAACTGAGAAGTGTCTCCAGCTGGTAATATGCTCCGCCTTTCTTTGGAGAACTGGAAGGGAAAAAATATTTGTCAATAATCACATCCATCTCAACATCTTTGCCTATCATGTTATAATTTATTGAACTGGTTAATCAAGGACTACCTTTCCAGGGTAAAATGAAATCTTGAAGTCAGCCTTGAAACCAATTCGCTCCTCGAGCCAATTGCGTATATAAAGCTCTTGAGCTTCAGGAGAACTAAAAGTAAGTTGGTTTGGATAAACTAACTCTTGGTCAGACTTACATAGCCATGGAACCAGCAACGTAACATTCTGCTTTTCTGATTTAGCTAAGTAAGCCGCTCGGAATAGAGGATTTACAGCAGTTCCTGTCATCCAAGGAAGGCTAGCAGTTGTAACTATTGCTACATGTCTCTTATCACCTTCTAGGTTCTGCTTGGTAGAATCTCCCCAAAATCCACCATCATAACAATGACCAGTACTCTGAAGAACACTGGCGATTCTTAAATCTAACTCATCATTAATAATTTCACCATCAATCAGTGAGGACCCTCCTCCGGGTAAGGAATTTAGCAAAAGCTTGCGGTGTCCTTTGCTGCATAAACTTTCTACAATCTTCTCCGATATATCTGCAAACAAATGAAAGACAGAGAGAAGATGGCTTATAGTTCTAACAGACAGCAGATAGACATTTAAAATTAGAATAAAAGTTATAACAAAATAAAAAAGAAAGAAAAGTGCAGTTTATTCTGTTGTTGTACATTGAAGATCTGACATATCAAGTTCCATTATTAAATTATGACATCCATGACTAACATCTGTCTGTTACAGTTTTTTATATGCATACTGTGTTACCCCCAGTATATCATTCAAATTTCTGCATCACCACATTGGACATGTCAATAATGGAGAAACTATCCCATTATACTTGTTGCAAGGTTGTAATTAACAGAGCTACCACAGATTTCACACAAGATGAAAACACTTGGAGCTTTATGTGCCACAATTTACCATAAATATAAAATGAGAACATTTTAAGAAATATAGCTTGATGCAAAGTAAACTAACCATCCTAGTTAACGTGCAATAGTAGGCTGTTCATCCTACTAAATAACCAAAAAGAACAAGTGATATCTAGAG
This sequence comes from Solanum pinnatisectum, assembly GCA_035578085.1. Lineage (NCBI taxonomy): Eukaryota > Viridiplantae > Streptophyta > Magnoliopsida > Solanales > Solanaceae > Solanum > Solanum pinnatisectum. Next base: position 40,954,046 of record CM069085.1, on the reverse strand, counting down.
AAAAGTGAAAGCTGATAAAATATCAAACCAGGAGCACATAGGTAGCATCACCAATTTGACTTATGCTAATGAAGAATATCTACCTTCAACAGATTAAAGACATTCACGTAGCGTCATAGACTAAATGCAATGGTTGAGCATTGCAAACAGAGCATAAACAACAAAGACAATCCAAAATCACAACAATAGATTTGAAAATGCCAATTGAACTATTACCTCTTCTTATTCCAATTTGATCCAAAAATGGGCTCGATCGTCTAACTAAATATGCCAATAGTTCTGGCACATCAAGTGGTGGCACTCCCTGCATTAGATGAATATCATGTGAGGATAGATAAGAGAGAAAATGTCTCTAGTCTAATTGCTGTCAATCTACTAGAATAGAATTTAATCCTAGTTTAAATTCACCAATAATTTAACCCAGAGAGACTAGCCCCTAGATAGTAATATTATGTCCAATTTCTCAATAAAGGTTAAAACCCATTCTGCTGTTGACATGTAATCCAATTTGTATACATGAAAGGAAAGATTAGGTTGTTTAGAATGTTAAATTCACAGAGGTAAATCAAGATAAAATAAGAGATACGTCTTTTATTTCACTTGTTTAAAATAGTGAAAAAAATAAGAGTGAATTCTGCTCTCGTTTATCAAGAAAAGAATATCCCCTCCATGTGACTTCCTCCTAAACTTTTCACCACCTCTCAGATTATAAGTGTACAACCAAACTACGCAAGAGAGATGCTTTTATTTCTCTTTCGATTCCCTTCCTTTCTCAAACTTTTGAAGCAGGACATTAAGCGCAGGGCATGGTCCAAATCAAACTCATAGAAAACCTTGTAGAATAAAACCTCATCCAATGTTAAAAGATAAGACACTAACCTTTGTCTCTTCTGGTTCCTTGCAAATTGATTTCTGGAAAACAATTAGACAAATAGAAAAACAATATATTAATCACATGGATAAACATCAATCAATGCAAATGTGATTAAAGATAACTTACATAACAAGTCAACACATAATGGTGAAGGAATCAAGAGACACAAAGAAAGATCTAAAATAAAGAGAGCAACTGTCCTTGGTTGACGAGTTGAACAAACCCAAGCTTACCCTCCCATTGCGACCAAAACCACTCACGTATACCATTAAACAGTAAGCTAAATATAAAAAATCCACCAACCATTTGACTTAATCCCACAACCCAAAAAAAAAAAAAAAGAAACTCCAGCAGTTACCAGCATCAAGATGGGACAACCTAGCCCCTACAGTTCTGGTCTAGTCGCAGGTCACATGTTTGAACCCTATCGCAGACTAAAACCTGGAATTTAAGTGGAGGGTAGAGCGGCAGACCCATTACCCACCGAGTTTCGAACTGTGCATAGCTCTGGGGCATTTGTCGGTTATTTATAAAAAAATGATGGGACAACAAAAAAACTGAACTCCGCCATTAGCACAGTAACCCACAAAAAGGAAGTTCAAAAATAAGAGAAATGAAGTATCATGAAAATATCTAGCACATACCAGAAAAACCATGTACCACCTAAAGAGACAGAGTAGTTGTGCTTTCCCCAAAAAGGAGATTTGTAATACCTAACCTACTAGGCAGAGGCAGATACAAGAATTGAATTATATGGGTGTCGAAGTTCGAAATTCTACCACATCCATTTGATTCACCGGGGTCGGAATTTATTATTTCTGCATATTTAATGGATCTTTTAACACATATTGGGTCAGACTTGAAGTTATTGGGTTTGGATGAAGTAAGAATTTGTACACTAAGTCTGCCCCTTCTACTAGGTGATCCGAGATCACCCAATTATTGCTTATAAAACTTTAACTGGAGAAGGCATATCAGATAATAATGAATCACAGTACACAGTATTTCTCATTTAATAAGAGATGGTGTTGAGGAAAAATAACCATAGAGGTAACTTTCAGCGTAAAAACACTTTTTATGCTCTAGGAACTAAAAAGGAACAACAAAACCAAAGTTAACAATAAGAATTGTAGTACCTTCTTAAACGCATACCATCTTGCTTAATCACTTGTGTTAAAAGCTGAAGAACCAAATTCAGACTCGATTCCTCTGATGAGTAACAGGTCTTTCAAGTTATAATTTGCTTTAAGTTTTTCATTTTTGGGAGAAGAGGCAACTAGCTTGTTATTGAAGAATCTATGCAACTGTCACAGAGTAGCAGCACATAACCACTAGCCTAAACAGATCATTCATCAACACCAAACACCTACTATATTCCTTCAAACTAAACAAGTAACACATCCATCAAAAGTTCCATACCAAATTTTACTCGACCAAAGCAAAGATACTCCAACAACTGAGAACAGATGAAAAAGACCATCCATATACTCATCCAAGATTCATTTTTTATAAAAATAGCAAACCATTTCAACAATGATGGTAAATCATAGCTTAAATATTAACAGCAAAATGACAAATAATTATAATTTTAGTTCATGAATGAAAAACCTATACTATATGTTTCCATAGTAAAAAATGATAAAAGGAAATAAAGCATATTAATCAGAATCTGAAATTACCAAGCTTGATTTTACTTTCCCCACAAATTCACTATTCTTAATCACTTCAAAAATCTCCGCCGGGGACGAACTCGATCCCTTAAGCTCCACCTCCAGCTCCTTTAACCGAGTTTTGAAAGCTCTAATAGGCTCCCAATCAAATTCCCCAAAATGCCTCTCTTCCTTAAGCCTGTGACGCCTCCACTTCCTCCATATCTCCCTCTCCCTCTCCTTCTCCTCCTCCTCCACTTCCGCCACAATTGCATTCTTAATCGCTGATAAATCAATCCTAAGCTTCCCCTGCGACGGCCACTTAAACTCCGACGACGAATACGCCCTACGTATCTCAGAAAGCTTCGGACGAAGCTTCTTCACAAAATCAATCTCCGCCGGTGCCGTAGTGGTAGAAGCCGTAATTGCTGGAACAGCAAAAGGCGATATCGAAGCTGAATTGATGAAATTCTCCAGCTCTCTATCCGCTAAGTTCTTAAACTTATTCGCTCGGTTTTTTATAAGCTGAAGATCCGCGTCCGCTGAAGATCGTACCTCTTGCCATCCCTTCGATAAAAACGACAACGCTTTCTCCGCCGTCACAACGGAGCTCGAACTCGAACCTACAGACGGCCTCGTTCTCGTCTCCGGCGGCCTGAAATTGATCATTTTTCCGGTGAGATTCTGGAAGTTTCTAGGGTTTCGAGAAGAAATTGGAGTTTCAGATTGGAAAGTGTTTTCTCGGAAGTGAAACGAGGGGACGGCTGAGAATTTAAAGGCTATGATTTTGGGGAATTAAAAAAATAAATTCCACGCGAATTAACACGTAGGATGAAAACCGTGTTGATTGGATTCGCGGGAAATGAGGTGGACGTATGGAGATATGTGGATTTAATCACGTGAGTTGATAACAAATTTATTTTAATAATATTGAGTCATAATTTATTTCTTTGTTTTTTCAAATAGTCAGAAATTCATAGTCGTCATCTTTAGAATGTGTTTCACATAAATTTGCTCTTATGTAACAATTCACAAGAAATATATTGACAAAAAACGACAAAATGAGAATATATGAGATGAAAGTACTTACATATGCTACAATCTCAAATTGGCATTTTCATTTTTCTATTAATTTTTGTGGTTCTATAATACTTATATTACTCTATTTTATAAGCTAACAAGGGCTGAGACGAACACCGCAATAAATTGTTGTACGGAAAGCATCATATAGTGTACTACAAAGTTGTGCTTTAAAATTGCATCTATTTTTATTTTTTTTTGTTCTTTAACCTTTTCTTTATCTTTTGTTTACTTGGCTTTTAGTTTTTTACTAAGTACATCAAGAGGATTGTTAGGAAGAATTGCATAAAGAACTTTAATTGATTTTTGTTTGATGAATTATAAATGGATATCCCTCTATTTATACTACTAACTTAGGAACTAAAGTGTAAATAATAATTATTACACAAGTCCATACATATTTACAAATAATCCTTTTTCTAGAACTTCAATAATGTCTATAAATTTCTAAGGACCTTTCATGTAATATCTATGATATTCTAAATTCTACATGGAAAAAATTCACATTTCTCTAAAATCTTACACTATGGACTAGTATTTTTCCTATGTAAGCCTTTCACATGAACAATTTTGTGTCATGTGAAACTTACGTTGCGCTTATATGACATGATGACATGGTGGGTCATCACACGTTGTTGTATTTGTTTTTAATTAGAATATTCAGAAAAATGGAATATGCTTCCACAACTTTGGAGCTTTGTTTGGACAAAAACAATTATTAATTTAAAAATCTAGACTTTATAATAGGCTGTTTGACACGTGTTGATTGATAGCTATGTTGATGTTATTTTGTCATTGAACAGTCGAAGAAAAAAACTTTAGTTACTTGTTGAATATTAGTATTGAAAGTCGTTTTTTTTAATGAAGAAATACTGCTTTTTTCTTTTTTTTTTTTTTTGGTCTTTTGTTTTAGTCATTGATATCGATAATTATTGATCTGATTAATTTAAATTTATGTTGAATATATCAACTTAATGAAAAGGGTAAAAGACTCCATATCAATACTTTATTACTCTATTTATTTATAATTCAATTCAATTTGAAAATTTTAATTAAAGATAAAATATTCTCAATCAATTCATCATAACTATAAATGATACGTAACAGAATAATTAAAGATGCATTTGGTTGTTCAACAGTAATATTAATTGTTGCTTTAGGAAGAAAGGTTGGCTGGTTTAACACTCTTTGATATTTTCCACATGTGACAACATTATTTAGGATAAATTTATTTCTTAACAAAGGAGTCATTGTCAATTTCTCACTTAACTAAAATTATATAAAAATAAAAACAAAAGTGTCAATAAATATAATTGACAACAATGAATACTTGGATAAACATAAATTGAAGCTCATCTTGAACAAGAAAAATATTTCACAAGACAATATCAATGTTATCGGATATATGCTTTCTTGGAGAGGGACTAACAAAGAACCATTGATCGTTGACAATTATTTTTTGTCTTGGATGGTTGAAAATTATTTTTTGTCTTTCAAATCGACACGTGATAAGTTTTTATTGTTAAGAAAAATATGAAATAAGTTGGTGAATATGTTTTCTATCTCAGAATTTATATTATTTAGCCTGTTTTTCCTTAAAGTCTTACTAATTTATTCGGCAAACTGATCAATAATCCCTAAATCAATCCTGATTAATCGATATCTTATTAGTTTGATTTCCGATCTAGTGAATTTTAGAATTGATAATTGATAAATCGAACTATTAAACACAAATATTTAGACTTTTTTAGGTAAGTGGTTTGTGTTTGTTGAAGAGAAAAGGCCCAAAATAGTCACTCATCTTTGGTTAAGACTCAAAGTCATTTTTGAGTTTCCACGTTGAGCATTAATAGTCCCTCATATTTGCAATATTGATGCACTTTTGGTCCTCCTTCAAAATTTTGCCTATTTTTTAACATTGATTTTATTCATAATTTATGTATGGAATATTTAATCGTCATTTTATATATTTAGTAGAAATAATAACTCCATTTGAGAGATTGTGAGAAGAAAAATACTTTATTTTGTTTAGTAGAAATCGTATTGCAGGTAAAGTTGAGAGGTTCATCACGACGATTTCACATACAAATTTTTCTTTTCTTCCAATGTCACATGTTAAAATGTTCTTAGTTTAGCTACAGTAATATTATACTGAACAAAATAATGTGTTTTTCTTTAGAGTTATTATTTCTACTAAATATATAAAAAGACGATCAGACACTCCTTACATAAAATTATGAACAAAATTATTGTTGAAAAATAGGCAAAAGTTTATGGGAGGACCAAAAGTGTACCAATATTACAAACATGAGGAACTATTAGTGCTTCATGTGAATACTCAAGGATGACCTTGAGTCTCCACCCAAAGATTTGGGACTATTTTGGGGCTTCTCTCGTTTGTTGAACAACTTTGAGGGCTACAAGAAAATTGAGCCCACAAATATTTGTTGTATATGGGCTTCACCGTTTACGTGTCCATCAAAAAGTTTTTCTTTAAAGATTTTAAAACAGACCACTTGATTGGTATTTTTAGTTTCATTTATTATTTTGGACTTAAATGTTTGGATTTTACTTGAGTCACTGATTTGAAATTGATCAATTCAGTTAAATCACTTTCATTTTCGCAGTTTACAAAGACAGAACCCCATCTGTATTTTCATTTTGTTTTCTTTTTATCAGACAATAATAAGTTTTCATGGTGTGGTAGGATCGGATAGATAAAATTCTTTTATTTTTAAATAATAATTTCATGTTTGAGTTCTAAATATGAAAAAAGATCTTGATAGAACTTAGAAGTGTTTCTCCCTCTTTTTTTTTGGATCTTACGCAATAATAATTCAAATTAAATATAACTCAATGCAGTACTGCATAATGTTTTGAGAAACCAAGAAAAATTTACTTCCACGACTTTGATTCTTCCCCTTTTTCCTATATATATATATATATATTCCATGTTACACAGTTTATTTGTCTTTTTTTTTAAAAAAAATTATGTTCTAAGCTTTCGTTATATGCGGAATTTGAAAAAGAACTAGATTACAACTTCTTAAAGACCTATTGTATGCAATCTAATCTTGCATTTCTCATAAAAGATGGGTTATATATATATATATATATAATGATACATTGAATTGTATGTGGTTTTCCAATAGATTAGACATTGATGATTTAATACACATTGCTATAAGTAAGGTAGTGATGAAGGTAAATAACATATATAGTCCATGACATGAGATGGAACATGTGTGATGAGTAATTACTTGAGTAGTTGAGAGGAAAAACTCCGTAATTTTGCCATTTAGAAGGTTCAAAAAGTAAATATAAATTATAATAACATAATCAGTGTAATTTCCGAGATGCTATAAAGTACATTTTAAAAATACTTTTAGAACCTAATATTTGTTAAGCATATTGGCTCCATCTTTGAAAATATCCTACCAACATTGGCATCAATATAGCACTAATTTTAGCACTTGTTACAATGAATATGCCTCATGTGTCATGATAGACAACAACTTTCTTAGTTTGAGCAAACATTTGTTTTAGAAATAGATATTTCGTGATTAAAGTCCTAAAGTAATAAAACTTATAATCTTATATACCTTATTTAATTGATTAGATATTTTAAAATTTCTTAAAGTAAAGAAACATTAATGGACATTCTCTTAAGATATAAAACTAAAATGATAATGACTATTAATAGACATAAACATGTCATTACATATCATGTTAGTGGTGAATAAACCTGTACAAAGTTGGGGAAGGGTGATGTCACAATTCAAGTCGATGACACATATTGTTTATTATGATCTAATAAACCTCAGAGATTTGTGTTTTGAGCTATACCCATCGAATTTTTTTGAGTTCTTTTATATACCATCCAAACTTATACAATATTTTTCACTTTTATTTCTCTTGATGATATGAAACTTGTCTAAGGTGTCTTATATGTTTTTTCTTTAAAAGCATTCAATCTTTCTCTTTGATTCGTCCTTCGTCATGAGCCCTAATCGTCATATATGACATACAACATCCCTTAAAGATTCAACGTCTTTATTGAGGTTTGGCCACCATCATATTGTGTGAGTCCGAATTTGATATCATACTTTTCATACTTTAAACTTACATTTATTCTTCGATTTTGACCCAATATTTTTTCAAAGGAATCTTTACATGTATAAATATCAGACAGATTTACTATTTACTTTTTTTTAATCAATATACATAGATTATATACTACTTATATATTATCATACATATATTATATATGAATCATAATTATATATCCATCGACTATTTTTAATTTAATCAATTGATGAACGATTATTTGATTTAATTCTTTTTTAAAAAACTACTCCACTAGTTCGTGGGAGAGCATTTTGATCGTTTCATTGAAGGTTAAATAGTAAAAAATTCTAATTTATGAGATAATAATTATTAATCGAGAGAAAGAAATTAAGCTTTCTTTTTCTTATTCCTCTATATGAAGGAATTTTTTTTTTATTAAAGAAAAGGCCAAAGTACGTATTGATGCTTCCAATACCGACTTAAATTAACACTTACAACTTTAGATAAAGTACACAATCATTCTCAATCTAAGAAAATTTATCTTTCAATTAAATACTAATTCATAACATAACATTTTTATTCAAGGAAAAAATAAATAGATAAGTGCTACAAATGGCCCAACTTTTTGACCCTTTAAACCTAAGTAATTTCTCATGCTATACAAACAAAAGGTATTAGTATTACATAACCACCAAACAATATGGTGCAGTGGATGAAGCTGCTAGTCCTTTAATTAAAGATTTCATATTCAAGTCTTGTGTATGAAAAATCATGACAGGGAACACTTCTCACCAATGAAGTCCTATGCAACACGAATTCAGAATAATCGGATTCCAACACAAATACCGAATGAAAAAAAAAAGTATTACGTAAGATCTATTGGTTTGGGGTGGGTGGGGGTGGGGGGTACGTGGGGGTTTATTTTGTCTGCCTTTTTTTTGGATGATGGTACCAAAAGCCAGGTTTGCACCATCAGGTCCAGTCAAAATATAGTGATATATATAATATTAACAAAAAAGTTTCTTTTTATTTTAAAATTATTATCAAATAATTTAACCCATAATAATTAATAGAATGGGAAAAGTTATTAAAATGTTATCATGAAGTATATATATGTGACAGGATAATTAGTGATAGAGTTCGAGCATTGAGTATGAATAAAAATCTGACTAAAAAATATTTTCTTTTTAAACAAGTCTTATCTATTATAAATTTAAACTAATCGAGACCCTATATAGATATCAAACGTGTGATTGAAATACTTATCGGCCATTATAGCAATAGTGCTTGTGAGGTGAAAGATTGATCGAATATGTCCAATAACGTGCATTGATTATATTCATCAGTATAACATCACATGGATAGTATAATGATTATTTTTTTTTAACTAGTTGTTTTTTTAATTTAATTTTTTTGTTTCATTGACAGGAAATAAAAGGTTTCAAACGTAAAAGACAAGAACCAATCGTAACACTATTTGTCTTGTTGAACTTAAAAAGTTATCTTATCTTTAAATTTCTCAAATAAAAATAAAAATGATAAGGTATTATACTTTCTCTCTTGAAAAAGTTAAAAAGATGTATAATTTAAAGGCTTTATATCATAGTGTAGAAAACAAAAATCCAAAGAATTACATTCTTGTGAAACTTAACAAAATATTTTATAATCACAAATGGTATGTATTTTAATATATTTATTTTTAAAAAAGAAATAAGAAAAACAAATAAAGGATACTTGAACTAATTTTCCTTTACAAAATTTTGGTCCGTACTTCTTATATTTATACCAATATACCAACTTCTTATAAACATCCATTGAATTTTGTTTGTTTGTTTTTTTCGGTGCTCAATACCTTTTTTAACTCAATTAATTTGTATTTGCATCTTAAAAATCTTACTTTGAGAATAAAACTTCTTAAGTTTTCAACTGTAAGAATGAAAAAATATTTACCATTCCATCATAATATCTTTGGCATTATTAAACATCCATTAGATGAACATCGAGTGAATAATCACTAAGTAAAATAAGTTTTACAAAACGCAAATAGTTTAAGACTAATGATATTTGCAATTAGTAGATGTAATTAGTACATATCCATGTTGTGTTGAACACATTAGAGAAGAAAGCTTTCCATATCGAAAAGTTGTTTATTTTCAGAATTCAAAACCGAAATCTCTATTTATAAATGGAAGAAATCTTATCCATCCCTCATAGGCATGCAGTCAAATAAAAAAAAAATTTAAAAAATAATTAAGGGGTTAATTGATATTTTCTGATATTGGAGGGGGTAAAAATGCAATTTATACTTTCTATAAAAGACAATTTGTGAAACAACCCACATGCTGGGAAGTGGTCTCTCAATCATTGACCACTCACAAGGCACGGTGGTAATGGGCAAAATTGTAATTTTATTTTGACACGATGAGAGTTAAGATCGAAATAATTATTTATTTATTTATCGATCTTTTAGATCACGATGTACCATTTATTTACGAATATATTGAAAGTGACCATTATCTAAATGAGTCATATTTCACTAATTTCACAACATTCTTCAACTTTTATATATATATATATATATATATAGCTCCAATTATTTTGATCCTTTTATTTAACGCCATAAGTTATTTTTTAACTTTCATGTCATTCTCATTCCTTTAATATTTATAGCGAAGGGTGAGCAATTCCAAAATCTTTTTTCCTTAAAAAGGCAAATAAAAGAGTTAAATAATGTGCTTATAATATAAATAATCTTTTTTCTAAAAAGACAATAATGTCCTTGTCAATTGTCATTATTATATTTTCTAAGGCCAGTAACACTTCATAATGCCCAGAAAATTAGACAATTTTCCTTCCACTATTGCATTTTATATTTGCATAAATAAACCCTTTTAATGGAAGATCCACTTTTTATGGTCATCACTTGCTAAATCTTCACAACCAGATTTTTTTTTCTTTTTAATATTCTTTCATCAACCATACCACTTGTATTAATTATATTGAATTATACTCGTCAAAAATTAAAGTTTATCATTTCTGAATTTATCAAAATGAATCAAATATTCATATTTATTTAATAATTTTTTTAAATATAAATACAATGATAAAAGTTGTCGAGTTTATTCAAATTCGCAACTAATACTCTCCCTCCTCTTTAGATTATACTGAAGTCGTTTGGTGTGAGGTTTTAAGATATAATAATCATATGAATAAAATATAGGATTATTTTATCTTAAATTTGGTTGGAGGTATTTCACAGTCTTAAGATTATTTATTCCACTATTTATACTTTAGTGATGGAATAAGTTATCACATATATATGGTGGAATATCTAATCACAAGATAGTTATCCCGGAATAATTAATCTCATAATAACTTGTTTCCAACCAAAAAGCCCCTAAATTCATTATTGACCCCAACTTGTATAAAGTTGATGCATAGTTATTAGTATTTCTTTTGTTTCAATTTATTTGTTTTACTTTTTCTTTTAATCCGTTTAAAAATGTTTCTTTTCCTCTTTTTTTTATTAGCAAGTTTCTAATTCAAACATTCCTCGTGACATGTTTAAAGAGAATGCACTTTTTTTGTTAGCAACTTTATATATAAATTTTTCACGTAATGTGTCTAATATAGTTATAGTTGTTATTTACTTTGTTAAACTCTGTTTCTAATTAAAATAAGATAAATAAATTTAAACGAAGCAAGAGTATTATTTTATTATGCAACAAAGTGTGTGCAGAATTCCATACTAATAGAGTTTTCTCACTCCAATTATAACACTCTGTATCTCCATTATTCTTGGGTTTGTAGTGATCTGAATCAACCCATGTTTCCCACCTCTCCTTGTCTAAATTCTAACATGGGTTTGTACAAAAAACAGCCATTAGTTGGCACAAAGAAATCAACTTTCTTGATTATGTGATTCTTCTCAACACATGCTGTCTAGTGGTTCTTGGTGAAATCATCATCTATGGAGGCTGTTCAGCTAATGGGGTTTGCTCTAACGCTCTTTATTTCACTTTTTTCAGTTGTTTACAGTGTTACAGACCCTAATGACTTAGCCATTATCAATGAGTTCAAGAAAGGGTTAGAAAATTCTGAGCTTTTAGAATGGCCAGTTAATGGTGATGACCCTTGTGGTCCTCCAGCTTGGCCTCATATAATTTGTACTGGAAACAAAATTCAACAGATTCAAGTTATGGGGTTGGGGTTAAAAGGCTCTTTGCCTCAGAATTTTAATAAGTTATCTAAATTGACTAATTTGGGGCTGCAAAGGAACAAATTTAGTGGAAAGTTACCATCTTTTAGTGGTTTGTCTGAGTTGCGCTATGCTTTTTTGGATTTCAACATGTTTGATAGTATTCCATTTGATTTCTTTAATGGGCTTGTGAGTTTAGAGGTGTTGGCATTGGATGATAATCCTTTGAATTCTACTTCTGGTTGGGGTTTGCCTAATGAGTTGCAAAGTTCAGCTCAATTGACTAACTTGACTTTGATGAACTGCAATTTGGTTGGTTCTTTGCCTGAGTTTCTTGGAAATATGTCTTCTTTAGATGTATTGTTGTTGTCCAAGAATCGACTTTCGGGGACTATACCAGGTACTTTTGAGGATTCTGAGATCAAAATGCTATGGTTGAATGATCAGTCTGGTGATGGCATGAGTGGCTCAATTGATGTGGTTTCAACAATGAGATCACTTACTAGTCTTTGGCTTCATGGGAACCATTTTTCAGGTAAAATTCCAAAGGAGATTGGTAATTTGACATATCTGCAGGATCTTAATGTTAATAGCAATGATCTTGTTGGTTTAATTCCTGAATCTTTAGCAAATATGCCATTAGGCCATCTTGATTTGAATAATAATCATTTTATGGGGCCAATACCAAATTTCAAGGCTATAAATGTTAGTTATCAATCCAATTCTTTTTGTCAAGCCAAAATTTGTGCACCTGAGGTTATTGCGCTTTTAGAATTCCTTGATGAGTTGAATTATCCATCTAAACTTGTTGAATCATGGTCAGGAGATAATCCTTGTGACGGGTCATGGTGGGGATTAAGTTGTGACATTAGCCAAAAAGTTATTGTGATAAACTTGCCTAAGTCCAATCTTTCTGGTACCTTGAGTCCTTCAATTGCAAAATTAGATTCTCTTACTCATATTTATCTTGAATCTAACAATATTTCTGGTTCTATTCCATCTAGTTGGACTAGTTTGAAACATTTGGTTGTGCTTGATTTGAGTAATAACCACATTTCCCCTCCTCTGCCTGAATTTACTCCCCCCTTGAAACTCCTCCTGAGTGGAAATTCGTTACTGAACTCTAGTCCTCTTATAGCAAGCCCTTTGCAAAAGAATAGTACATCCACTGCTGTTTCACCCTCTTTGCCGACCAATAAGTCAAGCTCTTCCAAGTCTAACTTAGTCATTTTTGTGGTTCCTATTGCAAGTTTTGCACTTTTAGTTTCTCTTGCTATGTTACTATATGTTTATGTTCGAAAGAGGAGTATGGATAGGCACAAAGGTCCAACTTCTCTAGTGGTTCATCCTAGAGATCCTTCTGATTTGGATCGGATGGTCAAGATTGCAATTTCCGATGAAACTAAAGGAAGTCTTTCGATACTGGCTGGAAGGGGTTCTTCTAGTATACACAGTGGTAAATACCCTGTGATGGAAGCTGGCAATTTGGTCATATCATTTCAAGTACTTAGGGATGTAACCAAGAACTTTGCTCCAGAAAATGAACTTGGGCGTGGTGGTTTTGGAGTGGTTTATAAAGGAGAATTAGATGATGGAACAAAAATAGCTGTCAAAAGAATGGAGTCTGGAGTAATTAGCAGCAAAGCGTTGGATGAATTTCAATCTGAAATTTCTGTTCTTTCCAAAGTCAGACATAGGAATTTAGTGTCTCTATTGGGATATTCTGTTGAAGGCAATGAACGGATTCTGGTTTACGAACACATGCCACAAGGTGCTCTTAGCACACATCTTTTCAACTGGAAAAGCTTGAACTTAGAGCCTCTTTCATGGAAGAAGAGGCTGAATATTGCATTAGATGTTGCTAGAGGAATGGAGTATCTACATACATTAGCTCATCAGTGCTTCATACACAGAGATCTCAAGCCCTCAAATATCTTGCTGACTGATGATTTCCGAGCAAAAATATCAGACTTTGGACTCGTGAAACCCGCCCCAAATGGAGAGAAGGGCTCTGTGGTCACCAAGCTAGCTGGAACTTTCGGATATTTAGCACCTGAATATGCGGGTAAACATTTCATTTCCTGTTCTTTTATTCCTAACATGACATTTTATTTTGTAAAACAGGAAACAGATGTTCTATTTGCCATTTGATGTTCTCTTTGGTATGATTACAGTTACATAAAACTCAAATAGTTTAGTTACTGTTGTCTGTTTTGGGGTGGATGAGTTAAGGACTATTTTGTCATCGTCTAATTAATCTTATGTCACCTAATAAATCTGTTCACCGATAACTAGTTAATGACTATTCTTGTAGACACCTAGGATTTTCTTTAGATGATTCTGTCTTTTCCGTCTGCTGGTTTCCCAACTCATTTTGCTTGCTGTTTTAATACAGTTACTGGTAAAATCACCACAAAAGCCGATGTCTTTAGTTTCGGTGTTGTCCTAATGGAGTTGTTAACTGGATGGATGGCACTTGATGACGACAGACCAAATGAGAGCCAATACTTAGTTGCATGGTTCTGGAACATCAAATCCTCTAAAGAGAAACTTATTGCAGCAATCGATCCAGCTCTGGATGTGAAACAAGCGAGTACATTTGAAAGCATCTACATCGTTGCAGAACTTGCTGGTCACTGCACAGCAAGAGAGCCTGGCCAACGCCCCGACATGTCCCATGCTGTGAACGTGCTCTCCCCGCTCGTGGAGAAATGGAAGCCTCTTGAGGAAGATTCAGACGACGATTGTGGCATCGATTACAGTCTTCCACTCAATCAAATGGTCAAGGGCTGGCAAGAATCAGAAGGAAAAGACTTGAGTTGCATCGACCTTGAAGACACTAAGGGTAGTATCCCTTCAAGACCTACTGGATTCGCCGAGTCCTTTACATCAGTTGATGGTAGATGAGAAAAAAGGTACTGCACTACTTCTAGTGTAGTTGATCTGATATTCTTATTCAGTAAATGTGGATAGCATTTTTGTTTGTTTTTGTGTGATATTTTGATCCTGTTTCTATCTATGCTTTCTTTCATTTTTATTTGTAGAAAATTTTACTCCAATGTATAGTCTTTTAAAGTTATGTGGGTTGTAGATATGGTATAGTGATGATTGATGAATGAAAACTGTTTCCATATGTAATTCTTTCACAAGATCTTTATTTCCATAGTCTTTGAACACAAGTTGCGCCCAAAGTCATTAGGCCGAGGGCATGTCTGTCTGAGCGTTACTCAAAAAGAATAATGTTCGTTATATATACATAGTCATTATAAAGACCCTTTTTTTTTACTCTATCAGGTCATCTAAAGGATATCGATAGGTAAATCAAACCATCTTAAAATGTGAGATTTGCAATCTTGAAAATACGACATATTACTTGCTACAACAAGCAAATGTGACCTGATAGTTTAAAAATTCTTCATACCGACAATGTATAACTATTTGAAAAAAGGAAGAAGATGCTTGAGGGAAAGGACCAGGTCCATGGTTGGAGTTACCAACTAGACTTTCCTTTTCAATTACAGCTAATATTAGCTTTAACTTACATGTGGTGCCATACACATACAGTATGGACCCTAAAGATGTTGATTGGGGATATTGGCTTTATGTGTATTACAAATGTTGTTTTTAGTTATATTGTCATTTTCATAGGAGATAGGTGAAAAATAATGTACTTAATCGGTAACTGAATTACAGAAGATCTTTATAAGATGAATTTTCTTTTTCACCAGAGTAATATAGTGACTCATGAGGGACAAATCATTCTCACACACGAACAATTCACGTGCCACATAGGATCTTTCCATCCTTTCTAAAAGTAGATTGATCCAAGCCCTTAATGGCTCTTTCAACCTATCGATAGCATATAAGTAGTATATTTTTTTTATTTTATGATACGTTAAATGCAATGTGTACCTATAATTTAGATCATATATAGTACACATATTTATACATTGATCGGTTTGCTTGGTACAAACTTTTGTGCTAGTCCTTGTCACTTTACCTATGTTTTCTAACCAATAAAATAACGAAGAAAAGTGATCAAAAAATTACTTGGAAACTATGTCCAATCGTCAATAAAGAGTATTGCTACATTTTATATGTATCTTTTCATTTTTTTAAACTATCGATATAAGATTTTGTTCACATATTCAACGATCTATTTTGAACCAAATATCACGTTGTTATTACGACAATCCACATGGAATGCATGTGTATTATTACGGTTAGTTTTATTTTTAAAGAAAATATTTCATTATGTTAGTGGATCAAATTTGTTCTATACAGATTTTTTTAAGGGATTTAAAGGAGGACAAAGTTTATTAAATATTCTACAACTTCATATAAAGGCTTAATAGTACTTTTGATACCATAGCTATTAATAAATTTTAATTTTAGTATTAAAAATATTTATTTTTTAATTACTTGAAATATACATTTTTGATTCCCTTATTTATTATTAATCACATTTAATTACTCGTATATTATGTCAAACTTGTATTGTTAATTGTTACTTTATAATTGAGGGTATCTCAATGTACTTATAAAAAATAGTCTAAACATTGCCTATTTTCGACATGAAAGGACCAAAAGCACACATTTCCAACTAATTACAAGTTAAATACATCAAATCATAACACACAAAGGACAAAAATCAGAATTTACATATAATTGAGGGACCAAAAGTGTTATTAACCCAAATATAAAACCCTATCTATAAATACCTTGCCTTCAGTCTCCAATCCTTCATCTCACAAAATTAGGGTTCTTTTGCTCTTAGCCGCTACCCCTTTTATTTTTGAATTGAGTTATGTTTATTTAGATTTATGGCAGATTACCTGGAACATGCTTTCTTTATTTTTTCATAATTTTACATGATTATGGGTAGCACAAGGATTAATGTGAAACAAGTAAGTGATATGTGAAGAACATTGGAGAATTCAAAGAGGAAGAAAACACTTTGTGTTTCTCGTGAATCCTTCGGCTATCCATAATCATGTTGAATGTGTGACTTGAAATTTTCTTGTCTTAGTAAATAAAGAAAGCATGGTTTGAGGTAAATGCTAATTTAATCTTTGAGTATGTTCACATATTTGCATTAGTCATTAACTTTTTTTAAAGATCCAATTGCTACTTGTACTTCGATTATCGTATTATTTTGTTAGTATCAGTTGATTCTTGTACTTGGAATTAGCTATTATATTGTCAATGTTTGGCTTAAATAGCTAGAATGTTTAGTCAATTTTTTATGAAGTTTCCATGACCTTTGAATTAGGCTATCTTTATTTGTGTTTTGGTGTATTATCTAGAGCATGCGGGCTTTATTTTCTCTTCATTTTGCATGGTTGTGGGTTGCTGTAGGATTGATGTGAAACAACGAGGTTAGATGTGAAGAATCATTGTGAGATAGTCTAATGTGTGTACCAAAGAAAACGCTTTTATGTTTCACGAATCCTTCAGCAATCCATAACCATGTTAATGTTGGGACTTAGAATTTTCTTGTTCTCAAGTGGTGCAAAATAAAGCAAGCGTGGCTTTAGGTAATTGCTAAAAGTAATGCTTAGTGGTTAAAGATAGCTCAATTTATACTTGTAATAATGCGTTAGCTTCTTCTTAGTTGTATTGTTATGAACCAGACACTATATAGCTAATTCTTTTTTGGTTGAATGTAGATCAAGTTTAAGTATTTCTGAAATCTAAACTATATGTCCAAATGCAAATGATCAATATTGTTTTGCAAATACTACTCATTTGCTTGCTTGGTATGCAGGATTCCGATATTTTGGCAGGTTGATGTACCAACTAGAAAGGGAAAGAGAGCAAGAAAACACTCGAGATATATAGAATATTGCCTCTTTATATATATAGTACTGCAAATGTTGTACATGATGTATGTTGCACTTGGGTATTGTATACCCTATGTTTTGCTGTATGTAACGCCTTCTTGGCGCGATTGATAATGCTTGACAATAATGTAAATGGATTTTTTTTTATATATATGATTTGCTTGTTCTTCATTGTACTTTCTTTTCTATGTGGGGGTTTAAAGATTCTTGTGAAGATGTGCTTTCACAAGCATTATGTTTACTGCTTGTCACTACCCCAACCACCATCTGCTGTTGTTAACGATCACTATCACCAATCATCACCACTACGCATAGCCAACCATCATTGTCACTTCTACCGTAACCACCTTCACTAGCTACCACTGCGAATTTGAACAGATAAATGGGTTATTGTTTACTGTGGTGGATGCAATTATATAGCTGTGGGTTTGTTTAAACTCCTTCTGATGAAAATGTTTAATTTATTTAAAATACAAGAAATAATAGTGATTTGAACTAATAGTACCACAAGTTCAATTCTAAAACACTAAATTTAAATTGTAAATCCACCTCTGATTGTTTACCCAGCACAGAAGTTATACGATGAATGATAGTACAGTCTCTACCCAATTCTTACCAAATTCTAATTTCTTTATGTGTTTACTTATAATTTATCCAAACAAAACTAATTAAAGTTTTATCACTTTAATAATTTTGACATATGAATGAATATTTTTTCATCCGAATATTTTGACAAGGTTTATGAACTAATTTTACCAACATTAACAATTCCAAGTAGATTTTTTTCCATGTAGGTTGGGTTAATGGGATAACGTAAAGAAGGAAAAGGAGAATAGTTAACAACAAAAGATAAAGTAAAAAGTTTGGGTAAAGAATTCAACAGAAAAACTGGAGTTAACCTCAACAGAAACACCTGCTCAAAACATGCCAAAAAGAAAGCAATATTTCTTCAGATCTTTCTCTACAAAAACTGTCCTCACAGATAACAAAATACTTGAATCTCTTGTATCTGAAACTAACAATAAATGCAGTATTATAATCTCTACATGTTCTTTCAATAACCCCAGCACTCTTCCAAGCTGCAAATGGGGGATTTGGAGGAGCCTCAAATTCAAGTGTATAAATCTGCAAATTATGAAGAACTAATGAGGTCGTATATTCAAAGACAATATTCACATTTAAAAGAGATGGAAACTGAAGCCTAGCAGGAAACTATAAAAGGACCCATCTTTTCCTATAAGAAAGTAGACTCGGCATTACACTTTGCACTATTAAAATAATGTCTTGTTTCTAATACAAAACTCTGCATCAGTCTCGACTTTGATAACTATGCATGACAAAACCCTACATTATCCATAACAAAAATTACAACACATAACTAGTCCGTGAACGATACAATCACATATACATTCAAGTATATGTGAAGGTCAAGCCAATTTATAATTGTGTGTGTAGTATATAACTCTACGCACTAAACAATATGTGTCAACATATAAAATTGAAGACAAAAGAAGTGTGTGCACCAGGTCATGCACCTGCATATTCTTGTCACAAAGCCACATCCACATCTAAGTATCTGTAATCCAATCAGTGGATGACCATAAAGAGTCTGAGCAGCTTTACGTAAGAGTGCAGGTATCTGAAGGATTTTCCTATCTACTCTAAGGAGTTGGAAAAGAACGGGGGAGGCAAATGCTTTGCAGTAAAATATCGGCAAAAGGTTGCCATGTCCAGAAAAAAAATATTCACAGCCATATCAAATTAGACTTTAAAAGACTTAAAGAAGCCACCAATGATGATTTCCTAAAATTTTCAAATTTAGAGTCTTATCAGTACAGAGAACCCACTACCACTAAAAGAGTTAAGAGTCCATGCATTTGTCACTGCTAGTAAAATAAAATGATCTGGACAATAATTCACCAGGCAACAAGGATTTACACAAAAATGATATACAGGCCCATGTATTTTAGATATCACTGCTAGTGAAATAATCATGATTTGTAGAATGGACTACCACTCAAAAAAGGGTTAAAACAAAAAAGACACGCACAGGTATTTTAGCTATCAATGCTTCCAGCTCTTGGTCATTGATAAGGATCAAAGCTTATATCGTTTTGAAAGTGTTCTATACAACTTTCACAATTATCAAGATTCCCCATCAGATGGATAATAATAACAGTACTTCAATATTTTCTTTTACAATAAATATTAAGACAAGTTATTTTACTTTAGTCCCTATGTCTTCCAAAAGCCAATATAATAGGTACCCGTTAAATTATTTTCTGTCTTAACAACCACTCAATAAAAAACCACCTCATTTTAACCATAATGAGAAAACATAAAGTAACACAAAATAAAGATGCAAAATCTCTTTAAAGATGGAGAGCATAAGATACCAGCATATCTAGGTGATGCTAAATTCAAGTTGACCTGATCAACTGCCTCCCTTCTGCTTGAGTGTTATCTTGTCTCCCAAGCTAAGAGCAATTCCTTGGGTTTTGCTCCTTATCCTAATGTAACCGCTCAGCTTACTATCTGCTTGTTTCTCAATGCTAACATTCACCAAAGCATCCTCGCCAAACACACTCTTTGCATACAAGTTAGCAGCGAGAAACCCGCATTCCCCTTCCAAAGCAGACCTGGAATTATGCATGAAAACGCATATACGTGTCAACCAAGCCATGCATCACTAGGACAAATGCTAGTGCTCGATATATCCAGATCAGTAGCAGAAGTACAGAACAAAATGAACTGACAGGCCATTCTGGAGCTTGAATACATTATTTAGAAACTCATTCGAAGCAGTTCAATTACATCCAACAGTAAAAGAAACATCAGTAAAACAAAGAAACTAAACTAGTTCCTGTAATAATAAACTACGCTTCTTTTTCTTTTTTTATGAATTAAGAGGTTGTAAAGCATCAAGAAGATGCAAGAAGTTACATAGAGAAATAGGTGACAAGTCCAGAAAAACAAATACAGTAAGGGTCTGTGAGTTAAAACTTAAAGCAAAAATTCAAGGGTATGCAATAATAAACTACTATATCAACTAAATAAATAACTTGTAGGATCCAATTTAAAAAGTTTACTAATTTTCTCGTGATAAAGTAACTTGTAACGTCAAATTATTTCATGATTTCTGAATATACACCAAAATAAAATATATGTAATAATTGGAATAGCCAAATTTCCCCTGATACACTGTTCTCACGATGACTAGGTATAATTTTGTGAGCTCCTAGGTCTAAACAGCAACCATAATACCAGTGGTTCTTAGATTCTAAAGGTCACTAAGAAGAGTACTCCTAAACTCAGTCTTATGGAAACACCATCATATACATGAAGAATCAGTTCAAGTACTTCCACATTTTCATGCAGGACAAACTCATATTCTTGGTAGTCCGTATACATTAAAGTACATCAATTTATCTATAATGGAAAACAATAAACACCAATCAAACACGATTTGTTTGTCATCGGTAATGAAGTTCTAAGTTTTATACAGCACAATTATCCTCTGGCTACAAGTAGGGCTGGACGTTCGATCGGTTCGGTTTTTTCGGTTTGGCAAAATATGAAACCAAACCAAACTAAAATAAATTTGGTTTGGTTCGGTTATTACAATTTCGGTTTGGTTTGATTTTCGGTTTAACCAAATTTAATTAACGCGGCCTGTGGGCTGTAGCATCTGGATTATTTTCTACTGGCTTGATTATAAACTGATCAAAATTTGACTTTCTTAGCCTTAATTTGTTTCACCAAGTCTCAACTTTCAACCATTCAAGTTGTTTCTTGGCAGTTAAACAAATGCAATGAGCTCCCAGAGGATACCATATTCAAGAGTCAAGACCCATAAATCAACAAGTGCATGACAGTGGACACCCTTCTTTATACCGAAAAACTGAAATATTGAAAATCGAAACCGAAACTGACCGAAATAACCGAAACCGAAATTTAAAAAAAAATCAGTTCGATCGGTTTTTTTGGTTTTAACCATATTATGCCCAACCCTAACTATATATAATAAGCATGATAGTACGAATAATAGAAATAATATATTGTATTATTAATTTAATAATATACTATATATAAAAATGACATTAAATATGATGTATAACTAATAAATACTTATATTGGTTATATAATAAATGAATTAAAAATACTAAGTACTAAATAAGAAATTAAATAATATTATTTTCTCTAATAGAAACAAAAGCTAATAAGATAAATTACCCTCAAAAGGTATAATTACCGTGGAACAAAAGCGTGTAATAAAATAAATAATATATAAGAAACAATATTATATTACAAGGATAATGTGAATGTATAGAGTACAAAGGGAGTGAAAGGTAACAAGTGTAGGAGCTACAGTGGGTCACTCCCAAATGCCAAATTGGGCCAAATTTTAATGGGCTATTGACATTGGATAGGTTGGGCTGTAGCCAAACCGAAAAATCGAAAACCGAAAAAAACCGACCGAATTTTAATAGTGTTAATGTATTAAAATTCGGTTTTTCGGTTAAACCGAATTAATTTTGTTAAAAACCGAAAACCAAACCGAATACCAACCGATCAAACCGAAAAACCGAAACCGAAATTAAAAAAATTTCAGTTCAGTCGGTTTTTTCGGTTTGAACCAAAATATGCCCAGGCCTAGCTACAAGTCTTGTTACAACAGACATTACCTTACTATTCATCCCTTTTCTCTTACATATCTATCTTCAAAATTGTCCCAAAACAAGTTTCATGTATCACAACTTTGGAATATACAAAATAGAAAATGCCAATAATCTAGAACAAGATGGTATGGACATCAATAAATACATCAAAAATCAGTAAAGGCAGACATAGCAACCAAGTACAACTGCCTACACTTTTAGACAAATGGATAACTTACAGCGCAGTAAGACACTTCATGTTGGTTGATTTGATTATATGGTCAAGAAAATCTTTTTCATCTTGAATGACAGTGTTGACAGCAACCTGCAATTTAGAAAGCTAGTGGCTCATTCTCAAGTGCTTATAATTGCTCCACTATTTTCATGGTAAGACAAACAACAGAACCTACTCCAAAGTTTAGATGCTTTGATATATTTACAACATTAACAAGTCGTTTTCAAAACATTAATAACCTATGGAAGTATTTAGCCAACCTATGTGTAACCTACACTTTGATGCCACATAAACCACACCATAAGATTGGAAGTCATCAAAAAAAAAAAAAAACTATAACCAGTTTTAGTTTCTAATTCTCCAACTCAAAAAGAATAGTATACTAGGACAGAAAGAACTATTCGATGATGGTAAATAGTCAAGGAATAGCATACCTTGTTTTCCCACTCAAATTCTGCCCACATGGTTCTAAAAGCAGCATCACTGCACACTGCAGGAGATATATAATCCATGATGTCAATATGAATGTCATTTAGCACAACCACCATCCGGTCAAACACATTTGACGTCTCATAAACAATGTTCCCAAAAATGACGCCAGTCTCAGTTGAGGACACCTTGATGTTTGCCTTTATCTGTTTGTTTGACTCAGGAGCTAGAGTATAATTCTGTGGACGCTCAACAAGTTTAAGATCACCCATAGTTGCCAATTCCAAACATAAATTCTGGAGGGTTTCTTTAGTTCTATTAATAACTGTCACATCCAGGACAATATCATAATGATGAACCGTCACATATGCTTCAGCATAAACAGGGTCGCTAAATCCTGTTAGTTGCAGAACCCTATTTAGTTTATTAGCATCAGTCTCATCTTTGACAAATTCTCCAGTGGCACGCTTCAAATCATCTTGGACCGCATCTTCCAACTCCAGCTGACTCATGCCCTGGAAAACAGAAAAAAATTAGGACATGGAAGAACAAATGTCACCCTGCAATGAAGCACCAAGGAACTGAACACCAGCTCTAATTGATGAGCTCTCTGGCATTAAGTAGAAATTACTTAAGAAACATAATTTTGAGGAAAACAAAAACAATTCAAATGCAAATGTTTGAGTTAAACTCATTGTTGTTCATTTTGGTACATCATCATCACCCCTCTTTCCCTAGATAACAATAAGCTAATTTAGTGTGGAGAGATCTGTACTCTTAAATCTTGACTATAGTCATTCATGAAAGATTGAAGTCCCAGCTAGTATTCATATTCAATCAAATTTTTGACATTGATGCTTTAAGAAACTTATGCATGACTCTCTCAATGCGATTAAAATAATAGTCAAAGAAACAAAAAGTATAACTTAAAAGCTCTAGAAAAGCTGGAATAAAATGTTGAAAATAGCACTTAAAGCACATCTCTGAGAAGGCTTGAGACAGTAAAG
Source organism: Solanum pinnatisectum (assembly GCA_035578085.1). Classification (NCBI taxonomy): domain Eukaryota; kingdom Viridiplantae; phylum Streptophyta; class Magnoliopsida; order Solanales; family Solanaceae; genus Solanum; species Solanum pinnatisectum. Next base: position 40,930,005 of record CM069085.1, on the reverse strand, counting down.
GTGGGACAAATTGCAAGGCCAACACAGCACAAAGAAGACACCATTGAGATTACACAAAGAGAACTTCATAATACAATTTTATGGTCAGCAAAGATAATTTTTTTTTAATGACCGAAATTCAATCAATTTATAATCCAAACAGGACTTAATTTTTTAATTTTTTTTAACCCCTTCCCCCCAGGAGCTCCCACCTTTGCTCCCTTAGACAGCTAAGATGATTCTCACATATATATAAACTGAAGTGTGAGAAACGAGCTCCAGGCGACCTCCTTGTTAATCAAACACACACTGTTCAGATAGAAGATTCTTTCTTTCCTTTTTTGATAATGTACTGAAATTTTCAGATAGAAGGTACTTACCCTCCTACTCTTCAAATGGTAGAAATCAATGAGGTCATCAGGCTGAGAATGAGAAATTTGAGCCTTTGCTTTGATCTCTTCTGTCTCTCGCATCTGCTTATCAGAAAGCATTTTAATAAAACTCTCGTGGCAAGAGTTCAACCAGATCTTCCTGACCTCATTGCCAGTGTTACATAGCAATCTTACACAAAGAACCATCCTATCATAGGAATCGTTATCAATTGGGTGTGGAAGAGCTGAAGACTGCCCTAGCTGTATCATTGAGACAATGATCAGTAATGCATTAGTTGTTGCTTTGTTCACTTCAACTTTAGATGGTTGGACTTCTTCCAATCTCAAAATGAGCTTAGTCAGGGTGCAAGCAACAACTGCCCCAAGGAAGAAATCACCAGTTAGCAGGAGGGATCTCAGATTTCCAGCGGTCAAAGATCCATGAACTACTGTAGGGGGTGAAAAAGCAGTTTCAGAGGCAGCACTTTGAGTAGCGTATGTCCCATCAGCAAGGACAGCAGGTCTTCTAGATGAAACAGTAGTGGAGTTTATTGGCTGAGACTTTTTCGAAGAATCATTAGCTTCGCCTTCCTCAGAAGCTGAATAAAATGGCAGGTCTCCAAGGCACTGCTTGATAGTTGCAATGCCACTCTCAACTTCAGAAAGAGATATACAATACTCTCCAATAATCCAAAGGGCACATGAGCAAACACGTGCAGCGCGAATTTGGTAGAAAGTATCCAGTAGCCTTGTAACAATGGAAACCCTTAATTTTGGATTTGTTTCAATAATCTCACGGACAAAAACAACCACATCAATTGCAGAAGCGACATTGTTATCTCCCAAGAAGTCCATCAACAGATGGACTACTGTGCTTGCGACTTCCGGAAACTTCACAGCACATGAATGAATGGCTTGGATAAGCATTTGACGGTACTCACCGTTCTTCTCAAGTTCACCGCTCTGGGTTTTCATAACTTCTTTCTTAAGTGTGAGAACAACCTCGTTGATATTCCGGGGGGTGATCAACTCAAGAACAATGTCAAGTGTTTTTCTCCTGATGTCAAGATTAGGGCTTGAGAGCGCTCTGAGGACATCCATTATCATATCAACCATGATCTCCCTGTGAGAAGATTTCAATTCATTCAGTCTATCAAGCACAATAAGCTTCACATTGTTGTCACTCTGAGACTGTAGAAGTTGACAATAGGTATTGGCAGCAGCTCTTATAGCAGTTGGGGCAGAAGACAAAGAAACAAGAGTTCCAGCACATTCATAGACAACAGCAGCAGAAGGGGCATTGAGCAGTGATATAATTATCTTGATGTACTTCCCTTTCTCCCCTTTGTTTGTCCTGCAAACTTTTCGGACCAAATCCAAGACAACCATTTGAAGTAAGTCACCCCAATCAGATACTCTATCAACATGGGTCAAGAGGTAATTGATAGCACGTTCCTGAGCACATTGGAAAAGCATCAAAAATGCATTCCTTTTAGCCGACGGATCCTGCTCTGTGGTAAGAATGTTCTCAATCTTTTCTGGTGCATCAGCCAGAAGCTGCTCGCCCTGTGGAAGCTTGTAAACAGCCATCACAGCAAGTATTGCATTCCGGCAAACATACGGATGCCGGTGCTCCAAGTTGCTCATAATAGATGGAATCAGAGGTTCAATTATATCAACCTCATTTAGCCGGCAAAGGAATCTCAAAGTAACTCCACGAATGTACTCATTTGGATGCTGCAAATTATTCCTCAAGTTCTGACAAATTAGGATCATTTCAGGAAGCACACGCCCCTTAGAATCGGTCTTCTCGATAATCTCCAAATACAGAAGCAGCAGCTTTTGAATCGTGTGATCTTCAGAGGGTAAGACATATCTAATAATAGTAATAAACAGTTGGGGTAGGGTTTCACCATTCAACAAAAGCATGACAGCTTTCTTCATGGCATCAACCTTGGCAGGAACATCGCTCCCTTCAAGAGCCTCCTTGATCTCGTTGGCAAGAGCTGGAGTGCCCTTATCAAAGTGTATCAGCAAAGAACAGGACTTCTCCATTTTATTCTAGTTAGCTTACCTGAAAACTTAAAGTTCCCAATAAGTTCCAAGATAACATATTATAACTTCAACAAAGGAGAACAAAGTTGCAACAATCACAAAAAGACCCCAACTTTTGTTTAGTTGAAGCAGGTAAAACATTCTTAAGCAGTCCTATATAAAGAACTATGGGAAAAAGGACAAATATACCCCCGAATTATCATAAATGGTGCGTCAATACCCTTTCGTATACTTTCGTTTGTGTATACCCCACACGGTCAATTTTTTTGGATATATATATAAAAAAAAAAAGAGAGAGGGACACGTCATGATCTTAATGGTCTATCCAAATTTAATTTCATGACACGTGTCCCTCCGCTATTTTTAGGGTATATACGCTCCCAAAATATTGACCGTAACAATAATACACAACAAAAAAATATACGGGTTATTTGATATTTGCATTTTCCCAAGAACTATTAATACAACATCGATTCTTTGATTATAAAAGAATATATCCATTCAAAAGAGGGCTTCAAACCACAAAGCTATCCATAAGACAGGAAATAATGCATAAATGAAGGTCCTCCTTATAAGAATTAATGAAATTGCAACAAAAAATAAAACTTTTAAACAATGTTCATTACATTCACAAAAGTATATTACCAGCCAAACAAAAAAGATTAAATTCAATCACTACAGCCAAGTGCCAGATATAATTCTTCCACAACTCACATCAGTACTCAAATCACACTGCCGCAACAAAAACGCAAGCAAAATGTGATCAATCACTCAATCTCTCAACAATGCCTCAGTTCCAAATTGAACCTTACTCAATATAAATAAGGCGCCTATCGAACTCTATCCTCAGAATCAAATTAAATCATACAAATGAACCACCGATCACTTTATACCAGTAACAAAATCACAAAATGCACAATCTTACTCTCAGCTCAGAAATAGGCCGATCTAACCTAATCACAATTGGTTCCAAAACTCAGATCATGTACAATACATGTTTATACATCAAAATGAACAAATATAGAAGCATACATCACGCCTGAATCTACCGACGGCAGTATAATTGAACAAAACTATTACCGGTAGACCTAATAATCAAATTTCGTAATGCAAGCAGACTTACATAGGCAGAATCGAGCAGAGAACAGATCTAGAACGAGAAACAAAAGCGTAATTGATCTAATCAAAGAAGAAGATGAGATAAGAAATAGAACTTACCAGATTGAAGGCAGAAATGGTGGGATCAAAGTGAAGAGAAATTTGTAGAGAGGAATTTGTGGGTTTTGGGGGGCGGAGGAGAGAAAATGGGGTGGAATTTTAAGAAAAGAGAAAAGTTTGGTGTCTTCTTTCTCAGATCTGCGAGATCCGCAGAGTGATTTAAAATGTTGCAATGCTACGAGTCTGGAGCAAAGCTACAAGTAGATAGAAAAAACGGAATAAATATGGAAAGGCTTAATTAATAGTCTTAGTGACATTTTTTATTTTGTTACATGTAAATTTTGATTAATAATTTAAATGTATATTTTTTTATTAAATTAATATGGGAAAAATAAAATTTATATTAAAGAATACTTTGTTTACTATTATTATTGTTGATTTAAAAAAAAAATTATGTATGTTTGAAAATTTTGTAATAACTGGTAATCTCGCAAACTATTTTTTTTATTAAAAAATTATGGAGATATGCTTTATGATATGTTTATGTTTATGTGACAATTATAATTTCTGAAATTCAAATAAAACTTCAATTTTAAAATCAACAACTATATAAATTAATTATGTCAAATTCAAATACAAATGGACAATGTTTTTTTATTTTATTTTTGATGCTCACAAGAATAACCTAGAGTTTAAGGATGAGTTTTTCATCCCTAGTTTTGTAATATATAGGTCGGATATATAGCTCCTTCTATTCTCCTTTGGTTTATCTATGAAATTTGGAGATTTTAAAGGGGGAAAAATCATAGTGATGAAGCATCTATTGAAGAAGTTTAGGAAAGTTTTTCAAGTTCATCCAAAACCTAAAAAAAAAAAAGAAAAGAAGCTTTGTATTGTGGAACTTTATGAGAGATTGAGGAATATTAACGAAGATGACAAATAATGGTCAAAAAATAAAAAAATGTAAATTTATTTTTTTAGTTGACTCAACTTCGAAAACTATATACTTAAAAATCGTCAATAAACTAAACATAAATAAGAAGCATACTAGACAAGTTAATGTCAATAAATCACAAAAAATGTTGTGAAAAGGTATCTGTAATTAGACATAATTATCGGTTTAATTTCATGAAACATAAAAGGATCATCGGTATTCATGTTTTTTTTAATCTCATTGTTAAAAATCTTTCATGAATCATTGCAAAAGTTGACGTTAATAAATTGTACGAGAATTATAAAGAAATGGTCAGAATGTAGATGTATTCCTAGTTAAAAATATATGACATATGATTTATGGACTTTAATCACGTCCTTTGATGGTTATATTTGTGTCAATATACTAGTACAAGTTAAATTTTACAAGAGTTTTGATCACTTTAAAATGCACATTATAATAGAGGCATTGCAATTGCAAATAGATTGATAGAACATTTTAAGTTGATGAAATCTTTACTTTGTTATAGAAAGTTTGTCCATCTTCAATGTGGCTTTCATAAGCATAACAAAGTCTTTTTTATACTTTATAATTTTCATGTTAATCAAATAAATACCCCATAAATTAATACAGAGGAAATAGCAATTACTTAAACACCTCATTTTGTATCCAATATATCTGTCTTAAAAGTAAACCATAATTACTTAAACACCTCATTTAGAGCACACGAGTCGTTATTAATTACAAGAGATTATGGTGATGATAATGAAAATTCATACACCATTAGTTAGAAAAATTGATTTTGACCCCTAAAAAATAAAATTATTTTTAATAAGATATATTTACTCTTGTATTAAGACTTCACAAGAAGTAGAGTCGAGTTTAAAATAGAAATCGAGTGACGAATATAAAAGAAAATTATTATAATTTGGAAAAAACTCAAATATGTCATCAAACTGTGTGAACAAAAATTCATCTATGTCATTCATTAGAAGTTTGACTCATCTATATTATTTCCGTTTGAGAAAAGGTTCATTCATGCCATTATTTGTAAACTAAACATGTTTTTCCTTTTGCAAAACTATGTTTCACACGTGGTCAATTATGATTTAGCCACATCAATAATTAAATTATTTTTAAAAAAGAAAAAAACTTAAATATGTCATCAAATTTTGGGGAAAAGCTCATCCATGTCATCTGTTAAAAAGTGTGGTTCATCTATTCTGTTTTCGTTTGAGAAAAGCTCATCCATATCATTATTCGCTAACTGAAATTGCATAAATGAGTCAAAGTTTTATCAACATAAATAAGCCTTTTCTCAAACTCCAATCACATATTTAAGTCTTATCCCTTAAAATTTTAGTGATTTTTCATTGAAACTATTCAAAACAAACCTTTACAAAAAGGATAACTATTTTGAGGCAAATAAAATAGAACTAAATTAAAATTAAGAAATAAATAAGAATATTTAGTAAGTAAAATTACAATTTTAGTTTCAAAAAAATATTAAGAGAAGTGAAAAAACAAACAAACATAACAAGTAAAATGGTCTTGTAAGAAGATTCAAGAATATCTCCATACTAAAATTTATATACCAAAATTTAATGAATACAAATTTCATATTGCAGATTAGCAGTATTAACTTACATACTCCTATCTAATATACTCTAGTAAATACTAAAATCATCTAATACCAATAATACTCATTTTTCTCTGAAAGTCAAATAAATTAAATTTAATCGAAAATTTATTCATGAACTTTTCAACTTTTTTAAAATAAATTTTTTGTGTTTGTAAATTACTAAATTAGGTAAAAAGTAAGTGACAATTTTAATTATTTAAAAAATTTATTATATTAAAAAATAAATTTATTTGAATGTCGAAGAAAAACTGGCAGTTCACGTTTTATTACTTGATTACCAAGCAACCATACTCTCTCTCCATCCCTTTCAATTCATCATAAAATGCCTCTCAACACCTCTCTGTCACGCTTTATCTCTTTACTTCTAGTAAACCTCTAAAACCCCACATTTTTCCCCATCTACAACTCTCTTTCAACTACTCGGCTGCAAATCGACGGGTTCTTCGGTGTGGTTTTTACTGGAAAAATGGTGGAGGGAGGTAAGGGATCGGTGTTTCCGGTGATATTTTTCGACGGGGAGAGGGAGATGAACATTGGCAACATCAGAATTCAACCGACGCTGTTATTCAAGCCTTTTCAGTTGATGATCAGTGAGAGAATCGGGATTTCATCGAATCAGATTTCAATTTACTTATGTGATCGTAAAGGCTCTAATAATAGGTTCGAGGATCGAAGGAAAATGCCTGTCACAGGTAAAGCGAATTTCGCTGTGATTTCTCGTGAGAAGAATTGTTTCTTCCTTGTTGTCATGAAGCGTTCTAGAAAAGCGCGGAACAGGAAGGTCAAGTCTAACAGCGTGGAGTTCGGAGATTTTTTGGAGGAAACTGTGTTTTCACATCTCTCTTCGTCGGAGAATCTGATTCTCCTGCGGCGAAACCAGACAGAAATGAATCAGTTATATGATCGAATTACGCAGATGGAATTGACGAGCATGAATGAACGTGTGCAGAATCTACAGCTCCAGAGGGAAACTTTCGATCTAGTAATGCAGAATCCGATTCCGAATCTGATGCATTTGAATAATCCGAGTTCATTTCCGAGGATCCAAGATACTTTTCCGACGAAGAAATCACTCTGCTATGAATGTGCGAATACGAGCTCCAACAGCGAAACGTCGATGTTCCACCACTGCAACAACGACGCTGTACTTGTAGGTTCGTTCAGGAGCCGTTCTGGACCGATTAACCGGCCAGCAAAACTCTCTCTGTGAAACCGCTTCGCCTTTCTTGTGTACAGACTACAGAATTAGGCAGAAGTGGTATAATCAGCTGCGCTATGGTACATGGTATGTTTTAGTTAGCCTAAAAAAGAGCTGAATAGATTAGCAAAAATAGAAATTACAGACGTGAAGAATGTCAATTAGTACATAAATTGGCTTAGGATAAATACATTTGACTGGTGGATAGAGGAGGTTGGCGCAACTGTTGAATTCGGATAAATAAGCTTTTGACGCAACTTTTAAAGTTCCGCATATATAGCATGCTTGCATTTATCCATCCTATTATTAGAATGAATAAGATGTCTCGAAAATATTTGATAAAAAACACTTCCATCCTCTATTATGTCTTATGCTTTCGAATCTAAATTATTTGGATTAATAACTTTGTCGAGAAGCATATTCATCCTTAAACGAATCCTACATAATACGAATTTAAATTAACCGAATAAATTACATTTCAAATAACACAGAGGTCAATTGCAGACTAACTATAAGAACACATAATTTGAACTAAAAAAAAAAAGATAACTGAGTAAACTAATTATAACCATTTTACTTCAAACTGATATTGTACTATGTATGTATAAGCGAATTCACTTTTTCATCATAATTTGTATTTCAAATTATTTTTGATTATTAAACAAATTCAAAAGGAAGTAAAGGGAAAATAAAACTTCACTGTCCTAACAGCTTGGTTCAATGGTTGTTGCTTGTTAGTTGTTACATGTGATTTCTCGGATTATATTTTATTTTTGATAATTTAACGTTTAAATGCATTATATTTTTTCCGTCATTACATAATATCTTATATTAGCTATCCAAAGGATAAATCTAAAAAAAATAGAATGCATGATAAAGTTATTAGGAAAAAAAGGGCTGGATAAAGAATAAATTATAATAATTATTATTTAATATAAGCAAAGATGAAACATATATATATTTATAAAAAGATTATGACAACCATAATAAATCGATAGTTATATAGAATAGGACTTTTAAACATTACATAACAATTGATTCGATAAAATAATTCAGTAAAATTTAAGTCATCGTCAAAACAAACATTATATTATACCAGATAATAACCTATTCAGACAAGTTGTTAGAAACGAAACTTCGTAAGTTCTCCTTAGTAACTTTTATGAAATACTCTTTTCTAATTTTTGTGAAGAAATTTGTAATTTAGTTTTTAAGTTTGAATATAAATTATTAACTTTTTAAAAATTTAATTTATATATTTAAAAATAACATAAAGATACTATAGGTTTATATAGTTAATAAATTAAAATAAGTATACTTAAAAATCAAATATTAATACTTACACAAAAAATGGAACGAGAAAATATTTCTGTCTTTATCTTTTTGCGTTTAACTTCTAAATTTCTAATTATATTACATCATTAATATCATCTAGTCTAGTCTATGTTACTAATATATTGGACTAAATAACGCAGACATCTAAACTAATATATCTATAATTGTGGAACTATTTTTAAACATTTCTGTCAACCAAAGTAAATTCTATAAATATAATTAGCATATCAAAATATAGTCCTGAAACTAACCCATTGATAAAGATTTACTAATAAAACTGAAAATAAGTGTTTATTCCCCTAAAATACACTAAAATTTGGTGTATTTTTGCATTTTTTCTTTTCCGGGAGAATTTTTTGTAAAATTTCTTATTGAATTATTAAGACATTACGGGTAATTATTAATTTAAATACATTTGGATCTTGCAAGTATTTGGACATGAAACTAATAATTTGTCGTAAATATTTTTTCATATAAAGCCATACAGTTTCCTTTTCGTTTCTCTGTAAAATCTGTCATCTAACATTTGGTTTCCATTTTTTCGTTAGAGAAGCTAACGAAAACAGATAACAATGGCGTCTTACGCAGTGGTAATGGAGAATTTGAAAGAGAGATCAGAATTTATGAACGAATCGATGCAGAAAAGCCAAACAATTACTGATAATATGATCTCCATTCTCGGTTCCTTTGATCATCGTCTCTCCGCCCTCGAAACCGCAATGCGTCCTACTCAGGTGTTTGAGTAATCGTGTCTTGTTTTGGTAGATTTGAATGAATGTGATTTGTTTGTATATCTAATTTGATGATTAATTTTTCTTTTTTTCGTTGATGGGAAAAAGATAAGGACGCATTCAATTAGAAAAGCACATGAGAATATTGACAAGACATTGAAGGTAGCTGAATCGATATTAGGTCAATTCGATCTCGCACGCCAGGTTCGTCTTATTTTGGGTAATTTTGTTACTCCTTCTGTCACATTTTGCTTTTGGTGCTCTGTTTTTGGAAATTTCGTTGCATATTCACTTTGGCTTTTGCTGAGTATTGCAATACGAGTATACAAAGTTAGTTTGTTGTACACATGCATACACGGATCATGAAGAAGTAAAACAATCCAAAATAAACAATGGTAATTTGAAGATTACTTCTCCTGTTTCATTAGTCATTCAAAAGTCACGTCTATGTCACGGATCATGTATCCTTACGTGAGTATTACAACTTAAATTCTCTTTGGACTTTACAGACGGAGGCCAAAATATTACGAGGGCCACATGAGGATTTGGAAAGTTATCTGGAAGCAGTTAATCAGCTAAGGAGTATTGTTAAATTTTTCAGCAGTACGAAAGGCCTTAAGAGTAGTATTGGTATGATTAATCATATTTCCAGTTTACTCGCAAAGTCTGTTCTTAAGCTTGAAGAAGAGTTTCGTCAGCTTCTAAACTTGTACAGGTCTGTAATTTACTACAGTACTTATTTCTTTTTTCTCAATGCATACAACTTTTTTTCGTTTTTTAAAATTTCTTCATATGTTTTACATTGTGATATTGAGACCTTCTAAGATAAACATTGCCTGATCCATCTAAAAGTAGAACTCTTTTATAGCTTTTTAGGTTCACTACTCAAGATAACTTATATTGATTGCAGTAAACCTGTGGAACCTGATCGTCTTTTCGATTGCCTCCCCCAATCTCTGAGACCATCTACAGGATCAGATAGTAAAGGTGATGGTGCTGGTGCAAAAGAGCACCAAAGAAGTTTAGAAACAGTTGTTTACCACCCTCCGGATCTCATCCCACCTAGAATACTTCCCTTGTTACATGATTTGGCTCAGCAAATGATTCTGGCTGGTCATCAACAGCAACTGTATACTATTTATAAGTAAGTTATCTCTTTAAATAATGAAATATTTGCAGGAAGCACATCCCTCTTAAGCAGCAGGGAGAAATCCTGATCATCCAATTACGATAGAAATAAAGCTTGGAATGAAGGATGCGCTCAAGTTGATCATAATCTTTTTCTATGATGATCTTTTATATGACAAAGTAGTTTTTTCTGCGGATATGCTATTATGTCTCATGTCATTTGCATTTCCCATACATCCTGTTTGTATCCAGTGAAATACGTTCGTTAGTCATGGAGCAGAGTCTTAAAAAACTAGGTGTGGAAAGACTTGGTAAAGAGGATGTACAGAAAATGCAGTGGGAAGTTTTAGAGGCAAAAATAGGAAACTGGATTCACTACATGAGGATATCCGTAAGCGCTGTATCATCATCCAATTTTGATTTGATCCTTACTTTTTTCAACTTGTTATAACCTGTTCATCATTTTTGACACAGGTAAGGCTTTTATTTGCTGCAGAGAAGAAAGTCTCTGATCAAATTTTTGAAGGTCAAGATAGTCTTAGAGATCAATGTTTTGCGGAGGTTGCTGGAAATAGTGTCGCGGTGTTGCTTAGCTTTGGAGAGGCCATTGCCAGAAGCAAACGATCGCCTGAAAAGCTATTTGTCCTTCTAGATATGTATGAGATAATGAGAGAACTTCAGTCAGAGGTACGATGAAATGACCGAGAAGATATCTCTGTCTCCTTATCTTTGCTTTTGGGAAATCTTCGTTCTAACTTGTACTAATTTTGGTATTTCTATCCATTATCCTTCCCTGTGGAAGGGGATTTTTGTTGGTGTGACAGATGGATAATATTTTTGGAAGCCATTATTGCAGTGAAATGCGAGAAGCTGCTAAACTGTTGACTAATCGTCTGGCTGAGACAGCGCAAGAGACCTTTGTGGATTTTGAAGAAGCAGTAGAAAAAGATGCCACCAAGACTGCTGTTCTTGATGGAACTGTCCATCCTTTAACTAGTTATGTGATTAATTATGTTAAGTTTTTATTTGAGTAAGTCTTCACTATGCTCTCCGATCCTTTCCTTACGTTCTTCTTTTGTTGAAAATTAGGAGTTTTTATATATTGCACTCTGGCTGATATCACTGATCATTCTTGATATGGATTTTCGATCTTTATATGTGTCATCTTCGTATTTCTTCCTCTTTTGATTGCATCACTTCTCTGGTCTATCGGAAACAATTAGCTTATCTGATCTGGTGGAACTTTACATTCATTTCTTTTTCTGTTTAAAGCTCTGCAATATCTCAGTATTATCTATTGACTGTGGACAGCTATCAATCAACTCTAAAGCAGCTTTTCGGAGATGCTGATGATGGTAATTCCAAAGACCAGTTGGGAGTTATAACCACACGGATATTGCAAGCTCTTCAGAGTAACTTGGATGGGAAATCTAAGCAATACAAAGATCCTGCATTGACTCAACTATTTCTAATGAATAACATTCACTATATTGTAAGATCTGTTCGCAGGTACGTTAAGATGTTACTTGAGAGAATGAGCTGTTTAGTTTACTACAAATTTTATCTTTGCACGTTCTATGATGGTATAGGTCCGAAGCAAAGGACGTGCTTGGTGATGATTGGGTTCAAATTCATAGAAGGGTAGTCCAGCAGCATGCAAATCAGTACAAGAGGATCTCTTGGTCTAAGGTTTGCTTGCTATCTCTGTAGTTTGATCGACATTCTTTTTACTGTATCATTTTATATTTGTGTTTTACAAAGTAGTAACATTATACAATCCTGCTGCAGATTCTGCAGACTCTCTCCGTCCAAGGAGCTTCACCAGGTGGAAATTCTTCATTTACTGGTGAAGTTGTCAGTAGCAACATCTCAAGGTCCATGGTGAAAGATAGGTTTAAGACCTTCAACATGTTATTTGAGGAAATTCATCAGAGGCAATCTCAATGGACAGTTCCTGACAGTGAGTTGCGCGAGTCTTTAAGGCTAGCAGTTGCTGAAGTCCTATTGCCTGCCTACAGGTCTTTTGCCAAGCGTTTCGGGTAATGCTTCCTTGGACTTGCTTAACACTACTTTGGAAATGAATAGTAAAACTTACAACTCCCAAATCTTCTCTCTTCAAAGCATTATGTTTTGACTCTTCATATGTGTAATTGCGTCTATCCAATGTCATTTTTGTACTGTTTATACGAACGTTAACTTAATGTTATGTTATTAGGCCAATGATCGAGGGTGGCAAAAATCCGCAGAAGTATATCAGATACACTCCAGAAGATCTTGAACGAATGCTAGCTGAGTTTTTTGAAGGGAAAACCTGGAAAGGACCTTAAATAGACGTAAGAAAATGGTACTCTAGTTTATAAGACTAGTTTTTTTGAACTTCTTTTCTTGTATTATTGATCAAATAAAGGATTTTTATTATAATGTTGTAATAGTCATATTTTGATTGAAATAAAATCATTTCATCACTTCGTATCGTGTATCTGAAATATACAAAGTAATTTATTTTTGGATATTCTCTTGCCATATGCTTTCCTCTTTTCTCGTCTATCTTTTGTTGTCTGTTAGAAGTATTAAGTTGAACTTTTGTGATCTCGTCACATTATTATTATTTTTTTAAAAAAAGATGGGACAATTTTTTTTTACTTTTTTTTCATTTCATGATGCAAAACATATTATAGTACCTAATGGAGTAACTTAAATTTCTAGTAGATCCATAAAAGGAAAGAAAAAAATAAGATAAAAAAATGGAGGGTTAATTGATATGTATTTTTATTTAATTTGGCGCTTGGCTACATAGTAAACTAACACCGTTTAGTATTTCACTATTAAAATACGCAAATTTTCATGGGTAGAACAATATATATTTGTTGGGTGAAAAGCACGTTACAGGGACGTAACTAGAGTTCTAATTACGAATTTGACATATACAATTAATTACTTTGGGTTAAATTTTAGGTTTGGTTACGTTTTTCATTTGATCTCCTCTTATAGATAGACTAGAAGATCGAAAAAATTCACTTATTATTTATAAATAATTTATTATAAGAATAGAAGAATTCAGTAAACTATCTTTTAAAAAAAATTAAAATTATAAACTTTAAAATTTTGAATTTGTCACTTTTGTTAATGCATACATTATTTTTCTAACATACTACCAAACAACCCTTAATAATTTTCCTGTATTTCAAAAAGGAAAAATTGCACCATTATTCCTACGATCGAGCAAAGGTTTATAAATTGAAGGCTAATAATAATGGGAGATTAATTATGTTAGGCAAATGTTTTTTCTTGTCTCAATTTTCATTGTGAGTGATAAATTATATCATTTAACGAGTACGTTGTTTATCTTGTCTTGTTGTGAGTGATATATTATTTCATAAAACGGATGAGTGGTTTTCTTAATACAATTTCGAGTAATTCTTACCTCTTGAAATAATTTTTCGATTAAGTTATACTCAAGATTCATTTATTTAACATGATATATCAAAACAAGGTCCACCCCAATTGATCTTTTTTCTGATTTATATTTAATTATCTACATTCCGTATATAATTTTAGATAATTCTCATTTCTTGAGTCAGGTTCTGAATTTGAAGGAGGTAGAACTATATTGTTTCAATTTGATCTGTATATTTATTTTATGTAGATATATACTACACACCAATTGAGGGCAATGCCCATTTCTCCAAATATTGACCAATAATAATAATAATGATAATAATAATAATTAATAATAATTAATAATAATAATAATAATAATAATAATAATAATTTGAACATGGTAAAATTCATAATTATTTTTATTTGAAATTCGTGATAAATCTAAATGTCAAATATTAAATCAATTGCGCGTCCTAAACGAGTAATATAAGTGTAAAACCAGAGGATTCTTTTAGCACTTCTATAGTCCTCACAATATTGAGAATTCAAATTCATCTCGATCCGAAGAAAATGCTTTATATATATTAATTTAGTGACAATATTTTAAAATGGACAAAAAAATATTTCTTACTTGAGTACTCTCTTCCACATTTTAATTCCAAAAATTCCGCCTTTGTATTTTTTCCGATTTATATTTCTGTAATTTCTGAATCTTCCTTCTCTCCTAAAATCTCCGAGAAAGAAACCAAATCGTCCTCTCTCCCTTTCTTTTTGATAAAAGAAAGGGGGAAGGGAACAAATTATAACCATGACAGATTCTTCAGGTGATGATAAAAAAGATGAAACAAAACCTGTTTTAGGTTATCCTGGACAATTTTCTCAATCGGATCTTAATTTTGCCTCGCCTTATCCCAATCCTGCCCATCACTATCCTCCACCATATGATCAATATCCATATCAATACCCTTATTATTATTACCCAAATTACCAATCCAATTACTATAGTGATGACAACAACAATAACAACAACAATAATAATATCTTGCAACCCCAATTAACTAACGTACCCCCTCCACGACGAAAAATTATAACATTTTGTCGTGCCCTTTTTTGCCTTATCGTCGTTCTAATATTGAGTTTCAGTATTTTTTTCGTAGTTCGAATTTGGAAAAATTACGCATATTACCCTTCATTTGAGGTTGTATCATTTATTGTACATTCTTTCAACATATCAAATCCCACCAATAAGTTAACAGTGGATTGGGAAGTAGATGTGAGTGTGAGGAATTCAAATAGGAAAGTGGAAATTAGTTTTGAGTACATATCAACTAGCTTGATGTACAACCTACAACTACTCGAATCGTCATTTAGCGCGCCTTTCAATGTGTCTAGAAAAAGTAACGCAATATTTCATGTCGATTCTAATATTCCAAATCCAAATCAGGTGAAAATAGGAGGACTTGTGGTTAATGAAATGGCTCGAGATTTGAGAAGAGGTGACAGCTTGTTAATTGATTTGAGAATAGAAGCTAAAATAATAAATCAAGGTACCAACAGTCGCTACAAAAGAGAGTTGTATCTATCATGTGATGATTTAATTTTGAATTTCAAGAATTCAACTAGCTTGCCAGAGTGGGATGGTAGAACAAATAATTACAAATTAAAATGCGAGTACGACGAGACATGGTGGTAAGTTTTTCTTCATTCCTCTTTTTTCTTACGTGAAATTAATTACAATCAAACCTCTTTATAATAACATTGTTTGTCCAAATATTTTGACTGTTTTAACAAAATATTTGGCCATTACGATAAAATATTGTTACAGAAAATTCTAACTATTCACATATATCTATTATTGAATTACTCATCCTAACATCTTAATTCTCTTGCCTCATTTTAATTGAAGGGATGCCATATGGGAACCTTGGTGAAATTTCATGTAAACATCAACCAATAAGAAGGAGAGGCCACAAGTGACACATGGTGAGATAAATCCTTCATTCTTAAGCAGAGTCTCGCGTTTCAAATATTCATGAAAATGAAAAAACTTTTGATACAAATCGCTTCTTTACATGTATATTTTTTCACCAGCAATTAACATGTCCTTTTTTTTTAGTCAAGTTTGATATACTTAAGCTAGAATATATATTAGCAATCAAATCACAAAACCTAGAGTGATAAAGCATAGACATGGATATTACAAATAGTTTAAGTTATATACACTATTATGTATAAGTTTTTTTTTAGGTCATGTTTACTTTTGTAACATATAATTTACCTTTATTTTTAATTTTTACAGATCTCAATTTTTATAGAGGCATATCTGTAAGTATCCTTTGATAATGTAAAAACTTTTTGTGCACAAAATGTAATGTATATAAATATATTTGATTTTCTGTCTCTCTTTTTGGGTAGATATGTAGTTATCACCTAACTACTTTTAGCACTTTGTAGTTGGTGGCAATAGAATAAATGTTTTTAAAACATGAAGACTTTTTATTCTTGTATTTTTAAAATTTTTGTTTTCATAAATATTTTTTGTTGAGCCAACAATCTATCGGAAACAACTTATTTACCTCATAAAAGTAAAAGTAAAATCTATGTAAACTTAACCTTCTTCATATTTACGTGTAAAATTATATTAGATATGTTATATGCTGTTATTGTTATATAATTAGCTTAATAACCTTTTTAAGCAGCTGTGGAAAGTTAGGTGAAGTGCATGTGGGTGGGGGTGGGGTGGGATAGGGGTGAGGGTGAGGGGTGTGGGGTGTGGAGGGGAAACTTTTTGCTTTTATATTTTTCTTGTGGCAAAAATGTAAGATAAGACTGTGTATAATATAGTTTCTTGTGGTCGAGCGCTTCTTCAGACCTTGCGCATAGCGAGACCTGTAGTATAATGAATTGTCCTTTTTTTCCCGATAATTTCTTCGAGTCCATAGTAATTTAATTTAAATTTATGCTAGGAAATCCGACTTCAAGGGTAAAGCTAGTGCTCTTTATCGAAGGTGACTTTATATCTAAAACTCAAATTTAATTTTTTTTATTAAGAACAAATAATTAAGTACGTACCACTTTATCACAACATTTAATAATAATATATATTGGTATATATGTAATACAATAATACTCCTTCAAAAGGTCTCTTATATCTTCTGAATTAAATATTAAATGTGGCTCCCATGCACCCTAAAATAAATGCTCTACTGTCGAATTTAATTTAATAATCACCCCCCCCCCTCCCTAGAAGTATGGATCATATGAAATTGAAATATCTCCCTCAACAAGTAAGAAATTTTGAGTTCAATCGTTGAGTATTATTAATTTTACAAATAAAGCGGTTTAATTATTTCTTTAATTAATTTTTTTGATGCAAATTTATATTAGTCGTGTTATCGTGTAGCGAACAACACTAAAAAATGAAAAAAGAAACATTTGTGTTTCATGTAATGAAGTTATTTGACATAACTTAACAATGCATTTTAATAATTTGAGTATTTTGGAAATTGAAAAGTCTCTATTCTCATGATATATAGCTAGCATCACCTAATTAAATAAATGGAAGTCCTCAAATGTCAAAAAAGAAGGGCCCTTTGTACTCTTTTTTTTTTTTTTTCTATTTATACACTAGAAAGGCACTAAATGTGTGAAAAAGACCAATAAACAACACACACATGTAGGACTCACACTTGATTCCTCCATATCCTTCCTTTCATTTTCCACACTACTTTTCTAGAAAGTAATGGTAGCGAAGTAAGAATTTTTGTTAAGATAATTCAAAATATAAAGTAGACATATGAGAAAATCAAAGAAATTCAACAATCTATTATATATACGTAAAAATAATAATTTTAATCTTCTTTATGTAGTATAATTTTTTGATTCCCCTCATTATATATGCTAAGTTGTTATTTATGAATCCAATCAAACTCAATAGATTCAATTTAAATTCTTTATTTGTATTAAAAATTTATTAAATATATATAAAACAATCAATTTGGAAAATTCACTTAATAACACCTAATATCGTTATAATAAAATTTAAAATTCATAATAAAATTTAAATTTTGAATCCAACTCTCGTTAGACATCCTTTGTTTACTATATTTTCCATCATCCCCAAGTCTTACCCCCCCCCCCCCGCCTTTTACCCCCACCCATCACCTTCAACCCTTCTATTCCTTTTGAATCTTCACATTCTTCTATTAGGAAAGCATGAATCATCTGAAAAAAATTATTTAGTACACCACGTGTAACTCACACATTGGATGAAATAACCAATTTTTAAAGGGAAATTATGAACTTGTGTGTAAGTACTTTGAATAATCACAGAGCTCAAACTTCAAAGAAGATGTTGTTAATAAGGACATATTACAAGTACAAATAAATGAAATTTTCCAAAGAAGGTTTGTGTGTGTCGGAGCCCAAAATGTATACCTTTTTACTTTTGGAATATATATACATTATAATGATAAGGATAAAGTATATGAAATTCTTATGGGGAATATGCATATACTTAGGCCCATTTGGCCATGCGATATGATATCATGATATAGAATCATGATATGGTATCATAATATGAAATCATGAGATGAAATTGAAATTTTGTTTGGACATGCGATATGAAATTTTTGTGTTGTATATTTTTTCATAAACATAAAAATCTCATAAATTGTAAAACTATTAAAATATATAGCCCCAATTGTTTATTCAATCTTATCAAATAAATAAAAATTTATAAAATTGCATAATAAATTATTACAAAGTTATTTGTGCTCCACTTAAGTAATTGTTTCATCTAACTTTAATTTGATAAGAAAAAATTGAACATAAATTGTAGTGTACTAGTCTTTAATATAATCCTTCCACATAGTA
The DNA here is from genome assembly GCA_035578085.1 of Solanum pinnatisectum. Classification (NCBI taxonomy): domain Eukaryota; kingdom Viridiplantae; phylum Streptophyta; class Magnoliopsida; order Solanales; family Solanaceae; genus Solanum; species Solanum pinnatisectum. The sequence continues at coordinate 40,911,218 of CM069085.1, read as the reverse complement.
CGGACAATTTCCTCACGTTGAACTTGCATTTCTCGATCATGTGACCGAGAAAACGAACCAACATTGTTACTTTGAGCCATTTGTTGGTCAATATCATCCGCAACTATATTTTCATGCTCATAGACCATAAATATTTCATCACTTTAACAATCGGTTGGTGTGAATTAAAGTGACTATATGTTGGGGAGGATAATAAATTTTATGTCGGTGATAATAATATATTTTAAAAAGTAATGATGTGATTATAAATTTTATTTACATATGAAATAAATGGTTAGTAGATACAAATGTGGGATTGTTTTAACAAAATATAAACTCGTGGATCAATTTTTGTATTAAAATATCTCAAATCATGATATGGAATTACCATATAATTCCATATCATGGTTTTTAGAGAATATGGAATCACATCTCATGATATGGAATCATGAGGTGGAATCGGCGTAAAATCGCATGTCCAAACGCTGATTCCATCTCACGATACCATATCGTGATATGATATCGTATGACCAAACACCTACTTAGATTTGTTAAGTGACACCAGCAAAACAACATTAAAATGGCATTTGGGGGCTTTTCTATATTTGTTGCTTCTTGCTTTTTTCTACCAATATTGTCCAAAGAAACAACTAGAGGAGTTCAACTTCATGTACCTAAATAAGTTGCTAGTAGTAAAAGGTACATTTGACCTAATTTTTGACAGTATGATTTGATTTCAATTAAAAAAAGAGAGTATGATTTGATAAAATTACAGTGGAATGATAAGTACTCATTCAGAGTTTTTAGGTTTATGTGTTAGGTATTTTGAGGTCGCTTTTGTTTGGAAGCAGTCCCCCCCCCCCCTCCCTCTCCCTCTCCCAATGTGAGACTTTTCATCTCTTGATGTATGTGTATTTAGATTTAGTCAAATTCTAATTACACGAGAATTAAATATTGAGTGAGAAACAAAAAAAGTTATGAGACTATTAAGGCACATTTTCCCACCATGGCTCATATGATATGTATGGTGAGAATTAACTATAAATTTTGGCGTTCAAGTAGCTAGCCCATAATAAGCAAGTTATTTATATGTATAATGCATCGTTAGATAAAATTAGATAAAGAATTTTATTGTTTAACGACAAAAATGATTGGTTACCATATTTTTTTTGTGAATTTAATTAATCCTATGATCAATAATTTAGAATCATAAGACAACATATATAATTATTCACATGTAAATGCCAATAATTTCCAAGCAAATAGTTGTTGATTGAACTTTCTAGTACTTGAGTCTTTTGCTGACCTTGTTTGGGGCTGCTAATTTGTCAAATCCAAGAATAATTAGAAGCAAAATTTCTGTGGATCCATTTGATTAATTAATTATTTAATTAATAGACTATAGAGAATATTTTAGGTTAATTATTGATTAGGGGAAAAAGTGAACATTAGCTAGTAGGTATATATGGTGGAATATAATGCAAGGAAAATGATGTCCCAAATTGACCACATGGATGGTTGCTTAAAAAACTTTTCTTCTTTTCCATCATTAATAATAATATGTCATAAAAATGTACTCTAGATAAATAAACTAAAAGGAAAAAATATTAAAATGAGTTCGACACCTTTAACTACAAACACACCACTCAAGTAAATATGTCGTTTATGAGCTGTTTGGTTATAGACTCATTTTATAGAGTAATACTTGTTAATTTTTTTTGTGATTTATTTGTTTATACTGCTATAAATTATTTCATTATAAAAATAAAATAAAATATTAAAATAAAATTATTTAAAATATGATAATGTAATATGCAATTTAAAATAAACTAAAAACATGTATCACATGAATTGACAAAAATTATGTCAGACAAACTCTTATATAATTCTCTCTGGTCACTTATATTTGTCAATTTAATTCATGATTCATTCATTAATTTCTTATGACATAAATTTTGGACTCGTGGCCTATACATGAACCTTCCAAAGGGTAGGGGCCTTGATGCACCATTTTCCCACTTGGTCGGCTACATTATTTTGTCTATACATACGTTTATCGACGTAGATTTAAAATTTGAGATTTATAAATATTTATAACTATTTTAAGTTAATATAATAATAATAATAATAATAATAATAATAATAATAATAATTGAGACATAATTAAATATTTATAGATATTTAATAATTTTTATAATATATAAATACATGATTTATGTAAATAAAATAAATTTAGGAAAATCTGTAATCGAACCTCTAGATCTGTCCTTGTTAACATCATTGTCACCCTTAGCTAGGCTGTTACCATCCTCACTATTCACATTAAATATGAAAACATCCCTCCATGAAAATTAAAAGAGCGTGTTATTATTTTTAGATATTATTAAGTAATGACGTTACTAAACAATTTCACTAATCAAAATAGAAACATTTAGTTGAGATATTAGCTTCGTGATAATGATTAGTCACCCGTTTAATATAATCTCTTATAATTGTTATGGTTAGGACTTAGGGTAGCGTAATTGTACATAATACTATAGATTCATGAGTACTACTTAAAACTATTTACTTAAAACTAAAATGAAAATTTTCCATGTTATTTGATCTTGACGTGCTTTCTAATTTATATGTATAAATTAACTTCAATTTACATATTCTGCCTCCAATTTTTTCGAAGAAGGAAAAAGGAAAAAAAAAATGTGCTTGCATTGAACGGAAATTCAAAAGGACGGAATGACTTGAGAGACCCTTATATTTGGCTCCATTTGTAAGTTAGACCCTTTATACTTATGATTTTGCCAACTAAATTCTTTAACTCAGTGAAACATAATAATCTAAATATTGACAAAATCCTAAATATAAGAGTCCAACTTACAAACTAAATCAAACACAAAAATCTCTTAAATCATTTCACCATTAAAAAAAATCATGACGTTATTTTAATCCTAAAATTATAGCTTCGAGTCGACAAACAAGGTGTGAGATTTAGGAAGGGATAAAAACAACAATATTTCATATGACATATTTAATATATTAAAAAATTTTAATATATTATACGTGAAATACTTATTTTGAAACGGAGCAAATAAATACGATAATCAATTGGGATATTCAAAGAACCAACCGTTGTCGGCGGGCTTGGGTGAGAATTTTCTTGCCCCATAATAATAGAAGTGGCCCCCATTACGATGTAAACGTGTCATTTACGATTAATTTCACACTGATTTCCATCATTATTATCTTGTAAATTATTTTAAAAATATTTGTTACTAATCATTTTCAAATGCTAACAAGGATTTTGAAAAAGGAGAGAAAGATGTAATTGTTTTTGCATAATCGGTGAAATTGGTAAAATTATTATCATGTAATTTAAGAGATTATGTGTTCTAGATTTTTAGTTATAGAAACAACTTTTTATAGAAATAGAAAATATAATTTTTTATCAAATTCTTGTAACTTCTAGGTATAGCAAAAGTTTAAAATTATTTATTTTTTCGTTTTTCAAATTACTATACATATGCTCGTTTTAACTAAACAACTATATGTAATTCTTCTTGAACAACTTTAATTAGTAACAACTAATAACTACCAATTATGTAACTACACTTCAATTGAGTAAACTTACTCATGCCTTTTTTCCCTTTTAACACTTGAGAGAATGATTGAAATTCTTCTATTCAACGATGGAATCAAATTTTTATTCAAATATACGAAATTAAACACGTAAAATGATTAAAAAAGGTTTAACCTGCATATGTATCTTTTGACATCATAGTTCATTCTACTATATATTTATACTATACGAATCCAAATTAATCGAGTCGTTAAATTTTGAATATCCATTTTTTTTAAAGGAAGTGACACTTGCTCACGTTATTACTCTATATAGATAAACCAATCCCCATAACCACTCACTTCCCTTTTATTCCACACTAGTACTACTACTATCCATATCTTCAGCTCCACCACTACTTTTCCGATCACCGGAGCTGCCGCCGGTAAAACACCACCATGTCAGTCAAAGAGTGCACTCACCACAAAGACAAAAAGCGAAAACTCGTCCGACGACTCTTCGCCGGAATCCTCATTTTCCTCTTCGTCGTCCTCTTAACCATCTTACTAGTCTGGGCAATTCTTCAACCCAAAAAACCCAGATTCATTCTCCAAGACGCTACAATCTTCAATTTCAACGTTTCCGCTCCCAATATCTTCTCCACATCAATTCAAGTCACTATATATGCCCGGAACCCTAACGACAAAATCGGCGTTTACTACGATAAGATGAAAACATACGCAAACTACCACAATCAACAAATAACTTATTATACCCAAATTCCTTCAGTTTATCAAGGTCATAAAGACGTTAACATATGGTCGCCGTTCGTTTTCAGTAACAATGTTCCGATTTCACCTTATAACGGACCAGATCTGAAAGAAGACCAGCAAAACGGCGGCGTTTGGCTCGATTTCAAAATTGACGGCCGTGTGAAATGGAGAGTTGGAACGATTACGACTGGGCATTATCGCTTACATGTTACGTGTAGCGCATATGTTCCGTTCGGGAATCATCCCGGCGACGGCGGAGTTTTCGTCGGAAATAACGCCGTGAAATATCAACTTGCCCGGAGCTGTGATGTGAGTGTTTAGTAATTTGGAGAAGATGATGAAGCAGATGAGTTTATTGCCATTGGAAGTATTTATTTTTCTTTTTAATTACTTTTTTTTGGACCAACTTTTATTTTCTTATTTTTATTTTTCTGCTATTTACAATTTTAATATTTTTGGTCCTATAAAGTTGAATGAACTGTACATTTTTTCTGCTAAAGAATAATATTGGAAAACTTATATTATATATATAAATAAATTACAAATAATTGTCTTCTTATTGTCATTAGTTAGAAATTGAATAAGTAAAAGTGAACTATATGAGGGTTCAAGTCTTAGAAACAGTTTTGGCAGGAACACGAGGTAAGTCTACGTATAATAAGTTCTTGTAATTAGAAACATTTTGGCAGGATTGTAAGGTAAGTCTACGTATAATAAGTCTTGTGACTCTTCTGTGAATCCGTGAGAGTTTTAGTGCACTGAACTGTTCTTTCTCTTTAATTAAATAAATTATTTACTTGTTAATTAAATTTTTTAGAAATATGTGTTTTCGATTATCTAAGGTTTTTAGGGATTGGTGAAATATTGGATCACGTAAGAAATTTTCGGTTTACTCTAATAATTACTTGATGTTTACTCTTATGTTATTTTTTAAAATTATATTTTGTTTATTGATATATGATTGTAGATGAATAATAAGTACTTCTTGATTCATAATACAAGGTTTTGAGTTAGTCAAGCCTTTAATTATGAAATTATTTTTTTAGATAGTGTTCTATTTTCAATATATGTTTGATGTTTCCTCATTCAGAATTAAAATGAATTCTTATACGAATGTGATAGATCGAGCGTAAAATTTAAAAAAGTTAATTCTTTATGTGAAAAAGGTATTTTTCATGACTATTACATGTGGTGATTCTTCTATTTGTATTTTTGCTAATGAAAGGGGCCTATAAAAGTGACAGATATTCCCTTCTACTATAATATATAGAGTTACAAATAATTAATTAAGATCATAAAGAATTTATATATAATTAAAATAATTGATTAACTTGGATTGTTGCAGTTGTATTCAAGTTGATTTACATCATGAGGAAATTGTTTTTTTTTTCCTTTCTCATGCTTACATTGAGGGTTTGAAGTTTACTCTTCAATGGTTTTGAGGGTTAGTGAATTTCGAATCATGATAACGTGAAATATTTTGTGTATTAAATTGTGATCCTTTTTTTTTTTTTTATATTAAAAGTTAGGTAAAATGGGACATATGACCTGTTTTGATTAGCCTAGGATAGAAGGGGGCAACCCATGTGATATATAATTTAATTTTAATGTACTGCCTGATTTAGGCTGTTTACCAAACTATAACTTGTTTCATACGTCTCTCTTCACTATTCCACAATTTCAATGTTCATGATGATATTTTTTAAGGAATGGTATTTAACGGAGCGGCAAATTCAGAATTTATCGATCATGAAAATCGTATTTTTGTAAATTTGCATGTTACTCTCTGAATCCGCTACAAGTTAGGTGTACTAATTGGGGGAGGGGGTCATAATAATTATTAGATTTTATTTATGATTTAACAATAACTATTACAGTTCAATCATAATAATTTAAGGTCAGATATATGTGATCTAATTTTATAAGAAAATACTTTTTGACACTTTATGAAAGTGCTTAGCAGTAGGTGGGTTAATTATTAGTGAATTGTTGGTAGAGTATTAGTGGGAAAATGTGTTTACTAATTTATGATTAAGAAAATTGAGTATCAAAGAGATAAGATTTATGTGGCTTTATGTCATCGGACAACAATGAAAGAGACGAGCAAAAAGTAGATACACTCAACTTTCTATAATAACGTCGTTTATCTGAATAAGAGAATATATAACGTAACATAACATGAATAATTTTTAATTTTTAAAAAAATTTGAGTTTCTAATAAAATATTACTATTACAAAAAATAACAATTACAGAGAGGTCTAATTAACGTTAATAGAATGATTATAAATAGTGGTTTGAGGAGAAGACAAAAAATGGGTAATGCACTTTACGTGTAAGAAAGAGATGTGACTAAAATAGGAGAATGGGTGGATGAACTAATAATATAGACTATAGTATATGTCCCATCTCTAATTAATTTTTATTTGTATTCTATTGTACTATATGACATCCAATAATATTCTATCTATGGTTGGCCCATTTTGGCTTTTATGCTCGTTGTTTTCATGGTCCAAAATTACAACAAACCAAATCTATAAAAGCCCAAGATGGACAAGTGGCACACAAACTCAAATAACTGGAATGATAGGTAAATAGTTAGAAGAGTGAGTTCATAATTCAATTATTATTATCGTTTAGTTAAAATCCAACGACATAAAATTATAAGATTAAAAAATATTGAGATAATATATTCAGAGGGGTTGTGTGAAAATAGATAATATCTTGATAATCGAGCTTATTATGGTATTGAAGTTAACCATATAAAATATGTCATCTTCTTTAATTATACGTGTCATCTCAAGAAATGTGTGAGGTTGTATGACTTATTGAGGTGAATGTTTAATTAATGGAACTGACATATTTTACGTGGTTAACTTAACTAACTAATAGAAGAATGAGAAAAGGTGTCTAGTCAAAACATTTTACTGGGAATTAAGATGTTCAATTGATCAAACAACGCTTAGTTCGAGTTTTTAAATAATAGTTGGGCCGGTTGAACAGATAAATTGCCCCATGTTAGGAGACTCAATCCAGCCCAATACCATTCAGACTGGTCAAAAGAGATGCACAAAATTATATTGGAAATGGTTGATTTTGAATTTTTGACCGTTATGTTTTCCATACGACAAGCGGAGTAAAAGGTTAAAACAACCCACCAAGATTATTTTTTGTAAAAACAAAAAGAAATGGGGAAGTTTGGGTGATTTACAAGGATGACCTTGAAGATAGATAGTTTTGAACTTTTGATCTGTTAAACTTAAATTAATGATGTACTAACAGATAACAATTTATCAAAGTGTCATTTGAATCTTATCTTCTTAAACATATTAGGTGAGAAACTAGAATTGATTTTTTTAACCTTCTAATTACCAATTAACAAACTGGATTTAGTATAATCAACTTCCAAACTAATAAACAAACTAACATATATAGCCTCATAATAACAAGGAAAATCAGCATAAATAAAAGTAACTCATCATTTATTAACAATCATAATATAATCCAAATAACAAAAAGGAGAGAAATCTCCTAATCAAGAAAATATACTAATGAAAAAAAAAAGGATAATAAATAAATAAACTCCATAAATGTGAAAATGATTAAAAAAATAAATAAATCTACCAATCAAGATGGCACCTAGTTTCCTCAAAATTAACAGATCTGCCATTGGCCTCCAAAGGTACCTTAAAATCACACTCAATTTTGGGCTTAATTTTGTGAGTTTTAATCCAACCAATCTTTAGCCTTATACGCATATAAAGCTTCATTTCCATCTCATAAATCCCTAAATTCTTCTCATTATTATAATTTGTTTTCTCTCTCTCTCCCAATAAAACCAAATTTTGTCCTTTAAACACCGGATGCAAATAGCTAGTATTTTTATGACCTTGATAAAATCGTTCCAAATTTTGACTAGTAAATCTCTGGCCTTGATACATACCTCTTGCTTCGATCGAATCGTAGTAAATCCCGATTCGTTTATTAGGGTTCCTAATAGTCACGTTGAGTGCAAGATCATAGTAGAGGGTGTTGTTTGTAGTGGAATAATCGAATTGTGTCAACGTGGCATCAGTCACGTAGAATTTGACCTTGTTAGGACGTAGGACTAGCCAGAGGACTAATGCAATGACTCCGAGGACGATGAGGATGGTGAAGATTATTTGGAAAATGCAGTTGCATAGGCAACCGAAGAGGCAGCTGCAAGGATTGCAGCTGCTTCCCCGTCCATGACGGTGGTAGGATTTGGACGGGGGCGGAATGGACGGGCCATAATAGGCTCCGTTCAAGTTGGACATAGCTTATAACAAAAACAAGAAAGTCAAATTAAGTACGTATAACTTTTTTTTAAAATTTATTTGTTGCTTTGAGAATGATATAACTTTTGGTGAGTAAAGATGAATATATATAGGTGTTTGTTAATTAAACTTTGGTTAATGTGTTAGATATTATTTTTGTGTAGAAAGGAAAATGTGGAATTGGTAAGCAAAAGTGGATTGAATAGTAGAAAAGGCCGTATTTTTTATTTGAAAGACACGGTTTCTCTTGACATTGTCTTCTTAGAAATTTCCAATTAATATATAGTTATTGACTTAAGTTTTGGTCAACATATTTTGTTATTTTTTTCAAGTATCTTCTTCATATATATATGATGTTTAATTAGTTAAGAAGATAATAATGTGAATGGGATATTATGAAAAGAGTAAAGTGGTATTATAATTAAAATATCTATATTGTGGTAGGGACGTTGGAACATTCTTCCTTCTTGTCTAATTTGTCTAGAAGAAGGAATAATCAACATCACATAGTTCATTAGGGTATTCATTACAACGATAACATATATGATATATTCAGTCTGATTCCACAAATGAAGTGTGAATTACTTTAATTACTAGTCAATCGTCAATATATATATAATTACATTTGTAAAAATACATATCGCAAGGGAAAGGTTCACAATCTAAATTGTAGTTGAGTTACATAGGATTGTGCCGATGTTTCATAGAAGATTGTTTACGTTATTCCTAGAAATCCCCCATCAAAGTTTTTCACATAATCTATGCAATGTACTTGGGTTTTAATTGAACGGAACCTTTAGAGTAACAATAAGGTTGTCTTCATATAATTTATAGATCACGGATTCAAGTTGTGAAAATAATCACTAATATTTACATTAGGATAGACAGTCTACATCCTTTCCCTCACCCCGCTTTGAACACGTAATGCGTTTCCAATTGGGTTTTAATTATGATTAGCTTACATTTGTTTCTATAGCATTTTCTTATTTCACAACCTAACCACTCGGATTTAATATAAAATATATTTCAAACAATATAGTCAAAATCAAATACTCCATGTAGGTATCATATATATGTTGATTAGGTAATGAAAAGTCTCATTTTATGACTAAATATGCATAGATGTTGAAATTTGTATACATGGTATTTTAAGGGTCGCTATTATTTTTTTTTTAAAAAAATAAACAAATTGTCACGCGTAAATAAAAGATTATGTTCATACTTATATGTTGTTGAATTTTTAGTTCATGACTAAATAAAAAGGAAAAAGAAAAAGAGTGGAAACTTCTGTGAAGACAATTTCAAGTGAAAAATAATACTATGTTTGATGTTATTTGAATTTTTAAAGCAGTTTAGTAGGACACGTGGTTTGTCTGATAATGACAATAAGAAAGTCATGATTTGAAGTTTTAAAAAAAGTTATGTCCGTCGATGATCTCTTAATGATAAATTTTAATTAGATATTTTAATTATGGTTTATTTTATATAAGCAATTAAATGTATAATAAAATGTTTTTATTAGATATTTTGATCAATTCTGGAAAAACTTTTGTGTGTGTATTCAAACATTCGTTATATAGATAAATTGATTACTTATATGTCATTTTCATAATTTTACATACACATTAGCCTCAATAAATTCTAAACCCTCGAAAGCATGTTTCAATCGAGGCTAATGTATAACTATATGTGTCTCATTTTATGTAGGAGATTGCAAAACAATTCCTAAGCAATTTAAATTGAAAGTGTCAAATCTTCAGGTATTCAATCAAAATATGTCATGTTATTAGTGTCTAAATGAAATTTACTCATAAATTAAAAAAATTATCAAAGCATCCCGGCCTAAAAAAGCCAAATGAAAACCAATTTCTTTCTTTTTAATGCAGTATAGAGGATCAATCCGGTACTCAAAATTATGTTGTTTCTTTTTATAAAAAAATAATAATTAATCTGAATTGTAAACTTAGAGTAGTTAATTGAACTTGAGACATCAACATTAGCTCATCAAAAAAAATCTTCTTTCTGACTTTATTCATTATCTTAAACATTCTTTTGATGATTAGACATTCAATTATTTTATCCATCTCATATATCAAGATTACATGTCTTACCATTTTAGCAATAATAAATTAAATACCAAGCCTTCCGTGGTTGAATATTCTTATGACTCATTGATTTCCGAGTCAAACGCTAAAAGTCAATCCAAATTTTAAATTTATTTTTTTTAATTTTCTATTTAATATTCAATATTTATGTTAGAGACCGATTAAATTTGGATTCACATAAAAAAAATTCTACATTCAAAATAAAACTACAGAAAAATCTAACCAAAGACCTCTAATTAACAACGGAGGAGCGTCTATATGTTAAGTCTCGCCAAGAAGCAACCGTGTCTTTTCAAAGAACATAAAAACACGGTAGTTTATACAAATCAATCCACTTTTGCTTACCAATTCAACATAGTTTACCTACTCAAATAATATACACATTAAATCATAGACTATACAAACACCTATAAATATTTATCCTTTACTCACCATAGGATCATAACTCTCATCTATATATTTTTTTCATCTTATATTACACCTAAGCAACAAATAAAAAAAAAAAGTTGTACTTAATTTTGACGTTCTTGTTTTTGTTATAAGCTATGTCCAACTTAAACGGAGCCTATTATGGCCCGTCCATTCCGCCCCCGTCCAAATCCTATCATCGACATGGACGAGGAAGTAGCTGCAACCCTTGCAGCTGCCTCTTCGGTTGCCTATGCAACTGTATTTTCCAAATCATCTTCACCATCCTCATCGTCCTCGGAGTCATTGCATTAGTCCTCTGGCTAGTCCTACGTCCTAACAAGGTCAATTTCTACGTGACAAATGCCACGTTGACACAATTCGATTATTCCACCACGAACAACACCCTCTACTATGATCTTGCCGTCAACATGACTATTAGGAACCCTAATAAACGAATCGGGATTTACTACGATTTGATCGAAGCAAGAGGTATGTATCAAGGCCAGAGATTTGTTAGTCAAAATTTGGAACGATTTTATCAAGGTCACAAAAATACGAGCTATTTGCATCCGGTGTTTAAAGGACAAAATTTGGTTCTATTGGGAGATAGAGAGAAAACAAATTATAATAATGAGAAGAATTTAGGGATTTATGAGATGGAAATGAAGCTTTATATGCGTATAAGGCTAAAGATTGGTTGGATTAAAACTCACAAAATTAAGCCCAAAATTGAGTGTGATTTTAAGGTACCTTTGGAGTCTAGTGGCAGATCTGTTAATTTTGAGGAAACTAGGTGCCATCTTGATTGGTAATTTTTTATTTATTTATTTGTGATTTGTTGTATTTTCTATATTTATTGGATCATATTAGTATAATTTTTTTATTAGGGGATTTATCTCCTTTTTTGTTATTTGGATATATATTATGGTTGTTAATAAATAATGAGTTTGTTTTATTTTTGCTGATTTTCTTTATTCTGGAATTTGGATATACTATAGTTTTTTGTTTATTAATATAGTAGTTTGGATGTTAATTAAAGTGTATTAAAACCAATTTTTTTATTTTGAAGAAAAGGCAAAGTTGACATTTTGCTTTTCACATAGAGAACATAAAGTATAGGTCAAGAGAAGGCAAAGGTTGACATTACGGAAATATACATATTGGTTGCTTTAGAAGTTTTATTTTCTGTTTTATATTTTGTTTCTTATGTCGTTACATAAATTGAAATGGAGAGTATATATCCTAATACATATATATGTGGAAGTTCTGAAAAAAATTTCTAGCATGATGTTAATTGTTCTAATTATTTTTCGATATAAATTCTATTTTGGTATTAATCCCACTCTATTCCTACCCTTCTAAGGATATCTGGTCTGGTTAAAGAAATCAACAGATTTCATTATTCAATATATAGTCATATAGATAAGTCCAAAAAATCTCCCTAGTAAGACATTTTCACATGCATAGACTCAATTAATCAACATATTTTATTTTTCGTAATTTCTTAGTGAAAATCTTGAATTTGTCACAGTGTGTAATGTAGATTCTCGAACAAGTAGCTCAACTATATTTACTTGATATATATGAGTTCGAGTTATTTCAAGGTAGAGTTATACCTCTTAACGTCAACTTCGATTAATTATCGATTGAAAAATTAACCATAGACATTTTAATATAAGATCAATTTATGTTGACATTAAGTTAATGACATTGTTTTTCTTACAAATGAATTAATGATGGAGACTTGTGAATGTGACTAGCCAATAAGCCACCAAAATGTCTGTCTTGATTGTGACACAAATTTTTCTACTTCAATAAGACCAGGCATGTGAAATTAACATGCTTTGGCTTCATAATAAATATGAAAAAGAGAATTTGCAAAGGATAAAGTTGATGTGATTTGGCTTATTAGAGAAGTGGTGGCGCAGTATGTTCCACAGTAATATGAAAGTGGTAATGATCGATCGCGAAAAAAGAATTGTGGGGGAGAGGTAAGTAGTATAAAGTCGCGTTTGTTAGGGAATATTTCATCTGAAAGATTTTTCGGTGTAAATTCAAATTTTATTGGAGAAAAAAAGTACTTTCACTTGAAAGGTAAACTACAAATTAGAGTACGAGACATGTAATTTTAGTGATTTTTTTTTTTTGGTTTTTTATCTAGTGTCCGGCATTAACATTGGAGTCTGACTAAATTTGGATTCGTACCAAGAAGTCTCACTTTGGGGATAAAGCGCTTCCTAATAAAGGCGACTCCGTACTCGGAGGATTCAAACTCGAAACACCGACTTACCACTTTATCACAATTTTTGTTGGCAGTGTCTTTTTTCTTATTATATTGTTGCTTGAAAGTTGAAAATGTACAAAAATAATTTATACTACTCCCTCTATATCCCAATTTAAGTTTTCCAACTCCGAGATTTCATGTGACAAGCTTAAGACCGCGAGATTTAAATGATCGCACACATTTTTAATTAAAGATTACAAAATTCAAGAATTTCTTTTTCTTTTTAAATTTCATATCTAATCAAACTAAGACACTTAAATTGTGACGAAGGATTTGGAGATATTTTCAATGAGAGTAGTCTTGATAATAAATACTACGCGCAATCTTCGTCGCTACAATGTGTTCAATTTCTAAGAAGGTACCTTTGAAAATGTACCAATAGCTATGTATCAAACGAATGTTATAGAAGAACAATTGCTACATAACAAAATATTTTTTTTTTAAGTTTTATGAAATTTATTAAATATTTATAAATAATTGATATTATAAACTCAATTATTATGATAATATTAACTTATAAATTCGTTGTAACAATGTATAATTATTGATAAATATAGATAAGTGTAACATCTTTCCTTTTCATAATGAATACGAAAATAGAGTTTGCTAGGATAATGTTGTTGTGTTATGGCATATTTGGGAAAGTGGAGCAAAAATAGACAGCACAGCTGCCCAACAAAAGTTGTCTCAAAACATCTAATTTACCAACATTATATGAAAAATAATGTTCTAATTGAGATTCCAATTTAGTCACAAGTCTCATACGTACACATGACCAATATGTGTATAATTATGGAATTGAAATTCAACTTATCCCTATCTTCAACATTTTAAAACGAGTTAGAAGACTTCTTTCGAAAAAATAGGAGATACAGTAGTTTTACCTATTTAATTCGAAAGAGTGCCCTCACTTCCCTAAATCTTGTATGCAAATTAAATCGGCATAGCGCTAATTACACTTTAAATAAATTTTGTCCGTATTTGATTTTCATGGTCAAATCAGCTCCTTTGCCTGTATAATTGATTTTTTCTGTTGGCTAGTAGTTTTGATATTAAACATTAACGAAAAGAAGAAAATACACCCATTGAGACACTACTTGAAATACAACTATGAGTCTTTAACATCCTTCGCACACCTACGACTAAATATCTAGAATGTGGATAATATAATACAAAGGCTCAACAATAGATAAAAATCAAGAATCAATATGTATCTGACTCTGATATCATAATACTCGTAAAACAAAATAAATCTCAAACCTAATTTAACCCGAAAACTAACTTGTGGGGTCATGAGAATCACCCAAAAATCATAAAAGATTGACCAAGTACCCATCTTTAGCCTATATTAAAGTCTAATAAAAGTCTTGACTAAATACCAAGTCAATGACGTATAATTTTGATATACATAATTGCTAGGCACAATTTCTAAGAAGCTACCAAAACACGGCCTTTTTCTTCTATTTATTTATAATCATACAAAGAAAACACACATATCCATATTACAATTTACACCTATATATATATAATCCTTACCAAAATACAAATAATTCATCTTCATCCACTAAAACATCATCCTCATAAACACAAAAAACTCAACACATCTTTTGTATTTCTCGTTTAAGTTATGGCACCAGAACCTAATTTAAACGGAGCCTATTATGGCCCCTCAATTCCTCCACCACCAACCAAAACCTACCACCGTAGTCGCGGTGGTGGTAGTTGCTGCAACCCATGTAGTTGTCTCTTCAACTGTCTATGCACTTGCATTTGCCAAATCATCTTCACCCTTCTCATCATCATTGGAGTCATCGTGTTAGTCCTTTGGCTAGTCCTACGTCCTAACAAGGTCAAATTCTACGTTACTGATGCCACGTTGACACAATTCGATTATTCCACCACAAACAACACCCTCTACTATGATCTAGCACTCAACATGACTATCAGGAACCCTAACAAGCGCGTTGGGATTTACTACGATTCGATAGAAGCAAGAGCTATATATGGTGGTCAGAGATTTGCTAGTCAAAATTTGGAACCGTTTTATCAAGGTCACAAAAATACTAGCATTTTGCATCCTATGTTTAAAGGACAAGGTTTGGTTTTATTGGGAGATAGAGAGAAATCAAATTATATTAATGAGAAGAACTTAGGGATTTATGAGATTGAAGTGAAGCTTAATATGCGTATTAGGCTAAAGATTGGTTGGATTAAAACTCACAAAATTAAGCCTAAAATTGAATGTGATTTTAAGGTACCTTTGGAGGCTAATGGTAGATCTGGTAATTTTGAAGAAACTAGATGTCATCTTGATTGGTAGATATATTATATTTTTTTGATTATTACTATTTTATTTTATCTCTTTGTTTTTTTCCATTTGGACTTTAGCATTCATGGACATATGTAGTATTGTTATTTGATTATTGTTGTGAAATAAATAATGTACATTTTTCTTCTTTAATTTCATTATTGGAATGGTTCTTGCTTTTGTTATTTCAATTTTTTAGGTGGGTCAATGAGATACCTAATCCAAACCTATTACTCCTAATAATTACATTAAATTTGATCATAAATTTCTCATTTTAGGTGAGCTAAAATACCTTTTACGAACAGACATCTAAAGGTATAGCCTAGTAGTCAATGAAGTAGTTGAGAGTCGTGAGGTCTTAAGTTCAAATTTTGGCGGAGATAGAAAAACACTAGGTGATTTTTTCCATATGAAATAGCCTTGATGGTCAGGATTACACCACAATCGTTAAAAAATGAATAGATAAGTTTGAAAAGAAAATCTACAATAACAATCCATTAATAGTTGCACGTAGACATTTATAAAAACTACACTTGCACCCCTTTATTTGACTGCACATGTTACATTTTAGTCCTTTTCGATTCACCAACTACTATTTCTTGATAGGAATTCAATAAGTAATTACGTAGCAAAGAGCTATCTCGTAACGTCAATTTCATTATCTGGTTATGTTAGTCGCTTCCAAATCAAAGAAGGCACAAGGCATTTTAGTATAGAAATCAATGACGTTACGCTACTTGATATTCCATGAGGTTCTAATCGATAAGTAATAAAAATAGAATCTTACCTGACGGATGAGATACAAATCATTTTTTTGGACTATCAATATCAACTCGATTCGTATTAAAGTAGCACTTTCACATATCCAATTCAAATAATGAAATATGAAACTAGTATCTTTTCTTTTCTTCATACAGATTAAGGGCTGGGGAAATGGGGGAGGGATAACATAATGGAGAATCGAACCCTCAATGATAAAGTAATCATTATGATAATCAATCAATTGAGCTGCTAAAATTCTTCTGGTATTATAATGTTTATAAGAATTCTTCATGCTTGACAAATATTCATTAGGACAAGGCATGGCCCATGGGTAACGAGTTTTCACTTTAAAATAAACACGAAAAGAGAAATTGCTAGGACACATTATGTGTTCTATAGTTATGAAATTAGGTGCCCACATGTGTTGCTCCAAAGAGCCATTCGTGATTTCGTTCCACGTAGACGTGTGTGGGTTAGGCTAGATTTAGATGGATCAAATTGGGTTGAGTTAATAAATGAACTGTTTATTGACCTGTACAAAGGATGCAATGGACTAAGATGTTGGTCATAGCCCAACTCACTCAATTCTTAGTAAGCTTTAATTGCTTTATTTGTTACTTTATAAAAAAATTTATATAATATTTTTTTCTTTATTATGACTATAAATATCATATTAAATTTTTAAAAATATTTTGACAAGATTTCATATGAGTCAATTTGAATTGCATATCAACCAAATTCTTAATGGGCTGAAATGAGTTGAACTGATAAATTGCCAAATTTTAACCTATCCAAACTTAAACGGATTGAACGGGTTGGACTTGATTTTAACACCCCTAATCCCAAACATTCTATAATCTATACAGTAATGTTGTAATTGTTCAGAAGTCATTTGGATGGACATATTTCATCAGTTAGTTATTCTAAGAATATGAGTAGCAGGCCAGCCCAATAAGAATATTTGGTGAACTTTGTTGGGCTTAGTACTTACACTGTAAATAGGAATGTATTGGGCTCAACTATTAAGTCCATCAGTGTTGCAAGTCACCAAATTGAGGCCATTACTCTTTAATGTATGTAGCAAATATTTTTTTGGAAAAATTACTTGGATGGGTACCTTTTAATAAATAATTACTGATTTTAGCGATACTTTTTATTTATTACCATTTATAGCAATACTATGTTAAATTTGCAATATATATTAAAAGTGAATTATGTATGCAATATATATGTATTATAACTGCTTTTTAAAAATATATTATGCTTGTTTGGTAAGAAATTGACCCATTGTATTATAAGTGTATTAAAATGTATGATAAATGTATTATCCATCAATAAAACTTGTATTATATGTGAATAATAAATTTTTCTTTGTAATATGTATTAAAATTGTATTATAATGTATTAAAAGTGATCAAGTGTCAAAAAAATGTTATTGCTATAAATGGTAAATATTTTTTTAATATAGTATATTTATGTAAGTTTCCTATTTTTTTTTAAAACAACACTAAATCCGAATTGCGCAGGGCCCATTTGTGGGTGACGCTTCCAATAAGATTTTCTTCGTACCCAGGATTCGAACCCGAGATCTCTGGTTAAGCGTGAAACAGTCCCACCACTGCACCACAATCCATATTGGTAAAGTGACTCTTCACTAAAAAGTTAATGGAAGGAATTTTGAAAAGGCTCCTAAAAGTTAAAGGGTGAGCAACTTCCTTAAATTAAATGAAGTTAAGATATATATTTTTAAAGAAAGAAAAAGGAGAAAGATTTTGCCTAATGATGATGTCTTATATTCCATCAAGGCTTCACATAGAAGTTTCAATAGACAAAATAATTCATCTTTTATTTAAGGAATATATATTTTTAAGGAAATAAAAAGTTGATTTGTTTCAATCCCAAAATGGTTCCACTAATTTTATGTCCAAAATGCATATTAAGAGGGTCAAAATTATCCCTAGACCAAAAAAATTATACAAACAAATAGTATGTGTATATATATATATTCTTGTGACACTCATGTTGGAGGGTTGGTTGATCAAAGAATTGATAGGTTTTAAACTGATAAACTTTTGAAAAAGAGATATACATTACATTTACGAGCCATAGATTTGATAAAGTTTACATAGTATACGTAGTTTTAAGCTTGATGATACTATAACCTAAGTGACAAATCTATAAAGCTTTTTGGGCCAGACAAATAATACACTTCATGAATTTTAGTCGTGACAATTCTAGAGAGTTTTGCTTAGAATATTGTTCCCTTTTGATTTGAAATTATTTTAACTCATGAGAATATATACTACATATGAATCAAATATTTTCCCCATATTCTTACAAGAGGGAATATATTCTCTCAATGAGGAATGGATAACTACCCAACTAAAAAAAAAGGGAAAAACACTATACTATAGTTTTATCCAAAAATTTGGTCATAGATTCTTTGTAAAATCAAGTGCATGTTTGACCACAAGCAATTTCCCCTTTTTTCAAAATTATTTGAATATAAAAATGTTACAATTAAGTTGAATTGCAGAATCACTAACCAAAATCTAAAAATAATTTCTCTATTCAGGTTCAAACATAACTTTAATTTTCAAACACCATTTTCAACTTGAAAATATATATATATAGTACTAATTTTCTTTTTTTAAATTTCACAATTTTTATATTCAAAACGCCAAAAAAAAAAAACCGAAATTAATTCTACCTAGTAGTGCTTTTCATGTGTCTCAATTTCATTGGGCTAAATGCAAATATGTCTGAAATCTCATGTGCTATTTTTTTTTTTACACAAAAAGTTCCCTTATGCACGATGAGAGGAATAAGAAAGTGTTCGTCAGGTTCATATAATATGTTTATAGTATATTGTATATGTTGTTCTTTGATAAATATCATTATTATCATATTATTTTTTTAATTATTATTATTATTATGATAAGATGATGAAAAGTTGAAAAAAAAGGTAATGCACTGAAAAGGTACGTAAAAAGGTGCATAAATAAAAGTAGTGTGAGATAACAAAAGTTTTTTAAAAAGACAACTTCTTTTGGTGTTAAAAGGGCTGTCCACTTTCTGCAATATTAATTAATACTTTATTATAAAGAATATTTCAGTCATTAATGTATATGTAGTTCATGCAAGGTGGAGGATCTCACTTTGCTTCTCTACTTTTAATGGATAATCTAAAGATTCCATGTAATTAAATTCTTTCACATCTCAATAATCTAATATATATATATACATATATGTGTGTGTGTTTCCTTGCAAGATACATCGTTTTTTTCCTCATGTCTGGAGACCGCATTGATGCTCCGACTAAATTCGGATCATGTTCTGTAGTCTCATCTGAGGGTGATACTCCCATCAGAATTTTCTCCATATATACCAGGAATCAAATCCGAGACCTCTGGCAAAGGGTGAAGCAGTCTCACCACTACACCATATATACATCGCCTAGCTCTATATTTGTATAGTTTATGCCGACCATTTTCCCCCCTTTTCTTTTATGTGGATAATCTCTATAATAGTATCGTTTGCTCAAATATATTTTAGTTACTATGGCAATATTATATAACATAACATACATATGAAAGTTGATTTCAAAGAAAACTTGTCTGTTAATAGTGATATTATCATAAAAGATGATTATTATAAAAAAAAATATGATTGTAACTTCAAGCAACGATCAATTACGTACACAAAACTTTTCTTAAATAATATATCAATATATAGTTTTGAAAAAAATAATCAAATAAATATAACACTTCAATAATTAAGAAATGGTGTGGTGATAAACAAACCTACTATATAAAAGAGACTACAAAAATATCAATCCAAACTCTCTAACCCTAATGTACTATTGCTTTAAAAAAAAAAAAAAACCCAATTTATAAAAGTCAAAAACCTTTAATTTTTCTTTTAGAAAAAGTAAAAATAACATACGACCTCCTTTTACTAAAAAGACCTCTATTGGATAGAAAAGTAGAGTGGAAAAATACAAAATATTTACTTAATTACATCATGGTGACTATTTTGCCCATCATTCACAAATACAAAAATTTTAAATTATAAAAAAAATCAGTACAAAATCCTAACACGTAAAACATGTTACTAACTATTATTTCCCATATACTCTTCGATTATTACTTGGTCTAGAGGGAATATTTGGTGTTGCCATTGGCCTAGCAATTGCAAATTTTTAATGTTTTATTGTATAATATAACTATGTCAGAAAATAGTTTCACAACATAATTTGCTATTTCTTCTGTCTCATATTTAACGAAAGCAAAACCTTTATGCTATAGTTTCCATGTCACGAGGAATATATAAGTCGATAACAAATTCTGCTTGAATTAAAATATCATATAATACGCGATCGCTTACTCCTTCATGCAAATTTCCAACGTAAACGCTGAAATTAGTCATGATTGGGATTGAAAAACTAATTTGAGAATTAGAATAAAAGCTTAGCACGAATAAAGAAAAGTAATTACACAATATATCGTCGATATGATCTTTATAGTTCTTTGCTTATTGCACTATCAATTATTGAAAAAAGCATCTCTATTTATAACAGTGTAAAACTTGTCAAACTTAATTTGTCTAGAGATTGGAAAAGTATAACCCTATATAAATATGGATTAATAAATAAATTAACAAATATCAAATCCTAAACAATTTTGGTTTCTATATTTTTATATGCTAATTTTGTATGTTTTAATTTCATCACCGACTTCTAGATGGTTTAGTAATTTGTTGCTACACTTAATTATTCAGACTTTGCTTAAAGTAACTTTCGATATGTCTCATGAGTAATATTCTAGAATATTATGATTTTAATATTATTAATAAGTTTTTTCAATTTTCTACAAAAATTAATAAAATGCCCTATCAACAAAGAGGAAAAAAAGGACTAAAGTCCTTTTTTTTGCATTGCCCTAATGAAAACGGGAGAAGACAAAAAGTGATGTTTAATATATATATATATATATATATATATATATATATATATATATATATATATATATGCCAATCGTTAAAAAGGTTTTCGTTTTAACTCAAACTCAAAAGCTATTGGAGGAGATTGTTTAAGTTCATATAAGAAATTCCAAAAAGTTTTTCATCATGATATAAGATTCTTTTCCATTTATCGTCCTCTCTCTCGTCACACCCGACTATCCAATCTCACGATGTGCATGCCCAGACACTGTTTGATCGTTGCAAAGCGTGGATCACTGTTTTCAAAAACGTTTTTGGGGCGAGTCCCAGGGTGAGTTTCGGGGTGGGGCGTATCAAAAATGCTCTGGGGCGTAAATTAAAGAGGTATATCCATAAGGTGTATGTTCTAAAATTTGAGGCGTAAGCCTCAACCATAAAAACGTAAGTCCCGGGCGTAAAAAACGTAGGCCTGGGCATTTTTAATTTATTTTTTAAAATCTTTTTTGGTTTAAATCATATTTTTTATTATTGGTGTAATGATATTTCTCAAATAGTAATTATAATACTTTTTTTTCTTCATTATTGATTATTAATACTTATCTCAAATAAAAATTATAATATGATTTCTATATATTATAGATTATTTATAACAATTTATTTGTAAAATCATTAAAAGGTTTATTTTGCTTATTTTATTAGTAATAAAACTATAAAATTGAATATACACGAGATTACGCCCCGTAGATCCATGGGACTTACGCTCCGTGCCTCGGGGCTTACACCTTGCCCCATACTGTATAAAACGTCTCGCCTCATGCCCCTACCTTTTAAAACACTGGCGTGGATAGTAGAGCTGTCAATATGGGTTGGCCCACCCTATCCGGGCTAACTCATACAGGCTTTGAAATTTGACGTCGGTAGCCCATTTTGTGTGGGGCAGAAAATGTCGGCCAGTCCACAAGTAAGTGAATGGGCTTCACGCTGCCTCTTTTCTTAAAAGTATATTTTTTATAATTTTTTAAAATATTATCATAAATATCGACAAGACAATATTACATGGTGTTAGTGTTACTACTTGTTAATCAAATACACAAATAAAATTATCTTTATAATATTTATTAAGTTTGATTGCAAAGTAAAAGCATAAATAGCTAAATAGAAATATTAACCTAATTGTTTTCCAATAATTATTAAAAAAACACAAAAACTACGACAATATTCCAAAGGCTATGGCCTATGTAGTGAATCCCTAGAAATTTAGGGGAATTTTTATTTGATGTATTTCATATTTTATAAACATTATTTGTATTTAAATTGTAATATTTCAAACTTTAAACAAATTTTGAGTTTAGACTCTTGTTATTTTTATTACTCTATTTTAATTTCATTTTTTAATTAATTTTTATTTGGCCCAGGGGCCGGCCCTATCCATATTTCTCAAGCCCCACTAATCGGCAGACTTATTCAGGCCGGGCTAAAAAGCCCTTTTCTTAAATGGGCTCCAAAAATCGTAGTCCAGCCCTATCAAATCATAGGTTAGGCCGGCCCGGCTCAACGGGCCTAGCCCATATTGACGGCTCTAGTGGATAGTCTATCTAGACCACATCGGGAGCCTGGAGGCCCTAACTTTGATACTATATTAAACGAATATTGGATACTAGCTAGTTATATAATAGGTTTTTTGTTTTATTTTTTTAAGAAATAAAAATGGTTATTTCAGGGTATGGACAATTTATCTAAAACCCACCTCGAAAGGCCTTAACTTTGATACCATATTAAACGAACCTTGAATACGAGATAAGTTATTTTTTTTTATGAAATAAAAAAGGTTGTTGTAGGGGATGGACAATTTATTTGGAACCCACATTTTGAGGCCCTAACTTTAATACCATATTAAACGAATTATGGATACTAGTTATAACATTTTATTTTTTTTAAAGAAATAAAAAATACCCTGATGTTATTTTGTTACATCAATTTAATCTAATTTTTTTTTTAAAAAAAAAAGTGAAGTGATAATTGAGACCCTTTTAAAAAGTCAGGTATTATCCGACAAATTCCATTCTTATAGTGATAAATTTAATTTAAAGTAATACAGATTATGCTTTTGGCGCAATTAAACTTTTATTTTAAAGTTAAAAAAAAAAAAAAAAAAGTAACAAGAAAAAAAAAGGAAAAAGAAAAACAGCACATCTTAAAGTTAAGAGATTCTTCTTTAGAAAATTTTAATAGCTTTTTTGTTTCGAAACTTTAATTTTTAATCAAATTAAATCAATTTGGATTATTTTAAATTAGATATTTTTGGGGAATAACACGTTGCTAATATTCTACTACTAACTTTTTACATAATGCTTTTTAGAGATAAGAATTTGGGTTTACGAAGATCAAAGTAAGTAAAATTAAAAGTGATTCTTTTTTTTCCCAAAACGTATAACAAATCATGAAAAGTAGTGCTAATTCTTTTGAGATTTATTGGATTTTCATTTTATAAATGAAAGTGGAAAAAAATTAATATTTTCCAAACTCATATCATCGTAATTCATTTGTTAGTTATCATAATAACATAACTTTGTATTTGTTGGGTTAAAAAATATGGTGAAATATTATTCATTTTAAATCAAGTTATCTAAGTTTTTTTAAAGGACCCATACTATATAGGAAAAGTTATATAATTAGACGTACTTCACAATCATATATATTATTATTATTATTACATATATTTTCAAAATATTACGTATGTTATCACTAATTAAGATTTTTCTGTCGTATATTGAGGAAGATACACTTAGATGGATAAATATTTTTGCTACCAGATACACTAAAATAGGAGGAGAGGTGAGTGAGATGAGGAGGAAGGCGAGCGATATTCGTTATGTATCTCATATACATGTGAATCCCACTTAGATACATGTATATGTATGTATCTAATGTGATTCGCATGTACCATATACATAGGAGAGTGGCAAGCGAGATGGTAGAGAGGCGAGGGAGGCGAGCGAGATTTGTTATGTATTCCAGATACATGTGAATCCACTTGGATATAATGTATATAGAACACATTATACCTAATTTTGACCTCATGTACCTCGAAATACATGTATTTGAACGTATCTGAACAAATCAAAATGTGATCATATACGTATCTTAATTTGAAAAAGTTTTCCTTAATCCCTAAGCCAGATGCCAAAAGAAAATGATTACGACTACTACATTTTAGAATCTTACAAAAAAACATAATTATAGTCCCTTGGCTTTTTAATTTATGCTCCCTTATATAAGCAAGTAAAGCAAATCAAAAAAAAAAAAAGTAAAAGAAAAAAAAAAGAGGGAAAAAAAAAGGCAAAGGTGAAAATAACAATACTTTTACTTTTGATCCGTTAAAAAAACAAAATTTCATAAGGAAAGTATTTGAACAAAATTTGTATTTCAATGTAAAGAAGGAAATATTATTTTACCCTTTTTCTTTTATTCTCCAAAGTTTAGAAAAGGTGAAAAATATATGAGAAAAAATGTCGGTGACATAATAAAATTAAATTTATCTTTTTTGCTTTTTTCATGAATTTTTGCTATCCTCAGATGCCAATGATTATCACAAAGACAAAGAGCATCTCACACAGCTCAACATAATAAGAAGAAAAAATAATAAAAATTAAAAAGAATCTTAAATAAACAGCTTTAGAAGTGTTTGAATTTAGAGACAGCAAGCTAACATTTTCACTTATAATTTTTGGAATTTGAGTCATCAATATGGAGAAATTACTAGTTAGAAGGATTTTCCGAGTCACATGCAATATGAATCTAGAGAATAAAATTCACAAACGCCACCTTTTAGCTTCTGTAACTAGATAATAATCATTGACACGAAGTTTGATCAATAGAATTTGAAATTCCATGACAATGATATTTTTCAAATAAAGGCCCCAATCGAAAAGTGATCAATAGGCGTCATTTCAGATATTGAAATTTCAAACTTCATGATAGTGACTATTTTTCAAATAAACGAGTTGAAAAATGGCTAGTGGTAGTACTTCTACTGATCAATCTATATTAGTTGGGTTGTATATTGCAGTTCCTAGAATTTGAAACTTATGATAATGATTATTATTTAATCACTACTAGAAAACATAGAATCAGCAACAAACTTTATTTATAATCCCCAACGAATTCATTACTAAATAATTCCTAGCTAAATAGATTTTCTTATAATTTGTCGTCAATTCATCGCTCAATAAAATTAGCACGAGATTTTTGTTATTTAGCAGAAATGTTTGTACATTTTCCCCAAATATCATAGGCTTATCAAATAATAATTAAAAAAACTATGGTCACTCTTATTATTGAAATTCAATTGGTACAATATTAAAAGGTGAAACATGATATAGACTTTGAAATGATACAATAAAAGGTGAAACATGAAAGACTTCACTATGATAATGTCATGATGCCATTCTTGGAATACATCATCAAACACTAGCTAATTGTTCCCCAAAGTAAATATATAGGAGTATGATTCAAGTCTCATTATTATTACTGTCTTTGTAAAAAGATACTACCTAGTTAGAAGCATAACATTTTTATTACTTTTTTTTTTTTGTGAATTGTGATATGCTTGAATCATTGGCAAGAACAGTAATGGAGAGGGTCCACTTCCATAAGTTCACTAAACATTTCTAGATAATAAAAAAAAAGGAGATGATGATACAATATTGTTTGTATCTTTCAAATCATTCAATAATAATGATATCCACCATATTGTGGTGATATATCTAGTCTTTTTTTTTTCTTTTAATTCATATGTACATGCACTTAGGAGATGGATGACATATGGTTTTTACGATTCAGTTGAACTCAATATTTTTAACAGGTGTTTTAATAAATACTAAAATTTTAACTTGTAATTTTCAAAAGTGCTATGAATTCAATGATAAGAACATCAAACTCAAACCCATTGTAAGTTGAGATCGGTTATATGAGTCAGAGACGAAGCTAAAATTTTAAATTTGTAATTTTAGATTTGAAAAAAAGAAAATTAATGGGTTCTCGACAAATTATTTATACATATCAAGTTAACTTTTTAATACAAATGCAGGGCCTGCATATGCCAAAACTAAGTGTAGCTGAACCTATAATCGGAATGTTAACTCCATCCCTGACATAAATCCTCATTTATCATATTATTTCATCCAAATTCATCTCAGATCAATATTATACGAAATAATAAAATGCTAATATTTTAAATATTTTTTAGTGACATATAAATCTTTCATGTTGCCATGGTATGAAAAGAAATTGGATCAAAAGAAGAAAAGTAGCACTAAGGAATTGTATTGGAAGTTCTATTTACAAAACTTTAGTACATAAATTAAAAAAGAGAGATATCACAACTCTTTGACCTACTATTTGAACATTAGAAGAAAACAAAAAAACAAAGAAATTAAGTAAATCACCTCATCAACATAATAATAAATCCTATACTACCATAGTTCTTGAATTTTGGAAAAAAATACATCTGTCAACACTTTGAAGAAGTCCAATATCATCATCACCATCATCACTTGACAAATCTTGATCATCAATAGAGAGATTCAAATCCAAAGAAACACAACTAGAACTTGTGCTAATTTTTTCTTCAATTTTTTGCTTCACATTAGGTGAACAGCCTCTTGATGACTTAGAACCAAAATTGTCACAACTCATAATAATAATAGCATCATCAAGACTAACTTCTTCACCACTTGAAGAATTAGTAATTGTTCCTCTTTCAATAGCCTTCTTGATTCCCCTTAGTGAACAATAATCAATTTCCTCCAAATCCTCCAAGTAAAACACACAATGTGAATTACAAGCAACCCCTTGACCAAATTTATCAATGTAACTCCAACTTTGTTCATCTCTTGACCTTTTGTTACTAAAATTAGAACAAAAATTGCTTAGTCCAATCGATACGAAATTCGAGTATGATCCAAACACAACATTGGCCAATTCTCTAGCAATTTTCTCCTTGGCATGAACATCAGGACCTTGAAAAAATAACCAAGTTTCTTGCTTTGCTTCATTGGTTAAATTTTTTTCTTTTCTTCCTATCATTTTGGACCTACATTGCAATATTGTTGCAACAATTTCTTGTATAACAATTCCTTTTTGCCATGGGACAATTTCTTCTAATGCATTGGATAAAATGTTCAAGTTTTCAGAATTGAATTCTTTAAACTTTGGAACATTGTATTCCATCTCCATGATCACATCACTTGAATTAGAAGCAGAATTAGGTGTACTAGAATTTGTCTCACATGTTTTTCTATTGGCCCAAAATGGCAAATTGCATGTTGTGCTCCCCTTCTTGTGTAGATCTTTGACTGATGCATAGTCCTGAATTTGGGAAAAGAAAAGTTAGTTTTCTTGAAAAAAGAGAAAGGAGAAACAAGAAGGAATTGCTTTAATATGTTGTTCACACTCTACTAAAATGTTGTCACATTCGTATACACGGATAGTTTAAAAATGCACTATTTTCAAATACATCGTCATTTTTGAAGAGTCCAAGCAATATATGTTAAAAGCTAATAAAAAGATTGGAGAATTAACCTAAATAACCATCCACCTAGTTGATTAAACTAAAAATAGCCGGCAGATGTATAATGTATGTATAATTCATATATAATATTTATATATGTGTATGACCGTGTATAAAGAGTGTATAATCTATAATTAAACAGTAAACTCCCTCTATTTAAAAAAAAAAAAAATCTTTAATTTGAATATTCCACACGACATGTTTAAAACCATAAATTAAAGTATATTTTGGTACATTTTACATATATTTAATTTTAAATCATAAGATTCAAAAGTATTCTTTATTTTCTTGAACTTCATGTCAAGTTAAAACCAGACAAATAAATTAAAACCGGAAAATAACCTTTTTGTGCCTCTCATCTTTAAGCCATGAAGGTAGATTTGACAATGTAGAGTCACTATTACAACATCTAGTCAAGTGCCGCTTCTCCTCTCTACATGAGAATTCACCTTCAAATGTCTTACTTCTAACTTCAATTTGTGTATCACTGTTTAGACAATTCACAAATAAAAAATGAATTAAATGAGTTGATACAAACATTGCTTAAAACATGCAAAAAAAAAAAAAAAACTAGCTTTTGATAAATACTTTATATTATATAAATAAATGTAATGAAATAAAGAGAGTATTGCTTTTTTTCTTTCTTTTTCTCTGTTTTACCACAAAATCATTGAGTTGCTCACTTTATCAAAAGAATTCCAAGAAACTAACTTCCATCGGTCTTTCTATCTATGTTGTTTGAACTCTTCGAAAATATCATTAGGTTCATGTCGAGACCTCCAAAAAGTAGTATATATTTTTTGAACGATATGACACGAATTCACGACATTTTAAAGAATCTAAACAATATAGCTTGAATGCAAGACATATACATATAGAACAACATGGTATAAAAATCCAAGAACATTTGAAGAAAAATACTTAACAATATTTCAAGTGAAATAATGATTTTCATCCACAAAACATAAATTCAAACTTTATACCCTAACACAACTTTAATTTTGAATTTTTTTTTCAACTTCAACCAAAATATTATCCAAACATCTAGTACAATTTCTTTCTTTTCAATGCATATCAAAATCATATCTGATAACATTATTCAACTTCCAATAAGACAATTCGAACTGGTAAAGAAAAATACTTTGAATTATTATTCCAACAAACGGTACTGAACTAAATTTTTTACCTGACAGGGTTGAGACTGAGGCCCAAACTTCCACCAGGAACAGTAACAGGATGCAAACCCCAAATAGATTCCAATGAATTGTTACCACTTTTGCATCTCATATAACTTTGAAATGTTGCAATTCCCACAAGCCAAAATTTCTCATTTTCACTAAAACTATAAACCAATCTCCCAATTTCCATAATCATGTGTTCCACTGAACAATAATAGCTAATAATTCTTTTTTCCCCATAATTAGCTCTATAATCAGCCACCCATTTAAGATCACCTAAGTACAAAACAACTCCTTTTTTCACTAAACTCTTAATTAGACAAGTCAACTCTCCTAATCTTTGGTCAACTTCTTCTCTTTGAATATTACCAAAACTCAAAAGTTGTAAACTTATGAACTTAATTTCCTTCAAATCATCATGCACATCTTTAATCTCAACTTTATTCATCACCCCCTTAATCACACCTTCTAAATTATCAATACTTTCACTAACCAAAACAATATTTTTCCTATTTTTATTCATTAATCTTTCCACTACACTCATCACATCCTCATCTTTAACACAAACAGGACTAATGGGATTAATTTTTTTGTTACGGTTAGTTATTTCTTTAGGGTTTTGAGAACAAAGTTCTAAAGAAACAACTTGTTCAACATTTGTTTTAACTTGAGTACTATCAAAACCAGCTTCCCTCATGACTCTACTAACACTTGGATCATCTAATATAGATATGATGAGTTGTTCAAGCTCTATCTTCACAGCTAGAAGTGGTTGTTGCTGATTTTCAAGCGAGCCCCGCCTTTGATGAGCTTGGGCTCGCTTGAAAGCAGCAACAAGCGCGTTAGAAATAGAAGGATATTGAGAATGATGATGATGTTGATGTTGATGACCTAATAACATGGGACTAGAAGAGGATGCTGGGAGACGATTGAGTGCCACGTTGAAGCAAAGCTCTAGGGCTTTACATTGGAGAGGATGAGAATGAGATTGAAGACAAGCTGTTTTGAATATACCATTTGATGATGAAAGCATGGTGTTTGCTACATGAAGAGGTGTTACTTGTGCATGGCCGCGACGTTTTGCTAGTGTAACAGCTTGTTTAACAACATTTGCTGCTTCTGTTGTTAGAGCTTGTTGTATTGTGCAGCCTCCTGTTCTCATGTTTTTGTATGATGATGAGTTATTCAATTTGAAAGAAGGATGAATGACCTAGCTAGGACAAAATAAAATTGGTTTCATGTATATATACTAAGAGAAAATTTGTGTTGTGTTTGAGTGGAATATAATTGATCAAGAAAGAGATTCAAGAACTCAAGAAAACCCTAATAAGAAGCCTTTGGGAAGTTTATACTAAAAGATGAAATCTATTCTAGGATTGTATAAAGAGAGAGAAGAAGAAGAACAACAACATAGTGGAATTAATATAAATGAGATGGGGCTTTTCTTATATGATGTGAATTTATGCCATGTTTGACTGAACATGAAATTCTTTTAAAAAACAAAGATACTTAAAAAGAATGGATGTAGATTACATCAGTTGTGTAGCTATAAATCATTATATTGAGAAATTAGAGGAGGATTAAATTATTTCTGAATAAAAAAGTATGACATTTTTTTCAGATAGACCAGAAAAAGTGACACATAAATTCGAACAGAAAAAATTTAATGCATGTGGTGACGAGGAATTATATTGTACAAATATTAAAGGCAATTCAGCTTTACCTCTGATTTTTATTTAGTAGAATAAATATATGTATAGCAACAAATTAAATCTACTTTTAGGACTATATGGAATGTGGAAGTGGAACTGTCCCTTTCATGCCATTATTATATATTAGTCTTTTACCTATTTATAATTTTCATAAATAAAAGCTGATAATATATAGTACTATACTTATTGGATATATATCAACACATCTATTTTACTGATGATATGGAGCAACAAAAGCTTAGTCTCTCATCGTACCTCAATAAATACTTATCTGCATCGAATATTTAAATTAAATTAAAATAATTTACAGAAAAAAATGATAGGGTGAATATACATATATATGTTTATACACATAACATGTATTGTAAATATTTGATGTAGATAAATTTTTACGATATTATTTGACATGTATCTAGAGAAAAAGGTGTAAGAGGACTAAAATTGAAACTAGCTTAGACTAGACATAACTTTAACGTAAAAAGACGGAAATTCCTCCAAACCTCTCCCTTCTAAAAAGCAAAAAAGAATATAACAATTTCAAAAAAGAAAAATGCTTTAGAAAATATATATCTATATGTTAACTTTTTGAAAAATATTAATTTCTATGTGTCACTCTGTTCCAATTTATTTTTATATATATTCATATAATATTTATAGCCTATTTTAATTTATTTGAAAAAAAAAAAACTTTCTTAAACGTCATACATACCAAGTAAAAGCTGAATTGGTAGATATAGATATTTATATATTTATTTATTTTTAATTAATGTATTAGCTATAGATATTTTTTGGGAAGGAATTGTAAGTGTGTCCATGCATAAATAAATTATTAATTAGACATGTGTCCATGTAATAAGTAGCCAATTACTATATTAAATGATGCCTTATCATGCCGAGTTTAACTTATATAAAATTTAAATTTTGAATCTAATTCGAGTTTTGAATTTGTACAGAAAAGTCTCGTATTATAGATAGAACGCTCCTAACAAAATGACTTTATATTCAAGATGACTCAAACTCAAAATCTCTAATTAATGATAAATAAATATTTACCACTCCGCACACTTAATTCAGATGTCTTCATATGAAACTTTTGATTTTACTTTCAGTAATTTTTTTATTTACTTATGTAATCTTTGTAATAAAAAAATATCTGATCAAATACTTAGTAACATTCAGCACCTCTGTTTAACGAATAATTATTTTTGAACCGTATGTATCAAACTTTTATATAATTAGTCCAATAATGGATAAGTTCTGTTTAAAGGGTGTAGTTGAGGGATAAAAACGTACTCATCAATTTTTAGTCAGAAATTTTGATTCGAGATAAGGGTACAAACGCTTTACTTATGAACTAAATTTTTTCAACGTGAATTTGAATTAGTTGAATTGTAAATTGAGTATATCGGGTGAAACAAAAAAAAAATAAGTAAGATTGTAGAGGTGATTTTCACTTTTATCTTGGACCATGCCATAAGTTAGTGGTTTTATTTTTTCAGCGTGAGATATATCATATAAAGTAGAGCTATATTCCACTTCGAATCCAACGCATATACCTTTGCTAAAACCAATAGATATCAACAAATTAATAAACTATAAGATAAAAAAAATGTATAGTACTATATAATATGTATTTCTTGTACACAATTAACGAGAGATCCTCCCATAAATCCCTAAATCAACTTATCATTCCTGGTAAAATGCTTTTAGTAATCTCCAACCCTAAAGTACTAAAAATACTGAAATATATAGTTGATTATTCAACCGCTTAAACTAAAATAGTACTATATATATTAATGTGTATAGTTCATATATAATAGGTGTATAATTATGTATAATTAATGTATAAATATGTATATCTATTAGGACTAGTAAATAGTGATTTTTTTCGATCATTTGTGTGAAGATCCTGTTTTGTCTAGGCGGGTGCAAGGATAGACGATTGCAACACCACAATTTAAGTCGTATCTATATTGTGTACAAATTTGTAAGTTTATCCGCATCGAGATACTTTTAAAAGCTTAATTTTAAAAAAAAATGGGTAAATTTCAAGTATACATATGACTGAAGTCAATTATTTTTGTCGAGCGCATACGATTGAACTTCAGTCATTTTTGCTTAAACTTCATGAGTCATATAAGACTGAATTCAGTTATTGTTTGAAATTCAGTCATTTTTACATGATGAACATCATGTAGAAATGTCTAAACTTTAGTTATGTGGTATAACTTCAAAAACGACATATATAACATTATTTAGTGCAAAAAAAATAAAAAATGAGAACAACTTGGATAGCAATATCCAAATAGGGTACCTAGGAATTTTGTTTACCTTTATTTTTTGTTTGAAAAATATAAACTCTCCCCAAGAAAAAAGGATTTCTTCTAGTTCTCTTTTTCCTTTTTTGTTGTGGGCTTTTTGCTACATACCTTTTGAGAGTGACTTGTGGGATCTCAAGAAAACCCAAAGAATGTTTTGTGTATATATTGGGGTCCCTAGAAGAATGTTAGCATTTCAAATGACTTGACATAAATTGACATTTTTTCATCAATATGGAATGTCTCCAAATTCCAACCACCTACACTTGTTCCACTTTGTTTGTGCCTATCTTTACAAATGAGAGAATATTACTCCTCTCCATTTATGTGTTTTAAATTTGTCTTTAAAAGACAATTACTATCTGATTAAAATCACAAAATTTTAATGAATATTTGAATACTTTAAATATATCTTCGTAAGATAAAAAAATATTCTTTACTTTCGATGTATATGAGAGTTACTTCATGTATCAAATATTTCAATATCGTTGCATTTGATATTTTAATTTTGTTTCAAACAATGTGATAAAAAAAATAGATCCGAGAAAGAGATTTTCATTTCTAGTCTCCAACTCTTCTCTTTAACTCATCATAGTTTAGATCACCACAATCAACACTTATATATTTCTTCTATTTCAAAGTGTATCATGTAAAAGCTACTCCCTTTGTTTCATTTTATTTAGTCTTTATATTTAAAAAAAAATATATTTTATTTTACTTATCCATTTTAGCAAATTAAGAGAGTTTTGTTATTTTTTTCATACTTTCCTTAATACTATTAAATAACTTCATAAAAGTAACAGTTATAATAGTCAAATTAATTTAGAGTTCCAAAGCATCATTAATTTCATACAATACACGTCTAATTAAAATTTTCTTAAAAGATATGTCAGATCAACAGAGGTCAAATAATATAATACGTGCTAAAAAAGAGAAAAAGTATTAAAGCAAAAAAGCCTGGCAAACTTCATGACTTCTAATTTCATGCAAGTATATAGTATGCATGAAAGCCATTTTTTTCTCTTCATTTTTATTTTTTTGGTGAAGAGTACCATTGATGGAAAGTAAAAGTATAAGAAAACAGAAACTTTACTAGATAGTGTATAGTAAATTAAATGGTCCAAAAGCTGAAAGAAAAATTTATCTTCTTTCAAGAGGATCAACATATAAATTTACCATATTTCATATATAGTCAAAAAAGCTTTATAATCTTCCCCCTCTCTTTGGTGGCCTAAAAAGACATACAAAGGTTGTTTGAATGAAAAAAAGTAATAAAGAGATAATAGTAGTACTCCTGCTGGAAGTTACAAAAAGGAATGTTTGAATGAAAGTAAGTTACTTTTTTTTTTTAATTAAATATCACCCATACATACATGTACTATTAAGATATTAAGATTCATCTCTCAATTATATAGATAATAAAGTCACCTTAACAACATGTTGGTAGTTTTATGCTAAAATGAACCCAAATATACTCTTAATACATATAATGTGATATTATTCGTTTTAATTTAAGTCTACGTGTATGATTATTTTCAAAGTCTCAAACCACTAACATTTTTTTTCTTTTCGATTATTAATATGAGACTTTATTCACAGATGTTCTTTGAGTTGGGCCACTTGGAGATCTGTTTGGCCAAAGATAGCTAGGGACCTTACCTTTCATTTTTATTTTTATTTTTTTCTGTTCTTTATTATTCATCCGTTTCTATTTATATGTTATTATATTAGATTTTACGTCTTTTAAGAAATTATGTAAGTTTACCATTGACCCTTATTTAGTATTCTCTTGAAGTCAAGTTTTCAACAAATGAACATAAAATAATTTATTTTGATTAATTAAATTGACCAATGACAATAAATTAATCATTTAGTTTTCTTATGTTGGTCAAATTTATACCTTCAAGGCTAATAACTATCAAGGGTAAAATAGGAAGAATTGTATCATTTATGCATTGATTTTGTGAATTGACAAATATTAAGGATCATCCAATTTTAATAAGAATGATATATAAATAGGAACGAAAGGATTAATTATTTTCTATATTTAAGGTCATAATCTTCCGTTCAAATTGTAAAGAGATCATTTCTTTCGTTAGACTCAAAACATTAGCACTAATTAAGAAATTGGGTAAATGAAAATGAAACGTTTAGTATCATGTATAGTACAACTACTAATTAAAGCTTATTTGAGTTTGAAATCATACTTTGTTTCTGGAATATTCGCAAAAAATACCAAAAATAAAAATAACCAGAGATATGTATCATAAAACTACTTCAATAAATTAATATTCTCTCAAAAAGTAATCCAATTAACTTTCAGTTATCCTACAAAATTACTTTTCTAAATTGCTTTTAGAAGTATATATGTATATAAAAACGTATGTAGACACACTTTTGTTTGTGAATTTAGAAATTGCTTTTGAACCACATGGCCAAAACGCGTAGTGAAACTCAAAAGTACAAAATAAGGAGCCCTTTTGAATAATTAGTATATAAAAAAAAACCCACATAGATAGTTCGATGCACAAAACATTCTGCATTCATAAAGGGTCAAGGAAAAGACTGCACTATAAAAGGTGTGATATAGTCAGTCTACCCTAATACAAGCACTAGTATCTGCTTCTGCAACTTGAACTCGTGATCTATAAATCACACGAAGATAACTTTACCGTTGATTCAATATTTATTGTTTTAAATTATATGTATGATTTATCTTAGAGAACTT
This sequence comes from Solanum pinnatisectum, assembly GCA_035578085.1. NCBI lineage: Eukaryota > Viridiplantae > Streptophyta > Magnoliopsida > Solanales > Solanaceae > Solanum > Solanum pinnatisectum. The sequence continues at coordinate 40,875,299 of CM069085.1, read as the reverse complement.
TGATTGAACCAAAAAGAAAAAAGAATCCAGAACTACTTCTAATAATTACTATATGGTACTTCAGTAAGAAGATTTCTCTTTAAAAAGTTGTTACTTTGTGATATGTTCTTCTTTAAAAAAATTGAATATTGGTACTTTAGGCTTGATATTAATTAAAGGAGATTTACAATTAATGAACAGTCTAACTAAATAGTGAGAAAGTGTAAACACGACTCGAGCCAGATTTAGAACTTTATTAGATCTAAAGTCTAAAATAATGATATTAATATCAGTATTTGGGGTTTTAATTCAACTTTTGAACTAAACTTACTGATACGACTAAATTCGTAGGTAACCTTCTAGCTTTATATATGTGCGCATGTGTATTAAACTTGTATATACACTGATAATGTAAATAAAAGATTATTATTTATCTTATATTCTCAATTCTACTGATTAAAAATAGTTACACTATTTATAATTACCTTTTAAGATATTTTGCCATTTTGGTAGTAAATTGAAGTTAAAAAGGGATATATGGTGGGAAAGAGGAAAAAAGTTGCTTCAATTTTGACATGGCAGCCTTCTTATATAACGTTAAAGTTTTTTTTTTTTCACTCGGTATCTAGAGTTCATATTGGAGCCCTGATTAAATCTGTATCGCATATTGCAGAGCTCGTTTGAGGGTAGCGCTCCTAACAGAATTTTTTCTATACTCATGACTCAAATCTAAGACCTCTAATTAAGGGTGAAGTAGTCTCACCACTACACCACAACATATAAATCGTGTTGGTGATAGTAATTACGTATATTACATGCTGTTTTCTTCAAAAAAAGAAAAAGTATGAATATTTTAATTTTTCTAGAATCTTAATTAGTTAAACATCGAACTCTACTAACTCTTTCTATTGAGTCCACAAATCATCATGAATTGAAACTCCAAAAAAAAGTTTTACTTTTAAAAAAATTACAATTGAACTTATACGTATTTGACTATTTTCTCTCTTTTCATATAGAGCAATACAATAGTAATTCTTAATACAACTACTACGCAATACAATGTATCCTTTTCTTAACAAATCTAATAAAAACTAAACTACCTTAGTGTAAGGTAAAAATTAATTGAAACCATCAAGGTTGTTCATTAAGCTTCCTAAATCTGCTTATTTTAAAAAAAAAGTATGTTTCAATAAAAAAATACTTTTCAAACTAACATCTATTGTAATGGGATGGTTGGATCCTTCCATCTAAATCAAAGGTCTAGGGCTAGAAACCTTGGTATGAAAAAAAAAAAATTGGATCCCACCACCTTAGCCAGATATGTCGGGTTTGACCCCTTATTATGAAAAAAATCCTATATATATATAGAGCGCCGCCCCCGAGATGGATCCTTCAACACTCGAATTCGAGTATCAATAGTGATTTGTGTTTCGCTAATCGAAAGATAAATTTGGGTACTCAAAAAAGTAAAGGATCAAATTCCAAAAACATTGACAAATCAACCTCCTTTGTAACACCAACTCCTCCATTCACATCCACTAAACTCTCCAAATAACTATAACCTTGAAATGGTGCACGTAGTTCATGATTTTCAATAATCTCAAAATCACCTTTAATAACATCATACAAATATAAATTAGTCTCACCTTTTGTATAAACATAATCTCCATTTTCATCATAACACATTTCTTTTCTCTCTTGTGCAACCATTGCCTTAGAATTTTCCCAAAATCCACTTTCTAATAAAAACCCTTGAATTGGTTCAACTTTAAACCTTTTACTCCAAGTCTTAATTTTATCATCTAACACCCATAAATCAAATCCATTATTCATCCATATATCAACTTTTTCAAGATTTGTTGAATAAATCAAAGCCAATGTTTCATTTAAATTAAAAAGTCTTAGGGTTATTGCTTCCCTTAGGTCAACCACAATACCATGATGTTCAATTGGTGGCAAAATAAATTTCAATTCCTCACTGTTCATTTCTAAAGAAACAACAACACCACACATTTCTTCATTTCTAACTTCAACTCCTACCCAATAAGCAACACCTTTTACTGCGATCATTCCGGGAGCCATTGGCTTCCAGAATGGTCGTATAACTAGTAAAACACGTCCATCACTCATTATTTTTCTCCATGAATTCGTACTCAACGTGTAAATTTCAACCTCATACTTCCTCCTAGACGTAGCAACGTTTAGAAGTCTAACGATCACGTAATCGTTGTTTCTAGGGTTATAACCAAACCCTAAATCCGTTATAGTGAGTTTACCTAGGGTTGAGACATATGGAGATTTTGGAACTGGTTTGAATTTTTTAATAGCTGGATTCCATATAACAATCGCGACACCATTATGATTATTCAGATTCAGACATACTAAACCGTTGGCTGACCCAACTATTCTTGTTTTTTCAGATGTCATGCCAAATGGCACGTGGAAATGAAGAGGAGGTGTAATGACATCGCGATGTATAGTTAGGGAATTAATTAAACGTAACGTTACTTCAAGAGTTTTATGATGATGACCCATAATTAGGATATGGGGTAGTGTTTCTTGAGTAATTTTTGCGTAATGTTTGGAGATAAAATTAGGGTTCTTGATTAAAGAACAAAAGGGTTTTGATACAGATTTGAATCGTGACAACGACTTTACTGGAAGCCTTAAGAGAATTTCGATGACAATGTCCCCTGGAAGAAGGGAACAAAACATTGTTTCTTGACCAAATTGGTCTGAATTCATGATTATGATTAGAAAAAATAGGGGAAAAAATGGTTTTGGAAACTAAATTGATCATTTGTAATTGTAACAATGTGAGAAAAATGAAAAGAGAAATTTTTATTATGTTGAAAATGTTTAAGTACGGTGTCAATGTGCATTGACCTTTGATGATTTGTTTGGTTTATGTTGATTTTTTGAAGTTGTGGGGTATACTATAATCTAAAATCCAATTAATTAGGATGTTAATATCTATTTGACCTTTAATCATTCTTTGGTTAATGTTTTGTTGACATTTATAGGGCATTCAATAATCTTAGGAAATTTTCTGATTTTTTGCATCATTCATCCTATTTAGTGGTTTAATATTTAGCATAAAAGTTTAAAAAGTAGTTGAGATTATCTAGTGACTAATACAGGATCAGAAGATAAAGGAGATTTTGAGGCTGAGATTAAGGAAGATAATTAGGATTAAGAGAATTTAGAATAGCAGTTTTCATCCCCCCACCCGCACCCCATGAAACAAATGCACACAACACACCAGCACCACCCCTTTTAGAAATAGTGTTTTGGATACATGTATTTGACGGAATAATTGTGTCAATTTTTCTAGGAAAAATTGTCTTACTACACAAACATTCCTACTATATTTGTTAATTCTCCGTATTAGATAATAACATATTTTCTCACTAATTATTAATCATTTCATACCAAATTTCTAGTCAGATAAGTGGTGACTCCAGAATTTTTTAGTTATGGGTGCTTAACTATTTCTAATTTGAAGTTGGTACTAAAACTGGATGCCCAATTTACATATTTATACAAATACTAGGTTTCCTTTTGTAAAATAATAGTGTTGGCTCCAAAATGTAATGGGCGTTCAAGCACCCATAGACTAGAATGTGCATCCGTCACTGAGTCAGATACACCTAGTCCCTAGATACATGTGTTTTTGCTATCAGATTCATTCTAATTTCTAAGAATACAGATACATAGAGAGAGAGGTGATCGAGATAAAAGGTAGGTGAGAGAGATAGGAGAAAGATGATCGTACGAACCACTTGGATACAATGTATCTAGATCAAATTATACCTACTTTTGACCTTATATATCCAAAATACATATATCTATACGTGCCGGATACATGTATCTAGAGATTGAAATGTGACATAAATGGTGATTTTGAAAACACACGAAAAAATACATAATTAAACCCTAAACTAATGCAATTTGTGTTATTTGCCCATTTTCCTAAAGTTTTATTTGGTAAATTGGTTTCACCAAAAGGCCCAATTTCCAAGCCGATAACAGATCCAACAAGAACGTTTATAGGATTTGTTAATGGGCCACCACTTTTTCCTTCCTTCTATTGGTCAGTTAGCCCTAATTATAATTATGTTCGCTAGCTAAATATATATTAATTATATACTTATCATATATAAACAAATTTATATATATTAATATATGTATGGTATACTTCCCTCCGTTTCACAAAGAATGAACTCCTTTTCTTTTTAGTCAGTTTAAAAAAGAATGACATCTTTCTTTTTTTGGTAACATTTTAATTTTAGCTTTCCACGTGACATGTTTAAGGCCACAAGATTAAAGAACAATTTTGTACATTTGACATAACTTTAATATGGGGTGCAAATAAATAAGTTTGATTAGACAAAGACTGACAAGATTACCCCCCTTAACCTCGGGATAATAAAAAGTTTCGCCCGATATTCGATTTTTGCTTTAGAGTTGTGATTAATTCGAATTGCGTTACGTAATGTTCATTAAGAGACAAGTAATTTCATTATTTTAATTAATGATCGTATTCGAGACTTAACTCATCCTTTACGATATTCTTATAGATCTTAGTACGTAGAGGTTTCTCTTTTATATACTTTCTCTATCCCTAGTTACTTGTTCATTTTTAAATTGACACACTTATTAAGAAAATAATTATTGACATATTCAGTTTATCATTTTACTCCTATTAATTATGAAGTAAATGAATTAAAAACTTAAGGTTTTCAAAGTAATTAATTGAGGGTATAATAGATAAAAAAAAATTATTCTTTCTTGATTTGTCAAAATGAACAAATAATTAGGAACAACTAAAAAAAATGGATAAATAATTAGGAATAGAGGAAACATATAATAACCATCTAGAATCTGATTAATGTAGATTTGCATCGCTTATGTATCAAAGGAAAAAAAAAGATCCAGCAGAGAACATACATGTATAGGGACACGTGCTTAGTTTTAGAAAGAAAACAGATTTTCTAAAAAAAAAAAAAAAGAATGACAGTTGTGAAAATTAATTAGTACTTATAATGCTTCTCTAATAGGGTAATTAACTAGTAATGCTATCCAAGTAGTGTAACAACTAACAACTAAGCAGATTTAGTAAATAAATTGAAGAATCTCCACAAATATTTGGGTACTCTTCTAATATCTTGTGAACTGGATTGGGTGGCACTAATTAGTCATTTTCTTAGATATTGAGTATCTTATAAGATCTGATTTAACAACATAAACAATTTATGGCTCCACTAAAATATTGTTCACAAGAATTTTTATTTAGATATATCCAATTTTAAATGGATTTTGTTGTTATATTATAAGCACTTAGGAATCTTGTCTAACAGTAATAACATATCCAATATAATTCAACTAAGAGTGATCGATGCATTCGATCAACAAGCTATGGGTTCATTTGATCCATAGGCTTTGGCTTAAGCTAGTTATATGTGCTAGAAATATTGCTAAATATGTATATGTGTTAGGTTCTGAATCCAATAATAAATATGGTAAAGTCATGAAGATGGTAGAATTACAAATCTAAATTCATAAATGTTTAAATCTTACATCCACCTTTGTCTGCAAGTAAGGTCTGAGGTGAGTGTTATGTATGTACGTCTATCCTACCTTGTTAAAGTAGATTGATTATTTTCAATAGATATTCGATTCAAATAACCATAACAAAATTAGTATGAACAGGAAATACAATAATAAAAAAAATTATATTGAGAATAAAAAAAATTACTCCCTCCGTCTCATTTTATGTGACACTATTTCCTTTTTGGTCAGTCCCAAAAAAATGTCACATTTCCTTATATGGTAAGTATTTAAAGGTACAATTTCTCTTTTACCCTTGTTGGTCTCATTTAATCTTAAAGATAGTACTTCAATACATTTATGAGTAGAGAGAAAAGTGAAACTACTTTTTAATATGACTATTTTTTGAAGGGGCAATTTGGTAAATATTTCAAAATCTTCATTTATTTCTTAAACTCCGTGCCCGATCAAATGTTGCCACATAAAATGAGACGGAGGGAGTAAACAGTAACAACATATAATATAATAATCAGAGCAAAGGAAATAATATGTTGAATTTGTAAGTTGCATTAACTTTTTCTTTTTTTAATTTTAGATCAAAAGACGGTAGTATTATATTCGTTCATGAATACCGATACAGGATTTATTATTTTTTGCTTATATTACCTAGTTTTTTCCTTGTGAGGGTCACGGAAGTAGCAGAAAAGATCAATTGAAAGTGATACTTAAGATTTTTCTAATCTAATTTAATTTGTTTATTTAGTCATACTTAGATTATTTTTATATCTTTTAAAGAACTAATTCTTATAAAATGACACACAAAATCATGTCCACATGTTTTCTCGATTTTTAGTTGAGTTTTCTTGATTTTTAGTTGATCGCTATATGAGGTTAAATGTTAAAATAGAAAGGAATCAATTTTTTTTTTCGTATCAATTTATGTTGCACCTTTAATTTGACATTCTTTTGAAGCAGAATAAAAAGAAAAATGTCACATAAATTAGAACGATGATCATTGACGTTGACACCTTGAATATATACGCAAACCCTTCATGTGCCTGGAAAGATGATCATTAACGTTGACACTACTAATACATTCGAATTTGACTAAACTCAATATTCATTTAGCAAATTCAATCACTAATGTAAATATTAGTAATATTTATTAAGAAGTAACTTGAAAGGATTATATTTTTAAATTCGTAAATTTCAAATTCTGATTATTTTACCGGCAACTTCTCCCTCGGGTTTCCCACGGATTTTGACCCATTAAATTTATTATATGTTGGAACACTATCCTTACCTTATTTTCAATAAATAATATATAGTAATCAATATTCCTTGCGTTTATTTATATCTCTATGATACTTTTTTTTAAAAGATAAATAAATTATGACCATTGAAGACTCATTTAATTCTAAGAATCAAATTATAGAATCTTATATTTGAATGAGTGATACTTCTTTATGGTCCAATATTTCTTTCGTTCATTTACTAGTAAGATAACAATTTTTCTAGAATTTTTAATAGTAATAGATTAAGAACATTTCAATAGAGTGGAGATATTTAATAAATAGACGTTATATATTGAAATATAAATAAGGATTCGGTATTCAAAAGAATTTTTTATAAAATGAGTATACATATCGTCGTTATTAAAAATAGATGTTATCATTTTACTAAATTAATGCATAAATAACACTACTCTTTCTATTTGACCTTTAAGAGCTATTAGCCTTGAAAATATATTTATATTTGACCAATATAAAAAACTAAGTAATTTGTTCATATTCATTGGTCGACATAACTAATCAAAATAAATTAATTTCTGTTTATTTATTAAAAATTTAACTTCAACGGAATATTAAATAAGAGTACAGTAACAATCTCACCCAATTTCTTAAAGAATGTAAAACCTAAAATAATGATAACTAAATAAAAACGAAGAAAAGTGTAGATTTATGAAATATCCTTACTTATTCCATGTCGCATATTAACGAAGAGATGAAAGGAGTGGAGGGGAGTGATTAGTGGGTGAAAGGTGGGGATGGTAATTGTAATAATTGTGAACTTTCACGTCTCCCTTATTTTGTGGTTTATTATGTGAATGAGAAGGAAGATGGTGCAGTAATTTCTTGCTCTTTTCAATGCAAATAAAAAGAAGAAGAAAGAAGGTGTGTGTGTCAATCACAAAACACAATGATTGCCTATATTGTCACTACATCAACTACCAGCTTGCATTTAAGCGTATTTTTCATACCAAATTATTTTCATATTTTTTAAAACTTATTTTAATTATATTTTATGAGTAAATGAGGTTCAAGGTGACGGAGATGAGATGATCAAGAGATTGGGATAGAAAGTAGGACGAAACATGCGATAATTGATGAATTCTAAATGTCAAACACACCCTTAGGAAACATTTTGGTTGATGAAACAAAGTTACTTCGAGATTATATATAATTCTAGAATTATAATCCCCAGAGGCTATGACTAGTATCTTATATGAGAGACGAAATAAAATAATATCAAGTTGAATGAAATAAGATATAATATATAGGACTCATAATTATATTATATTTCTAAAATATATTTTTCTTAGAAATAAATAAAATAGTAACTTATTTTTCATGTTTGACAGGTAAATGGGGTTCAAGATGACCGAGATGAGATGATCAAGAGATTGTTCTAGAAAGTAGGACGGAAACAATGAAACTTATTTTTAAAGAGTTTGTTTTTTTAGAAAAAATATTTTTAATGAGATAATTAAAAACAAATCGATCCCAGATACACTCTGAGGCCTAAGCAATCATTTGGTTCATGGAACAAAGTTATAACACCGAGATTATATATAGTTCTAGAATTATAATTTAAGGAGGCTAGGACTAATATCATACTATAAGATATGAAATAAAATATCAAGTTGAATGAAATAAGGCACTAGTATAATATATCGGATTTAGAATCATATTTATTTGATTGAATGATAAATTTATTCTATACTTATCAAATAAAATACAATTTTAAACTTTTTATCTTATTTTGCTCTATATTTGAGACTCACGAGAAAATGACTTTTTCTATCTTATATCTATTTTGAGCGTTAGATTAATTTGGATTTGTATTAGAAATTTTGATATTTAATTATGATAAAATATTTTTTATTAAAAGCAACTTCATATTTAAAAATTTAAATGCGTGACCTTTTATTATACCAAACTTTTTTTTAATTATTATTACACCAAACTACCCTATAATTTACCAAATTAAAAGAGGAATCAATAAAAATAATTAAATAATGTTGAATGAATTAGTTTTATAATCCAACAAGATTAAGCAATTGACGCGGCCGTATATGGTTCACATGTGAGCTGCATGCTAATTAGAAAATTAAAAATATTAAATATTTAAAATTATGCTTATTAAGTGCTAATTATTTTTAATGCTAGTTGTATGTAGTAAACTCTTCACTAATATATATTTTGATTATCTAAATCAGCATGTTAAAGTGGGCAATTTTTAAGTAAGAACCAGCTACGTAAATGGTAACGTCATAAGACAAATTATGAGTTTGTATAAAGAAAATAATTATATATTTCGGTAAAATATTTAGTTTCTATAAAGGTAGATTCATGTACATTTAATAGTTTTTCTTAAAATTTTAATATATGTAATAATAAATCAATTGAATATATGTAAATATTTCTAATTATTAATGTATATTATTAATTAATTTGAATCTGGTTTTGATTCTCACATTATAAATAACATTCTAAGATAATTTTTGGATCTTTTTGATGGGCACACATAGATTTTGATATCTAGAAGGTCAAATCTTTAGTCTTAAATTTAATTAAAAGAAGATCAACTAAGAAAGGGGGAAAAAGATTATGGTTCATAAAGTATTTTTCTCATTAAAGTTAATAAAAATGGAGATTATCCTGTATATTTTAAAATGTTTAAAATGGTCAATTGCTTGGTTAAGAAGGTTAAGATGAAGACAAAAAGAATATCCTAATTGATTCCATCAACATAGAATTACTTATAAACAACCTTTTTAAGTAGCGTTTTATGCTTAGGTACGTAATACTTTTCGTTTTAATTTATTTATCTGATTTAAATTTATTACTATTAAATATTAAAGTATAGTAATATTTTTAAAATTTTATACTTCTAAACTAAAGAAATACAAAGGTATGAAATTGCTTTTTAGTTTTATGATCTAAAATATTGTGGAAAAAGTTAAATTAAATAATTATTAAAAAGTACAAATATATTTTTTAACGGATTAAAAAGATTTTAAATAGAAAAGTATAAAATAAACTTGTGTATGTCCTTGTTCAAATTATCAACATAAAAAAAATTAAAGATATGCGAATTAATGAGAAACAATCTTTCTAGTTTCTATCCATAAAAGTGAGAAAATGTTGAAGCGTCGTATCTTTTCTAAACTCTATTTATAGAATAATATTTAATTTATTGTTATGGTATGTAATATAAATTCATTAAATAAAATTAATTAGAAATACGAAATTTAATCCGAAACAATCTTTCTATTTTCCACTAATAAAAGTAAGATTAAGACGGAGGTGTCGACATCTTTTTCAGAGTCCATTTTTAGAATTATCTTTAATTTTGTCATTATGGTATGTAATTTATTAGAGCAATTTTCACGTATAGCAAACATAAAAATTATATTTGTATGCTATAGCTATAGTTTGCATAATTGCGTTCCATAGCAAACATCAATATTTATATTTCCCTATACATATACAAAAGAAAGCAATTGTATAATCTGTTTCGCTATACATATACAAAACATTAATTGTATAATATGTTTTTATATAAAGCGAGAAAGAGAGAAAGAGAAAAGAAAACTGGGCAGGAAAAGATCGTATTTGTATAATCAGAAGTATATACGACGAAAATATATGCATTTGTATTTGTGTATACAATTTTCTCCCTCTTTATACAAACACAAACGCAATGTATACATTTGTGTTTGTATAAAGCGAGAGAGGCGAGTGAGAGTGGCGAGCGAGATATTGGAGAGGGGAGAGAGGGGAACGAAAATATATGTATATATACAATTTTCTCTCGCTTTATACAAACACAAACGCATACATTACATTTGTGTTTGTGTAAAAGCGAGAGAGGCGAGGGAGACTGCCCAGCGAGAACGAGAGTGGCGAGCGAGATTCACCAGGAGAGAGGCGAAATAACAACAGTTTACTATGGGATACAATTAAATCAAATTATGTTTATAACATTTAATTTGAATTAATAATTTGCTATTATATACAATTTTCCTAATTTTAAATCATTAAATAAAAATTAGTAAATCTTTTTTTTAAAAAAATTACCCCTTAATAGCTAACCAAAGGGTCTATAAATAAAGTAGTCATATTTTCATGTAAAGGCCAAAAAGTGAAGTTGCAACTTCTTTCTTTTCTCATTCCCTTTTTTTTCTTCCACACTTCCCTTTTGGTCTTAAAACGTACTATATATTATAACAAAAAAAAAATGGAGAATGTTGAAAGTTCAAAGTTTAATAGAATTTGTGTGTTTTGTGGTAGCAGTTCTGGGAAAAAAACTAGTTATCAAGAAGCTGCTATTGATTTAGGCAAAGAACTGGTAACTATTTTAAAACCCTTTTTAAAAATTTTTATTTTTAAGAATCAGAAAGTTTTGTGCTTTTTATGAAAAAGAATATGATTTTTTAAGCTTGTTTCCATGAGAAGACAAAAAGTTTTGTACTTTACATTGAAAAATATGATTTTTTTGAAGCCCCTTCTATGTATCTTTTAAGTTTTTATGTTTATTCTCACTTGTTAGGTTCCGTATTAGAGTTTTTGGGTAGAAGTATTCTATACCATCGTTTTTTTTTTTTTTTTTTTATATTTAGGGCTCGAAATCCTATAACACTGCTTGAGGTCTACACCATATCATTCGGTGGTGTATCTTTCCATCTTTTAACATAATGTTCATAAGAAAAGTAAAATCAAAGAACCCATTTTTATAATTCCATTTTTTAGTCTGTATGCTGTTTTTCATTTTGGTACTGTTCTTCTTTCTTGTTTAGTTGATTTTCACATTTACTTTGCTCAAAGAACCAAACTTTTTCTAGTTTGGTATATGATTGTGATGGAAAATAAGAAGGAAAATCCTTATGTTTGGCATGAGAAAGAGAAGCAAAGAATGGTATTTTTGTGTGTTTTAAAAAAAAAATATTTTTTGCTAGCTGTAGCCTGCCTGTAATTAGTTGAGCAGTGTTCTTGCATGATCTAATTAAATTTTGTAAAAATTTCAGTTCTTGAAATTTTTTTCATGTTTTTTCATAGGGAACAGAACGTGCCACCTTGTTATCATGACATTTGCGAATGTGTTTTAAATTTTGATTAGTTCTTATGAATATATGCACATGCATAAGAAAATATTAAAAATACCACTCTCTGGCACGTCTCTATAACTTGGGTTTTATATTAAGTATAATAATGTTTATTTTTTCTTGTTAATGATTGCATGTTTTGCTAATATGTTAAGTTTTGGAGAAATTGAGGAGTAGTAGCTAAGTTGTTCGGACTCTTCAAAAATGTTGTTGCATTAGTGTCGGATCATTCAAAAATGCACTACTTTTAAAGGATCCGACACACACTGATGACTTTTTCAAAGAGTCCAAGCAACATAGAGTAGTAGTTTATTTTCTTGGATATATGATGATAGTTTTGTTAATTATTTTTGATGTGTGAGTGTTGATGAAGGTGGAGAGGAGGATTGATTTAGTGTATGGAGGTGGAAGTGTGGGGTTGATGGGGCTTGTTTCTCAAGCTGCTCATGATGGCGGGCGCCATGTTCTAGGGTAAGCGTTTTACTTTCTACGTTTCAATTTGTTCGTTTGGGTTTGACTTGACGTGGAATATAAGAAAGTACAAAAAAATTTGAATCTTGCGGTCTTAAGCTAAATGAAAACTAGAAAAGTAAGGCAAACAAATTGAAGCGGAGGGACTAGCTTCTGCTATAGTTATTTTGTCATTGAGTTTAACTTCTATAAACATACATTAAGGGCTGTAAATGAATTCTATAAACTATTCCATCCGACGGGACTGGTCTATCATATTGCTTGGACTATTTTCGCTCCTGTGTCATATCCTCCAAGAATGTACTGTTTTTGGGGGATTCGACATGTAACTGTCAAGACATTTTTGATTAGTCCGAACAACATACTGTGTTAGATTGTTTTCATTTTTCTGTAGTGTTCTAAAGTTACGATCTTTAAACCTGGAAAGTATCTCAGTTCTCAATGAAATGGCTTTCATGAGGACTGCCTAAAGGCAGACATCATGGGATCAAATGTTTTTTTATTTACTGTTGTTGTCTGTGCATCTCTCTTTTTTGACACACTCAATGAGTCATTTTCTGAACAAGCAAATAATTACTACACTGTGTTAGTACTATACATGTAAATAGAAATTTAGTATTGAGCACATATATTGCTCGGACTCTCTAGAAATGCGGACGGGTGCATGTCAGATTCTCCAAAAGTAATGCATTTTTGGAGGATCCAACACTGGTGCCGCAATATTTTTGGAGTGTCCGATCAACATAACTGAGTTCACATCTCAGTACAGAGACTTACTCTTTGGGCAACTAAACGGTTACTAATGTGCTACTATACATGTTATCCGTTTTGCTGTTTTATTAATTCTGGGTTTTCTATTGCAGAGTGATTCCAAAGACTCTCATGCCTAGAGAGGTACTGTTCAGTACAAACTTCAAAATCGTTTTCTACTGAGTTAATTTCTTGTATAAGCATGCTAAATTTATTATATGGCCCTGAATGTTGTAACAGTTAACTGGAGAAACTATTGGAGAATTGAGAGAAGTGTCCGGTATGCATCAAAGGAAAGCTGAAATGGCCCGGCAAGCTGACGCTTTCATTGCCCTCCCTGGTACATCATCAAAATTTGTTCTTTTCCCCTGATTTGTTGTAGCTGCAGTGTTCGTGTCGTATACTTTTGTGGCATCAGTTTTTTATTTTATAATGAATCGTCGTTGTGCTTTATTTTCTAGGTGGCTATGGTACTCTTGAAGAACTTCTCGAAGTCATCACATGGGCTCAGCTTGGAATCCATCAGAAACCAGTAAGCATTCTACATTTTTGTTCAGATTACTTTACGTTACATTTAGTAGTGGTGGTAGGTCTTGACTAATTTATGGTCTAAATGAAACATTCCAATGGAAGCACCTATGATTAAGCGTATACTCAAGTAAAAAGTACGATAAATTAGTATTTAATGACGCAAAGTTTGACACAAAATGCGTTCCCTTTGAATGCAAAGAAATCAATGAATTGATGTATTCTTTCTGGTGAAGATAGTTTTAACCTTTTAACTGGATGTCATCATTCTCCAAAGACCTATAGGCTCGTCTAGTAGAAAAATGAAAAATGTTGCTTGAATTCTTCAAAAGTGTTGTCACACCTGTGTTGGCATGCAAGTGTTTACCGTTTTGCCCTTTCTAACTGATTTCCACACTTATCCCCGTTGCATCTGAATTAGAAATTCGATAATATTCAAACCAATACAAGATGTTCTACATTTTGTAATTGTGTGTTGCCTTTTTCACGACATACCTTATTTTAAAGTATCCTTCTAAAGAACTATTCCTGCTGGGGTTCTGCGTTCAAGTCAACAAACCTTATCAAAATAAAAAATGAAACGAAAAAAGGTATCGAAGTACGTGGTCCTTATTAGTCTTAGTTCACATGGAAAGATTATACAAGAGATTTGCACGTCCTAATCATCGTCATTCTTCATAATCCTGTTTGAATGGCAAGAAAGTGCGTCTTAAGCATTAGAATAATGATTCTTTTTGTCTGTTATGAAAAGACCGTTTCATCGTTGATATTAATAATAATCTAATGATGCAGGTGGGGCTGTTGAATGTTGAGGGTTACTATAATTCGTTGTTGTCTTTCATCGATAAGGCTGTTGATGAAGGCTTTATCTCTCCAATTGCACGTCGTATAATCGTGTCTGCTCCAACAGCCAAAGAGTTGATCAGAGAACTTGAGGTATGCGTATATTCACATTGTTTATACTCACTTTTCTTCATACTAATATAGTATATTCCACGGGACCATATACTTTTGTTGATTTTTTTTTCGTTCTGTTACAGGAACATGTACCAGAGAAGGATGAAATAATATCGAAGTTGATATGGGAGGATGAAATTCAAAGATACAATTATACACCTGAATCCAGTGTTCCTACATAAAAAAAAATGTCTCTTTTATATTATAGTATATGGTTTTGGGATTTAGAAATTTAAGTATACAAGTATGGAAGGGGGAAAAAAAATATAGCATCAGTTTTTGTGGAATTGTGGATGTCCATTAGCTTAGGGCATTATGCTTTAAAGAATATATAAGTTTTTGTGGATCTGATGAAGGTTCATTTTGTTCAAGGCATTATGCTTTTGTGTATGTTTACCAAGTAGTATATTATTATATATATATATGTGCTTTTATTGCTTCGATGGTTTGAGTATCTGAACTTTTACCTTGGTATATTGATTTTTCTTTCGTTATGACGAGCAATGCCTGATTGAATCATTAATAATTTTTATTATTTATAAATACATATTGAGAGCTTGTATTAGATACTCGGAATGTATCTTGAGGTCCATTATATGGAGTTTGATTAACTTAGATTAAAAAACAGACGAATAAAATCTATTTCAAACAAAGAAATAGGATGTTTCATAATTAGTTTAGTATGAAATTATAATTATTTGGTGGCTATATGATCAATTCTTAATTATCTTTGATTAATAGAAAGTTACTAGTTGTAAAACCATTTCAATTTCAACATAGTTGACTTCAAAATATGTCGAATCTTTCTATAGAAATGCGAACTAATCAATTGAAAGATCTTTTTAATCCTATTAATTATTCTCATAAAAATATTTTTTTTATAACATGTGGTTCTAGACCAAGTCGTAGTTGAATTATGTTCGTAGAGATGTATAGAACACATCTAAAACTAAGATTATCATAAAAGTAAGTTGCCATATGATGGAACATGTATCGTTTCGTCCCTAGAGGAGTAGTAGCATTGTTTTCGCTATGAGCAGATGACATAGAAAGTATAGTAGACTCTTCTTATTGATGACTCTGAGGGGTCGTTTGGTTGGGAACTAGTTGTTCCAGGATTAATTATCCTGGGGTTAGCTATTTTGAAATAACTTATTCCATCACTATGATATAAATGGTGGAATAAGTTATCCCAAACATGTCAACCAAACAAGGCACCAAACTTTTATGGCAGGACTATATATTTTTATCCTTCACACCAAACGACCCCTAAGGTTATAATCATTTGTGTTTGAGAAATGCACATTGAAAAGAAATATCATATATTCATATGGTACACGCTTAACAAGGCACTTTTGATTTGATAATAGCGTGGCCCAAGGGACAAATCCGCAAGATCTGTTGGGCCAAAGTAAAGCTTGGATTGTGACATTAGGCAGAATACATGAGTGTACATATTTATTCTCAAAAAAATGCCAAAACTCAACCAGTACCTTAAAAAAGTGTTTGCAGAAAAGTGTTCTCTCCAGCTTCTGTAAACAACAAATTAGATAAAACGCAATCTAATTCATCTCCTTATATGGATGCAAAGTACTCTTTGCTGCCCTTGGGGTCAGGCTTCATGGATTTCTCCCCGGGCTTCCATCCGGCTGGGCACACCTCGTCTGGGTTCTCCTGAACGTATTGCAAGGCCTGTTTTTCCGCACCCAAAGCAATTATAAGCAAATAATACGAGGCTGAAAGGTAAAAGCCTAAATACAATGGCTTGATTTATACCTGAAGAGTTCTCAATGTTTCATCGACGCTTCTACCAATTCCAAGATTGTTAATGGTTGAATGTTGAATAACTCCTTCCTTGTCAATGATGAAAAGTCCTCTCAATGCAATCCCCTGAAAAAACACCAGAAAAATCGTAGGAAGTTGATTTCATTTAGCACCAGAATGTGTAAACATGATCTCAAATGAAGCACATTATTTCCTCCCTTTTTGGGGAGATCGAGCCAATTATGAGAGACTCTTGGAATGACATACCTGATCAGGGATCAGTACATTGTATGATTTTGAAATTGACTTGGTTACGTCAGAAATTAATGGATAATTCAGATCACCTAGACCACCAGACTTTCTCTCAGTTTGGACCCATGCAAGGTGGGAGAACTGCAAAAGCAACAGCATGAAATCAATAAAAAAAAGATCAAACAGGTAATCAAGAGACTAGCGACAAAAATCATTGGATATTATGATTGAATAATTGCAAATAAGTCCATAACCGAGGCACCACAATATTACATTCTACAAGTTAGGAGCTTGAAATTAAAGAACAAAAGGAACAAAAGGAAAAAGAAACATATCATCTACTCCGAAAAGAACCTTCAGACTATTTCTTGTCAAACATCTCTTTGGAGTGTATATAAATTTCATTGTACAAGAGTTTCTCATAAGTCATAAGCTATTTCAGTGACTGCCGCAGAAGAAATGGAAAAGGTTAAAAAATTCAACCACTCCGCAATAAAATCCCTTCAGTCCAAGGATTAAGATGTTAGAAAGTTGAACCCAACAAGCAGCAGTCAAGGGTTCCACTCTGAGCAATGGTCTTGCTTGACCAAGGGTTTTTCTAACCAAACATACATGACTCCTCTTCGGGTAAACTAATCCGAACTTCGAGGAATTGAGCCAAACAAAGCTCGAATCCAGTGAGTTGAACTACCAACCTGGCTTGGTGCGTCCCTACTTAAAATCAAATATTATGTCACTAACAAGTTATGAGTTAAATTGAACTGTTTGCCAATTATTACTTAGTAGTTTTCTTCTTTTAAAGGAAAAAATTCTTCCTTTATATCCGGAAAAGAGATTCTTTCACCAAATATCACTATATCTTTCTCAAAGTAACAAGTTTTGTTTTAACATTTCCTTGATCCACCCCTGCCTAACCTAAACCCACCCTCTCATCCATGTAAAGCGAAAGAAAAAGTGATGAGGAACCCTTGCTCATGTGAGTCAAGTCATGTCTATACAGATAAACTAGATATTAAAGGCTTCTGCTTAAAGCCATACATCACAAAGATACACAGAGTTGCAAACAAATGAAAGAGGCATACTAGTTAGCAACACAAATGCAACATCATAAAACCCTTACGTCCACCCCCCAATCGTCCCCCTAGTGGAATATGTGCATCTAAAGGATCTTACAAACCAATTAGGTAAAACTAACCCTTTTATAGGAAAATTGAAGAAATAACAATTAAACTATCACATTATACTAGTAAGCATATGAAGTGCACAAACTGAAAGAACTGAGCATAGACATACAAGTTGATGAATTTATAACTTCATAATAGAAATTTGAAGGAAAGAATACTTACCACACTGTCTACAGAAACACCCAATATTTCTGTGTTCACCTTTTCAAATTCTTCATAACGGTCACTGAAAGCAGTGATCTCTACAGTAACAGAAAAAGATATTACATTAAAACAACACATTTCGCAACCTAAATAGTTAGGGAAAACTAATGCAAATAATCTGAAATTGGCAGCAGAGAAATTTCAGGGACAAACCAACCTGTAGGGCAAACAAATGTGAAGTCTAGCGGGTAGAAAAAGAGAATCACGTATTTCTTCCCGATGTACTCGGACAATTTAACCTGGATAAAAAATAATTATTGTAATTGCAAACAGCAGATACAATCCATAAAATTCAATTAAATGTGCAAATGTCATATAGTTCCTAAACGGATCCGGAAGTGAAAGTAAGAACCTAAGCCATATTATCTCAAACTTCATATAGCTTAAGATGAGTAGGAAATGTTGCTTATTGAGGTGGTACTACACTCTGTTCTTACTATGTCCTCATTTCCATCACCAACTGCAACCAGATAGGTTAGCCAACAATGTACACTCCCTCAAGATTTCTAATTTACCAATAGTGGTTATTCTTAGCCGACAAGGTAGTGCAACTTAGCTGACACAGAGTATTTTAGAATTGAGATTTGATTGATTGCCGAATGTTTAATTTTTTGGCTTATTAGAGGAACACCTCACTGGGTACTTAGGCTTGCAACACTAACCTCCTATGTGGTTTTAAATATTACGTTGACATCCCTTACTCTGCATTCTTGCAACAAAACTCTAGAAAATAGCAACTAGTGAGCCGAATAAAACAGTAGGAAAAGAGACGAAACTACTCTTATTTAAACATATTCATATTTCATGCAGGACCTTTCACCTTTTAACCATAAATCTGTTATTCTTATAATATTAATGAAAATTAAAGCAAAACTGGGAGGGGGAAAACAATACAAACCAAGTTGTTAATATCAAATATTATGATTTTATTGTTATGAGTCATATGTTAAATCTTTATACAGAAAGATAAATATATCATTCATGTTTTGGAATCTAAAATTAAGCACACTTTTTGAATGGAATTAAGCATTTTTCACCAATTACAGGTAAGTAATAATAACATAAATATATTACCTTGATGAATTCTTGATCAAAAACAGCTTCAGCCTCAAAGTCTGGTGCTTGATTTCCAACAAGTGGGAGTTCACTCTATATATGAAAACATACATGAAACAACATTAGATAGCTGAATCCTGATCTAAAAAGAAGCACAACCACCACAGAGAATCTTGAAGTAAAAGAAAAGGTAAGTTCTTGGGACGATTAAGAACTAGAGAAAAAATTCCTTTTATTTGTACTTGGTCTTCTTATGCAACTTCTGGTCTCTCTACCGAAACTAAGTTGACTGGTTTATACGTAGTCTAATATCTACTAGATAGTCAAGCTCAATACTTGTTATCCTATACATTGGGTGGTCATTAGTCCTAATTAAAACCACTATAATGAAGCACACAACACACCATAATAGTTAATCCAGATATGAACTCCAGTTTACCACTCTACCAGTACCAACTTAGATACAAGTGAACATATAAATTTTAATTCACATTCCCCCAAGACCAGTCCATAAATACAATTTACATTGCCTTACAATTCAAAGTATAAAGTATGCTAAAAACAATGCTTAAGCCTGAAAGCTACACGCCAATGTACACGGTGTCTTCCATTCAAAACTCCTATTAAGCAAGGATTAATAGATAAAAGTTCAAACTAACCACATTGAGCTTCCAAATTCAAGTGCAAAACACAAATGCAGTAACAAGAAAATGAGGATTGTTTCACAAATGGATGTGGTAAATTGAATAGACAAGTGTTTCTTTTAATTACATAGGGGCAAGGGGAAGGGGGAAATTGGTGATGGCATTACAATGTGGGGAATCGAACCCCCAACTAACCAACCGAACTACTAAGATTCTCGACAAGTGTTTCCTTCAAAATGTGGGTAAAGAAAGAAACTTTCCCCAGAATTAAAGTAAACCCTTTTTCCAAAAACATTCATAGTTTCAGAAAATCAACTCAAATGCGATAAAACCAAGCAAAAAAAAGGGGGTCCAAGAAAACTTACAGAGGCACAGACAGCAAAGCGACGGCGTTCTGATTGAGCAACACGAGTAGAGATTGAACGACCTACACGAGAAACAAAGGGCTTGCAATTGCGAAGTCCATTGAAAGCAGAAGGAACAGAAATTGATTGAGAAATGTGTGATTTGGGGGAAATGGAAGCTCTAGAAGTAGAAGAAAGCAGAGCAGTTGAAGAAGAAGCAGAGCAAGCCATTGGAAAGAATGAAAATAGGCTCTATGAGTAGTGAATGGACAGTAGAGAAAAGGGTATCTGATAAAGATAGGGTAGCTGCACAAGAATTTGGCCTTATCTACTGAATTTGGAGTGTTAAAGGTGGAGAAATAGTTGAGTGTAGGGTTTGGTGGATAAGTTTATTCATATGTTGTGGAAGGATTTTGGCCTTTGGTCTATGGTTGAGGTTTTTTTTTTTCATTTTCCTATTTAGTGTTCGGTATCTATATTTGAATTCACGTTAAAAGATATCTAAATCACATTAAAAGACTTACATTAAAGATAAAACGCTTCCTAGTAAAGAGAATTTCGCATTCAGAGAAACTTTAATCTAAAATCTCTAATTATGAATGAATCAATACTTATCAATCTATTGCTGTTCTTATTGGTGAATGAATATGGCATCTATTGGTTTCATGAGTTTTAAGCAAAATAGGATAAATAGTGGGATCATAACCATATGTGACCCAAAAATGTTATTCCCTCCGTTCCATTTTATGTGACACTTTTTCAATTTCGAGATTCAAACAACTCTATTTTTTACCGTAAGTTTTTCATAGATCTTTTAAACATTTTGAATTTTTTTAATTATTGTGACTTATAATACTCTCTCCGTTTCAAAAAGAATGACTTCCTTTCCTTTTTAGTCTGCTTCAAAAAGAATGACCTCTTTCCCTTTTTGGTAACATTTTAATTTCAGCTTTCCACGTGGCATGTTTAAAGCCACAAGATTGAAGGGCAATTTAGTACATTTGAAATAACTTTAATTTAGGACCACAAGATTCAAAAGTCTTCTTTAATTTCTAAAACTTTGTGCCAAGTCAAACCAGGTCACTCTTTGTGAAACGGATGGAGTACTTTTTACGTAATTTACTAATATATAAATTTCATTTCAAAAAATTGAATATTTTATGTGCAAATTTCCGATCAAACTTAAACTATTTGACTTTTGAAAAACGAAAAGTGTCACATAAATTGGGACAGAGGGAGTGCATAAAATGTGCCAATAACGTTTGACTTACCTATCTATTAACAAGAAGTAGATTTATGTGAGAAAAAATAGTAATATGTTAGGAGAAAGTAGTGTAGAAAGTTGTGACTTGTGAATACATTTCTTGATGATGGAATTAGGGGACAATAAAAGAGAAATGGTGGTAATAAGATTTATAAGTTACTTTCTGACGTAAAGGCAAAGAAGGAAGATTTTGTGAGAATTTGCTTGACAAACGAGTTGATTATTCAGGATGTTTAATTTTGTTATTGTAGTGGATATATCTTTCACTTTCATTACATCGACATAAATTGTCTCGCAATATAACAATAGAACTTTCTTAGATATTTATATTTCACGGTCTAATTAGACAACGTCTTGCTTAATTGCTAAGAGTAAATTCAAAAAATAGAGTTGATTGTATGGGCCTCCACTACAAACTCCCAACTCACCTTATTAGTTATAATATAATAACCAAAAGAATTCCATTTCTTATATAATTCTGTCAAAACTAGAAAATTGAACAAAATGGAAAAGAAAAAGAAAACATTAAAAATTAGTTTTCTCACATTTGTTTTTACAATTGTACAAAAAACGTTTACGTTGTTGTGCCACTATTTGGCTAACTAGTCCCCTTTGTTAGAACGTCTTAATTTTGCCCTCGCACCATAAAAATCTTTGTCTTCAACTGGTGAAGATGAACGGTATGTTGTCTCATCTTTTATCTGCAAATGAATAAAACTTGAAATTAATCGACAAGAGAAATCAAAATTAATTAATATCGACTAGTAGTATTATTTGTTTAGCATTCATTACACAAGGATATTTAAGTTCAGATAGTTTAAGTGTGTAACTGATAATACATGTCAAGAAAACGTTACCTCGGATTTGGGTTGTTGTGTTCCTCTTTTAGATTGAGAAGCTATATACTCAAGCACTTGCAAGAACTTTGCTTGTCCTATTTCTGTACAATTTTGCCAGTAATAAATGGCTAAGTCCCATGCCTTGGCTCTAAATTCCATTAAACTCCTGTCAATATCTGTTTCATACTTTGCAACAAATGGCTTCAATATAGTGTCATAGATGTGTGATGTGCCTTTTGTTTTTGGATACCATAAGTAGATGAAAAGTGCTAATTTTGCCTCACCATACATTGGTAACCTAAAAAAAACAACAATGTACTATATTGGTAGTATCATTTTTGGTAAAAATGTAAATGTAGCTAGATAGGTTTTTCACTTAACATACCATGACAAGAACAAATCACCAAAGCTTTCAAAGATTCTCAGCGCCGCGACAATGATCCTGAAAACAAATATTTTTTTCTTAGCAATTATTGACTACAATTCTCGTACTGAAGACACTAGATGAATTCTTCTCATCAATTAAAGTTCTGATGAACAGAGTTATTCGATATTTATACTGATGAGAAATGACAGACATCACATGAAATTAGACGTGCACTACAAGGATAGTTGACTTGCTTAACCAATCACAACAAACTCAATCATCTATTTAGTTATACATTTATTAAAGATGTATTAAATTCTTTAAAAGCCCCAAGTCATGAATCTCATCATAGTTCAAGTTCTACACACCAACTGTGTGAAAAATATTAACACATCAGGCTAATAAGGTAATTATTGAAAAATATCTATGATAACATGAGAAAATAACACTGGCTACCCTAATATAATAGGTTAAACTACATTTTTAATAACGTAGAATATATATCTAGTACTTTTACCATAAATAACTTTTATCCATTTCGTTATACATATTCTTCATGTTTGTTCTCATTATACACAACAACAGCATACACTACAAAAAAAGTGTGAATTACATGGGGATTTTCTTGGAGATTTGTATGAAAATCCGCAGAAAACTTATTTTCCTGTAAGTTTTCATATTAATCCCCAGAAAAATCCCCAAGTTTTCTTGTAGTGATACAAGTGTAATTCTAATTCCACATGTAAAATTTAGGGAGAATAAAGTATATGCAGATCTTTAAAAGAACAATTTCGATAAGACTCTATGCATAAGTAACTACAATTACGGTCCAATTTCTCAAACATCGAATTCTAAATTGTTCAAATCCACTACTCCAAAAAGAAATTACAAATCAACTTTCATAATAAAAATAAGAGGATTTTCAATAGAAATATAATTTTACCAATATTGGCACCAAAATCTAAGTTCATGAATCTCCACTTTGTTCTTCTCAATTGTTTTAAAACATTCAAAAGCAGGATATGCATATCCAAGAACCAATCTGCAAAAATCCACAAAACCATAATTCAATCATCTAAATATGTAATTTTTTTTTTTTTTTACAAAAATCACAAAATCCGGAAAAAAAAGAAAAGAAAAACGTACATTAAACCGCTAGTAATGAAGTTTCCCAACATCTTTTACTCCGAAATGCCTTGAGTTTAATCAAGTAATTGAAACCCTTTTAATAACCATCTAAACAAAATTTCAACAATTTTTGTTTCAGTTTTCAATAATGAAAGAGGAATTAATTATGAAAACATAATATTTGCTAAAATATATAGTTTGAGAGAGAAAAAGAAAAGGGCAGGAAATTATTTTTTTAAAAAAAGAGACTAATTTAATAGAAACGTAAAATTAGAATAATTCGTTTACATATAGTTATTGACAAACGTGAGAAGCAGTCCTACTTGTGGTTTTGGTCAGCATAATTAAAACATTATTTTAAAAAAAGAATATCATATTAAATGTAAGTGTCATGAAATATAATTTTAAATTAATCATACAAGTATTTGGAGAGAAAAGTTAAAGTTATATACACAGTGAGTTTACCCAAAAATATTTATAGATTTAAAATATTAATTTTATAATTTTCGAAATAAGATAGAGATATAGTTACACAAAAAGTCTATTTCTTTTACATAATGTATACAATCAAATTTCTTTATAATTACATTGATATAATGAAATTGTCTTTATAATTACATTGATATAATGAAATTGTAAGGGTGACAACGGTTTGGAATAGGTAGAAGTCAGAAAAGAGAGGAATTTGAAAAATTCTTAAATTTTTTTTTGCCTCAAAAATAGGATTGCAGGGAAGTTAAGATTTTTTGGGATTCTACAAACGTCTTATATGTAAAACAGTTGGTTTATCTTGTGGAAGGGGTATTTTCGTCATTAAAATAATTTTTCAGTTGACTTAAATGTATTCATTTTTTTTAGAAAATTGAGTTTGGACTTTTGGAGTAAATAAAAACATCAATTAAATACAGACGTGGAGAGAAGTTTCAGAGGAGAATTGTTGGGGAAATTATGGGTCAGCTATGAAAAATCGAACCGATAAATCGAATAGGAAAAAGGTTGTGATTTATTGATATTGAATTATTGAGTTAAATGAAAAATCGAATCGATAAATCAGGTTATCAGTTTTGTTTTGATTTTTTAATATCAAGTTATTGAATAAATTGATAATTCATTAATATTGTAGTACTACTTTATCCGTACATAAATATTACTATTAAATATTAATCTCAATACTTTACTAGTTACTGTCTTTGGCCTTTAGCCTTCAATTCACATTAAATAATAGCTTTGAGTTCACAATTTCACTTCATACAAAACGTCAAAGTCAAAATCTAGAATAAGAACTCTATTCCTTTAAATTTCTCTTTGTATTATACTTGTATAATTCTTTTCATATTACTTATTATTATTATTTCGATTTTATAAGTATTTTTAAAGTTACATTAATGTCTTTTCAATGTACCGCCTATGGAATACACAGCTTTCTCATGATTGTAATAATGTCCAGCATCGGAATATGTTTCTATTGCTCTATTTTTGTTTTTGCATTTATGACCTCTGTTGGATAATATTCACGTACTACATATTGTATGGTGGTACAAATTCAATTTTATTTTAAAATAATCTTATCTAAGTAATTAGATTTAAGTTATATTGTTATTAGTTTTATTTTGATTTATTATAGCAAGTTAATTATTATTTTATCTTGTTTAGTAGGAGTTATATTTATGATAGGGTGGGTACCTTTCTTTTTTTTTTTTGATTCCCCATCCGGTGTCCGGATCCCATATTAGAGCTCTGATTAAATCCAGATGCGCTCTGCACGGCCCACTCGGGGGTGACACTTCCAACATCCGTGACCTCTAATTAAGGGTGAAACACTTCCACCAGTGCACCACAATCCATGTTGGTTAGGATGGGTACCTTTCATTACTTCATAAGTAGTATAAATGTGTAGATATTTTTCACATCATTAATTAATACATAAGACTTTTAAATGGTTTAGCAATTGAGAGCTCGACCCAATTATGTGTTATGTAATTTTTCACATTTAGTAATGTGTAGTTGGAAGTCTCTCCATGATGAGAGAAGTTCTGTTCTTGAATTAGCCTCTCCCGATTGTATTTCTCTCGATATGAAAGAAAAGATCGACAATTTATTTTTATAATTAGTTTTTGAAGTGAGAAATTGTAGTTAAAAAGTAAAAATAAAAATGATGACAATATTTCATCAAAGAACATGTGTGGTCGAGTGGTAAGATTGTTCATAAAAAATATTTGGATTCAATTCTAAATAGCTACATATTTTAAATATTAATGAAAAAACTCATCTCAAAAATCAACGGACATGATCAATTATCACTTATCCCTCAATTTGTAACTGACCCTATTTGTTGGTTTCGTAAAATTTTTGATGTACATGTGTGAATCAATTTGACATTTATCTTTAAAAAAGGCCCTCAATTTAGGAGTGATACAACTAAATATAAATAAGTGTATTATTTTCTTAGAATATGACTTTATTATATCTTTATGTTTAATTTGTCGACTTCAAACTAAAGGAGGTAATTAAGGTTTCCTTACAAAAAAATAAGGGACCATAATATTCATGGCTGTCATCATTATTAGTCACCAATATAGTTGTTATTAATTAGTTTTAATTAGGCAACTTGGCTATTAGAGTAGCAATAGAGAATACTAAGACTATTTATTTACACAAATTGTTTGCTAAGTAAATAAATGCATCATATATGTGTCATCTAAATTAAATTAATTTTAGGTTCAAGTTTGTACTGCACCATTCATGTAAAAACTATTACTAGTAGTATATACTTAATATAATCAGATTATTATTTACAAAATAAATGCATGTGAATCTTTATCAAAGCATTAATTGATAACCATATAGTAAACAGGATAATGGACGTGTTATATACAGTAAACTAAACAATATTAACTAAAAAAGCTAAATTACTCATTATATCTCTATTTTAGGCAGTTGCAGATCTAGGATTTTAAGGTTGTAGGTGCTCTGAAGACTGAAAGTGGCGGAATAAAAAAATATAACAAAGATATGTTAACAATGAGATTCGAAACCGGGTTCATCAACACTAAAAGAGCCTTAACCACCCACCAAAAAGCCAATAGACCAGTCAGATCATTTGTTTATTAGGTGCTCTATGTTAATTTTATACAAATACCTCTTAATTTCTACATAGATATATATATTCTGAGACTGGTGCTCGAGCATCCGGCGGACTCTATGTGGGTCCGCCCCTGATTTTAGGCGATAGGACATTAGAGTAATCTATGTTATACTCTTTAAAAAGCTAAAAATATTTCTTTCATTGTTAAATTTTTATTGCTTAATCAAACATCGTCACATAAATTGGAACGAGCGTATTCCGATAAGTGAGATCAAATATTATTTAATGCAGTTTTTTCAGTTGACATGTAGAATTTATATGTTCCATCACTTCCCAATTTCAGTGAAACTATTCACTATTATACCTTACCTTAAAAAAACAAATTCATATAAAAAAGCTCTCCAAAAATTCTGGCTAATTCTGCAATGTCAACCACCAAAAAAAGGGTTATTTTACGCAACGTTACAGTAAAACTGGGCTGTAGTAGCAGTTGCATCCGGCCCAAGTTTTCCAGCATTTTCCACCCTAAGCCCCGCCGCCACCACTCCGCCGACACCGCCGCCGCCTTCCACCACCATAAAACCCCCAATAATAACTACTCTTTCTCGAATTCTCCGATCACAACCGCCACCACTTTTTCTCCATCTCCGACTCCGTCTCCGGCACACTACTCCTCCGACGCCGAACGAGCTGTTCAAGGATTTGGTAGAATCGGCGGCTGGAGTGTCGCCGTCGAGAAAGATTCCGACGATCCTTACGTGGATTTCCGGCAGTCAATGCTGCAAATGATACTGGAAAAGGAGATTTACTCTAAAGACGAATTAAGAGAGCTTCTCAATTGTTTTTTGCAGCTGAATTCTCCGTATTACCATGGAATTATTGTTAGAGCTTTTACGGAGATCTGGCATTGTGTTTTCTCCGTCAATCCTGGAGTCACCGGAGCTGACTCGCCGTTCTTAGAGAGCGGCGGTGACGATGGCGGTGGAGGAGGGTGGTGATCACGTGTTTGACACTTTTTTTCCATAAATATATAACTGACTGAGCGGCGGAGCTAGAATATGAATTTAGGAATCAAATTGGTAAGTTTATTTAATTTTGTATTTTTTTTAAAAAAAATATTTAATACGTATAAATTATTAATATAGAATTTAGTAATCTAAAAGGAGTAAAATTCTTAGTTTAACTCGTAAGTTTTAAATTTTGACTCGACCTTTTTTTCTGATAGGGAGGGATCGAGACCACATTTGACGGTTATGATTAAGAATTTTAGTTCTTACCGAATTATTAATAATTTATGCATATTAAATAATTTTTTGTAGACGAATATAAAATTATGAAGACATTCTAGCTCCTAAGCTACGCAGCAAAATTAAGGGAGTAATATGAAAATATGAGATCCGTGACTATTTTTTGGGTTCCATATATGAATATTTTATTTTCTTGTAATTTGTTTTAGCTTTCTTGAATTAGGAAGAAAAAAAAGGTAGGGGTGGTTTTTTTTATTTATAGGAAGATGCTATTTTCAGAGTCTTTTTTATTATACTTAGGAACTAATGGGTGGTAAAATTGCTGTGAAAATTGTAATCTTTTATTTCTAATAGTAACAATGTGAGGTTTTCATTCTCTCTTGTCCAATATAATAACTTTCTTTTGTATTCCACAAAAACATATTCAGTGTAATTTCATAAAAATGAATTTTGAAAAAGTAAAATATACACATATCTTATCAAATAAATCCTCAGCTCATGAAAAATATAAACGAAAATAGTATAAAGAAAGAAGAAATACGAAAATGGAGAAAGTCCTAGCAAAATATTATACGTAAATAACTCTGTCAAATCATCCTACATGTAATGAAGACTATGAAAAAAAAAGTTAAACGAAGAATCAATTTTATAGCTAAACAATAACATTCGTTGCTAATTTACTTAATGACGGATTAATGATGAATCATTAACAAAATGTTAGTTATGGTTATTGAATAATCTCCGACTAAGTTAATGTGGAATTCGGAGGTGCAATCTTATTGTTTGTTAGTAAAAGGAAAGTAATTAAGACTTTGAGGATTTGGAATGTGAGCATAAAATTAGTAATAAAATCATTATGGAAAAATTAATTAAATAATGACAATTTGATAGAGGTGTTTTTTTTCCCGATTTGGTGTTCAATACATGTATTGTGTTCAATTATATTTGGATTCACACCATAAAGGGTTTCATTCGGGTGGAAGCACCCCTTACCAAGGATGTTTTTCATATTTAAAGCTCGAAGCTGAGATTTTTAACTAAGAAAGAAGTAGTCTCATCTAGAGGTGTGCATCGGTTGGTTCGGTTCGATTTTATGTATTATTGGTTCAGTTTTCGGTTTTTAAATATGTTAAACCAATAACCAAACCAATAAGATATTTTTTATCGGTTTTTGGTTTAACCAATAAGAAAATACTTATAAAATAAATATATGACTTTTCTAATAAGTTTGATGTGAAAACACAATAATGTAACTTTACAAATGCTCATAACATAGAAACAATAATAACAAACATGAAAAGAACTATACAAGTGTAACCTAAAGAGAAATTAAGAAGAATAGGGTTCTTACTTTAGATTTTAACGTTTTGTATAATGTGAAATTGTGAACTCAAAGTCGTTGTGAGGTGTGAATTGAAGGCTAAAGGACAAAGATAGTCTAGTAAGATATTGAGATTAATATATAATATTTATGTACAAGTAAAAGTAGTAAATTATTAGTCTTAATGAGTTATCGGTTTCCCTAATAACCCAATATTAAAAACCAATACCGAACCGATAACCCAATATTTTTTTTTATAAAATACCCCAATAATAATAAACCAATAACACTTTTATCGGTTCGATTTATCGGTTGGTTCGGTTTTTGCACACCCCTAGTCTCATCCACTGCAACACGTCATTTTGGTGGTTGATAGATGTGTGTTTAATGCAATTGAGAGTAGTGGAGTTTATTTGTAACAATCTCAACAATCAATTTTAGGAGTTGGCTTGTGTGACTCTTTAATGTTTGCCTTAATTATTTAATAACTCTTGCTACCTATTTTTTTGTACTGGTAAAATATTGAATGAACATGATAAAGTTGTGAAGACAATGAGAATATTATCTAACTAACACAACAAGTGTTATGTAACTCTTTATAATTAATTAAGTGGAAGTTAAAGTGTGGAACTCTTTTATATAATTGGTTGGTGTTAAAGAAGACATACGATCACATTGTTTTACTGTAAAGTGGAGTGACTTGAGGCCATTTTGGACACAACAGTATTTTTTTTTCGACGAAGAATTGGACACCCTTACCACTATGTGGCTACGCCACTGGCTGCATATGACTTAAGCCTAAACTTTACAAGACATCGCAAATAATTTTATAAGAAATTGTTGAAACAATTGATGTAATTGATATTGTATAGACGATCCCAGAAAAATTGAAGAAGGCATGTTTTGTTTTAATTATGTGTATATCTTCGAGTTCTTCCTTCATTCATATCAGAGCATGGTATTGATGTTTTTTCAACTATTATATCGTTGAAATTTAGTGAAAATCACATCTTCCATTGAGAGATATTGCAAGACAAAAGATTTGTGAAAAGTATGATGAATGCCCTTATTTTCGACTATGTTATCTCCATGTATATGTTGTTTTAGCATATGATTCGTGTATCACTTGAAAGAACTTCTTGAGATCTTTTTGACGATATATTAATGAGACAAATATTTGAAACACTCCTAAACTTGACGTAAATTATTAGTTTCATTCACGAATTATTGACACTCTTAAAAAACACCCCTTGACTTGATTAACTGAACTTAAATGCACTTCCGATCTTGCAAATGATCTCAAACTCTAGTAGGAGCATGAGTCTGTTAATAAAAGATCGAAAGAAGTGTTGAAAATACCTATAAACTTGGTAGCAGGAGTGTATTTCACTCACAGAGCCCAAGGTCTTTCTAAAGATGAGGCACAATTTATATCAGCCCAATTGAAATACAATGAGTCAATGACCCAACATGAGCAGATCCGGAGAAGTCCAGTCCAGATTAACAAAAAATAATATATTCAATGTAATTCTGCAAGTCGAGTCTGAATAGGATAGGATTACAAGAAAAATATGTCACTATATTAAAATAGCAGGATACAAAGTAAATGAAGTCACATGCATGTAGCAATATACAATGAAGATCAGAGTAAGAGATGTGACTACTAACTACTAAGTAATAAGGAGGAGAAAAGGAGCTAAGAGGTTAGATTTTTTGCCTAACTCCTGTTATAACGAACCTCTTACACCTAGCGTAGTCATGCACCTCTTACATATTCACATGCCCTAATCATTTCAGCTTCATTTTATCTGTCACAAAGGCCACTCAATCCCACCTTACCTGCCCCGTATATCAGGACAAAGTATAAAATATATTTTCAATTAGGACCACCGAATTCATGCAGTTCAATAATCCTTGAGAATAATTTCAATTCTCGTTCTTTTCCTCTTCATACTAAAATGTAAAATTATTACAACTTGCTCTCATTTTAAATAGACAAAGACAGTACCCATAAAGATACAAAAAGAAGAAGAATTATTTACCTTTCTCAAATTTTGAGTTAATTATACTTTTTTTTGCAGTGAAGGACCACATCAAAATATTTCAGTCTTACTAGTATTGTTGCTATCAATTGATAATAACCTTGTAAATTTTGAAAATCAAGGACTCTCATGATTTATTAACTTACGTGTTTGGACATGACTTGATTGAGTTTTTTTTTATTTTTATTTTTTTTTATTTAAATAATAATATTTGAAGTTATGTTAAAAATGATATTGGGAAGAAAAAACTGTTTTTGAACGTAAAGATTAGCTCCCATTTGATTATAAATGTCGAAGTTGAAATTTGAAAATTTGAAGCTGTATTTGGTCATGCATTTTGTTTAGATTTCTTTTTTAAAAAAATTTGGGAGTGGGAGTGAAATTCCTTACTAACGAGTTTGAGCCAATTTTTGGAAAATTATAGATGTTTTGAAGATAAATTTTTCAGAAGTTGAAGTTGAGTTTGAACATGCATTTCACCTTTTTTTTTTGAAGTTTTATGGGTGGAACTATAATTTCTCCCAAAAAATGGATAAATTTTCAAAATCTAGTCAATTTGTTTGGTCAAATAAATATTTAAAGATGTATTTTTTTAAATCTAATTTAAAATCTACTGTCAACACTAACTTGATTAGAATTGTGAGTCAAATTTCGTTGATTTACACATATATCCTCTTTTTAGGTTACTATTTAGATTTTATTCTTATTTTAAAAAAGTTATGCAAATATAACCCTTTAAAAATTACCCTTTCAAACAATGGAACGTTGGACCCAAATATTTCCTCATATAGTAGTTAACATTACAGACAAACCAATTATATCATTTAAGGTTTGTAATAATATATAAATTTAGATCATGCTCTAATACTTTCTTATCAGATGTTCATTATGCTTTAAAATAATTTTGAAACTGTTGTCTAAAAAGGGACATTCTTTACTTGAAAACCGCATAAAACATGTTTTTCCAAATAAGTTAAAAATAATATATAAAAAA
Organism: Solanum pinnatisectum; assembly: GCA_035578085.1. Lineage (NCBI taxonomy): Eukaryota > Viridiplantae > Streptophyta > Magnoliopsida > Solanales > Solanaceae > Solanum > Solanum pinnatisectum. The sequence continues at coordinate 40,842,941 of CM069085.1, read as the reverse complement.
ATTTAATAAATCATAAATACTTATTTTTTTAAAAAAAATTCAAATATTATTTCTAATTTTTGAAATAAAATCTATAGACAAATATCTCCAATTATTGTATATGTAAACTGCAATTTCTGCAACATCTGGGGCCTATATGTATATGTTTTTTGTCATTGACTGGACGATATGTTCTGCTCTATTTAAGTCAAATTAGGACAAGTGTTATGTGAAAATTTACTATTAAATAAAAGTATTTATGATTAATTGCCGTTAAAATATTTATTTCCCAACTATTAGTATTTGGATTTGTTGAGCATTAATAACAGGGTGTTTTTTTAAGCAAATCTTCATTTTTTTGCTGAATTTACTTATTCTCATAGAGGAAAATAATTATCTAGAAAATTTAATTATTTATAGAGAAAATTTACCTTTTTAAGTAAATAAAGAAGGCTCGCTACATCCGTAAATCAACATTACTGAATATGTTACTGTTATAACGAATAAAAAAAATAAATTAAGCATTGTAAAAGTTTTAAATAAATAGAAAAACTTAAGTTTTATATCTGATTTGATGTAGCATGTTAAGTCAAAGTATATATGATGAAAAAATTAGGTAAAAAATTAACGACAAACTTCATAACTAATTTCTATTTTTTTATACAACAAACATTATTAAGAAAGAAAGAGAGTATATTTATTTAAATTTTCAACAAGAAAAAGAAATATAAAACAATCCTCAAAAACAATATTATAACATATCTAAAATATAAATTCTCCATTTTATTTCTCTATCTTTTTTCTTTCAAACATATAAAAATGAAACATTATGAGCCTTAGCTTTCGAGCGGGAATCTATTACGCTCTGAAACAATTTTTTACCTCACAAAGTATAAGAATAAAGTCTGCATAAATCCTACCCCTATCCTACCCGAACTCTCCAGTACTTATGAAATTACATTGGATGTTGGTGTTGTTGAAATCTCAGCCTTAGGTTCACTAGAGCTAAATGAAAATGAATTTGGAGTATTTGTTGTAGAAGTAAATGAATAGCTAATCCACAAATCACAAAATGCACCAATAATATACTTATGAATTTTTTTCTCATTAACCTCCAAATACCAAGCCAACGTCTCTTCAAGAAACTCATCCCAATCTTTAATCCCTTGATTTGCTTCAACCATTTTTACCATTGATTTCTTGAAACTCCCATAAGGATCCTTCGAACTCGATAGCTTTATAACACATGACTCATTAAAAGGTAGATACTCGACTCCGTTACTATTATTATTAGTGCTCTTTGACAATGTTGATGATGACAGTACTTCAAGAATTGAACTAGTTTTTTCTCCTGCCTCGAAAAAAAACCTCCCTTTCTCTATTGTTAGGCCTTCAATCACTTTATCTACCATGTCATCATCAACATTGTTGTAAAATCTTTGAGAGTTGAAAATGTTGTGATTATTTTCAACTCTAAAAGAGAGAGTTTTGGAGTTTCCACAATGTGGCAATGGACATAGCAATGGAGAAAAAGAAGTTTTTTTTTGTTTTTTGAAGAGAGAAGAGAGCTTCATTTATTTTTAGAAAAAATAGAAAGGGGGAAGTATTGAAATTTGAATGGTGAAAAAAATAATGTGACCTTTTTCTTTTTATAAGTTGTTGGATTTTGATGGTTAAGTTGTGAAAATTAATGTAATTTTCTTGAATTTTTTTTGGTGTGGAAAGCAATAAATGCTATGACAGTTTGTTACTTCAAATTTAAGATTTAAGGATGGGTTGTATATATATAATATGCTAAAAGTTTTACTTTTACATTTATGAAATATGTTACATTTAGATAGGACCAAAAGTAAATTAAATTGTCAATTGACTTAAAATGAACATCTTTCAAATCAAAATAAAAGTTTGAATTTTTCTTGGATTTCGTATTGCTGCTACTCAAGTTTGGAGTTATTCTCATAGTCTGGCGAAAATTTGGACTCCAAATTAATTAACGCCTTTCAATCTACATTGTTGTTTGGTTCTGATGGAACTAAATGCTCCAAAAATTTTATAGGGAAAAGGGTTTGATATACCCCTTAACTTTGTTATTTAGAGTTGATATGCCCCTCGTTATGAAAGTGACTCATATATACCCTTACCTTTATACAAACGTCTCACATATACCCTTACCGTTACAAAATGAGCTCACATATACCTTTCATTTAATGGGAGTAAAAAAATTAGTTTTAAATTTATATATTTAACCTTTAATTTTTTTAAAAATCATTTAGGGGTATATATGATCTTTCTAGCAAAGTTCAAGGTATATTTTAATCTTTTTCATACATAAATTATTTTTTGACTTCTTTGATTATCATTATTTGAGTTTCTTATTCTTATTTTATTTTATTTTTTTCTTTTATTCGTTAATGTAAGAAAAAAATTTAAAATAATTTTTTTGTGGTTATATTATAATTTAAAACTATTTTTCGGCTATATTGTAATTTAGTTTTTTTATTTGAAAAAAAAATGGGTCATCTATAATAAATTTTACAATGAAACATAAATAAATTTGACCATCAAAATAATAAATCTAAATTAGTCATTGAAACAAAAAAAAAAAAGTCAAAAAAATATATGTTTGAGTAAGATTAATAAGTATTCCCATATGGGATTATATTTTGTTTAAAAAAATTATTAAAAAATTAAACTAAAATTAATTTTTTCACTTTCGTTAGAGAAAAGGATATATGTGAGCCATTTGTATAATAGTAGGGGTATATATGGGCCATTTTCATAATGAGGGGTATATCAGCTCTAAATGACAAAGTTAAGGGGTATATCAAACCATTTTCCCATTTTTATAAATCAAAATTGAATTTCAAAATTTGAATAGTAATTTCGTGGGAGTTTGATCATAAAAATTAAAAAAATATTTACTTTTAATTTTCTAAGTTGGAGTTGGAGTTTTGTTTGACCATATTTTCTGCAAAGAATATTTAATTTTTTTTTTTTTAAAAAAAATATGATTTATACTTTATACCTCACAAGTTCTAAAAACTAGCAAAATCATCCAACTCAACTTATTTACCTCAAACATATAATCAAATTTTCTCTAAAAGAATAATATCTCATAATAAAGAGTCACATAAAGTCATAAACTGAGAGCCCGTTTGGCTTAACTTTTTAAAAAATAGTTTTTAAAAAGTCAAACTTAAGTAATTTTTAAGCTAAAAAATAAAAAGCAGAGGAAGGCCGACTTTTGATTTATAACTTTTTTTGGTCAAATTTACTTTTAAGTTGTTTTTAACTTTTGGAAGTATTTGACAAAGGTAAAAATAACTTAAAATAAGTTTTAAATGACTTCAAAAAAGTTAAAAATCAAAAGTCGGTACTCCCCTATTTTTCATTTTTTGATTTAAAAGCTACTTTTTTTTAAAAGTCAATCTAAACAGGCTCTAAATCTCATATACAAGTTACTACATATTATTACAAATATTTTTTCACTAAATGTAAAATTTTTGGCACTAATTCTGACAGAGTAATTTCTCCACCCAAACTTACCAACTAGGATACACGCTCATTAATTTTGACTCAATTAATAACTCAAACCCTGACCCATTAATCTTGCTAGTTTCAACCCCATTAAAATTAAAAGACAAACATCATCTTTCACTTAGCTTTGCTAAGCTTGAGATGTCATTCGTCAATTTTCTCATAGAAGCCCTCAAGAATGATATTTGTCACTTAATTTTAGTAGGACGAATCTAGCAAGAATGGGTTACCGTTTGGATCTCATAGTACAACAGGGTATAAATAATTTATTTCACATAGTTTAAGGATAATTTTGACCATATTTCACTTGTTTTTTAGAAAAAATAAAGGGAGGAAGTATTGAAGTTTGAGTGGTGAAAAAAAATAATGTGACCTTTTCTCTTTTTATAGTTGCTAGAGTTTGATGGTTGGGTTGTGAATAATTAATGTAATTTTCTTGATTTTTTATTGATATGGAAAGCAATAAATGTCATGATAGAATTTGTTGCTTGAAATTTGTTGTAAAATAAATATATATGTAATCAGGGTCAAATGTTAAATATTCATTTTATTTAATGGATGTTTGACTAAATAAAATATTTTTTTTAAAAGAAAAAAAATAGCATAAGTTTAGCTTATGAAATATGTTACATTTAGATAGGGACAAAAGTTAAATTAAATTATGAATGGACTTAAAATTAAGCTCTTTCAAATATAAAAAATAGAAGTTTGAATGCTCTTCATGTTTGGAGTTATTCTGATAGTCTGGCCAAAATTTGGACTCCAAATTAATTAATGCCCCCCATCTACAATGTTGTTGGGATATAATGGAACTAAATACTCAAAAAAATTTTTAAAAAAAATCAAAATTTGAATTTCATTTCAATAGTAACTTAAATTTCACTAGAACACGTTTAGAAATTGCTCGAAAGCAAGAATCGTTTGATAAAGTATGTAAGAATAATAATAAATATAATGCATTCGTATTATCAGCATTACAAGTAGCAAAATCAACCAAACTTGTCTTATCTGTTTAAGTTTGAGAGAGTTATTGATCCGTTTATTTATTAGTTTAATCAATTTCAACTCATTAAAATTGAGTTGATATATATCCCAAATTGACTAATGAGAAATCATATTAAAATGTTTTAATTTTTTTTGTTATTATTATGGTAGGTACTAAAATCTTTTAAAAGAACAAATAATACAATTAAAATTTAGTAAGAATCAGTCGGATTGAGTTATGACTCATTACTTGGCCCTTTTGATCCAAACAAATTCGGCTTGGTTTGACTCATTTGTTGTCTTGACCAGCCCAAATTTGACTCAACCTGCCCAATTTCCACCCCCAGCTATGTTTGTATTAGTTATATTGAAATTATTTCTTATGCAATGTTGGATTAGGTGTATTAAAACTATATCGCGTAATTGCTATAAAAAATTATTTTTAAAAATACCCTCCACAAATATAGTGGCAGAAATGATGTGGAAAAGGTTTTGAGGGACAATTGTGTCTTTAATCATGCTAATGCATGCACCAAAAGTCTAAAACCCTTCGCATTCTAATACTATAGAGTTCCATTTATTAGTTATATATACCTTAATACCAATAGAGTGTATAACTATTACTTGCATTAGTTGTACATATAAGTTTAAATGTTTTTGTCTTAGCGCGTCTTGGATGCTCTTCCAATGTACCAAACAACATATTAGTAATCAGCGACACAACCAGAATTTTGACTTAGAAATATGTGTCTAAATATAAAGAAATAAAAAGTAGTCTATATAGTGTATTTTCTGACAAAGAGATATCGATCGACAACTCTCAAATATATATATGGCTCTATCATTACTAATAATAAACAAAATTAATGCATACATTAATCGATGACAGAAAAGGTTCTCTTGTGTCACTAGACACCCTACGATAGAAGAGTTCCTGGGTGGCAATTTTTTTTTTCCTTTATGCGCAAAATATTTAGCAAAATTGAATTAACGTCATTGCATTTATAAGCGATAAAACTTTTAGCTATATTTAAATAAAGTGTTGATGATAAATATTTATATACTTATTATTGTAGCTGAATATTATTACCGCTAAATAACTGCTATTATAAATAGCAGTTTCTTTTCCGAACAATAGAACACTACCTATTCTACATCTTTACTGCTCAATCAAGAAATTCCCAAACGTGTTCAAACCGATTTATAACCAACATCCTACCTGACATATTGAAAACGGCAAGATTCAAAGAGATATCGATACATTACACATATATTTGGTTTATAACCGTAATTTTTTGTAAAAACCATAACCATATATTGCTTTACTCTATCATAAATTTTGGACAAACCATAATCATATAAATCAACAACATTGCATATGTTATTGTTGTAACGAATAGATAAACAAATTATGCATTGTAAAAGTTAAATAAATAAATAAAAACTTAAGTTACAATGCTTTTTACTCCAAGTTAATAGAAGTTAGACATGAACTAATTTTTGTATTACACTAATTATTGATGTTAAAAGATTGCTTCTAGAGATAGATTCTCGCTCGAAAGAAATGTTTTCAAAGCAAAAGACTGAGAATGAGAATCCTGAGAAAAATATTGATCGTGTTTAATATTCTTATGTTTGAAAAAAAAATAAAGAAATAAAATGCAAAATCTATTTTAGATATGTTATAGTATTATTAGTAGTATTAGATTCGAGTATCTACCATCGAATGACTCGATGGATGCTTATGGGGAAGAAACTAGTTCAATTGTTGAAGGGTCATAATCAACATTGTCAAAGAATTACAGTAGTAGTAGTAACGAGCTCGAGTACTATCTACCATTTAACGACTTATGTGTTATAAAGGTAAAATCGAGGGATCCTTATGGGTATATCAAGAAATCTATGGAAAGAATGATTGAAGCAAATCAAGGGTTTTAAGAGACTCCTCCCAATCTTTAGTCCCTTGATTTGAGTCAAATATTTTTCCATAGATTTCTTTATATATTCATAAGGATCATTCGAATTTACCCTTATAACATATGAGTTGTTAAATGATAGATAGTACTCGAGCTCATTACTACTACTATTGAAAATGTTGTGATTATTTTCAACTCTAAAAAAGAGAGTTATAGGATTTCCACATAGGAGAAAAAGAGGATTTTTTTTGGCTTTTGAAGAGAGAAGAGAGTTTCATTTTTTTTAAGGAAAAAACAAAAGGGGGAAGTACTGACGTTTGAATGGTGAAAAAAATAATGTGACCTTTTCTCTTTATATAGTTGTAGGAGTTTGATGGTTGGGTTGTGAATAATAATTAATGTAATTTTCCTCATTTTTTATTAGTGTTGAGAGTAATAAATGTCATGACAGAGTTTGTTGTAAAATAAATATATATGTAATCTAGTCACATGTTAAATATTCATTTTATTTAATGGATGTTTAACTAATCAAAATATTTAAAAAAGAAAAACATGTTAGAATAAGTTTTACTAACATTTGTGAAATATATTACATTTATAAGTTAAATTAAATTGTGTATATTACATTTGTAAGTTAAATTAAATTGTGAATTGACTTAAATTGAACCTCTTTCAAATCAAAATAGAAGTTTAAATTTTTGTTGGACTTTGTATTGTTGCTACTCATGTTTGGAGTTATTCTCATAGTTTGGCCAAAATTTGAACTCTAAATTAATTAAAGCTCCCCAATCTACAATGTTGTTGGTTATGATGGAGTTAAATACACCAAAATTTGAAAAAATAAAAATTGAATTTCAAATTTCAATAGTAATTTGGCAGGTGTTTGATCATAAAATAAATAAAAATTAAATTTTTTAAAATTGAAGTTAGAGTTAGAGTTTGAGTTTTGTTTGACCATATATTTTGCAAAAAAAAAAAAATATTTAAAATTGTAATGCACTTTCTAAAATATGGTTATACCTCACAATTTCTAAAACATACAATTTAACTTGTCTTAAAAGAGTAATATCTCAAAATAAATAGTCACATAATATCATAGAATAAATCTCACGTACAACTCACATAAACTAAGTTTTGTATTACACTAATTATTGATGTAGCTTGTTAGGTCAAGGTATATATATATATATATATATATATATATATATATATATATATATATATATATATATATATAAATATATATATATATATATATATATATATATATATGAAAAAATTAGGTCAAAGATTAGCGACAAACTTCAGAAGTAATTTCTATTTTTATTTATCAGAGACCATATATGCGTAACACAACAAACATTATTAAAAAAAGAAAGTATATGTATTTAAATTTTCAAACAAGAGAAAAAAACAATACTACTAATAATAGTATAATAATCTAAAATAAATTCTCCATTTTATTTCTCTATTTTTTTTTTCTTTCAAACATAAGAAGAGGAAACACTATCAATATTTCGCTCAGGAATCTCATTCTCAGAATTTCGTTTCGAAAACATTTATTTCGAGCGAGAATCTATCACTAGAGACAATCTTTTAACATCACAAACTATAAGAATAAAGTCTGCATTAATCCTACCCCCTCCCCTACTTATGGACTTACACTGAATGTTGACGATGCAATCATCTGATCAGCCTTATCTTCTATCAAAGACATAAAATAAGGACTAGGAGGTTCAGTAGAACTAAATCCAAATGGAGTATGTGTTGTTGAAGTACCTGAATAGCTCATCAACAAATCACAAAATGCACCAACAATATACTTATGAATGCTTTTCTCATTAATCTCCAAAAGCCAACCACATAACACTTCAAGAGACTCATCCCAATCTTCAATCACTAGATTTTCATCAACCATTCTTTCCAAAAAATTCTTGATATCCTCATAAGGATCTCTTGAAATTAATCGCAATATATCATATGTTTTTTTACATGGTACATAGTACACGAACTCATTATTACTATTACTCTTTGACCTTTCAAGAACTGAACTAGTTTCTTGATCCCCATAAGCATCCATCGATTCATTCGATGGTAGATACCCGAGCCCGTTACTACTAATACTATTGTTAGTACTCTCTGACAATCTTGATGATGACACTTCAAGAATTGAACTAGTTTCTTGATCCCCATAAGCATCCATCGAGTCATTTGATGGTAGATACCCAAGCCTTTTACTACTAGTACTATTATTAGTACTCTTTGACAATCTTGATGATGACACTGCAAGAATTGCCCTAGTGTTTTCCCCATAAGCATCAATAGAATCCATCGGTGTTATAACACACGAGTCATTAAATGGTAGAAACTCGAGCCTCTTACTATTAGTACGTCTCTTTGACAATTTTGATGACGACACATCAAGAATTGAACAAGTCTTTTCACCTGCATCGACAAAAAATCTATCTTTCTCTATTTTTAGGCTTTCAATGACTTCATCAACCATGTCATCATCAACATTGTTGTAAAATCTTTGAGAGTTGAAAATGTTGTGATTATTTTCATCTCTAATAGAGAGAGTTCTAAGGTTTCCACAATGTGGCAATCTACATAGCATAGGAGAAAAAGAGGATCTTTTTTTGCTTTTGAAGAGAGAAGAGAGCTTCATTTTTTTTTTATAGAAAAAATGAAGGGGGGAAGAATTGAAAGTTTGAATGGTGGAAAAAATAATGTAACATTTTCTCTTTATATAATTGTAGGAGTTAGATAGTTGGGTTGTGAAAATTAATGTAATTTTCCTCATTTTAAATTGGTGTGGAGATCAATTAATAGAGTTTGTTGTAAAATAAATATATATGTAATCTAGTTATATAATGAATGTTTAACTAAACAAAATATTTAAATATGTTACATTTATAAGTTAAATTAAATTGTGAATAGACTTTAAATGAACCCTCTTTCAAATCAAAACAAAAGTTTGAATATTTTTTGGACTCCAAATTAATTAAAGCCTTTCAATCTACATTGTTGTTGGGTTGTGATGGAATTAAATACTCAAAAAAATTTATAAATCAAAACTAAATTTCAAATTTGAATAGTAATGTAGTGGGCGTTTGACCATAAAAATTCAAAAGAATATTTATTTTTGAAATTATCAAAATTGGAGTTTTGTTTGACCAGATTTTTTTGCTAAAGAAAATTTAAAATTTTAAAATATATTCTTTAAAAATATGACTTATACCTCACAATTTCTACAACTAGCAAAATCACCCAAGTCAACTTATTTATCCAAACATGCAATCAAATTTGCTCTAAAGAGTAATATCTCAAAATAGATATTCACGCAATGAGAATTAATCTTACCATAATCAACACATGAAAATGAATCCCTAAATTTTATAATTTTCTATTATTATAATTTCATATTTTTACCATAAATCTCATGTTGCACTTTTCTGTATATCTCTAAAGTCCTCAGAAAAAAATAATGGATGGCCGATTTGTCTTTGGGAGGAACCTTTTTTTTTTTTTTAAATAAAAGTTTTTGGGAGATTAAGCAATGGTAATATCATACTTAGCTAAGCCGGTTGGTTCGATCCGATTTTAAAGCTTATTGATTCAATTTATCAGTTATTATTTTATAGACATACTAAATTATTATAGAATTATTCAGATATTGATTTCTTGATTATGATTGTTATATCGGCTCGATTATTGATTCAACCGTTAAGATTTGACAGACACAAAAATAATTATTGGAAATCACTTAAAAACAAGTGACAAACTAAAAGAACCATGTACATGAGTTGAAAGATTGCATCATGCTCAAAAGTAAACACTGAAATCTTGTAGAATAAATAAGACTTTGAGACCGTTAGAAATAAAAATATGAAACTAAATCCTAAGAACTTTATGCATCGAATGATCTAAATATAATTTATTAATTACTATCAGGTTATCGATTAATTCGTTAAGAAAAAACTTCAAATCGTTAAAAATAAATAAACCGATACAAAAAAAATAATTCAAAATCATTATCAAAAATATTAAACTAAATTAATAAATCATTACCGACAAACCGATAACTTTTTCTCCATTCAAAGTATTAATTTTGATTCACTTTTTAACAGCCTTATACGTTTAGCCATAATATTTTCTTGGGTAAGATAGGGTACTATTATTAAGCATACTACCTAGTTACATACGTGGATACAAAATTATCTAAGCAATTCCCTCTATTTGAATTTATTTGTTTTACTTCTATTTTTAGTCTTTTTAAGAAGAGTATCACTTTTTTTTACCTCTAACATGGTATATGACATATTTAAAATCATAAGATTCGAAGAATATTTTGATACATTACACACATCTTTAGTTTAAGACCATAAAATAAAAGAGCGAGCTTAGTGCTTGTGACCGAAGTGGGGGCATTAAAATGATTGACAAATTATGTTTAAAATGTGGTGCAACGGATGGGCGGCTCCTTCCTTAACCACAGATCTCGGTTCGTATTCGTTCTAGATATAGAAAAATCCTTAATAAAAGACCTTTTTCAAGCCCTATACTACGCGAATCCAAATTAGTTGAGCTTCAGTAAACAAAGATTTACTTCTCAACACCAATTGGGGAAAAGCTAATACTTGTATATTGCTTTACTCTCATTTCCAACACACACTTATCATAATTTTGGAAAGGCCATAATCATATAAATCAACAACATTAGATATGTTATTATTGTAACGAATAAATAAACAAATTATGCATTGTAAAAAGTTAAATAAATAGAAAAAACTTAAGTTACAATGATTTGTACTCTAGATTTAATAAAAGTTAGACATAAACTAAGTTTTGTATTACACTAATTATTGATATATCATATTAGGTCAAGGTATATATGATGAAAAATATTAGGTCAAAGATTAGCGACAAATTATTTAAAAAGAAAGTATATTTATTTAAATTTTCAAACAAGAAAAAGAAACAATACTAGTAATAATACTATAACATATCTAAAATAAATTCTGCATTTTTTTTCTTTTTTTTTCTTTCAAACATAAGAAAATGAAACACGATCAATATTTTTCTCAGGAATCTCATTCTCAGTCTTTTGCTTCGAAAACATTACTTTCAAGCGAGAATCTATCACTAGAAACAATCTTTAACCTCACAAACTATAAGAATAAAGTCCGCATAAGTCCTACCCCTACCCTACCCAAACCCCTTACTTATGGAATTACACTGGATGTTGACGCTGCAATAATTTGATCAGCCTCAGCTTCTATCAAAGACATAAAATAAGGACTAGGAGGTTCACTAGTACTAAATCCAAATGGAGTATTTGTTGTTGAAGTACCTGAATAGCTAATCCACAAATCACAAAATGCACAATAATAAACTTATGAATGTTTTTATCGTTATAATTATTCTCCAAATACCAAGCACATATCTCTTTAAGAGACTCCTTCCAATCTTTAATCCCTTGATTTTCTTCAACCATTGTTTCCATATATTTCTTGATATATCTATACGGATCCGTCAAAGTTACCCTCATAACACTAGGCGTTGTAACAGATGAGTCATTAAATGGTAGAGACTCGACCATGTTACTACTACTACTATTATCATTTTTTGTCAATCTTGATGATGACCCTTTGAGAATTGACCTAGTACTTGTTTCCCCATAAGCATCAATCGAATCCATATGTGTTATAACACATTATTCATTAAATGGTGGAAACTCGACTGCTTCGAAAAAAAACCTCTTTTTCTCAAATTTTAGGCATTCAATGACTTCATCAACCATGTCGTCATCAACATTGTTGTAAAATCTTTGAGAGTTAAAAATGTTGTGATTATTTTCATCTCTAATAGAGAGAGTTCTAAGGTTTCCACAATGTGGCAATCTACATAGCATAGGAGAAAAGGAGGTTTTTTTTTGGCCTTTGAAGAGAGAAGAGAACTTCATTTTTATTTTTTTTTGGAAAAAATAAAGGGGGGAAGTATTGAAAGTTTGAATGGTGAAAAAAAATAATGTGACCTTTTCTCTTTATATAGTTGTTGGAGTTTGATGGTTAGGTTGTAAATATTTAATGTAATTTTCCTCATTTTTTATTGGTGTGGAGCTCAACAAAATATCATGATAGAGTTTGTTGTTTTTTATAATTTAAGGAAGGTTTATTGTAAAATAAATATATATGTAATCTAGTCACATGTTAAATATTCATTTTATTTAATGAATGTTTAACTAAACAAAATATTTAAAAAAGAAAGACATGTTATTACCGTTGGCATAAGTTTTACTTACATTTATGAAATATGTTACATTTATAAGTTAAATTAAATTGTAAATTGATTTAATTTCAAATCAAAATAAAAGTTTGAATTTTTTCTTGGACTCCAAATTAATTAAGGTCGCTCAATCTACATTGTTGTTGGGTTGTGATGGAATTAAATACTCCAAAAAAATTTATAAATCAAAATTGAATTTTAATAGTAATTTAGTGGACGTCTGACCGTTAAAATTCAAAAAAAAAAAAAATTGAAATTTTCAAAATTGGATTTTTGTTTGACCAGATTTTATACTAAAGAATATTTAAAATTTTAAATATACCTTTTAGAAATATGATTTACTCCTTGCAATTTATAAAAACTTGTAAAATGATCCGACTCAACTTAATTACCTCAAAGCTTGACATACAATCAAATTTGCTCTAAAAAGTAATATCTCAAAATAGATAGTCATATGATATCATAGATTAGATCCCATATACGAGTTATTACATATTATTATAAATATTTTTTCACTTTATTTGAAACATTTGAAGTTGAAATTGAAGATGAAGTTGTTTTTTATAAATAATAGTTGATAGTATAAATATACTTTTCATTACAAAAAACATGAAATATGATTTAAACATGAAACATAATTTAATGAAATTATTTTCATAAAAATAAAAAGTTTAGGATAGACTTGAAAAAGAAAAATATAATGAAAATGCAAATAAGGTTTTGGGTATTTTCTAAATTTCAAATACAATTTCAAGTTATATTTGAAATTTTCATGACCAAACTATGATTTTCAAACAAAAAAATTTTATTATTACGCATACTACGTAGTTACATAGTAGATACATGATTAGTGCAAATGTTATAGCTACCAATATTAGCCAAAATAGAAAGGTTTTCAAGAGTTGCATGCTAATTTATTACATATAATAGTAAAATATTATACGATAGAGGGGCAGCCATAATATATATATACTAGCAGAAACAAAATAAAGAATAAATTAAAGGGCATTAGAAACACATAATATCGTTTACGTGAAAATCTCCTTACTTAAAGAAAGTAAAATTTTGAACTTCACATAAAAAAAATCAAGAGCTTCTAGCTGCCAGGCAATGTTCAGATTACAGTCTACTGTAACCTAGGAATTGAACTCTTAATTTTATAATCACTTGACCAGATTATTGAAGCAATTGCAAAGGATCTCAGATTTTAACTAATATTCTAGATGTTTCAAAATGAATCCAAAAAATATTATTCAGTGGAGTTTTACTATGAGCTCCTATATACTATACTTATTGAAATTCTCGAACGTCTCAAGGCTAGTTAGTTTTTGGTACAAAATGATAGTAATATATTATAATTTAGTATGCATCAGTATAAAAGAGAGGCAGAGCATGAGTACTGCTAGTATACGAGGAGGAGGGTAGGAGTTGATTACAATATTTATTAATAGTATTGAATGATATACTCCTAGCAAAAAGAGTTTCGACTTTGTGTGCTTCCAGTTTTCTGGCTTTGCCTCAAGGCTAGTTAATTACTTATGTGAGAAAAGCTCCATTTATTTTGGAGGGACTCACATGAGATACAACAAGAAAAAAGAATGTTTGCATTGTTTCCATATTATTTAAGTTATGATATTATTGAACATTTAATTTTTTACTGTTCTTTTGATTTAAAACATGACGTGTAATTAATAGTAAAAAATTATTGGTTTTATGAGAGACTGAGGTAGGTCGAACAAGTATTAGATATGACATGATGCAACTTCCACTTACCGAAGACATGACCTAAAATAGGAGGTTATGGAGAATATAAATTAGGGTAGGAGGTTAGTTAGATAGTTGGAGTGTTGTTTCGTTTATGCTTTTATACTATTAGTTGTACATGATAGTATTACTCTTGTAATTAAGAGATTGTCCTTTGAGTTCACAGTTATTATTTGTGGTTTCTTTTACACTTTGATTATAGTTTTATCTATAATTATTACTGTTTATCATGATTTGTATCTTCCTTTAGCTTTCTCGGCCGCCAAACTCCCTTCCTCCCATTTGCACCGTCGGTTCGGACATCCTCATACCAACGAGTATTTAGCCAGGTCACAGGTGTTATCTAGTTATAAGTTTTCGACTTCTAATTCTAAGCTAAATAATTTAGGTAGATAAGGAAATTGAATAATCCGTCCATAATGACAACGAAACTGATGTATCTCCATTTCATTTTATTTGTCCTACTTCCATTTTTAGTTTATTTAAAAAGAATGACACTTTCTTTGCACCCAACACCCTAATGACATATTTAAAACTACAAAATTCAAAAAGCATTTTGATACATTATGCATATCTTTAGTTTAGAACCATAAACTAACAGCTACAATGTACATGCCTCCTAGAAGAGAAGAGCAAACAAGAAAAATGCACGGTTACATAAAAGAAGATATATTTCTTCATGTTAAGAAATTTTCCAAATTAAGCAGCTAACAACAAAAACTTACTTCTCAACACCAAATGGGGAAAAGCTAATACCTACCAAGCAAAACAAAATCATCATCATCCAAAACTTGGACATCTCTTTCCCCTATAAAGTTTTCCCGTCCGATTTCCTTGACAATCTTCACAAACACCTCTCTCTTTGCCCTTGTAAGTGGAACATATGGAAGGCGGAAGACAGGCCTCACAACTCCGAGTTGAGCTAAAGCTGTATTTAGAGCAATGGGGTTTGGTTCATGAAACAACCATTCAACCAATGGCATTATCTTTGAGTTCAAAGCAGGGTTCTTTCCTCCAAACATTAGTTCACGCATCAGACCAGGAACCAAGTTGCTGGTAACAGAAATAACTCCTGCAGCACCATGATCCCACCTTGAGTCGTGGCATTCATCGTCATTCCCACTCCACACAACCAAACCATTACTTGTATACTGCTTCACTCTATCATTTCCAACACACTCTTTGACACCGGCAAGATTAGGGCTCCCTGCTAATGTCTGAATTACACGTGGAGGAATGTCTTGACCCGTTCGTGATGGCACATTATAAATGATAGTAGGGCCCATAGGGAGCACACTTTCAAAGTGAGAAATCATACCCTCTATGGAGGTCTTCCCATAGTAGGGATTAATGTGAAGAGCTGCATGCATACCTACAGCAAATCCCTGTTCTGTCGCATGGATTGCTTCCCTCGTGGAGTTACTTCCTGTGTTCCCAATGACTTTGATTGATCCTCCAAAACAGTTCACTGTGTGACCAATGAGCATGATGTGTTCATCCCAGCTCATCAATTGACCTTCCCCTGTAGTGCCACCAACAATCACACCCTCAGCGCCATTTTCGATTTGCAAATTTAATAAGGCGTCATAAGCCTCAAGATCAAATCTTCCATCTGGTAAATATGGGGTTTTGATTGCAGTAATCAATCGAAGTGCTTTTATGTCCTCGGCAAATGTCCTGCATAAGAGAAGGTTTAATGAATTGATGTTAACATTGTGTTTATATGTATCTCTCATAAATCCCCTTGATGTTGATATTCACTTAATAGCTGTTTGTTTAAACTAAACGGGAAAAGTTTGTCCATTAGCAACACACGATTGCTGCTAATAGCTCATCAGAATAAGATGATAAATAATGCAGATAGTTCCTAATACTGTTTATTCACTTATGAATCATTCATCAAATCACACACACAGAGATGATAAAACTATGCTCAACGAACCACTCCTGCCTTCTAATCTCTTATTCTGTAATATGTTCTACTAACATTGAATCTGCCAACTACAAATCACATTATCTACTACTATTAAGTCAATTCTGATGGTCAACATACTTTTCTTTTGTAAGTAAAATTGGTGATATACTACATTCTTCCTTCTATCATCTCACCTAACACGTTCCTCAAATAGGAATTACAGTGTCCTTCACTCTAGAAACCCCCAACAACCTGTGGTTTTCCCTAAATTTTCACCTTTGACAATTCTTGCAATAGTCATAGTTGCCAAGTTGAGGTTTGCTTGTGTTGTTGAACTGAAAGTAACCCCAGAAACGCCATTACATACCAATTATACACAAATGATCAAACTCTTGTCTGTCAACAAAGAAATATATACTTCAACCAGTCGATTAAGCAAACACCTAACTAACATGTGATTTCCTCAAACACAATCAATTCAGAACAGTAAGAACACCAAATGAAAAGAAAAAACTTTTTTATATCCAAGATCACAATTTTTTCCCCTCCAAATCAACTCTGTAAGCGGATATTACCTATTTTTAACTTCATAACTACGCATTGGGAGGTGGAAACTTGGAATTACAGCTGCTCTCGGTGACCTCCATACTGCAGTTCTCCTGCTAACAAACAACAGGAACAATAATCATTTCACAGCACGTACTTTTATCACGCAAATTATGGCTTTTTATAAGTGTACAAGCTAAGAAAGTGTACCAAAAGCAATCATCTTATCACTCAGCAATTTTTATATGTATTGATCTCCATCAACATACCTCTTTGTTCCGGCAGCTTCAACGCCGAAATGGCAACGACCTATAACTGATGATGACATTTCTCCCTGCCGAAGATGTAAATTTCCGACGTGAGACTCAGAAGTCTATAACATTGCAAGCTGGAAATGGTACGATTTTGTACAAATTTGAAATAAAAATCCAAAAAATTCGCAAAAACTTACCACTATTAGGGTTCGTACAGCTCAGAGAAATTCCAGAACAATCCTCAACAGTTGTAATCCTATCCTTCTGGGCTTGAAATCAGCTAAGGTTAAAGGGGGAAAAAATAGGGCGGCTTACAGAGATTTAGGGTTCATTTGATTTGTTGCTGAAAGAGAAAAGGGTCGGGTCTTGGGATGGGGAATAAGAGAAGTGGGCCGGGTTTGGGACATTTTTGGGCCAAATATGATTTGTGAGTCTGGCTTTGGATTAATAAAGTGAGAAAAAAAACATAAATAACGTATTTAAGAGTGAATATTACAAGTTCGAGCTTTTTTAATTTTCAATCCCTCGATTTCCTCTCCATCATTTGGTCACATTTTTTTATTGTTATCGATCAACGATTTTTTTCCCAATAATTTTGTTAACCTACCTTTCTTCCTTATTACTGTGAAAGTTCATTAAAATACATAGCCTTTTCAAGTTAGGAATTTAGGATCTTGCTAGTTGCTGAAGAAATTTTTAATTCTAATCATGAAAAGTAGTCGTTTATATTCAATTTTGACTCAGCATAAGGTATTCCACGTGTGATTTTTTTTCTTTGTTTTGAAAACATGTAGTGAATAGAACGGGTATAAAAACATATTTCAACAAATCAAAATCTCATAAAAAAAAAAAAAAGTTTGACACTCATTTTAACACTTAGGATCGTTTGGTGTGATGGATGAGATGAATTAATCATGGAATAACTTTTTAGTGGTCTTTAATTCATTGTTTGGTTGTAGAGATAGGGATAACTTATCACACGATTAACAATTAGTCCTGGGATAACTTATCCCTCACTGGGGATGGTATAGTAATCACAAGATAAGTTATCCTGGAATAAGGTGTGTAAATTAACAAAAATATCCCCCTTAAACTCTCTTTTGTTGAATTGCAGTTGATTTTGTTCTGAGAATCCCGATTAATCCGAAAGGGGCAATCTCATATCCTATCTCCTTGGGAGAGCAGAGTCTCTGCTCTTACCATTTGGTTTTGGCCATGAGATGATATATATATATATATATTCTTTTGTTGTTAGTTATATATTTTCAAAAAATACTCTCTTTTATACACCACTTTTACATTCATACATATTAACATAATCTTTAACAATATTTATAATAACATTTACAATTTTAATTATTCGTTGTTATTATGATAAATATATTTTTCTATTAAAAATTTACATTTTATAAATACAATTTTTATGTAAGAATATATTATAAGTTGAATTTATTTGTGTAATTATTATGTTTATTTATATTATCATTTCTCTTAAAATATTCACTTCACTACTAAATTACATATTTTTCATAAAATAGTTTATTGCTCACTTAAAAATTATATTTTATCTATAATTAAAATGTAGATAACTTTATAAATTTTCTTTTACTTTAATAAACTTAAAATGAAAGTTTTATTTTTAAGCTAAATAAGGTGAGAATTTTATTTTTAAACTAATAAGATGAAAGTTTTATTTTTAAGCTAAATAAGATGAAATCTTATTTTAAGCTAAATAAGATGATCATTTTATTTTTAAGCTAAATAAGATGAAAGTTTAATTTTTAAACTAAATAAGATAAAAGTTTAATTTTTAAAACATACGGCACAATCATGGAAATGCACACACAAAATATTTAAGTTAAATAAAATGAATTTTTTATTTTTAAGAAAGAATAAGTAAAGCTTGCAAAAAAAAATGTAAAAAAGAAAAACTAAATAAGGTGAGGGTATTTTTGTAAACAAACAATTTATTTTCAAAAATTATACAAGGAATATTAGTTTGAATATGACAAACCAGACAAGCAATATAAACTAATTCCAGCATAACTTATCCTAGCATAATTTATTCCAGTATAATTTATCACAACATAACTAGTATTCAAACTAAACGACCCGTTAGTACATATATTAAAGAATCCAAAAATAAATACATATTGGTATATGTAATTTGTGTATAAACTGGGTTTAAGAATTAGACTAAACTTTAGCCAGTGAAAGCAAATTTTATACACTTCTTATATATTGGTAAATATTTGATTTTAAGGACCAAAATATGTGGTTAGATAATTATATTTTTATGAAATTATTTCATGAAAAATCTCATGTTATATCCTAATTTCAAATGCATATAATTTACTTCTGATCAATTGAATTTATTATTTCCTCGATCTTAATTTATTTATATGACTCATTGTTTTTTAATCAATTTCAAAAATATAAAAATAATGACATTTTTTATATTTGATAATAAATTAATTTTAAAACACCCGTTTTATCTCATCTACCTCTGTTATTTGTGTTTGGATATAAATTCTATAAATTTCCTCGAAACTTTGACAAAAGGGTTTTCCTGACACTCTGTTTGGATCATTGTTACTCATTATTTCATAATGTATTGTATTGTACTGTATGGTAGATATAATGTTTGGGTAGAGTGTGTTGTATGTTGTTGTTTAATAACATTTTAATTGTTTACTTTGATTGTATCGTACTGTATTGTAATTTATAAATTTACTAAAACATCCTTAATTATTCTAGGATAGCAGGTTTGACTAGAATTAAATAATATAAGGTCAATGGTAAAATAGTATTTTGAAATATTATGTAAAAATATAATTGAAAAAAGAAATTAAGGAACACACCAAATCGGTTGTTCTATAAAATAGGGGTTTTCGTTGTTACGTAACAACGAAATTTAACAATACAATATAATATATTTTAAGTAACAATCAAAGTAAATATTGTAGGTATACTAATGATACGATACAATACAATACAATGGGTAACAATGATTTTGAGAAAATATGAATCAAATTTCGCAGTTACCAGCGGCAACTAATATGGATCGAATTTCGCCGGCGGCACGTAATTTGGATCGAATTTCGCAGTTACCGGCGGGAATGTTAGAGCACATCTCGTCTTTCCTTCCTTTTGAAGAAGTTGCACGAATGAGTGGAGTATAAACGACTTGGAAAAATGCATACAATTCACTCCCCTGTTTAAAATTTGAGAGGTATTTTTTCGACAAGCCGGTAGAAAAACTTGTGAATGCTGTGGATCCAATTCTAACTTATCGGAAAAATCAAAAGATTTCTGTAGAAAAGTTTTCGCTACACGTAAATCAACAATGGAGTAGTCTGTTTTACAATTGGATTGATACACTGGTAGATTGTAAGATCAAAGAGTTACACGTAGTTCTAAGAGCAACCAGAACCGGATACGCGAAATTGCCTGAGGCAATTTTTAATGCCAAAGCACTAAAAAGTGTTGAAATTGAGTGGATTTCATATTGAATTGCCATCTAATAGTACTATTATGTTTTCATCATCTTTGCGAGAGTTACACCTTCAATCTGTATATTTCGACGAGGAGTTTATGCAAGCTTTATGCACAAGTTGTATCAATTTAGAGGTTTTCATGGTGCGGGGCTTGAAAGGGCTTACTAGATTTCAAACTAGTTTACCTAAATTGAAAAAGCTAAAGGTGACAGCGTATTATTCTAAATTACGATTTGTTGATATTAGAGCACCTAATATTGAAGATCTTGACGTTTATGGCTCCAACCTCAGCTCCAACTTTAAGAATGAGAGTGATCTAAATGTAGCTATTATTAGTAATTGTTGCAAAGCCCTTAAGAGTTTGCAGCTCAATGGCCTCAATGGTGTGGCCATGACCCAAAAATGGTTTGACGAAATTTTTACCTGCCTGCAGAATATAGAGAAGTTGGATTTAGGTGATTGCGACATGTTGAAGACTGTGAAAATCTCAGGCATCTCTCTCAAATAGCTGAGAGTACGTCATTGTTATAATGTGATTGCTATTGAATTAGACACTCCTAATTTGATATAGTTCTTGTATGATTGTTCTTCATTGCCGACTTTGAAACTAAAAGCTTCAGCTTCATTGGAAGCCAATATCAAATTCGACTAAGAAGGAAGAGAAACCCTAATAGTGATTGGTACTCTAAGCTCGTGAAATTTCTTGATAACTTCAATCATTCCATGGCTCTTGAATTAACATGCAAAAGTGAACAGGTATGTCCCAGAAATTATTTAACTAACTAGTTAATACTATATTGTTATGGATTTCTCAAAAGTTGTTTCTTTTTGCTAATACAGGGGCTAGTTATACCAAAAGACGTGAGAGAACACTTGTTTCCTCCCCTTTATGGAGCTAATCGCGTGAAAGTACACATTCATAGTCCATTGATAAGTTATTCAGTTGTAGATATTCTTGATGGTATTTTCTGGCTTTCTCCTCAATTGGACACCCTATCTTATTTCAAATTCTACTTGAAGACCCTTGAGGTAAATACTTTTATCTTTCAAAGGCACCGACTCCCTTAGTGGGACTTCATTGGGTATGTTGTTGTTGATGATGATGATGATGATTGAAATTTATGCTTCGTAACCACTCAAACTGAACTTCCTTTTGATCTGTTCCAGCACACGTATACACTGTTGATATCGAGCATTAATTAACCCTCTCTAATATTGATTTCGTGATTATTCTTCATGAAGACAGTTTTTATCTTTATTCTTCTTCAATAGTTACTGAGTTTTCTGGTTTTACAGTTTTCATATGAAGATGCATTAGGTGAAGATGAGAAGTTTTGTTGCACATCACAACCTTGGAATTGTTGGAGGCATAAGTTAAAGCAAGTCAAAATACACAACTTTAAACATACGGAAGAAAAACAGAAGTTGAAAAACTATTTTTGCCACAAACACAGATATCTTGGAGATAATTGAGGTTCCCCCGTCACACATTGACCTAGAATGCCCTGGGAACAAGTACATAACTAAATGTCCATGTCCCAATTGTTCCTCAGATTAATTTTGTAGAATTACATGCTTGGTTTGTATAGGGGATTTAATATCTAGTTCTGGCATTTAGCTGGCTTAGGTTTTTTCCCCTTTCCAGCAGAGCAATAAGCTAGGTTTTGTTTTTAAGAAGATTTAATGTTAGGCGTGAAACTCTTATCTCATAGCATGAAGAATTGCTTACTTCATTTGGAAGCTTTCTTATATTTCGTCGAACTGTGCTTTCTTAAACCTTAAAATGTTGTTCTGCCTACTTTTGTGGTGTTTACTTTTTTTGATATAGAAGCACTCAGATCAAGCCAATATTTAGAGGTTGTTCCCGATAGACCTTCGAATCTTCTTGTGCTCTACTAATATGTTCATAATAATAGTGCTAATGAGGAAGTCATGAAGGTTACTGATTAAATTATGTTTTTGGCATATTTTGATTAGATCAGTTCATCTTGATGGCAATATCTGTGACTTCACTTATCAAGTTTTAGTTCACTCTTGTGCTCTGTCATTTGCACAAGCAATTGCAGTAAAGAGAATTAGTGATTTGATTATCTCATTAAGATATGTTTGTGGTTTAAAAAATGAAGAAGGTAAGGTATTAAGTTTGTGTTGTAACTTATTATCTAAGCTTTTGGCTTTAGCTAATACCTTCTCTTAAGAAGACTTTATAATATTTAAATTTGTATTTCATTCCTCAAAGTTTCCTTATCCCCTGTTTCATGTAGCTTTGATATTTTACTGCAATTCATAGTGGTGTGTTCGGAATATTTTCCAATTTTTTCATGTTAAGTTGGTTAAATATTTGTAAAGTATTTTCTTTAGGAAAACAAGCTCCTTTAAAAAATAAGGAAAATGACTTCCCTAATAAAAGGAAGGAAAACAAGCTCATTAGTCACATTCCACATTATTTGTGTCATCCCCCAATTCATATCGTCTTTTTGAAGTGTTGATTTTAAATGAAAAAACGAGATTTATAGCAATATTTCTTTTTCAAATAGCAGAATGTACATATTTCTTTTTGGATCCAAAATTGGTTTGTTCCACAAACTAATCATAGTAATATACAACAATAATATACCCAGTGTAATTAGATAGCAACATATTCCAAATAGTGATTTATCCCCCTCAAAGATAATGATTTGGGTCCAACACGATAAGTTACCGGTGTAACTATGCATACAATAATGCCTATAGACTTTTACACAAATCTCATAGTGTCAAGAGCTAATTACATCTTATTTCTGTTCTTTTTTAGATTACAAAAATTCTTTAAATTTGGAAGGATCTGGATACATCCCAAAATGTCTCGATACCTCACGTCTCAATTTCGGACGCATCGCTCAATGTCCCAAATATCGCATATCAATTTCAAATACATTACTCAACATTCCTATACATTTAAACATCGCGTAAAGTGAAGTGATGTATCTGAGAATAGGAGAGTAGGAATTTTAGTAATTTTTTCAAATGATAGAGAATTTTAAGGATATGGCTAAATAAGTTGTGCATTTAGGTAAGTTTTCCATCGGTCAACTGAGAAACACAAAACAAGATCATTGTGTTCCATTATCAGCATAACTATGCATACAATATGCAGATGCAAGAAAGAAGACGGGCTCCGATTGCTCAAGACATCTCTTTTCAACCGAAAAACACAAAACAAGATCATTACGTTCCATTTTCAGTAAAATAGTGAAGGATATAAGACAGAATTAAGTTAATAAAATACAAAGCGAAAAGGGCGTAGGAGGAGAAAAAAAAAGATTCAGACAACACAAGAACCTATTACTCTTAATATTTGACACACATTAATCAAACAGCACACTGTGGCAAAGTTCATAAAGGATGAAAGCAAAAGTGATCAAGAAGCCCTTAAAGGCACTCCCCCTAGTAAATTTTTAAACTTCCAATGTCATGACACAGCAGCACAAGTTTGGATTGACGTTATGCGTTAGAAATAGGTGCCTTCCGGGGGCTGAACTAGCTTGCGATTGTGAGGAGAAGCCATCTCCTTTTTCAGCTGAACCAGTATGTCTTCCATGGTGTACTCTCGCTGCCAATTTGAAAGTAAAGCAAACTTTTTTGGTTCCACCTGTATCAACAAGACACAGTTGTGGCTTCTCGTCAACTGGTTCATCAATTTATTAAGCAACAGGACAAGCGGGAGCAAATACAAAACAGAAGTCCAGAATGTTGTCAAGATCGAAAGCTAAACTTGAAAAGATCATTGGAATATCATATTGCATTTATAGCGACTAATCGTGAATTGAGAAGGATGTTTGAGCCAAGCAATGAAAATTTTGGGAATATAACAGAGAATTAATTTGGAGTATACCTACTCAAGGACATCAATAGTAAATCAACACAGGAAACAATGTAATCACAATTCTACTAATATTTTTCATGATCAATTTTTGTGTGTCTCAGCAACCCCTAGACAAATATCTTTATCCCAGAGCATAATACATTTAATCGATACTTCCTATCTTCTATGATTTCTTATACATGTAATGTTACAAGAAGGAATTACTACGCAAGTTCTAAATTCTACAATAGCAAATTACTATGCAAGTTCTACATTCCACAATAGCAAGCCAAAATCATATTATCGACATATCCAGGTACCATTATGATAACGCAGTGTCACATGAATTTTCTCGATGACAAAAATGGCATTCCATTCTACCAAATACCAATACAATAATAGTTTGCTTACCAATCCTGTCTCATGGTTGACACACGTCATGTTAACTCGAGAATGGAAGCGGACATTAGGTGGCTTCTCTGGATAATCTTTATCACAGAATAACTTCAACTGATAAATGCGGCCTTCATGAACGGACTGGAAACATGGAAAAGTAGCCTTTAATACTTTAAGAAATAAGAATACACCAAAATGATGGAAAAGAAGTTAATGTGAGAGTAAACAAGCAATTGAATAGTAAACTTAGAGATGGCTGGAACTAGGAAAGGGAAAAGAATGCTCTAACATTGTGAGGACCAATAATGGTGCCAGTCCAGGAACGCATATAGATATCATCTCCATCATCCATCCCATAACTTACAGTCCCATCTCCAATACCCTTTTCACCGCGTTCAAGTTCCTCAAGTAATCTGAAATTCCGAGGGACTGCAAAGAATTAAAATTTTGGTAAGTGAAGATTCACAAAAGGTAAACCAAGAATCCATAACGTTGCAGATGGTTCCAACTCCCAAGTAGATGTGAAGGGCTAAATGACAGTACAAAAAACATATATCTAACATTTTAGCAAAATGTTCGTTCACAAGGGATAAGACAGGAAAATGGTGAAAGAACGGAGAACTCAAGAAGACGCTTTCTTTCTTTGTGGAGGAAGTAAGAGAGGTGAGACAGTTTCAACAGTTTTCCATGCATGAATACAAAAGAAGAACCAAATCTGCATGAAGTTCTGATGGTGCCCACAAGAACATTGCAATGTCATTCAGCAATAGAGCTATAGTCCTTGGTATATCTTATCACCACATTCTTGTAAGATAAGAATGTGTCACCATGCCTTAAGGTATAAAGTGATGGTCAAACCATTATGTTGTATGGGGTGGAGTGTTGGCCGGTCAAGAATTGGCACAAGATAAGGGAAGCAATGCTATGATGGTTCGGGCATGTGAGGAGAAGATGCATTGATGCCCCAATGAGGAGGTGTGAGAGTTGACTATAGTAGGTATAAGGAGAGGTAGAGGTAGACTGAAGAAATCTTCGGGGGAGGTGATTAGACAGCACATGACACATTTAAAGCTTACCAAGGACATGACCCTAGATAGAAGACATGAAAGTCTCTAGGGTAGAAGGTTAGTAGGTAGTCGAGCGTGTCTAGTTCCCTTTTCAGTTTTGTTAGTATTACTCTCCTACTATCTTATTCTTTGAATTTAGTATGACCTATTGTTTCGTTTTCTTCAGTTACAATTTTATTTGTTGTTGCTATTGTTCTCTTCTTCTTTATATCTTCTTTACATACTCGTTGTTTTATATACTTCACTTGAGTCGGGGGGTCTATTGGGAACAACCTCTCTACCATCACAAGTTAAGGATAAGTCTGCATATACACCACCCTCCCCTACATTGGGTTTATTGTTGTTGATACAACTTAGGACCCTCCAAATACAGTGATAGAAGCTGCCACAAGTTGGACATAGAAAATGGACAAAAAGAAGAAAGAGATCAATTCAATTTTGTTGTTTATATAATAAAGGATTAACAGAACTTCTGAAGGAGCTGAAAGTCTACTATGGAGAGTTAAAGCTCTCTTCTGTTCAATTTGTAATTTTTAATGTGAAGAAAATATTCCACTTTGTATAATAGTTGCTGGATTTTTGGAAGGCTTATCTCCAAATTTTCCAATTTATGTAAAGTGAACAGTGTCTTGGTGCGATATCACTGCAAAGACCTTTCCTTAGCTTTGCCCCCTCTAAGGAAAGGGAAAAACATCAGTTTCATTTTCTTTTCTCACTTCCTTTGTGACATAAACGTATCCTTGTTGTGGCATTTATTGAAGAACATAATAAATCAACTTGGGATGGTGGGGCTCAAATATGCAACCCCTTCTTAAAAATGTTATCATGCCAAAAGAATCAATAAATATTATCAGACTTTTACTCTCAAGTCTGATAATCCAGATGGATTTTAGGTGTTGAGCTGAGACTTCGTTTCCACAGTTTATGAGCTCTAATGATAGTACATCCAACAGTCATCAGCATGGAAGAACAGTCAGAGAATTTTTTATTTATAAAGAAATCAGGTCAACAATTATGTGTAGTTGTTTACACAGTGGACTTCCTCATTTTCCTAAATAGCAATCAAAGTCCACAATTTGGCTGATGCAACATAACAAACTGAAATTGTATCAGCTACAATTTAAACAAAGCGACTAATTGGTAGGAAACAGGACACAGAACAGTCCATGTAGGATCATTACCATGTTAAGCTCTGGCAAAGATAACATGCACAACAAACAAATAGATCCACTATGCTTGTGAAATAACAAATTCTTATGAATGTCCTCAACCCTCGCACTCCCTCATAGTGGGGAGGGGGCACTTTAAGTGCTGCTCTGAAATAGGAGCAAATAAAATATCCTTAATACCAATCAGACATTGACTTGTTTATGATGCAAGCACAGGGATAATTCAAATACTCATATATGACAGAACATATATCGTATCCTTGTTTAGCTTCATATTTTTACAATAAATTTTATTTAACACTGACCGGGAAAAACTGACTAGAAGATACCTACACAAATATAATCCCCTATCATTGTCCAAAGACCAATTCAAAATTGAACATTGTAAGATCTGGAAATCTATGATGAAGTTTACTGACCACTATTTACAATAACATCTATTCAGGTATCAAAGATGTACAAACACACCAAAATAGAGCTATCGAAGCAGGAAAAAGACTAACTTTAACCAATACCTCACGCAAAATAAAGCTCAATTGATGACAACTTTCATGTTAATTGCCAGTGAACATAAAAGCGAGTAGCAACAAACTCAAAACACACTGCCTTTAGCTCAACCTGTTCATACATACATACACACAAACAAAAAAGAAACAAATACATAAAGAAGTAATGGGTGCAGTTGTCCTTACTTAAGGCAGCCCGACCACAAGGGTCTACCGTATGCAGCCTTACCCTGCACTAATGCAAGAGGCTGTGTCCACAACTCAAACCTGTGACCTCTTGATCATGTGACAACAACTTTACCAGTTACACCAAAGCTCCCCTTCACAGTTGACCTTGCTTAAGGCCAGCCCGACCACAAGGGTCTATCATACGCGGCCTCACCTTGCATCACTGCAAGAGGCTGTGTCCACAACTCAAAGCTGTGACCTCTTGATCACATGACAAATTCTTTACCAGTTACAGCAAAGCTCCCCTTCCCCGTTGTCCTTGCTTAAGGCCAGCCCAACTACAAGGGTCTATCGTACACGGCCTTACCCTGCATTACAGCAAGAGGCTGTGTCCACAACTCAAACCTGTGACCTCTTGATCACATGACAACAACTTTACCAATCACACCAAAGCTCCCCTCTACAGCTGTCCTTTCTTAAAATCCTAAATCTACCTCTCTTTACAATACTTCATATTTCAATCCACTCACTACAATTATTGAATTCACTACACATCAATCAATAAAGTCCAAATAATAGAAAACCCCACATAATAAAAAAACAAGATTTCAAAGTTCTAATCTTTGTTAAAGTTTACAATACTTCATATTTCAATCCACGCTTGTCACTCATATCAAAGATTAACAAGAATAACACTCATATAAACATAAACCATACAATAAAGATGTGAAATTTAAACAACCCATGATCAGATTTGACACAAAAAAACTCAAAGCAGAACAACAAGAGATTTGGGGATGTAAAAATTGACTCACCCACAACACTAGATCCTCCTGAACCAAGAGTCATAGCTAACTATTTCAAAAAATGGGTTTTTTTGGGATTCGCGCAGAGATCGATTAGGAAGAAGGAGAAGCAGAAGATGGATGAAAAAAACAAGAAGAGGCAGCAGAGGTGAAGTCAAGAGAAGAGGAAGAATCTAATGGAGAAAAAACGCAACAAAGGGCCAAAAAAGAAAGGAAAAAAAGGAATAAAGAGGTGAAATTATGATTGGTAGGAAAATAAAAATGAAAATTTCTCAAAAAAACTTTCCAAATAAAGGAAATTTTTTATAAAAATAAATAAAAGGAGAACAAAACATTAGGGTAGATGTATAATTACTTGAAAATGTAGAGAAAATATTTCATGCATTTTTCATAATTAAAGATAATATTGACTTTCAATGTATTTTTCACATTCTTTCTATCATATTTTATAAAGATTTTTTTTAAAAAAAAAACACTAAATTATCAGTATTATTAATACATCTTATTTAGTAATTTTTATATGCTTTATCAAACGAATTTTAAATTTTGTAGGTATATTTTTACTCATATATTCTTATTTGAAGTGTACTTATATATTATCTCCGAAGAATATGCTATTCATCTTGAATTTGAATATGTGTCATTGTGTCATGATCCATTCAAAAGGGTTATGACCATCACTATGATTGTTGTCGAATAGGAGGAGCGAGCTGAATTTGAGAAACAATCTTTTTTTTACCTAAAATAGCATAATTATCAATTTTTTCTTCTTATAAGAGAAACTTGTATTCTATTTGCGTATGTTATCTCACTCTTGTATTTGGAATTCAAGACTTTTAACTTCAAGTGAAGACACGAATATTTCTTTTTTTTTCTTTCTTTTTTTGGGATAATTAAATTGTTGAACTTTGATCAACCTTCCTTTGCCTTTGAATTAAAAGCATAACTTTCTATTAAAGATTTTAAATTTCACTTTTATTGTCATCCGCCATTGATGAACACAAGAAGGAAAATGTGAACCATTTTAAAATTTTAACTCGGTATAAACTTGAATCGTTTTAAGTAAATAATATATCAAAGGAATCAAGATAATGAGAGGAGATACTACCTAAAATTTGAGTTGTTTAGAGGAAGATTTGAGTTGTTATGCATTGAAATCCGTTGTTGAAGAATTTTGTAGCTCAAATTTTAAAATTTGCATGCCGTAAATTTATGTGAATCGTTTCAAATGAATAAAAGAACAAAAAGATTGAAACGTCGAAAGAAGCTCATATCTAAAATTTGGGATTGTTTAAAAGAGATTTGAATTAGTTGTGATCAGTGGCGGATCTATGAAGGAGTCAGGGGGTGCCATGCCACCCCCCAACTTCGACGGAAACTCTACATATACATAGGTATGTATATATATATAATATTTATATAAATATAAAGCGTGGCACCCAGTGAACAAAATTGGCTTGTGGTGCCACGGTTGGAGGGCAATTTAGATGGCTAATGTTGCGGGTTCGAATCTCATTTGTACCTATCTATATATATATCTATATCTACATCTACATCTATCTATCTATATCTATAGCTATATCTATATCTATACTACCATAAAATCATGAACTTTCTAACTTGAATGTTAAATTACTATAATAACCCCAACTAAAAACACTCAATACTCAATTAGTATATCTTCTATTTTATATTCATATTTCTTTATTTATATTAAAAGCAAACGCCTTTTAACATTGAAGTGTTGTGAGTTTTCTGATAAGTTGTAACTTTTTCGAAGGACTGTGCCTTTTCCGGTCTATAGTGACTTTTCTGAAGGGTTGGGACTTTTCCGAAGGGTTATGACTTTTCCAAAGAGTTGTCACTTTTCTGAAGGTTGTGACTTTTCTAATAAGCATTTGTTCATATTACCATTTGATGGTTATAAATAGAGGGATTTCCTCTAATTTTATACTATAAATTTTCTACACTCCTTCTTCCTAGTAAACCTCAAGCGTGATTTGCATTTATTGAGTGAGTTCGAATTTTAACGGAAAATAAGATATCACACAAGTAATGTTTGGTGAACAAATTGTACCAATCATAATCTCTAAGCACACTAGGTTGCAAGCATTGTTACACAGTTTAGCATTGTGAAGATGCTGAGGTGTATTTGATTTCATGTATTCAAAAGTTGTTAAGTTTGTCTTGTCTCCAATTTTTGGTATATTTTTCAAGAGAATGCTAATAATTTCTTTTCGCAACTGTATTCTTTACATAATTTATGGATTGGTTATAACATAAGCAATTTTATTTGCAAATTCTTTTGTTTAATCATAACATAAACATATATTTAAAAAAAACATTTTTTGCTCTTTATTAACTTTCTATCCTTGCAATATTTTGATTTACTCTTTTTTGAACTACTTGTGGGTTCACTCAAACGTGGTTTCTGTTTATTCACTATTCTGATCCAATGATATTAAAAGAAGTCACTAGAAGAAACTTTTTCCCTCCCAAAATTCAGATTTCATCTGTAGAAAATAAAGAATAGTCTCACGTTCATAATTTGAAAATAATTTTTAGAAGTTAGTGCTTGACAATAAATATCAGTCCAATAAGCTAATCATTCATTAATTCGTACTTGTATTTTCCTTTTAGGAATTTTATTTTACATACATACAGAGACACACGTATCACTCAAATGTGGTTTCTGCTTATTCACTATTCTGATCGAATGATATCAAAAGAAGATACTAAAAGAATCTTTTTCCCTACCCAAATTCAGATTTCATCTCGAGAAAATAAAGGATATTCTCACGTTCAGAATTTGAAAACAATTTTGAGAAGTTAGTGCTTTGTGATGACAATAAATATCAGTCCAATACGTTTTTTATCATTTATTAATTCATACTTGTATTTTCCTCTAAGAATTTTCATCACATACATACTTCAATATTATTTATATCGTTTTAAAACATTAATACTAATTAGCAAGAGATACATGTTTCACTCAAAGGTGGTTTCTGCTTATTCACTATTATGATCCAATGATATTAAAAGAATGTACTAAAAGAAACTTTTTTAACCCCAAATTCATATTTCATCTCTAGAAAATAAAGGATATTCTCACGTTCATAATGAAAACAATTTTAAGAACTTAATGTTTTTTTATGACACTAAATATCAATATAATAAACTAATCATTCATTTATTCGTACTTGTATTTTCCTCTAAGAATTTTGATCACATACATACTTCAATATTATTAATTTCTATCATCTCAAAATATTAATACTAATTAGCAAGAGTTACACGTGCAACAGACGTGTTCGAAAGCTAGTATATATATATAATAAAAAAACAATATTAAAAAAGAAATTAGACCAAATTTTTCGTGATTCAATCTAAATTGCATATTAATCCTGTTTTATAGTGGATTGAACTAAATTACTCGGATTATTAACCTATCCAAACATAAACAAAAAATTTAATTATTGATCAAAATTTATATAGCTTAACACAAAAACATAACTGTTGACACCCAACTTTGGACCTCCACAATATAAATTAATCATTTCGAGCTTCTTCAATTTCAAACGATTTAAAATAATTAGTTTTATAAAATTTCAAAAATAATAATATAGTTTGCAAGTTATTTTAAATAGTTTCGTCACTTTTTATAATTTTTAGATAATATTTATGTTTTACATAATTATGTATGTAATTAGTATATTTTGCAATTATTCAAAAATCATCTCAAAAAGATTTTAATTTTAGTAAGTATTTTATTAAATTAGTCTAGTTTAAATTATGGTTATAATTTTGAATCATTAATTTACAATTAAGTTAATTATTTTATTTCGTTAAGATTAAGAAGCTCGTTAGTTAATTATATTAATTAGTCTTATTTAATTTTTAGTCGAATTCACTAGTTTATTCAATTTGGCTAATTTTTAAATCCAATAGATCTGTCCTTCTTTGAGAACAATCAGGCTATTTTGCCAACTCCCATAATACATTTTATTTTTCCAATTCCAAAACCCATTCCCAATTCCAAACAGCCTACTAATATTCCCAGCCCACCTTTCTAACTAAATCGGCCCAATTTCACTCTTATTCCCAATTCCGATTCTCCAAATAATAACATACAGCAGTCCAAACAGTGACCCAGCAGCCCACTCCAACCCCTGACCCGGCCCAAATTCTTTTCCCTTCACAAAAAGAGAACCCAGCGTACAGTTCCCAGCAACACGGAAAAGCAGCAACAGAGGGGCAATGCTGCGAAATTTTTGTCTTCTTCACCAACGTCTCTCTCCAACTCGTACGTTTCCAGCAGCAAGCAGGCGCAAGTTTTCTTCCCTTTCCTCTTCCGGAATGGGTTGAAATCTTCAGAAAAAGGTGTCGTCCCAACTTGGTGAAAGATTTTTTATTTTTGAATTTCGAAATGGGCCATTTCTATTCGGATTTCAGCATCTTTCCCCCCAAAAATACAAACCCTATTATTTCTTCTATATAAACTCGCTTCTTCTTCATTGTGGGGGAGGGGAGGGGGATTTTTAGTTGGAATCGAAAAAGACAGTAAACTACTGGTCATAAACGTTTATATACAAACAGTCGGAGAACAGAGTTTGAAAAGAAAATATAAATATAAGAATACATACATAAAAGTCAGTAGCTATATTCAAGTAAAAACCGACAAGAGATTTGCTTTTTGTGCTTGCTGCTTGCAAAGCTCGTTGGAATCTGATTGTGGTATTGAAGTTGCCATTCTTCTGCTCGTGGTTCTCAGTTTCGCTGCACCTTTGAAGGTAATACTCATCTTTCAATTCAAGCATTTTACTTTAACATGTTGCCGTTTGATTTTTGACTATGTGAAGCTGCCCATATGTTATTATTTGGGATCATTTTGATTTGTTTGTTGGCTGCAAATCAGTGATAAATCTTGTTTGTTAGTCCATTTTGTTGTTCGTTTTTTTCCCGTTTTCTATGAACGTTTGTTGTTCCCCCTTGGTCCCGAGTTCTTGTTTTCTCATCGTTAGAATCTTCTCATTTCACTATTATCTCGACTAGTGAGCGGTGAAAGTTGTGGTTCGGTCATGAAGCTCGAAATCTTTCATAGGTGATTTCGACTTCCGTAATCTGGTATATAATTTGTTTTCCACTTTTGTTATCTGCAAATTTAGCATAAGTATAGAGTCTACTTCCTTACTGCATTAACCCCTTGCCCCTTTTTTCTTATTTT
Organism: Solanum pinnatisectum; assembly: GCA_035578085.1. Classification (NCBI taxonomy): domain Eukaryota; kingdom Viridiplantae; phylum Streptophyta; class Magnoliopsida; order Solanales; family Solanaceae; genus Solanum; species Solanum pinnatisectum. The sequence continues at coordinate 40,809,081 of CM069085.1, read as the reverse complement.
TCATAGGTTTGATATAAATGCTTTAGTAAAAAAAAATGTTTAGAAAATGATAAGTCGCTACAATCCTAAGGTTCCTTTTTTTTCAAATAATTTTTTGTCTTAAGTTTATAATATCATTTTGACGTGAATGTTGTATTTTAACTTAGATCAGTAGCTTGTGTTGTAGAGGAAATATATTAGCTTCTTTTGGTGTTTGCTATTGATTAAATATTGGTTTGAGGGTTTGTTCAAAATCAGGTAGTTATATTAGCTAGTTATGGCCTAATTATCTTGGTTTGAAAGTTAAGATTACATATTAAGGCGTCATTGTTAGAATTTGGCTTTTGTTCAGATTTGGCTATAGCCATTAATTGTCTAAGGTCATCAAAATCCATCGTATTGGCCTAGAGCTTTGTGTGATTTGCCTCTTCCTTTTATAATGCTTAAAACTAAAAATGATAGTGTATTGTTCCAGTCCTTTGCCAAATGTTTCTTTTTAAGAAATTAATGAATAATTACTCATGTATTTTCCTCTTGTTTTATTATTATTATTTTTTTTGTTATACATGTGAGCACTGTTGGAATTTCACTTGGATTCCAATCCCACTTGCATTCCGAATGGGCCACGGAGGCCCATTTGCATCCATTCGAGTCAACTTCCATCAAAATCGTGAAAGGGAAGCTAGTATTTCGGCCAATTTGGTCAAAACAATTTAGATTTGCAGCAGCCCCAAAGGGCTAGAAGAAGAGCATTTCTTGGCCTAAAAAAAATTTGAGAACAACACAAACAGGATCAGAATGCGTTTTGGGCCAAAGGCCTAAAATCAAAGTGGCAAAAGGCAATAAATTTCAGCCCCTGAAAGGGTTGAATGCTAGCTGGAAACTTCAATTATCTGATTCACTATTTACTTTGCTTCCTTGTTATTATTATTTTTTTATTTGTGAATGCTAATTCTTATTGACCTTTTCTCTAATTTAGATGAATCATTGGGAAGTTTTCTATTTTGTTACTTATTTTGTTTCAAGTATTCAATTTTTCAAACCCTTTTTTATGCAAATCTAAGCTTCAAGACTAACTTGAGAATTATCTATATTCTTTCATAGTTAGTGTTTGGCTTTCAAATCCACGCCTAAGTGATTGTGTTGATTATTCAACTCAAAAACTTGACTCGAATAAATTGTTAAGTTAAAATTTTATTTTGGCACTTTAACATTTGAATTATTTCATTATTTGGGATAATATGAATGTACAAGTATCAAAAGGTTTCTCATTTATCCAAAAAATAAAATAATAAAAATAAAGTAAGTTTTTTTCAAGTAATTTAAGTTTTCTTAAAAAATTAGCCAACTTTTAAATCCATCGGTTAACCGTGTGTTAGCGGATTCTCTAAGATGCCTAAACCATTCCTTAGAGAATCATTTGAACCCTTACCCGACTCTGGTTTTAGTTAAACGTTTTCTTTCAAAAAAACCCTTTTTAAATGGTTTTCTTAATTTTTCCTAAAAAATTAAGTGGCGACTTCAAAACTAGATTTTTCCAAAACTTAACAAAATTGCCAAAGTTGCGAAAATGGTCTCGAAACCTTAATTTTCGAAATCGGATCGTAACAATAACATAACAAGTAATGTAGGGAGTAACAATTGTAAGAAAGCATAATATATGTTTATTACTAGGTAGCATTAGAATGAAAGTTGGCATGATTGGTTCAATTCAATTGTCTTTTATTTCATATCACAAATGTAACAGAAATACAATCTGACTAATCTCATCCTCTCTGTCCCATGATTTATTCTGCTTAGAATTTGTTACATCAACTTGCAAATACTGGCATTTATGTTCCCTCTATCACTGGCCCAATCTTGACTATATTAGCCTCACATTAATGTGTATTTATGAGCTTTGCACTGAGATATAATCAAACCTCTTATAACAAAATAATGACATAACATGAAAGATTTGATTGTGTTATATATAATGTTTTTAATACAATTTCAAAACCTTTTGTGGTTAATTGTGTTTGCATTTACTGATTAGTAGAGTCTTGATGTCTTCTTTCAAAAAAGTTAAGATACTTTAATTGTAGCATGTGAAAATGAATTGCAACTCTAGAAGAAGTGGTGGGGAGAAACATGGGGATTGTTTTTTCCCTATGAACTTCAGTATCTACTTTCGAGATCGATTAATTAAAATTCTAGCTAGCAAGTCTTACTTTAATAGTAAAATCTCTCCGTATTTATGAGTTTTGCCTTGATATATAATTAAACCTCTCTGTAATATCGTCGTTTGTTCTCATATTTATAAATTGTTATAACAAAACAATCACTTATTTATTATATTAAAATATTATTATTTGAGAAGTCTGATTATATTTAATACAATCTCAAATATTTGTGGTTGTATGTTTGCGTTCATTGATTAGTAGAGTCTTGATAGTTTCTTTCAAAAGTTAAAGATAGTTTAATTGTAGCATGTGAAAATGAATCGCAAAACTAGAAAAAGTTGTGAGAGAAAGGCGAGGATTGTTTTTTTCACATGATCTTTTGTATCTGCTTTGTGAGTTTGATTAATTAAAATTCTTGCTTAGCAAGTTTTACTTTAATATAATGGTAAAACGCTTTACTAAGATATTTTTATTTTAAGAAATTAACTTAGAAACTCTAATTAAATAAGAAAAGGTATACCAACTTATTATCCCATCACAATTAGTTCACAATCCTTTTTTTTTATTTCTCACTCAGTGTTCGATATTCGTATTGGAGTTTGAGTATTTCGGATTCCCACTGCATAGGGCCCCATTTGGGGGGAATGGGGGGAGTGCTCTCTATGAAGAATTTTTCTATATTCAAGGCTAGAATCTGAAACATCTTATGAAGGAAATAACAACTTCATCCGATGCACCACGTGGTTAGTTTACGACCTTTAGTCATGAGGAAGAGAGTAGAAACATAATTAAATGAGGGGGACATTAAGGGAAGGGTAAAATGCCCAATTCAAGGGGAAAAAATTGATACTCATTTATTTTACTTATCATTTTTTTAAAATATGTCTTTAAAAAATATTAACAAATTAAATTATTTTGTATTTTTTATATCTTAATTTTTTTTTAAATGATAATTATTTTTGAGTAGTTTATTTTTGATAAGGATGACAAGTAAAATAATTGGAGGAAATAACAAATTATAACAGTACTTGATCATGAATTTAACACAAACATTTAATTTGTATTTAATCATATATGAAGCAATGACCTCTTTATCTCAACCGTCTCAATTGTTGTTTCCATTTATTTGACAAAAAAAAAAAATACCCTTAATTTCAACTGTTATTAGCATTTAGATATTTGAATTATGATTTTTATGCAATAATATCATAATATTAAAAAAAATAAAAATAAGGATCAATCCGGCCCCTCCTATTTCTGCATATAGGTATTGTTACCATCACATTAATTAGTTGTATTTATACGATTATAAATTTGAATAATAATGTCATATATATATATATATATACACACACTATCAACCCTTTAATACTCTTTAATGTGCAACATGTTACTTTTCCATTGATGTTATATACATCGAACTTCTCACATTACTTAACCCTACATTTTTAATTCTTCTAGAAATTGATTTTCAGTACTCAATGAACTTCATCGTTAATCTATCACTCTTTCATTAGTAATAAAAAAAATTTAATTTGTCACTAAATAAAATTAGCGATGAATTTTATTATTTTACTTTAAAATTTATTCATTGTTAAATTCAACTTTTTCTTGATAATGAATATTATAAATTTCTTGTGGTGTATATATTTTCAATTGATTTTTAGAATTTTGGCCCCACTACAAGGTTTATATAAAGGGGACCAAGGGGGTTTTAACACTAGATATATCATAAGGAAGAAAATTAGACTAATCAATTGATGTTTTACCAATTTTTGTGGGCATTCATCAAGATTGAAAATTTGAAAGTGACACAACATTTTTATTTTATAATTAGTTTTTTTCGGTTCTTGTAATCGAAAATTAATCACTGTTATGAAATTATAAATTTCGCATGCAAGTAAATATTTTTTTCAGCTTTTATAATAAAAAATCACTTACTATTATAGATTTTCAAATTTGGCATCTTTTCAGTTCTTGTAATCAAAAAGTAATCACTATTATAAAATTATAAATTTCGCACGCAAGAAATAAACAACATCAAAAGAAATCATTTCTTGAAAAAACTACCATTAGTTTTTTTTTTTTTTTTCATAAGAAAACATGACCATTTTTCACTTTGCCCTTTTACATAGTCTTTTTTCTAAAGATAGAACAAGAACATACCTTAAACAAACCAACACTAATAAAACACTCCCTTCTACTTAATTTTCCAAGATCACCATACTTTCCTAGACTAGTAACAAACCTAATTAACCTAAAACTTCATCAACCCATAAAAATAAAATAATACATAGCACTATAGAAGCTCCAATTTCCTTTCTTTCATGTTTTCATAATTTTTAAAAAGTCAAAATGGAGCTCATATAGTGCTATTTCTAGAAAGTCGAAAAAAGCGATACAAAGGTTTTAGTTTTTTCATATATATATAAATTTTTTTATCAAGGTGGGGGACAGGACGGCGATGTTAATAAACCTAGTAATAATATGAAAATCTGATGAATTTGATCTTGACCGACCTAGTACTTCTTATTTTTTCTCATAGATAACCTCAAGCAAACAAGTACTCTTGCATTTTGGGCACCTTGGTGGATCATTAACTTCCGATAACATAACATACATTAGACACCTTTGACAACCAACCAACAACATCGAAGTCACCGCTTCGGGGCTGGAACCACGTTGTCCCCCCGACGAATCGTCAGATGACACGCACGAATTCGTCGGGGACATCGTCAGTGACCTTGTCGGCGACTCCACTTGTGGCGCCACGTGGTTCACTCTTGGTGGTGGTGACAAATTCAATTTTAGGTCAAGCCTTGAACCATTTCCATTTCTCCTGCTCATTCTAAAATCAAACCAAAAAAAGAAAAATCAAATAAAGAATTTTGATGATATCAAGTCATTCAAAAGGTAACTTAAAAAATAATTAGTCATCTGTTATGACAAGTAAAATCGCATTAATAATGTAAATTTCTTAAATCAAAGACCCAAAAAAAAGAATTGAACTAATACAACAGTTTATATAATCACATCATTTAAAAGATAATTATAAATAACTTTTTTTTTATGGCGAATATGAAGAACATAATAAGTAACTTGTTATAACATGTCTGATATAAAATTTTCAAAAATTGAGGAAACGGAAAGAACAAAAAGATTTTTTAGTACCTTAAGATCGGAAGTAAGGGATTTTTGAAGTCGGAACAATACGGCGGAGTACGGAGGACATATGACCGGAACCACCACTAAGATAAACAATTAGTTATACTTGTTTTGTGGTCCTAGATGATGATTTTTGGACTTGTAAAAGGCCATATTATATAATGGGAACTATTGAAGGTAGAGATGAGATTGCTTTTAAAGCTTAATTAAATTATAGGGAGAGGGGTTGGAGAACAAGTAAGACTTCTAGTGAGAGAAATTAAGAGAGGGAGAGAGGGAGTTGACAATAAATCAATTGAATGAATTAATTGAAAGATGAATAAATTATTTTTATTTTCCTGTTCAATGTTCGATATCCATTTTTAGATCATATTAATTCAGATTCATATTGAAAAATCATATTTTTGGTGTTGATTAAGACGTTACGTGCAAAAGACGTTACGTGCCAAAGACGTGCGAAAGCTCAAATTCAAAATCTTTGATCGAGAATTAAGGAATACTTACTTAAAATGAAGCCAGAATTTCTAGTTTATGAGTTCTGAAGTACAATTATATTTGTTTGCTATTATTTTATATGTATAAATTTTTTTTAGCAAAAAATATTAAATTTGTTGAAACCGTAACTAAAAGAGCTTGCCACCTCACCATAAAAATTTGCTAGTTTAAATTGAGGGGTTGTAAATTTATTAATGGTTGGAAAAATGCCAAGATGGTTTGCTGAAAAAGGAAAATTGGAGTAAATATTTTGCAATTAAAACTATTAAGTGCATACGGGAAAATTAAAGGGGGTTGGGAGAGGGGATTCATTCATTGCATGCTAAAGAGAGTTGGTCAATAATGAAAAAAGGTGTATATATCCAAGAAGAGCTAGAAGTTCAGATACAAGTTTGATCGAATTTAATAATTTTTGCTTAAATAGTATTGTTATTTTAATAAGTTTATTAAATATAAACAAATATTTAACTTAGAACTCAAATATTAACACTTGATTCAGTACCTATAAAGTTAAAATTCTGGTTTCGATTACGTGTATATAACCATTGTCACTATATGTTTGTGTGTGTTTGTTGGTAAATCTATAGATACACAATACATACAAAACACAAGAAAATTTATAACATAGTATTTAAAGCTTCCAACTAAATTTTCTAACAAATCCAAACCTCACTCATATTAATTTTCAATAGCTATCCATTATAAATTCAAGAGTTACGTATCATGATGGGCTTGTTTATTAATTAATGACATGAAATTAATAGGTCATGTTAAACACATCTTCTCAATTTTTATTTATTTATTTACAACATTGATTTTCCTCCGTCCAAATTAAGTTAGAATCGATTATATAAATCCTTATTAATCATATATAAATGTACCACCACCCCCCCCCCCCACTTTTTCATATTTTTTAGTGTATATTTAACTATTTCCTCCTGCCACTTTTAAATGACTTTCTAGTCGATTAAAACAGTTCAAAATAATTGTCATTTTTATTATTATTATTATTATTATTATTATTATATATATATATCAAGAAAGCTTTTTTGTTATTTTTTTTATTTTTTATGAACTTACTGTTGCTATAATAAATTGTGAACAACTTTGTAAATTAACTAGTAAATTTTTCAATAAATGTGCGACACATTATAAAATCATTTTAAAAGAACAGGAGGAAGTAAATTATTTGGGTCATTGATAAATATATACTATTTATCACCAGTTTTAATAGGGTTGGCGTGATATTATTAGATTGAAATTATTTATGGCGATTTATTATGAATTACTGTTTTATTGAAAATACTTTTGTGACACCACCAAAGTTTTTTGATATAAGCGGCTTAAATATTACTCGATTCGTTCATCATAAAATATGTGTCATATTTCTCTTTTACATGTTTGTTAAGAAAAACATTAATCAAAAGAAATTTTAATTATTTTACTCTCATTTATAATATGATATTATTATTTTTAAAAATTACGAGAGATAATTTAACATGATGGAGAGAGTAATATTCTCATACTGGTCCACTATTTATTGCACCTTAATATATTTGTTGAAATTATGATGGTTGAGTTTTCATATCTGATTAATTCATGTGATAATATATGGCTGCTAAGGTTGGTGGAAATCAACAAGAGGATAATATAAAGGGAAAGAGTGAATACATTTTTTTCAAAAGATATATTAAAATATTAATGATATACTAGTACTTTTGGTCTCTAATTATTGGTAAATTAATTATATATTAATTTTTAAAATATATATACTAATTATACATTGCATTTGCAGTGTGTAATTGAAGTAAAATTCAATTAAAAATATGCAGTGTATAATTGATGAATATCATTAAATAATTTGCGTATAGTTGGTGTATATTCATGATATATGAATTATACATTTATTATACACTAATTATACACCTATTATCATTGCATTCACCTTTCCCAAATAAATATATAAATATATATATATATATATATATATATATTCTTTATTGATAATTGGATTAATTATTCTTGATTTTCTTAATTAAATTGTACTATGTTATTAGTCCTTTATAGATATGCAAGAAATATGTTATATTTGAATTGTTTTTAAAAGTATACTTTCCTCGAAATATTGAAGTGACAATATAAGTCTTAACATAATATATGAGTAATGACATAATATAGCGGTCAATAATTCATAAAAGACGTATGGTTAAAAAAATGCCATAAAATTAATTATTTTTGTTATCATGGTGAATAATATTTATTAAAAAATGAATTTCTTCATACTAAACAACACCAAGATCGTGTGACATAGACGCAATATTATTATTATTTTTCTTAAAAATATATAATTTTATTTAACACTCAACTGTTAGAATCATGGATGCAGATCTATCATCTACGTTTGATCGTAATCAATTTCGTGTTATTTTAATTTTTTTTTATCTAATTCCTATTAACTACTCAAGAAAGTCAACTATGCCCGTACTAGCATTTACTATTAGTTTTAATTTTGATTAATAAAATGATTATCATGGAAAAATGGAATTGTATTGAAGAGTTTTCTAGTTTGTGAGTATAGAAAAAATCTTGTTAGGAGTGATTAGAAATGGACTATTATAATGTGTGAATTCTTATTTAATCAGATTTCAATGTAGATATTCGACAGACATGAAATCGAAAAAAGAAGAAGTTATCCTCGCACAATAGTATAATTAGTTTTGGAGTTGTATTGTAAATTACCTCTAAACTTAATTGATTTAGTTGGATAAACAAATACAAGAACTTCCTTAGCCAATAAATTTTAATTAAAAAGATTTTTACATGAAGTATGATGAAAATGCATGTACATTATTGTATCATAAAGGATATAAAATGAGTTATAATGGAAGGGTGAATCCATAAATTGAAGTTGATGAATTCTATGTCGACCTCAAGTTAATATTATAATAATAATTGAGTTCACAGTCAACTACTTAGTTAATTTCACAATATGCATAAAAACTACTGATTTTTTGTGAACCAATATACAAACTTATACCTCCGCCCCTACTTATAATAACTTATAGGATCTTGGAATTTCCTTAATTTTATTGTGAAATGTTAAAAAGATTGAAGTGAACAACCAACATGTACATAAATACTTATCATAGAAGCCATTAAGCTATTTTTTTATAACAAAAATACTATTCAATTTGTCCAAGTATCATAGAGGGTTGTGACACTTAACATATATCAATTTCAAAGTACTAATATTTTGAAATACAATTTGAAGTCATAATTTCAAATTCCAAATTGAAGAAATATATATAATAAAAAAAAACTCACAATACAACTAGTCAATAAATTTGGTAGTAATTAAATCTGAATTTACTATAATTTCCTATGCAATATAATTTTAGGTAAAGGTCATCATGGCAAGATATACATGAATTTGAATTAGTTTGGTATTAAGCAATTATATATAAGCAATTCAATGTTGACCTAATTGTTGTTTAATTGCCCTCGTTTAGTCATTAGCACCTAACTTTAATTCAATTGCAATGTCTATAGTAATTAGTACATTCAATTGGAGATAATTGTGAGTCTGTCAGGTACTTATTTTAGAGTCTCGATTAATTTGTATTAGAAATTTTTATACAAATAATCGGTTCAAGGATTCCATCTACTTTTCCAAATCTACATATCATACATAACTATTTTTAGTTTGAGTGGTTAACTTATAGCTCTTTAGGTTAACTCTCGTCACATAGATTGATGTTACGTAAAGCCCAATTTAAAAAGAAATTGCTTCCAAACTAAATTGAATCTACATTGTAATTACTTCAATATAAAAATAAATTAAAATCGAAATTTTCATATTCACTCCGAACGATTCAAACTTCCATCATAGGACTTAGGAGTAGTTGTAATGCAAGAAATTTTAAGCAGGTGACAGTGACATAAATGAATTATCTGGCATTATAAAAAAGTACTATTTTTTTTAAGCACTGGATCTTGGGGTGACTTGTTTCAGATACCATTAATTATCCATTTATTCAGTTTTTTTTTTTATATTAGTTTTTTTAAAAAAAAAATTAAAAAATAAATAATTCCATATAAGCAACTCTAATGAAATTATGACTTTGTCTGTATGATTTATTGTTTCTTAATTTGGTTCCTGCACCCACTTTTAATTTCGAAGTAAAAGTTCTGAAAATTAAAAATTAAATGTGGAGGTGTCAATTATGAGCCTCTTTAATTATACCTATAAATAAATAGCGGTCAGTGGACCCCACCTATTTTAAGTGAAACAGCTCTGTCTTTGTAATAGGAGTATAAAATTTGATAAGTTGTGTACTTTCAATAATAATATTTGAGTTTTAATTGCAATAAATGAAAATATGATGTTACTATTTTCTGTTACTTCTTACTCTTATACTATGTTGTAATTTTTTAAAAATCGTTAGTTTTAAATTATTATTATATTGTGTACTGTAATTTAATTATCACATTATTTTATTATTGGTATTGTTCTTTTCTTGTAGGCACTATACTTGAGTCAAGGTCTTTTAAAAACAATATTCCTTCTTTCACGAGATGATGATAAAGTCCACATGTACCTTACCCTTCTCAAATTTCACTTAGTAAAGTTTCACGAAGCATATTGTTGTTGTAGTTGTTTTAAATTATTTGTTATTTTAAAATTTTAATACATTACAAAACATAAAAACAAGTAAATAATATGTAAAAACATAATATTAACTATGGGCGAGATTTTAATACATGCATTGACATAATTAAAAAACCAATTGCCCCTCATGACTTTCACGTCCTTTCTACGAGTTTGAGGAGAATATCTATGTAAACAAGTAATTTTCTTTTAAAAATTATGTGACAATAATCTCAACATATCTAATATCAAAAAACTAAGTTTGCAATTCTATCCTTATTTAATATTTTTTTGAAGTCAGTTGTTCAATAGATGATTAATAAATTCATTTTTTATTATAAAATTAATTTGTTGAGAAATCTTTTTCACAACCAAATTTTATATAGTAATGCAATGGTAAGAGTAATTAATCAATATATGAAGTAACTACAATGAACATTAATAACTTCTTAATTTTCTTAGATTGGTCAAATATCTATTTTCAGAATTAATTAACTATAGAGGGTATAATAGAAAAAATATTGTAATTTATACATTGATTTTATAAGACGACAAGTATGATGAACCAACAATTTATAGTAAGAATGACATATAAAAAGGAACGGAGAGATATATTTTAGCACTATTACTGTGCTCTGCTAGCCAAACAACCTCTTTCACTTTATTATATCACTTCCAACTACACATCAAGGCAAGTTATAAGGTTGCAGTGAAAATACAGTCTAAACCATTAGGAGATAACCCACAATGATAAAACATATGAAAACTGCAATGCCACATAATAATGAAAATTGCCATAAAAATCGGAGAACGCGCGATCTTATTTTTGAAATTTCGATGTTGTTTGCAATTAACTAAAAACAACTATGTAGCATTCATAAGATAATACAATTCTTAGATAGAATCTACAACAATTCACTAGAACGTTCATGTTTTGACGATCCTTGGATGCGCAAATTTGTGCTGTTCCCATCTCTCAAGGATCAAACTAAAAAACTCATAACGTTGCACTGAGAACTTTGTGGAGTAGATGGTATCACTCAGGAAAGTCGATCCAGATTTGAATGTTTCAAAGATGCCCGCACCTTCTGAATCTGCACCCCGATTAAACAAAATGTCAACTCAAATGAAACGAGGTGAAACAGAAAAGGTATTAGACAGTGCATGTAAGTGAAAATACTAGCAACGTCTGAGAGGCAAATATGTGAAAAATGTCGAACAAGAACTATTCTCTACCTGTATTTATATCCATGCAAGATTCTTTTTGATCCAGTCTCTCCCTCATCATATACTATCTCAATCTGCATGGAGAACCAACGAGTTAAGCATATGTAGAAAAAGGACTGCATGGGCATTATGCAGCTACGACAGGAATGCTAGAAGGATATCTGTACTCAATAATGAAGAGGCTAAAATACAAGCACCAAAAGAGAACTCCACTGTCATCTTAAACAAAAATGACATAGCAACATTTAGAAAGAAAAACAACTGATTATAATGCAACATACACTTTGAGATGGTTCCCCATCAAAGCTTCAAAGTGATATTCTCACAATACTTAGTGACAAAGTTTTGACTATTAGCATACAACTGTCAGACTAAAAGGCATGCAAGTGAATCTGTGCAGGCTCCTCTACATAAGTTGTATGTACAAAACAAAGTAGTGACGTCTATCTTATTCTCTTTTTTTCTCTTCCTTCCCGTGAATGCTTTTGACATTCAGAATTCTGCCAGCTAAAGAACTATATTATAATAAATATCATAAGACAGGATGCCAAAGAGGATAAGCCAACAATGTTCACAACTAACCAGATCCGTTTTTGTCAGCATGACAAACGAGACTCATATTAACTATAAGCCCCTAAAACATCATCAACACCATCAGAAGAAGCTAAAAAAGGGGCACATACTCTGCTTTACTCATGCCCCACATGTCAGTCAAGTGATGTGTAAATGCTCACAGGTTTACATGAAAGAGAGATCTATCTTGTGTACATGGACAATTAAAGCACCATCTCAATATAAATCAATTTTTCTTTCTTGATGCTGGACAAGACCAAGGTGCCACAATGTATCAGTTAAGTGACAATTATAAGGAATATTAAGGTTAAAACTTACCATTTATCTAAGCATAAAAGGAGCTCAGAGCAATTGGACAAGATCTAATCATGAGACAGCTAGCAACATTGACAACATTGACATGGAATTACAGCTGTCTTATAGTGCCACGCCAATTAAAAAATCAAAATCTTTCTTTGCATGTGAATTACAAATGAAATCAGTAAAGGTAAAACATGTCATCGACGTGCACACTATTTATCTCCAGATTCTCACAAGTAAACGCCTTTGCTTTTGTTATAGGCTATTTTGCTGTGTTCCTTAGATAAACAAACCTAGATAAGTAAAGCTACATTTAAGACAGTTAAGCCAGTAACACATTTTTCTGCCAAGACAGTAAAAAAACTAATACATAATGCACAAATGAACAATCAACTCTATTACAGGACACGACAAAGAAATGAGAAACAAAAAAAAAAAAGGAATCAATGCAATGTACGTACGTTCAACTCTAAATATTGCAGACAGTATTACGTCAAAATCTACAAACAGAATAGCTGGAAAGAACCCAAGAAAATGGTCAACTGACACATTAGAAAGTCAACAACAACAACATACCCCAGTATAGTCCTACAAGTGAAATGCAAATAATTGACATATGTGAAAAATGCAAATATAACTTATATGCAGATTACCCCCTTCCCCTTGACCCCTTGCTATGCCTAGGAGGAGGCCCCTCCCGCTCCTCTTCTTCCCACCCTACAAAAGCTGGTGGAGGAGATGGTTCGTACCTTGAAGGCTTCCTTTTGAAGTGCCGATCATCATCACTGCTCTCATAATCCACACTTGCAGTGGCACTCTTCCTTGGTCCAGTAGTCGTTTTGTACTCCCCATGATACCCATTTGTTGTGCCACCCCTGTGGCTCGCCAAAGAACTCACTGGCACTTCACTCGAGGATGGCACCTTTCGCTTCTTTGAAGCTGCTGCTGAATCTTCAGCTGGGAAACTGATACGAGAAAAAACACTCGCCTTCCTCTTATCAACGGATTTGGATTGCGGTTCAGATGGGCCTATGGAGGATGGTTTGGCGCTAGCTGAAGATTCTGAACGGTGATGGCTACTGCTACTGTGATGTGTATGCTCGCGCTGATGGCGGTCGTCATGGCGGTGGCGGTCCTCATGGTGGTGATCGTCATAATCTTCATACTTTTTCTTGGAAGAAGGGCGAGGAAGTTCAGGGTCACGCGATCGACGGTCTGGAGACAGCCTCTCAGGTCGGCGGGGGTAATCACGGTCTGGTGATGGCCCCTCAGATCGGCGGTGGTGGTCAAGGTCTGGTGATGGCCTCTCAGGTCGGCGGCGGTGGTCAAGATCTGGTGATGGTCTCTCAGGTCGGCGGTGGTGATCAAGGTCTGGCGATGGCCTCTCACGTCGGCGGCGGTCAAGGTCTGGGGAAGGCCTCTCAGGTTGGCGGGGATGGCTGGAGCTCGACGGAGCTTTCTGTGGAATCATCAATGAACATATTAATATCAACTATTGCAAAAACAAAGAAGAGTCAAAAACACAATGCAGGTCTAAAGCCATAAAAAAATTAGGAGATTCACGGTTATTCAAAAAAAAAAAAAATTGAAGGAAATACATGCACTACAAAAGGAAAGGATATTAAATTTTACAACAAATTTTTTTCTTGAGAAAGAAATTTACATCTCTTTATTTATTTATTTGAGAACTGAGAAATTTACAACTCTTAACAATAGGCTCTTCAATTCAGGTTGAGTTTTCAAAAAAGGATTTCCTCAGTTTGAGTTCTTTTTTCTGCACTTGGTTTTTCTTTTAATTTTAAGAGGTGTAGCAAATATTTAAAATCAATACACCTTCGTACATTTCTAGGGACCAATCAAATGTCACTCCATTTTTGTTATAAGATGATTTACATCACCCCATCTCCCACTCCACTTCAATGATTGTTTTGTTTCCAAGTCTAGACTTTAGAACACTTTTGAAGTCCTATCCACTTCATCATTTTTGTCAAATTAGGCGAACAGTTTCAACGCTTTTGCAATAGCCAAATCTCGATGCTGTTGGGAAAAGGTTTATTTTTTTAAAAAAAGAGGGACGTAAATAAGGGAACAAAATCACTTATCATCCACCACATCCAATGAACAGAAACCAGAAAAACGAACTAACAAAAAATATAAACCAACATCTTAATGGGTACTGTTCTGATAGCTCCTAAATTGAGCTCCAGTCAACTGCCTGGTAACAAAAAACTGCCACAATATCGTTTGTCATCAAGCAACATCAGGCATTCGAAAGGAGCACCAACTACAGTAGGAAGTCATATATCCCCTTTTGCATAATGGGCAACTGATCTTCAATACGCTCAATCGTCAAGAACCCCCTATCAAGGTAATCCAAAGAAATGTGTCCTGTACTTATGATCTTAGAAAATTATCCTAGAAATTCAGTCTCCAAGACTGTTGATTTTTTGACTTTACATGTAATAGAAAGATGAAACTGGAAACTAGCTGTTAGCTGCTTCTTGGCTAAACCAAGCCAAACTTTTCCCATAACACACAGCATGTCAACTAAAATATAGGGCCAAAATAGCCAAGAATATTTGATGATCAAGATACATACAGATTTGGGTTTCAGGGTAGGACCATCAGCAGTGCTCCCAACTTCCCTTGCATGTTCCCTGTCTTTAGGGAACTCCCTGCTGGAAATGACAAAAGATATTATCAAATTGTCATTAAAGGTGATCAAAAGAGTAGAAGCAGAAAAGACAATGACTGTTGACAATAACAACCTACTAAGGAGGATATAAATAGATTGTGCAAATTGATAGCAACATGACTTCCAAGTATAGAAAACCTAAGTTATACAGAGGCACTTGGAGTAAACAGCGCACAAAAACCTCAATACTCAAAGTTCAACCATTGAACGTAATTTCAATATCATCCACCAAGATGAAATGAACCATGACATGTAAATTCTTTGTAAAACCTCAATGCATAGTGCTCAGATCACTGAATGTGATTTAACATCACCCACGGAAAGAGCACCATAATGTGCTGAGAATTAACAAGAATGGTCAAATTACCTCTCTCCACGTCTCTCGCTCTCACGCTTCCTTCTCAGATCAGCCTTTCTAGCCTCAAACTCTTCTCTGCTCATGATTGGTGGGCCAGCATTAAATCCCATCCCAAAGTCTGCTGCAAGGTCCCTAAAATTTGGTGGCCAATTTTATCCAGTCAGGCACTGCTAATCTCAAATGCGCCAACAAATATGTATACAGATACATTAATATAAAAGTAGTTAAACTACAATATGTGACCATTATCAGAAACTGCAAGAGAGATACCCGAAAACATGTGAAAATACTTATCAGAGATTAAACAGAGAAAAGTTTAGAATAAAATACAATGGAAGTTATACCTCTGCATTGGAGGACCGAAAGGCAGCATAAAACCTTGTCCGCCAAATGGATCATGTGGTACGACAGGAGGCGGCATAAAGGGCACATCTAGAGGACCCATCCCATAAGGATTGTATGGCATGGCACCAGGATAAGGGGCTCCAAACCCATCTAGTCCAGGTTGCATGCCTGTCCAATATGGATTATAGGCAGCAGGACCCATGGACATCATATAATTCTCAGCAGCAAGATCCTGAGCAGCTCTCCACTGCATCTCAGCAGCAGCAGCTGCAAGAGCATCAAGTAATTTAGGAACTAGGAATTGTACAAAGCTCCATCAAGAACGCAGACATAATAATCAAAGTTTTATTCCAAAAATAGTTAACAAATCTATCAATACGTGCACAAGAGGAAGGGAAACGAGTGCATACGGTTCAAAGCCAATCGTGTTTTTTTCTTCTTCTTTTTCTTTCCTGAAAAGATAAACGAACAATATCTAGATGAGAACACTTCCCGATCCAAGGGAAGTAAGAAACCAAAGCATCTCCTCTAGGCTGCTCGGTAAGAAAAAAACAATAACTTGCGAATCCAAAGAGGTAAACGAAAGAGCACCATTACCTGCCTCCCCAACTACAGGCTTTTGCTGAACCTCTTCATCAGCCAATGGAGCACTTCCTGGGGATACAGGTTCTTTAACACTGACGGACTCGTGTGTAGCTTCAGAAACATCTGCAACGTTCAAAGTTCTTCCTCTCTCCAACATTTGCTGAGGAGCACTGCCATTCTTATCCTCTTCTGCAATCTCCTGGGCTTTAGAATTTTCCTCCTTAAGAGGTGGAGGTGGTGGTGGTGGTAACAGCTCACCCTTTGAAGCTGCAGATTGTGAAGGAGATGGAATCTTAGGTGGGAGAATGCGCGCTGACTCCATATCTGGAAGATATAACAACAAAGGCAAGACCTGAGCCTAATAAAAACATCAAGCAGATAATGGACTTGAACGAGAGAACAGTTCAGAGAGTTGGAACCGGTACTGACCTTGAACTTGGAGAGCACTACCCCCATGCTCTGCACTGCTATTATTTGATTCCAGTATTCTATTAATTGTATCCCTCAAAGTCTTGTTGGGTAACAGGTCATCAGCAAGTATATTTGTGGCCCCACAGACACACACCGACTTCGAGATGATATGATCCCTTATGCCTGAGGATCACCTTTGCAATCAGTTTGAAATTCAAGAATACAGGCACACTAAAATTGAATAGTAAAAAACCAAATTTCACTGTAGAAGCTACAACACTACACCCACATTAAACAGAAAACTCCTTGCGTTTATAGCAAAAACTCTTTAAACAACACAACACTCAAATTAAACAGCTTGCTCCTTACATTTATCGCAGAAACTGGTAAAACAACACTTGCTTGTTAACACTGCATCTTTCATTACTTCTTTACACAAGGGACAATGAAGCTCTGGTGGAAGATCACCAACGGAACGTATAGAAGGCATCCCTTCAACTTCTCTTTCAAAAGCAGCCCTGCAACGAGTGGGCCAGTCATATACATTCTTGTTACAAGCAAACTCAACAATACCAACATAACACAAAATCTTACTCATTGGGCTTTAAAACAGCACTGGCACCACTTGGTAAAGCATATGAACCATCTGGGGTTGCCATTAACATGGACTTCGGAATGCCAGTTGGAGGTTTCACTTTCCTAATGTCAAAATTGGGGTCACCATTTGTTGGACAGTGCTGAATGAAATGCCCTGTAATGATTTATGTCATAATTGGATACAATGACTCAGCATGCTAATAGCAGATTTCATAGAGAATGACCACTAGGTGGATGAAAAATAAGAAACATACCAGGCACCTTACAGCGATGGCATACATAGCCTGGTGGTGGTGTTTTCCGTTCCAACCCACCACCCCAACCTGGAAGAGCAGCATTCAATTGAGCATACATAAAATAAACAAAACAGCTAAATATTCAATTACAATTAGTAAATCATCTAACCAGTAGCAACATGAAAATTTAATACATACTTAAAAGCATCTTGACAGTTATCCAACCACATGGCAAGTCAAAGAAACTTGACTACAAGATCTTAAAAAGTTTCAACCTACAATTGGCTTGATGAGTCTTTTGTCATTAAATTTTACAAAAGAATGAAATGAAGGCATGTGGGACTGAGACCGGCTTAAATGGAGTGACTTGGACAGTAAGGATTCATATAGCCTGTCAACTTGCTTCGGATCAACGCATAATTGTTGTAATGAAATGAAGCCATGGAAAGACTACTATGTCAAGTTAGCAAACACTTAAGTGAACAATGTCCTTCAACCCAACACGGACAGGAAGAGTCATAGTAGATTAACAGACAAGTTAGAGCGAATTACCAAAACCTCGCCCACCACGTCCACCCATCATTCTTCCACCTTGACCTCGTCCATAACCTCTACCAGCACCAAAGCCATCAGAGGGTTGACTGCATTAACACAAGGACCATACAAATCATTTTCATACCAATATCATCACATATTAGGAAATAGTAACAGCTAATGCAATAAAAACACACAGTCAAGTGTGCATGAACATTTTAAAAAGGAGAAAAAGGAAGCTGTCCCACCTCTGCCAATCTAAGGCTGGAGTGTCAATTAAAGCTTTGATCTTACTCTCCTCATCAGCTTTACTAGGAGGAGGAGCATCCTGCACTTGGTTGCTTGACTGGACTGGTAATGCTTCAGGAATAGCGTACAGATCATTTCCAAATTCATCCCATTCAAGATCTTCAGGCTACAAAATGGACATAGATATTTCAGTATGCTTTAGATCACCAGTTGTTACGACTACAATCACCAAGACTCTCCTAATGCAGAGTGTTATGGGCGCTTACATATTTGGTGGCAGATGACTCCCCTCCCACAAAATTACTTCTAACTGCTTGAGCCTCCTCAGATCGGTATTCTACTTGGGGCCTGCAGAAAACACATCTTGTTCATATTCAAAATAGCTATTATGGCACAGCCCAAAAGACAAAAGCAGTATAAGGGCATATGATTACCAATTCCCACCCTGGGGGGAGGGGGAGGGAAAAGAAGCTTTGAACACCATATTCAACAAAATGCAAATGACGGCATCAGCGTCTATTCTCCCCCCGTACACCTCCCCCTTTCAACCACCGTCCACACAGAGCAAAGGCCTATACCCACCCCACCACCATTCTACAATCTTCATAAGGGAAAGGAAAAAAATCAAAGAAAAAGGATCTTGAGATTTAGTAAGCACCCATAACACCCCACCACCAGCTCCAAGAAGAAGAGAAACCCACGCAACTCTTTTCTATGGAATAAACAAGGTAACCAATCCAGATAAACTATCTTTTTTCCAAAGATTTTGAATTCTCAAAGATTAAGCAGTATTTGTATTCATAAATCTAACAGATGAGAGTCAAAAGGATCAAGATTAATACTCGTCTGGTTCTGTTACAGGTGCAGTTACTATGGGCATGCGAGGTCGTCCAGGAACGCGACGAATCAAAACACTAGTATTTTTGGGAATCAAGGTGTCCTCATCAAGATATTCTGAAATTGCAAAAAGAGAAGACAAAACACATAAAGCCCTGTAGAGTTCACAAACATATGGATGGAAATACAAATTATGCAATCAATTTGGCATGATCCACCATTCAAGCGCCCTAATCAAAACAAACTATTTGTCGAGCACCATATTCCTTACAAAGGATCAACTAGACCATGAGATTTGCTGTGTGACATCAACCTTGAGTGAAATAGGCTCTTTACATAATACCTTTTTCCTCGGCTAGCACTAGTAAGGTACATGTTGTGTGCAAGGTAGTACATTACATAGTAGTATTGGTTAAGTTCTTCAAAGACTACTATGGAATAACCAAGTTTAAGGTAAATGCTATACAGGACGATATGGTACTAGCTCAAGTGTTACAAACCCTAACAGTAAAACATAACAAATAGACGACTCTCCTTTTAAATCAGTATAATAATGTAAGCCAACCCATTAAGATGAGATGCCAGAATTATGTTTCACCAAAGAGAATGAGAACTACAATCAGACATTTTTACAATGCAAAGGTCCTTTAAAGAGTCAATGCATCATCCTTCTCATTTCAAAGGCATAAATTAGCAACTCAAAATTAAATCGAATCACTGTGATCATCTTCTTGCCTGTTAAAAGCCACTTCTTTTTTTTTGAAAATGCTTGAATATAAACAGCACATACTAAAGTACCTAAATATATTGATAGCAGAGAGTTGATAATTAAATCAACCAAAATAACTCCCCAAGAAACACCTCCGGAACAATGCCTGAGTTACACTAAACCCCAAGGTCAATGTCACACAACAACTTGCGCAATACTACTAGAAATGCAACTAGGAATGCACGAAAATGACTAACTATATTGAAGCTAACCAACCTTCGTTAGACTGGGCGTTGGTGACAACGAGGTCAAAATCTGTACCCCTGCCCAGATGCTTGGATTCAAATATTTTTTCTTTCAGGTTACCAACAGTAATAAAGTGACCGTCAATTGGAATTGAATCATAATCTTTCGCACTTTTAAACTTAAAATAAACTGACATAGCTCCTTTTTTCTTAAAATTCCTTTTTTTCCTCAAACAATCAATATAACAACAAAGAGGCCGATCAAAAAATTATAATAGGCCTGATATTGAACTCAAAGAAAATTGATATAAAGTACAAAAATATTAAAAGCTCTTTTTTCTAGCTCACAACTTCTCTTCAATAACTCAAGAAAATCAGTCAAACCAAATTCCTCCAATAGATCAGTTGAACATCCTCCACGAGCAAAATAATCCGCAAGCTTCACTCAGCAGCAATATCTAAAGCAATATCTAAAGGCGTGCTTATTAACCAAAATCAAACCACTGCTACCGCTACTCCTTCGACTGGGGACGATCTCGATCCGATCTATCAAATCACGCCGAACGTCTCTCTTAGCGTACACACTTGAGGAGGTTGATGATTCTATCCGATAAGCTCAGGAGCTGATTCTGTGGGTTTATAGAACACCGGATTCTTCAGATCGATTGAATTAAATCGAATTCAATCAGCGCCGACAGACCGAACATAAACCGACAATTCTTCCGAGAACAGGAGAGTTTTCTCTACCGGAAAACGTCAATTTCTCTTCGCGCACGGTGAACTCATCGGAAAATCCGTTGAATTCCGAAGCGAATCGAACGGAAAACTGAAGAGAAAGCCAAAAGAGTAAAGCTATATGGGGGGTGTCGGAACTAGGGTTTCCGCGGATGAGAAACTGAATGATTGTCGGGAAAAATTTGGGGATGAATTCCAGCTTTTATACAATTCAATAAAGATCTCTGTTACATGTTAGTCCATGTAGTTTTACTATTTTCAATTTAAGCCCCAATTTTTTGTGGAGGCAGTTGTTTTGAATAAAAAATTCACATTCTTTAATTTCGTTTTAGTAGCAAATTGTTTTCTTATTATTTATTTTAATTTAATTAATTCATTTAGTTATTTATTCTCTAGTGTATCTATTTGTTTTCTTATTTATGATTTATTGATATATTTTTAAGGTGTTTTCTTCGTAGTCAATTACTTAACTAATTCTTTTGCTACTTTGTTTACTGATTCAAAAAAATTATAGTACATTCTACTAATTCGATATATATGTAAGTAGTTCTATTTCTCTGACTATGAAGAAAATTAGTTATATATATGTTATGACCCTCAAGGTCATTTTCTTAGTTTTTCTATGTTTTCGGCACTTAGAGTTTTTCTATAGCTATCATAAGTTATTTATGATTTATTGGATTGGTCACTGGACAATTCGTTAAGTTTTTATGCAAGTTTCTGTGTTTTGAAGCTTCTAAAGTCTAAATGGATATTTGGTTCGGGTCCAAGGCTTCCAAGCTCATTTCAAGCTACCTTGTGATTTTTTGCTAAAATGAAGCATTGGGTGTGAGATTTATCTTTCATCAAGATGACTTTTGTTGAAAGTTTCAATAACTTCATTGAGTCTGAAATGACGAATCTGATTGGATATCGTATTCAATTTTCGTTCATGGAATTATGAATAAATCCTGAGTGTCTACCTAAGATTTGGGATTTTAATCCAAGTTTACTGATGCACCAACTGTTAATACAACTGCTTTCGTAAAGCCTAACTCACTTTGGCAGAGCCACTTCCAACTCAGCTGACCTTTGCTCTTGCAGAGCTTGATTGCTTTTGCGGTCTTGTTCTAACGAAATCGGATCCACTCCTGCAGAGGTGACTAGCCATGTTAACCATTGCTATTGGATAGCTTTTCGGCATCGATAATGTTGGCCCAACGACCTTTGGTTCGCCGAAGCAATGATCGCTAATAGTTATATTTCTCTCATCTCTTCATCCTTCTATTGAAATGAACAAGAGATAGAGTTCAGTTCTAGGGCAATTTATTTGAAATTGTGGTGTTTGAGCTGGGATTAGCTTCAGAAAGCTATTGGAGTCGTTTTCACGCATCGAAATCCGTCTACGTATGGTTTGGAGAAGGTAGAGTTTATACATACACCATCTCATAGAGGTAGAGAATTTGCCTCCTAAAGACCCTCAACTCAAGTGCATCAAAACCTTAGTAAATGAAGAAGAAAACATAACAACTAGTAAGAAAAATAATGTCAAGTCTACAAAAAATTAAGAAACAATAACTACATATAGCAAGAACTACAAGGGTACGACTAGTGCTACGACAAGCACTAACAAGCCTAAACTTTCGCAAGGTAAGACAAAATTGAACCTCTACTAACATTCTATCCTAATACGCGACCTCTACTCCTTTCTATTTACAATTATGCCATCGATAATATGAAGTCGCATCATATCTTATCTAATCACCTCTAGCCGTCTACATACTCTTTACAACCAATCTCTCGCACCTCTTAACTAGAACGTCTATGATAGCATACCTCCGTTAAAGAGTTTAGATAAAACTTTGAAATCAAGTTTTGTATTTTTTGTATTAAATCAAACTAATAAAACTATTGATCATCAACAAAACTATTATGAACTATGATGTATTCATAATATAATAAAATCAAACTAATAAAACTATTGATCATCAACAAAACTATTATGAACTATGATGTATTCATAATATAATAAAATAATTATTTTATTTATTGTTAACGAATATATAAAGTAAAAATTGGACAATTAAAAATGAATGGAGATATGTAATATTTTATTTCCAGCAAACACACTTGTCATCCTTGAGCCGATCTGACTTTGGCAGCTATAACTTCTGGTAGTTTGCCTCAGCAAACTGTGACACGATATCACGTTTACAGCTCGAAGAGAAAAGCAGAGTACTGTAAAAAGCGAAAAGGGGGGGAGAATTGGGATTTGGGAAGAGCAGAAAATGGGAAACTCTCAGTCGAATTCCACGAATCCACGCTTTGATTTAGCCAAGAGGCAATTTCTCTCTAACACTAAGCAATGGTTACACAGTTGAATATTATTTGATTCAATTTTGAACTCAAACTGCATATGTTAATTCTTTTTGTAGAGCTTTCACAGAGAGGAAATTGGAAGACCTGAAATCGTTGTTCGATTCACTAGCTGCACAATCACAGAGCAATGGAAAATACGTTTCTCCTTCTGTTTTCAAGGTACTTTTTGTCAATTTTCTGTATTGTCTTGTTATTTTTGGGGTTTTTACAATGAAATTAGGAATTGGGTGTTTGTGCATTATAGGCGTATATTGGAGTTGAAGGGCCGTTAGGCGATAGAATGTTCGATTTGGTCACCCAGAAGCGTAAGGATCAAAAGCTTACATTTGAGGACCTTGTGATTGCTAAAGTAAGTATTTTTGGTTTCATTCCACTGCCCGTTGAACTAGTTACCCGTAAAGTTTTCTCATTTGTTGACTTGATGGTATACAAAGGCCTTTATTGATCGAAGAATTAACCCGAATATCTCCCATCTCAACCCCATAAACTTAAAATAGCCTGCAGCTGTATAATTTATATATAATCCATGTATAATATTTGTAATCTATGTATACCGGCTAGGAAAAGTAAACAGTGAATCCGACCGCCTATTTGGGTAAAGATCCTTTTTTTGTATCTGTTTTTTTAATAGCTTTTCTAGTTATATAACTTAAAATGAAATTTATATGGGTTAGTAGTTGAATTCACTCCATCCATAGTATTGTATGTTGATGGATTATTTAAGTTGCACGCAAGCTGGCCGAACACCATGCCCATTATGGACAACCTGGTGCACTAAGCTCCCTATATGGACGGGTTCATGTGAAGGACCAAACGGTAGTAGGTTTATTGTATGCGGACTTGCATTTATTCAAGAGGCTGTTTCCATGGCTTAAACCTATGGCCAATATTATAAAAGAACATTTTCCTACACCACTTCATGACTTTTCGGGTACAAGATCAAGTGTATCATATGATCCACCTTCATTATTGTCACATCTTACAGTTGTTGTAATAATAGGACGAACGATTTCCATACTTTGCCCTTCACTCTATAAGAATAACAACATCATGAACATTATTGAGTAGTAACAACCTCAATATACAAGGAACTAGATAGATGTTATTACATTGTATTTGAAAAATAAGTACATCTACAATATGAAAACTACATATGAGTTTTCTACGTATGCTCGCAGAATACATCTAGTTCACAGTAAGGTTGAAAAAAGCGGGTTGTGTTAGCCCAGATAAGTTCAGGATTAGGGTAAAGAAATAATCAATTGTGATGATGCCTTTATCCTCATGGTTGTTCTATCCTTAGCATGATATATTGGCTACTGGGTTTTGGCATTAAATAGGCTAGAGCTTCCATTCTATTGCCTCCTGGTATTGAGGAGTATAAGCAAGGATTCTCACATCATGCACGGGTGTGGGTAAAGAAATTAGTTCCACCAAAACAATATGTGGATATGATGGTAGATGAGAAAGGATTCCCCATCATAGTGGATATATAGAGTAATATGTTTGTCCAAGAGAGTTTATTTCGAATAGGTAGTTGGAACATAGGTTGATTTATAAGGAAGTCAGAATCTTTTCTGATAGGTATGAAGAAGTAAATGAAATCAATGTCTACCTTAAACAGGGCTAGAGGAGAACAACTATGTTGCATGCCAATAAAGAGGCTTGGTGGAAAGGAGAGAAGGTTAAAGAGATGAACAAAACAAGCTATAATTTGTGGTATTTTGGTTTGTGAGAGATCAAAGTAGGCACGGGGTAGAAATCATGTAGAACCAGGACATAAAGATAAAGTTGCAGAAGTTAAAAACATGTTGATAGGATTATCTTAGTGTGGGAAAGAAAACAAAAAGTACCGTTAGTGCATAGGCTTCACAAATAGAATTAGATGAGGAAACATAAACTAAATTTTAAAAATATAGATCCCCATTGGTACAAGGGGTTCTAGGTGACCAACAAATGTTTGTACAAGGAGATTTGAATGGATTTGTGGTTAGATATGTGACACTTAAACTGAACACATAACAAATATTGTGGTACAAGCAATGAAGAAGGGAATGTTTTAAAGTTTGCATTAGCTTGTTATCTCTATTTTTAGGCTTTCAGCTTAGACCTACTTTGAAGAAAGAGAACAACATTTGATGGTATTTAAGAGAGGAAGCAGCAATAGCCAAATAAACTTCATTCTTACTAAAGGAAGTGACAATTCCACATTTAAGGACAGCAATGTTATACCATGAGAAGACCTAGTCCTAACCATCCAAAGTAGACTGGTGCTCTTGCATGTAAAGCGAAAGAATGGAGTGAAAATGGAAAAGAGAAATATGCAACCAGATTTTAATATGCACACTAAGAGGTTTAAACCACAAAACATTCAAGGACAAGCTATTGGAGGATGGAGCATGGGACTTAGAAGTAGAGATAAGATCTGCAGAAATAAATGCAAGTTACATCTTTATTCTTTACTGCATTTGAGTGCAAATTCCATTTTTATTAGATTGTATGCCAAGCTAGTGCATATAGGACCTCCAAAAGAATGAAGAGCGATAAGCATGGAAGAGATGTAGAGGTTGTCATCATGCTTATGTAAAAGACAAGTGTGTATGTGTGTCTTACCCTGATTTAGTCTACAGAAAACTGAGTTGTAGAAGCTACGGAAGACACTTGGAAGTTTTTGCAGTTTAACCAAGTATGAAAGTAAAAGGAATTTTTATATTGGTTCGGATCACAATATTTTGCTTAGTCTTGTGTGGTTTCTCAGCGCGTTCACCGCTAACACGGCTAAGTCGGTTTTCACCGGATCACCAAAACCGAATGCCACATCTTGGTGTGAAAACAAGTGTGTGTGGTGGGTGGGATTTCAAGACAATGATGGGGGAGCTATATCCAAACGTTATTGGTGTATCAAGGGTCATGCCTTTGAAGATTAGGAGCTGACTGTAGTGCTGGAAATTCCAATAAATCTGAAGCAGATCTGGAAAACTATTCCCTTTTGCATTTTTGGACTATTTGGTTGGAGAGGAACAATTCTTGTTTGAAGGAAAAAAGACTCCTTTCTAGAATTAATAATTACTGTCCACAGAACTTATATTTTTGGTGTAACTGCAGTATGGACTTTGAGTCTGTTAGGACCAAGGAGGAGTCACTTGATAATCTATCGTAATGGTATGTTGTTGAGTCATTTACTGCTCTGTACCTTCTTGGTACTTTATAAATAGAACTTGACCTTATCATAAAAAGAAAAGGCGTCAACATTTTCATCCCCTGCATAGGTACTCTTGGTTGCCTTCTGTGGGAATTTCATTCCTTGATTCTTGGTAGCCGGATATTTAGTTAATTAGTTTCACTCCACTGGATCCTTTTCTTCAGTCAATCATAGATTGGCTTCCTTGGTAAATCTTGATTGATTTGTACCAGATCTTCATTAGCGTATAGTTGACCGGATCATCATTAGCGTATTGCTGTGCATTCAAAACTTCACCATATTAGTGGCATACTCCTTTCAAGGAAAAGATTGTTGTCATCATTAAAATCCTGGAGCTAACATTATGATCCATTGGCAGTTCCAACTGCAGTCCGATACTCAGGGTAGTAATGACTGAAACATGATTTACTTACTATGGTAGGACTCACTGGATAAGCTCAATGGCTGAGCTAGGGCCTAGCTTAATGGGATGAAGAGATGTTTCAACAGAAGACATAAGACTTAGTCAACTTAATCAACTGCTGGGTATGGTGCTTTCATGTGTCTATCATACCCCTAAAACAACCATAATATGCCTTTATGATGTTATCTTTTTTTCCTGGAATTTGAGGACTCTCTAGAAATTCATGCCTTCTCCTTGTGTGCCATTTCAATTAATCAAGTTTCCTACCAGCATATAGATGCCCTGCCCCCTCTCTAGACAACCGTAGTGAAGAGCACAATTTCCGAGAACGGTGTTATATTTGTAAACTGTAATTCATTCAGATAATCATACCCTTTACTGCATAAAGGTGGACATGTATCTCTCTACTTGTGAAGTTTCTATTGCGAGTAATAGATGAAAAATATGAACTCATGGTGTATGATTCCACTTTTTATATTGCAGGGAACCTATGAAAAAGGGACAAATGCTGATATTGAAGAGTTTATCTATCAGTTGTTAGATGTCTTTGATGATGGCGTTGTTGGAAGGTAGAACAATAAGCTTTGATATGTTTAAGGCTATGTATAGTTTGGTCCCTCTAGATTTAGTTTTTCACATGTAACTATGCTCGACTTTCAAAATGTGTCAATTATCTCTCTTGATCCATGGGGTAAAGTTAAAAAGTCCAAACTAACTTTTTAGTGGAATCGACAATATCACCAGCTCAAACTTTATACCTACGAAAACAACTGGCAGAGGCTCTTACTGTAGGTTGGTTGAAGGCATAGAGGCTTGTCGGCCATCGTGATTCGTGAGGGCATGACGTTTTGGGTAAAAGGGTGGACTAGCTATTTGAAGATTTATGTGCTTAACTGCAGTTAGTTTTAGTGAGAAGGCTCTCCTAAAAGTACTAGCCAAGGGGGTACACTTGCCATAAGTTGGATTTGAAATCAACTCTTTCACTTTTCCCATAGATTCTGCTCCCCCCTGAAAAATGCTGTAAGGTGAAGGACATTAGAAAAAAAAAACTGTAAAGTGAAGGATTTCATTAGAAAAAAAATACTGTAAGGTGAAGGGAAGTTACACGTTTAATGTGAAAATCGAGGGGAGTTTTGTTTCACAAGTCGGCAATTGGAGGAAGTAAATTATATTTACGCTATTTTTAATTCAATTAACTGCTTTATCTTTATCCTCCCAAGTTAAAATTTAACCCTTTTTCACAGAAAAGCGACTGCTTTGTACAGTTGAGATAGTTTGTGCTCTGTCACTGTTGAGGCAGTTGTTTTTCCTTCCACCACTAGGAGAACCAGGGATAACTTATACATTCGTTTTAATTTTGACCTTGTTTATATTGAACTGACTTGTGAGATTCTCGCTTTGGACATATCTCTTTGTTTTTATTTTTATTTTAATATTTTTCATTCAATAGACAATTGAGGTATTCTAGTCTTAACACTGACTTGAAAGCTGCTTAGACATCTCAGAATCTCTAGGTCTAGGATACATTTTTTCATAACTAAGAATCCCTTATGCCTAGTGGCTCATGGTTCGAAACTCGGTGGATGATGGTCTACTATACCCTTCTCCACTTAAATTTCCAGCTTTTATAAATGGCAAATGACAATGTTTGAAACCATGACGTGTGCCTAAATAACATATTATTTGTTGCGCTTTTACTACGAGTAGACCAATGCCCAGGGGGCATCTCTTGGACTACTTTAAAATGATAATGATGAGAAGATGATCATTATCAAGATGCTAATGTTATGGAGAGGACGGATCTTAGTAAAAGAATAACCATAATTCCTAGATAAGCTGTCAATGAAGACCAGTCAAATGTTAATATAACTGGCAAGCGAAATGAATATCTCGAAAAATGTTGTGATGCAAGCTTCTGAAAAAATAGGGATTTAAGGCATGTATTTCATTATTAAAAACTTATATGGAAGTTGGTAGAGATTGTTATTGTCACTGTCATATGTATGTGTGTGACATTTTTCACAAAAACGCAATGTGTCTTTGCCCCCTCATCTTATGATATTCACGACTTCTTTTTTCATCCTTTACCCTCTCTAATCGAGTGATGGCATAATGATAAATCCAGTTCCTCA
Source organism: Solanum pinnatisectum (assembly GCA_035578085.1). Classification (NCBI taxonomy): domain Eukaryota; kingdom Viridiplantae; phylum Streptophyta; class Magnoliopsida; order Solanales; family Solanaceae; genus Solanum; species Solanum pinnatisectum. The sequence continues at coordinate 40,779,901 of CM069085.1, read as the reverse complement.
GGCTGGCTTTCTCCGAGGGAAGTTTGCTTTTCTTGGTTTATGCATAGTTCTCCATGATCAACCGCTTATCAGACTTTCCAAAATTGTTTCTTCTAGTCGTCCTTGGGCATCCTGTTCCTTTTCCTGCAGTCATCTTAGTATTATCACTCTTTTCAATTGGTGCATAGTAGACCTTATTTTCTATAGCCTCCTCACTCCCCCTGGGTTATTCCTCTTCCGTTAAGCTTTACAATAATTGATCTTCCCAACTCCCTTCCTTGGCTGTCTTCTGCAGGTGGGCTCTCCCTAAGAAGTACAACTAAGTGTGGCTTGCAAACTTTTAACTATTTTTTCATCCTTGCAAGCACTCGATACAAATTTAACCATCAGGTTAGTTGGGGAGTCAAGTGATATTTGTTGCTTTTGATAGTGCTATATTTCCTCTCTAATAATTAGGTAAAATAATTACAAGAAGGGAGGATGACTGGAGCATTACGTTCCGGAAGAAAATGGTGTATTTAAGTTTAGAATGAGGCAACAATACTGCACCTACTTTTACTGGATAGGCTCGTATTGTTTGTCCACTGTACTCAAAACATCTGGATTGGGCCTCTTTTGTTGAAAATTATCATTACTTTTTTGAGGTGGAAGTGATACAGAATTTTATTTCTGAGAATGGATCTCCATTGAGAAAAAACAAGAGGAAGAAGGAGGAGGCTAGCTTTATTATTCAAGATAGGCAACATAATCACATCACATTGATTGATAAACATCAAGTAACATGTACATACACTTTTTGAATAAAATGTGATTGACCATGCCTTTGGGGTATCTTCTGTGGTCTATTTCAGCAAAATAATATTCTGTAACAGAAGAGAAATGAGTTCTTCTTTGATTGCTCTCCATGAACTAGAAGCTATCCTCCCTTTTTTTTTTTTTTTTGTGAAAAACCTAGAAATCATCCTTGTAAGCTGATATGGATGTACAGAGGATCCAACACTGCTTAGTCTATGATAATTGGAAAGAGCATATCATCTGGCATTAGATGACAGATTGTTTCCTGTATTTTAAATTTTCAATAGTTGTTGTCTGATGAAAGGTTCCTTTCTTCCATAATCTCTTTTTCTTTCTCTTTCTCCTTTTGCTTTATATGGAACACATGTTTGTATAATGAGAAGCTTTATCTTCAGTTTATGAACTGGACTGCCTAGACTTAGATGTCAAATAGATTCATTGAAGCTCTGGAAAAATAGCCCCAGCCTTGTTCGGTTTTAAACACATAATTGTTCATAATGATTAAACATAGTTCTGGATCCAATATTAGATACCCGTACTATTGATTACCAAAAAGAGAAATCAGTAGTATTGTTTTCTCCTTTATGGTGGTAAATACATCAGTGAAATCAATTTGCAGATCAGATCTTGAAGCTGTCTTGACTGCGGTACTAAGAAACATATCTTCTCATGAGAGCCATCAATCTGAACCTAGTTCAGACAGGGAAGTTCTCGACATTTTCCTCAATGCTGCAAATTTAACAACGGATGATACAAAATGCGCTGAAAGTTGTATGTCTTTTGAGGAATTTAGAAGTTGGTGTGCCAGTCTTCCATCAGTAAGGAAGTTTCTCGGAACTCTGTTGTCTCCACGTGATTCAGGTTTCTGCTTTACAATCATCTTGTGTTTTCTAATTCTGTATTTCCACTTTCTTTTTCTTGTCATTTGTAGTTTCTCTAAGAGGAATGTCTTTTCTACATATTGGACATTGCTTACTGGGTGAATTTCTGTTGGGCTTAAATGTTAGCTTTTCTTACATTACTTCTATATTTGCTGAAACTTCTATGACAACTATGCATGATACTGGCTTTTCCATGTAATAGACATTTTACTTGTGTTTTCTTTGAAACTTATATGTTATCATGCATATGCTGGAGTTGTTAAATATACTGGTGTAGTTGCTGTTATGGGGATTCTCATAACCAGTGGCGCGCACATGATTTTTAGTAAGCAGCGTCAACAATAAAATAAGAGAACAAACGAAGAATTTGTTGTGATGATATCATATTAAAAAGGCAATCTAGATGTTAGTACTAAACATAATTTAAGCATATTGCCCAGTGGCATATCTAGGTGTGCGCCCAAGCTCAAAGTGTGATATGGTGCAACGGTTATTGGGTACACCTCTCTAAGTGAGGCCGGGGTTCAAAATCTATGTCTATCTTGTTATTTTTTACTTTTTTTTCCCATGCCTTTTGCATTTTAATTAAATATTTTTTTCTTTCTTTCTGTGTTTAGTTTATTCTTCCAAAATTTCCAAGTATAACACGTTGAATTCCTGTTCTCCTTTTGTCGCCAAATATATATTATTAAACCAAATATGTAAATTAAAATTAGTAGCAGTGAAGGATATAGCATATAGCCAATGAGTTCAACTGATTCAATAATTTGGACACAAAATATCGGTACATATGTAACTATATAAAAATAATTAACTTTGAACATATAATTCCAAAAGCATAATGGATCCAATGGTAAGAACTTAAAAGGTTGAAACCCGTCAAATTTACATCCTTAATCCACCTCATCGTAATAGTGCACCCATATTTTCGAATTCATGGATCTTCCTTCTGCATATTGCTATAGAAGTCTTTTCATGAGTTTTCATTTTTAATTCGTATAATGATAACCTCATCAGAGATGCTTTAAACTAAGTCCTTGTTCATTTTGAGACACCAAAAGTGTAACCTCATCAGAGATGCTTTTAACAAAGTCCTTTTTCATTTTGAGACACCAAAAGGAGGTGTAGCATAGTAATTTAGTTGATTGTTAGTGTATGACGATTTGGCTTCGATTCTTTGTAAACATGACTTTACTTATAACAACTCTAGAATATTGTCAGTTATGCACATTTAAGTTTGTGCAAAGAAATCTGTTTTTTTTTCTTCATAATATTCATTCCAATTCTCCACCTCCAAAAATGAAAAATAAAAAACACAAAAAAATGGTGAATTATTTCCCCAGTTGCAAAACTGTAGTCAAGCTAGGGTGTAAGCAGTGTTTACTAATCTATTAGTATTTTTTGCAGGCTCTGAGGTTCCTATGCTAGTATACCCGGAGAACATTGATCCTGCTGTAATATTGTTAAGAAAGGAATATGCTTGGCATATAGGTGGGGCCCTCCCACAAGACGAGCTGCATGAATGGAGACTTTTGTATCACAGTACAGTACATGGCCTAAGTTTCAGTACTTTCCTGGGGAACATTTCGTGAGTCGCTTCCTGCTTAATTATAAATGAGTTTCTTATTGAGTATTAACTTTCAATATCTTTGATATCATTGAGATCCTTACATTAGTTATAATTAGGTCAAAAGATTAGTTATAATTAGGTCAAAAGATTTTCTTGGTAGTCACCTTGTTTTCATGTTTCCTTGGTGCTTGACAGAACATTTCTCAGCTTATTAGATCACTGAATATGCTTATATTATTATCTTTCAGTTTATCCTAACATCCACTTGCACAACTTGCTAATAGATGCCATTTTAATAGTTTTTTTATTATATAGTTTTAAGGTTAAATGCCATGAGATCAGCTGCAAAGTTTACGTAAGTATCCTTAGTTCAATGGACTTTGAAATTTCAAGATAGTATCACACACATTTTACCAATAGGTTCCCAGCAAAACTAACTGCATTTTATAATTATAGATGCTTTCCTTAGGAAGGTTAGAGGTATCTGCCAGTTGCATTAATATATGAGTGGAGTAAGGGGTCATTTGGTAGTGTATTAGCAAAAATAATGCATGCATTAGCTCTATGTATTAGTTATATCTTGTTTGGTGCACTTTTTCACGCTATGTATAACTAATGCTTGCATTAGTTATACACTCTATTGTGCATTGGGGAGTGTATTACTAATATCATGGATTTCTAGGTATTAGTGATGCAAAGGGATTATGCATGCATTAGCATGGTTAAAGACCCAATTACCCCTCAAACCCCCCTTTACATCTTTTTCACCATAATTGTGGATGATATTTTTATACATTGCATTCTATTTTTAATACACCAAACCAAACAATGCATAAAAAATAATCTATGTATAATTAATGCAAGCATTACTAATACACTCTATTTAGCATTATTTCTATACACTCTACCAAATGACCCCAAGTGCCGTATTCATGATCCACCCTCTAAGAAGCTGTGATATTTATCTATGGTGGTGATAAGGGTATTGCATAATTCTCATGGCCCACTGCACTCTCCTTTTGAGATGCGCCAACCTTGTCCACCCCTGCTCTGTTTTGACTTGTGTGTGTGGTTTTCCCTACTTAGACCAAGCCTGCAGGCATTTCTACACACTCTACATGGGCATGTGGCCTCGGTAAGTTTCAAGAATCACTCATTGTTTTCTTCATAAACTTTGCATCACCGAGTCTCAAACCAACCAAGAAATTAATAAGGTGTCTATAACACAGTACGAAGAATCCAAGGATGACTCGAGAATTTGTTGTTGAAGACTTGAAATGGCTATTGACACCCACAAAGAAATGTCATTCATTAGCTGCATGAATCCCACCACAGGAGCGTACACCATATTGCATGTGCCTTTTTGTTGTAGTAGCTGAATGATAAATTTGGGGCAACTAATGCATAAATGCCATCACTTTTTCCTCCCCTTTCTATATCCGAGTGTGGTTAGTATCAATTTTGTGAGCCAAGTGTAATCCAAGTATTAACCCCCTACTTGAACTGCAGAAATGACAAAGGACCAACTTTATTGGTAATTAAAGACAAAGAAGGCTATATTTACGGAGGTTATGCATCTCAGCCATGGGAGAAGCATGCTGACTTTTATGGGGACATGAAGTCTTTCCTCTTCCAGCTATACCCAAAGGCATCAGTTTACCGTCCTACTGGAGCGAACTCTAATTTACAGTGGGTAAGTTTCTGAACTTTTTTATATCAGTTACTTTATCCATATTAGCTGTCAAAAGAAATAATGGATGCACTTGGTATCGTTCGAGAAGGCCTCTCCGTCTTCAGAACTTTAAAATTCCTCCAACTCTCCAAAATTTCCTTTTTCCTATTATCTCGTGGACTCTTCATTTCACAAGTTGCAACTCGTTGCTATTGGTTACTATACCTATTGCCTTAGAATAGTAAGTGATTGTCTCACTTTGACCAGCAGTCACCAAGATCCTTGATGGATTTTGGATTTTGAAGCTTGAGGTCAGTCATTCTTCTCTTGCCTTCTGAGGCTCGTTCAAGTCCCCTCAGTACACTGGTGCTAATTTTCCTGGTTCATGTTTCCTTAAGCCTGGATGTTCAGATGTTGAAACAATAAATACTTGCAAACTGGAATTTTATTTATAGACTATCGAAGTACTACTAAGATGTTTAAGCTCTTTTCTTTCGGCAGTGTGCTATACATTTTAGTTCTGAGAGCATCCCCAATGGCATTGGTTTTGGAGGACGAGCACACCACTTCGGCTTGTTCATCTCGGCTAACTTTGACCAGGGGCATACTTTCACCTGCACTACCTTTGGCAGTCCTAGCTTGTCAAAGACCCACCAAATCTATCCAGAAGTGATAGAATGCTGGGGAGTTGCGATAAAAAGAGCTCAAGATAATCAGGATAGACTTCAAGGTACCGTGTTAGAAAGATTTAAAGAGGATCGCCATATGCTTAACATGGTTGGACTTGCAAATTCAAGTGAGTGATGTGCCTCCTGTACTTGATTCTTCTGCTCAATTAGCACAGTTTCGAGAGTTTATTGTCTTGCGTGTAATTTAATATTGTATTGTGTTATTACAATGGAAGTGAGTGCAAAATCACAAGATGCTCAACCCCGTGTACGCGTACATAGCATCTAGAGTGGAATTTAAGGTTTTGCTGTCATTACTATACCTGGAGTGTTGGCAAATTTCTTCATGCCATTCTCCTATCATTGTTAATAGTAATTGTCATGTTGATGTATTGTTGGCGTGTGCAGATTCAACATTTTGTTTCTCTGCTTAAGGTGATTTCAACATTAGAGTGCCTTGTCATGTTGCTCAATTAGTTGGAATGGATATAAAAAAGGAACAAAAGCATTTTTATGATTGTGATTCAATGTGTCTACATATTGTTCTCCATCCTAACATGTGAAATGAGGAAAAAAAATATTTAATCAGCAAAGTGAAATCTTCAATCAAGAAAACTCAACAACATCATCCTAATATGTGAAATGAGAAAAAAAAAAGAAGATATTTAATCAGCAAAGTGAATCTTCAATCAAGAAAACTCAACAACATTATAATCTTATAAGTTCTTATAAGTGGAGTCCGAAGAGGATAGCTCCTAAAGATAATATTAAGAGTGCTCTCATCATTTTGTTTGCCATAGTTTTATTTGACACCGTTTAAAGAGAAACAAACAACTAAAAGATTGGCATTTATAAATGTGGTACTAACATTTTTTTTTTTTGATAAAGGTGTGGTACTAACATTTATATAACTATCAAACTTAAAAAACCTTGTGATTCCAAACATGTCCGTTATGATGTTAAAAAACATCTCATTTATGAATGCAATATTCTTTTTAAAATAGACTAATAAGAAAACAGTGTCGAAACAAAACATGAATGTAATATTCCTTTTAAAATGGACTAATAAGAAAATAGTGTCGAAACAATACATGAATGCAATATTCTTTTTAAAATGGACTAATAAGAAATAGTGTCGAAATAAAACATGCAGGTTTCAAGGAAAAAATGACAAAGACATGCACAAGATATGGCTTTCAATTAAGTAAAAAAAAAAAAAAGACTATTAGAATGGCAGGAAACAAATAGAGCTTTTGCATATTTCCGCTAGCAGTATATAATGATCCATAGATTTCTCGAAACAAACCAAAGATGAAACGTAAATCATGAATATCGTACACAAGTGAAGTCCGAGGAGAGTGGTGTATACACAGCATCACACCTAACTTGTGAATCTATTTTTGATAAACGCATAAACAGAAATGAGCATAGTTTAAAAAAACAAAAGTACAATTCATAGAGAGAAATGCACATTACCCATAGATTCAAAAATGCTAAATTGGTTCACAAAATCCCAAATTTAAACAATAATCAGATAAAATCAAGTCTACAATTCAGCAAAAATCAATTCTCATAACAAAAAAAAAAACGAACAAACCCATTTCAGTACCCACCACGGCCTCCACGTCCGCCGCCGAACCCACCACGACCACCGCCAAATCCACCAACAGGTCCAGCAATAGCCACCGTCTGCTCTTCCTTGAGTACAACACCAGGTAATTCACTCATACCCATTGAAGCAAGCAAGTCAATAGTCTCCTTATCAACTTCAATCCTCTCAGTATTAATAGCAGATTCATCAGGAACAAAGTCCATACGGCGTTCTCTCTCTTCCTCTTGTAACTTAAGAGAAATGCCTCTAACTGGACCTTTTTGGATTCGCTTCATCAGATGAGTAGAGAATCCAGCGATCTTGTTGCGGAGACGCTTAGATGGAATGATTGCAACTTCTTCGAGAATCTTCTTGTTTGTGTGGAAATCTAAGGTCATTTTTGAGTAGTAACGTTCAATCACTTGACGTGAAGATTTCTTGACTGTTTTTGTACGGACACGACCCATGGCTGCTTACCGGAGCGGCGGCGAAGGGGCGGGGGGGAGGGGCGTAGGGGATTCGAGCTGTGTAGAGATGAAGAAGAAGGAGAATTAGGGCAAATGGATTACTCTAGGGTTTTAAAAGATTGAAAATTTTGGGAGAAAATGACAAAAATGGTTCCTCAAGTTTGTGGTAGGTTCAAAGTAGTCCTTGAATATATTTTTGATTAGTTTTGGTTGTTTACGTTTGCTAAAAGTGAACACTTTTGTTCTTCGATACGTGAATTGCTAACTTTTAATAAACTTACAAGGATTACAATAAATCAAGAGTATCGTTTTAAATCTAACTCCCAATATAAAGAATTGCATTTTCATTTTATAATTACACTTTAAGTAACAATAAAACTTCGGAAAAAAAAGTATGGTTAATTGAGCTAATTTTTACCTTTAGAGTTGAGGAAAGTGATGATTTGCTTAGTCAAAAATTCTCAAGAGAAAAAGTGCTTTTGAATTGTTGCAAAGTGAGCTAGTTTTAAAAGTTTGACAAATAGACTATTTCGCTTAAGCTTGGTTAGCCCGTTCGGTTAAGGACTGGGCTGAGGTTGGACCCAAACACAACTCCTATTCCCAATGATGCACTTAAAAAGCCCAACTACTATGATGGACAAATCTAGTGTAACACAATTCACATGTTTGTATTGTACGTGTCGTTGTGTGTCGTTTTCTTTTCGACTTATTCTAAAGAGGAGAAAGGAATATTATAATTTTCACGCAAAGTGAATTCAATTGAACCTCCTTCATTTCGTAACTTTTTCCTATTGAGGCAGTGAAGTTTATGCATGTATATATATGGCAATAATAATTGGAAAATTCTTCACATGAAAAGTTTCTTTTTCTATCTTTTTATTTTTACGCATCTATAAAATATGTATCAACACTCTTTATCATGTCTTTGGAAATGTATTAAAACTATGTAACTGTCAATTTCAAAATATAATAAAGATCAAAATTAGTTTAGATATTCATCGAATAAAAGATGTAAAATTCACAAGTACTCATATATTAATTAAGCCTAATAGTACGATTATTCAATTTAAACATAAAACACACTTTATCCAAAATAATTATTATTATAGAAAATCAAGATAGCACGAAGAATTTTTTCTCATTTTACTTAGTATTAATTGTTTCTGAGAATAATAATTATCGAATACTTACATAGAAAACTAAAATATGAAAAATACAAACACACAATATTATGATTGTTTAGATCAGCTTAACCTTGTTCTTTTATTAAGCATTTACTAGTATAAATAATATTTACGTGATCAACTAACTTACTTAAATAATTAGAAATAAATTTCTTGATTAACACTTCAATAAAATGGTACAACTAATTAACATGCTGGTGTAAATTCATTTCCCATATGAAGAAAGAAAATTCAAAGCAAGACTTTATAAATTTATGACACATCCCATGCCTTTTAATGAAATGTAATTTGTTCTCAAATAATCCTATTTTTATTTCCTATAAATATTTATCTTTAAAAAAAAATATTGAATGCGAATAAATTTTTACCCTACAACCATGGTAGGGTTGGGAGTACTTTAGGGCATAACTGAGATGATTAATGCATAGGTGGACAAAATTAATTTCTCAGGCATCATCAATATCACATGCTCTTATTAAATATTGGTGCCTACTACGGACACTTGGAAATAAAACATAACACATTTATATTTTAGGAAAAATTACCTAACTACACATCATTTATTATAATATTTTCTTACTTTTTCTACCATTTTAAAAAATATCAAAAATCTCCTCTTTTGCTCTATCATCTCCTTTTTCGGATACATTAATTTGAAATTTTATACCCATGATTTTCTTTCTTTTTTCAAGCCACAAATCTCTCTACAGTTACCTACATTAATCCATTTTTGAATTTCAAATATTTTCTCTTTTCAATTAATGATTTCAAGTTATTCAAGAGGTAAATTTCTTTCCCTCACATCAATTGTCAATTTCTTTTAAACTTTTTTTTTTTAGTTTTTTCATCTTAAAAGATTATTGAATTTGTTACTTCCGGACTCTTTACTGGAAGAGGGGTGGAAAACATTGCTAATGCAAATAGTTCATCTTAGAGTGCATTTGGAATTGGTTCTAGGAATTTCTAATGGCGGTCTTGATACACTTCATTCCATTGGTTCGATCTTTCAGTATTGGGCTTACCTAAATAATCCGAGAAGGATACATCTTCGTTGCTTTTCATTGATTAGATTGTCGTCTTTTTTTCAATTTTTTGGCCGAGAAGGATACATCTTCGTTGTTTTTCGTTGATTAGATTGTTGTCTTTTTTTCGATTTTTTGGTTGTTTATCTTTTCTGATACATATATGTTCAGATTTTTAATGTATCTAGTTGATTGTTTCTTAAACTAATGTATACTGTCTTCGTTTCAACATTATGATACATTACAATTCTATCATGCATCATGTATCGTGTTCAAATATTAGTTTTGAAACATAACCTTAATTAGTATTGCTACTTAATACAAAAACTCTACAAAATGTATCATTTATCAAGTATCAACTTTTTCATCTACAAATTTCTCATACATATGGATTCTGCTCTCAAACAAAATAAGTTACATAAATAATAATGTATCATGCACTAATTTTTGAAGCATAATACGTAAATTATGATTTATACTAAATGTATCTGATACATAATAATTACCAAACAATAATGTATCGATCTCAAACCTAACCTCTTATGGGCAACAATTTCTTATTTAATGTATCTAGTAGAAATATACAACACTTATCAATTTAAACAAGATACATAAATAGTAATATATTGACAAATCTATCCATCTCGAAAATAGTTTCAGTATAATCGATTTTGACTCAGCCTCCGACTTAATTTGATTAGGACATAGGATATATAGATCTTTTTTTGAGTGACGATACGGTGAATAACAATTGTTATAGGAAAAACCTGAAAGATGCAGCAATATCTTGTTAACAAAATTAAAAGGATCTTCGATGAACTGGAGAAGAAATTAAAAATCCATCACTTATGTATTGTTCATAACTCACCTTGCTTTTCCAGATTCCTGAATGTATTCATTATGTATCGGTTATTGTTTGCGACTTTTTTCAATCTATTACAATTTGGGTGAGAATTGAAAGAAGAAAACTTGAATTGTTTGAAGCTAGACGGATTTGGAATAAAATTGAGAGAAGAAAATTTGAATTTTAAATTGAAGCTGAGCGGGTTTGGAAGAGAATTGAGAGAAGAAAAATTGAATTTTGATTTGATTGACTCTGTTAAGATTTGGGAGAGATTGAAATCAACTAGCTCCACCGGAGCAAGCAACCAGAGACCACCAACGTTTTTCCTCTTCCCCTCACCCTTTATGAGTTGTTAATTTTGCAGGTGTTTTAGCGAAATACGAACTCTAACTCCGGCGAAGCTACTCAACCAGATCTCATACCAACGAGTTCCAAGCTTCATGAACAACAACAAATGAAGTGGCCAGATTCGATCAGAAAAAAATGCTTCCTTGCTAGTAACTCTATCTCTATTGTTGATTTCATTTATTTTTTTTTACTCTTTGTGATGTTGGTTTAATTAGTTAATGATTTTTTAATTTTATTTTATTTTTTTCATATTCATTGAAATTGTTTGAAACTTTCTGTTATTTAGTTTTAAAAAATTAAAACTAAAAAAAAATCAATTAGATTAGCATGATTTGGGGAACTCACATTCAATTGTATATTCTCTTTCCTTTAAAAGTGTAACTGAATTTGTTTTAATATTCTCTTTCATTTAAAAGTGTAACTGAATTTGTTTTAATATTCTCTTTCATTTAAAAGTGTAACTGAATTTGTTTTAATGTATCAAATTTAATGTATCCGGATAACATTGATTTTAAGAGATTTTTGTAAATTGAAAAAGAGTAGGGATAGAATGTAATTTAGGTCCTTACACTATGGGATTTATGTAAGTTACACTATATTTTATGGAGATTTATTATTTTTTAAAAATATTTTTATTAATATTTATCCAGCATGATATAAGTGAAAACTCGGTTATGAAAGAATATAATTATATACAAGATTTAATTTTAAGAGATTTAACTCATTTCTCCATGAATAAATTGAAGTTCGAAGGGAAGAGTGTTTCCATTTTTTCTTATGTTTAAAGAGTGATAATATGATAAAACTCCTTTTATCTTTTTGTCTTTCGATCAACGTGTGAGTAAAAAAATACTTTAAAAAACATCCAAGAAAATTATAAGACCCCCGTAAAATTGAATAACAATATCTTACTATAAATCCAATTATAGTTTAAATATTAAGTTAAAACATATTAATAAGCATTGTGTATGCATAATGCATGCAAATGGGAACGTTAACATATATTGAAAAGCATTGTATATGCATCTAAGAAGGAACGACTCAATAGAATTGATGACCTGTTAATATTTACCCACTTCCATCCTCCATGCTATAGATGAGGCACATTTATGATTTGTGTATAACTACACCCCATCAAATATAGGATATTAATGCCAATTCCACAATCTGCATGATCGTATAATATTGGAATTATTACATGTATGGCTCACAATCTTCTCTGGATATATCAATATCTTTTCGGGCTTTCAATATCTAAATTTGACTAATACTATATAATAATTTTTTATGTCTTAAATTCGACCAAATTTAATCTTTGATTTGACTAGATCAAGATATAAACTATCTAAAAAAAAAAGGAGTTAGTTGAGTACTTAAAGCTTATTTAACTGTCCAATTTAACATAGTCAATAAAAGAAATTGCATATCTCTAGTTTTCACGTCTTTTAGCTAGCGATTAACATTTTTTATGTTAACTATGTATATTGTACTGAAATAAAAATCGTTCTGCTCATTTTGATTTATATTAGATAAAATGTTATACATTAAATAAATTAAAATAAAATTATATTTCATCAAATATAACATATAAAGTGTCATCGATAATAGTAATTCATAAGTCATAACAATCTTCTTTTACACAATAAAACTTAGATAATTTTTATGTTAAAAAAAGCATGTAACAATATCTTGAAAATAGAAAAACTCCTTTAATACATGCCTCTTATGCCATGTAACTCTAACTTAATATAATCGAACCTCAAAGCGAATACGAAAAAAAAAAAGCTACTTCGAAAATAATACACTTTGGATTGTTTTAATATAAGTCATATTAGTAGTACTATAACCTCCATCAATCACAAGGTTAACTCCACTTACAAACTTAGACTCATCACTTGCCAAATACAACGCCGCCTCCGCCACATCCTCCGCCGTCGGAGCCACCCCTTTTAAATTCGCTGACGAGCAAATTATTCCATCCACGACGCTCTTATCGACACCCAATGCCTTCACTAACATCGGTGTCGCCACCGCGCACGGCGAGACGCAGTTCACTCTTATCCCATGTTGCCCTAATTCGGCACATAAATTCTTCATGAGTCCCACAACCGCGTGCTTCGAGACTGTATATGAATGTGGCGATTCGCCAGAGGAAACGGAGGCCAAACTAGACATAAAAAGAATGACACCTTTCTTTGCTGGGATCATGACCCGTGCAGCATATTTCGCCCCGAGAAAAGATCCGTACACGTTAACGTCGAATACCTTTTTGAAATTCTCGTTGTCCGCATCGATTATGCTGAAATCGAGATTCCCTGGGATTCCTGCATTTATGAGTGACAAAATTAGCTCATGAAAACATAAGTTATCTAAATTTGAAAGAGTTATTAACTTTTTATGGTCGATTTATTATGTGAAAATTTCCTTTCTAGGCCATTATTTTGAGTTTTGTCTTTATTTTAAAAATGTGCAAATATAACTCTTTAGAAAATAAATATTCCAAGTAATGGTTCAAACGTTTGTTGATATGTTTCTCTTACTAATAAAATATAAAACTATGGTGTAACATTTGAATAACTAACAAAATTCTAGATTTAACATTTTCTCATAAGATTTCTGATTTGCTCAAACAATGTTTAGATCATGATCGATCTAAAATTTCATAAGTTATAAAAAAAAAGTTATTTACTAAACAACAGTCCACAAAGGGATAACTAGTGAAAATTTCTCCATTTTGACTCGTTCAACTATGTAATAGGAGTAAAAAAAAAAATTGATAAGAATTAGACAGATTGAATTATGACTCATTGTTTAGCTTATTTTGTTCCATTCATTCAACTCAAGAAACCTTTGGGAGGTCATTGTCTATGTTTACATATAGCTTAATTTAACCGACATAAAATCAATTTAACCGCTCATTTAACACTCCTACCTGCGTTGTTGAACATGATGTCGAGTTTTCCATACTTGGAAATTGTTGTGTCGATGAGGTTTTCGACGTCGGAGACCTTTGTTACATCACAATGTATGTATGTAAAATCATTGTTGTTATTGTTAGGACAATTGAGGAGATTGTTGCAAAGGGATTGTCCAATTTCATCTTGAACATCTGCTATTACAACTTTTGCACCATTTTGTAAGAAAAGTCTCACTGTACTTTCTCCAAATCCGCTTGCTCCTCCTGTTACAATAGCTACTTTCCCTTCTAATCTGCATTTCAAGAATACGAATTCAGAATTTGAAATTTATGAATTTTTATAACAATCTCAAGTCAATATATGATAATAACTAAGTTTACAGTCAAATATTTATAAATTCTCAATGGATTTCTTAATATGATTTGGGCAAAAGATACTAGATTTTCACCAACTCGTACTTCATACTTTGCATCCGCCACTGATATTCTATAACAACTTAAATTTTTAAATGAGATGATATATAATTTAACAATATGGACATCAGAATAAATGAGAGTAGATCTAACACATTGTACGTAGATGAGTCCAATTGAATTCATAACTTTTAGCATAGACCTGAATTATTTGTGTAAAACTCATAGAAATTGTTGCAATTATTGAACTATGAAGTTAGGTAAAAAAAAATATATGGGTGATAAGTATTTCTTCATCCTTAATAAGAGATTTCAGGTTCGAGTCCCCTGGGTAAGGAGTTGTCTTTGTTAGGGAGCGCTTTAGCCTCAACGTGAGACTTTCCGACGTGAATACGAATTTAGTCTGGCTCCAATGTGAGTACCGGATATCCGATGGAAAACAAAAAAAATAAATGAAAGTAAGGTTATTACCTTCTGCTTGTGTGAGCTAGTGGAGAGGAGTAGCCATTCATTTTTAACAATTTTTCTTGGAAATAAGAGAGGAAGTTCTAAGCCAATGAGATTTTATTGTACAAAAGAAAGAAGAAGCAAAGAAGCATTTTATAGAGAGCAAATGAGGTACCCTTTTAATGCTATAGTATTATTTATATATAGTTGTATTAAATCAGATTGACACCAAGTTATATAGGTACACATGCTTTGCTGCTATTATAAGTTTTGATTGTAATTGATTTAATTTGTACGATGTGATGATGTTTAATTAAATATTAAATTTAAGAATAAAATGTAAAATAAAAATATAGAAATTATCTTATTAATAAAAAGTTTATTTGATTAATAAGTCGAAATCAGTTTATTTTGAGAAGTAATTTTATAACTTTTAAGCCTATAAAATAAAGAGGAATTTTGAATACGTTATAAATTCTTGAATATTGTCTTTTTTAAAGACAAGTGATCAAGAGGCGATATTCCTCAAGATCAACTCGAAATATATATCTAAGTGCTGACTAACATTTTAGGAGATTAAATACATCACAAAAAAGTCCAAATCACTTATGTTTTTGCCAATTAAATACAACACAAGAAGGTCCAAATAATTATACGCTTGAGAAATATGTTAGAAACAATCCTCGAATCATGAAAAAAAATTCAAAAAGAAGAAATGAAGAAAATACACAGAATTATATTTACAATCTTAACAAATAAAATCACTTTATTTCTATTTATTTTGTGATTACAGTTTATTCTCTATACTTCAATTTTTTTTAAATACTACTAAAAATAAAAGAACTAACAAAACTCGTAAATTTCAGATTTTGAATTCTACTCACCGTTTTGGTGAGGTGGGGATCACATGAGTTGGCAACAATTATTGGTCATGAAGTTAATGCTGGAGCTAATTGTAAAACATTATATAAAAAAAAAAATTAAAGCAACAGGAAGCAGATCCAACTACTACCAAATTGGGGCACAATTCTCTTGTAGCAGTAATAAATAAGTAGATTGCAATTTGCCATGTGCTGCTTCAAGATTAGTCTCTATATTACAGCTCTTTTTCCATCATGGCACTTACTTTTCATTTGTTATTTAATATTTTACATTAAAAAAAATAACGAGGAAATGATCTCTTATTATCAGTTCCAATTTAAATATAAAAAATAACCATACAATGGCATTGTAGATCTCCAAAACAGACCATCAAAACTAGTAAGCCCAAGCTCTTGGGCTGGATTTAGTATGGAATTTGTTAGGATAATGTCCAAGTATAAAAATCATAATCACTCTGTTCAAATTTACATTACACACTTTCTTGTTTAGTTTGTCACAAAGAAAAGTTCATCTTTCTATATTTTAGAAACAATTTACCTTTAAATGCAATATAAAAATCGCGTATTGAAAAAATCCAATATAATTAAAGACATCGTGTGAACTGCATTATGTAAAAGGTAATGATGGATATCATCAATTCAAAAATCATAACATGATATTTCCATAATAACAGAAGTCTATCAGAAATGGCCTCTCTATATATCCCACAGAGATAGGAGTAAGGTCAGCATACACAGTACATCATAGTCTCCCCAAACCCCACTTGCGGGATTACACGGAATATGTAGTTGTTATACAACGTTATTTATATAAAAAAGGATTAAATGAAATCCCATATATTAAGATTCTGGATACTTGAACATGCCTAGTCCTGGATTACACACAGTGAATCCCCCATCAATGAATAGATTGTGCCCACTGATATACTGGGCATCATTACTTGCTAAGAACAATGCTGCTTTTGCAACATCATCCACCCTCAAAGTAGCACCTTTAAGGTTCCCAATCGCGCTCATCGCATTCTCAAGCTCTTCATTTTCAAGCCCAATGACCTTTGTCGCCATTGGCGTGACCATCGCGTATGGTGACAAGCAATTCACACGTATACCGAATTGTCCTAGCTCCACCGCTAGGTTCTTGGTAAGCCCCAACACGGCGTGTTTGGAGCTGCAGTATGCATGCGATGCTGCAGCTCCGACCATGGAGCTTATGCTGGCGGTGGATATGATGCAGCCGCTACGCATCGGGACCATGACGCGAGCGGCATGCTTCATGCTCAAGAAAACTCCTGTTACATTGATGCTAAGGACTCGTTCGAAATCTGCTTTCGTGTTGTCTATGATTCTTGACTTGGTCTCGTCGCATATGCCAGCATTGCAGATCATGATGTCGAGTTTTCCAAATGCGGCGATGGTTCTGTCGACTGCTTCTTGGACGTGGTCTTCGTTTGTGACGTCGCAGTGGATGTAAATGGAGTTGGATGAGCCTCCGAGGGCGTTGATGACTGAGTTGCCGAGTTCATCTTGGACATCGGCAATGACCACTTTGGCTCCATGTTCAGAGAAGAGTTTTGCAATTGCTTCACCGATGCCACTAGCTCCTCCAGTTACCATTGCTACTTTCCCCTCTAGCCTTCATATACGAAAAATGGAAGTTATAGTGGTCTCAATTTCATTGCATTTTTTGCTTTAGAAAGAAAATCTAATCTCCAAACGAATTTTCTCCTTGTTTCTTAAAGACAGAATGACAAGTTAAAACTTTGAGGTGAAACATCTAACTTCCTATAATACAAACAACAACATACCCAGTGTAATCCCACAAGTAGGATCCGGGGAGGGTATATGTAGACCTCACCCCAACCTTTGTGGGGTAGAGAGATTGTTTCTAATAGACCCTCGGACTCAAAAAAAGGAGAAGTCATATGGAGAAGAGTAGCAAGAAAAAGATAGACAGCAAAATAGAGCAACTAATACCCAAAAAACACATTGCAGAATAAGAAACTACGTGGTTAATACAGTATATGATAGTCAAAGAATATATGATCTAACTTCCTATAATATAAAGTATTTAGTATAAGTATTAGTTGACGAGTCTATTTAAAATTTAGATGAGAGCAAGAGCTTATGCCCTTTACTTGAAACTGCTTATAACACTTTTTAGCAGAATCTGCTATGGCAACAAGAGATATTGATCTCAATGGATCTTTTCGAAAGATAAACAACGAATTATATGTTTGATGGGGATAACAAACATCGTCATAATTGTTCCCAGAATTAACCTTAATACAGTAAATTGTCGTATCCAGGCTGGTTCATGACACACTGCCACAAGCTTCTTCAAATAAGTATATGAAAGAATTAAGGATGGTTTCCCAAAAGAATATCTTATATGAATTAAAGAAAATCAAATTTCATCCTTAACATGTCGAGAGAAGGCTTTGTGATAAATACCTTTTGCCAATTGTTGAAAGGAATGAAGCAGAAGCCATAGCTGGGAAAAAAACACAACAAACTTGATTTAGGAGGAGAAATGCGAAGCAAATGCCCTCTAAATTGAAGAAGAAAATATTGATATATACAAGGAGAGACTACACAGCTGTCTTTTTGCTGAACATTTTAGATGGCCTACACTGATAGAATATACTGCATAGTGGAAGTGCAGACAAAAATTTGGAATAACAAAATATGCGTCTTTATCTCTATGGAATCCATGAATTAATAATACGAAAAAAGCTATTTACATTTCTTTCCTCCTCTTGGTATCATTTCAACTTATTCATAAGGACAATGATGTTTCAACTCCATTTATCTGCATTTTCCTTTAGTCCTTTCTTTCTTCAACTTCTGTAAATGAGGTCGGCATAATATCCTGTTTTTTCTTGGAAAGATCGGAATTACCTTAACTCTTAGTTCAATTCAAAAATATGCAACAAACACCGTGAAGATACTGGCAATAACTAAATATACAAATATAAGATGCATAAACAAAAGTAAGAAAGAAAAGCTTTTGGTTTCTTAAAGTTTCTTTGAACCGAGGGTCTATCGGAAACAGTCTCTCTACCTGTGGAACTATATTGGGTATGTCGTCGTTGTTTTGGTGCCTTAGAGCAAACATTGAGAATGTTCAGGTAAGCTTATAAACACTTTTTGACTTACCTACATTTTGATAAACTGAAGCTATTTAGAAGGTTTTTAGGTCCTTAATCATCAATACTAATAAAGAAAACAAGTTTTTCTTAGTTTGAATGAACCCCACAACGATATTTTAATACAAAGGATCAAGACTTATCCATATTTGTTTTTGGTCAAATGTCTTATTCATTAACTAATACCATTAGTAGAGATAATACAATGTACAATCTTAAGAATGAAAATCCATACAAAAAAACAACAAACATATCATCAAATATCATTTTCAAAGAAACACGAGACCCAGCCTTTTTTGACAGTTTAGAAGGAAGCTTTACGAAACACTCATACTAGACAAACCTCTTTTTGTTATATTATAAACCTAACGGCTAACACCACCAAAGGCAATATTGAATTGAAAAGATAAAATTTAAAGAGGACCCACTCGTGACGGAGCCAGGAATTTCACAAAAGGTGTCCTGAAATAGCACAACAAAAACTCTTTCCAAAAAGTGAAAATTTGCTACTAGTGAGATTCGAATACACAAGCACTACCTCATTCCAAGTGTCTAAAACCACTAGGCAATAATAGTTTGTTGTGTTAAGGGTGTCCAAAATATATTATTTAATCATTTCGTGTATCATTTTACTTGTATATATGGTATTTTTTCCGATGAAGAATTGGACACCCTAACATGAGTGTAGCTACGCTCCTAGGACCCACAATAGTAAGCAAAATATGGTATAAGTTATATACATCAAAACTATCAGGCTGACGGTGTATAAAATTTAAACTCAATAAAATATTGTCAAAACTAATCACCCTTAAAGTAAATGTGAAAAGAAGATGTTAGACACCAATGAATTAACTTTCTTCCTATATTTAACAACGAACTTCTCAAAACCATAGTGAATTTTAGAATCATCATAAAGTCAAAGCAGCATCAACAATAAAAATAGGAAAATAAGAAGAGAAGCATTAGTTCCAACTTGTATAGTTCAAATTCAAAGTCAACTAATTAAGAATGATTAAATGATGAAAAAATATATTACAAGCCTATAAATTTTATCGAGCTGAAAATAATGGAGAGCTGAATGCTACATTAACTTGAGGTCTATCGTGCAGAGGTACTCAAATTGGATCAATGATCGATTTCACAAGATGCATTCTAGAAAAAGAATTTAGAACCTAAAATAAAAAAAAATAAAAAAAATGAACCTTAATATCTTGAAAGATTTGATAGGGATTGGAAGAATTCTGAATTGATGCGAGACAAAAAGCTCACTCCCTTTTGGTTCACTCTCTTTTTCTCCATTTTATTTTGTGAATTGCTCTCTGATTTATACACTGAGAAGAGGAACGGATAGAAGAGAGGGAGAATAGAAGTCATAGAAGTTTGTGAGCTGAAAAACTTAATTGAAAATGAGTTAGGTGTGGAAAATGTCAAAGATAGAGGGAAGAAGAAATGAGGAGGGAAAATGGGAAAAACGAAGAAGTTATGAGTAATAATGGTGCACTTTTCTTTTTAGTCTTAACATCATTTATGCAAAAAAAATGAAATAAAATACTCTGGCTAATTATTTTAGAAAAGAGAAAGATAAATCAAATTTCATAACATTTTTAGGAATAATAAAATAGGATGCAGACTAGAAAAGTCATGCACTTGTTTAATAAAACTTATGATACCTTAAGCCAAAGCTAGATCTAAGAAAATAAAAGGCTAAATTCATTTATTGATACTCCCTCTGTCCAATAATAGTTGATCACTATTGACTTGGCACACACTTTAAGAAACAATAACTAATAGGGGTAATATTACTATACTATCCTTTGAATACATTAAATTTAATGCTTTGAAAAATGTATTAGATATTGAATACTCCCTCTGTCCCAATTTATGTGACTTACTTTCCTTTTTAGTCAGTTCCAAAAAGAATAACACATTTTTATATTAAGTAACAATTTAGCTATAAAATGTCTATTTTACCCTTGATGAAATGATGTACAGCCACACAAATTTCTATCATTCATTTTAGACCACAAGTTTTAAAAGTCTTCCTTTCTTTCTTAAACTCCGTGCCGAGTCAAACTACCTCATATAAAATGGAACGGAGGGAGTAGTATTTAATAGCAAGGGTAGGTACAAAAGGGTAATGATCTCTTGGTTTTCCAAACTAGACAAGTATTGTTGGACAACTATTTTTAGTAAAATTGACGGAGGGAGTACATAGTACTTCGTCTATCTTTATTTAACCAAACATCGGAGATGAAATCAGGACTTAAAAAGAGGAAAAAACTTAGCTGCTATAACTGACCTACACCTATAGGTTAGGTAAAAAGTTAGGTTAATACACTAATAAGTCAATAGCAATAACCACATTGTAACCGTATAGAATTTATTTGTGTAATAAACTAACTAGTTGATTGCAATAATTAAGCTACTCTAAGATAACCTATATACGCTCCTCAGGAGATGAAACTGACTCTAATTCCCCATTGCCCCATTGAAAAATTATTCAATTAAAAATAAACAAGTGAGGTATTTCAAAATCTTAGTAAAAATCTTATATGGCTGATGTGAGATTTTTTATATACCTGAATACTCCCCCACACGTTTAATATGAAGAGTCTAAATAAGTGGAGTATTTCAACACCTTTTTAACCCTTTTGAAATGCTTTTATATAGTGGATGTGAGATGTTGTACAACTCAATTGCCTTACACATATTATACGAAACATCTCAGCATCCAATAACTCTGTGCTTTCAGGCCCTGTAAAATTAAGGTCCATCCCCTAAAATACAAAGGACACACTGGCAGCGAGTAGAATTACCCCTTTCTTTTGGCTGGTAAACTATGGTAGCAAATTCTTCCACCACCAGAAATGCTCCACACAAGTGGCAGTTAGACGTGGACTTCGGTAAAGCTCCACGAAAGTGGTCAAAGGAAACAAAAGGAAAAGGACAACATATTTGTCATTTGTTTGCTTCAATCTGAACTTTCTTAAATCATTTGTGTTGTAGTAAATGAATACCTCTGCATTGACTGACATATTTGAATCAAAGCATAATTCCTTCTAATTAGTAGATAGGGACTTGGGAGAAGAGTAGCAATACAACAACAACATATCTACTGAAATCCCACAAGTGGAGTCTGGAGAGGGTAGAGTAAAAATATTAATATCTTCTACTTAACTAAAACATCTATAAGAGTTTCTGTTCTTGATTGCTCATCCTCCATCTCTCCTCTCACAATCCTTCTGATAAAGGTACACTACACTTATACATTTGCTATTCAGAGGAACAAAAATTCGTAAATTTTTCTTTCGGTTTTTTCCAGATTTTCGTGTTTTTTTGTTTCAGATTTTGCTCATTTTCATGGATTCGGGGAGTCTCCAAGCCTGTAGGTCATATTATGCACTTTTGTTTCGTTGCTTCACAATTATTTTTTTCAATTTATGCATCATAATGAGTCTTAGTTGAAGCAGATACAGTAGGAAGATATTTATATATATATATATATATACAGTCTCAAATGTATGTATATGCACTGGAGATGACAAAAAAGGAACTTTCTTAGACACTTCAGCATAGACTAAATTCATAAATTTACCTTTCAAAGCTGGCAGTGAATAGGCTAGTTGTTGGCTTTGGTGCCACCATAACGTAGCACAAAACCGAGACCATTTGTTCATGAACTTTGAAGTTACAACCTACTGAAATGAAAATTCACCGAGTTATAGCATTGGCATTAACATCAATATCAAAATTGCTCATACTGTCAAGATAAAATATCCTGTTGCTGAGGCATATGGAGGCCCAGCTACCTACTCACCTTAACTTGTTAACAAATTTGCTTTTAGTAGGTAAAATCTTAGCATCACAGTGGAATATAATACAATTGTAATTGGTCCTGACTATTTGATGCACGATTTTGCAAAACAGCAAAGCTGCTTAGACATTGTCAGGAAGTCGCACAAAGTTTATCTTATCAAATTTTTATAACACATCTGTTTCTCTGAATCGTGTGAGTCACTAAGATACAAAACTAGTAAGATATGGCATTCACGGGAGACCTCAAAAGCATCTTAGCATCACATCCAGCTTGCTAATCGAGGGGGAGGCAGTGTAGTAACTCATCAAGAACCTCAAAGCTCAAGGCATTACATGAAAATGCCAGTAAGGTAAGCAAAGGGAATACTCATCGCTAGCTTCCACGGGTAGGAAATGGAGAACTCGTAGCCAGCTTCCCCAGGTTGCACAAGCAACAATATGGTGTTTATGAAGGAGACATCCTAAGGAAACTCTCTGTTTACGTCTTTTCAACCATCTTAATCAATTTCATGAAGAAGTACACTTTCATCTGCAACCAACAGAGGCGACCAAATACTTCTTCTTTTCTATTATTTAATTTACTCATCTGATTTTAATGTTTTCGGAAACAGCATCTCTTCCTCCACGAGATAGAGGTAAGGTCTACGTACACTCTACTTCCCCAAACCCCACTTGTGGGGTTACACTGGGTATGTTGTTGTTGTTGTAACTGATTTTAGTGTTTTATTCTTTTGCTTCTCTGTTAATTGACTGGCTAAATGATTTGCAGCAACTGCCAAGAACTTGGGATAAAATACCTAACAGCAACATGTTCTCTTTCTTTTTATATTTATTTATTAGGATTCTCCCACATTATCTATTATAACAATTATTACAAGAATAAGCCTTACTAGTACATTTTTTAAAATAACTTCCAATAATTACTAGATACTTTTTTAAAACTCTACTCTCACTCCCCCCAACGAAGGAATAGAAGATAATAGAAGAAGAAAAAAAACTTTAAAAACTGCATTTGCATAAAAAGGCAAACTTGCTTCCTTCTCTGTGAATAGAAAAGCTCCCTTTTGGCCATTGATTTTTGAAGTTGAAGTTCGAAAAATTGAGTTTTTGAAGTTGTAAGCAATAAAAACATACCCAATGTAGTCCTACAAAGTGGGGTATGAGAGGTTAGAGTGTACGAAGACCGTACCTCCTGGATAGAGATACTGTTTTCGATAGATCATCAGCTCTAGTTTTTGAAGTTGTACTTGAACATTCATTTTACTTGGAAAAAATCGAACTTTTGTGAGTGGAAGTCCAAAAACTGGTCTGAACTTGAAAATATTTGAAGATCAAATTTCATGGCTAACCGAATATTTGAAGATAAAATTTCGAAAACTTCTACCAAAATGGCTAAATGCTAGCTTAAAGTATGAAGTGAACCAGAAAAACAACATGAAAATAATGCAATAAACTGGAAATGGAAACAAAGACATTCAGAGATAACTGATAAGTGTAAAATGCACAAATTCAACAAACTGTATAACGAAGAAAATAAAAATTCTTACCCAGTCGGGCTTTAATGTAATCCTTTCGGGCCCGTGCGCGGGCTTGATGAGGCCCAATGTTAGGCGTAGATAAGGAGGCGGCGCCGAGTAGCGCCGGCGAGTGAATTTGAGCTGATACAGTGTTGTGGGAAAGGTTAAAATAGTCTCTTAAGTATATTTTTGAGCATTTTGATCCCTTAAGTTTGTCAAAGTTGAGCACTTTTTGTTTTTTTGTTTTTTATCAACAATTTAATAAATGTGTCTTTTAAATTTAACAAGAACTTTGAAAATTAAAGATTTAGCTAAAAACATTAGAAAAATCTAATCAAATTTTAAAAATTATAACATGAAAAGCAATATCAAACAACAAAAATATAGACTAAAATAAGTAGGAGTTGCACCAGCACCTCAAATAATTACACCAAATATAAAAAATATATCACAATAGAAAAAATCATGAAATTCAAATAACTGATCCTAATTTATTTGTGTAGGCATAATTATTACTATTATTTTATTGTTATATATACTATTTACACATTTTTTTAGCCAACATTTGATTTAAAATGTGTTCAAATATGCAACATTTATTATTAAAAAAAAATAGACCAAAAGATATATATTGTCTTAAATTTTTCATCATTACAAATTGTATTAGCATCAAGTTAATAATGCATTAGTACCATCAAAAAGATATAGTTGGTGCGTAGTTAGGTTCGTCTGTCAACCAAAATAACTACACCTAAATGTTTCAACAATTGATATAACACATTGATTTCATAAAAACTCACTAAATGGGAAAGAATCATCAACAATTGTAATTTTGAGAATTAATCAAAAAAAATCTTTGTCACCAACCAAATTGTAATTTCACACATTTTTTAGTTGAGAATTACACTACTAACAATGGTAAAAATATTAATGATAGATCCTAAAAAGTATCTCTTGATTTTGCAATTGCTGACAGTAATCTAGCTTTTATTTTTTCAAGCAAATTTTTTTCACATGGATGTTGGTGCTTCTTCAGCGGTACATTTGTACCGTTCAGTCAAAGTAAACTAAAATAGGATTAAGGAGGAAAGTCTTCGTCTAAACCCATAAAAAGGAAGTGACTTTTATAGAACAATTAAATACCACTCTAGATTTTTCAATTTGCTTTCTCCATTTGTATTTAGTCCCTCACATAATCATCCACCTCAAGAGGAAGACATAACAGAGAATCAGGGATTATGACAAATTTCAATCGAACAAATTAATGCATTTTCAAATTATTGTCATATAAGTCCAATTGGCCTAAAAAATGCCACACACACACACACACACACATATATATATATATAGTCATTGGATGGGTTTAAATGACTCAAATGTAGGGTGAAGAAGCACAATCCATATGCTTGCCTCTGTAGCACGCAAGGATTAACTGATTTTTGGAGTCTTGAATTGTTAGTTTTTTTTTTTCCTTTTTTTGAATTGCAATTGTAGCCAATTTCTTTGGAAAATAGCCGTCATTGATTATTGTTATAGCCCTCAATTAATTGCCTATTTTCCCACTCCACATAACTTATTGTTATAGCCCTCAATTAATTAAATCTAACTCATTGATACCATTATTAGACATGTGACCGTTGACAATCATTCAAGAAATAATTTGGGGCAATAAAGACGATGGTTAAATCTCTTTTCTATAAATATGGTTCTCCTAACACTATAAGAATTGATTCCTAAATATTGATAAGGTAAAATAAAAATAAAAATAAAATTGGATAAAATATAAATAGTACAACCACTTAACATATTGTACAATTAAATACTGCAGTGTTAGTCCTTTTTGTTGTTGACTTATATATAGCCTATTTTGAATTGCAATTGTAGCCAATTTCTTTGGAAAATAACCACCTTTGATTATTGTTATAGCCCTCAATTAATTGCCTATTTCCCACTCTACATAAATTATTGTTGTAGCCCTCAATTAATTAAGCCTAAGTCATTGATATCAATATTAGACATGTGATAGTTGACACTCATTCAAGAAATAATTTGGGGAAATAAAGATGATAGTTAAATCCATTTTCTATAAATATGATTCTCCTAACACTATAAGGATTCCTATATATTGATAAGGTAAAATAAAGGTAAATGTGGATAAAATATAAATAGTACAACTCACATAACTCATTGTACAATTAAGTATT
Source organism: Solanum pinnatisectum (assembly GCA_035578085.1). Classification (NCBI taxonomy): domain Eukaryota; kingdom Viridiplantae; phylum Streptophyta; class Magnoliopsida; order Solanales; family Solanaceae; genus Solanum; species Solanum pinnatisectum. Next base: position 40,753,538 of record CM069085.1, on the reverse strand, counting down.
GCAGATATATAAGGTAATATATATATATATAAGCATAAGCATAATAAAGAAGTACTCCTATTAACATAGTTTTTAGATGATTTAATTTTCTTTTTCCTTTTCTTTTCGTTGGTGTTTCATGAATAGGGGATTGAAAGAGGTTTATATTGCAAAATCTTTATAGTTTTTTTTTTAAAATCTGCTTACACGAAATACTTAACGCATCGTATTGCCTAACGCACTAATCAATTTGGTTTAATTTTGAGGTATCCGTCACTATAATAAAAAAAAAATTTAGCGAAAAAGACTATTAAATTTTTTATCGGCATTAGTTAATTGTCATTGGATCTAATATTGCTATAACTTATAGTCTTTAGAGACCTTTACAAAAAGTGTTAATTGCCGCTAAAAATACTTATTTATCGATAATTAAACTATTATTATTAATTAATTATTGCTAAAAATTATTTTTATTGTAGTACATTCAATTAATAAACCTACTATTGAACTATTAAGATATCAGTTATTGTTATCATAGTGGAGATCGAGAACAAATAAAGAATGATTTTTTACCACATTTTAAATTAATCGAATCTTTCTTGGTCATTATCATTATTCAAATCCCACTTATCTTTTTTTTTCTTCCACTTTTCTACACCATCGTTAGGCTGTAGTTGGTCAAGCTTGTAACTTTTTTGAAAAAGTAATGAATTGTAATTTCATTTCATATTATAAGTAGGTCACACTATGACCACATTTCAATCTTACTTGTCATGGTGTGATCAAATTGTCCAAATTATTATTATTATTTAAAAAAAAAATATTTTTAAGAGAGAGTAATAGTTTAATAAAAAAAATTCAACTACTACTTGAAAGATGAAAATAAGTTGTTATTATTCAAAAATACTTATTTTGTTTATCAATAACTTAACTAAATATGTTCGTTTTTTAAAGCTTAGGCAAACAGATTGACATTCAAAATTGGATGAAGGGTATATCAGACCCTTTTCCCTTTAGATGAAGGGTATATGTGAGCTCATTTTGTAATGGTAAGGTATATATGAGACATTTGTATAACGACAAGGATATATACGAGTCATTTTTATAACGAAGGGTATATCAACTTTTAATAACAAAGCGAAGGGATATATCAGGCTCTTTTCCCATAAAAAAAATAATGAAAACTACTTGGAAAATGCCAAAAGAACCAAACAACAACGAGGTACTAGGAAAAAAAAATTAAGAACAAAAAAAAGAAAAACACATGGTATTTGAACAACTTTAGAAATGAGATAGCTAACAATAAGCAATAATTCCACCAACAGAAGAATTTTCAACTATTTAAAGTGCAACCAATAATGGAATAAATGGAAGTATTAAAAAATGGACAACATTCTTTAATAAGAAAAAAATGTAGAAAGACATATAAAATGACAACAAAAAACAACTAATCATCAAAGCACCTTAAAAACCGCCTCCATAAATTTTGAGTATGAAAAAATCATATCGAAAGCCTACTTGAAGACATAAGCTCTATAATATCTATAATATGTGAATTCAAATTAGTCGATTATCAATATAAATATTGAGCAGAAAACAAAAAAAGATAAGTATTGAAAACTTTAACTCGATGTAAATGATTAGTTTCATCTCTGAATTAGTAACAATTTTAAAATACTCTTTTACTCAACTAACTAAATTGAAATACATCCCCGATCTTACAACATGAGTGTTATACACTAACACCCTTAAAATCTCGCCAAGTTTAGAAGTGTTTTCAACATATCTCTCGACTTTTTATTAAGAGTCACATATTCTTACAAGAGTTTGAGATAGGGGTACACTTACTATGACATGTGGCAGATATAGGGTATATTTTAGTTTTGTTCGTCAAATAAAAAGATATTTTTAAGACGGTTAATAGTTCAGAGACAACTAACAATTTGCGTGAAGTCTAACTCCTAGGTTAAAAAAAATGATCATCATAGCACAGCAGAGCAGAGCAGCCATTGAGGAGGAAACAGGTAAGCAGGAGACAAAGGCAAACATCAGTAGTACAGTGAAGATGATCACAGATAAAACCTAAAAAAAAAAAAACCAAAAATAAAGAGCAGGAAAAAATAAAACATTCTTCTTTTGGTCACAGCAGCAAAAAAGCTACTGTATCAGAATTCAGAATATTGTGATGGTAGCAAACACCAATAATTCCCTTGCACGTTCTTAGCCTCACATGCATAGTGAACTCTCTTTTTCTTCCAGTCTTTTTTTCATCGGTATCGAGGCTCGATTAATTTTAATTTGTGTTAAATTTATAGATAAATGAATATTTATTCCTCCGCGACGACGGTAGTTGATACTAATCAATCTTTCCTATGGGTACACTTATGGCTACCATGTAGTATTAGTTACAAAAATGTATAAAGATTTGTATTCAAAAGTCAAGCTGTCAATAAAAAACTTTCCTAATTGCTCTTCTCTGCATGCATTATCATTTCAAATCAAAATCATATCAAAAGTATTAGCAAACACAATTTTGTCTCCCTTACCACTTTGTCCCTTCTTTACCCTTTCCCATTTTGAATGTCATTATCACTTTTAAGTGAAAAAAAATTCAATCTTTTTCCATACCCAAGTTGAAAAATCCTATCTTTTTCAGTTTCTTGAAGTTTTCTGATCAAGATCTTGAAACCCCAGTTCAAAAATTTCAAAATCTAGCAGTTTTTTTTGTATGTATTTCCCTTCAGATCGTACTAGAGGGGTAATTTTTGGGAAGGGGAATTGATAATGCCAAGGCAGAATCAGGCTATGGTGGAGGGTTTAATACCCAAGATCCGTAAAAGGGGTTGTTCATCTTCTTCATCTGCATCATCAAAAGTGTATAACTACAGATTTAAACGGGCTATTTTAGTTGGGAAATCAAGAAACGGGCTTGGGCTTAGAGGGTCTAGATCCAGTACACCAGTGCCAAGTTGGAGGGCAACTCCATTGAGAAACGTTGTTGAGTCACCCAAACAGTCCCTTGGTGGTGGGATATCACAGCCAGTTTCAGCTAGAAAACTTGCTGCTACATTGTGGGAAATGAATGAAATGCCTTCACCAAGAATGACTGAGGAAGACTTGGAGAAAAAGAAGAAGATGATGATGATGAAGAAGGAGAAAATTCGGGCTGGTCATATGAATTCGGGCTCTGTTTCGGGCTCTTTGCCTCCTCATTTGTGTGATCCATCTCATAGCCCGGTTTCTGAGGTGAGCTACTGAGCTCACTCTTTTGGAATATGTTAGTATAATGATCATAAACATATCTAAAGTATCCTGGTTTTCCGAGTTGCATACGTGAACTATCACCAATTATTTATCAAAAAACGTGTTGAAATATCACCATAACTCAATTTATAGTTGAGGTAGGAAACTCGCACACCTGATAGTTTGGGTATGAAACTCGAAAAAATGGATACTTTAGGTGTGGTTTTGACCCTTTCGCTCTCTTTGTTTTTGCCGAAGTGTTGCATCTTGATGTGGGAACTATGAATTCAATTGGATTAGTTTCCTGTGGTTGTTAGAAATCCAGAGAAAATGATGTTTGTATTAGTCAATTCTCAAATATTAGTTTAGTTAGGTAATTACCAAATACTAATATATGGTTGATTGTAACTTGTAAGGTAGAGATATAGTGAAAGTGACATTTTCACTCTCTTGATTATTTTGGTCCATCCAACAGAGAGAGAAAAGAAGTGGATGTTGTATGGAATGAACTTGATGTATTGTTGATGAAATAGTTTACTTGACATATACAGCTTTAACAGAAATGTTTGTCTTGTTATTACTGGCTTTACAAAGAACTTGGCCTTGAGAAGCAGTTTGCAAAGATTATGATACGTTTTTATTTGTTCTCCTCGTGTTGGGGTGTACCTCCTCGTCTTCACGATGCATGATGACAAGTTGGGCGATCTTAGTTACTTAAGTTTGTTGTAGTAATCCATATTTGCATTGATTGTGCAGAGGATGGATCGGTCTGGAACAGGAAGCTATCAGAAGAGATCATCAACAACTTCCCGTAGACCAAGGACTACGGACCATAATGTTGGAATGTTAGATTCTTTAAGCAGCGCCAGTTTTATGGAGGTGGCAACCAATTCCTTCCTATTGGTCAATTTTATTGTTTATTATACCTCATTAGCATGCAATTTAAGTTCATATTCACTTTTGGTATTATGTCACACTTCCTGTTTCTTCGTGTTCGTGCAAGTTAAAATGGAAATCAATGGTTAGGTTGTAAAAGGGTAGATTTGAAATGCATTGACTGTCTGTGAATGCTTATTGTTGCTAAAAAAGAGTGATCCTTTATATAACTCTGTAATGCAGCTTGAGACCAGATCTCGTGCCCAGACTCCACGGGGATCAGTGGCTGGTTTTGGCAGCCGTCTGAAGGATGTTAGTAACGCTTTGACAACATCCAAAGAGCTTCTGAAAATAATCAATCGAATTTGGGCACATGCTGATCAACCTTCATCTAGCACGTCACTTGTCTCTGCGTTACACACTGAGCTAGAAAGGGCCCGCCTGCAGGTGAACCAGCTTATTCAAGACCAGCGCTCGGATCAAAATGAGATTAATTATCTCCTTAAATGCTTTGCTGAAGAGAAAGCGGCTTGGAAGAATAAAGAGCGACAGGCAGTTGAGGCTGCAATTGAGTCCGTTGCAAATGAACTTGAGGTAGAGAGAAAGCTTAGGCGGAGATTTGAGAGCTTGAACAAAAAACTTGGCGAAGAGTTATCGGATTCAAAAGCATCATTCGTGAAGGCAGTGAAAGAGCTTGAAAGTGAGAAAAGAGCCAGAGAAGTAATGGAACAGGTATGTGATGAATTAGCTAGAGATATCGGTGAAGACAGAGCTGAAGCAGAAGAGATGAAGAGGGAATCTGCGAAAGTTCAAGAAGAGATTGAACAGGAAAGAGAGATGCTCCAGTTAGCTGACAGATTGCGCGAGGAAAGGGCTCACGTGAAACTCTCAGAGGCCAAGAATCATTTCGAGGAGAAAAATTCTGCTATTGACAAGCTAAGGAAGCAGCTTGAAGGATTCCTGGGGAAGAGAAAGACCAAAGGTAAGAAAAACGGTTCCCTAAATTTCAGAAACAATGAAGATACGGCATCCTTGAGTAAAGAAAAAGACGATGATGGAGAAGTGGAGAATGTTGCAGACTGCGGGCAAGACTCAGCAGAAAGTGATCTTCATTCAATTGAACTAAACATGGACAATTCCAATAAGAGCTACAATTGGGCTTATCCATCTAATGTAGTTCGTGAGTCTAAACGAATTTCAGTTGATGAAAGAAGAGCAAGAAACTCCATCGCTGGGCAGCCCAGAAGAAGCACTCCCATTCAAAGGAGCATTTCTGGTGGAGTTGTCGAGTATGTCAATCAAGCTGCAAATCTTCCAACCTCAGGAGATGGATTAGACAGGGAACGACTTCATGAACTCGAGAAACTAGGCCAACGATATAGTTATCTGGATGAAGCACAGAGACTTAAAGCAGTGAAGGGCCTTAAGGATCATCTATTAGCTAGTTCCGGGACAGGATCTTGCAAAGACATTTCCAGCCCCATCCGACAGTGGGAGCAACCTTGGCCTTCTAGAGATCCTTGTGGTACAATTCAGGAAAAATCAAGCATTATTCAAGGGAGTGCCACAAAATCAAGGTTAGGAGAAGGCCAAAGTGTCAGAAGATCAAGACGGTGAGATTGTTTGAATACGTGTGATCTTGTCAAGGAGAAGGGGCCTTCTAATTGTAGGAATTTGTTAAACTGGTTCCACTATGGCCTAAGTTATCTGTTCACTTAACAGTTCAAACCAAGATTGCGCGATATATTTGGACATGTCTAAAAGAGGTTAACATCTTGTTGATTACACTTCAGATGTCATTTTCAGTTGTTTTCTTCTGCCAGTTTTTCGTTACATGACTCCTTTTTGTTTAGGCGTGTTTGAATTAGTCGAAATCCCTGTAGAAAGTTGTGCTGATTTTAGCAAATTGCTCACTGTGTAAAAAGTTCCATCCTATAATGCTTTTCACCCTTGTATACAATTTCTCTTCTATGAAGGTACTTTTCCCTTATAAGATAAAAAACATGTGCCTTTATAAATTGTGCATCATATTTGAGCTTTATTAGCCAAACGGTATTAAATTTGAGACCTTCACTGTTATTTTGGTGTAAGCTTCAGATATAAATTCTTTACTGCAACAACATACCTGATGTTATTCCACAATTGGGATTCGCAACAACATACCCGATGTAATTCCACAAGTGGGATTTCAGGAGTGTACGCAGCTTTACCCCTACTTTGTGAAGGTAGAGAAGTTTATGATAGATACTCTGCTCAAGTAAGGCACAATAAGATCACATGTGGAAAGGAAAATACAGTAATGCAGACGAGAACATTAAGAACAACACATAATTGATAATACTATATAACAACCTTGATACAGATAGCAATTCATTTATTAATATACATTAATCTGTGCAACTTACCTTCAGATTATGAAGGATTTTAAGACCAGGTTATTGTGTTTGGTGTTCCAAGTCAATTTAATTAATTTTCAAAATAAAATGAGTCACATAATAACTGAATTTTCTTTTTATTGGTCAATTCATTAACCCGCCATCACATCTCAACATGAACTTCAACCAAATATGGTTACTTATAATAACACATTGAGTGGCAATATACAACTGTTTATAATAACACATTGAGTGGCAATATACTACAACTTACTCAGTGTAGTCCCACAAAATGAGATCTGGAAAGGGTAGAGTGCATGCAACCATACCCCTACCTCAAAGGTATAGAGGATGTTTCCGATAAGACCCTCTTAGCTCAAGAAGGAATGACAATATACCATCCATGTAAAACATTTCAATAGCATCCACAGAAAAAAATAGGAGGAAAAAAAAAACATCTGAAAGATCAATTGGACAAATACCATTGCTAGTTGTTTAGTAAAGAAAGACTGGGTAGAGCTCTCATTTTGTTACATGCAGCGATGTCGTTCAATATTCATCTCAATTTACAACAAAATAGACTAGATCAGTCTTAGTCCACTCAACAGTAGATCAAAGGGAAATGGAATAGTCTTAACATTATCGCCTAAATCACCTCGTAGCAGTTCTTGCACTCATTGATGTATGATAATTGGTGCTTCTATCTTTCCTGTAAGAAGTGTAAACGTCATCATATTGATTTGGTTCGTTTGGATTGGCTGTGGCTCCAAGTCCTAATCGTCCAGAGCTATTCGATCCAGGTTTCTGCGGAATACTTCCATCAGGATAAGTCCCAGTTTCCGGATCAACTTGAAGGTTTAGAGGTGGAGGAATGCAAGCTCCTCCCTTCCGGACAGGAGAGTCTCTCTCATAGTCATCATAATCGTTGGCTGATTCAGATTGTTTAATAGGTCCTTCTGATGGATTAACTTCTCCAATATCTCTAAAAAATTTAGACACCCTTTCAAGAATTTCAGATTCTGACACAGTCGAGGGTGGTATGACGGTGGGAATATCCAAGGGGCTCATGGGAGAGTAAGGCACCCCACTACCAATCTGCATCTTCCTGACCATGCCAGGAATAAGACCAGGAGGGAACAAGGGGTACGGAGGTACTTTTTCACCTACATTTGCAATTGATGCCGGTGTCAGATGAGCTGCTGGTTGTAGATTTGCTGGTGGATTAGAAGATGGCATAGGCATTAACCCAGGAAATCCAGTAGGCGGAACAGCACCAGCATGAAATTGCTGTGGTGCAACAGATGGTATAAGAGGAGTTTGTTTGCCTTGATCAGCTAGATTTACTAAACTTTGCTGGTCAGGCTTCCACTGAAAAGTACTCTGATTTACTGCCTGGTGCATTAATCCTAGGAATCCATAAACAAAACCGTAAGAAATACAAACAAGAATATATTTTTGTATTTGCAACTGACAATGCAGAATGTTTTTATTTTATTTTATCTCTGATATTCCACATCTTGGTACTCCCGACTCCAGCCATAAAGGCAAACAATTACCTGCAGCAGCAGAAGTATCTGGTGTGATTAATTCCTTTGGAGGAACAGAAAAATTTGCAGGGTGTCCACCTATCATCTCATTTTCAAGTGCACGAATAGTATCCTGATCATAAACCTCCTTCGTACCCCAAAACTGTAGAATTTTTTGAAGCCGAGATTGATTTTCTTCCTTGTTTTGAGGGTTATGGTATATCCTCGCAAGCATGGGACCCAAAACAGGCTTAAAAGCAAGTGCCTCATTGTCAAGCTCAGGAGGATTGATTCGTCGCTGCAAGCTGCACAATTCAGAAAATAAAATGAGAATACAGTTGAGTATCATTTCCTTTAGTCGGGAGGGTTTACCCAGAAAGATAGTGAGAGGATCAAGTGTATAAGCCAAATAGTTTTCTTGACAAAGTAAAAAAAAATGTAGGAATATTTTTAGAGACCTCCCATCAGGTTTAGCACTGATCTCCCTTGTGATTTTTATGATATTATGTTTATTTTCCTTATTTTGATTTCTTTGTAACATTCTTTTAATAGATTTTATCATTAACGTAAAAAATTGTGACAAGGTGAAATTACCCTTTCTGATACTCTTTGTTTTATTAATTCAATATACTATTTGGGCAAAAAGCACACGTATACAAGACGCATACCAAAAAGTTGAAAACCTACAAAACGATATGGTTTTCTTCGAACAACACCCAATCTTCTATACCTAAAGAGAACAGTTCAGAGTGGCAAAAGTAAATTGTGCTCCAAAACCAGCGAACACTGAATACATCAAAATAAATGATGCATATAGGCTACTCATCATAAAAAAAAAGTGATGCCGGTAGGCTACTTCCTCATAGGATTCTTACGTGCGCCCACCACTACCAATGATATCTCTACCTTCAAACTGGATGACGTCTACTCAGAGTTCATTAGTTCTTGTTGACATCAAATTACAAATCTTAGCAAAATTTCTACCATCTAATGAACCGCAACTGCCCATGCTACCACCTTTGAACCAATATCCAACCAGCAGTAACAAATTTCTACAAGCAAAGACCAAGCATTTCATCCTACACACCAGTGTGCACCATCTCCACTCTATTGTACTACTTCTGCTAGGTTTTTGTTAAAAATATTATTCAAACAAATGGCAAAGAGATTTATAGGTTGGTACAAAGCAAGGCATTAATCACAAGAATTAGCCCACAAGAATTTGTGATGGTCCCCTATGCATCTCGACAATCAAGAGTAATTTCAGAGTGTCTTCTTTTTATTACAATTTACAAAACAAACTTGATTTATCTTGGCTAATATGAAAAAGTCAATAACATGCACCAAAGAAGCAATAAGAAATATTTTGCAATTGAAGAAGTTTAAAAAGAAAAAGGAAAGCATAGACAAAAAGTGAAGGAGAATTCAAGAGTTAATATATCTAGGAGTTTGCAGTAAATCACCAAGCACCAAAATATCAAATATTACCTATCAAATAAGATGTCATTGGCAAGATAGACTACATGCAGTTGCCTCTCCGAATCATCTATGGAAAACACCCTGTCTCTGAGCGCCTCAGCCAAAGCAGGTACAAATGGAGATCTCTGCATAAACCAACTCTTGGCACCTTTAATTGACTCTTTCGTACCAGTAAGATTATTTATGACATTACTAAGCTCCATCTCTACATCTGATGGAAGAGGCCTAGATAAACCTTTGAAAGGCCCATATGAATGTTCATAATCTGCTCGGCTAAACGGCTGAGAATGATGTTGATCATAAAATGGTGGGAAAGGGGGTCGATGCAAATGGGATGGACCTAACATTGCAGCAGAAGCATTGGAGGCATTATATGGAGTTAAGGGTGACGGACTCATCATAGGATTTGGTGGATGCATCATAGGCAAAGAAGAGGATGGGAAAGGAGGATTGAAGGCCCCACCAGGTGGGCGAGTAGACATCCAAAGCTTATAGCGATAGTAATAATGACCTTCACCACCAAAGAGGAAACTGTAAGCAGGATTGTCTTGCTGCTTTTCACGGATCATGGCTTCAAACTCAGGACCATTCTTGACAGCATATTCAATTAATTTATCAATACGCTTTTGGAGTTCAGGATCAGATGGTGGAGGAGACGGAGGTGGGGGAGCATCATACGGATTGAAAAAAGGTGATGAAACAAGGTGAGGAGGCATGTGTGGTGGAAAAGTAGGAGGTGGTTGTTGTTGCTGTTGAAGATGAAGAAGATGTGGAGGGGGTGTATGCGGATGGAGTTGTGGTTGCTGCATAGGGCGAGGGTAAGGGAACTGTTGAAGAGAAGAATGCGGGCCTAGAAATGGAGGACCATGAATTGAAGGAGGAAACTGTTGATGTTGGGGATGAAAACCAAACTGTTGTTGCTGTTGAGTGTTAGCTGCTTGGTGCTGCTGTTGAGCAAACGCCATAGCAGCTGCATAATCAGGAGTTTGTCGATCCATCACTACTAACAAAAAATAGCAGGACCTGAATATTAGAGCTGTGCAGAAGTCCCGTATTAAAACATAATCAGCTAAACTAAAAATTATATAAAAACCAAAATTGACTCTAGCAGAAGAAAATGAAGGGATGGAAAAGGTACATAAAAATGAACAAAGAGATCCATCAAAAAGAGAGCAGTAAAAAATGCTTTCCGATTTCATAGAATGCGCAGAAAAATATATTTTTTTCTAATTTAGCATAAGTGATAATACGATATATGCTTCATTTTTGTTATCTTTCGGAAATAAGGATACATTTTAATAAAGACAAGCAGCTCAAACCACTTCATACTGCATCATATGAGTCTAAACCTCATACAGAGGGGAAAAGAAGAAAGGTTTTGACAATGTTCAACCTGATAAGAGAAACGCCCGGAAGGAGAATACTCACTTACTCAGTCATTCACCAAGCAGAAAAAGAGGTGTCTTTTCCTGTTGTTCAGGACCAAATTATGAAAATGGGAAATTACAAATGTTCACTTATTCAAAATTCCTTGCTAAAATGATTGCAGACAAGATGAGGAAAAGAAACTACAAAATTTCCAGCATATATGGTTTCAGAGGTTTAAGACACAACTTTAGGTACTTATTTTCATCTTCACACATGATTCTTCTGTAGTTAAAAGAAAGAAGCAAGATATACCCAAAATAAAAAAAAGAGAAACATCTCACTGACCTTTACAATGAGCTTCCATTTTGTTTGAATTATAATGCTTTATTAACCTTGCATGCTTGCATATGTGATATGTCGCAAGAAATTAACGAACTATACTAATACCCTCAACAATTACTAACAATCAATTTCTCCAACATCCAAGTGGTACCAACTAGGATTGACACTTAATTGACTTCCATCATACCAAACACACTTAGTTGTTATTTAACACTATTGATCGAATTCTCTTACACAATTAATAAGCTGCTAAGCTTAACCCAAGAGTCTGTGTCAATGCACTGGTTTGAATTTTAACAAAATCTATCCAATTCTAATTTTCAAACGCTTAGGTTTAGAACGTTTGGAATAAAATCATTTGAGCGCTTAATTCAACTAACACAAAAAAGATACAGTTCACTCAATGATTGTCTTTGGGTTCCTAAATCCTTACAGGGAGGAGCGTAGTTTATTCCTTCCTCCGTTTCAATTTATTTGTTATACTTGCAATTTTAATCATTTCAAAAAGGTCTCTTTCCCTTTACAACACAACCACTTTGGAGCGATTATCAAATTGATAAGCTAAAATAAATCATATACGCAGGTAACAAGAATCATGTAATAAAAACTAGAAGGAACTTACAACTGAGTTTCGTCGCCGGCAGACGGAGTTCGCAGCTCAGGGAAGTGATGGCAATGTAGCCGAAGAAACTGAAATTGGGGGATTTGGAGCCCATTTGTTCAGCTAGAAGGAAACTTGGGCCTGGTACAATTTGATATCCACGAGCCATTCCTTCCAATAGGCCCAACTATTTTAATTTTTTGAGAAAAGTTCATAAAAGACTATAGTATATGCGTATAACTGTATATTATATTGTTCAACGAGACTTTTGTTATCTACATAACATAGCTACTCTTTTTTCTTTTTCTTTTTTATAAAAGAGTTCTAGCGCATTTGTATCACAGATACAATTCAGATTGTTTTCATTAAATGCTCAACTTTTTAACTGATGCGATTACTTAACATAATAATGTGACCAGTTACATTAATTTACGAAATTGGTTATGGGATAGTTTTTCCATCTGATCTCCAGCATGAGCATTGATGCAACGATCAAGGCGACTTCATAACCATGAAACTGAGACCTTAAATTAAGGATGGAGAACTATCATTCATTTCAACACAACCCTCGATAATTACTTTCAAATATTTTACCATCAAAAAAATATTAATCGTCTCATCTTTTATTTGGTCGGGCATAGAATTTAATATGGTAATCTAATTAGTAGTAATTTGAATAATCCCTGCTTTCAACAATAGTTGTCATAGTGAAATTAATTATCTGACTTTTTGATCAATATTTTATGATATTCTTTTGTCATGTCTCAATAAAAAAAAATTGCAAACTTATAAGAGTAATACTTTTTGTATAACTTTATCATCCAAATGTTAGTTTTAAAATAATGAATTAATCTAATCCAATTTAGTTTCAAATAATAATCAAATTGACTCTTAAAAAACGAAACATGACAACTATTCTGAGACAGGAATATGTATTAAGTTTACAATAATAAAAGAATAGTTAGTTTCACATCAAGGTTTGAAACTTGTGTACGTAACTTTAGAAATCATGAAAACGTTATGTGAAATAATGTCAAATGTTTTTAAAAACAAGTCAAAATGGAAGGAGCATCAAGTAGTAGTAGTAAAGTGAAGTGATACGTGAAACATTTTTGTAGTAAATAGCCATCTTTTGTTGAACTCTTTTTTTTTTTCCATTCAAAGTTGGGCATACAAAGAATATTGTGACATGTCGTTTTGATGTTTTTATTTTGAATTTTTCCACTTTGGTTGGTGACTGATCCGTCCAATTCAACATGTTTGAATGATATAAGATGAAGTCCAAAGTCGGCATATAATTTGACATCTTGAAGACCCTTGTGCTTACTAATTACTCACTAACATGCGTTGTTGTAAGATGATTTGAGTTCCTCTATTTTTAATCAGTACGTTTGGATTCGAGTTTTGAATATAAAAAAAAAATCATGTCGGGAGTGTCGTGAAACGGATATGCAATGCTTGATCGAAAAATATTCGAACTTATATACATATACCGAATACCGAATGAGAAATAAAAAAGAAAATGTTATCAACTTGATGGGGACATTACTATCATTTAAAAGAGGCACGCAAACTGTGCGCACCCTTTAATTTCACCTCTGTAGCCGTCATGGGCCTTGTAAGGGACCATTCTATTAGACGATAAATTTTGAAGGTCTTCATTTTATTCTTTGACTACATGTCCAATCAAACACCATCACATAAATTGAAATGGTGAGTAAGTGTTTATTTAGATAGATGATTGCCTTCCGATTCAAAACATGAAATACAACAACATCGAACCCACAACACTAGGGTGAAAAATATTTATAATGACCCTTCCTTATCATTGTGCTGTCAATCAATATTATTAGGAGATTCACAAGTTAATATATATTTATTTATTTAACTTTCAAATACAAACACAAGATTTATAAAAAAACTAATAGGTTCGTCCGAACCCACGAATCCCACCTAGCTCCGTCTCTCGGTCGGAAAGGATGAAAATGATTGTTGAGGAAATATGTATACACTCGATAGGCAATATGTGGACACAAGAAAAGCCCAAAGAGAGAATGGAGAATGGGCCAATAATGTGGGCCTAATAGAGGGGCTGACGGTGCTCATTGATCTTGTGGGCCCCCATATTGGTGCCTTGAGTGGGGCCCAATATTTGGAGGACTTAATGCACGTTTTTAAGAAATAGCAGCTAGGCCAACCGGCCAATTTTTTGGTTATATTGTGAAAAATAGTCATAATCCTAAGTTACTCTTTGTTTTTGTTTTTTTTTTTGTTTTCGAGTGAAGGGGTCTACCATCCGAGCAACTGTCTTATTTGAGTTATTCTTGAGTTTTACTTGTAAAATTTGAAATTTGAAGATGATAACTATCTTTTTGATCATAGGATTGATAGGTAAGTATTTGTTTATTTTACCCAAAAAGAAGAAGGAGACATTAGTGTGTTTGGTGCGAAGTCAGAGAAATTTCTATTTAATCGGTCAAATATAAACATCTTCGTTAGGAAAAACAAACTTTATAAAAATGAGAAAAATGAGATCCTTAATGAAAGTAGGGAAAACAAGCTATACAAGTGATATCAACGTATTGATTGTATTCTCCTCACCCTCCAACACACCTCATCTTCACTCCCACACCCATAGCCCTTATACCCACCATCCGACACCAACTAGACACAGGAAAACATTTTCCTTCGTACCAAACAACCTACTACTTCAATTCTCTTCTACACAAACCACTTTCAACTCTCAAATAATATGATAGATTGAATAAGATGTCTTCATTCTTAATTAAAAGTTTCGAATTCAAACTTTAAAATGTAGAATTTTTTAATTAAAAAAATTGATTCTCACGTAAATGTGAAATATAATACTACACAATTGATGAGTTCAACTTATCTATTAAGTAATAAGTATACAATCACCAATTATTAGTAGTGATGATTATTACTACCTTCTTTTGTCCCTCATTGAAAGTTACATTTAAAAAATAGTTAGTATGACAAATTCAATCAATTTTCTTCAAATGGGGAAAATGATGAAAAGGAATAGTGGTCCTACTCATCAAGACTTATATATTGCTCAAGGAAAAATATCACAATATGTCAAAATTAAATTGATATATCCAAGAATTATATATTTGATTTTCATAGCCAAAACGAAGAGGTGCAGTCAAACAAAACTTGACCAACTAGAGTCTCATAAATTATATTTGAGTAGAAATTCATAAAAATAATAATAATAATATAAAAAAACCTTTTTAATAAGAGTTTGAATAAGTTGGTTGAGTTGTATTTTGAACCAGTATTTTAAACATTTCTTAAATTTTGAATACTGAATAAAAGTTCAATTTTTACAAATAGTGAAATACGATATTTAACTATTTAATGCCAAAATATATAGTGTTAATTGGATGAATGATCCTTCACACTTGTGCCTTTTTTACCATGTTTTTTTTTTAATCTTTATAATAAGAGATTTGAAAAGGTCATTTTCGTCATCGTATTATTGTAAGAGGACAAAAAATTCCATTTCTTCACGAGGTCCCCATTTGATTAATTGAACAAATTAGACACTCTTCGTCAAAAAATTATATTATGTATATAGAAAATTGTACAAAATATATCGGTCAAAACTTAGTTTTCATACATATATATTAAATCTTAGACATCCTTAACAAAATTTCTGATTTCGCCACTAACGAGCCCGTAACTCTAATTTAAGAGAAGCTGGAGATTATATTCATCCTATCACCATTCTTGTGGTAACAAAACAATGATTATTGTTGTTGTGTTATGTTATTCTAATTATTACTCCCTCTGTCCCTGATTACTTGTCCACTTTTTCTTTTATAGTTGTCCCTAATTACTTGTCCATTTTGACAAATCAAGAAAGGACAATTTTTTTTTACCTATTATGCCCTCAATTAAATGACTAATTACTTTGAAAAATATAAAACTTTTCATCCACTTCATAATTAATAGGGGTAAAATGGTAAACTTACTATGTCATTAATTGTTTTTTTAATATGTGTGTCAATTCAAAAGTGGACAAGTAATTAGGGACAGAAGGAGTATTCAACACTTTAGAATGAGAGTGGAATATTCTTCTGTAATCCCAAAGTAACCGAACATTAATCTAATAATCTGGAAATAATTCAGATCTATCTTCATAATCGACGAGACACATGTTAATTAATATTTAATATATGGTCATGGTAATTAATTAAGTTGAAAATTAATTGTAAATAGTTAGACGCTACATTATCTGCGTACACGTTATCGTGAGCTAAACTAAATTTAAAATGACTTTATTTTAATGGTCGATATAAATATTTGACCTGTCTTCTGATTAGATTAGGCACATGTTATTAGTATATAAGCATGATAATTAGAAAATTAATTGTACCATACTTAGTTGCTAAATTATCTGAACATATAATGAGCTAGATGACTAAATTAAGAAATTAAATATGGCTTTCAATTATGGAAGTATATCGTAATTTCTTACCATGTCTTCTAGTAATTCGATGAGGCACATGTTATTAGTAATATATAAACATAGTGGTTAGAAAATAATTAATTGTACCATACTAAGATGCTACATTATCTGCACACTTATGAACTAATTAAAGTAATTACTAGTATAATATATTATTCAAAAGTTTTACATTATTTTAATCCTTAGTTTTATCATTAATATATAACAGAAGATGCGTATCAAAATTTGGATTATGATTCATTGTTCTCGGTCTAACATAATCTTTGGACAGATATTTTTAAATTGTAGTAGTATTTCAGTAATACATGTCAGAAACAAGCAATTAATGAATTATAATAAATCAATACAGGTTATAGTGGATGACTGAGATCACTCCACCGTTTATAAGAGATTTCGGGTTTGAAATTTGGGAATAACTTTTTATTTTTGTTTAGAGTGTGTTAAGAATTTTCACATCGGTAAAGAGATGAGAAATTGGTCTCCTTATATGAATTTAGACAAACCTTCCCTCATGAATTAACTTTTGGGGTTGAGTTATGCTCATGTGTCATACGTTTACATCGTATTAGAGTCTGACAATTGAGGTCTGGGTGTGCGGGGAGTGTTTTGAAGTCCCACATTAGTAGAGAGATGGAAATTGGACTCCTTATTATAGACTTGGACAAACCTAGCTAGCTTTTAGGATTGAGTTAGGCTCGGCGTCATAAGTCGTTTCTGAATTTAGTTGGGCTTTAATATGAAGGGTTGAGTTAGGCCCAGGGGTCAGGTATCATGTCTTTACAGAGTGTTGTTGATTTATAAATCAAACTTTAATATAGATATCTAATCAGGTGGATTTTTTTTTTTTTTAAAAAAAGTACAATAATAGAACTTTTTTTAATTACAATAAGTCTGAAATCAGCTGAGGGAATTGGTCATTATTTGTTTGACCTACGCTGCTACGGTTATAGATTCCCCACCACTTAAATATTGTTTTTTAATTGTTATCGATCTCTAATAATTATAAGTAACTAGCAATAAAAGATTATATATTATTGTTGCAATTGGTTTTGATTCTTATTATTGTTATATTATTATATCATTAGATAAAATTATGTCAGAGATACACAATTTTGTGTGGATTTCAGTAAGGGAGTGTAGACACATCTGATGTTTTTTTTGACTTGGAAATTGCACAAGTCCAGATACAAAGGGTATTGTCGGTACGAAATAAAATATTTTTGATGAAAAATATTTTTGAGAGATATACTATTATCTAAAGCGATGAATTATTTTTAGTTTTTCAAACGAGATAATTAAAAATAAATATTTTTTCATTTTTGCAGCTCATCACTTTCCTCAAATATTTCATGAGGTTGTGATCATGTTCCTCTTGTATTTAGACAGTAGTTAATTTATTAATTAGATACTCTATCTTAATCACACACATCCTCAACGATTAATAAGTATAACATGGTAAACCTATAATTAAATATTTTTATAATTGTAATTATTAGACCTGTTCCACAACCAAACAATATCAACAAACACAATAAATAAATATATATCTTAATTATTTGGACACTAAAAAGTTTCATTTAGATTCTGTTACAATAATAGCACTATTAATATATGCTCGATATTCGTTTTAATTTTTAGTATAGCTTATACATTCGTAAACCTTTTTTCGATACAAGCATAGTTGTTATATTATGCGTTTAAATGAAATATATAGCTTGTCAAAACAGGACACAAAATAGATAAAAGAATGGATTGTTAAAGAATTTAAATAATATATATCGTCAATATAAATATTTTTTTAAAAAAATCAATTATACACTAATCTTCTCGATATAATATTAATTTATGGTAAGCTCGAAATTCTATAGATTGCTCGTGAATTGGAGCCATAGTTGAAAGAAGGTGATTTCTGACTTTTTATTCTGAATCAAATATAGAAAGACATGAAGCATATGATATATGCATACATTTTAATGATTGATATGATTACAGGTAATCAACAAGTTAAAACTGAATTTGAGCTGATTAAAATATTTTAAATTCAATAAATGGGTGAATTATTAGGGATCCACTTAAAAAGTTATTTGGACTAAACTGAGTTAAACTGAAATGAACTAAAAAGTGAATTGAAATTCAAATCGCACAATTATAATTAAGTTTTAATTGTTTTATTTGATCTTTTATAATTTTTAATTCTTTATACAAATATTATTTTTCTTTGTTATGATAATATATATCATATACGATAAAAATATATCTTTTTAAAAATATTTTAACGAGATTCAAATTTCAATGGATCAATTTTGGCTGCATTTAAAATTTGAATTCGGCTGAAATGAACGTACATACATAAAGATATAAATTAAACAAATTGCCCAACAACCTCAATTATATAATTATATATATTTGTGTCTGTTCCCAACATGTACTATTATAAAAAACAACTTGGCAAACCTTTTGAAGGGCAAAAAAAGTTGAGTTTATGAATCTACCTGGAAGTTAAGGTGGTATTTATCTCAAACACGCAAAATATAATGAGAAAAATATCTTAAAACTTTTTGTGCATTGGTGTATAAACTTACGTTGATCTTGAACTCTATAAAAATATTGTTCGTTGCATATATTTATTAAATTTTTAAATAACTCAATACGATTAAAAGTTCGAATAACTCTTCGAAAATATTGTTGAGTGCATGTATATTGAATTTAGTGGTGGAGTCAGAAATTTCACAAAGGGTGTAGAAAAAGGGGGGGGGGGTTGTTGCCAGTGAGATTCAAACACATGAGCACTTACGGCTCTTTCAAGACATCTAAAATCACTAGTCTACAACAACTTTTTTATTTATCTTGGGTGTCCAAAATATGTTATTTAATCACTTCGTGTATCATTTTACTTATATATACGATATTATTTTCTGACGAAGGGTGTCCAATTGGATACCCTCACTACAGGGTAGCTACGCCCCTGATTGAATTCATAGTGAATTTATAAATAACTTGATATGACTAAAAATTCAAACAACATAGTTGGTATTGCATATTTTGCGTGTAAACGACACATTATACGTGTTGACAATACTACTCTCAAGTCTCAACTTTTAAAAACTCCTATTTATTAGATGTTTCTTAAGAATTAAGTACTATTAAGAAGAAATTTTTTAATATAATAGTCAAATTTGAGTTTTTTTTCATTAAAATAACATTTATTTTGAGACGGAGTGAATAATGAGCGGGGTACTATGTGGACAAAGAGAAAGAAGAGGAGGGAATTGAAACAGCAAGGCAAATAAGAAAATGCAGTATAGTTGTTTGTTGTGATTGGACAATATCTTATCCCTATATTTATTTTGCTTGTGCTTATTGGAAAGTGAAGTAGATCTAGGGATTTCTCTATTTTAATTTTGTCTCCTTTTTATTTGCTTCATCATCATATAGTATTAATTATACAACAACTAGGAGAATGCCAAATGTTAATGATGTTGCTGTCATACACGTGAGTCTTGACACAATTTACCCACTACAATTCCAAATTTTCATCTTCTTTAAAATTTGATGAATATTTATTAGATATAGTTACTTGTCTATCGAAAACAATCTCTGACGTCAAGAGATATAGGTAAAAATTGCAAAGACTTTATTCTTTTTTTAGATCTTTATAAAATTTCACTTGATGCATTATTAGTGTTGTAGTAAGAGAGAAATATTAAAAACATTTCTAAACTCAGCACTAGTTATTAGTTTTATCCCAAAACAATATTGACAATCTTAAAAACACTTATTTACTTGTCTAACTGAATTTAAATACACCCTCGATCTTGCAACATGAGTGAAATGTACCCCTAAATTTTCGTCAATTTTAAACGTGTTTTCAACACTTCTCTCGGCTTCTATTAAGAGTCTCGCTGCACAAGACTGGCATCACTACATGCATGTTATGTTAATGGCGTAGTATATCTAAGTTTAGTTAGTTAAGTAGATGAATATTTTTAAGACTGTCGATAGTTTAATAACTAAACTAATAATTTACGTCAAATTCAAAAGCTAATAGGTGATTAATATAAGATAAGTTTCCTCATATTTTACTCATTTTCGAGTTTTTATCCAGCCAACCTTTATAATCAAACTTTGAAAATTGTTGACTTACTATTTTATTTCTGCAGGAAAATACTAGAAGGATTATTATTATTTTTTACAAGTAGATCTAGTGGGTAGTACAAGTTTTTGCTTTAGGATCCAACGCGTGTAATTTTGAATCGTCTTATGATTATTTATTATAGCAAACATTATCTTTCTTGAAATTCTCCTAATTTTGTTTGTTAATATAAGGCCTCTTACCAAGAAAAGAGGCGTTTTGGAATCTACCTGCCCAAAATAAATTTTATTCACGTGAGTTTTTCCATTTAGCCATGAATAGTGGTACCTAAATAAATCAAATCGAAAAAATATTATTAATATAATAATTCTATATTGATCTATTTATCAATTTGATTATCAATTCTTTGAATTTAATTAATGATTAACTAAATAATCAAAGAAAATTTGACTTTAGAAAACGTATTCATAATCTCCTATTTTTCATTAGACTTGCACTCAAACTCTCAACGTTAGGTGTTACCTCCCTCTCTATTCCCTAATCCCTTTTTGAGTTTCTACCTGTTTTGTACTGAAATTGAAGGTTAGTTCACTTGATGTAACGATTTTGTATTGGTATATCAGTTTGATTATCAATTCTTCGAGTTTAATTAATAATTAACTAAATAATCAATGAAAATGTGAATTTGGAAAATGTATTCATAATCCCTGTTTTTTCATCAAACTTGCACTCAAACTCTCAACGTTAGGTGCTATCCTCCTCGCTATTCCCTAATCCCTAGAAATTGAAGACTAGTTCACTTGATGTACTTCTCAATCTTTTACAATTAAGATGGAGAATTCAGACTTCATCGATAAAAAGATTCCTCTATTCCCCCTTTCAACCTGATGTATTTATTTAAATGAAAAACACTCACACACGAGACACAATATGAATGATTTGGTACAGGTGTCAGCTGGTTGGCCCCATACCCACAAGCCAGCAAACATAGTAGCATGGTCCCTGTTTGGCTTGTTTCCTTTGCCAAATAATTTAATTACACTATACTCTCTTGAGTTTTATTATATCCATCTACTTTTACTGTTACTAGTACGTTGGGTTCACTACTTCACGTAGAACATAGTGATAATAGATAATTGGTTCGAAGGTGAATTATATACGTACAAGTAAAACCTCTATAAATGTATATGCTTGGGACCGAAAAAAAATATTCATTTATTGAGATTATTAGTTTATCGATAAATGCATAAAATATTTATTTATCGATATATAAATATTTATTATTTTAGAGAGTATTTTGCTGGGATTATTCGAGCATTCAAAGCTCATTATCGTCGTCGTCTTTATTTCAGCATCCTACAAGGCCTTGAGGTTGAAGCACCAAATACTGAAAAAATTAATATTTTGAATGCTATTAATTTTGCTAACTTGGCTTGGAATTTTGATGTGAAAGAAATAACAATTGCAAATTGTTTTGGGCATTGCGAGATCCGGTCGGAAGAAAACAATGTTCCCGAACCACAAGTTGGTGAATTAGATGAAGGTATCCAAGAAGTTGGTGAATTAGATGAAGGTATCCAAGAATTAAATGATGTTATCTCTAATTTAGCCTACAGAAATGTGATGGATGTTGAACATCTTTTGAACTACCCTAACGAGAATGATACAACTATGGAATCACTTACATAGGAAGAGATTATTCAATCTGTAATGAATAATGATGATGAGAATGATCCTGAACAAGATGATAGTAGCATTGTCCCACATGTATAGTCAAATGAGGCATTTCAAGCAATGACTACATTGTCAAACTATTTGGTACAACACGAACAAAATATTCCTGAAATTGTGTTCGCTCTTCAAAAAGTTAAGGATGAGATTAATTTTGGTTTTGGTGGGAAGAAAAAACAATCAACTATAGAATCATATTTTAAAAAGAAATAGTTATTGGTCAAGTATTATTGACTGATTAAATATATATAAATTCTTGATGTATTCTAGTAATTATTACTTTATATTTTTTCTGGGCCTTTAATACTTTATTTTTAATTATTATCGAATGCATTTAGCGAGAATATTACTTTAATATAACTTGCCCAAGTCTGGACTGGAGAAAAATATTCATTTAGCGAGATTATTACTTTATCGAATATTACTTTATCGAGGTTTTACTGTAAGTATGTTATATTTGTCTCTTTTATATTCACTCTATCTAATTTACATATTTTTGTTTATAACATGTAATGAGAGTTTAGTATTGATGTTTAACAATATATTACTATAGTAGTTGTTAAAATTTTAGACAAATAATGTTATTATAAAGAAGTTTGATTATACGTTTTTATTTTCCTTCACTCGAAATGTGTATCATTTTAGCAAATCCAATTGTTCCATAATTATTAATGCTTTAAGAAAACAATATAATATAATAAGGGAAAATTGTATATAATAGCAAACTATTAATTCAAATTAAATGCTATAAATATCGTTTGATTTAATTGTACCCCATAGCAAACTATTGCTATTTTTGCCGCTCTCCTTTAGCTTTTATACAAATACAAATGTATAAAATGTGTGTGTGTTTGTATAAAGCGAGAGAAAATTGTATATATACATATATTTTCGTTCCCCTCTCCTAGATCTCGCTCGCCACTCTCCCTTGCCTCTCTCACTTTATACAAACACAAATGTATACATTGCGTTTGTGTTTGTATAAAGCGAGAGAAAATTGTATATACAAATACAAATGCATATATTTTCATCCTATACACTAATAATTATACAAATACAATTTTCCCCTACCCAGTTTTCTTTTGTCTTTCTCTCTTTCTCGCTTTATACAAACACAGATTATACAATTGATCTTTTGTATATGTATACCGAAACAGACTATACAATTGCTTTCTTTTGTATATGTATAGCGAATTATACAACTGCTTTTTTTGTATATGTATAGCGAATTATACAATTGTTTTCTTTGTATATGTATAGCGAAATATACATATTTATGTTTGCTATGGAGCGCAATTATGCAAACTATAGCTATAGCATACAAACAGGGGTGGAGGCAGCATATAATAAGGGGGGTCATCCGACCCCTCCTCGGCGAAAAATATTACTATTTATACATGGTTAAAATTATTTTTTAGGTATGTATAATAGATGTCGAACCCCCTTCCACTAGTTCGTGTGTTTACTTCTCAGATTTTGAACCCCCTTATTAAATTTTCTGGCTCCGCCACTGCATACAAATATGATTTTTATGTTTGCTATATGTGAAAGTTGCTCATATAATAATTACTTATTGTTTCCAACTATAATTTTATATTAAAAAACTTCTTTTTTTAATTGTGCTTAATTCTCAACAAAACATGATTGTTTCGTTTGGTAGGTTATATTAAAAAAATACGCATTAGCTTTGTTTATTATTAATATCTTATTGATACACTTTTTGAATCTAAGCATTAGTTATATGCTATAATTGATATTATACTAAGTATAACTCAACAACGAACCTCGAAATCATACTAGGGGTATTCTGAAAGATTATTTTTAACCTACATATGTCGTATTTTTACATGCCCAATATAAATTTTTGACGAAGGGTGTTTGAGTAATCACCCTTGGTCATGTAGCTACATTACTAGTATAACTGTTACGTGAAAAATCATGACATTAGCAACACAAGCATTGTTAATGCACATATTAGCATGATTAAAAACACAATTACCCCCCCGAACTGTTTCCACATCCTTTTCACCATATTTGTGGAGGATAATCTTATAAACAAATAATTTATTTTAAAACTTATGCAATGCATATAGTTTCAATAAACTAAATCAAACAATATATAAGAAATAATCTCAGTATAACTAATACAAATATTATTAATATACAATATTGAGGACTATTTGTATACACCCATGACCCTTACCAAATGATGCCCCTAATAAATAAATAAAACTTAGTAAATAATACTATTTTGTATTTTTTTTAATAAACATTAAAAAAAATTTAAATAACACTTTTTTTTTTTTTAAATAGAAGAGTATTTGCTGAACAGTAAATTAAATTGTAGTGAATATAATGATTGATTTTTCTTATCACACAAATAACTTTAATAAACGTACTGTTGAACTTGCATATCTCACTGTCTCATTTTCATCTTTGTAAAATTAATTTCTTGCTTCTTCAAAAATAAAATAACGGGTCCTTTGGTTCCACACCTAAAAAACATAAGGGGACGTCCTTTTGTTCATGAAATAAAGTTCAATTAATAATTTTGAAGTCAAATATGAGATTATTCAATTTCAAATATATTTTATTAAACTTTTGTTTACAATATAAGTAATTTCCTATATTGTAAGAAGTCAAGTAGGGCACAATTTTTTACGTAGAATATCACGTAGAATATGTATGTCGATTTGTTTAACTTTATACAGATTTAAGTATCTATTTATATAAATCCAAAATTAAAGCGAAGTGAAACCAAGTTGAAAAAAAAGCATAATTTATCTATTATTCCTTCAATAATCATATCATTATTTAATTTTGATGGTATAATTACCACATTATAATCCTTTTACGTTACTATATTTGAAATGACTTATTCCCGACTTCTCCACCTTGTGGATTCTTATACATCCTATTTTCAATAATAGTTGCTCACTATACTATTTTAAAATGTTCAATAATATTTGTCTATTTTATGAAATCAACGAATAATGTTACACTTACCTTCTAATTTACCCTTATAGTTAGTTATAGTAATTTCTCTATTACATTTTATATCAAAGAGTGATACAGTAAAATTACCCTTCAATTTATATTTTCTTAAAAGGTGTCAATAATGACAAATATTGTTAGACAGAGGAAATATATATTAATGAATTTAAAATTTTAAAATTCGAGATGGAGAATGTTTATCATCTAATCAGCTTACGAATTATTATCACGCCTTAGGTCTGTTAAGATATAGTTTTCCTATCTGTCCCCTTCCACGTTTCTACGTCATTTATAACCCCATTGTTCTCCCCTTTATCTTCCCATCTCTTTCTTGTGAGACATGTCCATAACCCATTTCTCTTCACAAAACATTCAGCAGAACTATTTTTTCAGTGAACACTATAATTTCATGGAAGAATCATCTAGAAATTCTTCGTCTCCTCCGAAGCAAAACAGCAATCAATTAGAAGAAATTGAAATCCCCAAAGAGCATTTGTTCGAGAAGCCATTAACGCCGAGCGATGTTGGGAAGCTCAATCGATTAGTTATCCCAAAACAGAACGCCGAGAAGTACTTTCCTCTTAATGATTCGATTAATGATTCAGGTGAAAAGGGCTTTTTACTGAGTTTTGAAGATGAATTGGGGAAATTATGGAAGTTTCGTTATTCGTATTGGAATAGTAGCCAGAGCTATGTATTGACTAAAGGATGGAGCCGTTTCGTGAAGGAGAAGAAATTGGATGCCGGTGATGTTGTTTTGTTTGAGCGACATCGGGTTGACGGTGACCGGCAATTTATTGGATGGAGGAGGAAGAACGGTGCCGCCGTCGCTGCCGCTGCTGCAACCACCGTTGCTCCGCCGGGAGGTGGCGGTGGGTGGGGGCAGGTGCATCCGTTTCCGTCGGCTGGTGTTCCGTACCAAACCGAGTTTCTTCACGCAGGTTGTGTTTTTTTTCTTCAATACATACCTTCCGCATTGAAAATTTCTTTAATTTTTTTTAATTTTTTTCCTTTATTTTTGTCAGATTTTGGAACTGTACCTACATGCAGTCAACTGCTACACGTATCTTCTTTTTTTTTTCCCCCATTTTTTTCATGTGTCAGCTCCCTCATTGTCACTATATTTTGAACTTAAAATTTAAAAATTAGACTTTGAAGTTAGTCTGTTTATTTTAAAGTTGAAATTTGAAAATTCGAGTTTTGAAATTGAAATTTGAAAATTCAAAGTTTTGAAATTTAAATTATGTTTGAATATTCATTTTACTTAAAATTATTTTAAAGTTTTGCGAGTAGAAGTGAAAATTTCTCCTAAAAACTATCTCAGAGGAAATTTGAGGATACACCTCAACAGAAAACTGAAAAATAATGATAGCAAGTGATTGATTTCATTAGTTCTTCCTATAGATTATTAACTCTAAAAATTTAATAATATGGAGAAGATAGAATTGTTTCAAGCACCGAGAAAATCGAAAGCACACTCCTTGAAACATCAAATTTCATGACCAAATAAATTTAGAAGACAATATTTCAAAATTTAATTCAAAATCTAAGACCAATCTCTAGCTTAGTATGATTATAAAAGTAAAATTTAATTTGTACTAATAAATACATGACTCGTATCTCTCATACACAATATTTACTAATCTCACTTGATTAATTATGTTTTTTTGCTTATCTATTGATTTGGTTCTTGATTAATGTATAGGTAGAGGAGTAATGCACAACCAATTAACAACACCAAATGGGAACAACACAAGGAGGCAAGTAAGGTTGTTTGGTGTGAACCTAGAATGCGAGGTCGATGACTCGTCTTCATGGTCCGAGTCATCAACCCCAGATGGTTCAATATCATCGAACCATCACCAACAAAGTCAGGAGTACTATCAGGGTCAAGCTGGTCAACACTACTACCAATACCAAGTCCATTATTCAAATCCTCATGCTACTCCTCCAGCTTCATCCTATAATAATAACCATAATTATAACACGGTACGCTCCTTATTTTATTAATGAAAATTTGAACTTTTTCCGCGTTTGAACATGAATCGAGTGATATTTTGATTATTTTTTTTCGTGTTTCCTTTAATGAGACAGATGTATAAGACAGATGTAGTCACCCTAGTTGATATTTGTAATTCTTAAAATACAATGCACCTAGCTAGCTTACATGTGTATTATTAGTTAAATTGATTATAGGTGACAAAAGGCCAAGAAAAACATATAAAAATAGTAGTGTAGTTGAACAAGTAATGTGCTACTTTTGTAGCAGCAATCAATTTTGCTACTTGTTATAAATTTATGTATGCTGTTTTGGAATTTGTGCTATCTTCGTTGCTCAACTAGCTAACAACTACTTCCTCTTCCTCATTTCAAATTCCATCATCTCTATAAATAGGTTAGGTTTGGGTAAACTAAATATTCATTTCGTCGCATATTAGTTGTTCACCTTATTATAAATAGTTATCTTAAATTATATGCCAACTTACAAAATCAAGATAAAATTAATTGAAGTGGTTGTGCACCTTCACCATCTCTTGTAGATTGGGTGTTCGAGTCACTGTGAAAAAGAAGTGAGAACACATATTGATCCTCCTGTCTCTACTGATAAAGAAAATCTTAGTTCTCGTGTTTTATATCTTATGATTTTTGTAAAGGACAAAATTTTAAGACTTGCAAGAGATGAGCATCTTAAACTATATTTGATTACACGATTAAAAAAAAAAAAACCATATTTATTAAGCTTTTAAATGAACAATATATACATTATTCAATATTGTCGTTTTCGAAACTACTTTATTTTTTCCAAAAAGAAGATAAGAAATATATATGGACACAAGTAATAGGCGTGTTCTAGAGAACTCCTTAGCAACCCTCTGATGATTTTGCTACTCCCATATTTTTGGTTTAATGTGAGATATCCTCATTTTTTCTGTCTCACGTAGGGTCTATTGAAAATAATAATACAATTTCAATTTTAATTTATGTGACACTATTTTATTATTACTATAAATTATCTTTTCAAAGATAAAATAAGTATTTAAAGGTTAATTTTTCTAAATATAAGTGACCTTTTCAATGCATATTAAAAAAATATATACCAAAATAAATTGGGATAGCAGGGCGCAGGAGTACTCTACTGCTATAAATGCGGATTGAAAATTTAAAATTTACTATTATATTTGTCTTTATAAATATTCATGATTTTATCAAAATTATTGAGTTCAACTGTACCAGTACCTTAACCCTAAATATAGGGCTTTTCTCTAATTTTTTCCTTCTTTCCTTTTTAGCATTTGTATTTTTCACACGTTTAGAGTCGTGTGAAAGGAGTATACATTGGGAATAAAATGATTATGAATAGTGGCCATAATATATCTTTATAATAATTTGGTATGTGGTCCTGACTACCATACTAGGAAACTTGAAGTAAACTTCAACCAACCATGAGATATTTTAACCTCATATTATATAGTCAACTTTTCTGCTCACCATTAGAGTCAGACTTCTATTTAGGAAGCAAATCAAAAACTAATGTCTATTACTTCCCTTATCACAGAGAGAAATATTAAAAACACTTCTGAAATGTATATAGGTACACTTTCAATTTGTCAAATGACATAACAAGTGGTATCAAACTCTTGTAGGAGCACGAGACTATTAATAAAAAAGAGAGAGAAATGTTGAAAACATTCCTAAACTTGGTGAGAATTTAGGGGTTTATTTTAAGTTCAGTTAGTCAATTAAATATGTGTATCTTTAAGAATGTCAATAGTTTGAGAATGAAACTAATAATTCTCGCTAAGTTTAGGGGTATTTTTAATACTTCTCTCCTACTTTTTATAACTCATGTTTTAAAAAAACTTTCTTTTCTTATATATTTGAAAACATTTAATTTTATACTTTTCAGTAACATATTTTAGATTCGCATGAAATGAAATCAAAGGAGTATTATTTGAGCTTGGGTAGTGACATCATACAGCATTTTTGCAAGATAATTATGGAGTACCTTTTTGTAGTAGCTAGGTAATGTTCTTTTCATGCCTAGCTAACGCTTGTGGTTTTTAAATTGACTAACCAATTTCCCCACTATTAAAGAAAGACTCAATGGGCCATTTGAGTTCATTATGACTAAGGCCCGTTTGACCATGCGATATGGTATCATGATATGATATTATAATATGAAATTGTGAGATGAAAATAAAGTATTGTTTGAACATGCGATATGAAATTTTTATGTTGTATATTTTCTCATAAACATAAGAATCTCATAAGTTGTAAAACTATTAAAATAGCCCCAATTGTTTATTCAATCTTACCAAATAAACAAAACTTATAAAATTGCATCATAAATTATTATAAAGTTATTTGTTCTAACTGATTCATCTAACTTTAATTCATCAAATTTTAATTCAATAAAAAAAAAATTGAACATAAATTGTAGTGTACTAGTCTTTAATATAATCCTCCCACATAGTATGGTCGAACTTACATTTCTCGATCATGTGATCGAGAAGACGAACCAAACATTGTTACTTTGAGTTGTAATAAATACAAAACGGTAGAAGTAGTAAATTAGGTGTTGGAGTAAATGAAGAGAACAAATTTATTACTCAACAATAGGTTGATGTAAGTTTAAGTGACTATATGTTGGTGAGAATAATAAATTTTATGTCGGTAAGAATAATAAATTTTAAAAAGTAATGATGTGATTATAAATTTTATTTACATATGAAATAAATGGTTTGTAGATATAAATGTGACGTTTTAACAAAATATAAATTTGTGGATCAATTTTTGTATTAAAAATATCTCAAATCATGATATGGAATTCCCATATCATGGTTTTTGGAGAATATGAAATCACATCTCATTATATGAAATCAGCGTAAAATTGCATGTCCAAACGCTAATTCCATCTCACGATTTCATATCGTGATATGGTATCGCATGATCAAATGCCTACTAAGAAATATAACAGGAGTAAGATTAAGAAAACCAATTGCAGAGACTTTTACTAAGAGGATCCAAAATATGAATATGCATAAGTTAAAGGGATTCATACCTACTATATATTGGTAAAATATTAATTTTGACCTTGTATATACACCATAATTTTTCAACAAAGAGATTTCGAAAAAGCCCCTTCTGGTACCCTAGCTCCACTACCATTACAACAAGTATACCATTTAATGATGCATGGGTAAAGTCAAATGCATGACGTTTTCCTTGCCTTTAACATGAAGCAAAAATACTGCTCCACAATCCCAGTTGAAATAAAGTTAGTTGGGAACTTCCATGGTGTATTGAATACATAGCTATCTCTATCACCAAATTACCAGTGGTTCAGACACGGATGGTCAGATACTTTTTATTTTAATATCCGTAACGTCCAAGCCAGCTTGTACACAACTCGATTAATTCCACGGAATACGTGTTACCTCCCTAGAAACATGTATCAGATAACTCTGTCCACCAAAATAAAATAGATTGAAAAAATTCACCTAGTGTTGTCTATGCTGAAAATTGATCATGAAACCTCATAATGTTCAACTCAGTGCATTAACCACGAAGCCACATCCTTGGGTGCGGATTGGGGATTGTCACATGCACATATCCAACCTTTCTTTTATAGTATAGTTAATAATTATACTGTATGGTCGTTGTAACAGGATATGGATTACTCCAGAGATGTCAATCAGATGAGATATCACCAGGGATAAGATCTGTGGATGTGACATAAGGATTGACCATTATGGGCCACTTGGAATATCAAAAACAAGCAATTAAAAGAAAATTCAAAAGGGAAAATCCCAGATTTTCTGGCTACTTGCTCTCCCAAAAAGGTGATGTATATCAACTCCAAGTCCAGGGGGAAAGTAAATGAAAAGAAATTGGAACTTTGAAAGAAACATCAGTGTTTTCAGGGGGTGGGTAGTCAATCCCAGCTTGTTTGAGACTAAGACAGAGTAGTTATTGTTTGATTACAAGAATTTCAAGAATATATAGATAAAGGAGTTTTTTGTTTTTTTTTTGTTTTACTACTGTAAAGATTTTCCTAGGGCTTCTTCACCAAGAAAAAATATGGTGGAGACTAGTTTCTTTGATAAGATGGCAGTGTACTCTGTTGTCAGTGACAGACAGAGTGTCTTAGGAATACTATTTCACATCTATTCAAAGCAACTAACAGTTTTAACAGCTTAATTCATTTTGTTCAACACTGTGTTCAATGTACTACTATTACTTGTATGTTTTGATGATTCCTATGAAAAAACTGTTGAAAAGACTCATCAATCTAACCTGTGAACTCTTAAGTTCAATTCTCAAGAAGTATGTCAAAAGTAAAAATCAAAGAACTTTTCCATCAAACTTTACAAACAATACACTAATCTATTTCATTCTAGCACAATTTGACCTTTAGAAAGCTTATAACTGAACAAACTAGTTTCTGCTAAGGTAGCATTCTGAACTTGTCTTGATAGTAGATGCCGATGGTTTAGTGGATGAGATAGCAAAGAGAGTCGCTGGACTCTAGACAAGCCACTACGAAGCGCCACTAGCTACCCAAGGTCAGGCAACCCAAAAGGATCAAAGATGCTAATAACCAGCCTCCCTCTCCTCTTATTACTAGTGACGGTGTCAGGATTATCTTGTGCATATTTAGACTATTACTTCTCACCGATATAAGTATCGAGTAATTCTGCCACAAGACTTAGATAGATAAGATGAAATCACTCTACCAATATGTGTTGGAAAGAAGAAGTTAATCAAAAGGAAAAATGAACGGAAAGAGAGCAAAAATAAAGCAGTGCCCAGAAGCTGGTAGCATACCCGAGTATGTTCATGTAAATATCATTCTACCGGCATTCTAGTTATGTACAAAAATGAGAAATAGATACTCCTTAATGTGATTACTCGAAAGAAACAAGGGAGGACATCGAACAAGTTCTTGCAGTTGGTATTGCAAAAGATGACTCACAAATTGTCCATTAGAACTCAAGTTGGTCCTTTGGAATTGGATGCATCAGTGTCTTTGGAAGATTTCGAGTCTTTAGTTTTCTCCATTGTTTGTTGGATACCTTCTTGATATCCTTGTATGAAACTTTTAAGTGCATCTTTATATGCAGAAGCTCTCGTCATGTAAACTCGTTGCAGTGCTGGTCGTAGTGTCTCCATTCCGCCTCTTGCAGCCACAGCTACGGACAAAACGTGCAGTTGTTTCATAACTCAATTAAGAAACGATTTTAACATGACTGAAATGATTTATGTACTAATTAAAGAAAGTACAACAATTATAATTGAGAACGTTGTGCAATCGGTTATATGGTTAAGAGAAACTTTAGATAGATAAAACAAATAAGGCTGTTGATTTTCAGCATATATTATTGCAGAGTTTTTGTGAACCAGGACCTCAGAGATTAGGTTAAAATTTAAAAGGATCAAAATAGAATACACTTATTCATGAATGCTTACACACCCTACTTATAATTCCATCCAAGAAGACTATGTGGAGCGGTCAAGAAAAAAAGGTGACTAGTTGAAATTCAGTAATGAAATCAACATACAGGACAAATGATAACGCTGGAACGAAAGACAAATCAAATAATCACATATGTAAAGCAAGAAACTATAACTATAATCGCAAGCAACTGCGTGCTTCATTTAAGGAAACATGAAGCTTCACTTTTCGCTTCAAGCCCTATAGACCTTATCGCTTTTTTGCACTTTTTGCTTTTAAAATCACTGATTCACACCATTCAAACCAGAAAGAAGTAGGAAGGATGTTCTGGAATGTATATACGGACATATCGTTTACAATATGTTGAGTCAAAATAAAAGTTCCTCTATTGATCCAGCATATCTAAAGTTTCCGTGTATTTAATTGAAAGAAAAGCAATCATACATGAAAGACAACTAGTAAGGTATTTTACCTAAATCCTCCAATGTTGAGGGTTCCTTCTCTTTTCCATTACCATTTCCTCCATCCAACTCGCCTTCAATCTCACGCTTCTTTTTGTAATCATTGGGCCGAAGTTCAGGACCAATGTCCCTCACCCAGCTTGCAGCATAAAGCCTAGACGCTTCCTTAAGCACCTGAATCAATACTACCAAGATTAGACAGTAATTACTGATAAATGCATCATACAAATTCATTACCAAAAGATTTCACCAGAAAGAAAAATAAAACAAACACTCACAAGATAGCGCTCCTTCAAAGTTAGTTTCCTACGTTTTTTGAAGTGAGGAGGGTCCGGTAAAGATGAAGGAAAAGCAATCTCCTTCAGATCGTATCGAACATAATCAGATACTTTCCTCCAAACTACCTTCAACTTCATTTTGAGTCCTGAAGTACCATTACATGTAATGGATAAACTCCAAGTTAGTACATGACCAAACAACATATATACACGCGTGAATAACCGTTCACGGGATGCAATGTGAGAAATAAACAATCTACAGTAAATAGTTATCACGCTAACCAAAGAAGTAGTTAGCTTCCATAAGAAATAAAACAGAAGAAAGGGTGCATGACGGAGAAATTTAGTTTTAACTGTCATTGGAAAATCACGATGAATCAAAATATGTCTCCTTGATCAAACCGTCTTCCTACATTCATCGCGAACGACTTATAAATAAACTGTTTGATGTTAAGAATCTACCAATGAAGGAAATAATTACACACACACACACTTGTCTGTTAAAACAGAATGCCAATGGAACTACAAACAGATCAGCTTTGTTGCAAGTTCAATCATGTATACAAAATACATCCAGTGTACAACACTTCATTCCAAAAATATCACATTTGGTGTATCTTCTCTTTCAGGCAAATTATCAAACACATTGTCATCACAAATAAACTCTACACAATTCTTATTCCAACATGCACAATTAGCGGGAAATCTCAGTTGCACCAAAATTAGCTATCTAAATGTGCATAATGATTAGCGATAACTTACCAGTAGTGAAGCAGCTCCGCCAAAAGAGATTGGGAAAAGATGGATACTGGGGCCTCACCTTCGTTCATTCAAATCTGGTGAAGTGACAAATATAATGAAACTGTGAACTATAGATATCTATAATTATATTTCTCAGCGCTCCGTTTCACAAGAGATCAAGCAATTTAACTTAAAAGAGTTAAAATTTAAATTATGATATTTTAATAATGCTAGTGAAGGTCCATCTTCACAATCACCCAGTAATTAATGGTCTTCAATTTATAATTTTTGGTATTTAATAAAATTATTTTTATTATGCCTATAGACCGTATGCAACATATTATATAAATATAATGTATTTGAAAATATTTTGATACATTTTTTTATGAATTAATTTGAACATCCTTATAAGACATTAGTGGACTATGAGACTAAAAAAATACTTTTAAAATTAAACGTAGATACTATTTACATTCTTATTTGATTCAAATAAGGCGAAACGTCATGATAATTCAAAGAATAATCAATTAATTCAATTAAATTAAATTTATAAGAATTTTAAGGAATTTTTTTTTCGAGGAATTGTAACCTTAAAGATTTATAAAAGTCATTTAAGTTTAACTTTTTTATTTTTAACTTAAAAGCTATTTTTTAAGTTATTTCAAACGGGCTCTAATTCAAACTTAATGCTATTGCCAAACACATAATGCCCCAATTCGAGAAGACACAAGACATTCAAAAAATCCTTGTAAAACTTCAAGCAAGATAGATATTAAGGAAAAAGTGATATATTATGGTCGTTTATAAATTGAATAGAGTCCCTTTGAGGAGTATCTATAGATAAATAATGAAAGAAAAAATAAGTTACGTTAAGATTAACTCAGTTAATTTTGATCTGCTCAAATTCAGTCCAACATTCATTTGTTACTTTTTACTACTAAGCTTGATTTGTAAGGAGATTCATAGTTAAATTACCTTCTAGTAAATCAAAGATAACTTTAAATATAAAATTATTTAAATTAATAGATACATATAGTTGTACATATTAAAGGAGGTGATACATAACTACTTCGCTAAAACAAATTCTAATGCAAAATTACAGTTGGTCAGATTTAGTATGAATCATACATAAATGATAGTTGAAATCAGTGGCTTTTCGAAGATTGAAATCAAGTTAACCATTGCAAACAACTTAATACACAAAAATACTTTGTCTCATGCTGCAATATTTTTTAGATTTAAGTACCAAAGATATATGTCATTGCTGAATAATCAAACTTTAAATTTAATTCTCCACTAGACTAATATAAGATAGGAGAAAGTGGGACCAAAACGAAGACTGACGTAGTTATATTGTATTTTGTACTTCAATTTTATAGCCTACAAATTTATTTTTAATTTTCTTTACCCATAAAAAATCTGAAAAGAATGGATAAATAAGTTATTATTTGCAAAAATTGCTTCATGACTAGTAAACAACATAAATTAGACGACTATAAATTAACCTATGAATTTTTTATTTTTTTTTATATTGAATAGATTGTGACTCCTTCATTAAGACATAATAGTATATGTAATTCACCTTATCCTTCATTAGCTATAAATTCAGAGAATTACCTTAAGTTTTCGGAATCAATTTTCTGAACTTCTTCTACATGCTTTCTTATAAATAAATATCGAGTCTTTGTGTGATTTGTTACTCATATCTTTAAGTTCAGTAAAATTATTAACGTTTAAGATACCACTATTCTAATAACAAGCATATATATTTTATCTTTGAGAAAAAATAATTCAATGCATCAAATACCCAAGGACACACAATGATATTTGTGGGCTCAAAAGATTAAGTTAACATTAATTTCTCAATTTTTGAGATTACTATTTTGAACACATGATTACTAAAAAACAGTTACACAAGCACCCATTGACCTTAAAAGTAAAGAATTCATAATACCTTTATTTTTTTTATTCTAATATAAGTTATAATAATTTGCCAAGTTGAAATATGTGAAGTCATAGATAAATGCATGAACCAACAGGGGTTCAACGCCCATTAACTTAAAATATCACAAAAAAGAGTCCATTAGTCAAACCACTAAGAAAAACAATAGTATATTTTTTACAGTGTGATGCACGTCGAAAACGACTTCTAGTTTGACCATTTTTCTTATACTTTTTATGATCGAAAAATCTATCTATAGCTAATCTTTTTGGATCAACGCAATCTTTGAAGCTCGGAGATGATAAGTTTGTTTTTTATGCTTCTCTAAACTCTACTTGAATATCAAAATTAGTTTCCTTGATGCAGGGTTCGAATTTTAAACGTGTACTTATAGTAACACATTATTTCTTAGTTCCCCCGTCTTAATTTATGTAGTACTTTATGAATTTGGAAATTCAAATAAGTTTTTCTTTAATAGTAATTTTTCATATATTTTTTAAATATTTTGAATTGTCATTTATCGTGATATAAAAATACTTTTTATATAGTTTTCAAATATGTAAATTTTATTTCAAAAATTTTAAAGATTTCATGTCTAAATTCACGGCCAAAATTTGAACTATACCACATAAATTGAGATAAAAATATTATTCCATCTGTCCCAATTGATATGACTTATTTTTCTTTTTTGTCGGTCTCAAAAAGAATGATATATATCTATATTAAGTAATAATTTAACTTTAAAATGTTTATTTTACATTTAATGAAATGATTTTATAGTCACACAAACATCTATCATTTATTTTATACCACAAATTCCAAAAATCTTATCTGTTATCTTAAACTTTATGTTAAGTCAAAGTAATTCATATAAAATGAAACGGAGTACATAATAATTCTTCCTTCTTTCATTTTTTTTAAGAGAAAAGAAAGCAGGTTACACAAGTAATGCATTAAAAAAAAAAAGGTTAGTACAATAGTAGAATATGCATGACAAATAATGATGTCGACTTGGTGATAGAGATATACTACTCGTACACTCCCTCCCTCAAAAAATTATGATTTGAATGAATATATATAAAATCCTATAATACGTATTATTTTTTTCATTATAATAAAAAATAGATTAAACAAATTAAAACAAAAAAAAATATGTATTATAGGGTTTATATATGTTCCTTCAAATCATAATTTTTTTAGGATAAAATTAAGAAAGTAAATACAAGGCTAGCGTTAAAACACCGGCAATTAATTTTTTTGTGGACTCCTGCATGTACTTCTATTATTTTATTAAGATCGTGTACGTAATTCCCCTTCCATTGGCTTCTATTTCAGGACCATCCACAAAAGCTACATTTAATAGTCAAGTAATTAATTAAAATTTCAACGTCGATATTTGTTTAGTTTTATTTCGTTATGACTTTTTTATTACCGTATTTTCTTCTCATACATAAATTTTGTTATGTTTCACTTAATTCAAGGTTCTATCAGAAACGTCTTTATCTTCGTAAGGTTGCATACCCGTAACCTTACTCAAATTTCACTTTGAATTATACTAAATATATTGTTATTATTGACATATTAGTTTATGCAAGTATATTTGACTGGACATATAGTTTAAAACTCCTAACTAATTTACTTCATAAACAACAGATTATGTGACACACAAAGGCGGAGTCAGGATTAAGAATTTGAGGGTTCTAAATTTCCTTTAAAAGAAACAAAGGGGGGTTCGAACCAACAACTCTAGCGTGAAAAGTATCTACACATTGTCAATTATTATGTTAGGGGTTCATAAGTTAATATACATATATATTTACTTAATTTTCTAGTACAAATACAAAATCTCCGAAAAAATTACTGGGTTCATCCGAACCTACAAACCCCACCTAGCTCCATATCTGGTGATACATTAAAAATAGAGAAACCATCATATATTAAGATTAAAATTCATATATTCGCGAGTCCACGCAGTGGCAGCGACTAACTAAGTTTCCGTAATTATTGAAAATACAAAGGGCATTTTCCTCAAATTTTTCTCTTTCCATTTCCCTTTGCAGGCACCTATAAATACAACACAACTTCAAAGTTCAAACTCCCAATAAGCCAAAATTTCACACTTCTCAAATGACTTCCTCACTCCATAGTCCACCAATCACCACCACCACCATCACGGCGGAAGACGGCGGCGCAACCGGTTTTTCCGATTTGCATCCATATATCATCGAAGCTCATATCCTCACTCGACTCGACGGACCAACTCTAGCTTCCACCAGCTGTTCCTCAGCCACTCTCCACCACCTTTCCTCAGAAAACCACTTATGGTCACGTGCATGCCACTCCACTTGGCCGTCTACCGCCACTCCTCGTATCAGCCACGTCATCTCCACCTTCCCCGACGCCGGTCACCGTACCTTCTTCTCTCAGTCCTTCTCTCTCCCTTCCTCCGAGAATAAGCAAATTCACGATTTAGAGTCAGTGAGTTTGACGTCGCTGAGATCTACAATCTATATAATCCTTTCGAACTTTTTCTCCGTGTGTTTGTTTGATCGGAATCGGAAACAGTGGATTATTCAACAGACAAATTCAATTGCAAACCGTTCATCTTCACCGCCGGAATTAATATCGGCCGTCGATATACACTATAAAAACAAAGCGATTTTCAGTAACGTACAAGAGACTGAAACGACGTCGAGTTGGTTCCAATCCTCGCCGTTCAGAATCGACATGATAGATCCAAAGGAGGTGATTTCAACGCCGATCAAACACCCGAGCGATGACGACACGTGTACGGATCTGATTGAACACATGACGTTGAGTTGGATTCTGATTGACCCGATCGGTCGGCGATCGATAAACCTCTCCTCCTTCAAGTCTGTTTCCGTACAACGGCACTGGTTAACCGGCGAAGTGCAAGTGCGTTTTACTTCAATCCTGACCGTTGATCAAAAGATAGGTCACGTGCAGTGTGAGATAGTGGTCACGTGCGGTGGATCTGAGGTAGGAGAAATGCAGGTAAGGGAAGTGAGTTTGGGAGTGGAGGACATGGATGGAACTCATTTGAATGGGAGGGAGAGTTTAGTAATTTTACAAAAGGTATTGGAGGGTAAAAGGGGAAATGGAGCTAATAGAGGTGAAATAGGGAGGAAGAGGTATAAAGAGTTTTTGGAAATGCGAAGGGAAAGAAAAGAGAAGAAGTTGAGGAGAGAAGGGACATTAGATAGTTTATGTGTTGCATTTGGGATATCAATTTTTGTGGCTTTTTGGTGTTTTCTATTTTGTTTGAGTAGATAAAAAAAGAGAGAAATAAAAAAAAAAATATTTTATATAATTTACAAAAATACTTGTAATTATCATTTAAGGGTATATATATCATATATTTATAATGAGATAAAAGAGAGAGAAAATAGAATAGTCTGGTGCACAAAAGATTCCGTGTAATAGAGATCGAGGAAGAACTGCACCCCAAGGGTGTGATAGTCCGTTTACTCCAATGTAAGTATTAATAGTTGTTTCTATAGCTTGAACTCATGACCTATAAATCACATGAAGATAATTTTATCGTTGCTCCGAGAAGAACGAAGATGCAAGAAGGTAGTAATACTTGCTTCCTATGCTCCAATTATGTGTAATAGTACTTTCTTTTTTACTTTGTTCCAAAAAAAAGTAGAATTTCCTTATTTATAAAATGATACTTAAATTTCGCATTTTATTTTCAATGAGATGAATAATAATCGTATAAATGTCTATGACTTATTTTTAATCGTAATTTTTTTAAAAAAAATCTTTTTATCTTGAATTTAATTTCCAATCAAATACTATCTACACAGAGGGAGTATATTTTATAAAGATATAGCTCATCCTATCTTTTTATTTTTAAGGTGGGAGTTATTAAAATTTTGACACCCATTAATCATAAGCACAGTTCTATCACATGCCCGATAGTAAGCAGATGTTTATGGACATGTCTTTCTCACTTCGATGAAAACAATATAACACATCATTATTTCTCTATTACAATTAAATAATGTTGGACAACTAGAACGATGTTACATTATGAAAGTTCAAAGTTCACCACCTAATTCATCAGTTTATGCAGCTCTACAATCACATTACTGTATATTCTTAGAGAAACGATAAAATTATCTTTATCTTCGAGTTATTTATTATAGGTCACAAATTTAAGTCATGAAAGCAGTAACTAATGCTTGTATTTGGTAGGATAAGCTGCCTACATCACAATGTAACCTTCTCTGAAATTGAGATGCTTTGTGCACTAAAACTATCCTTTCATCACCAAATTTGTTCTTTGCCTGCATAGCTAGAGTGGATGCGGACCTTGCCTCTCGATAGACCCTTCGTTCGAGAAAAATATTTCAATTTCCTTGCCTGCACGAAACTTGTACATAGATGCCCTTTCAACTCTCTTTTAGGGAACAGTACATTTCAGCCTTCACAAGTTCACATGGAATTTTGGTGGAGTCGAAAGTAGGCAATTTTTTTTTTCCGAAACGTAAGGATGACTTTTTAATTTAAAAAGTGTACTTATAATTATATAATATGAGTTAATGCCTTCCACCTACCCACCCAAACCACCCACTCACCCCCGCCAAAAAAAAAAAAAAAAAAAGTAAATTCAAGTGAGAATAGATTAGTGGCAAATTAACTAGTGCAAGATTTCCATATATTTTGTTCCAATAGTAGAGTATGACATAATGACATAGATTAATGACAGATAATTTTCATATTTGAGCCAATCTTGCAGTCATTACAATTGCAGTAACATAAATTTTTCACTCATATTTGAAAAACAACCAACTTCTTTTGACTAGTGGTGACTTACAATATATTTGTATAGTTCTTGGTTGCCGGCCAAACGAAAAACGACGCTCTCCAGATTAATCATTTTGCAAGAGGCAAGGCTTGCAACTCTGGCAGCACACGTAGTCAGAGTGGTCTGTTTGGTAACTCTCATTGTTCTACTGGTGGCTCAGGGGGACCTCGGGCTATTGGCATGCAGCCACCATCAGTTTTAGGCTTTGCGTAGTCCACAAAGACAACTCGTCCATTAAGAGGCTGCATCATTCGATATACATAATTGAACGATAATGAACATAATAGTACACATCAAAAACAGATACAGCGATAATATGGACGTACCTTGCCATTCATTTCTTGCAAGGCCTTCTCCGCTTCATCTTCAGATGCATAGGTGACAAATCCAAAACCCTTGGATCTGTCTGAGACTCTATCCGTCACAATTTTAGCTGGCAAATAAAACAAGGTTAAACTAAAGACGTGAAGTTCTACTATATCTAAAAGAGAGCTCAACATATGTTTATTTGTTCACCTTCAATAACTTGACCATGTAGAGAAAATGCCTCTGACAGTGCCTTCTCTGTGGTGTAAAATGAGAGGCCTGAAATAACAATATATCATAAGTTTGTTTCTTTCGATTATGAGCTTCTTCTTCTTTTTTGGGTTAAAGTGGACAATGATCTTTATATTGTTCATTTCTCACTCCGATGGCAGAGCAGTGGGTAACGAGTACTCCTTTAGCCTTCTAAATAGGATGAGATGGTCAGCCTTTTGGCAACAACTTGTTTCTGTTGATTGGTTATTTCTGAAAGGAATGAGACATATATCTCCAGTTTCGCAGTACAAGAATATAAGCTGTTTATGAGATTGTTCAAACACAATTAGAGACACCACACTGTAGTGAGCAAACCAGTGTTTTTTCCTGTGTTTCCTGAAAGTAATTAAAGTATAAAATCTTGAACACATGGAAAGTACATGCTATCCAACATGGAAAGTACATGCTATCCACAAATACTGATAAATGGCAAGTGTAGCGGAGTTCTTCAACTGGTAAGGTGTTTGTCTGCAGTTAAAGTTAAGATCTTGACAACTTAGATAATTTTCTAAATAAGCCATTTGACTATGTGGCGGAACTAATCAAAGATCAACTCTGTAATAGTTGTTTAAGGCCACACAATCATAGCTAGACAAATCATTGTTGTTTTAAGAATGAAAGGAAGACTTTTGAAACTTATGGTCTAAAATAAGTCGTAAATATTTGTGTGGCTATGAATCATCTCATTAAGGATAAAGTGAAAAGAAAGTTTACAGTTAAATTGTTGGACCAAATATAGAAAGATGTCATTTTTTATGGGACTGACTAAAAAGGAAAGATTGTCACATAAATTGCGACGGAACAAATTGGAAAAAGCTCCTTTGTGATATCAAGATAATTAAAGATGATTTATATATGTTGTGCTAAATTGAGTTACTAATATAATACAGTAAGCTGCTCTAGACATAATATCTGTAGAAGCTACACTAGAGGTTCTTTGGGAGGCTGCAAGTATAGCTGCATTGTAAAAACTGAGTTAGCCAAGTGCCAACGCTAAATAGATGGACTAAAACAGGACTATAATAAGTCAGATTGTAACGGAGGAAATTGTAGCAGTAGGAATTTTGAAAGGTGAGAGCTAATACAGAAAACAGTGCACTGCTAACCGAGGCTATCATATATCCCCCATGTTATTCCCCATTTCAGGTAAAAACCAACCAGATGAAAGATCTAGAGTTCTAAATGGAAAGATAAATGGCCATTTAAATTGAAGTTAACGAGGTTAGACTCTTTCTTGCAACCAAACGCCTACCAATAGTATCTAATATCTATTACCTATGTCCTAATCATACACGGAGTAAGTTCCATGATATTTTTTACAGAAGAACACCTGAATCTTCGTTTCGGCCATTGCAAATGCTTTTCGTCCATCCTTTTCCAGATACTTAGAATGCTAATTAGGATACTGATCATGCTTGTTTACGTTTCTACTCAAAAGAGTAGAGAATATGTTAAAAAAAATGAATTTCACTGTATAGCTTCTCGAATATATTTTGTATTGTAATTAGGCAATATCAGAAAGATTTTTCAAGGTTGCCTTTAGACCTAAAATGAGAAAAAGACTGATTGTTTTAACCCCAAAGCAGTTTGATCTTGTCCTAATCTTCCTTCAAGTCCCACTTCCACAGTGTACTCTGACTATCCATCCTATTTTTGTTCTTAACCGTGGGATTTTAGACTAGCTTATGGGCACCTGGGGTCCTTGACTAACATCATGGGATACTTGCTACCTCCCACCAACAAAGGTATCGGGTAACTCTGTCTATGAAAGCTTGGTGGAAAGAAATAACCTAGTGTTTTAGCCTCCGAGGAATTGAAACCGGAGACCTCGTGGTTCTCAACCCACTTTACTCACTGCTAGGCCATACCTTGGATGCAAAAATTAAACGATTGTCCTTCCAACTAACCAACCTATTTTATAACTAATGACAACTCTCTCCAATCACTCCTAGATGGACGGAAGTAACTCTTGCTTCACACTTGTTATTTCACTTCTCGCTTACACAGTTACACTTCAGGCAAATAAACTAGGAAGAAACATTTCTGCTTGTCAATCGAGTAGGTGATTTAAGATTAGCTCGTATGTTTCGGTTCTTTTCTCCTCTTTTGATTGCCAGAGGAGAATCATTCGCCATTTAAATAAATACTCCAAGAGGATCCAACATACCTCATTGCAAGAGTTTTGACAACTACTACAAGAAACCCCGCCTAATTCCATAAGTGGGGTCCATGGTAAAGTATACGCAGACCTTACCCGTTACCCTTCCTAGAGAGGTAGAGAGGCTATTTCCAATAGAACCTTTGCTCAAGGCAAAACATTTCAAAGAAGGTCAGAAAAAGTAATAACGGGAGTGAAAAAGTCATGGCAACAAAACAATATGATAATCAAAGTACACAAATAATTCAATTCATCTGCATACAACCCTTCTTTATTACTAGGTTATTCAATAACAGACCCATAAACCCCTCATAAACCCAATTGCAGAGCATAAATACCTAGGCAACAGCGCTGTAGAGGCAAACTAAACCCAAAAAATATCATTTTTTATCAAATAATTACAATTTCATTACAAGAATAAATTCATTTGAATTTCTAAAAAACAATCGTCTATACATGTATTTAAAAAAAATAAGGAAAAAATACCTCCAACGAATAGCTTAGAAGCTATACCTCTGCGAGAAAGGAAAATTGCAGAGTTTGATATTACAACACTTTTACTTTTGGGTAATAATAATTTTCTCAAGGCAGACATTGT